>OZ026806.1:14801408-17201408 GCA_964023185.1 Macaria liturata
CGCACGGCGGCGTTCTTCAGCGACGCGTCCGCGCAGGAGCTGCGCGAGATGGCGGCGTCGGAGATCCGGCGCGCCATCGTGGGCCGCATCCCCGACTGCCTGCGCAACTGCGTCAACAAGGACTACTTCCTGCCGGGCGCGCAGCCCGCGCCGCTGCCGCCCGCGCCGCTGCCCCCTGCGCCGCAGCCCCCGCCCACCACCTACACGGAAGGTGAACACATCATACCCTCTTTCTCATTTCTTTCAACCCAAACATGCTCTGTGTCTATCTACTTACCAACGCTGACCTAAACGATTATAACCAAATTCAAGGTGAACACATCATACCCTCTTTCTCATTTCTTTCAACCCAAACATGCTCTGTGTCTATCTACTTACCAACGCTGACCTAAACGATTATAACCAAATTCAAAAATACACACTCGCTTCCATGTAGTTGCAGCCTTTTTCCATTGTTTTTATCCACTTCCTTTTTATTTTTTTCCCGAAAACATGGATGTGTTTTTTTTTGTGGATATACATATATATTATGTCAGTCTATGACTATGGTAACACGGTTTCCAAATTGACAATCTGTTTGGGAGCTAATAGGAATATGATAGTGAGGAATACCACTACTGACCTAGTTAATTGTCTTTGAAACCTAAATGTTATGAAAAGTATCGTATTTCAATTTGTTTGAAAAAACTTGCTTTATGTGTAAAGTGTACTATCGTTCCTTAGGTATGAATGGCGGGTACTACGGCGGCGGTGCGCAGGCGGCGCACAGCACGACGGCGGTGCACGAGCCGCCCGCGCTGGCCCCGCAGCCCGCGCCCGCGCAGCCGCCGCAGCAGCCGCCCATCACCCTGGTACGGACAACTATACACACGATAATCTTAATATAGCCTTATATATAAGTGTTATGTCTCACATTTTGTACTAGTGAGTAGTCAACTCTCAATAACATTATGTACAAATAGAATCAAACATGTTTGCTGATTCCAGCCTTTTATTCGTTGTGTTAGCAAAATGAGTCCAAGAAACATAACCAAACCTATGACTGCTAAAATAAGCACTTGCACCCTCATGTCTGTTTTTATCTTAACTTTATCACTAAGCTCTTTAGTCTGTATTCAAGACCCACATGATTTTATTAAGGGATATACCCATTTCAAGTGATCTCCTTGTATTCGTATAGTTCTGTGAGTATGCTGACATGTTGTGTTTGTGTGGTTGCAGCCCATGAACGCGACGGACCCCGCGAACCACCAGCTGGAAGACCGGAAGAACTCTGACGTGCACTAGAGGCCCGCACACGTCATATCGCCGCCGGACCATGTACACAGTATCATAACAGTGTGACAAGTGAATTTGTGTAAAAATATGTGTAAGACAGATATCGAGCGTCTCGTGTTGGAGAATAGTTGATTCCGTGTTTGTATTTCGTAAGTTGGGACAGCTATTTACGTTTAATGTATCGTTCTGGCGCGAGACGGCGCCGCCACGGACCTCGCGGAGTGAATGTTACTTGTGCGCGAGTCGCGGGCCGAGTGACGCGGGCCGGGACACACACAACACACACATACAATACTTTTTTTTAATTAATCCGATCTTTTAGTGAAATGTATCTGAGCGGTAAAGCGGTGTTGTTGAACCGTATCGATAACACCAATAAGGGTTTATTGTTGAACCCGATTCCAAAACAATGTGCATAACGCACTCGTGCGTTGTTATTTTCTTGTGCTTACTGTATTATATTGTGTTATTGATGATCCTATTGTTGAGATTCCGTGTCCCACGTCGGTCCCCCGTGTGTCCCCGGCCCGCGTGTGTGTGTGTGAGCTGCATTTGACCGCATTTGGAGCCCGCGCCCTCCGGTACTCGGTACTCGCCGCAAGCATCGAACTGTTTATTTTTAAGTAAACAAATGGACTGTAGAATTCTATCATCACACTAATAACGAGATAAACGGAAGAACTTCGTACGTCTACTATATATTTTTTTTTATTTTGAAATGTACAAAATCTGCTTTCATTTGATTACGTTTTTTTTCTAAATAGATTTAAGCGATACATTTGTACATGATGGAACACCACATTAGACCGTATCGTAGGGCGACTACCCTCGCAATCCACCCCCTTTCGAAATTGTGAGAATTGGTATTTAAAATTAGTATTTACTTACAGTTTAGTTTAATGGCAAAAACAATGTGTATATTTTATGAGAAAGTGAAAAGTTCTTAAATAAAACTATTGTTTTCGGATTAATTACTTGGTAGTTTTATTTATATTCGAATACAACCCTGGCTCAGTCTTGATTACTCAACAAGGATGCACTTTACTACCAGGCATATTAATGGATAACACTAATTACAAATATATTAACATTTGATTGTATAAACTTACAGATTTAGAATTATGTATATTAATGTATAGATTGAGGCATATTGCACATATAAAAAGTTGGTAAATTGTTTGGCTAATATGATACAAACAAAACAGCATAATAATATAAACATAAAAATGCGTAACAAGTTGTCATATAATTTAACATAAAACAATGATCCACAACATTCATTCACTAATCACAGTATACCCATGCTCATTATCTTTCTAAAGGTCCATTGGTGTGCTGAACTGTGCGGCACTGTGACGCACAGTGTACTGCACAGATGTACACGCTGGAGGACTCGCTCGGGCGAACAATAACAAATTGTGCGCGAACATTTTTGAAATGTTTGCGCACATCTGTATAACATAGTGCGCGCACACGTGCACGCAGTGTACTCGTGTCGACGCGTACACGCTTGTTGTTCGCGAACTTATTCTTGCTTCCGCTCCCGGAGCGAAAACATTTTTTTTGTTCGCGCACATGTTTAACTCTTTCCAGGTTTATGTTATTTATTTAGCATTTATCTTTTACTTAATTGACTGTCCACAAGGGACACTGGGAATTAAATAATTATGGATTGGACGAATGAAAACTCTCATTGAAATCATTTTTCTATAGTTAGTATCTTGCATAGCAATAACAGGACTAACTGCATTACCAGCAAATCAAAATCTTCGCAAGATATAATATAATATTATATAGATATCAGTGAAATTTTTGAATTCACTCAATGGATCTATATACTTCTGCTACATAATAAACATTAGTTTTTTCATTTCGTCACTGTGAACATGTTCATGCACAAGTGTGCCACACTGTGCGTTCACAAAAGTGACGCACAGTCGTGCCGGTGGAGGCAGAAGTTAACACGATACATGTTTGGTTCGTACAGTGCTGGAGTTGTGCACAAAATGTTTGTAAACAAAAGTTCTGCACACTATTTTGGTGGAATCGCACCTGTGTTACATACAAATTTAGTTTCTTTGTCAGCAATTAAAAACGGGCAGTTCATGTCTTTTCTGGTTACATGTTTGAGAAATTACTAGGAAGTCAATCTAAAAACTGGTAACATAAGATTGGGATCTATGTACATTATTGTTTTCAGGCCTGACTCGTAGCGAGGTGTCTGCCTAGGAGAGACAACTACTTCTTTGAGTTAAAACTGGAGAGTTCTAGCAAATGAAATAGTAACAGAAAATGCCTAATATTGATAACTAGTCGATGAGTGTTTAAATAAACAGAGACACAGATAAACAGACGAAAATTATAAAAACTGCTGAATGCTGCTGCTGTTTTATGGATTTAAAGTATATCCAAACATTTTTTTCTCATATCTCAAAGTTCAGACTTTGGACCCTCTTCAAATGTATTATATGTATAGATGATGTCCTAGTCTTTATCAGTCATGTTTTACAGAGACTAGTCAGGCTACCTGCAGGGCAAGCACGGCAAGGGGACTAATAGTCTTTCCCACCATTTTATCTACTTGTTGTATGGCGACAGGAGGATAAAATGGTGGAAAGATTATTAGTACCGATGCCGTGCTTACCCCTGCTTTGGCAAATAGTTACCATCTCTAAAACTAGAGGTGTAACTACTTCTTCTTATCGAATGAGAGTGGCCAACTCTGGTGTCGAGAGTTTATCAAGTCGCCCTAAGGGCCTCTGACATGGCTTTACGACTGCCGTACTAGACAAACCGCCGGGACCTACAATGTGTGTGTAGCTACTTTTAGTGTTTCTACTGCGCGTTAGGTGTAACGTTCCCGCTAGTGTTGGGCGTGGGCACCCGCAGCCGCCGCGCCTCGTCTGCGTCGAGAGCTCGCTTCATCTCGTAGTAGCGCTGCTTGAAGGCGAGCAGGTCTGCGTTGGCGCGCTCCAGCTCCAAGCGCAGGTCGGAGATCTGGCGCTCGCGCATACTCAGCTCTGGAGATATGAGAGAAAATATTCAGTAGAATTTGTCAAATATATCAAAGTAGTGAAACAAAAGTAGTTATACAATCTATACATGTGTATATAATAAAGCTGAAGAGGGTCAATAATCC
This sequence comes from Macaria liturata, assembly GCA_964023185.1. Taxonomy (NCBI): domain Eukaryota; kingdom Metazoa; phylum Arthropoda; class Insecta; order Lepidoptera; family Geometridae; genus Macaria; species Macaria liturata. The sequence continues at coordinate 14,805,826 of OZ026806.1, forward strand.
GAAAATAGAATAAATTAGAAAAAAAAAATACTTTAAATTCATAACAGAACAGAACACGTTTTAGCAGTTTTTAGATTTTTTGTCTGTTTATTTCACGCAAAAACGGCTGAACGGATCATCATGATTATTGTTATGTATGTAGTATGAGGTCATAGGCTACTTTTTATCTCAATATAATGCGGGAGAAGTCGCGAACGTCCACTAGTTATCGAAATAAATAAATAGAAATTGTTATACCAACTTGATATTGAAGTTCTAAAACCGCCTTTATGAGTTGCTAAAGGCCCTGCATAAAGCTTGGGTTTTTTCACATTCAGTATTTAGTAAATTGGTATAAATTGGGTTGATCTCGGATGTGGCATTTAGGATTTATTAGAGACAAATTTCTAACAAGGCAGTCTTCTTATTGAATGAGAGTGGCCAACTCTAGTGTCGAGAGTTAATCAAGCCGCCATGAGGCCTCTGACATGGCTTAACTATATTAATTGTAACGAGGCCGTGAAACAGCTGCTGAAGAAAAAAGAGGAAAGCTTACCAGCTATCAAGCATTTCATTTTCGTAGTTCTTTGGGCAAGCGCTCGTTGTGTTCGGTTTAGCGTTTGCTGTAAAAAAGAATAGGTAGTACCTCTTTTAGTACAGGTATTGAATACGAGTATAATGGAGGCGCCACTAGTACTTTTCTAGATAAAGTTAGATTTATTTGTGTAATTTAGGTCGTACACACTTCAAATTAATTTAAATAGGTAGTAAAAGATTAATTTTAATTTTGTATTGACTTGCAATCATGAAGTTATTAATAAACTTTCTGTGTTTTTTATATTTCTTGAACTGATACATACATGGAAAAACTTAAACCTGACGGGAAGACGTTGTCACCCGGGAAACAGAAACATCTCGTCCGGGTGACAACACACTGTTATAAGAAATTACTCTTGTTTTTATATGTTTTAATATAGTGAACCCAGATGTAAGTATTTTTGAACCCAATAAACGTTTTTGTATTGTATTGTATTGTATACATTCACACATGCTTACATTGCTTACCATATGATCTAATGTACCTAACTTAAATCTTTTGCTGAAAATCTAGAAAAGAGAGTCTTGTAGGACCTATAGTGGGTACTAAAATGAATGAATGAGCACCTGTATCTCCGGGCTGGGTTGCAGCGCCAGCATATCCTTCACAGCGCTGTACAGGTTGCGCGTCTCTTTCAGCTCGCGCTCCTTCAGCACCAGCATCTCACTCTGCGCCAGCACTTTCCTGGGGAACATATGCAATGGCTTCCTCTGACCAATGGCTATTAATTATTTTAATAAACTACCAGAAAACCTAAAAAGTATTGTAAACTTAGAAAATATTGCCCGTGACTCATTTGACTAAGAAATGTTACTACTCTGTTGACGACGACAAATCTATGATATGTATCGGGCCGCTTCTCAAATAAATTCGCAAATAAATGCCTATGACTATGACAATTGTGTCTATATTTATAGATGTAGTTATATCCAGACAAGAACACATTATCATTATCCACAGCCATTGGGATCCCACTGCAGGCTGCCATCTGCGTCGATCTTGTGCAGACTTCATCAAGATTAGACAAAAAAAAAACACATTCACTCATCAAAATTATCAAAAACATCATCATACAAAATAACAACGAATTAACTGAATCCATAATCATTTTTTGATATGAGATATTAATTAATTGATATAATATTTAATAGTGATTGCCTACAAGTTTGCTTGTGTTAATTTGGGAAAAAATTAGCTTTTGCCACTACCTAGTAGAACGTAAACTCATTTTCGATTTTATAATATTGTATGAAGATCGAAGAACTACGAAATGTTTCAGTCTAGTATCATGATGATGATGATGGTGGTGAAAAGTGGCCTATCCTACGTAACGTACTTATTTTTTTTTGTTATAATTTGTTTATTTATTAAGATTATTCATATCCTTATATCGTATCTTAACTGTATAACTCTTGTTAAGTAAATAAAATGTTACAGACAAATTGTTAAAAATAAATGTTGTGTAGGTATGTACTTAACAGTTAAATGTAAATAATGTAATACACACAGACCAGTTATTTGTGAAGCAGACCGTAGTCAGTTTTCTCCTTCAATTAAATGACTGTCTGATCTATGACCTCGGCCGTGGCATTGTGTACAAGTATCACTAATTAACTTATTTCGCTCCAATGGACACCTTGGTGTTATTGATTTAATATTTGTGTCAAAGAAAAAAATATGAAAATCCCATCTACCTATACCCATTTTACACGCTTGTCAAAATGTCCCCATTGTATGTATCAAAACATTTACTTAACGTGTTTACTGATCTACGGAAGCGCCCTGATGTAAATGCCTTTTTTTGCAGCGGTCACCCATCTAAAGACTGACCGCGGCGGCAGTTGGCTTATCTTTGGTAATCTCGAAGGAATACTGCAATACAATAGCCCCGGTCGCTTCGTTGATTCGAATTCTAAATGTGTTTGGATAACATGTAAAACGGAGTATTATAATAAGTATTTGTCAGACACACAAGGAAATACCTACCTCAACTTGTAAAAACAAAAATCTGTTAAACAAGAATACCCTAAATTGATTAGTTTGCACAGCTAACATTTCGACAGAACGGTAAAATCAAATATTGTGTTATTAGCTTACTGACATAGACAAATTGATATTCGAAAATCTTAGAAAAACAGTGTTGTGTGAGTAACGTTATTCCCCGCTTACTTACTTTTAGTCATTGCAGAATTTCCCTGTTTACAACCAATACGTCAGAAATTAACCTCGATAGTCATTTACCTGCTACCTTTCACAGCTAACTTTCGAACTAAGTATATTGACAAAGAAAATTGTACCTATACAGATACATATACAGATAAAAACCGTCAAAGTATGAGTTACACACACACAGGGTTCCGTAAAATTTATGTACCTAATGTGTTAATTTACCTCCTAAATAAGAACTTTTTTTCAGTACCTATCACTATGAATCAAGGTTTTAAGTTTGATTGATAGATTAACGCTAAGCATATTATACATACTTAATGTAAACATAGATAAAACGAGACTATTGGACTATTCCCAAGTTGGTCTTCTACGATTTTTACGCATTATCTGATTATTTGATTCAGGTAAAGTTTATCGACAATAAGGTTTAGGTTGGTAATCAAATAAGAACAGTTTAGAGAAGTGAATCTTACAGGATTTATCTTTTTGTTTCATTGACATGAAACCCTAAAACTCAGGTCGAGATTTTATCATGACGCAAGTATCTCATTCAAAGCACCGGTATTTTGGCCAAGTAAATACAACAAAAGTAAATAAACTTTTGTTCTTGGAACTCAGTGAACGTCAGTTAAGAATAACACACTTTGAAGGTAACATAGCTGGCTGGCGATTAGGAGTCGTAAAAAATATAGACTCCCTTTCTAAAGTGTTGTAAATGCAGGCCACATTTAGGATTACAAAGTTAGACTTGGAATTAATTGCCTTTGTCAGTTTACATTGTAATTAAAGTTAAAATAGGTGACTAAAATTATTAAGATGTGGTCATTCTAAGAGCAGTCAGTCTCAAATTATTTGTAACTTGATGCCGCTGAGCTACCGTTGACGCTTGATACTTATTTGGCATTATCAACATCATTATGGTCAGCTTGTCAGCGCTCAGTGCTGTACATAGTCTTCACTTCTCGACTCATTATATTCCGGTCTAGTACTATCGATTTACGCAAGCTAAGAACGTTCAGCAAGTTGCTTCATAAATTCTAATAGTTTTCACTCGAAAATGGATACTTACTTAAAAAAGTACCCATGGAAAACTTATATCACAATTGGTACTAACTTCTGCGTATCGTAATCGTAACCGCGTCTCGGTAAGCGATGATGTAATGATGTGTGTGGAAGACCTATGCAACGGTGGCTGGATATTAGAAAGTTTGTAGGAAACATCTGGGCAAGAACAACGCAAGACAGGGAGTATTGGCGTAAGAGGGAGGAGGCCTATACCCTGCAGTGGGTCTCACTAGGCTGATGATGATGATAACTTACTTCTGCGTAAGCCTGAGTTTCTGTGTGAGCCGCACCGCCTCCGGATCAGTTCCCTGCAGCTTGCGCCAGCGGTGCACATTGAGGGGTGTCTCCAGAGCCTCTTCCAATGCACGCACACGCAGCCTCTCGCGGCCTAACTCTCGCTCTAAGTTGAACACCTACGGTCAAAAATGCATGTCATTGAAATTTTTAATGAAGTTGTCGTCTTCTTCGTAACATTCTTGATATTGTATTTATTTACCTGAAACAGACATATAATAGTAGTTTATGCAACTGTCATATAATGAAGGGTATTAAAACACGAGTGCGCGCCGTTTCATAATAGTAACGAGTGTTTTAATACCCTCTGTTGTAACATTCTAACATATTTTATTAAATTAAATTCACGCGTACGTGTATTGTCACAGTGATTTTGCCGCCATTAAAATCTAACCAATGAGAGCAATGATCAATAAAACGCGACCAACCTGATTAGCCCTGCAATCAGGTTGGTCGCGTTTTATTGATGTTATAATGAGATATTACGATATCGATGTGGATATTATACCATCATGTGAAATTGCTTAAATTGAGTGTTTTGTTGTCTGCGCTATAACAGTAGTAATTATAAGTCAAGTATTGGAAACATAAGTAGAATGTTACAACATTAGTGTAGATAAAATCAAATACCTACAGAGATGAATTAACAATGTGCTCAAGTATTGTCATGGTCACTGCTTAGTCAATCTTATCATCAAACCAACTGCATTAGTCTAATCTATTAAAACCTAATTTAGCGCATTACATTACACTACCGAGTGGCAGGAGTGATGGTGCAGAACCGAGAGGAGTGGCGTCTCTTTGTGTCTGAGGCCAGGACCCACTTTGGGTCGCAGCGCCACGTTAGTAAGTAAGTATTACCTCGAGCCTCAAGTCAGTCATGTTCTCGATGCCCTTAGAGAGCAGGTTCTTCTCCTTGCGCAGGCGCAGGATCTCCAGCCGCAGCAGGCGGATGTCCTCCACGCGCTGCTCGTACTGACGCTCGCCTGAAAGATACACAAGAACAATATACACAATTAAGGAAAAAAATCAATGAGACGAATTGAGCACTTTTCCTTTTTTTGAAGTCGGACGAAAATAAGTTCATATCAACTATACTAGGAGTCTCTAACATACTCGTAGTTTGATGTACTATGATGACCCAAATCAATGTAACAAGTTGTCTTACAAGGAGGGTTAGAAGTGTTACTTTTATCTATAATGACCCAGAAGCCCGTTTCTCGTTTTCACTAACGATCGTAAATGAAAAGTTCTTTACGAAATGCCAATAAAAAACGCCTAATCTACTTAAATGTGACAGGCAGCTCAGGATCAGCGAAAATGGCATTCTTTTATGCTGGAAACCAAGAGATACTTTGTGTCGCTACACCACAGAAGTAAGTAAGTACCTCTATGCAGCGTGACCTCCAGTATCCTGATCTTCTCATAGAGCAGCGAGATCTCGTCGTTCCTCCTCACCAGCTGGGCGCCCACCACGTCGCGCTCGTTCATCAGCCCCTCCAGCTCCTTGGACAGCTTGGCGCGAGCTACGTCGCCTTCCTGGGAACGGGGACAAAAAGCATTTTTTATATTATATAAATAGATAAATACCTATTTCGGGACATTGCACACATCGCCATCTAGCCCCACACTAAGCAAACGCTTGTGTCGTGGGTACTAGATAACGGATATAATACTTATATATTTTCTTTTATAAATACATACTTATTATACATACAAACGACCAGACTCAACATACATTGATGATATTAGAAAGTTTAAAGGAAACATCTGGACAAGAACAGCACAAGACAGGGATTATTGGCGTAACAGAGGAGGTCTATATCCTGCAGTGGGTCCCATTAGGCTGATGATGATGGTATTGTGATGGTATTGATTGATAAATTCTTTATTAAAACACCACATACCTACATAAAAAACAATACAAAAAACATAGAAAATAAAATTGTGTTGATTTGTTGGTAGGTGACCCGTAATGAAGTAGTTCCAGATAAGTTACAAATATTACAATATATTAAATGGAATCGCCTAAATATCACAAAATACAAAAAAAGATGCGGCTATTGGTCTATAACGGTACGAAACGGATAAACGTTTGATTGGATTTTGCTTATTTTAGACGGTTTTGATGAGTCATATATTACACCGATCGTTAGCTAATTTGTGCATAGAAAATTATATATTTTATCAATTTACTTATGTAGTGGTTCAGTGATATTATGTATTCCATCTTGTATAAACATAAGAAACCAGTTTATATTTATGACCTGACAACGTGTAAAAAGCATAAATGAACCAAATCGAATAATACTCTTCCGGTAAATTATACATGGTGTTAAATTACAAGTTATATAAGGTGTGTACATACTTATTATGTATTCTAGTTAAATATACTTACGCTACTTCATCTAATTGAACTTCCTAAATAAATATAACTTTTTTGTGAATATCAGGAAGAGATTACAATATGATCTCGTAAATAACATATTCCAAGGTTGCCTTCTTATGTTTATATAACAAAAGAGACACATACCTTTACATATTGGTTTCAAAATGTGTTTTCATATATACTCAGGTATATATTAATGTTACAAAATCCCGTAAGGTATTTTTAATTAGTCTTATTTTCAAATTTGATCGATACTATGAGCTGTTAGAAAGATAATTTACAACTAAATTCTATATAATTTGTTCGGACAAGATTTTTTACATAACATTATTACGTAGGTAAACTAATGGTAACAAATAAGTATAATATATATAATAATAATAAAAATTAACAATGGTAATAAATAAGGTATTAGGAGTTGTATACACATAACATAATATTTACATAATATAATGTAATACATTGTTTATTTTGTCTAATAGAATACAGAATATAGACTATAGAATAGAATACAGACTTTACTTTTGAAAGCGAGTGTGGCTCGGTGGTTCCAATGTCTGCTTTTCATCCAGACGCACCCTGGTTCGAATCCGGCCCTACACAAATGACTTGTATTTTCTAGTTATGTGTGGATTTGCACTCGCTTAACGGTGAAGGAAAACATCTTGAGGAAACCGACATGTTTATGGAACACAATATCCGAGGACATGTGTCTTCCGTGGAAGGACCTGGGCGCCCACCACGATGTATCTGCCCAAGAGAACTCCCCTAACGAATTAATTCTGCGGGGGAGTCTCGACCCTCAGTCATGAGGAAATATGACTCACAGGGAGAGAGAGAAGAACAGACTGTGACGGAATTTAATTATAATAGTCATAACCGACGACCAAAATATTGAACCGATTGTTAACAATTTGGCTAAAAGATTGTTTTATTTATGCGCATAGAACTAACAATGAGTGTAAGCTTCTTGTTGAAATACTAAAAGCTTTAGGAAGTTCAAATTTTACAGTACCTACCAAAATCTTAGACTAAAATTATCCCGAGTACTACCGCGTGACACAATTAGGTCTGCCGTAAAACCTCATGCGGAACCACGTGTTATGTAAAAAAACTGATTACAATTTACAATGATTATCACAGAGCCAGGTTTTCCGATCATGTTATTTATAAAACCTTGATTTATGTGTTTTGAATAAAACGCTACTCATTTAATTTCATTGAAAACTATTCAGGAAATGTAGACGAACAATTAAGATAGAGCAAGTCGATAAAATCTGTCTGGCAGCTAGTATACAAATTGACACTAGATTTTTCCTTTATTAAGGTATCATTTATGAATAAAGTTTAAATAATTTAGCATTTTGTCACGTACTTAGTAGTCATCAAACTTGACTACATTTCATCATAATCACTCATAACTACGTTTAATGAACAAATATTTATTCAAACAAATCGTTAATACCTACTATACCCTACAATCAACTTATATTGCGCTGAACCATTCCTTTAAAGTTTTGCTTGAAAAAAAATTTTTTTTTTCGAGTATAGATAGAACGTACCTAATACTTGTATTTGTGTATTCCGTGGTAATACCAGAAATAATCCCAGAACAAGACAACACAAACCTGTACAATCCTATTAAGCCTGGCCTCCTCCTGCCTGAGGGCCGCTATATCTGCCTTCGCATCGGACAGTCTCGCCAGCCCCGCCTGCACCTCGGTCCGGAGGTTCTCAGCTCGAGCCTTGCACTTGGTCAGGGCTCCCTCGCAGGTCTTGAGGCCGACCTCCTTGGCTGTGATGTCCTCTTTCAGCTGTTCTATTTGGTACGCCAGCATCTGCGGAGAGAGAATTAGTTAGCTGGGTTTTTAAGTAGTTCAGATTTGCACTAGACATAGGTCGCATGATGTTAGGCATTGCTGCAGCCTATGTGGTGTACAACCGGACTTTGGTTGTACCTTTTATGCTAGGCCTGAGATGGTACCTCTTTTTACCAGTTGTACAGCTGTTGATTGTAAATCCTTGGAAGGACTTGGGCGATCTACCATATACCAATACCCATCACGATTTATCTGCCCAAAAGAAATCCCCAATTATTAACTTTCTCAGCCCAGACCTCGGACTCAGAACCCTCTAAGGAGGAATAAGATTCAATGAGGGAGTCGTGTCTCTTGCGCTGGGCCGTCCAAAGTACTAACTTGAATTTCGCCAGTTTTTAAGCACTTCAGCTGTGTATTGTACCTTCAATTTCTGCCTAATGTCCTGTATCTCGTCGAGTGCCTCCGTGTAGTTTTTGTGCAGCATGTTCCTCTCGGCGCGCATGGTGTCCATCAGCACGGCCTGCTTGCGCGCCTTGATGGCTTCTTCACGGAGCGCCTTTTTCAGGTCCAAGATGTCTGCCGTGCGGAGGCGGACCTCCTCTGGAACATGATTAGTAAAATACCGGTGTCAAGACATTGACAGTCAATATTACGTAGACAGGTTGAATTTAAATTCTTTGTAAACACCCTTTGAGGTTACTTTGTGTTCTACATACTCGTATAGGTACCAATGTATGCATAAGATCTGCAACATAACATAATGATGTAATTGAAAATACATTAATACAATAAACGATTTGACTTTGACTGTAGTAGTCTTCAGTAAGATATAGTTTACCTGTACAATCGTCGATCTTTTCATTGAGTGCTATTGTTTCCTCCAGCATCCTGTAAAAAAAATCAATAAAATTCAGTCAGTCCATAACTAAACTAATCAATCTCAGCATTTCATTAATAAATCTTCATATTTTATTTGGAGAAAAGGGGAAAGTAGGGTCCAACAAAAAACCGTGATCACCCAAAATCAAAACCATAATCTAACATTATAATAAGTAAAATATAATATAATATAATTTAGCAAATAAGTTTAGAATCTAAGAATGTTATGTAAATAGTTGTGATAATTTGTAAAAATTGCTACTTAGACATTCGGCGTCTGTATTTGGATAACGATGCTCACATCCATGTGAGCATTGTGGGTCTAGCATAGCAAAGGTGTGTTCTCCCGGGAACACAACTGCAATGTGTTTACGCATGACAATGTCTCCACCTTATGATGGAGGTCGACTGCTAAACATACAAAAAAAAAGTAATCAGTGGAGTAAGCATGTAAGTATGAATTTAGGCTACCTTCCTCTTTCACATTTTTGTACCCACTGCTCACCTGTCTTTATCTTTCTCTAGCTGCCTGATGATGAGCCGCTGCTTGTTGATCTGAGTGCCGTTCAGGTCGATCTCATGCTCCAGCTGCTTGCGACGCTGTTCCTGCAGGTTCAGCATCTGCAGGTTTTCCTGCGCTTCATCTGAGGATAAAATAATAATTATAAGTTACAGCTTTAAGCACAAGAAGAAGTAGTACATCCAAGAATCAGGAAACATCCAATGCACAAAATCTAGGTCTACTTTGGTCATATACCTACCTCATTAACCAATGAAATCATGATTGTATTAAATATTTCGTCAGTCTTTCGTTCTTTTTGCACAATGATTGTTCAGAAATCAAGTAAGAGAAACAAAACACTGATCACTATCCGTAAATAAAACAATTCAATAAGACCTACACCTGATCCTATATTGTAGTAAATTATACTAAGGTGATATAAAATAACTGAGTCTATTTATTCTATGTCGTATATTGGTACGCACATAGAGCTCGGTGAATGCCCGGGGTGTAAGGGCAAAGCCCTAACCTGCTTCCAGTGGTCGGCCTTCACCAGGCAGGGCTTTGCCCGAGTGACATTTACAACGAGCTTATGCGACGCGAAGAAAATAATGGCATACCTACCTATATACAAAACAATGTGAGTTTATTGTGTAAATGCAAGTGGGCCTAAACTTACTGCCTTAGCTCTAAAAATAAAATAATAATATCAATGAATGAAAATCTAATCATCCAAGAGCAATGATTCAACCAATGATTAGTTGTACCTACATTGTTGAACTACTATAACTGCTTTCTCCTTTGTTATATTTGAATGACTGGTGTTTTAAGTAGTATTATGTAGAAGTTTTACTAGTTGGTAGCTATTACGTATCTGATTTATTTCATGATTCATTAAATGTTACAAAGCCTGATTTGTTAGTAGGTATACAAACGTCATCACCCGGCAGGACATTACTACTGTTTTCGATTCCTACTCAATAAAAGGCAAATGCCACCGCAGGACCTTGGATCTTCAGTAAGTACTATACGTAAAGACTGTTTATAATGCAAGCTTAAAAATTACTTCGTACGATCGTAGTGAAATCCGGGTTTGAAAAATAATGAATTGCCGAGAGAACCTCTTGCATGGCTGCTGTAATAATAGACAGTGTGCAAATAGACAGAACAAAGCGTCTTCTAATTCCGGTTTAGGATTAATAGTTATACATAGTATCGCACTTGTAGAAAAAAACCACAAAAAATCTTGTTTATAAGCATAAGAATACCACACAGTAGATTAGAAACATATTATTATAAAAGACGGCTAATTCCACAAGACAGACTCGCAATGAATAATGATTTGTTGGGGTAAATTTAATTTATGTAATTTGTAATGAATATTCTGGTTAGTACATTTCTTGTGTGAATTTGGCCTCATAATCTTTCTTTCATAATTATCTCTTAAAAAAATCAAACACCTAATTTACCAGCTAAGTGGAAGCCGGTCATAAGGATGCACATAAAAGCATTCAGGTACTTTGCCAGTACACCGGCTTATCGCCCAAGGTCTTCGGATCTGGTTTCCGGATCGCAGACCCAATATGCTAATTAAATAACTGGATCCAGTTGTAGCTTGTAAAAAGTAATGTTTACAATATACAGGGTTACTGGTAACTAACGCATTATACTATACATTTTGTCGAATATCTTCCATACTTTTGTATGGAACAGCTGATGTTTTTTCCAGAATTTCTAAAAGTTCTAGAACAAAAGTTATTGGTATAGATGTACTAAAGCCACCCTTAAAAGGTTATGCGTTAGTTACCAGTTACCCTGTATATATAGCAAAGTACTACCTACAATATAAAAGTACTTACAGAATAAATAATACTCGCAAATTGATTGTAAACATATCAGTATTGACTCATCATCGTGGGAGTATGATTGCTATCAAGTAAGTTGATATGAATGTGACAAACCAATGTTCAGAGCTTGCAAACTGCCTCAGGAGTCTATCACGCGTTTTAGATATCTAATCAACAGCAGGCGTCCAGGTGAAAATGCCAATTTTAGTCAAACAAGGAATACGTAAAATCTGTTGTCACTCTTACCTTTTCAGACTAGCTAAAGAAAATCTTCGTGAAACAAGTCTTTGCTACTCGAAAATAAATAATTTGTTTTGAAAACGCTTATCAAATACCATAGTATAAACTTCTTTGTTGGGCGTTTCGTTTTCGACATATTTTAAGTAATCACGGAGGTTCCAAGGGCTTCCATGATTGTGCTGTTTCCTTTTCGATTGTAGACTCTCAGAATTTTTGTAACATCTGCTGGGTCACCGAAAAATAATAAACTACTAAAAAAGCCCTCACTCTCTGTACCTCGTTCTTCTTTACTATTATTTTCTCGTGGTTGAGGGCCGACCACTTTTCTTAGTACCGTTGACTCTAGTAATGCATATTTTATTTAAAGATTCTCTTTTGGCTGTAGAAGTAAGTAGAACACGCTCTCACTCTGTATCTTCTGCATATTCTTGTTAAGTATCTCCTTCTCTCGGTTGAGGTTCTCAATCTCCCGCCGGTCTGCCTCCGCCTGCTTGTTGGACAACATAATCTCGCGCTCCATCACGCTCACCTGCTGCCGGAGACGGTCGCTGGAACCAAGGTAAGATAAGATAAGGTAAGATACAACCAGAAGATTGAAATGCTATACACTTCTTTATTAAGTGGTTGTGGTCTACTCGGAGACAACAGCAAAACCTAATTATCAACGACAAAACATAATTAGCAACATCAAGAGGGCTGCAATCATAAGGAAATTATAGCAATTTTCAAAAAGGAAAGCGTGTCTGTTCCTCTTACACTTCAAAACGGAGCGGATTACCATGAATTTTGATATAGTGATACCTAGTATTGAGTCCGGAATGTATGTGAAGCATTGTATTTGCCCAATATAGATGCAAAGGCCTCCTGTTTTTCAAATGCTATATTCAGCACGTTCAGGTGATAAATCATTATGTAGTAATTACACGCGGCTATCGGAACGGATTACTTACCAACAGATTTTTTTTTCTATTAAGCTACAAGATCGTAGATGTTGTTGCTTTATAGTTGCTTTTTAGTCCAGCATGAGTCTATCAAGTTCCAAAAGTATATACGAATATAAAATTTGTGCTCTTACCGCTCGCCCTCCACAGCAGCCTTAGCTCCCTCGAGCAGCTGGTACCGCTTGGTCTGTTGGATGGCGTTCTTGTGCATCTTGTTCTGCTCCATGCGCAGCTTGTTGCTGTCGTCTATGGTGTTCTGGAGATAAACAAACAGATTTAATTCATTTATAGTTTGGATGGCAATAGTATGATCATGATAAATTACGAGTAAGAAAATTACGTATGGTCGCGTGTATGTACAAACCAAGTATGAAAAAATCCCAGTTCTAAATTTAGAAGTGCAATATACCTAGGAATAATTTATACAGGTAGGAGTTGAGAGAACAGCTAAAAGGTCACAGTTCATTAGAGCCACCGCCGAACGCCGAGTGGTCAAAGAGTGGACGTCTTTTTGACTAGTTACAACGCGAGATACGCCACGGGAATTTACTAGTAACATTATAGCATAATGTAATTGTAATAAACCATTTTATCATCACTAGTGTGGCAGACAACAGGCTCTCAACCTGTCATAATATAAGCAACCCACACCCACCTTCAGCTCCTTAGTAGCGTGGTTAAGCTCTGTCTTGGCCTTGTCAAAGTCCATATTGGTCTGGTTTAGCTGATGCCTCAGCTGCGACACCATGTTGGTGACAGCTTCCGTTTCAGAAGCAGCACTCTCTAGTTTTTCTTATTATTTTAATAATCAAACGTTTATGTCGTCGTCATTGGTTTCATCAACGTTTCTCGACGACCTGCCGTAGGCAACGTACAATAGACAAACCACCTGTACAACCTGTATTCAAAACCCACCTTCAGCTCCTTAGTAGCGTGATTAAGCGCTGTCTTGGCCTTGTCAAAGTCTATATTGGTCTGGTCTAGCTGCAGCCGCAGCTGCGACGCCTTGTTGGTGGCAGCCTCAGTCTCCGCAGCAGCACTCTCCAACTTCACGTTGATGTCTCGCAGCTGGCGGTCACGCCGTTCGATCGTCTTCTCCGCTTTTCTTAGCTGGAAATTTGAATAAAATAAAGTTCAGTTACATGTTTGTTAAGTATGTTTTCACTAGAACTTTTACTTACTTGTTTAATTTATTAGTAACTTGAGTTATTCCTATAGAGATGAAATGTTATAATGTTTAGACATTACTAGATCTAGCTAGACCATAGGCTAAGCGGGCGGGTATGAAATATGTTCAATAGTAACACATTACTATTGAACATATTTCATGAGCAGCAGGATTGAGACAGTGTAATACCAAATACTGAAGCTATCGTCAGACAAATAGATATACATAAACATAAGTATACAACTAGGGAAAAATAATAACTTACCTTTTCAGTGAGGTCTCGAATGTTGTTCCCCCTTTCTTCCACGGCGTTTTTAAGACTCGCGGATTCATTCTTCAAGTGATCAACCAGCCGGTTCTGACGCACAGCGTTGTTGTCTGCTTCCTGTAAAATGTATTTTATTTACTATAAGTTGATGAATTGGAGAAGAACTTTACATACCATTATGCGAAAATTTTCAATTGTACTAGTAACATCCCAGCTTGATTATAACTATTAAATTATGAAGATGACAGTAGTCAGTGTGTGTTTATCTTTTTTAAGACTCACACCAACAAAAGAACTCACTACCAATCAGAATCCCGTTATGGTTGTAAATTAGTGTGGAAGATACATTTAAGTACTTATGGTACATAACACGTAATCTTTGATTGCTATCACGGATTTCCGCGGGTACTACTATGCATGCTACTAGTTGACATGGTATCTACCAAGGCAGTATCTTATGACCGCTACTATTTATCATATATGCCAATGACCTCTAGTTGTTCCTCCAGCTTGGCGATGGTGTCATCGTTGGCGCTGTTCTTGTTCTCCAGCTCCTCGATGTAGGCGAGTGAGTTGGTGAGTCTCAGCTTTATGGACTCGATCTCTCCTTGTAGACGCGCCTTTTCTTTCTCGAATTTCTCCTTCTCTTTGACTGCGTTTGTTGCTCCGCTGGAAGATAGTAAAAAAAACATGTAATATGGAGATAAGGCACTTACTGATACCTATAACAATGCATGTCCGCAGTATGTCTGAAGCGAGCACTTTGGGCATATTGCACGTTAACCAGCGGACAATCTAGAGAAGCTCACAGTGACCGGAAAAGTGTCAGGAACAAGATCCAGAACAGGTCGAAGCAGTACAAGATGGTCCGATCAGGTGGCTGAATGATAATTGGCGCCAAAGCAAGTGCTGCCATACACGAAGTCACTGATCGTGATAAATGGCGTCTAATGGTCCACAATTTTAGACGGAGTCATTACGATGCTCAGCATTGAGCTATCGCCTAAAAGAGGAGGAAGATACCCATTATGCCCTTAGCAAGCACGTATAATCTTTACGACAAAAACTGGCTATATACAAATACGAATGTTTTGTTTTGTATTTGTTAGTATTTGTCACACTTTCCCTAAATATATCATACAGTCCAATATCCATACACGTACGCTGTAAAACCACCT
Organism: Macaria liturata; assembly: GCA_964023185.1. Taxonomy (NCBI): domain Eukaryota; kingdom Metazoa; phylum Arthropoda; class Insecta; order Lepidoptera; family Geometridae; genus Macaria; species Macaria liturata. The sequence continues at coordinate 14,821,163 of OZ026806.1, forward strand.
ATTAAGTAGGTATCCCACCACAGATACAAATGAATCACCTAACTACACTCTAACCTATTCTGATTTTATTATAGGGGGTGCTAGAATAAGTTATTTTTCCTTCCAATGGGTTTGCATTTGATGAAAATTTGCTTGATGGCATGCGATCATTATGGTCTAGGAAGGAGAAGTACGAACTGATTCACTCTCGCTTTGGAGATCGCAAGATTATAGTATAGTACTAGTGGACGCCCGCGGCTTCGCTCGCATTATTTTTTATTTTGATTTAAAATGAACATAACTTTATTATTTACGAATCGATTGAAATGAAATAAACACTAAATGTTAAGTTAAAAATAAACCAATATGTTAGTGAAAACCGTAGACAAACCGGTTCAGCCGTTTCCGAGTCTATAACGAACAAACATACCGACAGACACACAAACAGTTTTTTTTAAACATGATTTTTGTGTTTTATTGCATCAATGAAGACCCCTCAACTTATTTTTTTTTTCATTTATCTTCAATGTACAGACACCGACTTGTTACAACTTTATTATATGTAGGTATAGATAGTAGAGTAGTACAGGCAGGTCTCATGAATGCAAAATTTTAATAATAATGACTTTGGCAGTTATTTCATTTTCATTTATTTATTTCTTCATTTAGGTAAAAACTAAACTTAGTTTTGTACACTTATGAATGTCAAACAAAAACTAATCTAATACATAATAAATGTTGCCAGAAGCATACTATAACTTTGACTCAATATAATTTTTTTAACACGAAATATGCTTACGCTTGACTACAGCCTGCCTGATGTTGAACACCACTGTAGTCTAAGATATAACACTCATGTTTAGAAGAAACCTATTTACTCTGGATTTGAAGAACCCCGAGCCCTGACGAATTAAGTATGCGATAAGGAAACTACAATACCAATAGTTTACAACTTACTCATATTAGAACTTATTAGTATTCTTTGATCATAGGTACTCGAGTGACGCAGGAAAATAGTCATTCTGACGAGAATGTGTTTAATGACTGTCTGAGTGACAAATTATATGGGACCGGGGTTTCTCCATAACAAAACTTGAGGTATCCTTCCTCATACGAAAAGTCACCTTTCCTTGTGAATTTGAAGGTGATGGGAAATAAATTAATCATCTTCAGTTATTTAAAAAAAAACATTTTTTTCCTCTTTAGATATTATGGGACATAGAATTTGAATTCCTATATTGCCGGGCTCTTTATATTGCCTAAATATATATATAGATGAAAATAAAAATACTATATACACAAACCATACCTACACGATTTGTGTGCTGTGTGTATATGATCTGTTTATTACGTTTTCATGCTGTAGCTAAACGACGGATCATCGTGATTTTTGGTACGGTGATAGTATAGAATCATGAGATTGATATTAAGTTACTATAAATCGCGACATACCGCGAGAGAAGCCACTATATTGATAAATTTACAGTTACTACAGGATACTACTATAGATAAGTACTTGGAAATAGCTTTGGAAATTTTCAGAAGAGATGATTATTAATGATTATCTCGCAAGGAAGTTTCGTGTTACTAACTCTGAATGCCACGCCAATTTGTCTAGAGTAAAATGTTAAAGAAAAAAGACTAAGTTTATTATTTCATTACGTCCACGAATCTAAACAAGAAACAACCTCTTGCCTTGGACAAGTTTCAACTAATTCAGATACTCAGCACGGCATGGATATAGTTAATGAAGACGTTTAATTGAGACTGCAAGCGCGCGCCGTGGGTTTACTCGTATTTCGTAACAAATAAATTATACTATAATTACTATTTACCATTATTGTATTATGGTTAATCTCTCTAACAATTCTGCAGGGGAGTTAGAATTAGAACCCTTAGTAAAACAGAATACGAGCCAAGGTAGAAGAGGAAATTCGTCCGAGAGTGATCATATGTGGTATTCAATATTTTATTTTTGAGGAATTGTTTTTAGTGACCTGTTTTCTTGTAGTGGTAAAGTTTTTTAATATTACAGTAATTAGTTGTTAATTAAATAGATAAACAACTTTTACAACGATTTAGTTATAAAAACACAAATTTCTTTCATTATTTTCAGTGGTTTATTTTAATTTGCTGTAACCTTGCAATTTCTAGAGAATTCGGGAGTGATGAAATTGTTAGGTTTTGTACAGATTTTGTACTCAGCAATCCTTATTTTGTACACAATGCCATAATTATTGGTCATTTTATTAGAATTTTCTTCTAAGTTATAACTTATAATTTCTTTCTTTTTATGAATGATTAAGAATGTTTAAAAAAAAACTCTTAATAGATTAATTGATGTAAATAGACAGTAACAGTCCGGTCGCTAAGCAACTACCCTCCGCGACACAGGCGCGCCGAGTGCAGAGGGTAGGGTTACAATTAAGTTAAAGCACTGCATATTCGGCAAAAATAAAGATATTTTTAAGATATGTTTATAACGACTTCCAACTATAATTTAATAGTGATAATATTAATAAATATGTGGTAAGTACGTATGCGCAATAAATGCATACATACCTATTGCGTTGCATCATGCAAACATTTAATTAAAACGAGCAAAACATTTTGTCTAGACTAGAGTGCTAGAGTAATTGATATAATGTTTATATTAATTTATCCTATTCTTTTTTACATAATATATGTGCATTAAATGGTATTAAGACAAAAAATCTTAAAAAGTTTCAGCAGGTTGTTTAAGATAGGTATTCGAAAAAAATTCGCTCGTAAACGAAACACTAATCGTAAAACTCCCTGGGACATATATGATTGGTGGATGACTGTCATTGGATTAAAACATATCAGTATCGACGATTTTGGTTAGCATTTCATTTATATATATTATATATATACTAGCTGTCCCGGCAGACTTCGTACTGCGACCTAAACTTTTGTATTTATTTTTTCTTTTTTTTTCTTTATTTTTTCCCTTTTAAACCTTCCCTAGACCTCCACGAACATTTCAAGACTAAGATAAGATAAATCCGTTCAGCCATTCTCGAGTTTTAATCAGACTAACGAACAACAATTCATTTTTATTTATAAAGAAGATTTCACTTATTCTGAAAGTTTTCACTCACATGTGAGTTTGTATTACCAAATACACAATTTACTATTACATTATTTTATTGATTTGCTTATAGCACCTTAGATGATTCTCGATTAAAGACGATAAAAATATTCAATAGAGTAAATTATTAACAATTAAATTGGTTTTTCTTTTCCATTGATGTAATAATCAAATAATTAACGCACAATAATGCTCGTTCGATGTTAGCGAAGATATAGCTGAAAAGCTGAAGGAAAATGGCGAAATTAATATTTTGTAAGCAGTAGAATTTATCCGCTGGTAACATTTAAAAAAATGACAATCATTTTGAGGGGTATGTCCCGTCCCGTCGTCTCACTGCTTGAACCTACGAGATTTCTCCACATTTCTTATACTTATATGACTTTTATTTCTATTCATTAAAAGAATTCGATACAATATTATACTAATTATAAGTATTACTTGTTTTTATCCGGTATCGGTATGTCCCACCAATTGAACCTACTGGTGGGACTAACGGGAACAAATTCCCATTCTGTCCGCTAGAGATTGATAGAAGTAGAAAAAAATATCAGTTTAAAACGCGTGCCATAGTTAGTAAATTAATAAAAAGATGAATGATGAATACGTCTGATATATCAAGGTTATAAGGTTATAAAACTAAACGCAACAAAGCGCTAATTAACATATTGTGTTTTGTGTAATACAAACTTAGGTATCAGAACATAATTAAAATATTGTTTGTTTTAGCAGGAAGTTGTCAAGGTTGTCTTCATAGACTTTTATTCTAGATCATCGCTAGGTCATTCGTAGGTCGCTAGGCTATGAAACGGATTAATTATTTCAGTGTTTAATTCACTGAATTCTTAAACAAAATTACTGTAGTTTAATGAGAATTGTGTAAAGATATTTTAATACAATCGGAAGCGCCCGTAGCTCGGGGTGGGTCGTATGACACATTAAATTGTAGTTCCTGGCTGTTTGTCTAGTACAGCAGTCGTTAATCAATGTCAGAGGTCCTTAGGGCGGCTTGATGAACTCTCGACACCAGAGTTGGCCACTCGCATTCGATAACAAGAAGAAGTTTAGAACAGTACCTACTCATAACATAAAAGTTTCTTGTCTATCTAAATCTATATCTATACGTAGATCTCGAACAAATTAATTCTGCGGGGGAGTCTCGACTCTCAGTCATACGAAATACGACTCGAGGGAGAAGAAGCCTGTAGTACTCACGCGTCATCGTCCTCCGCCCGCTTCCTCTGGTCGATCTCCTTCTCCAGGCGCGCCATGGTGCGCTTCATGGTCTCCAGGCTCTCCACGGAGGCCAGTCAGTGAGGATACACCACATATCCTGGTCTCCAGAGAGGCAGCAGTACTCACGCGTCACCATCCCCCGCCCGCTTCCTCTGGTCGAGCTCCTTCTCCAGGCGCGCCACGGTGCGCTTCATGGTCTCCAGACTCTCCACGGAGGCCAGTCTGTGAGGATACACCACATATCCTGGTCTCCAGAGAGACAGCAGTACTCACGCGTCATCGTCCCCCGCCCGCTTCCTCTAGGCGAGCTCCTTCTCCAGGCGCGCCACGGTGCGCTTCATGGTCTCCAGGCTCTCCACGGAGGCCAGTCTGTGAGGATACACCACATATCCTGGTCTCCAGAGAGACAGCAGTACTCACGCGTCATCGTCCCCCGCCCGCTTCCTCTGGTCGAGCTCCTTCTCCAGGCGCGCCACGGTGCGCTTCATGGTCTCCAGACTCTCCACGGAGGCCAGCTCGCGCGCGTGCATGGCGTCTGCCAGCGCACGCGCCTCGTCTGACCAAATACATCACATGTTAGTCCTGGACTCAGAAGCATGGAATGTATGAGGCTAGAAGAAAAAGTAGTATAGAAGGAGCGCATAGATCCTTCCAAAATTATAGTTTATATAGCCTTCAAACTCATTTAATAAAAGGACATTTTGAGTTTCCCTGAGGACGTCATCCTCGACTCGTAACTTAAATAACAATAAAATAGTTTAGGGCTCAGATCAAATCGGCACTCGCTTACAATATCTATAATAACGAGTAGGTAGAAATACATACCAACATCAGCGCGCAGATGTTCGATGGTCTTATTGCCGTCAGCGATCTCGTGCAGGTAATCCGACACGGTTTCATCGAAACGATTCAGTCTGTTCTGCGAAATAATAAAAACAAATCAATGTATGGTATTTGTGATCATAAAGAAGGATGTTATATGTACGACGTGTCTGAACATCTATAAATTTGTAGGTACTTATGCCTGCTTGTGAATCGATATTTTGCAATAGTGTAAACAGAAAAGTAAACTCATTTTACATGGGAAAAAAATCGTTCATGATAATATAATTCAACAACATATTTTTATGGTTGAAATGTGAACGGATTCAGATCTTTACACTTTTTAATTAACTAAAACGGGTCTGCACTTGTCCGTAGTTTGCCTGATGGTAAGCAATAACAATGGCCTAAGATGGAGCGTGTTTAAAATTCTACTTTACCTACATTAATAAACAAGAATAAATCTATATACTATCCATACTTATAATAAAGCTGAAGAGGGTCAAAAGTCTGAACATTGAATATATAAAAAAAATATTTTCAAATACTTCTAATTGATAGCAGAACATGTTCCAACAATTTCTAGAATATTTGTCTGCTTATCTGTGCCTCTGTTTGTTTGTTTATATTAGAAGAGTTATAGGCTATTTTTATCTCAAAATAATGGGAGTGAAACCGCGGGCGTCCACTAGTAAACAAATAAAACAGCTCACTCTCAGAGAAGCGATCTCGTTCTGATGTTCGGCGTCTGTCTCCTTCATCTTGTAGTAGGAGTCGTAAAGCTTGGTGTACACGTCCGCGTACAACTTGAGACCTTCCGCGTCTCGCATCTCTTCCAACACCTGAGAATGTAACGGAAGAAGAAAAAACATGATTATGTATTTTTTTAACAGATGGTGTTTTCAGAGCCGGGCAGGGCGCTAGTAATAGGTTTATAAGAAAATAGGTATGTTCGTATGAAGGTAGCAAAATCTGATGTAGAGTTTTCATACGATCAAGGGCCTGTGTCGTGGCTTAACGACTGTTGTACTATAAAAACATCTGGGATCTGAAAATTTTGCGTGTCATCCAACCTGAACCTGAACCTGTGAATGGAATGACCTATTCATGTTATTTATTTTGCTCAACTCGTATTAAGTAAGCATAAGAGTATGTGTATTTATATATGCATACTTTCAGTTTCAAATAGAATTTATCATCAAGAAATGAGTTCATAACTCAGAAAGCATCAACGACCTTCGGTTTAAGGGCCTAAAAAAAAAAATATTTTGGATCGCATCGCTTTTGCCGAATTTTGACACCACGAATTATAAATTTTAATATAGTGTAGTATCATCATCATCATCATCCGCTAACAATTGCTAGGTATAGGCCGCTCTTCGCAGGAGCCAGCGGCGTCGATCTTGTGCAAACCTTTACCAGAATGTACACGCAACTCCTTACATAGGTCGCTTGATTAAGGTACCTACTCCAAGAGAATAACTACATTATTTAGTAGGTAAGTACATAAATAAATAGTATCTCTCTTGAGTCGTATTCCACATGACTGAGGGTCGTGACTCCCCCGCAGAAATAATCCGCCCGTTTTCTTGGGCAGATACATCGTGGTGGGCGCCCAATTCCTTCCACGGAAGACACATGTCCTTGGATATTGTGTTCCTCAAACATGTCGAAATAAATAGTATATACCCTTTCAAATTCCTTCTCAGCCTCCGTAGTTTCCGAGCCGATGGCCATGGCTCCGGCAAAGGGATCCTCGTCTTCATCCATCTTGGTAAACTATTCTAAAACTACCACAAAAACAACGTAAAATACTATACAAAATTATTAGAAACTAAACACACAAATCAGGCTATAATGAAAGGAAATGTTAGCGGTTGCCGTGGAAACGGCGTCTACAGGAATGTCAATATTGAATAAGTCATTTTGAAAAGTTTTGAAGGTTGCAGTCCGTTGCTAAGGAGGTTTTATTTTGCGTTTCTTATCAACTTGTTGCAATGAGCCTTGATAGGTCGTTGACCTTTTTAGCTGGGTCATATTATCAATGACGGTTGGATATCAATAAACTGTAATAGCGGGGTCAATAAGTTCATACACATCCGCACTCAAAAACTTTAGCACTTATAACACTAATATGATTTAACGTACTTGTTATCAACTTTAAGTTTTACATATAGTGTAAAACACCTGGGATTTGTTAGATTAAATCATCTTAGCTTCTAAAACTGTACATAGGTACTCGTAAATATCTAAATGTATTGCGTAATTTATTACCTAGGTACTTATAAATATTGTACTAGTAGTTAAATGAAAACCCTATACTGGAAATTGAAATTTTAGATTAAGGAATGTGCATGAATGGCACTTTCCCGTCTCCTTTGTATAAGAGTGGTCAACTCTAGTGTCAAAACTTTTCAAACCACCCTAGGGGCCCTAGTGGAAAGTAACAAACATTTTGGTCATCCTCCAAGCAATTAGAGATGTAGCAAATTAATCAATTGAGTCGATTTATTCAAGGGCCTCTAATTGGCCCTGTGATGAGGAAGTGAACCATTTCTATGGAAATAGCCTCTACGAGGGGTCCCAGTCTACTGTGCTAGTGCTAGTCTAAACCTGGCTAATCTAATGTTGAAAACATGATTGTAGTCTGTTTGTTGTTCTTCTTATCCATTTCATATTCAGAATATTCCTGGTCATTTCATAGCTTATTTGATAAAGCTTCATTTAGATTTCGGCATCCTTTAAGAAGAAATTTATAAAGTATATAGACATTAGAATCGATTGATATTTGACAAATGTAAAAACAGCTTTATAATAAAATGAGGGAAAGAGAAGGATAAAATAAAAAATCCTTGTGTTTTCTTTAGTGGCCATTATCATTATCTTTTATCTTTTATTATGTTGCCGTAAGTTTTGTATTGAAATTAATAAGATAGCCATTGCTTTTTTCCGTTACAGAAAGCATCTGATTTCACGAATCACAACGCTCAGTATTAAGGAATAAGACTAAAGGGAATTAAATATTGTGCGTGCTTAGATTTTAATCGAAAAATCTATTTATTCTGTTTTATACTAAGAGGGTAAAATTACGTGTAACAGACCAAAAGAAATACCAATGTATTGGATTGACATAAAAATTCCCACCGCGGAGCGTCGTATTGTCAATCCCATAGATTGGTATTTCTATTCCATAAGTACCTATGCGTCAGTACGCTTACTAAAATACGCGTCTTGTCTAAGGGGGCAGCTGTTTCTATGTATCAGTTTTTCGTAGCGTCACAACACTGATTGCTGTTGTTATATTGTTTCAGACAATTTGGCTAGCAATAAAAACATCCTGCCAAATAGAGATCAAAGAAGAGCCGACATGTATGACACAAATAATACGCAGTGTTTCAACCGCTATGCGAACCTTTGTCCCGCAACACAAGCCCATCTATAGGACTTAGCGCGGAACAATGGAATACCAACTGTATTTAAACTCCTGTACATTACCTAATCTAAGTACTGTGTTTATTTTGGCATAATTAAAGAATTAGAATTTTGAACTTGATTTACAGTCTTCTTTTTGTTATAGTATGAGAGTGGGTGAGAAAAAGCGAGTGTGGCTTAGCGGATCCAGAGTCTGCTTTTCATCCAGACGCACCCTGGTTCGAATCCGGCATGAATTGTATTTTCAAGTTATGCGTTGATTTGCACTCGCTTAACGGTAAAGGAAAACATCGTGGAAATCGACATGTTTGAGGACCACAATATCCGAGGACATGACGTGTCTTCCGTAGAAATAGTGGTCCGTGGCGCCCACCACGATGTACATAGCTGCCCAAGAAAACTCCCCTGACGAATTAATTCTGCGGGGGAGTCACGACCCTTAGTCATAAGGAATACGACTCAAGAGAGATGAGAGTGGGTAACTTTAATAGCGACAATCTTTTTATCTGTCGCCTAACTATCGGCGTATGTAATTCCATGCAGTTAGATGAATTTAAAGTCGTTCAAGTTGAAGTTAAAAATCTAGGCAACTAACTAAAAAACTTTTGAACTACGTGTCCATAAATGGTATTCAATATATTATATTAAATATTTTCAACTGTAGGTATTTTTTTCAAAGTCCTTTGTGTTAAATGGTAGTAATAAGCAATGTTTTGATTTACATTATTTCTTTTTATAGAAAAAAACAGGTTTGACTTACACAAAGCACAGTTTTATTTATTTTATTTACAAAAACCGAGGAAGTTAAAAACTGAATAGAACCTATCTAGATCAATCTAGCCTAGACTATAAATGAGGTTTGCTAGACTTATTGCGATTACTATAATTTAGTATCATTATTAACATAATATTGCAATAAACATAGATTAATATTTTTAGACCTTCAACTGTCGTGTTGTGTTTAATAACCTGAAATAATTTGCTATTTTGTATTTTTAGGTTTACTTTATTTATATATTTTTCTTAATCCTACATTTGATCTACTGCCACCTACAGCTAAAATTATGATGATTAGTTTTTTTAAATTGCATTTTAATAATTTAAATGCATGTACAAATGAAAATTCATTTATTCAAGTTTTTTAATACAGCTTATTACATTTTTTATTATTCAATCAAATGTTTATAGTTTGGTGGTACTGTTATGTACAAGGATTTTTTATTTCATCCCTCTCTTAGAACGTAACGAATTAACCAATACCTATCTACGCGTAGCCCTATCGTATTGTTTTTTGTTTGTTTTTTACATTGTGACGTCACGCCTCTGACTTATCACGTGACCTAGCGTGTACTATATATTATTTCCATGGTTATGTATAAAGATTTTTTTTTTACTTTGCATAATCGTTACCTGAAGCAAGGTGGAGCTTACGTGTATTGGACAGTTACTTTTTTTATTGAGACTATGGAGGCATGGTTGCTTTAACTTTTTTATCGTTATATTGTATAGGCTCTCTAACAGCAAAATGTACTTTTTTTACCTGGTGGTAATGCCTTAGTAAAATAATAATAATAATAATAATTCATTTATTCATCTATAGTGTTACAGCGTTATTATAATAGGTATGTGATTTAATAATAAAGTGTTTCACTATGAGATAAGTCTTACATTTATAACCTTATTAACTTTTGAGTGACGATTTGATAAGTTATTGTAATTCATTACATAGCTAATTAAGTAGGTATCTATTATAATTGATATTAATATGAGACAATTTAAAAAGTATAAATAAATTAAACATTTGTTAAACATTATGTAGTTAGTTACTTACACTAATTTTAAATAGCTCAATGTGTTTAAAAGTCTTTTTCTAAGTTTCTTATATTACTCATCAACACAACACTGAAAGTGAGTGTTCACTAAATAAGTAGTGACAACTTGTACTGATACCTATTTCCTTTCGGTTTGCAATACGCATATAAATAAATAAATAATTCCAAAAATAATGGTTTTACGATCATTGAAATCAATATAAAACTCTGACATTTTGGCTATATTTACTACGTACTCTAAAGTAATTTGAACACAACAATAGTACATTGTTACTCTAGGGGTGAAAGTAACTTATTTAGTCCCGAGACGGGGTTTGGCAATTTTGTCAATAGTTCGAGGGACTAAATAAGTCTTTAACCCGAGGTAAACACTGTGTTTTTCATTACAAATACGAGAAAAGTAAAAATAAAAACAAAAAATTAGCTAAAGAAAATATGAGTAAATTTTATTTAACCACCCAAGTCACAACAAAGATACCTCAAATCGTATGATGATTTTCCACTACCGCTTTAGCCTCTTCTTTTATAATATAATTTATATTAAAATCAGATGAACTCGTTTTATAGCTACATAATCTCTGCTATACCTACGTATTGTGACGTAGAACCTCTTTCAATGTAGGTGTAAGAACTATTTGGTTAAATGTAGGTATAAGAACTCTTTTGTTGAATGTAGGTATAGAACTCTTTTGTTTTTGTAAAGAAGTTAGTAGAGTTCAAGATAACTCTGCGCGCGGATAAAATTGGAACTAAAATGTTCTGATTGCAATTTGCATCAGAGGCTAATTCTTGGCATAAGTGCTGCCGCCAGTCGCGCGCAGAGTTTTTACGTGTTAATTTGACAGCTGTCAGTTGAAAGCGATTCTCCCTAGGGATGAATAGTATTACTTTCAACCCGCTCCTCAGGCAACTTCAGACCTACTTTCAGAGTATGAGTAATGAAAAATCAATAAAAAAGACAGAGTAACTAAATTTACAAATATTCGACATTCCATTCTACACAGCTCCATTGTGTGTAACAGTTGATGAGGTCTTTGAATTGTCAATGTTCCAATAAGTTTCAGTTCAATATTAATGTTGTTCTCTAACAAATGTCAGAATACAGTAGAACCGTTATATAAGCCTTTGTCAAAAAAAAAAAAAAAAAATTTTTGGAATGGGTGTTATGTCACTTAACAGGGTTTTATTATTTGACCCTGTGTTTCTCGAAAAATATTGCATTGAATTTTTAATCAGCCATTTTGCATACCAACTATTCCGCTTGATTGAGTTTTGTCTTTATGTCAACTTTATTAATAAAATCAATCGTTAAATTAACACAGAACTGGTTTGTTTCGGGTCAAAGCTTACACGTGTAAGATTAATCTTAAAATTCAGTTAAACTTTGCATTTCCTGGGTGGTTATAATAAAAAAATATTCTAGGCATAATGTTTTAGATATTGCAACAGAATAAATACATTATGTTCTATATAACTGCGTAGTTTGTAATGTAACGTATAAAAGTTATTTAACGTGATTTTTTTAATATTTAAGTTATGTATAATAGTAACTGAAACTGTGAACCTACTTATACCTATCTGAAGAAAAATGGAAAGAACACATTATTAAAAATTATTCAGACCGAAAACAATTATTTCATTTTCTTTACGCACTTTCAAAAAATACACAACAATATTAGCAGAAAAATACAAATCTATTAACCTTACACGCGGCCAATGATCTCTAGATCCATTAAAAAATCCGGATCTAAATCTAAAATTAGCTTTATAATCACCGTTATGTCAAAAATAGATTCAAAATATTTTGAAAAATAACCGGTTCGATAGACCAGCCATAATCTCTATCTAATATATGCACATAAATAACTAGTTGCACTGATAGACCGGCCTGTAGGCTGTATCATTTATAGCTAGTGGTTTCTGTCGGCTTTGCCCTATTATATTTGAAATTAAGAATGAATACATTGATTATATTCAATGAATAATAATTATTATGGCCCTTAGGGCGGATTCATTCACTCTGGACACCATAGTTGGCCACTTTCATTCGAAAAGAAAAAGATATAATTGCATGATCCATACCACGGTTTGATAGCAAACAAATATTGTGATGTAAGATCGATCGTGCTTTCCCCGTAAAAACGATTCTCTTTTTCCGCTGTTTGAGCGAGAAATAACAAACATACGCACTAACATAATGTATACGCCTTTATAACATGAGTAAGATTAAATATATAAACAAATTTGTAGAACTCTCTGATCCCCACGAACTATTAAATAGATACTTACAATAAAATTCTTTATTGTCAGACACATAATCCATACAAAACAGACAAATTAACCACACAAGCTTATATTAGCTTATTACACACAATACACTAGAAATATATACCAGGGCTCTTTGCACAGACAGAATAAAATATTAATAAATAATTGACATGACTTATACAGAGTGTAACTGTTATTCATCGATCCTCAAAGCGAGTCTGAACCGGATCTTATTGGATACTATCCATATTAGACCATAGCTATTGCTTACCACCATGCAAACTATGTTCAAGTGCAAACCCGTTTTAGTTACAAAAAAAGCCTACAAATGTACAAACTCACTTTCGCTTGTATATATAATACAGGTGTATATAGGCTGTATAATTAGCCGCAGCCTTGCCCGGTCAGACAGAAGGTCAATACTCTCGTGCTAAAATTGTTATTGAGGTTATTATTATTGTCATTTATCGATGAATGAAGTTTTAACAACAGTATATTTTGAAAAGGGAAGTTTGTAAGTATATATACATACATTTACATACTCACATACTACCCCTTCGTGAGTATGTAAATATTATCTATGCTAATATTATAAAGCTGAAGATTTTGTTTGTTTGTTTGAACGCGCTAATCTCAGGAACTACTGGTGCGAATTGAAAAATTCTTTTTGTGTTGGACAGATCATTTATCGAGGAAAGCTTTAAGCTATATAACATCACGCTGCAACTAATAGGAGCGAAGAAACAATAGAAAATGTGGAAAAAACGGGGAAAATTATTCATCTTTGAGGGCATCCGTTGCGTGTGCTGCGAAAACGGTTCAAGATATCAAAAAAATGTGTATGAAAGAATTATTTCTCTTAAAGTGATCTAACAAAATGTCCGCAACAGTATATGTCTATCTTTTAAGGTTAACTCACTAGAACCGTTTTTATGGTAATAACTTTTCCACGCGGACGAAGTCGCGCGCACCAGCTAGTATTTAAATATGTACTTACAAACTTTACTTTTACCACCTTTTACTTTACTTTGGTTTTAAGTAGTATTTACCGGAAGCTGTTTCTTGCGAACTACAATACAGGGTCTTTAAATCTAGAAGTAATAGGTAAGCGTGATACACCCTAGGCTGCAACGTATGAAATATTCTAGTTGCTGGTGACTTATTTACATATTGTACTTTATCATACTTTGCTTTTTTATTCAAATTCTGAATAGAAGTTCTGAATAGTTATATGTATATAAGACCTGAAAATAACCACATCATAAACGAATAAATTTTATAGACTTTGTTTTCGATACATTTTTTCATGTTTTTAAATAAAAGTTAATTAAGAACCTTGTTATTAAGTTATTATGTTACATAGACATAAGTCATTTTTGTTTGTCTAGTACGGCAGTCATTAAGCCATGTCAGAGACCCTTAGGGCGGCTTGATAAACTCTCGACATCAGAGTTGGCCACTCTCATTCGATAAGAATAAGAAGAAGAAGTCATTTTTGTACGAAATAAATATTTTTTCATACTTATTTTATTTTTATATAATAATTGTGACATTTCGTGCAGCGCAAACTTGCATTCCTATGCTCATGGGCCTAAATAAGTGCGTTTACATGAGAGTCGAGAATTAACACAGCAAAATGTCAGAAGCCAAGCCAGGGTGGGCGACTAGCCTTACTTCTCTCCCTTGAGTCGTATTCCTCATGCCTGAGGGTCAAGACTCACCCGCAGAATTAATCCGTTAGGGGAGTTTTCTTGGGCAGATACATCACGGTGGGCGCCCAGGTCCTTCCACGAAAGACACATGTCCTCGGATAAGCCTAGATCATTATAGATATTAGATAGCCTTACTACCTACAAATAATAAAACATATTATGTAGACCTATCTAAAACTTACTGTTCGAAACCACAGTGGGCCTCCACGAGTTTGGCAGATAACATTGAAATGTCAAAAAGCTAAACCTTAATTACTAGTCCCAATTCTGAAACGATTTCTTTAACAGGCGTCAAAAATAGTTTTGTCAAAGGCTTTCATACAGCGTTAGTTGGTATTAGGCTACCTAGACTTGATAGGTCAAAATAATAACTATCCTGTTTTGTTATTAACAAATTATATTTTTAAATATTTACAAAGAAACCCAGCTTGATACAAAGTAAAATACATTTTTGTCGTAAACAACATAAAATAATAAAATAGTTTAATATTTTTCACTACATATTTCTGTAGTATATTAAATTATGAGTTTGTAAAAAACAATTACTTGAGAAATAATTTACAAAATTTGTTCCTTTACTGCATTTTATTACTTAAGGTCAAAAAGTGTTGCAATTGTCGTAACTGCATTTTACCTAATTGGGTTGCCAGGTATGCATTACTTACTTCCGAGTACCTTGACATTTCGCTTTTTTATAATGTCAGCAATTATTTGGATAAAAAGTGTATTTGAATCCTGAGTGAATAAGTTATTCTAGGCGGGCGCCATCTTACATTCAGTAGCTTAACATTAGGCAAGCTGTAGTCAATCAAGCGCAAGTCTTTTGCGGTAAAGAAATCGATTCTAATCTTCATATAAAATATCATCATCATCAGCCTGTTATAGCACGCTGCTGAGCATAGGCTTCTCTTCTAGTACGCCACTCGTCCCGGTCCTGTCAGATTAAATCTCGGTGCTCCCTACCGATAAAAATAAAATAAAATACTTATTATTAAAAAAAACTGATAAGTAAAATTTATTTTAACTGATGCCTTCAAAAATGGAGGTTAGCGCTGCGACCCATGCGATTGTAATGTTGCTAGAATGAGATAAAGCTTGAGTATTTTCGACGATTTAAGCCTCTTGTGACAAAAAAGTTTTAAGTAGAAACATTTTTTTTTTGTTTTTTCTTTTTTTAGTAACAGCTTTTTAAAAATCGAGGCCTCAAAATGTATGATGTGAAAGGCAGTTGAAGATTCAAGAAACGAGTAACATTTTCAACGTTTTATGAGAATTCGAGACTACTAAGTTTATAATTGACTAGTAACCTGGCCCGGCTTCACGCGGATGTATGATATGACATAAAATTCTTCTTTTAAAAACAATTTATCTGTTACAAAATTCGTTTCGTAGTTTCAAAGATCTAAGCATACAAAGTTAGTAAAAAAATATAAAAAATATTTCACGACATAATTATCACACAGCGCCTTCTCGCCCAATACTAAGCTTAAGCTCTTATTATGGGTACTTGAAAACAGATAATATAATACATATATACTTTTCTTTTGTAAATACTATATTATACATAGAAACGACTAGACTCAAGACAAGAAATAATAACAAATTTATATATTTATAATTACTTGTGTTATGCGGGAATCGAACCCGTACCCCTAGATTAGGAGGCAGAGCCATTACCAACTAAGCCAACAGAGCAGACAATAACATTTTTTTTTAACTTTTTACTCTGTTTTTTTATGAAATGAGTACCTACCATTACGAAATAGATCTTTATTAATCATCAATCAATGAATTGAATATGAAATAAAAACGTTTATTTGATCTTTGAAGGTTAGGTATAGTAAAGCGTATATCGTAAATTATGCTATGAACTATAGGGATTTTCAATAAGGGCGGGTTATTGTATAACAGATGAACACTGGACGACAAACTAAGTCAGCACCTGTGTGATACCGTCCAGTTCTTCATATTTAGGTAACAACACAGCTGGAAATAGTGTAGTAATAACTACGAGGAAAGTTGTGGAGCTGAGAGTTCTTTGTAGAACAAACTTAACTCATCCAGTAGGTAAATAACACGTTTGTAAAATTAAAGATGATTGTGAGCTTAAAACTAAGTAAGTACGTTTAGGGTATTGATTGGGAAAAAATAAAATTATTAGGATGTTTACAATACGGAAGTACAACTATAGTTGTTATCTTGTTATTATTTATGTATTCAACGACTACTTCCTTTTTAAACTTTTATATACGTTATAAGTAAGCCTGTATAATTAATAATAACTCAATATTAACATAGTAAAAAGCAAGTTAACGCAATTATTAACAACGATGTATGTTTAAATCCTTGATTTATGTAAGTATTTGTTAATATATCTGCCTACGCCAGATTTAATATCGAAATACGGAAGTTAAGGCAAAAAACGCTCAGATATTAAAGGTAGTCGGAATTTTAGTAGGCTTTATATAGTGGATATATTTTTTCTTTGTTTGGCTTAAACTTGGAAGTTTAAACGAGCATTACGTGCTAATATAGCAGATTGCAAATAAC
This sequence comes from Macaria liturata, assembly GCA_964023185.1. Taxonomy (NCBI): domain Eukaryota; kingdom Metazoa; phylum Arthropoda; class Insecta; order Lepidoptera; family Geometridae; genus Macaria; species Macaria liturata. The sequence goes on from OZ026806.1 coordinate 14,838,106, forward strand.
TCTTGTGATTACTTTTTTAAATAGCTTTGATGCTCACAAGTAGCAATTTACAAAATTAAAAAGACTATGCGCCCAACGCTTATCGCATACCTTATGCACCTACCTAAAAAAAATTACATCTATATTTATTTTAGACAATAACATAAAAACAGGGGAGAAAAAACTAAACATACCTACTACTTCTAACTACAACAAAAAAGGGGGACTTTGAATAAACATTATGATATTTCATAAGTTAAAACATACCTAATCCAATTAAAAGAACCTCATATTTGCTATAAAAAAAAGGTTTGAAATACATTACCGGAAGCTGTCTTTCCTGCGAACTACAATCGAGGGGTCTTCAAATCTAGGGCAGCAATGCTTAACATCAGGCAGGCTGTAGTCAAACACAAACATATCCCACGTAAAAACAAATATATCACTTCCAGTTTCTGATAAATTCATGGACAAACACATATACACAAAAAAATTGGTACACGCGTTTGGAGCTAAAAGAATAAACATACTCAAATTTTAACCAATTCTGACAATTTCATCGAAGTACCTTTAAACAGATCGAATTGATAACCTCATTTTTTAAAAAGACACAGAATCGTCTTCACATAGTCTACAGGTAGTCATTGACCAAATAACAGTCAATGTGGCCTTAACCCTCAAGCTCAGTGTCCGAAACGGCGGCCTCAGAGAGTATGCCAAGAGCAAGCACAGCACATGACTGCGTTATATAATTCTGCTTTGATTACATTGCTTACTGTAATATAAAGTAAATAGTAAATAGATCTATCAATGTATCTATTACTCTATTTTGTACATAGATAGGTACAAAATGGCAGTAAGAAAGAAATAAATTGTTATATTTTTAATAATAAATAGAATGAAATAAAAATTTCGAGACATTGCTCACAGCGCCATCTAGCCCCACACTAAGCAAACGCTAGTGTCGTGGGTACTAGATAACGGATATAATATTTTTTTTTAGATGTTATTATGTTGGCCTACCTATGTGTTAATCCACGGTCTATCCTATGTCATACCAAATTTTATCCAAATCTGTCCAGCCGTTTGAGTGTGGAAAAATAGCCTAGTACACAATACACCAAATATCACCTTAATAACATTAGTGTTATGGGATGAGTTTCATTTAGATTTTTTAATTGAAAGTCCTTATTTATAAAGATCACTCGATTTATTTATGATTGACAGCTTTGATTGGAGGATACACTTATTATTTAATTTAACAGTATTTTCTTTAGTCCTTTGCAGGAGGTCACTTTTTCGATGGAATCTTTTGTTTTATCAATCCATTAAAATGAATAGCCATCGCTGATTACACAATAACAATCAGTAAGGCTCTGTGACAAATCGCCACAGAATAATATAGGCCTGGCCTTAGATTCCTTGTTCACAAACGTTTTTTCGGCGTGACGTTCTACAGTCAATTCACCGTATCTACGTATGGTTTTCATAAATGTATGTGAGCTTTGGCTGTTTTGTGCACAATTTGAAATAAACTTATCTACAATAAACATATATATTGCTTTGCACACCCGTCATTCAACATAGCTAATGTACTTAACAACGTTGATTACCAAAATGAAGTAGTGACAGTTGCCCGCGATCCTTAGATATGTGGCCAAAAGCAAGTCGGTTAGTGTTAAATTGTAATTCCCGGCTGTTTGTATATTAAGAGCCTAAGGGCCTCTCAAAAGCTCACGACTCCAGTTTTGGCCCCTGTTACGCTATTTTTTTTTAACAAGGAATGGGTTTGCTCTTTACCATAATTTGCCTGATGGTAGGCAAACATTTCGGTCTTGGATGGAGCGTGCTTACCCAGTAAGAACCGTAACTAACAGTGTTGACTTTTTTTTAAAGGAAATATATTGGCAATAAAGCCAATAAGCATAGTACACCCACAATTCAAACTAGACACGACCGTCATGAAGATAACCGACTAAGAAGAGAAGAGATTGGCAAGACGTGTCCATTATTATGGATGTAAATACTATGTCAGTACTGCGACGCGAGCATCCTAAGTAATTATAAACAGATTTAGCCGCGATTACGTTGCGTTGACTTAAACGCAGCCTTTGTTTGAACTTCACGATTGTTTACGTTTACAGGCTGTTCTGAAAGTTTGTTTACTTAATTTGGTAGAGTATTTTTCTGCTTTTAATGTACCACGTGAAATAAAACAGGAAAACTTTTTTTTTTTTTTTTAGTTACACAAACAAATAACAAAATAAGGAACACAAAAAGTTTTATATAACCATAAACTTGTTTATCACTTATAAAAATATTATATGTCGAAATTGTAAGGAAAGTGAATTGAAATATAAAATACAAAATGAACTATTTCTTACATATTAATTTATTTAAAGAAGTTGTCCTTATGTAGGAAAACTGGTGGAAACCGTGGCATAGGATTAATATGATAAGTTTATAAATGTGCACTATTTCCGGTCATCACGCTAAAACGGCTGAATATGAATGAATGTGGGTACAGAGATAGATCGATGTTACGTGCGAAGATATAGAGCGGTGTAACATCACTTAAAAAACAATATATTAAACTTTTCATTTAGATATCTACAATTGGAGGTATGTAATAATGAAGTGTTCCAACAGCCTCATTGAGAGCTAATTTAATTTTAAAACGAGCATTTTGACCAAACTACAATGTCGCTTGTGCGAACGACTCGTGATCACTTTATTGTCAAAACCAAACCATAATCGATACATCCTGTATAAAATGACAAAAAATATGTGTCAATGTAATTCTCTGTTTTGTCAATCTTCAAAGTAGCGGTCAAACTAATCATCGAGACGGCATGGTTGTTGCCAAAGATGTAGGTTTATGCATAGATGGAGCCTGAGCAACAATTTTTATGAGTGAACGTCTCTGATTTTTCTGACAGCAAATTGGCAGAATTATTATATTTTATTTTTGTTTAATTTATGTTGTTTCATATTTTATTCTAGGTATATTGTATATTTGTAGATATCTATGGTTTAATTTTATGTTTAAGACTTGTATATATAAGTATATTAGTGTGTTAACAATTTGTGTTATGTTGTTTGTTGCTAAAGACAGTTTAAATAAATTAACTTTACAATGAGGGAGTTTCAGTTGTCTAATTAAAAAAAAATATACACAAACCTTCGATAAATGTTACTAGATCTCCCAAGAGGTTAGAAGAACAAGTCAAATCCAGTTGCCATGCCAGAACATTTGTTAAGAATTGTTCACGAAAACGGTTGTTGAAGTCAAGAATTTATTTAAATCATCTACGCAATAACGTTAAATTATTTATGTGTCATATTTTATAAGTACTTAGATAACTTGCACTTGCTATTTGATTATTTATTAAGTATTTCTTTACTTGTTTTGTTTCAAATTTTATTTTGAGTGCGTATTGTATATTTGTAGATATCTATGTATTTATATTAATATAATCATAATCATCATTAATACATAAAGCCATTTTACACGTCACATTGTATAGTTGTAAATAATAGAAAATAATTGCAGTACTATTTAATATATGTAAATTTACAAGTCATAATATACATATGTATTTATAAGACTTATGTAATGATTTTACATACATTATCTATTTCTATTATAACATTGACCTATCGTGATTTACATCAATATTTTTATTGTTTTACTCTCTATTACTTTAATCTGTGGTCGTAACTTTTTGCCAACTATAAAATAATGCCTCTCAAGACTAAATGACCGCCATTGTAGTACTTTCTTTGATTGCGAGCAAGAAATGGAGTGATCATTTATAATTAATAGCCTATTCGTACCAGATAAAACATGCTGAAGATAATTTATATGATTATGATAAACATTAAATGGCTTGTTTTTACTTTTTAAACTAAGTACACATTAATTTAATATATAAATGTATATACAGCAGTCTGGTGAGTTGTCATCGCAACACAAAGCTAGAAACATACACCAATCACATCGCAGAAAACTGCATCAAAATCCTGGTAGTAGTTTTGGGAAAATAGGTAAAATTGGTTTGCAAAAACTTTATCAATGTTTATCGGTTTTTTCTCAAAAAATACTAGACCCAATAAAAAAATCATTTAAATAATATTTATTTTAACTTACGGTATATACGGTACGGTAATTCTTTTCATTTCAACGTCATACTTTAAATAAATACGCTCTGTTGTTTTTTTTATTTTAATACAAAAGGATAATTAAAAGATCATCGGATAGGAAATTGGAAATGGTTGGTTTTTTTTGCCTTTGGAAGTTTGAGGTCATATAGATTACATAATGGAAAGTTACCTAAAGAATTGTCAGCCAGTTGTATTCTGTATTTTTTGTGCTGCCAGTCAGATTTTTAACCGACTCAATAAAAGAAGGTTATCAAGTCTTCTAAAAGTATTTTTTTTCTTTTTTTTGTGGCTTCATTAAAAGTTTGAAAGAATATATTCTGCTTATTGTGTTTTCCTTTTTGATTTGTTTATCTTATCAATTAACTATGATAAGAATAAAAATAAATATTTTCCATGACATATATTTCTATAAATAAAAAATATACGGCCATAAAATACAAGATATAACTTGATCGAAATTCCTAGAAGCCCTGATTAAAAACCTAGGTGATTACGAAGTAATAGGTTTTTTAATTATAAATTATATTCATAAGCACATATTTATGGTGAATTTATTCATTTATTTTGACTTGACGATACTGATGTTTTATGTTCATTAAGTCATCTTCTTCTTCTTGTCGAATGAGAGTGGGCAACTCTAGTGTCGTGAGTTTTCAAACCGCCCTAAGGGCCTCTGACATGACTTAACGACTGCCGTACTAGACAAACAGCCGGGACCTAAAATTGAACGTGTCATCCGACCCACGGAAGCGCCAAAAAGAAAAGTAAGTCACAAGAAATATGTATATACCTACACCGTGATTCCTCAAAATAATAACTTGGAGTTATTTTGGAACCAGAGACTGCAAAACATGTATTCTTACTGTTATTTATATATTTGTGTCAATTGAAAATCAAATAATAGATTAATTATTTCGAAGAAATTACAATTAACTTTTATACATGAGCTATTTTCTATCTCAAATTAACGTGAGTGACTCGTTGTTAGTATAAAAAACTGTGTATTTTTAGAAAATTTTCCGCACAAGTTATTATAATGTAATAATAATAAAATGTTTTATTGCATACTTTAGATATCATCTTGAGATTACATATTGGAATTCTATATTGCATAAAGTTAAATATGCATTAAGTATATATGTATGTAAATAAATAAAGAACATCCGACTAGGATATTTCCTCTCCATTAAATGCAATTACCTGGCAGTACCTGGACAAGGCTGGCGCAAGACCGACGAAACTGGCAGCGCTTGGAGGAGGCCTTCACCCTAATTTGGGTGCCCAATAAATATCTGAACAATACTTAATTTAAAATTAAAAATGTGTTACTAACGTAAACCCCATAACCACAAAATGTTAATTAAGTTACTGGGAATAAATGCTTTTTTTTATTAAACGCAATTTTTATCGAAAACAAAAAAAAAATAATGGCATTTTTGAGTAAGATATCTAAAAATACTTTAAAACGAATTATTCAATAGGTTAATGCAGATGCTTATCTGTGATCAAATTTACTATTTTAGTTTTAGAGGACGTTTGAATTTGGATTTTATTGATGAATACTTTTGTTTATCAGAGCATAAATGGAGATAACTTTAATTCATATAGTTTGCAATTTTAAATATGTATACATAAAGAAATTAAATAAAGTACTTACCTACTCTAGTTTTCCTTTTTCGACATTTATTTATGGTGAATGTTGCTATTGCATTTCAAGTAGCCTGTGTGATAAACTCCAAGGTCTAATCCATAAAGTAATATAATATTCCAGGAATAGAGAGCCATCTAGCGCACTTTTAATGCCAATCTAATTGAAGCACTCTCTGGAAATCTGAACTCTAAACAATACACTATTACGTACCTCATGTTCTTGCCTTAAATATTAATAGAATTCCCTACGTAAGTTAAAATAAGACGCAGAATGTTATTTTACTATTTTGTAATATTTTAGACCGACATTTTGATTGTAATCTTCACCATCCCTTACTGTATTTTGCCGGCTAACATTGGACACCTACTGTATATTATCACAATAAAAGATACTGTAGCACACTAAAAGTTGATACGAATATGAAGAAATCACAAAATAAAACACAAACAAATTCGCACAAGATCTTGGATTTTTCTACTGAAGTTTTGAAAGTTTACCAGTGTCACTGTTAATTGATGTTTTTTTTATACTGATTCGACATCTTCTATTTAGTTTTCAGTTCAGCAATATAGATTAGCAGCACTCTATTTCTATATTTGCATTTCGTTCCAAGTGTTACCCCCTAGTCTAATCTATCTCCATCTCATCTCAGCATGCAATATTTGCCAATTCAACGAAAAGAAGAAACACACACACTTACACACTCACACACTCATTAATTGTATTCTAATTACGATGTATAATTTTAAAACTAACCTGATTTGAATATCTTTATGTAAGTATATTATTAAAATATATGTTTATACCTTTACTTACTTTTTTGCCATGTAGGTAAAATTGTTACAACCCTATGCAGTAATACTTAACATCAAGCAGGCTGTAGTCAAACGCGAACTTGTCCCATATAAAAAAAAAACATTTTACGCATGAATTATATATTTTTTTATTTGATTAATGGGCGAGCAGCAAATTGCTGATGTGCCCATATCACACTGTGTCAAAATTGTTTTGTATAGTCCACACAAAGCTCACAACTATACAGCGTTAATAAAGCGAGATAACGGCAATAGTTTTCTAAACTAATATAACGAGGAATGATTAAAAGCGACTTCAAAAAATGTAACGCCACAAAAATTACGTAGACGAAAGCGATTAGTAGCAGTTTTTGAGTGCTACGGTTTTTGATGCTACGTTAGTATTCTATTGCTACATCGTTTTGGATGTCATAACATAAGTCAACATTTTTTTATCAATTCAAATCATGATTAAAATAATTTTATTCGTAAAAAGATTAATATACTTAGTTCGATTTTTTAATGTAATTTTTGTTGAGTTTTATTTTTTCCATTTTTATGAATAAAAAATAAAAAAGACTTTTTGCCTATGTAAATACATCGTGGTGGGCGCCCAGGTGTTTTTATGGAAAAATTAATTATTTATGCTTACAGATTCACGGGTATTACATCCGGTATTTTTAAGGCATCCGTAGCCAAAACTGAGAGGCCTTTTACAATACCGTACTTAAATAACTAAAAAAAAATACAGAAAGTGGATGTGAGGGTTTAAAAATTACTATTTCAGACATTGTATTAATTTAGGCTATTGTGTAGAGTTACCTATTCCTTGTCTTAATTTTACTGGTCTAATGGACGAGGAACGGCACCCGCTATTTATGCCTTATTTATAAAAATATAGCGGGTGATGACTTGCCATTCACTAAATAGAGCCTCCACAAAAGGCAGCCTAAGATGGCGCCGGAAGGGCAACATTGGTGTGAGTGGTTTAGGGTGTCGAGAGGTGTGCTGCGCGTTCTCTGAGCGGTACTAGCGGCGTTATGCCCTTTAACACTTCCACCCTGGAGCTTAGGTACTCTTGCGTCTTCCACTCCCGGAAGATTTTGTATTCGGTGCCGGAAGGCCAATCAAGGCAAGCCGGGAGGCAGGGGGTCTCATTTAGCCCCCAGGGAATCAGGCTCCGCGGTGACGCCACTCACCGACGACTCTCCATAAAGTCGCCCCTGTTTTATTGTTAAGATACATGTCCTTCTATTTTGACTGATTATTATTCAACTAAAGCCTCAATTATAAAAAAATACTTACAAAGTGTATTTTTATTCATTTATTCATATAAATCGTAACCAATTTAAAATTTGTTATGCAGGAATATAGACAAGTAGTTTTGTTTAATAATCATTATATTATGCTAAAAATGCACACATATTTAGGCCCAGTAAAATTATAATTTTACTGGGCCTAGTCTATGTGTGTATTTCTTAGCATAATATAATAATGACTGGCCTGTTAGCTTAGTTGGTAGTGGCTCTGCCTTCTAATCTAGAGGTCGCGGGTTCGATTCCCGCATGACACAAGTATATATGTACTTTAAAAAATTTATAATTACTTGTGTTGAGTCTGGTCGCTTGTATGTATAATAATTATGTATTTACAAAAAAAGGTATATAAGTATTATATCCGTTATCTAGTACCCACGACACAAGCGTTTGCTTAGTGTGGGGCTAGATGGCGCTGTGTGCAATGTCCCGGAAAATTTATTTTTATTTTATTTTTAATGAGGCTTTTTCTGACAGCTGAATTAAAAAATAAAAATGGTGTAAAAAATGCTCAACAGATGGCGTTGTATATTGCCCCTGTACAAGCGAGTTCTTCATAATACGTGAAACGGAACGTTACATAAACTTTACAATGTAATTTTATTTATATTCAGTATGAGTGAGACAAGTTTTTGGTAAAATTAATTTATTCTGGTAATCAATTTACAAAATACTAATATAAAAGTTAGACAACGATGTCTTTAAAAATATTCCACATTTTTTTTTTGTAAGAAATGGAACGTTTTCATCTGACATGACATATATTTTGACATCCCACCATCCATGATTTGTGTTTGTGTTGTATACATTTTGTTTTGTGTACAACAAAGTAACAACAGCAACAGGTGAAAAACTTAACAAAACCAAAATAACAAATTAACAAATTTGAGCAACGAAAGATGAAAACAGTACACCGAGATTGAGATTCAAGAGCAATGTGAGTGATGTGATATGACGACACGCCACACTTGTTGTCAAACAAATGTCAACCATCAACGAAATGACAACAAAAACCATAAATTTTACTTGCTCTTTGGTGTACATTAACAGTAAACAGCGACATCTATTGAACCTATTTTAAACATATTTTTTTTAATTGGCTCCCGGAAAAAGCCTCATTAAATGTTGATAGAAAGATAAAAACTTTTTTGAATATTTCTTTTATTTTATTATATATTATAAAATAACAATTTAATAACAAAGTTACGCTCATTTGTAAGTCATACATAAGAGTACATTTGGGTAAACTGAAATTATAACGTAAAAAATACTTACGTAGATCTGCAACCGTGGATGCGGTCAGTACGCGGATGGGTGACCAAAAAGAGGCATTTTATGTGGATGCTTCCGTAATTCGATTGATCAGTCAAATAAAACGTCCCGACTGTTAGTGCCGCTGTCGTTCAGCCATATCAGAGGCACTATATTTTTCTAGTTTCACTATTTTGAGTTAAACCAGAAGAATTATGTTATTAAAACATATTATAAATTAAAATGTATGAAAATATTGATTTACAATAACAATTCCTAAAAACAAGGGAAGAAAGACTAATCATTCTACTTCTAACTACAACAAATAAAGGGGGCACTCAGAAAATCTTTAGAATAACCTAAAGATAGTCTAAGTGCTCCAGCCCACTACCAGAGGGCGGCGTGCCCAGCATACTGGCCGCATTACCACGCTGATTAAAAATCTCAAACGCATAAAATACATAAACGTATTATCTCGTTACAATACCTATTACGCCTTGATCTAGTGTTTTATTAAAGAATTACGAAATTACTGACAAATTGCAGTGGCCGAGTTCCTGACAGGAAACAACCAATAATTTAAATCTAATCCAAGTGGGCCAAAGTACATATAGGTACCTAATAAATGGATTTGTTTTGATATCTACTAGATACCAGAATAAAACCTTTGTGAAATTTAGATTAAATAATATGAAATGTAAAATTATATATACTTATCTTGCATCTCTTAAATAAATTAGATGCATAATGTCGTATTTATAAATAACGCAGCTTCAAAAATGCTAAAATGAAATGCATAAATTTGCATGCAAGAAATAATATAGGTATTTGATTGTACCTAATAATGTCAAAGCAAAAAATGTAATAATATACTTTAAATAATGCATTTATAATAAGGTTTTGATTATGACATAATGATCTTTTTTAATTAGTAGCTAAGCAACTCATGGAAGACATTTAACGTCAACAACTTCAATAAATGTACCTACATATCGATCAATGTGAAACCTACGGGCAAGTGCTAAAACAACGCTAACGTAAGTATACATATACAAACATTCAAGTAAGTAAACCCACATTACCTATACCATACAAACCTCTATTATCATACATTACTTTACGTTTACTTGTCCATGAAAAGCGGTTAGTTTTAACGCAAGTTTGACCAGTCAAGTTTTTAGCTGAGTCAAACAGTCTAGCTCAAAAGCAAGTGCAATTTACACGCGCCCCTATTACAAACGGAGAAACAACAAGGACTATATATAAATTGCTAGTGGTCAGGCCACCGCTCAGTCGCCTTCGTCCCTCTGTGCAATCTATTGCAATAAAAATATTGCCGGCAAATATCCACGCGTCATTTGCCAGCGGAATTAAAAAGTTACTCCCGAATATTTGGAACGCGGGAAATTTGACGTGTGTGATTTTGACGTTTGTGAAAGTGATTTCGAATTTTCTTTTTTTTGGAAACTCGGTGCGCAGAGATTTGTAAGTTGTATTTTTTTATTTATTGGTGTTTTTTATTATATTTATTCATGACTATTTAATGCATACGTTAATTGTCTTTGATTAAATTAAGGAACGTATTAAATTAATTTTCATGAGCTCTCTCATGAGATGGACCTCGTAGGTAAAAAATAACATTACGTTGATTCCTGTTATCTTCATAAGTAATAAACTAGAATATGTAGTAACTAAGCTTTTAATTAAAATTAAATTTTGATATATATTTAGGTCCGAATACATATCTAACTTTACTAAGACAGATTTAAATTTAAATTAAAACTTCGAGAAACTTCCTATGAAGTACTCTAGTATCTTAAAACTTTTTGCTACATTTAAAATTGCATAACTTTTTAAACTTTTGTTACAAACTCAGGACATTGTTAACAAAAGATTTACATCATACACCTATATGTATCCTTTAACTTAACAAGCCGCTGAAGTCTTATTAAAATAGGTAATTATTAACTTAATTAACATAAGCAGTTTTTATCCTTCTGCAGTTTTGAGTTTTATTTTAAACTTGAATGTATAGAACTGCTGTCAAATGTAATTTATAACGATGTTTATATCAAGGAAGTTAACCTTTACTATTAGAAGAGATGTGGTTTAGAGCACTTTAGAAATTTTATGAAGATAGATACATACTTACACATAGGTAATTAACTTACTTAAACATATGTTTATGAAATGTACAATTAATTCGGACAATTGATATTTTTTTTAAGTTAAGTCTAAGGTAAAATTGGACTGAGCTCGATTAACGGAACGTCATAAAAAGATTTTTTTTGAAACTACAGTTCTGTAGTAGCCATGTTTCATGTTTATAAAAAAGGAAATAAATAAATAATTAACGTGCATACACAGACACATAAAAACGAATAGTTCGAGGTCCCTGACGCATAATATAGCTAAATAAATAGCTAACTTATATTTAACTTAGCAACTTAACTTTCATTTACTTAGCCGTGAAATAACCGATTACTTATTGAGTATTGACATTGATATATTTGTGGTCGGTCATTAAAAATATAACAATTAAAAATGTATTGTGATTGTACTCGTGAAAAAAAACGGCAATTTGTAGGCCAGTTATAAAGAAAGAGTCGTAATTAGATAATTAATTGAATGAATATGAAATTGAATAATGAATTAGGAATTAGTTGAATGAAATAGTACTTTTTATAGGCATCTAAAAGTTAAATGAAAAATGTTTTTATAGGCATTATACGTACCTATGTTAAAAAAATGACAGAGGCCCTTAGGGCGGTTTTAAAACTCTCGACACCAAAGTTGGCCACTCTCCAATGAGAGTGGCCAACTTTGGTGTCGAGAGTTATCCAATGATAAGAAGAAGAAGATGTTAAAAAAAGGTTTATTCAAGTTACCAGTCATTTTATATCATCATTTCAAATATTGCAGAAAATCTCGTTGGGCCGAATAAAAAAAAACATTCAGAAATTTTAAAAATATTAAACTACCAAAAAAATAATATGTAACTTAATAATTTCTAATTAAAACAAGGAAAATAGTTTTCAAGTAGGTACCAACTTTGCATGAGTAAAATCACTAAAAGCAATAGAAAACATTTTATAGACTCAGGGAATACCTAACAGAAATCTAGAGTGACTAGGTTAAGTCAATAACAAATTACCTATGGTCATGAGTAATCGTTCGTGTATTTGAAAATATACGCTGTTTGTTATTTAGTTAATTATTTACTCATGCTTGGATTTCTATGGGATTTACCATATCACTATTAATTGTATGTGTTACCGTCAATTTGTATACAATCCCTAGGCAATGTATAGAATGAGTTAATTTATTAAGTGCTAAACCTGCACTATGTTTTTTTTTTCCAATAAAAGTTTAATGTATAGAATGCCTAAAACGCGTAGGCAATGCATGAAATATTATTTATTTCAAACTTTGCCTAGACATTCTATACAATACCTCATGCGCAGCAGGCAATGCGCGTAATATTAAAAGACGATAGCAAGGAACGCAGGCAGGCAGGCCATAAACGTGTTACGACTTGTTTGCATGCTTGCATTTTATTCCCAGGGAGGGCAAGTGCAGTGAGTAGTAGGTAAAATAGGTAGGTATAACTTGGGGGGCGTTCCCAACAACGAGCGAACAAATTAACAGTGTCAGATGAATGTTTTCTTCATTATGGTGTTTTTAAATGCACTTGGTATATTCTATTATAAGTAAAAGTATCGTGAGACATTCTTATCAATAAGATTGTAACTATCACTTGTTTTTACTCACCTAAAAACCATTTTTACTACAATAAAGGAGGTTATCAAGTTTTCTGAAAGATTTTTTAAAAATGCGATTTTTTTGTTTCATAAATTTCTAAATTTTACATAAAAATGAATAATTTTAATAACGTGGATTTTAAGTAACAACATATATTTAATTTGCCGCCGCGTGCTTTTACATTAATAACTTAAGCATCTATACTTACTTATAATAAAGCTGAAGAAGGTCGAAAGTCTGAACATTGAAGATAGGTATTCAAAAATATATTTGGAAATACTTCGAATTGATAGCAGAACACGTTCCAACAATTTCTAGAAATTTTGTCTATTTATCTGTTTATGTGTCTCTTTTTATCTGTTTATTTAAACGCTCATCTCGCAAAAACGACTAAACGGATCATCATGATTTTTTATATATATATATGAGGTCTTTTGAGTGTCATAGGCTTTTTATCCTGAAATAATGCGCGCGAAGCTGCGGATGTCCACTATTTTTATAATAAAAGAACGTAATGAATAAATGTCTGTCGTTTATTGACTTGATTCAAGATATATGTCACATCGGTTATAAATAATGATATGAAGAGGTTACCAGGAATTCATTTTGTTTATGACATGAGAAAGATATTGTTATATAGTATTATATACAGAGTATTTGTATATATTTATACACGAATAATACTTTAATGTATCAAGTACTAGCAAGGAGAAACAAGAAACTTATATACATACTCGTATATAATATTAGTGGAGGAATCTTCTTCTTATCGAATGAGAGTGGCCAACTCTGGTGTCGAGAGTTTATCAAGCCGCCCTAAGGGCCTCTGACATGGCTCTAAATTTTATTAAAACATATAGATTTGTACACTTTATTTCATAAGCAGGCTTCAACTAAACTGGAATGTAAGTTTTGAATTAGACACACAGTTCTTAAAATACACGTTAAAAATCTGTCCCTGCAACCAATAAAACCTTTATCAGAAAACACATCACATACCTGTGACGTATTTTCCTTATATGTAAGTTGATTAGAATTTTCCTTTTGACTAATGTTACTGCACTCTTTGAATTTTTAGTATCAGGCAAAAGCTGGGCATTATAAGTATGACGTGTTTATGTAACTCACTAACCATCTTAGGCCTATAGCCTTTGCTTACTATCAGGCAAACTATGGCCAAGTGCAAACCCGTTCTAGTTTAAAAAAAATAACGAAATCATACGTTTGTTTTGGTGAAATGAGTAAAATCTAAGTACAATAATGCACAGTTAAGACATAGTTAAGCCACAATATATGGTTTTCTAGACTGTGGTTAAGCTAAGGTCGACGCGGTCAGTTCTTGGATGGGTGACCGAAAAGTGGCATTCCATTTAGGACGCTTCCGTGTCTCGGATGACACGTTAAATTGTAGGTCCCGGCTGTTTGTTTAGTACAGCAGTCGAAAAGCTATGTCAGTGGCGGCTGCTGTATAAATCTCGACACCAGAGTTGGTCACTCTCATTCAATAAGAAGAATAATGCACATACGAGTATTTATGCTATATACCTATACCTACCTGTGTCTTGTAGTGTAGTTTACTTAGTGATGGCACGAAAGAGGAACAACAAATACATTAACGTAACGACACATTTACACGGAGCTACTGTACCTTATCTATTTTTAAAGGTGCACCAATACTAATATTGTCTTGTAAGTTTATGAAAAAATATTGCTTCCTCCTTTGGCGCGATTTTTAAAAGTACAGCCCAAAAGTGGGCTGTACTGGAGACCGGAGCACTAAAGCCACTCTTTAAATTAATGGTACGATATAAGTTATAATTAATCATTATTTTAAGAAATTCAGAAACTGACTTCAAGTCTGCTGTCACTTTACTGAACAAATCTAAGCCTATCGAAGAAAACTGCATCAAAATCGGGCTTGTTATTTAGAAGATATAGGTAATATATACAGCAGCGCCCCCTAGAGAGTTGTCATCGTAATACAGAGCTAGAAACTTACACCAATCAAACCTCATCCCATCACAGAAAACTGCATCAAAATCCGAGTAGTCGTTTTGGAAATATAGGTTTGCATAAACTTTATCAATTTGTTGGATTATTGGTTTTTTTCTCAAAAAGCACCGGACTGAATGAAAAACGCTTTTTATGGGACCATTTCGGAAATAATCCCCACCGAATAAAAAAATAATTTTTAAAATCGGTTCATTAATAACGATGTAATCGCGTAACATACCCACTAAAAAAAACTTTCAGAGTACTTTATTAACCTCGTTTTTTAAAGTCGGTTAACTAATTCAATCATTACCACTTTAGGCTGCTGAAGTAAACGTTAAATCCTTGCCTTCACTTCCGAGCCATCTAGTAGCGACTGATGTTTAAGCTGTGGCGCCAAGGTGACGTTTGTTTTGGTAGAGTAACCAGCTGTTACTTTATTTACGGGAAAATTCATATCCAGATTGATATAGAAAGAAACAAAGAAGAAAGAAAGAAGAAAACATTATTTTTCTTACAAATTACATGCAACACAAAATAAAATAGATATAAAGAGGGCGCTGCTACATTCAAATTGGCTATTATAAACCTCATTAAACCTGTTGAATAAACAGCTTCTGCCAGTTGTCAAAACTCACAGAAAAATGATAAGTTTAGCTCCATATTGGATAAATAAAACTTGTCATGATGTTTATATTTCATACTTCTCTGTTTGTTCTAAATTTTACAAATACAATACAAATTTAATACGTAGCGTGCATTTCAGGTAACTCGTGATATCAAATGCCAAATCCTATTTTGAAAAAATCCGATAAATTCAAAAATATTTTTCACAGTCGTAAGGAACCAAATCACAGATGCATTTGAGCCCTTTAATAAAGCCGGACAAGTTCACAATAGGCTCAATCAAGTTACGAAGGGCAGGGAAAGTTCCGGCTACTGTAGATAAAAGATTTGAGAATCGTGACAAAGGGCATCTAAATGTATAAAACTCAACGGTGACTGACTGGCTGACATAGTGATTGGTAGATGCATAACATTAACCTTTAAATTTAATCACTGGCCATCCATACATACTCCTTAACCACAACATAGGCGGACCGTAACCCTTAATTGCCTGTTAGGAGGTATACAGACCCAACATCACATATACGCTCATACACATACACCAAAGACATACACATTGGCAAATCACACACACAGATATAGGATCAAACCACATACACAGGTGGGCCTGTCACCCCAGAGTAACTGCCCGGAGGTACTCAGACCCACCTTCACATGTAAACACATACAAATACAACACGTATTCACAACATATACTATAGTCCATATATTCACTTTTCAAGCCCGAAAGTTTTTTTGGCACGCACGCGTCCAGTTCACTTCGATTAAAATATTTAACTGAAACAATCACACGAATCCCCATCTCTAGCACTCAGGAAGAGAACTAGTTCTCGCAACACAGGGAATCCTAGTGCGAGAACTAGGGACCTCAAACTTACTAGAAATGTTAAAAAAAAATTATAAACTCTGTATAAAATATTTAAATTTCGCTTTTGCTCCAAATTTATTTGAGAAAAAATGTTATTAATGTACAATTGTTTAATGTTTTCATAAATATAGCATACACCGAGTTTGAATCATATAAATATGTAAAACACTGGAAGAGCCCTGTCTGCTGCAACTCAGCAGTAGACATCCCCAAAAGCAAAATTGTTTTAATTGTTATTAAAAATAACTAGTTCCTATTTGTTAATAGATCCTAATTATAATCTAGATATGTACTTTTTAGCTGTAAAAATGACAACATGTTTTAGTTCAAATAAATTATTTTTATCTTTATCTTCGTTATTACATAGTATAAAACTATGTAACAACCCTTGTACGGTGGTGTTTTAATGACGTGTTACCTACATACATATCTATGTATAAAAGTGTCAACCTGCATGACCCAACTCGAATTATGTATGTTCTATTCTGCTTAATCTTGCAAGGAAATCTGTCAAAATACAACTGTCAGTTTTAACACGATGTTTTTAGATAACTCCAATGGCAGTCACGAATATTTTACACGTATAGGGCACGTACTAAAATGTGTTCAAAGTAAAATATATACTATGTAACTCATATCCTTTTAACCAGGCACAGACAAAAAAATAAAAATAAATAAATGTTTCAGGACATTATAACACAGCGCCATCTAGCTCCATACTTAACTAACACTTGTATCATAAGAGATGTAATACATAAATATGTAGGTACTTTGAACCCCTCACGATGATATGATATGAAGTTCAAAAGCCTTTGTTTGGCTTTCGGATGTTCCTGAAAAATCAGCTATTCGGTAAAAAAAAAGGCCAACGCTCCTTAAACATATTTAGAGAGATACATTTTTTATTTATTTTAGAACTTTAGGTGCAGTTGAGAGAGCTTGTTTTATAAACAAAATAAATGTACTGTTTGCTTTGTGAACTAATTAAGTTACCTGTTTTACGTTTTATAATATTTTTTCCTAACAGAAATCAAACGTGAATTTATAATCAAACTGTGGATCTTCTTGCCCGAATCTCTATTCCCCTTGAACTATAATTTGTCGGTCTTCAAGTCGAGAGTAAACCGGTTTCTTCTAGGCAAGCGCGCTAGAACGTAGATTATAACGTTGCTTAACATCAGGCAAGTTGTAGTCAAGCGTAAGCCTATATCATGTAAAAAAACATTTAAGAAAATGCCAACCATATTCAATTAACAGGTGTTATTTTTGAAAAGTAAAATAGGTATATGCAAATAGCCAAACCTAATTGATATCTAATAAAGGAATAAGAATGAACAAAAAACATTTATTTTCACACGAAACATTAAACTAAAGCAGCAATATCTTAGCTCATTACAGTGAAATATACTGTGTTACTGGTAAATTACATCGTTGCAAAGGTGAGCCTATCTAGTTTTAAAAAAATCCTAACACACAACCTTTTAAGGACGGCTTTAATACGTCAAAACCAAATTTTGTACCTACTCGTACAACGACTTTTTAGAAACACGCGAAATACCATTTTAATTTTCTCCATACATTTTGACAGGGGTGATTTTTCTTCTTATCGAATGAGAGTGGCCAAATCTGGTGTCGAGAGTTTGTCAAGCCGCCCTAAACTCTTGTTACTACAGAGCTACAGAAGCTGCCTTTAAGAGGTTATGCGTTTAGCAGTAAACCTGTATAATGATATAAAATTAGCTCAGTAGGTAAAGAGTAAAAACAATTCTTAATTTGCATCAAAACAACTCATGAAATACTAACCCAGTTATGGGCGTTTGCCATCCTAGTTCTACTAAAAAGTTGTTTGTATAGAGTTCGGGATGTTCTATTTGATGGTTGTTAATTTCTTGTGTACTATTATATTTTACTGGTGATTTTCGTGAGTAAGAGTGAGTAATTCATTTTACACACCATTTTATCGCGTATACAAATAACACAGAAATACAGATATAGACCATTTTACTTGTTTTCTGGTAAATAAGAATTTTGTAATAGTAAAGATAGATGTCATGACTCTATTAATTTTTAAATTAATATTTTATTGTGTTCCAATCAGTCGTATACCTTTGGTTCCGTTCGTGACGTCACCTGCCGGTCCCAACGGAAGACCAGCGCTGGATGCTTGCATCCATCACATGCTCAGTCGGGGCCGGATTGTGACACGAAGCGTGTAAAATAGAAAGATATATATAAGATCTATCTTTCTATTTTATTGTGTTGTGTTTCTCGTGTTATTACGTTCCTCAATAAATGTATTTTATTCTGTATTCTTTGTCAAATGCTTCAGATAAAATGAAAAAGAGATTCTATAAATCGATCTTAGCTGCAAAAAACCGTACCACTAAAGAAATTGCTGGCGTTCCAGGTTTTGGAATATTATTACTACCTTCTGATAAGTAAGTACATAAATTCGTTTAAGAGTAGCCCACTCTGGTGTTGAGTGTTGGTGTTTTCAAATCGCCCTAGGGGCCTCTGACGTGACAAACAGCCAAGACTTACAATTAATGATTTGATATTATGGCGATAATGATATTTACCGTTTTGTTATTTTTATACCGTTAAGACACGAACAAAGCAGCAGACATTTACTTATATATACATAAATGCCTAATAAAATAAAAATAAATAAATATTCCAGGACATTGCTCACAGCGCCATCTAGCCCCGCAAGTAATAATAAGACTAATGATTAATTTTAACCACTAATTAAGTAATGTATAACTTGCAACAGTAAACAAGTAAACGAAACCGGCTTGTGCGTAAAATAGGAAGAGATCTGTTTCTACTTCCGTACTAGTTGTCGACCAATCGATCAATCGCAAATTTCTTTGTCCGGCCCTACGGGGCCGTATTACCTTGCTTTTGATTAAACAAGGTTAAATGCCTTGACGATCAATCCTGTGGACCAGAAAAAGCGCGTATACCCGAAAGGGACGACGACAAATGACGTAGAATCTCAGGGCTGCCAGAGTCATAAAAAATCCCCTACTTTTGTTCATACTTACACACATACACACACGTATAAAAGTTGTACGTAATCATTATTATCACCTGAAAAAGGGACTCATATAAAAATGACACACACAGTATGTCGATAAAATTTTAAGCAGGAATAAATTATACTAAGTAGGATTTGTAAACAAAATAACTATATGTATATTTATTTCAAGGAAAACTATTTACATTGAAAAAACAAAGAATAAAGTAATAACCAACTACTTAAATAATTTGTTAATATTTTTTCTGGTTTAAAGTAAGAATATTAAAAAAAACTACTTAAACATATCTACAAATTTACAAAACGTCTTAACTAAAACTGTACATGAATATTACAAATAACAGAAATTTTCCTTTGGAATATCTAAATTCATGTACTTCATTTTTAACTTTTATTTTTGTATTTTTCTTAACAATTTTTTTTGTTATTTAAATTCAGATTACGTTGTTTTTCATTTCAATTCAGAGTACTTTATTTATGGAACTCTGGAAAAAATATGTATATAGTGATTTTCCGCTGCGACTGCTCCATAACCGACTTCAAACAACAAACTTGATGGTTTTTTGGTGTGT
The DNA here is from genome assembly GCA_964023185.1 of Macaria liturata. Taxonomy (NCBI): domain Eukaryota; kingdom Metazoa; phylum Arthropoda; class Insecta; order Lepidoptera; family Geometridae; genus Macaria; species Macaria liturata. The sequence continues at coordinate 14,858,122 of OZ026806.1, forward strand.
TCCTCCATATACTACCGCCACACCTCTCCTCCTAACCAAAGTGGCCTCCGTGGCTCTTAAGATCTTACCAACACCGTACCTTGTGTCTTCAAGTTTTGTAGTTCTCCTTCGGCAAGATATTCTCGTCGACACGGGTTTCGCCTCTCCACGTGGCATCCTCAGGACGTGTTGACTCCTCGAACGTCGGGTTTTCTACTACAAAAATGCTTTAAAATCTGTTGTGTAGTTTTAAAGATCTACATACATACAGAGATAATGACAGACGCGGGAAGCGACTTTGCTTTATACTGTGTACGTGTAGTGATAGTACAGTGATGTGTAAGTATAGATCACTTCAACTTCATTTTTAATTAATAAAAAATATATTTATTACCTTTGTCACATTTTCATTAATATACAGTGTGGGTACAGCAGAATATTTTAAAAAAAATCTATTATTTGGAGTTTTTCTCAAACAGTTTTGGTCGAAATGTCTAGAACACATGCGTGCATGTTTTGGAGGGTCCCAGTTATGTCGCCCTGTTGCATTAATCCAAATTTCACGAACGCTTGGATCCATCGAAAATCTATATAAATAAAAATAAATATATATGTGGTATATAATTAAAAATTCTAAATGTTTTTTTTTGTCATTATTGTAGTGCTTCTTTGCAGAGTGATATGCCTATATGTTGCTATGCCTATTTCGACTCAAATCATCTTTATAAAAAAATATTTTGCCTTAATTTCTTGGGTAAATTGCCAAAACGAAACTGGTATCACCAAAAACCGTTTAACCCGATCAAATTCAAAATACTGCAAAATGACAACTATGTTTGACAAACGCTTTGCGAGTAAAACAGTTTACTATACTTTAAATTTAGCCGAGTAATCTCATAAAAACAATTCATGTTTTTAGTCTTATTTTACTATTTATAATCCATATAAATAGAGTTTCAATAAAGCAGGGCTCTCATTGCTCCTAAATTAGTCATAATCAAGTCACATTGTCGTAAAAGTATCGTACTTACGTATGAAAGGATATATTTTCATCTTTCCGTTCACTACGGCTTTTACAGCCTTTTACATAGCAAATCACCATGTTCTATGAAATTTTCTTCAATATTTCACTATGTAAATCAAGTTTTTTCACACTTAGCACTCGTAATCACCATATAAAAGCAAAAATATTTTTCACGCAACTGCCATGTTGGGCGCTACCGAGTAATGACCAACGAAACAAAAAGTGAAATTTAGACAAAGACCAAATCCGATTCCTGTCTCTTTCGCTCTTAGGTTTTCTTGATATAGTTGTCCCACTCGCTCATTACTTGTCAACTCCGTTGATTGATGCTCGAGGGTTAAATGATAGCAGGTCTTATTTTTCTTTGAATGCGATAGTCAAAATTATTTGACGTCTGCAGGCTCTGAATCGGTAGAAAAAGTTTGGTGATTTCGTCAATATTACACTAAGCTCTAACAATTTGGTTTTCAAATCCAGAGTAAATAGGTTGCTCCTAGGCAAACTTGCAACATCTTAGACTACATTGGTGCTTAACATCAGGCAGGCTGTAGTCAATCGTTGGCCTATTCCGTGTAAATTCCGTGTAGGGTCATTGCACACAGTGCGGTTGATCTATTTGTGTATAGAGTAAACCCAAAAGTCTTAATTTTCATGTGTTGTTTTTAATTTAGACTGAAAACTCATGCATTCAATATCAAACATTGAATTAGTAACACACAACATTTCCAGGCTTTTTTAACTTAATATTTTTAACTTTTATGATTCAGGATGAATTTAATGACTGAGCAAGTGCTGTGGTGTAAATTCGAGGAAGAAGCGAGGCCGAAGGCCTATCTTTACCATCACTTTGCCCATGAGACCTATGGTTTTTTTTTCATATATCGGAGCTCCCCCCCCCCATCATTAAACCCCTCTCGCGGGCCCCTTGGAGCCCGCGCACAGAGCACCTCTAGTTTATATTTAAAAATTGATTTTTTTTATGAGATAGGCTCACGCTTGACTACAACTTGCCTAAAGTTTAGCAACGTTATTATCTACGATCTAGCACGCTTGCTTAGAAGAACCCGGTTTGCTCTCGAAATAAATAAAGTAGGTATGTATATCTCGTTCATAATTTTCACTACTTATTATAATTATCTAAATATAATCAATCAAATCAAATATGTTTATATAACATTGCTTAGCATAATTACAGAAAACTATTATCTTCATTAACTATATATTACTATAATCTTATATTCTTCATTTAATAACAATCTTTTAAGCCTCAAAGTGATTCTCTGTCGTTTCTATGCAAGTCTTGAATCTAGTTTAGTTTACTTTATAGTCACCTTGCATAGTCTATCTAAATTCCTCTAACGCACCTGTTAGCGGCCGAGTATTTCACAACCACGATAAACTGTATCAAAATGACGGTAGTTTGATAAATTTCTGGTAATTTGTTGTAGAATATTTATGAATAAATGCAGTTTATTCGTCTGATTGAAGGAAATTTGGGTCCAACTTAGTCTGGGTCTGCAACGAATTAAATAAATAAATAAATAATTATTCCTGGATATTGAAATTAAAATAATTCAAATGAACTTATATAATGGGAGGCCTATAACCCAGTAGTGGGCCAAAAAAAGAGTAAAGATCTTCTACTCTACCGGCGCTTCCCCATTAGGCGAGGAGCAATCAAAAGTGTAAAAATAATAATAGGCTAAATAACAATAATAAGTTCGGTGTTATAAGTACACGTTGTGAAACATAGTGTAAAGTTAATTTAGGTAGGTAATTATACATTTTATTAATCTGCCGGATACATTGTTCGGCGGAGCGCAGTAAAACGGTCAAGTTCGTTTACTGCTTGTTATAAGATAAGGAATCGCGATTGTCTTAATTTTTAGCTCTTTTTAAACATGTTTTAAGTTCGTTCATGTTATTGGTTACTAGTGTACGCCCGTGGCTTCGCTCGCATTATTTAGAGATAAAAAGATAGGTAGCCTATGACACTTCTAAAACCTTATACAACCTACATACCAAAAATCATGACGATCCGTTCAGCCGTTTTTGCGTGATGAGCGTTTAAATAAACAGACAAACAGATACACAAACATACAGATAAACAGTCAAAAATTCTAAAAAAATACAACAATTAGCAACGTTAAATAAGAACAAATCAACAGAAATATAACTATTTTTTTATTAGTCAGTATAACATGGTAAAAAAAACTACGCAGGCAAATTCGCGGACGCAAACCTAGTCACTAAATCAGACCTTGATGTATTCACGTATACTTACTTATATATATGTATATATGTATTACGAGTGTTTTACCTCTAGAGTCGATTAAATCATTACGTGTCGGTAACAGTATAGTACAATAATAATAATACACAGCCACGGCCGGTGTTAGGCAAGCGGTTACTGACCTAGGGCAACGCACGGGGAATGGTTAGAGTCGACCTTGGTGCGTTTTGTTTTTGAGTTACGATTTTTGATAGTGTTTTTGTGTTACGGTAAATTTTTTTTTTCATTACTATGAATGTTTAAATGCACTCGTTTTCGAATACTGCAATTGGAGACAAAAATAAAGTACTTTAAATTGTTTGTAAGCCAGTCGGAAATAAATTTCTTTTGTAAAAATGTATATGAAAAACGAAAACGAACGTCAGTCGTCAATGATTCATTGTGACCAATGAATAATACCGTTGTAACGTAAAAATAAAATATCTGATTGATCTTTAGATTCGTGATTCCAGTAGAATGATAGAATTTCCAGGAAATTTGGGAACAAAATATTAACTGGCAATTGAACACGATATTATAATAATCATCATGTTCAGTATTGTTCAGCAATGCCCTTTACCATCGACATCTTAGACCAATAGACTCCATATTATTAGAAAGAAATTCTAAGATATTGTGATAGTTGATATATGTACTTATAAAAAAAAAACTAAAATTTGTTTATTTTGCATTTTACCTATGGCATAACATATACTTACTTTATTTATTATAATCCCACGATCATGCCGTTCCTAAAAAGATTAAAGAAGGTAAAGAAGAAAAGAGAAGAGAAAACTTTATCATTAAAAAACGAGCCAAAACCTTTCTAATATTATATAGCAGAATGAATGATAACTAGACAATGAAAAAAAAATTTAAAAAAACCTATATTAGTTCCCGTTCTTGCTGTCTATTTAATTAATGGCAATTGACATAAGAGGTTGGAAACGTTCATAACGAAATCTGAGGACATTGACTTGACACCCATGGAAGGTTCAGCCCAATAGCACTTCACCAATAAACTAATTCTGCGGGAGAAACACTCTTACCGTCAGTAATGAAAATTCTATTTTAGAAGGAGGACGGGTATTTAGAAGTCTCTAGTTAATTTTCTCGATGTTCTATACAGTGTTCGGCAATTAATTAACTCTAAATGGGTCAAGAGTACCTCAAGACAACATTAGTTACGTGATGCTAATTATACAGATAATCGCAGGTTTTTATAGCACTCACAAGCTGCGGGGTTTATTAATTTTTGCTCGTTTAAATGAAAATAAGATAAAGTTTAAAAGTACAATAGAATGTTGTATTTAGTTGGAAATGTACTAGGCAAGGCTTTGTTTTTTTTATATTTGGCATTTACCATTTAACTATTTGTAGTTTGTTATCATTTGAACGCCACCACAGTCGGCACTAGATGCTTTGCTTGGCGGTAGATTACATTTTGAATGGAAGTAATATAATATAGTGCATATTTTTGTCTGACTAGATTGAGACATATTTTATTACATATTACGAAAATAAATACCAACCACTATTATTTAAATGTTAAGTTTCATTTGTAAAATGTCAAAATGTTATGGCAATTGTTAATGTTAAATTAACATATTTGGTGTTCAATTTTTCTTTAGTTTACTTGACATTTGACAAAAGATACTAGAACTACTTTGCGTTAGATAATAATAAAGTCTGTAAATTTAATACATAGCTTTACATTTAATGGATTGCCTGACGTCAAGAAATGATCTAATACCTACTTTGATGTAACAAAATTACCAAGAACAATCTATTTACAGAGTAAAAATACAGTATAAAATTTACCGAATTAAAACAAAGAATAAATAAAAATTAAGAGAGTCGTGAATTCTGGTGTACCTATAGTTGTGAATTTTCTAAGCATTCTGTGAATAATATAAGCAATAACAGAAGGCAGGAAAAGATCTACAATTAGATTTGTTATCCACGGAATCACATTGTATAAAATATCATTTTTGTTAGTTTTATCTCGTATCAAAAAATGCGTTATGATCATGCACCTAAACCTGTTTATTTTCAAAACAATTAAACTTAATAGAACTTATTAAGCACAATTAAAAAAAAACAGCACAACTATATCAACTAAATTAACAACTATAATAGTCTAAAATAAATACAACCTTACAAATAAATACTAAACTTAAACAATTAAAATACATAATGTATTTCGATCAACTCCACACTTTGCTCTGTTCCGCAACAGGTTTTTTTATAGCGTTCTTTGTGTTTGTCTCCAAAACACTTGAATGGGTTTACGTCGGCCATATTACCTAACAAGGTCAGGTTTGGTTTTTTTTTCTGCAAGGAGGCTAAGGTCTTAGGTTCTAGTTACATAGATGCATTTATAAAATAGGTGTAAGATTTACCGCTATAAGACCTGTTTTGCTGAGTTATAAGAGTTTTGTATAGCCGTGTTTACTATCGTTATATAAAAATCTATTATAGCAAACAATTTGTCGTATTAAATTAAATAAAATTATATATAAGTATAAAAAAATGTGCCTTGGCTACCCATGCAGCGGTTTAAAATAGTTCTTGCATTATAAATCTAACTCATATAATAAATCTACTAAGAATTATGTAGATTTATGTAAAAAAGAAAAAAATATTTTATGATGGATACAGGATTTTTTGTCTACATTTTTAGATCATGCATAATTACTTATTCAAATCATTATATGTAGGTATTTTTACTTATCTGAGACATTATTATTGTGCCTGCACCTTAATAATTAATTAATTCATCCATTGTCCACTGTTGCTTGATAGGAAGATAAATTGTGATTAAATTGACTATAGTATTTTGGAAAATTTTGCGTTTTGAACTAAACTTTAATCTTTATCTCTGTCTTTGCATTTGCATTTATATTTTATCAATACACACAATGAAAGTAGAAGCAAACTGCTTTGTGCGGTTCTTTGGAATAATAACGGTGACGGCTTTAAACACATTTTTAAACCCCGCATTTTTCGCGAAAGAAGGAAATAAATAAAATCATCGTTACTGTTATTTTAAAGTACTTCAGATTACAATATAAAATGCTTGGTTTAATTCTTGCTCTAGTACATTCTTATTCCTCAAGGCTCTCCCAGTGTTTTGACCTGACCGGAAACAACGTTCACCGAAAATATGTAAAAAAACATTGTGTTGACAAGCACTTCCGGTCGCAAAAAATGCTGCATGAATTGTTTTTCACATGTCAATTATTTAAAGTAAAGATTTGTAGTAATTATTTTTAGTCCCGGCTTGGTCACATGTTTTCTAAGTGAACTTGAAAATTGTGCTGCGATTGTTTTTTCTGATACCTTGCTTTACAGGACCGCTTGGGTACCTAGTGAAAGTTTTCAGGTTTTTCTCGCGTACCGGATAATTCGCTGCACTTGTAAACTGAACCTAAAGAGTGCACGTATTGTTTATTTAATATATTTACAAGAGACTTAACTCTTGTAAATAAATAAACAATTTGAATTTGAATTTTTAATTAGTAGTTCCATGGTACTTAGCAACTTTGAATTAATGTTAGTCAATGTAAACAGTAATAAGATTAAAAGAAAATCAAGTTGAAAATAATTATACATAAATTAATAATCGTATATTCTCTTCTACTTAAATAAAAAACAGTATTTCAGCAAGCACACCTAAGACCCACGGAAGCGCCTAAAATGGAATGTCACTTTTCGGTCACCCATCCAAGGACTGACCGCGTCAACCTTTGCTTAACATTGGTAATCGCATGCGATTACTTTTTAATATTGTTGAAAATAAAGCTTAATTGTGTCCTATACAGCTAGATGGAGCCTCAGTTTACAGAAAAAATAAAAGTTCCGTAATTTTAACTTATTTGTGTTTTCTTTCTTAGTCTGTATTAATTTTAGCATACAGCTACAATGGAACGAAACTGGTTTCAAAGTTTGAATAAGAGATGTGAACTTTACGTTAAAAAAAAGTCATTACATCGATATTTCCTCACATACTTTTTATCACCCTCCGAAGTACAAAAAGTTAAACTTGCATTATATTAAAACCAGGAAGCTTAAACCTGTATCTTATCTACATGTAATATTAATAGTAATATCATATTGTATGATGTTTTGTACTTAAAAGTTGCATCATCGGTAGGTATGTGTCAGGTTTGTACATTCAAGTCATTAAATATCTATAATATAGCTATGGTGACTACATTGTAGTATAAATAAATATTAATCTATAATACTTTAAATATTGATTTACAATGATAAAACATAAAAACAAGGGAAGAAAAACTAAACATACTACTTCTTACTACAACATAAAAAAAATATGAAAAGCCTAAAGATAATCTTAGTGTTCCAGCCCACTACCAGAGGGCAGCGTGCACAGTATACTGGCCGCATTACCACGCTGGATGGCATTGATACGTTGAGCCAGAAAAAAAGCCAACGTCATCTAGAATTAACATGAATATTTTAAACTAGAGGCGCCCACACTGCCTGTATTAATCCGGGACAAAGTGTAGCCTATGTGTTAATCCGGGACAAAGTGTAGCCTATGTGTTAATCCGGGACAAAGTGTAGCCTATGTATTTATACAGAGTATATTCTAGGTAAATACTAAATTTCATCCTAATTGGTTCAGCTGTTTGAGCGACAACAAATAACAAACAAACTCATTCACACTTGCACTTTCAAATCTCTTGTTAATAAGATAACCTAAAAAAAGCTTACTTAAAAAAACAATACCGTCTAGACAAAATTTAGACGGTATCGTTTTTTTTTGTTTTGAAATTAGAATTATTTAATTTAAAGTGCGCAAAAAACAAGACATTTTTAAAGAACGCTGATTTTAAGTTATTATTAGATTCGCTGATCAAAAAAAGGAATAATAGTATAGTATAAAAAGATTTGCAATATAAATCGTAGGTCAACAATGCTTAACATCAGACGAGTTGTGGTTAAGCGTGAGTCTAACTTATATGAAGCGCCCGTAGCTCAGCTAGCGGAGGCAATCGCATGCGATTGCCAATGCTAAGCAAAAGTCGACGCGGTCAGTACGCGGATGGGTGGCCGAAAAGTGGGCCATTTTGGGCGCTTCCGTGGGTCGGATGACATGTCACATTGTAGGTCCCGGCTGTTTGTCTAATACGGCAGTCGTTAAGCCATGTCAGAGGCCCTTAGGGCGGCTTGAAAACTCTCGTCTTGAGTTGGCCACTCTCATTCGATGAAGAGAAAAAGACTAAAGAAAAGGATGCATAGTCAATTATTAACCAATAGTGACTATTTTAATCGATCTAATTTGGCCTAATTTAAAAAAAAAATGTAAGCAGTCTGCCTATCGCAGAATATTATAATAATTATGCTAAAATATTGGTATTAACATCCTAATGGCTTGTAAAGTTTGTTTTAAATAAACAAGAATACCTCTAGATGGTAAAACAGTTTATTTAAATCGGGGTCAAAAGGCTAATTTGGTGTTGATGCCTAGTTAACACCGAAATTATAATCCATTTGTGCTTTATGAAGCATTATTTTTAATGTCTTCTAATTTTATTATGTCTTGAGCTTGTAACGTTAGGCCTCAGCCTATTTTGGCACAAATTACAAGCTTTCGTTTAGAAGTAACTTTAGAAAAGGCTAGGAAATATTTAGTTCTAGGAAAAAAATATACCATTGTATTATAGCGAAAATAAGCCATGTCAGAGGCTCTTAAACTCTCGACACCAGAGTTGGCCACTCTCATTCGATAAGAAGAAGATAGCGAAAGTGAGTTTGTTGATCTTTCGTGCTGCAGCGGAACGACGCATCCTGATTATTTTTGCTATGGAGGTAGCACAGATTGGTCAAAGTGATATAATATGCTATTTATCCTATACGTTTTATATTACGCGAGCAAACATTACCCACTAGCTAAACATCGAGTTATATATTTGTCAATTTTCGGAATATAACCTTGCGGTCTTCAAAGCGAGAGGGAATCGGTTCTGACTGGGTAAGCACGTTCCATCCTAGACCGTAATGATTGCTTACCATCAGGCGAATTACGGTCAAATGCAAACCCATTCATTGTAAAAAAAAGTGTCTTTTTATATACTGCAAAGGGATATTTGGTAGTCTTTACTTAACTTTATCTATTGTAAAGTTATCTTAACAAATAACTCGGCTCCTGGCAACAATCCAAACAAGTTTCATAGTTTTGTATTTTAAAATTAATTTGACCCCCTTAGTATCTTATTATCCCAATAGCCAAGTACATTATAAAAACATAATAGTACCTAAGTACATATTATTATTATCATTATTTTAGCACCAAAGCTACTAAACTAATGACAAGTAATTGAATGCTTTTAACAGTCGACATGGTATCGTAAAGGACATGCCCTGCTAACACAACCTAAAAAATAACAACTTGCGTTTTCTGAGCGAGTTCACCTTCGATCAAAAGAATATAACGTGAACTAGCTTAAAATTATTGAAAATTATCAAAATGCCCCATAATTTTATCCAAAATAAATATTGCCTTGCATTTTCAGAACAGATATCTATTCTATTAAACTATATAATTGATAATAACAATATCTTGACAATGCATTACTTCATGATCTATACATATGATAAAGCTAAAGAGGGTAATATTCAGAACAGAGAAGATATTAAAAAAAAAATGTTTGGGTATAAGTACTATAACAGAAAACGTTTCAGCAGTTTTTAGAATTCTTGACTGTTTATTTGTTAGTCTGTTTATCTGTTTTTTTAACCGCTCATAATGCAAAAACGGCGGAACTGATCGGATTTCCCTAGAAGACTAAAGTTTTTAAATAATCATGAATAATCTATCTACACAATTTTAGTTTTTTTTAACTGAGTGTTTCGTGCGCTTGTAAACCGCCCTTAAGACAGTTCATTTCTGTTTTATGTCGATGTTTTAAAGTTGTTAAGTTGGATCCTGTCTATAAATGTATATAGAAGCGGTCAAGGATGCGCTAACTATTAATTTGAGTGCGAATAACTTAACGCGAACGATGTTGCAATGCTATTGTTAAAAATAATGGGTATACATAAATGTGCAGTGTTTTATTGTATTGTAAAAAGTCTCATTGCAAGTTGTTTTAGCTACTGATTAAATTAATGTAGTTACGTCTCTCTTGAGTCGTATTCCTCATGAGGGTCATGACTCCCCCGCAGAATTAATTCTTTAGGGGAGTTTTCTTGGGCAGATACATCGTGGGCGCCCCAGGTCCTTCCTCGGATATTGTGGTCCTCAAACATGTCGGTTTCCTCACGATGTTTTCGTTCACCGCTAAGCGAGGGCAAATCCACACATAACATGACAATGCAAGTCAAGGGCCGGATTCGAACCAGGGTGCGTCTGGATGAAAAGCAGACACTGGACACGCGAAGCCACACTCGCCTTATTTCGCTTTTTTGTAGGTACATATGTATGTAGGTGATCGGAAAAACATCGATGTAAAGCAAAGTTATAAGAGAGCACTCTTAGCTGTCTATCTTTTAATTGTACTCTCTGTATTTTTTTAACTGACTTCAAAAAAAGAGGTTATTATTAAATCTATAAGCTGATAAACGATAAACCTAATAAACAATCCAATTCCTAACAGCAATAAGCAACTCGACCTAACGTCCGCGGTGTCCAGTGTCCAATTGTAATAGGATTGGAATTGTCGGACAATTGTGCAATTGCTCAATCCAGTGCACTAACAAGGATGTTAGACCATGTTACATGTCGCAGATTTCATCGAGAGGTGGATTGAGACGTTATGACTTGCTGCTGTGGAAGGTTAATAAATAGTTGCAAATCTGCAAGTTTAGGACGTCAGAATTAGCTGCCGTGTAAGTCTAAATCTAATTATATAAAACTCAAAGGTGACTGACTGATTGACTGACTGATATAGTGATCTATCAACGCACAGCACAAACCACTGAACGGATCGGGCTGAAATTTGGAATGAAGGTAGATGTTAAGCATCCGCTAAGAAAGGATTTTTGGAAATGCCACTTTTAAAGGGGTGAAATAGGGGATGCAAGTTTTACTTCTCAATGCGAGCGGCCGCGATCACAAAACAATGATGAAACAATGTTTAGCATCAAGCGGATTGTAGTCAAACGTGAACCTATCTACGTATTAAAACGAGGAAGTCGTCTCTTAAACGTTTTGTATTTCTTTTTTCATTGTTGTGCATAATTGCACATCACAGGGTTTATAAAATCTTTGTTTCTAGTTCTGCTTTAAGTGAAACTAGTGGGAGCTCGCGGCTTCATTCGCATTAAGAAGTAATACTTGCATCCCCTATTTCACCCCTTTAAAAGCAGCGTTTCCAAAAATCCTTTCTTAGCGGATGCCTACGTCATAACATCTACCTGCATGTCAAATTTCAGCCCGATCCGTCGAGTGGTTTGGGCTGTGCGTTGATAGATCACAATATCAGTCAGTCAGTCACCTTTGAGTTTTATATATTTAGATAATCTGATTTAATATTCTTATCTATACATATACCTAAGTATTGCATGTGTTAGTCCGCAGGTAAGGCATGGGTTCCCTGCCGCGGCAGTCGGTGGCGCTGGGAGCGCGGCGGGTCGTGCCGACGGCGCCGCTGGCCAGACATCTCGCGCCGCTGTCTGACAGCGAGCGGACTGCGCTTGTATACTCAGGTAGCTTGTGTACTCAGGTAGTACCTATTGTAGTTCCGTGCCGCGACAGTCGATGTCGATGGCGCCACTGTTCAAGCATCTCGCTCGCTTTTGGGACGTGGGATGCATCTCACACCTCTTAGCAGGGATAAGGGCCTGCTGAGGAGTCAATGCCCGTATGTCCCTGGGCATCGGTCGCGTAGCAAGAGGGGGTGTCGCCACTTCTGAGGTGGGTCCACTAGGACTTTGGGCTGCTGTCTAGACGGGATTGCAGAGGAGTATACCTCGCTTGCCCGTGAAACCAGTCCTTGCCGGGATTTGAATCAGTAGTGGAGTCTCATTAGCTCCGAGCCAGATATACCCCGCAGAGTTTTCTACAACATTTTATTCAAACAAACAGAAATATTCATTGCGGGTGGTCCACATAATTGAGGAAATCTATCAACCTGCTTATCAACAGACAAAGATAACAAACGCTTTGACACATTAATAAGCGTTTAATCCTACGAAAGGTCAATGTAAGCTGCGCGAAATTGTTTCCTTAAACCAATTAAATGCTAATACAGGGGTCACTATAAATACAAATAAAACTGTAGTGTAAATGTAAATTATTTAAGAAAAGCAATTATATTATCAATTATATTAGCACTTTATGCTTTTGTAAAGATTTTCTAAGTGCACCTTTTATGTTGTAGTTAGAAGTAGTATGTTTAGTTATTCTTCCCTTGTGTTTATGTTTTATTATTGTAAATAAAGACACTTTTTGCCCAAAATATATCCATTTTTAAGAAAAGCGTAAAGATTGTACATGGGATTAAGTGGACATTCTTGAATTGTTATCATAATTGTATGAAAAATGAGGCCAATCAAATCGCTGTCATTGTCTAAAATAATAATAATATTATTAAAGGCAAGGCAAGACGTGGATTGATATTACTGACTTAAAATTGCTGGACGTCTGTTTGTAAATTACAAACATTCAGTCAGTCAGTCATAATGATATATAGATAGGTCCTAAGGTAGTTGGAAACTTAGACATTAGAGTAGGCCACTCTGTTACGGCAAGAAGAAGATTTAACTTTTTTAAGTCTTTAAACAAGTGCTGGGTACCACTAACCCTGAATAAGTAATGTAGTGTAAAATATACGTATCATATGTCAAGAATTAATTAGGATTAATTTCTTATCATATCTGTTGATTCCTGGTATACCTGCTTGTTATCTCAAATACAGCTACCGAGTGAAGGCTGAATAGTATATGTGTTGACCTATACTAACACAATTCCTTACTGATAACACATTTGTCACAGGTCATTCATTCCAAACATTAAAAAACAAGGTATAAAAGTAATAATCATTATTATTTCTTTTTCTTGAATTGTATTTCATTATGACTGAGGGTCGTAACTCCCCCGCAATTAATTCGTTAGGGGAGTTTTCTCGGGCCGATATGTACATCGTTGGTGGGTGCCCAGGTCCTTTCACGGAAGGCATTGTAGAACATGATATTATGAATATAATGAGTATAGTAAAAAATATAGTAAGTAAGCTCGTAGAAGTGGGTCACTCTGGTGTCATGACTTTTCAATCCACCTTAGGAGCTTGTTTTTGGTTAACGTTAGGCGAACTAACAACTAACAGCTGTGAAGTTTGTTCGTTGTATTTATTAAGTAAGGTAATTAATCTTCACGTTGCAATTAAATCGGCCAATTAATGTTAAAATGTATTAGAGAACACGAACACCTAACGAAGACTTATGTTTATGAATTATTAAACCAAATAATCATGGAATACAATTTATAACTGAGCGTGACATAATAATTACCTTAATAATTAATGAACCGGCGTAATTAAACCTATTAAATTACTTAAAATACGCCCCAATTATCTTTTCCACGTAAATTACTAGTTATTAAATTGATGAAACCTCAGATATCATCGAAATGTCACTTGATAATTAAATTCTGATTTATTGAACAATGTTGTGAGAACATTGTCTTTAGCGAATAAAATTATTGTAAGAAAATTTGCTCAAACAGATTAGTATAATGTCGTTATGAATTGGTCATTTATTTTTAAGTTTCAATAAAATAGATGGTCTTCGCCATTTTCCAATTCCATGGTCAGCTAACTACCTACCTACCTGATTTAGTAGAATATCATGGGTCAGCTAACTACCTACCTACCTGATTTAGTAGAATATCATGGGTCAGCTAACTACCTACCTACCTGATTTAGTAGAATATCGGTTTTTACACAAAGCTACTACCATCAGACTACCGCAACGCCGAGGGAATAACCAATTTTGAATGGTAAAACCTGGTGTCAGAGTATTTGGGCGCTTCCGTGGGTCGGATGACACGTTAAATTGTAGGTCGCGGCTGTCAGTCTAATACGGCAGTAGTTAAGCTATGTCTGAGGCCCTTAGGGCGGCTTGACACCAGAGTTGGCCACTCTCACTTCCAAAAACGACTGTCAAAGTTGATACAGTATGTGCACATTTGTCAACACTTGACATTAGAGTTTGCCATTTACTACATAACCAGACTTAGATCACCTGGCAGACTCTTCACTTCAGTCGCAGTAACTTCTGACCATAAATATTATGTATTTTTTAGTTAAAAAACAAGCTGAAAGAGATCATTCCTAGTGATAAGTCCGCCCATTGTCCCAATCTTATGCACTGTTTAGAGTTTTTTATTCGATTTGTAAAATATAGATATGATTTAAAATTAAACTACTTCTAACACAAGAAACAAGACAACACAATGTCTTCGACACAAGCGTTTGCTTAGTGTGGTGCTAGATGGCGCTGTGTGCAATGTCCTGGAATATTTATTTATTTATTATTTCTAGATGAGACCAGAACATCTCGAGTGAGCTATGCAGAGTTGTCAGCTCGCACCAATGCTCTAGCTAAGGCTATATCTACACGCGCGAGACCTGCCGGCGCCAACAGGGACGGCGACTTTGTGGTGGCTGTGTGTATGCAGCCTACACATCAGTAAGTCTAGTCTAATACTTACTAGTACCAGAGTACCCGTAGTTATCATTATAATATTATAAAGCTGAAGAGTTTAATAATAATAATAATAATAATAATAATAATAAAATCCTTTATTGTTTCAACTTACGTGTTACGTACATGATTGTAGGTATATGACAATAACAAAGTTTTTGCACTACGTTGGTAGGTGTACTAAGCTCTGTACTAGGTATCACAAAGGATCCTGTGTTACAGGGCTATAGCATCCTTGCCGCGGCAGGCTTTCTCCTGCTGAAAGTTAAATATCCTAAAATAGAAACAAAAATAGAAACATAAGAACATAACAATTTGGTATCAAAAAACGATCGTCAAAGCAAAAAACACAAGAATTCTGATTTGACAATGACAGTAATGAAATGACAGTAAACAATAAAATTTAGTGATACCAGTATCGCTTTAAAAAATAAAATAAAAAATAAAAAACTATTTTCTACATGAAGGTACATACATTAGCAGGGTATTAAAGCCTACGCTATACGCTATATTTAGCTTACATGAGGCGGCTGGAAATGAGACTCAAAATAATATATGTAGCCAGACATACCTGTTAGTACTTATAAAAATATTGTATGCAATTCGTGTTATAAGAAGTGCTTTGGCGACATAGTGCATATTTGAGTCTTAGTTATAGTTAGATGAGCGTGTATGTTATGTGTGTGTGTGTGTGTGTGTGTGTGTGTGTATGTGTGTGTGTGTGTATGTAACTGATAGTGAAAATGTGATTATGTTACTAAACTTGTCAACCGGTGGTTTATGAGTGTTATACTTTAATTTCCATAAATTCTTCAGTTTTATCATAGTCCAGTGTGAGCAGAAATTCATGCACTCGTGTGGAGCTCTCATGCCTAGTTTGGTGTGATATGTCCATAATTTTGCTTATCTTATTATACAGCGATGGGCCTAACTTGCTAACACTCTGTCTTCCAAAATTAGTCCTCACCCTTGGAATGTCAAATATTTGGTTCTTTCTCCTCTTGTTACATAAAGATCCAATTTTCCTTTTGTCAACTAGCCGGTGTTGTCTTAATATCAGAGTTTTAATAAAAAGTTGTCTTACTGTAAGCACTTTACACTCTTTGTATAGAGATGTGGTGGAAAATCTTCTTTTCTTAAAAGTCATGATTTTAAGAAGGGCTCTTTGTGATATCTCTAGTTTTTCCAAATAGGTTTTTGCAGCACTTCCCCAAGCACTGATGCAGTAAGTAATTAGGGACTGAGCTAAAGCATAGTAAATCTTTCTCAAAGCCGTGAAAGGCATGATATGTCGAAGTTGACAGAAAATACTGATTAATTTTCTTACTCGTCCAGAAAGTTTCTTGATGTGATCAGTCCATTTCAGGTTTTTGTCAAGCATAATCCCTAGATATTTGATTTCATTTGTTTGTGTCAGGTTGTTACATGTACATTGGGAGTCTTGATTGCATGTTGATTTGTGTATTTTTAAGTTTAAGCCGGATTTTGGTTGTGTCGAGTCATTAATCGTAAAACTGATGTATTTAGTTTTAGTTATATTGATAGAGAGTAAATTTTTCCTCAACCATTGGGACACTTTTTCGAGACCTGCATTTGTTATGTTTTCCACATCATTCCAGCTGGTACCTTCAAACAATAACACAGTATCATCGGCATAAGTAACAATATGTCCTTTATCTAGCATTAAGTCGCAGAGACTGTTTATATAAATCAAGAAAAGTGTCGGACCTAAAATGCTACCTTGAGGCACGCCATACTTAGTATTTTCTTCTTGGCTTATTTTGTCATTTACTCTTACAGCTTGGACTCTATTGCTAAGGTAGCTCTGAAACCATTGTAGAGGAACCCCTCGAATGCCTGCAGCTGCCATTTTTGCCAGAAGAATAGGGATAGAGACAGTGTCAAAAGCTTTCGCCAGATCAAGAAAAATACCCGCAATTTTTTTTCGATTATCTAATTTATTTTTTATATATTCTACTACATCAAGTACCGCCTCATCAGTGCTTCTTCCCGATCGGAAACCGTACTGGTTTTTTGATAAAATTTCTTTTTTTTCTAGGTAATTGTGTAATCTTTTGTTCATTAGTTTTTCAAGGATTTTCGCGAAAGTTGGGAGTAGAGATATGGGTCTGTAGTTGGTGACACTGTCTTCATCCCCACCCTTATGGATAGGGCACACAATGGACTTTTTTAGTGAATTTGGGAAAACACCTGTTGCGAAACTCTCTTGACATATGACCGTCAGGGGCTCGATGATACAAGGCAAAACAAATTTTATTAATTTAGCATTTGCCTTGTCCCATCCAGGGGCTGAGCTATTTTTTAGTGACTTCACAATGTCAAAGATTTCAGCAGTATCTATTGGTAAAAGCCCAAATGAAGAAAGTTGCTTCTCAGATTCAGAGTGTTGTTCTGATGCTAACTGTTCCTCAGTAACTGCCATAGATTCTAGGGTTTCATTAGCCAACTCCGAACCAACGTTTATAAAATATTGGTTTACTTCCTTTAATGAGTCCGATTCCGTGCATTTTATATTAAGCAAATGTTGAGCTGTATTTTCTTTTTGTGGGTAACTACAAATGGTTTTGATAATTTGCCATGTTTTCTTTGAATCTTTTGTATGTTTAAGCAATTCAGTTCGTTCATAGCATCTTTTAACTTTTTTCAGTGTTTTATTGCATACGTTTCTGTAATTTTTATAGGTAATCTTAAGGATTTCATTTCCTGGATCTTTTTTGCATTTTATATGCAATCTATCTCGATGGCGCATGCATCTGATTAAACCAGGTGTTATCCACGGTTTGATATTTGCTTCCGATCGAGGAATAGTTTTTATTGTCCAATTATTTTCAATTGTGGAAGCTATGGTCATCATAAAGACTTCTGTGGCTTTATCCAAATCTGTGTAGTCGAGTATATCGTTCCAATTAATTTTTGCGAGGGTATCTTTTACTCCATCATAGTTTATCTGTGTGATTTTAATTGGTCGCTGCTTATTTACCACGAAACTTGATTTAATCTGGATTGCTACAGGAGAGTGGTCAGTAGTTGTAGCTTGGAAAACTAAGGTGATTGCTGGATTTTTAGTCTTAATAAGGCAGTGATCAATACAATTCTTCTCTCTTGTTGGAAAAGTATGAGCAGGTAAAATTTTTTGAGTAGCAAGAAGGAGAAGGTATTCTTCTGCGTTTTTATAGTGTCTGTCCGAGATGTCTCTATTAGGGTCAATATTCATGTTTATATCTCCTGTGACTATAATGTTTGGGAAAGTTTTGAGTTTAGCAAGTGTGAAGTTCAAGGAGTCAATAAAATTTTTTGGGTTCGTGAAACACGGCGGACGATATAATGCAACCACACATATGTCTTTATCTATTTTAACTATGATACAGTTACTTTCCTTTACATCTACCTCACTCACTTTCACTTTTTTTAAACTATTTCTAGTATACACAACAACACCGTCATTTTGATTAAAATATTTAGTTGTGTAAAAGACTTTGTATCCGGAAATATGATGAGGAGAATAATTCTCATTTAACCAACATTCTGTGAGAACGATTACATCTATATTAAACTTGAGGCGTTTCAAGAAAATTAGGAAATCGTTTAAATTGCGATTAATACTTCTAATATTTATGGAAATTATAGATATCAGATTATTTTTAGATTTTTGGAAATGAAGTTCGCACTCTTCTGGTTCCTTCAAAAAATAAGATTTGGAGACATTGAATGCATCAATGTCTTCAATTAATTTTTCTATTTGTGCCATATTGTGTAAAGTTTTTACACGTACAGGGTATTAGAAGCCCCCCAGTGGACAAAATATAGATAGGTATTTGAAAAAACCAGTTTGTGCGTAGTTCATTCCACAGTAAAAAAATTTTTAACAAGTTTAATGGTGTTTGTTTTAGCTTGGTTAGTTTATATGTGTAAGTGTTTGTGATGGTCGTGAGTGTGCTGTTTGTGAAAAATGATACAAGTACAAAAATTGTATTTATCCAAGTTACCCAATTGAGTAGTAAATTAAAGTACACAGTAATAATTAGATATAATATTTCTTGTTTCGCATCCGTACCAGTAGAAATGTTTCCTCCTTCGGCCAGTCATTGTTCCATTCCTCTATTTGTCTCGATGTTGTGTAGTTGATTGACGTCCTTAATTTCTATCACAGCAGTCTCCTCGTCTTCTCTGATAAAAATTTTGCCCCTGGCTGTCCAGCAAAACTTCCAGTGAGCTCTCTTTACAAATTCCCGCGCTTGGTAGTGGAGTTGTTTACTTCTTTTGGTGAGGCTTTCGTTTATATAAAGAACTCTTCTTTCACCCGGTATGCCGATAGTTTCTGAGCTGAATTTGGCTTCGTTGATTTTATTGTAATTTTTCACCGCAGCAAGGAGCTCTGCTTTTTTAACTGTACTCGCGTATTCTACTACTACTGTTTTGGGCTTATCTTGTTTGGTAGGAAGACGAAAAGTATTTTTGACATCTCTTGGGTTAAATTCCAGCTTGAGAGCTCGATGTATTTTTCCGATAGTCTCCAATAGCTGTCCATTATTATCCACTGAGAGATTTTTTATTTCAACTGTACTTTCCTTAAGTTTCCGATCTAGGGTATCCACCTGTAATTTCAGCTCATCAATGTTCTCATTTTTTTTGTTCAAGTTTTTCTACTCTTGATTTTAATTCTTTCTGCTCTATCATAATAATCCCTACAGACTTCTTAATTTCCTCATTAGACAATATAATAGCCTCATTTTGCTGCTTTAAGCTATTAATATTGGTCGTGACATTTGCATATTGGGTGTCTTGATTACATTTTATCTCTGCAAGCATTTTTTGAATGCTATCAAAATCAGCACTGCTAGATGGGCTATCTCTGGAACTCTGTATGGCTTTACGCTTTTTTGAGTTAGTGTACAATAGATCTTCATATTCCGGCGAAAGAAAAACGTCAGGATTCGATTGGGCGCTTTTAAGTGGCGTTGCAGGACTTGCAGTTTGATTTGGAGGTGACCTCATTAATTTCGAGAAAGATTGCATCGTGTACACCAATTGCGTGAGAGTTTTCTTGTATGGTAATCCCAAAACAAATAATTTGTGTACATAAAGTGTGGTAACTTTGGTCGTACAATATCTTTGGTAGAAACTTTTCAATGGAAGAAAGAGTGATGTCAATGTCAGCTGTTATAACCTCCCAACTGGATGCCGGTTTTGCGAGACAAATCACAATATTTTGTAAATGAGGGTTTCAATTCGTTGTTTTCAGACTTGATTGGTTAATTTTTAACGACTGCAATTAGATTTTATCTGTGTGCGTGAGTTAATGACACGATGGTGAACAAAATCAGTGTAAATTTGGCGAAGATTTGTACTTGCCGAGGTCAATTTATGCATGAAACCTTATGCCCTTCGATGATGTCTCCAAACAGTGCACTTTTTTGAGGTAACTTTCACTATTTCTGGTCAAATCTAATTTTTTTGTGGGGCGAACGTAAAACAGACTTGTTTATCTCTTGTGTCACACACACGATATCCTTGTTTGTTTGTTTATTTGTTTAAACACGCTAATCTCAGGAACTACTGCTGCGAATTGGTTTTATTTTGTGTTGAATAGACCATTTATCGAGGAAGGCTTTAGGCTATGTAACATCACGCTGCAACTAATAGGAGCGAAGAAACAATGAAAAATGTGGAAAAAATGGGGTAAATTATTCATCTTTTAGGGCTTCCGTTGCGTGCGCTACGAAAACGGTTCAAGGTATTAAAAAAATATGTATGAAAGAATTATTCCTCTTGAAATGATCTAACAATATGTCCGCAACAGTATATGTCTATCTTTTAAGATTAACTCACTAGAACCGTTTTTATGGTAATAACTATTCCACGCGGACGAAGTCGCGGGCACCAGCTAGGTAGTATCTTATATCGACCGTGACTATTAACATTGTCGGATGTGCAAAACAGCAACTTTATAGGAGAGCGATTCAAAGTATAAATTGCATGTAACTTTTTACTTATTTTGAATAGGAGCATGAAAGTTTAGAATAATACTATACAAGTTGTTTATGTTCAGGCTAACATTAGAAGTAGCAGATATTTAATGTTTAAATATGAGAAAAATCACTTGTGACCTTTTTAACGGAGTAAAACCAATTGCGATTTGTTGGAAGTGCCAGAACCGACATTGTTGCTTGTACAAAATTTATGATTGATTGTCGGAACTACCATTTACGACATTGTTAAGTTATGATTACCATATATGTTTGTGTCGTATCAGGAAAAAAACATCATAAATGCTAAGAAATTATAACCATTTATTAATTAAAATTAAATTATCAAAAAATGTACTTGGATTAAAGTAATCATCTAAAACATGAAACTTATAGGCCCCGGTTCTTTGTCTAGTACGGCAGTCGTTAAGCCATGTCAGATGCCCTTAGTGCGGTTTGAAAACTCTCGACACCAGAGTTGGCCACTCTCATTCGATAAGAAGAAGAAGACATAAAACATGTAGCTTTTTTGGTAGCCAAGTTATATACCGTAAAATTTAATGTAGCCAACTTTCTTCTGTATGTATTAAAAAACACTCACATCTCCGTGTGATGTTATCAAAACTATTTCAAAATCAAAAGTAGCTGCTAGTACATTTTCATTCGACTTAGCTTCATCTTTATTTAACTGTTTTAAAAGCCACGCAGCTGTTTTTGCAGCTTGATGTTTTAAATAGAATACTTATATCTAGATTTCTCTTCTTCTGTATGTAATTCTTTATTTTTGTATGTGTGACAAATATCACATAGATCTTTGTTTGGCCTATGAAAACCAATATTAAAATTTTCAATAAGAATGTTCCTGTATTGTCTCTTATTTGCTTTGTTATTATATTTTTCAGGATCAAACCATTCAGTATATAAGTCATACATGCGAGACGCGCTTTTGCACACCTTCTCAGTATATATTTTTTTTAATTTTTTCGGATGTAATGTGATTCTACTAATGGAAAACATTTCACGTGATCACACACGCTTTTGATCATCACCTCGTCACAGATTCGATTCTTAAGTTGATATTTGCTACGTCGATCATGTGACACAGAAATGTTTCCATCCTATTTTTTCCAGGACGTAGTGATAATGCACTCACCCAACGATCTAGTGTTTAAAAACATAGTTTTGCACACTCTCAGTTTTTTACCATTTTATCTGTAAGGTAATAATATAACGTATTTTTGCAGTCGTGCTTAGTAGTTTCCGTTATATACGTATAATGAATTCCCATTGACGTTGACGGCTCCATAGATCCCAAAACTTTATTCCAGATCCCGAAATTTTGGGATTCATCTAAGTTTCTAGAACATTTGTAACGACATTTTTCATTGCATGGCACTTTCATATCTTTTGCTGGTATTTCTTTTCTTCTAGCATTAATAAAACTTTTGCCCTTGTTCTTTGCACTTTTCCGCGCATTTACCACCCAGTTTTTTTTTATGTTCAAGCCCTTTTTTCCCTTTATCTCTTTTAAAAGTAGGTTGACGATTGAACATTTTTGACAGAAGGGGGGTGTTAAAACTTGTTATCAATGTCACAGAAGGCGTAGGAAAATTTCCATACAGATGTCAACAGTTAAAATTGGAGGGCTATCGTTTTTAAAACATGCACTAAAATTGATATTTCATCATCATCGTTGAATACGTCGGCGAGTATATCTTGCATTTGAACTCTTTTTGAAAACTTTCTGGTATAGGAGACTTTTGAGGAACTAGAAAAATGAATGGATTATGAATTAATAAAAAGGAATATAATTAAATGTAACGTTTCCATTATAATTTAATTATGTAAGCGTGCACGTAAAAACTAAAATTTCATATGGCACTTGACTACTGAAACGTTTGATTAGTTAATAAGTGGGATTAAAAAATCAAGCTTGATCCTTTCAGATATAGCTTACAATGGTATACGAAATTCAAATTTTCATAAGTCAAATTACATCTGCTACGATTTTGAAGGTAATGTACTTTGTATAGCTTCTTAGTTTAGGTACTACCTACTAACTTTTTAACTCATCTACTAAATATTAAACACCGTTACCGACATTTAATTCATTAAAAAAAAAGTTAAACAACATCGGATGAGTTACTACCAACACTAAACATATATGAAAATTTGATTATCAATGTCGGATGTGGCACTAACGACATTTAACACATTACAAAATACAAATAACAACGTCAGATGTGGTACAACCGACATTTAATACATTACAAAATACAAATAACAACGTCAGATGTGGTACAACCGACATTTATCACATTTCAAAAATCGATTAACAATGTCGAATGTGGGACATCCTACAATGTTGAATTACGTATTATGAAATTTTTATTTTTATGCATATTATTTAGTATTAAATTCGCAATTGTGTTACTATATAAACAATAATGTTAATAATACTATAATTTAAGTAAATACCTTAGATAATTATCTAAAACCATTATAAAAGTAATAATTACTTATTTCAACACTAGCTGGTATTGCTTTGATCTTAATATTTTCTCCTTCATAGCGACCCGTAACTAGTTTGATTAAGTGTTTTGAAAGCGAATGCATCGTAAAAGTAATTACGTAAAGGAATAAACATAAACTGCTGCACAACAATAATAGTGGAAACAAGGCGTGCGTCCATACCGCTAACAAGGTCGGTACTGGCAGATAGCGCGCGCTCGCCTGCCCCCGCGCACCGCTAATAATGTCGGTAGTTATTATCCGACATTGTTAGCGGCCTATGTTGGTAAGATCCGACTTTTTTAAAGTGGGTATATAAAAAAGTATGCATAAAATTATATTTTTCTTTTCAGCTGGTGATATAAATGGTTATTTAGGCTCTTTTTATGAAATAAACAAAAAAACGCGATTTTGTAGTTCCGACAATGTTAATAGTCACAGACGATATGTATGTACTAGTTTGCTTTGAGAAGTAAAACTTGCATCCCCTATTTCACCCCTTTAAAAGTGGAATTTCCAAAAATCCTTTCTTAGCGGATGCCTACGTCATAACCTCTCTCATGCCAAATTTCAGCCCAATCCATCCAGTGGTTTGGGCTGTGCGTTGATAGATCACTATATCAGTCAGTCAGTCAGTCACCTTTGAGTTTTATATACATAGATGATTTATATACCTCCTCTTATAACGGAGCGGTGAAAATCAATCCACCCTTTTCGCAAAATATATGTAGCTTCTCCATTAGTCGAAAAATAACGATTTTCACCACCCTTTGTAAAAATTACTTTTAATGAATTAGATTTGAACTCTTTCATTTAAATTATCAAAGGTCCTACTGCTTAACTCGTGCCAGGAAAAGAGACATTGAAATGTTTAAACGGTAATAAACCACAAAAACATTGTATCGTACATATTTAAGTTACCATAAATCGTCACCAAAAAGACAAAATCTTCAAAAAGAATAAGTACCTGTCTAGTACAAGTGTTGAAAAGATTTTTTTGTTTACATGGGATAGATTTGCGTTTGACTACAGCCTACTCAGTACATGATATACATTTCAAGTTGAAGACCTTATAATTCTTCATCTTCTTATCGAATGAGAGTGGCCAACTATGGTTTCGAGAGTTCATCAAGCCGCCCTTACCTTATAATTAACTAGTAAGTACTCGCGGCTTCGCTCGCATTTAGAAGTAAAAGTTGCGTCCCCTATTTCACCCCTTTAAAAGTGGCATTTCCAAAATCCTTTCTTAGCGGATGCCTACGTCATAACATCTACCTTCATTCCAAATTTCAGCCCAATCCGTCCAGTGGTTTGGGCTGTGCGTTGATAGATCACTATATCAGTCAGTCACATTTGAGTTTTATATATATAGATAATAGCCTTTATAATCCAGTATTCTCTGTCCGTTTGCAGCACAGTAACATGCCTGCTCTCAATATGGAAGGCAGGTGCTGCGTATGTTCCGATGGAGCCCAGCTTCCCCCAGGCGAGGGTCTCGCATATACTGGCAGACGCGCAACCAGCACTCGTTGTTTATGATGAAACTGGTGAGTCTCTGCTTTTATTGTTGTTATTCAACTTATTATTAAAGTAAGATAGATAGATAAATACTTTACTAGAAAAACACATAAAATAATACAAAAAAGACTTAGAGTAATAAAATTAGCGTCTTAATTGGCGGCCTTATTGCTAAGAGCTATCTCTTCCAGGCAACCAAATATAAAATATAAATAGTGTAAATACCTACAAATGTACGCACACCATAAATGGACTAATAAAGAAATTTTGAATTTGAATTTGAATTTGAATCTGCCAGGGATATAATCTTAAAGATACATTCTTTCATAGTTGTTCTTTGTCTTTTTGGGTGATTTGGTGGTTTCAAGTAGTTTAAAATATGGTCAAATTGTATTCAAACGTGTACATAGGTAGTCAGTCTATATATTATCATTAAAGCATAAGATATAATTATAATAGTTGGTCATTAAAGTACGATATGGAACTGATTCACTGTCCCCCATAAACCACAATAGCACGAATATCCTCTTTGAGGTCCTAATGCCATAATTTATTGATTACTATCAGCCAAATTTCTAACCAAGTCACCAACCGAGTTTAAAAGTAACACGAAATGGAGTTTCTACGAATGGACAGCAGCGTCTGTTAATCTGAAAAAAGCCAGAGCTAATCAAACAGCTTTCATCTTTCTTCTAGCAAACCCATCAATGTTCGCCGGCAGTGGCGTCCCAGCAGTCTCTTACAATGAGCTGGTGTTGGAGGCTGACGAGCTGAGCGCTGAGGAGCCTCGGGAGGAGGAGGTCCTGGCGCCCATGAGGACTGACAGCATCGCCATTGTGCTGTATACTTCTGGAAGTACTGGGGTGCCTAAAGGTGTGTGGAATAAAGAGTAAAACAAAAAAATACGATTTACAAATCTAGTCAAAAATCTAAAAAAACCGTTGTTTTTTTTACCATGTATAAAATGGGAAACCGAAAGGTTTCTTTCGGTTAGTTTATAATCAAACCTACATTTTTTTTATTAATTTCACACCCGATGTCTACAACATACCATACCTAAAAACATCGCATTAAATTTGGGATTACTTTTTCTCTAATCCGGTAAAAACTTAAAAACTACCAACCAACTGCTGCGTGTTTGTAAGTCAAATAAAATCTATTCAGAACTCTTATATGTGCCTCTCCGTTTCCTACAATATAAACTCATCATATTTTCCAGGTGTCCGTCTAACCTACTCAGCAATCTGCAACCGCCTCTGGTGGCAGTTCCACACCTTCCCATACTCCGAGACCGAAGCCACCTGCGTGTGGAAGACAGCTCTCACCTTCGTGGACTCCATCTGTGAGATCTGGGGTCCACTGCTGCATGGAAGGACCTTGTTGATTCTGTCAAGAGAGACGACAAGAGATCCTCAGAAACTGGTCAGAGTGCTGAGTGAGCATCAGGTAATTTTAGGCCATTTTCATGATAGTTAATGTACATTATGCCTAAATCAAACTACGAGATATTTTATAATAATATCTAATCGATTGAAGCTAAGTTTGACCTTGACAATAACCATTTGTTTCGATACTGGATCACCGTTCTGCTTAGACAAAGTTTTTTTTCACTAACACAAATTCGTGGCATTTGAGGCGTCAAGGGTTAAATTTACGTATAAAATCTATTGACACTACTCTTATGATCAACTGGCCGTACAGACAAAAAAAAATAAAGGTTTTGGTATTTAGACCCAAGACCTTGGTTTGAATCTACTCAAACTAAGATCTTGGCTCAAAAATGCTTTGACCTTAAAAATAGTTATACCAGCGAAACAACAAAACTTCACCATCTTCATTCCAGGTAGAGCGTCTAGTCCTGGTGCCGACGTTGCTTCGCTCCATCCTCATGTACCTCTCCCTGACTCCCGCGCAGCGCCCGCTGCAGAGCCTCAAGCTGTGGGTGTGCTCGGGAGAGACTCTTAGCAAGGTGAGAGGTCTTTTTATAACGAAATGGGTTTATACTTAACGATTGACCACAATTATGCCTAATAAGCCGTAGCGTATGACCGTGAGCAATTATTAGTGTGCTTACCAGATTCACTCACGCATACCAAGTTGTCTTTTTTACATTTGAAAAGTCAAGACAGGAAAATGACCAGGTCATCTGAAAGTACATCTTCAAAATGTACAGTGTGGCCCAAAGTAACATCAGGCAAGTTAAAGTCAAGCGTGAGCCTTTCTCATGTAAAAAAAAATATATGTAGAAATTGTTATATACTTGACATAGTGGATTAGTTGTCGTCAAAACAGACATATTTTACTAAATTTATGAATAATTAAAACCTATGAAAAACTAATAAATACAATGAATGAAGTAAAAGAGAACCACCATTTTAAAACCAATATGTTATTTTCCAGGATCTAGCGAGCCAGTATTTCGAGTACTTCGGCTCCAGCAACGGTCACAAGCTAGCCAACTTCTACGGCAGCACGGAGGTGATGGGTGACGTCACGTACTATGTGCTGGAGGGGCAGGAAATGCTCGATGCCTTCCCTACTATACCTATTGGTAAGTTGAAGGGATGAACACTTTACCAGAAGCTGTGTTTCCTGCGAACTACAATCCAGGGTCTACAAATCTAGAGTTAATATGTATCTTCTAGGTAAGCGTGTTACCTACACCCTAGGCTACAGCAATGCTTAACATCAGGCAGGCTGTAGTCAAACGTAAACCTAGCCCACGTAAAAAAAGGGGGGGATTGGATTACTGTGGAAGAGAGGAAAAATACTGATGGCTTGAAAGGAATGAGTAAAATGGTAGTTTCATCGCCAAGGCAAATATTCCAGGATTATATTTTGATGAATGGGGGTAGGCATTTAATCAGAATCGATTGATTTCATTAATCAAGGTTGTCTTTATAGATTACTTAGAGGTTTTATCCGTATTATATTGGAACAAAAAGTAACCAACGTCTTACAAAAATTCTACACTACCATCGTACCAAAAATCACGATAATTTGTCATCCACCTTTGGCTTGAAAGAGGAACAAACCACCTAACAAACACTTTCGCTTTCATTTAATGGTATGGTTTGCAATTGACCAGATTTGATGGTAGGCAAGAATATATTGGCGATTGTCTGTAAAAATGTACTGGAGAAAGTTACCAAGAAAAAAAAAACTTGATAACCTTCTTTTTTTGAAAGTCGGTTAAAATGAGAAATAATCTAAAAAAAACTACAAAATGTTGTCCACAGGTGCACCGCTAGACAACTGCGCGGTCTACTTGCTAGATGACGACATGAACCCAGCCAGCGAGACTGAACCGGGCCAGGTGTGGGTGGCTGGCGCTAACCTGGCCACGGGGTATGTTGGGGGTGAGGGGGCTGCTAGCTTCTGTGACAATCCTCATGCGACTCATCCTGGTAAGGATTGTATGTAGTTTTGGTTATAGGGTCTGCTAAATTATATCCGTGATCACAAAAACTATTATGTATAGAATCAAACTAGTTATGTAAATCCATGATATCATCATGTTCTAGAGCTTTATATTTATAGACGCGATGCGAATCTATTTAGTGAGACTTCTTTGTGTTTTATCTCCACGCATCTCCGTTTGCCTTAAAATGAGCGCTGTAGAGAATACTTGAATACCGTAGCATTCATACTGAGGTACGAGCATGAGCCATTCCTGAATGCTACAGACTTCTCGGCCTGTGACTCTTGCTTAAACCGTATGGTCTTTTTGACACATGAGAAACATCAGTGTATGTTGTTATTTCAAGTTTAATATATGTATCGTCAAAGTCGAGGGTCCAACCTGGATGAAGTCTGCACAAGATCGACGCAGATGGCACATACAAAGGGAGGCCTATACCCAGTAGTGGGATCCCAAGGGTTGTGGATGAAGATGATGATATGTATCACGCCTCTTTAACTATTTTTCATGGCTGCTTGTCTTTAAACGTACGAATAAAATATATAACAGTTCTTCTCTCTATCTACCCTTATTTCTTCCAGAATTCGGCCGCCTCTACCGCACCGGTGACTACGGCACGCTCCAGAAGGGAGTGATCTTGTACGCCGGACGCACGGACTCGCAGGTCAAGATCCGAGGACACAGGGTGGACCTGCAGGAGGTGGACCGCGCCGTCTCCAGGACGCAGGGCGTGGACAAATGTGAGTCTTATTGCAACTGCTGTAAGGTGTATTCTTCTAACAAATTCAATTTTCAATTATCTTTATTTAAGCATAAATTATTTACAATATATATAAAAGCACCAGTGTTAATGTATCCTAGTGGTGTTTACTTAATAATAATTTACATAACACTTTGTCCAAGCACGTAGGCCACTATAAAGCTTTTAATTTGTTGATTATTGATGATATGAAAACAGAGCAAAGTTTAATGTGATATTGTGTATTCTTCTACTAAAGTAAGTTCTTAAGGGAGTGGCCAAGTGGTGTAGCAGGACGCAGGGAGTGGACAAATATAAGTCTTATTGCAATTGCTGTAAAGTATATTCTTCTAATAGTTGACGGCCGCGTTGTTTCGGGATTAAAATTTACCGATGTCACTCTTCAATTTAATCAATGATGGAATCTCCCTATACCAGCTTAACAGTTATGTATTTTTTACCATAAAACACCCGACGTCGAACTATGGGTGTGTACCTACGTGAGTACATTTTTTTTTGTCTCGATTCCTGCGATACTTGCAGAGATAAGCATGAGGCTTTCGAACGTTATTGAAACTTATCATATTTTAATTTACATAATGTATGGTTAAGACTTGTATATTTTTTTTACATGAGATAGGCTCACGCTTGACTAAAACTTGCCTGATGATCTACGATCTAGCGCGCTTGCCTAGAAGAAACCGGTTTACTCTCGACTTGAAAACCGACAAATTATTATAGTTCAGGGGGAATAGAGGATCGGGCAAGGAGTTCCACAGTTTGGCTGTACCTATATATATATATATAGAGCTATTTTTATTTAACTTTTACCAACAAGTTTAAAAAAAACATCCCCCTCCTCCTCTAGGTGTTGTGCTCTGCTACGGGCTGGAGCGCGGCAGTCCGGAGATATTGGCTTTCGTGACCATCTCACCTGACGCCAGGGTCGCCGCGCACCACATCGAGGCTAGCTTGAAGAACAGCCTTACTAGCTATATGATTCCTCAGGTGAGAGAAACGAATAGAAAATCAGAATGATCAGTACAGTTCAAGAGATAGGTACAATCAACGTTTTGCATTTTTTTCAAGTCTATTAGAAGTTTATAACTCGTTAAAATACGTACGTAGATAAGTGAAGCCTACAACAACAATCTGCAATATTTTTAATATCTATTGATGAAAACCCGGCTATATGGTATGGTTTCTAAACTAAGATTACTATGTTGTAACTTGGTGATGGTAACTTAAAGGTTTTTAATTTTATAATCATCTATTTTTTTAAATAAACCCTATTGTATCAATTTAGATAAGTATGTATAACAATTTAACTTTTTTTTCAGGTAATCGAAGTAGAAAACATACCTCTACTAGTCAACGGCAAAGTGGACAGACAGGCGCTTCTCAAGATGTACGAAAACACTAACAACAATGGTAAGTTGCATTTTTTCCCATGATATGGGAAATAAATCAGCCTCTTTTGTCATAATGATTGAATTAAGGAAAAATTGGTCACCATCGAACGCCTGTTAAATGGAACTGACCTCACTTTTATATATATTCACTTTTCATCTATTGAGTGTCAGTTCCATTTCAGTATGGGCTCGCTCAATATTTGGTAACTCTACCGCTTGTACGACTGTTGCCAAAGGTCGGTGTAGTAGTTAAAAACCAACATATTCACTTTAACATGTACGCAATTAAATAAATATTCCGGGACATTGCACACAATCACCAGCCCCACACTAAGCAAACGCTTGTGTGTGGATAACGGATATAATTCATTTATACTTTTCTTTTGTAAATACATAATTATTATACATACAAACGAACGAACGAACTCAAAACAAGTAATTATAAATTCATAAATACTTGTGTCATGCGGGTATCGAACCCGCACCCCTAGATTAGAATTATTAGCCACCACCAACTAAGCTGACAGGGCAGTCGATAAAAGTTTGATATTTTTAATTTCCAGACGACTCCGAAATCCCCCTAGACATCGACTACACAGGCGTGGAGCCCGAAGCCCTAGAGACAGCCCGGGTGCTGTTCGAGACGGTGGGCGATGTCCTAGGCAGGGCCATCAGGGGAGCCCTGTCCGTGCGAGCTGGCTTCTACGAACTAGGAGGAAATTCACTGAATTCCATTATTACTATCACTAAGCTGAGAGAAAAGGGATATTATATTGGTAAGTTGTTGTTGATTTCTTCTAGGCCAGCGCGAGATCGTAAACTGTAACTTGATAACATATGAATCGCAATAAAACCTGATTTTGTTTTTAATTGCATAGAAGTAAATCTATTGAATAGGATATAATCATTTTTTGTAATTTACTGAACAAACCCCAGTGATTCTCAAACTTTAGCACCACGACCCATTGTCCATGTACCTGTTCTATGATAAGTATATTAGAGCAATTTGCAATTGCCACTTTCTTCTGCATTATTGGCTTACATTGAAATAGCTAAATATACACCAAAGTAAAAGAAGCCATTCATTCAGTTACAAATAGTTTACCTATTACAATGTATTACACTCCTTCCTTTTCATTAGTTAATTCCATGGGATGACACGTTAAATTGTAGTACGACAGTCGCTAAGCCATGTTAGAGGCCCTTAGGGCGGCTTGATAAACTCTCGACACCAGAGTTGGCCACTCTCATTCGATAAGAAGAAGTATTTTCTAATAAACGTACTTAATTATATTTCACACTATTCACCACTTAAAAAAACGTAATAACGTTTAAAATTTACTATACGTTCCAGAAATCAGTGACTTCCTCGGAGCGACTTCCTTGGGCGAAGTGCTATCCTGTTTGACGACGAACCCTGACACACACGACACGAAGGTAGCCAAGTTCACACCGGAACCAATGAGGAATGAACACAAACAACAGGTTATCGAGTGAGTACATTTTTGTTTTATGAGCATTTTGAAAAGAAAAGGAAGTATCTTAAGTAATCTTTTATTTTTTTCACTTTGACTTTCCTACAGAGTGTCTATAAAACGACGTCTCTCCAACAAATGAAAACAAACTAAAAGTTGATTTATATAAGTACTTAGTGTTTCTAGAACGACACTCAATTTAATTCTCCCATCGAATCATTTTCTACGCGCTGTTTTTGGCTGAATATCTAAAATCTACCTAAGACAGCGTGTAGAAATTGATCTCGTAGAAGAATTAATTTGATTGTCGCATTAGAAACCTTGGGATTGGCATGGCCTTTTGAATCGATTAAAAGTGGTTGATAATAATAAGTACTACATACTTAAAGATAAATTTATCTTTAAGTAGGTACTAGCTACTAGCTATACGGGAGTGGCATAGTCAATGTATGACAAAATGTCTTTTAATAAATAAACATTTAAAAAAAACTTGTTTATTTTCTGAAGTTTTAAAATGACGTGTCTGTGTTCTCCTTAGTATGATAGTATCGTCATTTTACGAGAAGGCAGAGTTGGAACAGTTTGTGCGCCACGAGATAGAGCCGCGAGACTACGCGCACTGCATCCACGCGTGCTGGCCGCCGCTGCTGCACGCGGCGCTGAGCGTAGTCCTCACGGATGGTACGTGTAATGTTCTAGCAGTGCTCTTGTATACCTTTATATTTTTATTACGTGAACTAAGTTATTTTACCAACGATTTTTGAGAAAAAACTCAATTAAATCTGTATTAAAGTTACCATCCAAATCAAATACAAGTTTGTTGGTTTGGTGTTTCTCTGTTTAAACCTCTTTTCTACCTAAAAAGCAGCGATGAGGTATCATTTCGATTACTCGTCACTGCCTTAAGGCTTTTTTTAGTAGGTAAATATCAAGTAGTAATATCGTAAAAACAAACAAACACAATTCTGCTTTTATGTAATTCTATGAATTATGATGAAATGAGGTCTGCACAAGATCGACGCAGCTGGCACATCCAAAGAAAAGCCTATGCCCAGCAGTGGAATAGAGAAGGTTGTGGGTGATGATGATGATGAATTATGATTAACAGTATAGTATTTCTCCATCCTCCAGCAACCGGTACCCCAGTAGCCGTAGCGCTGAACTTCGACGCCCGCGACGAGCCTGACATCGAGCTGTCTGGCGGCCTAGCCAAGATCATGGGCTTCTTGGAGTACATCGAGGGATCCGTGAGAGACACCATGCTGCCGACTGGGAAAGGTATGCTCATGCTCCATCACTCAGTAATCGGCACTCAAATCGGCTGTAGTCTAGACTTGTCAGATGCCCTACGGGTGGTTAAAAATCTATCGACACTAGAGTCACTTTCATTCGATAAGAAAAAGTAGCCGTATCGTTGAACTGGTCGTATGGTAGGTTCAACAACTCTACACTAGAGTTGACCACTCTAATACGATAAGAAGAACGGTAGAGGCATGAAAACTGGGTGATTTGAAAACTCTTTTTACCAGAGTTGATGCCAAAGTTTATATAAAGGGTGGAATGTAGCCAAATTCTGTTTAAGTCATTATTGATTGGTTCTTTCTTTGGTACTCAATCTTACATAAATTTAATTACTTTTTCTCCAGGCACAATCCTCCACTCATTCATGATGGCAACCGCAGAGAATCTCTCCGCGCGTGATAACGTGACAGCTATCAGAGCGCTGGAGCACGCCACCATGCGAATGGCGCAGGACAGGCGGTTCCTGGGAGTGTTTACTACCAACACTAGCCCTCTTACACAGGTATTTAAACATCAGGCGAATTACGGTCAGTGCAAACCCGTTCCTTGCAAAAAAACATATAAAAAATCTTCAAGGCGAGAGTGAATCGGTACTTATCGGGTAAGCACGCTCCATCTTAGGCCATAGCCTTTGCTTGCTATCAGGCAAACTATGGCCTAGTGCAAACCCGTTCAAGTTAGAAAAAAAATAAAATATCGTCATAATTTTGAGGTGGCATTTAGTAGAGATATTATCATCCACTTAATCTTTATTACACATCCACGAGACACGGTAGTGGTAACTAGACGAGCCAAGCGAATGCGCATAGGCACTATCGGCCTTGAAACGACTCGTCACTTTTGTACCCTCATTTTTATTTGTACGTTATTTGTTTATATTTTACTTTGTCTAACTTGTGTTGGTGTGCAATAAATACATATATTATTATTATTTTACATACCTTTTAGACCTAATACAAATTACTGGGTGAAAGCCTGGCTTCAGTATGCAGTGTTCATGAAATAATAACTAACATAAGCCCTTACCTTAGACCTGATTTTTTAAATCCATTTCCTTTATACGATTGAGAATGACCATCATTAACATAGCTTCTCATCTTTATCTGTTCAGTCTTTTAAACAAGTACCCTTCCTTTCCAGCAACTGGGCACAGACGTGCTAGGCTTCCAGACTCTTCTAGACTACCAAATTAACCAGTACGTGGACCCTAACGGTGAACGCACCTTCGGAGCGGCGCCGGACGACATGAGAGCCGTCGTGTGTTGGAAACCAGTGGATTAGGAGGGTAGATTGATAATGTTGCATTAGTTGTCTTTGGTTGTATTGGAGAGTGAAGAAGCTTGTGTTAAGCAATAATGTTGCGTTTTTCGTCTTTGATTGTAGTGAACAAATATGTAACTAGGTAACTTTGCCTGCAGCTAAACTCTAGCTGCTATATCCAAAGTAAAATCTGTTGTCAAACGCCTTACGATGAGTTCTGACAGGCTCGTTTGAAAGCTTATTCCAATCTAGTATAGGTATGCTCCACTTTAGACCAAACCCATCGCTTTGAAAAGTGTTGCTTCAAGTGACCTATTGGTCAAATACCTGATCGTAATAATTAAATTAAGCCATGCTTGCCTACTTCAGATCTAAGTACCAAACTGTTATAAACCCTACAACAAAACAAAACAGTTTAAATGCCAGTGTAAAATAAAAATGTTAACTAAAGTTTTGTAACCCATTAAAATTTTACATAAGTAGGTAAATAATGTATGGAAATCATTAAATGCATATGCTTGCCAATTTTATAAATTATATTAAAAAGGAGTGATAATTATACGTAGTTAAATACTTACAGTACTATTCTAGTATACAGGTAACTTTCAGATTCAGATCCAGATTCTTTTATTGTCAGTTATGTGATATTTCATTACAAGTGGTTTACAAAATAATAAATAGTTCATAACGACGCGTCAAGTTGATTATACATTCAATAATTAATAATTTTATACATTAGTAATCATTTTAATAATAAGGCAGCTGTAAAGGGGCTTTGTCAAAAGTGGTACGTGATGTAGCTAATGTTATTCATTAATAACTAAAAGAGAAACAATGTCGGCAATTATCATACCTCGTCATTTCAGTTGATAATTAAGGTTTTAGTGTACAACCATTATGTGATTATCTGTAATTGTTATTGGATATTTATTATAGGTATTAATTGTACGTGTTTTTAACAAAAGAGGCGTTAAATGTGTTCATGCAGTAAACAGTTTGTGAACTTGCAAGCTCTTTTGTAATCTCCAAAAAGTTTTTGATGAAAAAAAGTTTTTTTTTTTTTTTTTTTAAGTTTTAGTTTTTTATGATAAGGGTACAAAAAGATTGAGATCCGCTGTCTTATATTTTTTGGAATAAAAAAAAAGTTTATCACAAAGTGAACTAATAAACAAGTAAATAGATTGATGAACAAACAGAAAACAGTGATTAATTAAATCTAGATGTAATTTTTAGTTGATTAAGTTTTTTGTTGTTATTATTTGATTTCAACGGATGCAATCGTGATAGTAGTGCAATGTGAAAAACATTCAGTAGGTATTGTTTTATTTTATTCTAGTTTTAAACATTACTGAAATAAACGACAATGATAATATACTACGTTTGTTTTAATTCCACGGAATAGAAGCATATTATTCAAAGAAAAAAGTATGAATATTATAAAAACTACTTTATTTTGTTATACTTACATACTTATTAGACAACAATTTTATATATCTAGTAAATGATAAATGACTAACAAGTACAGTATTATTGACTTGAACAATAGTTTATGATATGGCAGGTATAATTTACATATATTTCTACTTAGATTAACAATATTTTGCTACAACTTCTGGCTTTCTATATTTTCTTCCAATATTACTTATATAGAATAGAAACGTATTATTGGAAGTCATCTACTATAATTAGATTAATTCTATGGTTCTTATATCTGACTTAATTTCACAAATAATTTGGTGCTATTAATGATGATAAATATTAATTTAGATACTTATGTTTTACTAAATGAAATAAAGTACCTAAGTTTGAAAATTACCAAAATAGATCAAAGTTAGGCTTTAAAAATACTAAGTTAATGGAGGAAACAAGTAACTGGATATAACGGCCCATGGCTTGGATTATCATCTCGTTTGTTTTTTGCTTGATCAATAAAGCAAAGACAATATTGTCTACGCTGATGTTACAACTACATAAGTAAGCATTAGTAGATGCCTGGTTTGAACTCATACAACTTATCTGGGACTAGATGGCGCTGTACGACATATCTTGGAATATTTATTTATATGTTATTTAACAGAACCAGGTCTTCACTGGCGGTTGTCCGTCCGCCAGAACCTCATGTCAAATGGCTGCCCCAATCCCAAACTTCGCCAAATCTGGTACTTCAATATCATCTAAATCCGGATTCATCGGGACATAACCAGTTCCATCCGGTTTGATCGAGACATAACCAGTTTGTTCCGGCTTGATCGGGACATAATCATCAGATCCATTCGACAGATCTACTATTGGTTCCTTTAGTAAAGGTATATTAAAGTCTGTGCCGTTATCGAGTAGTTTTACGACTGGATTAGATATGTTAGCCTCGTTTAGGAGTTTTAGAGATTCTTCTAGAGCTAGGGTTCTGTGTTCTGGAGTGTGACCGCTGGTTGATGGAGTGGTCTTGTCTATGGTGGATTTGCGGTGGTGGAGAGAGTTGGTGTTAGATCCCATGTAGGGTGGTGGTTGGGGTCGGTTGTAGTTGCCAGCTAGGTTGGTGGTCGATTTGGGGCTGTAGGGCCGGGCCAGGCTGTTGTTAGGGCTGGAAGAGCAAAATTGTATTTATTAAAATGTGAGCCAGACATAGGTACGCCATATGGTAAGTTCCATACTGGCTTGCCTCAGACGCAGTGATACTGTTAGTATTTAAAAATCCATCGTTGCATTGCTCTGTCTTTCTTTGACGTTATTTGGATTGTACATATGATTTAATGCACAGTAATTAACTCTAATATATAATCTCAGAATACAGAAAGATATACATATAATACAGATTGTCATAGGCTTTTGTCATCTCGATAACGTGTTTCGTGTAAAAAATGACGTCATACAAATCAACCAAGTCGGGATAAAATTAGACTAAGATCTCAGTTCAGTCACTCAATATGATGCACACATGAGAAGTACTCGTACCTGACTCCAACACTCTTGCCACTGGTGTTATCAGCGAGGTGAGTCTGGTCGGTGTTCTGCTCCGTGTTGTAGCGACACAGCTCCACCTTACCGGACTTGTGACCTCTGTAAATATATAATTAGTTAAAACTAATATAATATTTTCAGCACAGAGTCCATAAAATCAGGATTGAATAGTATAGGATTTAATTTAAAATATTGATTGGGTCAGGTCTTAGGTTATACAGTTCTTTAATTATTTGATTAATGTTTTTTATTTGATTTTTGATTTTGTGTAATAATATTTTATTACCTTGTCAAAAATTATGCGCTTAGATTTAATTTGTGAGCGCTAACTATGAGGCGACTTGTGGCCCAAAGCAAACCCATTACCGTCCGCTACGGTCTACTAACTGCAAGGCGCGAAAATCCACACTCATTTCCAAACAATTCAGACTAAGCGGCTTTAGCACTTGATAAAAGAACTCACAAACCCATTACGTTTAAGAAAAATATATCTGGATCAGTTATCGTGTAAAAAATTGAGAGTACATGATAACACGAAAAAATACAAGAGTAAAACATAAAAAAACAAAAGATGGAACCAAAACGAACCTTCTATATCTGAAGTCAATACAGATGTGAAATATTTGTTCTAAAAAGTTATCCGACACTGGATCACTTCTGAAATAAAATTAAATAACAAAATAAAACAGATATCGTAAAGATCTGATAAAATAAAATTTGCGGTAATCAAAAACAAATAAAATAGGTATGTAATAGTTTGAAGAATCGGTTATAACAACTACACCCGATTCTTCATCTTGAAAATTGATTCCGATTCGAACATCATGAATGCAAAATGCAAGAAAAAAGTAATGAAGTTTTCTCGTGTTATCGTGGCCAATATCTGGCTGTCTAATAAAAAAAATACTTACATAGCAGCATAATGGAAGCACACCACCGCCGTAAGCGTAGCAATACAAATCAGCAACAAAACTACGGGCACAGCAACAGCAGCTGTCAAAGTCTTCGCCATACTCCGCTGCGGCAGATCATGCCTACTTGGCGCCGTCCAAACATCGCGTGGGTCAAATAGTGGGTCATTTCTTTGACCCTCCCATTTTTCCTTGGAATCGTCACAGGAAGTCCAAGGGCAGAGGCGGTCTTGATCGGATTCTGGGGGTTGGTCAGGGGTCAAGTATTCGACGAGTTGGGTTAAACGGGAGTTGTAGATTGTGTTGTACTGGAAATAATAAAATAAATAAATGTATGTATATCTATACACTTTTACTATTACCAACTGTTTACTGGGAATTGGGAAATGGGTTACTAAGAATTTCGATGTGTTGTACTGAAAAAATAATATAAACAAAACTTTATGTTTTGGGAAATTAACAGTGCACTACCTAGCACATAAAACACATGAAACGATTGCCAAACTACGAGCAGAGAACGGGAACTCTAAAAACTTTGAGAACCCCTGGCAGAAAAAAAATTGTATATAAAAGTTAGGATAGTGAACAAAACAATAAATTGTAGGTCCATCTCGGTTGTATTCTTGGCTTGTAATATGCTTTGCATTTTTTTAATACTCATTAGAACAACCGCAGGGAGCACCTGGATTCAATCTGCGCAGGACCGGGACGAGTGGCTTACAAGAAGAGAGGCCTATTCTCAGCAGCGGCGATAGCAGGCTGATGATG
This sequence comes from Macaria liturata, assembly GCA_964023185.1. Classification (NCBI taxonomy): domain Eukaryota; kingdom Metazoa; phylum Arthropoda; class Insecta; order Lepidoptera; family Geometridae; genus Macaria; species Macaria liturata. The sequence continues at coordinate 14,897,332 of OZ026806.1, forward strand.
TTGACTCACCAGTTCAAAGCTGCACCAGTCAAGCGTAAGTCCCGCGTCTCTGAACAGTCTCTCCACCGTAGTGCGCTTATAGTCTCGCGGACACCGCGGCAGGCGGGACAGGGGGCGCACCTCCTCGCGCAGGCGCTGCAGCTCCGCTGAGAACGGAGAGGCGCTGCCTAGACGGACCACCAGGCTAGAATAAGGAGGAATAAATCATAAATCATTTATTGAAACACACATTTCATGAACAGAGTATTCTGAATATGTTACAGTATGTCATAATGCAATGTTCCTATTACAATTTACATTTATACAATTCAAATTAGGATGCATATAGAATAGTTACATTGTGTGTCCTACCCGTATAATTGATCGAAGGTCCTACCTACTACTGTAGGATTCCCTGTGTTGCAGTAGCCAGGGTTCTTCCGGGGAAACTTATATTATTAGGAGAGTAGATATATCTATGCAACGCAATACAGAATAACATTAAAAAGGTGTTTTATACGAATAACTGTTGGCTCTAGACAATGGTTCATCTGGTAAGCGATGATTACGGTCTAGGATGGAGCGTACTTGATCCGTAACAGCCGATTTACTAACGCTCTGCTGATTGCTAGATCACAGTGGCTTGTGCGGACAACGCTTCAGCTTCATTACCTAAGCTAGTATACATGAAGTGTATACTAGCTTTAAGATCTCCGGGCTCAGATGATAGTAAGAATTGGACCAAATCCAAGCTTAATTTATTCTATGCTGCATTAAGTACAATGAATTGCCAGGATACTCGTCTTATTTAGTCTCATGTACTGTCTTAATTATTATCTCTCTCTCTTGAGTGGTATTCCTCATGACTGAGGGTCGTGACTCCCCCGTAGAATTAATTCGTTAGGGGAGTTTTCTTAGGAAGATACATCGTGGTGGGCGCCCAGGTCCTTCCACGGAAGACACATGTCCTCGGATATGGTGGTCCTCAAACATGTCGGTTTCCTCACGATGTTTTCCTTCACCGTTAAGCGAGTGCAAATCCACACATAACTTGAAAATACAAATCATTGGTGTAGGGCCGGATTCGAACCAGGTCGCGTCTGGATGAAAAGCAGACACTGGAAGCGCTAATCCACGCTCGCTTTTTTATTATCTACTTATTTTTTATTAAAACAAATGAAATGTTTGGCAATGGTATTTACTGTTTAGATATTATTGAGTGATTATTCAATTCCATTATTATCAATTTTAATGTTTTTTATTAGTTGTAATAAAAACGAATTCTTATTAATATTGTAATATGACTTGTTTATCTGTTAGTTTTTTAGTCTTTCAGGTAAGTTTACCTACCCTTCCCCGTCCTCAGGTTTGAGCGGCAAGCGTGCTCCCATGTCGATAGCGGAGGCAAGGAAGGTGGCGTACAGGTCCTGACTGCTCTCTGTCCACAGCTTGGTGCGGAGGATGTCTTTTAGCCGGGTCATTCTGGAAATACAGATGCAAAAAAAATCGTCCTAAAAATGAGAGCTAACCGAAATCGTTCGCGTAGGTACCTAGTTCGTAGGTCGTTATGCAATATTAAACTTATGAAGAGTTCCAAAAAGATTGTAAATAACTATCAAGTATTAAAATACCCACCTAATTATTCACTTATACCATTTATAGTCTGCCTAACTAACTATATGTAATGGCTAAAAAACTAAATAGAGTATGGAAGACTGTATTGCACCAAGAGAGGGATGAAAATCCTTGATTGCACCGGAGCAACAATGGACCCATACGGAGCTGCTCAACTTTCTATTGGTCCATTGCTATGTTGGCAGCTTGAGCCTGCATAGTGATGCTCCATACCTGTGTTCGTCTAACAAGTCCTCAACATTGAGGTTGTCTATCTTGAGTTCGACTTCGTGTTTGGCCATGCGTTCTTTAGGCAGCACTGTGAGGGTGATCTGCACTCGACGCGTCTCGTAGTCCTGGCGGTTGAGGCCTATGATCTCCAACTGAAATGTATAGTTATAAATCAGGTAATTGTTCAGCTTTCAACAGATCCTGGGGAGATTTGAAAACTTTTGACAGTAAAGTAACATATTCGATTGAAGGTAGATTTTTCAGTATTATGCAAGAAATTGCCAAAAAATTACAATTTTATAATATGTACCTAGTTACAATTATTTTCAACCCGTTAGATGTTAGTAAGTTGTCTGCGAGTGTATATAAATATTGGCATTTTTATTTGAACGCTTTCACAACGCAAATTTTGCAATTTTAATTACCGTGATAGGTTGTTGGACGCCTCTCGGCGGTGTTCCAAATATGAAGCCCGAGTGGTGTCGGCGGCTGTAGATGTACCGCAGCCATGTTGGCAGTTCCGGCTTGCCCACCAAGGAGGCGTGGAATCGGTATTGCTGGTCGAATTCTACAAAAGTAGTAAGAAGTTTGAATATGTTCCAAAATTTTATTGGTACTAAAACTTTTTGGTTTGTATTCTATTTGTAGCGTAATAATGTGTCGAAACCAAAGCAATAAACCATTATGGACTCGTAATTTTTTGTGTGTGATTCTTGTATACCTATAGTGTAGGTTTAACTTATGTGTTGGCTAGTGTACAAGTAAACTAAAACTGCTTATTTACAGCAAAAAATAAAGCCTACAAAATGTATTCATTCGAACAGAATAAATATAAAAATTACATGCTGGTGCCAAAGATGCCAAAATAAAGAAATTCGAACGTGTAGGAAACCAGGCAGAACAAAATCAGATACTTCTTACACAGCACAAGTATCTTACAAAAAATGGTAACCAGTCAAGTAAACATATCAGAAACTAAATTTAAAAATGCATAAGTACTCAAGCAAAGAACAAGCTGAAAATATCACAAACAAAACAAAAAAAAACGTAGGTATACCGCTATAATCTTTGTATCCTACATAACTCTCAGCTGAAAATAGAATTAAATATATGTTTATAATAGTGAAGACGAAAAAGACTATAACTCAATTTAAACAAAAAAACAAATAATTATCTTAAATCTTCCTTACCTTGATAAGTCCAATTGAAAAGATTAGGACTTATTGGAATTGAGAACATCTCAGTTTCCACCGCTGTATGAACATGACTTGAAGCCGCCGAAATCATGCACAATACTCCCAAAATCAAAAAATCCATGATTATCTGAAAATAATTCGATGAAAACAATAAAATACAAAAAAGTTTTAATCAATCCTCCAAAAACCTTTACGCCGGCATCCAATAACAAAAAAAAAGAAAACACCATTCTATTTTTAAATTTCACTCTAAACATAAACAAAACCAACTCCTTCCAGCATGGTTAACATTTTTTCACTACCAAATTTATCATTTAATCGCTCACCTGTTAAACTATATTATCCATATCCATGTGGATTGAATCGACCTCATTTACTGGAATAGAAACAAATCGATTTCTATTTCCATTCGGGCCGTATGGAGAATCGCATGTGCGCCTGTGCAATGTAGTAGGAAAACAGGAACGCCCGGAAAATTTACAGGGACGAACTAGGATAGATGTACCTATTCTTGTTGGTTGTGAACTAAAGAGGTGGAAAGTAATAAAATAAAGCGTTAGTAAATAAAAAGTGACTCATTTCTAGGGTCTATATTCAAAGCACTTTACGTTGTTCAAGATATGTTCGTATTTTTATCGTATAGAAAAAGTCATCTGAGCAATCAACTCTTATTATGCTTATTGCTATAAGACCAGGCTAGGCGTTTCAAACAACACATGATAAAATAACATTTTTGGCCAGTAATTTCTGAGAGTCAGTCGATTGGTAGACTGGCATTTAACACGAATTGATCGATTAGTATGTCTCTTTTCGCTGGTTCCATTCTGTAAAAATATACTTACAAAAAAATATACTTAGTGGGTAGGTAACTAGGTAACTATTCTTCCTATTCCTGTATTGCGTGGACACCTTTCAGTTGAATGCCAAGGCTAACAATAGCTTACGCATTCACAAAGAATATTTTTAAAACCTACGTGTTACACATGCATAAAATAAAATTAAAACATACCTACATAAATAATTATTTATGCAAATACATACACGCAAGTTCGGCCCTGAAAACGGGGCGTGACGTAAATAACGACGTCATTGGTTGGCTAACAAAAAAGGCGAAGCGACGTTCCATCTTACGGAAGTTGTATCCACGATACAACATAATTTTACTCCTTGTAAGTTATAACAGTGGAATTTGTGATATTTATTCTACAATAACGCATAAAAGAAATTTAAAAATAGTTCAATGAAATTGGTATTCAGTGTCTCATCCTGTAATACTTTTACTCTTTAAACAATTATGCAAAAATATTGATCTTATTCCGTTATTTGGAGTGGCATCGTACTATGGTTCTAGCCTGCCAAACTTGCATAGCAATTAGCAGGCCTAAAAAAACAAAACAGTAAATGTCATTCGAAATGTCAAAAAGGGCTGGGGCTATGTGGGTGATTTTACGAAACCGTACGAATTTTATCGTTTTATAACGGGAAACTGTATTATTATCATAATAATGTAATCAGCTGTGGTCGCAGACGGGGCGTACACAAGCCATATCAACAAAACAGCGGCGGCTCGCTGCTGCGTTGGTGGTAACCTCGCGTTAAATCACCAAAGTGTTTTCGTGACTAAACTCCCCCGGGATCATGTTGAAATTCAAAAAGATGGGATCAGATAAAGTGCCCCTTCTTCTCATCACCGCCAACGTCGGCTCTATCTTCGAAGAAGTGAGTACCGCCCTGAAACATATAAGTAGCTACGTATACTTAGTGTCAGCATTTAATGATTACATAGTGGCAAAGACATGCTGGTAATTTAATTAAATTGTTGCCCGTCAACGCACGCCGATGTCTAGATAAGTGTTCTAATTTGGAAACAATTGGTTCCACGCAGTCGATGATGGTTTGTAATCAGCCAGTGAGATCAGCATGCAGGATTTAACTTATCTTGTAACAAGGTTGTTTGATGCCACCTACACATGTTATTCACACTGAAATTCAGTTAAACACACTGATATCATAAATTATTATGTGATGTATTCAATTTATGGTTTTGGGGAATGTTGTGGATTAGTAGTAATCGAAAGAGAATGCTTACTGTTCTTGCAATAAAAAATTCTTTATATCTGATCATTATTAAAATTGTTTGTGTGGTTCATGTTAATAGAAGACTTATTAATATTGCTGACTCATATATTCTAGTTTAAATACATCTGAAACTCTGGGGAAGCCTAGTTAATAATGTAGGTACTAGTTTGGAGTATTATCAGTAATCAAGGTACTAAATCTAAGTTTTTAATATTTTATATGAAAAACATAATTGCAAAATGTTGCTCTAGCAGTAAAACATTTTCTTTTTATAGGACTGTTAAGTACAATTGAAAATTTTTTGAAGTAATAAGTTTATAACTTCAATCAATTTTTAGATAGTTGCTACCTAATTAGTTGTCAAATGTAGCTTTAATATTTTTTCCTAAGTAGGAGTTTGCCTTAATATGTACAAGCTACATTTCATGTACCTACATTTAACTATGAATTTCCTTTTAACTATGTATACCTATGTATACATAAGTGATATTTCTTTGATTCTTCTTGCATCATATTAGGTATAGTACAAACTAAACAACAAGTTCTCCACTACCCATATTGATAAAATGTATTGCTTTTAATTTTATGAAGTAAAAATAGTGCTAAGGGATTGTTCTTTAGTTATTAATTTTTTCCAAATTACCTGACAATTTTTTTACATAAAATAAAGTAAGTATGGTATTGTTCATTGCAGAAAACCCCCTACGATTATGGTGGACTAGGTACAGGCATCATTATAAATGTTTTTTGCCAAAATACCTCATTAAAATGTGTACAGCAATATGGGAAAGGTTATTCACATCATTATACCACAAATTCACTATCAGTGGTTGAAATCCAATTATTTTTGTAAAATGTAACTAGTTAGGTACTGCTTTCAATTGTTATTCAGGACTGCCATGTTAAAATTAAATAGCTAGATAAGACCAACATTATGAAAACCTTCCTATGTTAGCTAATTTAAGTTGTTACCAGGTAATTAGTTATATCTAGACTTTTATTTTATTAACTTAGATAAAAGAATCAAGGGATTAAGTACATAATTTGATTTTTTTACGTGGGTTTGTTTGACTACAGCTTGCCTGATGTTAAGCATTGCTGCAGTCTAGGGTGTAACACACTTACTTAGAAGATACCTGTTAACTCTAGATTTGAAAACCCCTGGATTTTAGTATTATATTGTAGATTGTATTGTTTGTTTCTCTATTATGGCACAACCACAGAATAACTACATTCACAACTGAGTGACAAATCATTGTGATTTTTGGTAGGTATATGATCAGCATAGACCCCAAATGTGAAATATCAACCCCAAACCAAACCCAACCAAAAAAATATCTACCATAAGAACCTTATACAAACTTACTGTGATAATCTGTCACTATGTGGTGGTGCTAAACCAGCATAAACATACAAACATTTGCTTTAAGTAATATACCTAATGGCAAGACAAACTTAGTATCATCATCTATTTTCAACATCTGACTTTGGCTTTGACTGAAGCCATTTATTACATCTGTTCAAAGATATGTGGTTGCAGGTCTTAAGCATGCCTAAATACTCTTTGGTAAACACAAAGTATCCTCACAAAGAGGTGTTTCCAAAAGTTTTACATACACAGAGTTTTTCAACCCAATTTTTCATGTTACAGCCCACCACAATGCTCCCAATCTGGACTTCAGAATTCCTGCAAGCTGTTTCCCGAATGGATCCCAAGTTCATTGCCCTCCATCTCCAGGAAGTTGGTGGGAAGACATATGAGAAGTCTATGCAGTATGTGCAGGACTTTGTGCAACGACTCTGTGACTGTCCCGAGCTGAGACTGTTTGACAAGATCAGGATATTCATGGACGAAGATTTCAGCTCGCCGGAGAAATTTACTGTGAGTGTTTTGTTATTTATTGTTTTGTTCTTGTACCTGGATTTGGCCATCCTGTGATAATAAGTAGCCTATTACAGTCTTAGGGCCATATACCGTTAAGTGCATTACCAAAAAATTGTGATGATCTGTCTCTCTATTGGCAAAAACAGAGCAAGAATCACACAACAAATGTATGGTTGTTTACTAGTGATTTAAATCAGGATAAAAAAGCAAACACATTTCTTTTATATAAGTCACCATAAAAATTAAATCCAATTACAATTTTACTACATGAAACACATACTTTTTTACTTTTATTTCATCTTAAAGCTCTCAACATAGTTATTTATCTAATTACTATATGAAGGACTAACTTGATGAATATGAATTTACAAGAACACTTGACACAAACTTATGACAGTTGATAAAGGTGTCTCCCATAAATGCATTGTCTGCCTTATGAATAGCATGACCCTAGAAAACAAAAGGTACCCGTGATAATATACATAGTCACACACATACATATTATATATATTGTACATGCTTGTATATATTATGTCCCACCCTCTAGGGAAATAACCTTTTGTTTTCGGTATGTTTCCTTGACATGTCCGACCTAACCTAAATTCTTTATAGTATCACTAGTGTGTACTTTCCGATTCGGCCGCGGTGTTTTGGGATAAAAAAAATAGCACTATGTAGCTTGTAAAAAAATCGCGATGATCCGTCACTTCGTTAGGCGTGAAAAGCGGATCGAACACACCATTAAAGCTTTTCTACATATTTTTTAATTCCATAAACGCTGAAATATTCTGTTAAATATCATCATCAGTTCCTACAACCTTTAACAGGGCAAAAGCTTCCCCCCTTTTACGCCACAGCTGATTCTAATAACTCAATTTTATGCCTTAAAACTGCAAACTAGACAATTTATTATTATTTTGCCCCAATTTCCTTCCTTATAAAATCCACCATGGCATAACTGCATCAAAGTATTTATTTTTGTTTTAGGTACCTCTTTATGCAAATATTTGGAATTCCCATGTTTGATATTTGAATTTGATATAGACAATTTAATGAATATGTAGGGAAAACCATTCATACCTACATAAGTGTATGATTGGGGAAACTCCTATATGAATAGTTATAGATGCATCATTAATAATCAATTATGAATCTTAGAGATGTATAAAATATAACTGCAGTGTAAGTAGGGAATATTTATAATGTTGCCCATTTATGTAAATAATGACTACTAATAACAATAATTGTTTAATTTACCTTTTAAGGTGAATTACTTTATGACGAATCTTTAGGGGTTTTCCCATAAAAAGGTAAAATCCCTAAAGATTCATCAGTTTTTCGAAAATTTATGGTGGAATTAAAGGAAGTGCCGATGTGACTTTTTGTTTTTACAAACACATTCGTTATAAGCAAATTATATATAACAGCAAAATTTTAATACACTACCGGAATTAGTTTTATAGAATAAATAGGTGTCTTCTAGGCAAGCGCAGTCTTATTTACTTACTTACAAAAATATTAGCAGTCGAACGCAACTTGGGTTTTTTATATTAATTGTTGGTATCATTAGTACCGAATCTATTCAAAAAACAATAGTGATTTTTTTTACAATAGTAAAAAAATATTAAGTTACTTATTATTATTAAAGTCGCCTTTAAAGTTTCAATGTACATTTTACCCTGCATAAAAATAGCCCACAAGTTGGGGTTAAATTATTCACAGTGGGGCAAATTTTTAGGTCAAGGACCATATGTTTATAAAACCGGAATAAAAACGTTCGATAATTTTTTACCGTACCGTATATTATTATGTGTCTTTCTTTTGCGGTCGGGTTTGTCTTATTTTATAGAGACAAAAATATTTATGCTAGTTTTGAGATTCTATAAAATCTATTTATAATATAGTTATGTAATCACCCTCTGATATCATTAAACAAATTTGAGAAACTGATTACGATAAACTGGAGGCCGTACTGTGTAGCGAGCTAGAGAGGCCTATACTCAGCATATACAGGCTGATAGGATAATGATGATACCTTGACTACGCCAAAGAAACAGGGACTGCGATTTATTTACAACTAGTGGACGCCCGCGGCTTTGCTCGCATTATTTCAGGATAAAAAATATTATAGTCTATGACACTCCTAAGACGTCATACTACCTACATACCAAAAATCATGATGATCCGTTCAGCCGTTTTTGTGTGATGAGCGTTTAAACAAACAGATAATCAGACAAGATTACCTTCTAGAAATTGTTGGAACGTTTTCTACTATCAATTCGAAATATCTCCAAACATAGGTATTTTTTTAATATCTTAAATCATCAGGTTTTTAACGCGTATAGATAGATATAAATATAAGAAAAAATAGTACATTGTTCACCGAGATCGGGAATCGCACTTTCTCTCGAGTGATACATAGTGCTTTATACTACACCTTCTCGGAAAGTATCAAATTTCCGGTAGAAAGTTCGTCATTGCATATCGAACAAATATGCGGGGAGAAAACGCATCTGAGCGGGAGAGAAAAGTGTATGAAAATCCATTTCTTCCCGCTCAGATGCGTTTTCTCCCCGCATATTTGTTCGATATGCAATGACGTACTTTCTACCGTAAATTTGATAAAGTAACAAGGTACTTTCCGAGCAGGTGTAGTATAAAAACTATTTATGCATATACGTATGTATGTATGTTACATAATACATGTACATAAGTGATGATATAATAAATTATTCGTATTTGTATACATGTATTTAATTACCTAACTCGGGTAAAACAGCGTTGTAAAGCTAGTACCAAATATGAATAAAACCGTTCATAGCAGAGATACCACAATCTTCTCGCAAACAATGAAGAATGAGATTATAAAAACAATAATAAACTTTCATTCAACATAACAATAAAATTGAAGTAGAATGGTGAGCCGCGAGAATTGACTGCGTTCTTCCTGAATGACGTAAATACTTGTTTATATACTATATGTTTATATACCTACTGGCTGAATCACGCTATAACTAAGCAGGGAACTCATTGACGGGTAAATATTCAAATTCATTAATTTATTCAGTTAGTGAAAACTAGGTACATGAGATCTCAAAGTATAAATAAATAAAATAGGGTTTACTAACATTTCCTAGATATCTAGTACATTACAATTGTCCAAATTATTTAACTAGATTAATACATATATTAGGTATATAGGCACTAACTTTATTGGGCCCTTTGATATTACCGTCGTATTATAAGATTAAAAGTATTCCAATATAACCTTGTGCCAAGTTATATCCGATTCGGTTCAGCCGTTTTAGCGTGATACATACCGTCAAATTATAAATACATACAAAGTAGGTACATAAGTATATATGTATATATAAAAGTATATACCTGAGTATTATATCTGTTAGCCTTTCAGCCTTGAGGCTAGATGGCGCTGTGTGCAATGTCCCGGAATATTTATTTTTATTATTATATAAATTTACGGCAATAAAGTATTATCGTGGATACATCATATGACTTATAGATTTGCATTATATTTATAACTTCCAATTTTTCTAAAGCGACACTTGGACAAGCGACAGTTAGATCTAAGATAGAGCATGTCTGAAGGGGATTAAAACTAGCTCTCAAACGAGACTGCTTGAACACATTTATTATTATTATTATTCTTTTCTATCTACAATCAGTAATACTATAAGCAGATGTGGTCTGTGCAAAATTATTGTTGTAAAGTGTGCACTCCATTAAATGCATCTCCTTATATTAAATTGTCTGGTGGAGCCTAATATCAGTCGCTGGCTACCACGACCTTACTCTTTAGCCTTGGTTCGTATCTTCGAGTCCTTAGGTTCTGGGCGAAACACGTACACATTTATTTATTCATACTTGCACACATACAATTTTCTAGCTAGGCTAGGCTTTATTATTTACATTATTGTCCGGCAGATTGTTTTACAATGATCTAATAATAATTGAAATAAAAAAAACACGATAGGGCTGGCATAAACGTTTAGTTAAAAGCTTCTAAATTCCTATTGAATAATAAATAAATTCCTGAGTCAATCAGTCACATTTTACGATTTTCGAAAAAAAATTATTTCGTATATTAAACATTTTGTTAGTGTGTTAGCAGCTTTACAGTAATCTGCTATAATAGTTTCCTGGCCCCCGCACGGCGGGCGCGGTTCATCCCGCCTCAATATAAATAGCTGTTTGTTTGCATTATCGATCTGTGAATGCTAACGGAGGTGGATCATTGCGCTACTTTCGGATATTATAACTGACTGATTTGACGCTCAACTTTTTACGTGATAAAGGTTTGCGTGTGACTACAACCTGAAACTTTTCATTTATTCATTTTTTGTTGTAGGTAATTATATATTTTTGGTTGTTTTTGTCTAATTTAAGGTTTTATGTTGCAATAAATGGTTTTTATTCATTTATTCCTTTTACAACCTGCTTGATGCTATAACCTAGCTATGCCTAGGGTAAAACACGCTTAGAAGGTATGTGTTAACTCTAGACTTAGTCTGGGTCGGATGACACGTTAAATTGTAGGCCCCGGCTGTTTGTCATAGTACCGCAGTCGTTAATCCATGTCAGAGGCCCTTAGGGCGGCTTTATAAACTCTCGACACCAGAGTTGGCCACTCTCATTCGATAAGAAGAAGACTCTAGACTTGAAGACCCCTGGATTGTAGTTCGCAGGAAACACAACTTCCGGTAAAGTGTTACCGACCTCTCTCAACTGACTGAAGTTTTTAATTATTATGTTGTTTAGATTTGACTGCAGATTTCCACTTTATGTTTTAGTTAATTTTAGTTTCTTAAATCATTAAAATCAAGTATATTATCATTATGATATATCATAAGTGTAATTCGTCGAGTCGGTGCTGATTTGAATCGTAAGCAATTAGCAAAGTTAGCAGCTGAACATAAGCTTCACCACTTTCACATTTTAAATGAGTCGGTATTTGAAATGCTAGCAGCTTAACTAACTGAATTTTCCGTACGCGATTAAAGCAAGTTTAAGCAGTTCAACATGAAAAACTGAATAAAAGAAATGCTCTTGCAGGACTTTGTATATAGAGTTTTTTTTATTGATATTCCACACATAAAACTCCTAGCCTAAGCAAGGGACATTACTAAGTCTTATATACTGATTTTAAAATTGTATAGGTATAGAGTTAAAACTCTATTCTCAAACGTTGTAGAAAACAACGTATTTATTACATCTGACAGCGTAATCTTGAGACGTTAATTCCATGGTCTATGTTGGCCTATGACATATTTCGCATGATCCTGGCCCTGAATCCAAGGTGCTTGGACACCTTCCAACTCTCACCGCATATTTACGTTTCATGGTATTTTTATGAATGTCGTTATTAAACTGTCGTATGAATAGCTGGCTAAAATAAAAATACTAGAGGAAGTTTAAAAATATTAATACTTACAAACGAGTACGTCATTTCTATGATTATACTGGGAAAAACCTGTAGCAAAATGTCATATGTGTTCAAATCAGACTACAAAGTTGTCTGTATGTAGAATACACTTTATACATACAGACAACTTTGTAGTCTGGTAGTTGAATTAGTCCAAAAGAACATATTTTTCAAAAAAAGTATAGCCTAAAGTAATATGTGGTACCTTCATATCAAATGACATGATGGGCCAGTCACATACTTCATTATCCATATCAAATTTCATCCAAGTTGATTCAGTAGCCAAGCACTTAACGTAGTATTCTAGCAGCCTTGTTTAAGAGCCAGTTTCATTCCAGTAAAGTTGTGCTCTACCACTTTAGACTTGTATATTTAGCTTCACAGACATACAATCAAACAAAAGTCGTAGAACAAAACTTATTGCTTTTGAAGTATTTAGCCTTAAGTACCTAACCCTGTACATGAAAAACTGGCGGTACCCCGCGGTTTCATCCGGTATAAAAGTAGGCTGTGTTAATCCAGAGTCGTACCTATCTCCTTGCCGAACTTCATGCAAATGGGTTCATCTGTTTGTGCTCGAAGAAGTAATCAAAATATATATACAAACTTTCCTCTTTATGAAATAAGCAGGATTAGTATGGTTGTGATAGTCATTTCATAAACTCTCCCCCAGGCTCTCGGCAACCTCTACTTCGGCCACTCGTCCCTGTCGGAGCTAAAGATGTGGGACTTCGAGGCCAAGAGCTATGTGGAGGTGGTCGGCAAGGAGGTGCACGCTGGGAACATCGAGCAGGTCACCACCAAGGAGAAGGCTAAGTTCCCGCAGCATTTCTTCCCTGAGGTAAGTAGTGGTTGAGATACTAGTGGATCCTGGCAGCTTTGCTCGCATTTTTTCGGGATAAAAAGTAGTCTACGTCAGTCTCAAGATGTTGTCGTGCTTTTCTAGTCGTGTTCCTCATTAATAAGGAACGTGACTCCCCAGCAAGTACATGAGGCGTCCAGATCCTTCCACGGATTGTCACCGTACCAAGAATCTCGGTTAGGCGTGAATGGAGTCACAAACATCAACACACACACTAATAAATAAGTAGTTATAATAATACTTCGGCCACTCGTCCCTATCGAAGGTCACCACCAAGGAAAAAGCCAAGTTCCCGCAGCATTTCTTCCCTGAGGTAAGTTGTTAATACTAGTGGATGTAGGTGGCTTTTTTCACATTTTTGGGATAAAATGTTTATGGGAAACATTCACACAACAAACACAATCACTCTTAAGAACGTAAACAATGTCTGCGCTAAAAATCTCAGTGATAGGATGCTCCATTTTTGTGTGAATGAGTCACAAACATCAACACACCCTCTATTAAATAAGTACATTTGAAATTATACTAATTCTACGCGTTTTTTCGAGACAAAATGTAGCCTATATAATTTTCTAGACCATAGTTAATGCTAGCGACATGGCTAAAATAATAAGTCTCTTGATCCGTTCCCACACGATGAAACAAAAAATATGAAGAATTCAAAATAAACTAAAGTTGCGGATCACGTACTTACCTATATTTTAATCCCGTTAGATTGAAATCGTATGTTGACATGCAGCGCCTTATGATGTTTCCCACGTTACTGCAGAATAAAAGTAGTTATATATTATATACTAGTGGACGCCCGCGGCTTCGCTCGCATTATTTTGAGATGATTTTTGTGTTCTACTGCATCAATGGAGACCCCTCAACTATATTTTTTTTCAATTATCTTCAATGTACAGACACCGACCGATTACAGCTTTATTATAATGTATAGATTATTCCGTTGCCTAATAATCTATCTCCTCCTTGTTTCACCTGTTTAACTGTGAAAAAGGGATAAACTTTCGACTTTATATATGAGTAGTTATCATGTTTTTTTCTCTCCTGTTGCAGTGCAAATGGTCGCGCAAGGGTTTCCTGCGCACGCGCTGGCAGGTGCGCGGCACGGCGGTGGAGTTCGTCAACATACACCTGTTCCACGACGCCTCCAACCTGCTCGCCATGGAGCCCTTCCCTTCAGTTGGTACAATTTTACAACCCTTACATACATTATCTTGAAAGTTCTCCTACATTTTCATTTTCAAGTTATAGTCAAGCGTGAGCCTATATCATGTAAAAAAAAATGGTTTTAAACCGACTAATAAAGAAAGATTATCCATTCGGCCCGTATTAATATTGTCAGAATTGTATAACATTTTTTAATAGTGTGCAATCTATATAAGGTTTTCCAAACACGTGTGTCAAATTTGCTTTGTCCACAGATTTCTTAGGAACTATTAGTATCTAATATCGATATAATTAAAGAATACAACAAGTACAAGTTTCATCAAACTCGGCCCAGTAGTTTATGAGAATCGATATCTACGCTTTTCTGACTAGCACCCTAACATTTCTAGAATGTATAATCCGTACGCGAATAAAGGCGTTCGAAACGCAATAAGCGAGATCTCGGTTTAATTATTCAAATTGCTTCTTGTATATACATAGCTCAAGCACAGGATAGACATACATGTATATTATATTTTAACATGCCATGTAAACTACTCATAGTTATAATTTGTATTGCAATACTCTAATTAAAAAAAGCGAGTGTGGCTCAGCGGTTCTAGTGTCTGCTTTTCATCCAGACGCACCCTGGTTCTAATCCGGCCCTATATACCAATGACTTGTATTTTCAAGTTAAGTGTGGATTTGCACTCGCTTAACGGTGAAGGAAAACATCGTGAGGAAACCGACATGTTTGAGGACCACAAAATCCGAATACATTATGTCTTCCATGGAAAGACCTGGGCGCCCACCACAATGCATCTGCACAAGAAAACTCCCCTAACGAATTAATTCTGTGGTGGAGTCACGACCCTTAGTCACGAGAAAATATGACTAAAAGAGAGAGACTCTAATTTAAAATAATATGTAGGTACCTATAGTTCTATTAGTCGTGGCCGCCTATGGTGAATCTCAACTATTTTTATTATAAGCCCGTACTTTGTACACTAAGGTAAACTTTGTATTCTAAAATGTATGTTTATATCGCAGGTGTACTGCCGCAGCCGGCGGCGCGCGCTGCGCCACACGCTGCGTCACCTGCACTCGGATGTGAACGCGGCGCCCTACTTCATATTCGGGGACTTCAACTTTAGGACTGACACTGGAGGTGTCGTGAAGGTAACAGAATATACTAGGATAAGATTAGATTAAAGATTAAGATTTAAAAAATTAAGATTGTTTACAAATAAAAATCTTTTAATCTTTAAAAGATTTTTATTTGTAAACAGGTAAATATGATACAATTTCGTGTTGCTCTGCCTTCTACTGTAGTGTTGACTGTGTTGTAGAAGGCAGGATTTAAGATAACTAAAACTTGCAATATATACCTAACCCGGTTCATTATAAGTAGGTCTCTCTCTCTCTCTCTTTGTTTCGTATTTCCTCATGACTGAAGGTTGTGACTCCCCCGCTGAATTAATTCGTGAGGAGAGTTCTCTTGGGCAGATACAGCGTGGTGGGCGCCCAGGTCCTTCCACGGAAGAACAAACAGACAAACAAACACAATTTTATACTATGACTAGTGGGTGCTCGCGGCTTCGCTCGCATTAAGAAGTAAAACTTGCATCCCCTATTTCACCCCTTTAAAAGTGGCATTTCCAAAAATCCTTTCTTAGCGGATGCCTACGTCATAACATCTACCTTCATTCCATATTTCAGCCCAATTCGTCCAGTGGTTTGGGCTGTGCGTTAATATCATTCAGTCAGTCAATCAGTCAGTCAGTCACCTTTCAGTTTTATATATTTAGAAGATAGATAGATACGATTATTATTTCCCAGAAAATCACCGAAGACCTATCAGCGTGTCGCGTCCAGAACAGCGAGAAGGGTGACGCGTGTAAAGTGCAGTTCCGGTCGCGAGACTCCAGCAAGCTGGTACTGAGTGTCGGCAAGAAGGAGTTCCACCACGCAGACCACCAGCAGGTGTTCCGGGAGCCCTGGGTGAGGTCCTCCTCAAGTCTTGTTCCTCATTAATGAGGGTTGTGACTCCTCCGCGGAATTAACTCATTAGGGAAGTGAACTACCAAGCAGATCCTTCCACGGAAGACACATAATACTTTAGGATTCTATGGTATTGTGGTGTTAAAAGTAAAAATAATCATCTCGAAAAATCGATTGTTGTGTCATGATGGCACACCAGAAATCCAAAATAGACAAAATCTATCATGATAACTATAAGTCTGAGTACATTAATAGACCACACTTAGCACTTTAAGTCTGTTCCAGGCGACCGTGGTAAGAAAAGTTATGAAAGAAATCATATCACACACAATTAAAAGCTAATATAATATCTAGACTAATCTAGAGCAACGTATTTAAACATGATCTAAATAGAACTATGATAGAAAGATAGATAGATAAAACTCTTTATTATAACACAAACAGAATAACAAAAGACTTAAAAAATAGTACCACAACTTATTATCTACGGCCTTATCGCTAACAGCGATTTCTTCCAGGCACATACTGATGAATTTACTGTTTCTGAAACACAAAAAAAGTCAGTTAACAATGTAAATAAATATTTATTAGTATTCTCTGTATTCCAGTTGCAGCGCTACGATCGCGAGCTGGAAGCGTTGAAGCCACATCTGTACGAGTTTCCGATCAAATTCCCGCCCTCTTACCCCTTCGAGGAAGATGTGAATCTACCCACACATTATATGAAGACCAGGTCAGTTGAATAGCTGATTGTATTACCATATACCATATAAAAAAGTATATAAGTAACATATCCGTTATCTTCACTTATCTAGTACCCACGACACAAGTGTTTGCTTAGTGTGGGGCTAGATGGCGATGTGTGCAATGTCCCGGAATATTTATTCATTTATTTATATGAAAGCACATAAATCAATTCACGATTATAAAATTTAAAAAAATCCTAATCATACAACGGTTATACTTGATGTAAATAAATAAATAAACATTCCGTATGCAAGCATCCAGCACTCGCAGCATTAATGCTTTATTGGACACTCAAATAATAATAAAACATAATACAGAAAAAAGAGAAAATATAAGTCTAATACCACAAATGGCGGCCTTAATCGCTGAAAGCCATGTCAGTACCTACCCTGCATACACAAACATATATCTGTTATGTCCTTCCACAGGTGTCCGTCCTGGTGCGACCGCGTGCTGCTGTCGCAGTCGGCGCGCCTGCTCGTGCAGGAGCCGCGCGCGCCCGACAACAAGCACCACTCGGCTTCCAGGTGGGGAATAATATTTGAAAACGACCTAAACGGAGCTAATGAGACTCCACTACCGACTAAAACCTACCACGATGTCCCTTCACCTCGGCAAGGACGGGTTTCGCGGGCAAGCGAACAATACTCCGGCGCATTTTAGCTCTGCCTTCTAATCTAGGGGTGCGGGTTCGATTCCCTCATGGCACAAGTAATTATGAATATTAAAATTTGTAATTACTTGTGTTAAGTCTGGTCGTTTCTATGTATAATAAGTATGTATTTACAAAAGAAAAAGTATGTATGTATTATATCCGTTATCTAGTACCCATGATACAAGCGTAAGCTTAGTATGGGGCTAGATGGCGCTGTGTGATATGTCCTGAAATATTTATTTATTTATTTAATATTATGTGTATTTGCAGGAAGTCAGTGACAGACTCCGAGAGCAGCGGCCGCGTGTCGTCCTCCGACTCCAGCCCCGCGCGCTCCGGCTCGCCCGCGCGACACAACCAGGTCGGTGGGTGGACCTAGTGTTAGGGAATTTACTAAATATATGTTTTTGTACCTTTGAAGATTACGGGAATAAGTGTTGTAAAAAACAACAGCTGTTTGTCGAGTACGACAGTTGTTAAGCCACGTCAGAGGCCCTTAGGGCGACTTGATAAACTCCCGACACCAGAGTTGGCCACTGTCATTTGTTGTTTTATTTTTTTACACGGTATTCCGTGTAAAAAAATGGCCTATTGGCCAACGTTTGACTACAGCCTGCCTGATGTTAAGCACCACTGTAGTCTAAGATGTTGCACGTGTGCCTAGAAGAAACGTATTTACTCAAGATTTGAAGGCCCTTGGGTTATTTTCTGGAAAAGGGGCTCCAGGTAGAGAGTTCCATATTCTCGCTGTCCTTACTATGAAGGTAGAAGCAAAGCGCTTCGTGCGAGTCTTTGGAACTTCCACTATGAATCGATGACGCCCTGCCGACTTTCGGCTTGTTCGGCGTATTTGATTGTATATGATAAGAAGAAGAAAACAATTTTATTGATGAATCTCCACAACTACGATACCATTGGTTTTCTGTCGGCGGAATCTTTTAGATACCAACAATGTGAGATATACATAGACCATCAGTCTATCTTTCTTAGTTTTTCAGTCTAACTATACAGCAGTTTATATAGAAATAGCGGCCAGGCCACTGCACGTTAACATGTTTATGTTTTTCAGGGTAGTCCCGGCAAATCTCTGGAGAAGAAAAGCAGCGTTGCAGATTTAGACGCGCTCTCTGTGCCCGGCATCAACGTGGCTAGGAAGAGCATCGCCGACCCAACCAGCGTGCAGCACGCTATCAATGCTAGGTGAGTTGGAAGATGTGCAAAAAGATTACAGGTACCTGCCTCTTGTCTAAGGAGGCTGGATTTGAACCCGCATCTTTAGGATTTTTGATTTGATTTCGGGCAAAAATCATTTCTGTAGTAAAATGTCGTAAGAATAATAATAATGCCTGTACATACTGCCTGTGTGTGCTCCTCAGTAAATATATGACATATTGCCGTTACGCTCGATATTAATCATAGATAGATAAACGCTTACGCAATACAAAATAAGAAAACACAACAGCAGTATGTTATACATTTCTTTAGAAATAGATAGATTATATATATAAAACGAGAATAAAAAACAATAACAATACACTATTATATTCTTGTCAAATAAAAATTATAATAAAAACATCCGCAGAGCCGAGCACGAGCTATCAGCAACAGGCCAGCGCCGCAAGCTGGTCCGCAACCAGTCGGAAGGCTCTCCGAAGGGCGAAACCCTATCCGCCGAGCTGCGGCGGCTGGTGGACGCGCCCGCGCGCCGCCGGGCCGAGTACGGAGCCCTGGGGGCCAACGCTTGCATGGGGGATCATAAGGTACTTATGAATATCATGACAATAGCACAGACCATATCATTATAGCGTGAAAAGTGATCGGAGATGCAAAGAAAAATATAATATCTATTGCATTGAACAAAAGCCATGTGTCTCGATAGTAACTTACGCAAAATCTTTAAAAGGGCTTCTTCTTGGTGATCAAAAAGATGCTTGAAAAGACCTACCATGCTAAGAAACAAACAGACATGTTAAGTTACTATTGTATCTATTATAAAAGTAGCAACTTAATATTTTTATTTATCGAAGTTTTGTCGTTGTGTTAAGGTTTTTTATGTTAATATGTATTTGAATGAAAAAAGAGCAAATCATACTACAATATATTTATTTTATTTTTATTTATTCAAATTATAATTATTACGGAATAACCAGTTACAATAATTACATATATGGTTGTTTCTGTCCGCAGCCGATCTACCTGCGCGTGTCGCTGGCATCGGACCGAGGTACGCTCCCTTGTTGCTCGCTGCCGTGCTCGCTGTGCGCGCGCGCAGCACGCATCTCCACCGTGGCACCCCCCGCGCGCCTCTGCCGCCCCCCCACCGACCCCGACCTCACCGGCAAACAGAGACTATCCTACCTCTCATACAGCTACGCTCACGAGCTAGAGAAATTCGAAAAAGACCTTGACTCTCATAATCGGTCGCTTGACCCGTCGCTTAACCCACAGACTCGACATTTCGCGCACCACTATGCAACTCAAAAGAGAACTGGTTCTCCGAACCTTAACTTGATCAGAACGCGAACGGGTAGTCTAAACGAAACAATATTCCGACAAAGAATACCTCAAGTAGAGATCACGACAGCTGACTTTTCAAGTTACGACGGTCTTTACTTCAATGACGTTGACAGAACGCTGTTGACAGTTCGTCCATGTCTCGACCCGTATACGCCAGAAAGTATTGACAGCCACAGTCCGAATGTCGAAGCGTCGTCGGGAAGCGAAGATTTGAACGAACTGAACGATATCCTAGGCGAAGCGACCATTGATATTAAATCGAAGAAATTGAACCGCGATCGTAGCGTGTCCCCGACTCAGTTGAAAAATCGGTTGGATAAGTTGTTGGAAAATCAGTCGGTGCCAGAATTGCAACGATTGAATAGTCGAGAATCTTGCAAGTCGGAAAGTAGTCGAGGTTTTAGTTGTTTCGCGTTGAAATGTGTCGGGTTTTGTAGGAGGAAGGCGAGGCGGGTGAAGTGTGGCCGCGGGGGGTTCAGTTGTTGCACCTCTTGAAGCTTTGTTTGTAGTCTCATGTAGTGACAGATTTGGCATGTCAGTCGACTAAGGGTTAACAATAACAATTAAGAGTTGAAAAATGTGGCCTTTTTTATTCAATTGTAATTTAGGGGTTCATAAAACTAAAAATGTGGTATTTTTAGACACTTGTATTATTATTTACTTTTTTATATACTATATGAGCATAATATAATCTTGCAATTTCAATATGTAATATTAAATTACATTAAAATTGCATTAATGATACAGTTTATGACTTGACGAAAAAAAAAATCATTTTATATATGAGCATATAATGTTGCAATTTTTATTTTTAATATTTAATTAAAATTGCATATAATGATACTTGACAGTAAGTTTGTTCAATTTGACTTTGCAATTGAATTATATTGCATAATTTTACATACATATTTGACGCTGAAGAAAATTACATAGTAAATACAGACGAAAATGTTAAATTGATGACATTTTGATGTTTATTCTACGAATAATATACATAACAATTTAATAAATGCTATTTCATATACTTTTCACAAATATATGAGAAATCTTAACAAGCTTTGAGTCGATTGACAGTTCCAAATTTATTTTTAATTTTGTTTGACGTTTGTGAATGTTCAGCAAAGTTGTAGCTTTATAATTGTTTAGAAAATTCATTTTGTGTTAGTTTTTTTTCTAATTTAGAATGTTAACCGGCCAGTATAACAAACAATGCAAAATTGTTGAAGTTTTTTTTATGTTTTATATTCAAGGTTATTTAGAACTTTTACTACCAAAGCTGTGTTTCTAAATATACACATACTGACAAACGTAAGTTAAAAAAAAACTGCGGTAAAGACTATTTTCAAATAACCCTGAATAGCATTAGTTACCATAGTAGTAGTTTTGCATGATAATTTTGAATGCATTTCGCTCGCATTTTATTTTAGCGTAACATTAAATCGTCCATTTTGTTTTTGACTAGTAAATATTTTTTTGTAGATGTTGTTAATCGTATGCTTAACTAATTGTATTGTAACGTATATGTTTATAAATGTATATTCAGATTAGATACATACAACATTATATAATAGTCGGTTCACTGAAAGATTAAGATAAAAAAGAACGGTATAAAAAAAGTATAATATTATCCAATATTTTTTAGCAGATTCGTTACATTATTATTTAACAATATTGTCGGTATTTACGCTTTTAGTTGAACATAGTATAAGTTATATGGAATCACTTGCTTTTATTAATGATTTCAGTAAATAACAAAGAACTTTATACTTATATGGTCAGTTACCAGTCACTGGTAAAAAAACTATAAGATACTTAGTTTGAAAAGTTTTCTAAACATAAAACTATGATGAGATAAATAAATAATTATATCTCGTTATAAAAATAAAACTGCTATTTTACTCGAATGAAAATTCCATTCCGGATTTTTTTTTCAGGAATTAATAGTGTATTTTGTTGGAATTATACTATTACTATTTTTAAACTAAAATATCTTAATAAGGCCAGTAGCTACATTTATAAATTACTCAGAGAGGTGTACTTATATTATTAATTTATAAAATTTAGTTTTTTTTATTTAGCTCTTTATTATCACTCACTCAATAAAAAATAAACATTGTTATTTTGATATTTCTAAAATACTTTTCACCCGAATAACGAATGTGCAATAGATTTTTTCTAGTCGCTGACTGAATTCTTTATAATATGGGTAAATATACAGGGTTATAAGGTAAAAACTGTTACAGTGCATATATGTATTGTACATAATATATGTAAATATATTGGTATTATTCGACTAGTTTATAATTCCGCGGTTTCGGTCGTGTCGTAACGGAACAAAAACGTAATTCAAAACCCTATACTAATTCTATGCTAAGAGTAACGTTGACCCCTTGCTCTGTAGCACCGTGAATGCGATACAAGTCAACAAATACACTTTCGCATTTATAAAATAGAATGTTTTATAAATATCTCTGCAAGTACCTATATAAGACATCGTTATCTTTTTCTTACTTAAAAAAAATAAATCACGACATCTACGAAATTGAGATAGAAAAATGGCGTACGCGAAATAAATAAGTCTTTATTTTTCAATGTACAATTGCCATTACCCTGTATATTTTTCCCAAACACCCCCAACCTAAGAACTAAGCTTTTAGTAAAACTAACACACAGCAATTATTATTTTAGATCTGAACCAAATATTACTTACTCTAGGCTTAGATGTTTGTAGTCACTTTTATTTTTAAGACTGGTTATCGTTTGGTATATAGATTTAGATAAGTTTAAATAGGAGATCTCTTTTTGTGAAATAATAAGAAGTAAATAGAAAGTTAGGATACATTGAGCAGCCTTTTAAAACATCTCATTGTCTATATCTGCAAAGACACCACAAGTTTAGAATTTCAAAACCAAGTACGCCACTCTATGGTTTCGCGTATCT
The DNA here is from genome assembly GCA_964023185.1 of Macaria liturata. NCBI lineage: Eukaryota > Metazoa > Arthropoda > Insecta > Lepidoptera > Geometridae > Macaria > Macaria liturata. The sequence continues at coordinate 14,920,631 of OZ026806.1, forward strand.
CGTTTACGTATGCGCGCTGCCGCGTTGCTAAAACTTACTTTCTGACGATGGGTGTCATTACACCCAAAAACCGTAAACATCATACGCGAAATTACATGTGAGTGAAAACCGTATTAGTTCCATATTGATAAAACGTCTCACGAAAGTTTTAACAATAAAACTAAATATAATAATACCTCAAAATACGAGTACCTACTCACTAACTAAAGCACCCCGCAAATGGCGGACTAGTCGCTAAAAGCTAACTTTTTCGGAAATACCATACCATATAACTAAGTAGGTATAGGTATACATATCTACTGTACGTGTTCACGTTTACAATGGTTATTCATTATAATGGTTAATATTTACAAGAAGAGATCTCCTCTACTCAATTCGATACGTAACCTACGTTATGTTTATAATATATTAATATGGATGTTCTGTCTCTCGAAGTCCGTTGCACCATGATTGCTATCCAGAATTTTGGTATTATAGTTTTTGTATGCATTCTATAGATTGTATTTCATAAAAAAACTAAAATGCCGAAATGTGTTACTAAATGTGTTACACCTACTTTATACTTTTTTATTGCCGCAATTTCGTCAATGTCACATACTTTCTCTAACCATGATAATTTTGACAGCTGTCATGTAACATTAAACGTCAAAATTATAGAAGTCTTAAGGAATGAGAGCTGTCAAAATTAATATGCTACTTTAGACAAGCGATCAAAACTAAATAGACTTCAAGAGAGAGAAGATTTATATAAAATTGTTATTTATACGATATGCAACGTGTTAGAGCGGCGGTGCTGTTAGTCATATAATAAACATTCCCTATTCTCCATGCAGACTTTATTTTGTCCCGTTTTCTTGTTTAATTAGATGTACCTATCTTTAACATTTAGGCGTAACTATTAAATTTATCCAATTTCACGAGAAACAAAGAAAAGCTCACATTTACGGAAAGTTTAAAAAATATTTATGTGTGTTATGATAACCCACATAATATGTTTAGTAAAAAATGGAGCAAATGTTATTTTAAGCATAGACAGGTTCTTTTTTTCTAAATTTCAAATATGTTTTTCCTATTACCTTATTGTATTGACTTGTATTGAAATAAGTTATTTAGTAGAAACCAGTTCATTAAAGAAGACTGTTATGAATGACGTCCAAAATCACTCCATACTTTTGAGATATAAGTATTGTGCGAAAAGTTTGAAGTGATTTTGGTCTCCATTTATAAAACCCATATTCAATGTAGGTTTAACTTTATTTTGTAGAAGAGTATTTTAAATAGCAATAATGTAGATTAATTCAAATGATGTAGTGCTTGTGTGTGCGTGTGTTGTGCCCTGTACCTCGTAACAGCTTTGCCTGTATCCTGTAAGTACTCCTGTTTTTAGTTTGCTTTTTATATTTCTTATTTTAATTATTAATTTTGGTTTGACGTTAAGTTGTTTTGCATGGCTTTAGTGTACGCATCCAGTAAAAAGCTAGTGTTTGTTTAAGAATCACCATAAAGTTAGTTATTGTATATTTAAGTATTTCATTAATATGGTACTACTAAATGACAATTAATAAATAAAAAGACTCAGTTTAGTATCACATAAACGAAAAAGAAAAGTATATTATATCTTTGTAAACATATTATTTAATTACTTCTGCGATGAGTTCTTCTGAATTTAGTCAAGTGAATCCATTCCATACAGGCTCACTGTTAACTTGCTCAATTTTTTCAAAGGGCAGCTTAGTAAATCAATATTAACTGAACTAATATTTGAAATTCAAAAATTGCCCTTACAAATTTATGCGTAAGTTTTCAATGCCCATGTGTATTACAATAGTTTTATTACATAATAAACACTGATATGTACTTAGAAATATATTCTAATGTAACTTTTCCCTTGCATTTGACAGGAAACTTCCGCCATGAGTACCATTCGGAGACGTCACCGAAACACATCAGGAATGAAGATATAGAGTGCACAGACACCCCGACCGACCCGCCCACCTCTAGGTACATACAGTTTAATGACTCCGCTGTTATATTCAAAGAAACTGATATATAATTATGTTATATAATTTTTATTATAACCTTAGAAAATTAGTATTATTGAGATACCCAGTTGAGTAAACGTGAGCTTTATAAATGGCATCGAAAATGATATTTCCTTGCGGGATTCCCTATTCCCCTCGATATATAATTTGTCGGTCTTCAAGTTGAGAGTGAATCGGTTTCTTCTAGGCAAGCGCGCTAGATCGTAGATTATAACGTTGCTTAACATCAGGCGAGTTGTAGTCAAGCGTGAGACTATCTGGATTTAAAAAAAATGGTTCCACCGTTTTTGCACGGATGAAAGTGCTGATTTGTGCAAAATTTATTGAATGATTTTCGCTGCATTTGTAGATGTCACGTTCAATGAAGCTTATTACTTACAGAATTCCTGGTAATTTACGCTAAACTTGAATTGAATAGCTTTACGGTACCAATACCAACAGCTTTGGTTCTATGACTAGGGAAATTCTTAAACAATAATGACGACTAAAATTGCTCCTAAATAACTGAATAAGTTAGCGTAATAAGTTACTTGTATCTCTGTATATTTTTTGTTACTCACATGCCATATCTTCTGAATCTATAGTATAGATGAAATAGGTTTGCAATATATTTTGTATAGGAAATCAAAATCTAGGTGTGCTAAGCCGAAATTATGTAATATTCAAATAAATTAGCACCAAAAGCTTTAAACATGTATGTTCCCAAATAGTATAGCTAGTGAAATAATAAAAATACATAAAATTTTGGTGGTAATGCAGTTGACGCTTTGTATTAGAAAAAGTCCGTAAACGCAGGAAAATTGCCATTGGATAATTGTTTTTTTTTTAATATTCTTCGGCTTAGCGCTCCTAATTAAACTCGATTTTAGCTAGCTAATTTTACTTCAGAGTAATTCTTTATTTACTAGCCAATTGTATGTTATAGTGCCGAAGGTATCGTATGATTGTTAATCACATTACATTATTATTATTTTTACATTGATTGAAAAGAAACTTATTGATTTGTCCTCACATCTTGTCTCCGTTAACATGATATCTGTCAACTGTCATTTTCATACACTTTCATTACAGTTGACATATTATCATGTCAATGTACTTGACAAGGTAGGTATTATGAATGAGGGCTACCGCGTATAAGATCATCGCTAGAGGCGCTAGTGTACCGTGAGGTCCAAATGTTCGCAAACCAAGCAAACCTCACCCAGCGGCAACGCTAGGATCGCTACTGGATCGTAAGGTTTGAAATCTCAAATGTCAAAAAACGGTGGCTCTCATTGGTATCATGTGTTGTACATTGATATGGTCATATACTTTCAATTGTTTTTTTTTATATCGTATGTTTGTGACATATTTTAGTTACTGTAGTATCGTAATATGAGATTGTAATTTGTGTATTGTTTATATTTCGCAGCTGAGATTAAAAAAAAACTAGCTTTGATCTTGTCTTGTGACATTCCACAGATTCTTAACTTAGTGATTGGTACAAAAATAATAAATGTAATAAACTTAGATGAAACGGTGTTTGGGATGGTAGACATAATTTACATAAGTAGTACTAAGTGCAGTATTTTTTATTCTATAAACTCGATCATCATCAACTTAAGCTCGTCAATTTCTGGACATAGGCCACTCCCAAGGATCGAATCAAATTTATTAATTTCATGAAATTAGTCTACCGTTTAAAATACCTAGGTACTATTTTAATAAAATGTGTACTTACTCTTTCTAGCTGGTGTCAGTAACTTAACCTAATACTCATAAATCTAGTCTTTATTCTTAATCACTTGATTCAAGTTATGTTCTTAGTAATTTTTTTGTCCAAAAACTTAGTCTTGTAGATGTTAAGTAGGTAATATTGTGTTGTAAGTATTTTAACTAGCAAATCTCAGTGGTATACTTAGGTAATAACTTAACTGACAAAAAAGATAGCTTTTTAGAAACTACCTTCGAGTATAATTTATACCATTGTTTCTGCCTTTCTAAGAACTCGGCAGTTGTTACTTTGACATAATAACTAGTATTAAAGAATATTTCTTTTTTCGTGTACAGCTGTCATTTTACATAAAATTTTAATATATTAAAATGACAGCTGTGAAAATTATTAAATTAGATGAATATTTAGATCTCGTATTCTATAAAATACATACTCTTTAAAATACTTAAAATGTATCAATAGTGTCTCTCACCTAAAACTTATCATCATCATTGTAGAAACAATTATATAGGTACATGTATAATGTTTATGCCATTCATACAGGCTTTATTCAGATATATGCACTTATGGGCTTTATATCAATTCATAATTATTTATAGTTATTCATAATATTATATTTTCATATTTATCACACAAAATATTTATATAAATATAATATATCTAATTAATAACATATATATCAACATTAAATAATATCATATAATATTCATTATATATATATACACACGATCACGAGCCCACACACTTGATAGAAACATATATATATCTTCAGCTTTTTCTATAGGAATCTAAACTGGATTCTACAATGTTTTATTACAAAATAAATATAAAATAATATTAGAAATTGATGTTAAAATCTAATTTGACACATTTTGTCATTATTTCATAATAATTAATTATATGTAGCAATCAGGGAATGAAATGGACAGGGTAAAATATTTTGCCATTTTGATGTTTCGCTTTTGTAACAATTTACGAAACAAAATATCATCCATCTTATGATAATAATTAGAGATTATATTTTAGAATTATTATATGTATAGATAACGTTAAAAAAATAATTATAGAAGTACCTACCTAAATATTTGTTAGTACGTACGCGATAACGTCAATCATTAGGTAATAGTAGCTAAATGCCGATTTTTAATTTTAATTTATATGTGGAAAATGTAAGTTTTAACATTGACACATTTCATTGTATAAGATTTATTCCCCAGTACCAAGTAAAAAATCCGCTCATAAAAAAGCCCAATATATATTGTCACTAACCAAATGAGATCATTAAAAGTTCGGTTGCGGAGCAAGGAATACTATCCTTCTTTATTTTCCGCAACCGAACTCTACCAACTACCTACTATTTTCATAAAAACTGTTACGTAGATTATAGCTTGATAATTTTGACAGCTGTCATAAATTTTACATCAAATTTGCAAAAATATATAGAGATGGCAGGTGTCAAAATTATTATACAAAACATACCAAAAATTGCTATGATAATTTATAGATAGTGAAATATTATAATACGTTTAGGTGTAGTAAAACTGATATTTATTAGTTAATAATTTTATGTATAAGGTGAATTTGTAGGTAAAATATACAAGTTTCTTTTATTATTTATTATTTTAGTTGAAACTTTGGTGATGTCAAAAATAATGTATTTGGTACCTATTAACTAGGTATATCACTTTTTGGTCCGATATAATAAAGTGTTATAATAATTTAGGTACTTATTATATAAATTTTATTATTGCTATTACTACTAGCTCTTAGCAACGATACTCATAAATTAAATTCATCATAAAAGAATATGTTCATATAATTAGTTTATATCAATCACATCCTGCTATAATTAAAGTCCCCAATTAAAATTATTATTTGTTTTTTTTTATTTAAATTAATAATATATTATTACAATATCTAGTAAATATCTAATTTCCAATGTCATTACAATACAATTACTCGTATATCTCAAAACACATTTTATCTCTATCTAAATGTGTCGTGTGTTAAAAAACAAAATAGATTTAGTAAGTGAAATTTTATGCAAATGTAGTAGTATTAAGTATATGTGTCTTTGTTAAAGTCATACAAGATTTGAATTTAATTCCTAAATTTATAAATAACTTACATCACCCAATTCTATTCTAATCTTGGTTGTGGCCTCTGCGGTATGGCCGCAATTTTGCCAATACATCACCCAATGCCATGTTAATTAGAGCATGACAGTTTTGACAGCTGTCATTTACTTTACTTACGTCAAATTCGCAGAAAATGTTTGACTTTGACTAACCCAAATATGGCCGAAAAAGTCTCCTATGTAGAATAAATCCTTGTTGGTGGCATTCTTTTTTCAAACGGGTTTAAAACGCGGAAATCTAACACTAACAATTTTCTTTGGCATTCCTCATTAGCATTTTTTCATTTTGGTGGTAAAGTGTATATAAAACAACTGGTGCAATATGGACCCCTTCCTTATTAAACTTTCTCCCCAATTCCCTACTATTTTTTTATCCATCCGATGCTAATTATAATAATCGTGAATTACGAATACAAACTATGTTCAAATTGTTGACAAATTATAATCTACTTTCCCCTAATCCTATTTCTATGTCGCAGTTAAAACCCGAATAGCCCAAAGCACAAAACACACTAATACGGTAAGTTTCCTTTTTGTATGATTTTAAATTCTCTCAGATACTTTCGAACTTTTATACCCTGTTCCCTTTAATCCTTGCAGACTACCGACCCACTAATCCCTCCAATTTCGTCCGCTCCGGCCAGTGAATGGATGATCATTTGCCTGCCTGGCATATCTTCTCTACCTCCCGCAGAAAGAGAAGCTGCCAAAGCGAATATCCATTCACTGGTGGCTCTACAACAACAACACCTGCCATCAACTATCTCCAATTTGCTCCGGATAGTTGAGCCGGTAATAAACCCTTATCTTTGTGTACATAAACATGTATAAACACAATATACTCTCCCTATTAAATTCCCCTTTTTTTTTTCAGATCGCTACAACCTCAATTGTTCCCCCTACACAACCGAACCCCCCTCCTTCAGATACCCAACGCACCTATGACCCAATTTTGTCAGTACGTAAACACTCATCTAATTTTTTTTCATACTATTTTTATTATCGTGCATTTAATGGACAAATCATAACCACTAACCCTGTGTAATAATGTATGACCCAATAATTTTATAGCCGTTTATTTTTGACTGAGGGTCGTGACTCCCCCGCAGAATTTATTCGTTAGGGGAATTCTCTAGGGCATATACATCGTGGTGGGCGCCCAAGTCTTTCCATGGAATTATATAGAATAGAAAAAGAAAGCATCATTTTTGTTTATCTACTCTAAATCTTGTATGATTTTTAGGACACGTTAGTATATTTCAGCTATGCCCACCTATTGCCAATATTATATGTATTTGTTAATGAGTCAAGCTAATACATATTAGATAGGTAGTATATACTACAGGTACATATAATTATTATTTATTATAGTGAAATAAATATGTGTCTATTGCATGAAATACCTAGTAAAAGTTGTTGATGTGATTTTTGAGATAATGTATATCATATTATAGCAGTCGGTGTTGTACTATGAATTAATATTTTATGCAATTCTTATTGGATTTAAAATATACTATAAATTATATAGATTTTAGTACAGTTTAGGCAAATTTATTTAATGTATTTTTGCTGCCGTGAGCTAAAAGGCTTTATTTTTCACTTTAATTATCTGTACCTACTTTGAAATATCCCCTTTCTTTCTACAATGCTTGTAATCTACGAATAATTTATACCATAGATTTGTTATATATGTAGAAAAAAACTATTTAAATGACACATTCAAATTGCTAGCTTTTTCTTTTTCATAGACAACTCGCACAAAAAGCTTGCTTGTGATTGGTTAGCATGGTTATGTGATATGGGTAATGTTTTCCGTCGGAAATAGCCAAATGCTTGGTCGAAGTTGATCGCTAAAGAGTTAAGCCCAGCTCCCTTAGACAAGAGACATATTTTAGCTGACACTCGCTTATGGAATAGAAATACCAATGTATGGGAGTGACGTAATATTTCCCACCACGGAGCGCGGAGCGATGCCAATCCCATACATTGGTCTTTCATTCCATAAGCGAGTGTCTGTACGCTCACTAAAATACGCCTCTTGTCTAAGGGGGCTGCTCACCAACGCAACTGGGGCAGCGGTTGACCAACTTGGGGTATTATAGTTTTGCCTCAGTTATATTTCTATGATTTCAATTATTCGTGGCATGTAGTTCAAGTGTTCAAGGGTGTTGCTATTAGCTAAATGTAAACTACAGTCAACCATTTGATCTTGTCTTTATGATTATGACTTTAAAAGCTTTTTGTTTTAAAATTACCTACCTAGATACTATACAAATGGTACTCTGTAGATCTACCATATTTTTGTTATTTTATCATCTCATAAGTCGAGTAAATTGATAAAAGTTTCGTGGTTAACTTTAGCTGGCAAATACTTGTTCGGAATGAAAACTTTGTATTCGCCTAGTAAAAATTGCCTGATAAAAACGCTGTTGTCTTCAGATTTTACAAGGAAAAAAATAAAAGTATTGTAATACTTATTATATAATATTCGTATCTATTATTATATTCGTTATCTAGTACCCATGACATAAGCGTATGCTTAGTGTGGGGCTAGATGGCGCTGTGTTAAATCACGTCACGACTGTCCTGTTAGCTTAGTTGGTAGTGGCTCTGCCTTCTGATCTAGAGGCTGCGGGTTCGATTCCCGCATGACACAAGTATTTATAAACTTTATAAATTTATAATTACTTGTGTTGAGTCTGGTCGTTTCTATGTATATTAAGTATGTATTTACAAAAAAAAAAGTATATAAGTATTATTATCCGTTATCTAGTACCCGCGACACAAGCGTTTGCTTAGTGCGGGGCTAGATGGCGCTGTGTGCAATGTCCCGGAATATTTATTTATTTAAATGTCCCGAAATATTTATTTACTGTATTGAAGAAATCATTTTTGTGTAATAAAATCGATGTCAGAATAACCACGGTATGTTAATCTCTTCACTATTGTTTGTGCAATAGTTATTTTATAATGATATCATTGTATTCTAGTCATTTTAAGTTGCAATATCGATTGGTGTCTTAGAAATATAAATGTTCCTCGAAAAATTAAATGTGTTCTTTAATTTCTTTAATAAGTATACCTTTATAATTAATTTAGGTGTTGCTGAGTTATTTGAACAAGTATACCTAATAATAACGGCGGCGCCACTTGCAGTAATTGCGAAAAAATATGGAAGTAAAATAAATAGGAATAAAATCTTTACGAAATAAGTATCATTTCTAGGCATTTTTAATTTTAGTATATGTGGGATCTGCGCAATGGAATGAAAGAAACCTATGATACTTATATTGATAGGACATGCTAAAGTATAATAAAATATATTTACTGTAAGTACGTATTAGTAAATTTTATTGTCCAATAAACATTGATTACTAAGTACAGCCTTATCAAATTAAACAGAATTACGCTTATTCCTTAAAAATAAGAATATAAATAATGTAGGTATGTTTTACAGCCTAATTAAGTATGTGCTTAATAGGAATAGTTTTGTCATTTCTTAAATTTATTCCAATTAAGTAATTAACATTATAATGCATAAATAGTATCTAAATTTAGTAACATACCATACAAAAATAAGCCCAAAAACTTCTTCTAAACAATCTCAAGTTCTACATTACATGTTGGTACTTTTGTAAACTTAGTTTCCATTTGTATACAAATTTATTCAAATTTTTTGTACATTTGACTATTAATTAAATACTTGTCTTAGTTTCTAAGGGCACTTACAAGGCTAGAGGAAAGGAAATCATTGGCACAAAAAATATTTGGCACTTTTTATTATGTTTAAGTTTAGTAAAATTTAATTAATTGAGTATTGTCATGTCACATATACCTAAGCAATTGGTGATATATTTTATAAAGTAGTCAAATATTAAATTATAAAAAATTATACCAACAAAGCTCCCAGATAAAATTGTTTAAAAAGTCAATATTTTATACATTAATAGTTATAAATGAGATATCTTTTACGTAAACATCCTATTAATGAAACAAAAATATCTACAAAATAGAAAAATACTGAGGAAATGTTGTAGATACTTTCTAGACAATCAGTAAAAAAATATTTACAAAATTCCTAATAAGTACCTATTGTCAAACAGCCATCAACTCTTTTTATTATTAAACCAAATGTAAAAAGCTAAACTTAAACTACGGAATAAATAGCACCATGACGCTTAAAAAATGTTACAAGTAGGGAACGTTTGTTGGTGATTCTACCAAATTTTCAGGGTTTATTAAAGTTGGTTGTGTAGTGATGGTATTGAGATCCATTTTATCAAATACTTTTAGCGGAAATTCTCGGTTAACTTTTTAAAAATTATGTAACAGAGATTCTTTGTATTCGATTTTTACGCGTTTCGTAATTGCTGCACTACGGCGCAACGCATAACTAAGCCAAATCTACTCGCCGGTTTATATTCTACATAATGGGGCAGATTACATACAGGTTTATTATGTAGGCATTGTGTGCCTACCTATTAACTATAAATGTTGTTAGGACATCCTGCCTACCTACGCCCCATGGTTACTCACGATCATTTCCAATTAAATCACGTAACTACTTACGTATAATTATCATAGATATAAATTAAATACGGAGTAGTTAGTCTATTCTAGAAAATAAATTATACTTAAACTTTTAGTATTCACATTTAAACTTTAATCACTATACCTACCTAAATATAGAAACACCATTATGTTTCAGTTAAAGTAATTTAACAGAGTATAATATAATTAGTCATACAAAAGAAATCAAGTCATACAAAACCAAAAGAAATTTTAAATCGTAACAAAATCCCGCTTAAAAAACTTGACGGTTTGCACATCCACATTGTTGTCAATGTCATTTCATTTGAAAATTCAGTTTTAGCTTATCGTGTATGTGATATTTGGCTCATAATGTAATTTTTGGAACGTGAATATGATCACATGTGAATATGATACCTACTTCATTTTTATCGCTGTTTTTACGTATGTGAGTATAACAAATATCTTTACTTACAGCAATATAATTTATATCCATCCATCCATTATACCTGTGATTATACCAGTATCCTATCTTACCTAAGTAGGGATTATTGAGCTTATATCTATTGATAAAAACGTACATATTCGTTAAAATTATATGCATTGTTTACAACAGTATCGCACTTACATTTTATGGAATTCATTAAATTTTAGCATAATTTGTCTTACGTAAATTGAAATAAAAACCATTTTCTGGCATAGGTATTATGAATTCTCAACTCTTTGTTGTCCAAAGAGTTTTTAATCGTACAAAATGCCTTTATCTCCTATTCAATCAAAAGTATCGGTTGTAAGCTTCGAGCATCAATCAGAAAGTCTTAAGTATGATCAAAGTAATTCTGTACCAGATTTAAATCCAAGTTCCAAAGTTCTGGAAGCATCTCAAGTGGTTCCAGAAAGTTCCGAAGGAGTAAAGAAGGCAGAAGAAGGTACTCTCCTTCCAAATGAAAGTAAATGGTGGTGCTTGTGCTGCTACTGCCGGACTTATGGCGGTGGTGAGTATATAAAAAAAAACATGTTTTAGAATAGCACACAAGTAAGTTTCCGTTGAGCTCTTAGTTTCCTATTAGACATCATTAACCTTCAAATTTTCTAAAATATAAAGTTAACGTTGTGCGTTCTGTGCGTGTATTTGTGTGTGTTTGTGACTTTTCCCCGCTCTAACAATTGAACCAATTTGAATGAAATATGGCGTGAATGTAAATTAGACACTGGATAACACATAGGCCAATTTTATGCCAACCCAATAATACCACCTAAAGTAGTCCTCAATGAGCGTTTTTCCATTGAGTACAAAGTTTATTTTAGTAACATCTGTACCTACCTTACAGAAGGTGCCAACTTCCTAAAAATGCATTGCATGAAATAAGCGTAAAACTGATAACATTCTCTCCAATATCAGTTGTCTGGAGGTTTTACTTTACGTAACCTTACTAAGTAGGTAATAAAAATAAATAAATAATAGTTCTTTATTTTCAGGCACTTTAAAGAGATATATTATAGACCTATATCAAATTACAAAATAAAATACAATGCACAAAAATACCAAATACTTATTTAAAGTAGGTAACTCAAGTAATATAATTTTGTATTGGTTAATTTTCTTGACCTCTATAATGTTAATTAAATGAAAGTGTTCTTGAATCTATAAATGGGACCAGCTACAACTACAGCTCTGGACCTAGTTAAGGGTTCACAGGAGGCGGTGGCAGTTTCAAAATTCATGACAAAAGTAAAAAAATATTAATCGCTAAAATTTATGACTAAATAATGCAAACGCGATAAGTGACAGCCGAAATGTGGCACAAACGTCAAGGTGACGTTAAGTCACTGTCATAAGATGAAAGATAAACAAAAGCAAGATTCAGTCAGAATCCGGTCAGAACCGGTCAGAACTCAGAATTCAGAAATCAAATCAGATTTCAAATTTGGAACCTGTTTTTGTTTTTAATACCATCGTAAAGAAATATTCGAAAGTAACATTCGAAAAGAAATTATGATTTGTGACTGTAATTACTATGTTAAATTATTGGAATAGAATCATAGTGGTCTTCCCTTGTGTGATGTGATTAAAGGCTCAATTCAATTTAAAGCAAAGAACAAGTTCTACAGTAAGTACTTACTGTACCTAATACACTACTTACTGTATTATAGCAATGTATAAGTAAAGAACCTTTACATCAATAATATACATGATTGATGATTGGAAATAACTTTACTGTGAGTAACCACAGGGCAAAAATAGAGACGATATATGCACCCACGTTGTAAATTGGCATGCAATGCACACACATACTTTACCGTAATCTGCACCATTTAGAAAATAACAGGAAAATCAAAACAAGATTTGGCTTAGTTATGCGTTGCGCCGTAGTACCACAATCACGAATCTCGTAAAAACCTGATACCAAGAAGTTTTGTATCAAAACGATCCTCAAAGTCAAGCTTCCAAATTTGAAAAAATGGACCCCAATACCATCACTACACAACCAACTTCAATAAACCCTGAAAATGGACACATGAGAGAAATTACTGCAGATTTTATTCCAGCTGAGTTATCAGAGGAGGAAGAAGAAGAAAAGAGGAGACGTAAGTGCAAGGATTTTTTATTTCATCCCATGCGTAAGCGTGAAGAAGTCACTGACTGTTGTTGTGTTGGTCCTACTTACACTGATGATACATATTGTTTGTGTATCTATGTTTTGTGTAATTGGATTTGTGATTGTTTCCGAGGCATCGGCCAATGTACGGAAAATTGTTTTGAAGGCTGTGCTAATTGCCTAAGTTCATGCTGTTCTGATGAAGGGAATTGCTGTGATTGTTGTGTGTGTGATCAAGACTCTAGTGATGGTTGCACCGCTTGTTTTGAATGTTGTGGTTCTTGCTGTGAATGTACTGGATCTAGTCTGGAATGCTGTAGTGATTAAATAAAAAAAATCTCAGTATTCTGGAGAATACATTGATATACTCCTTGGTTCTGACAATATATATCAGGCTAGGTAACTATGGTCAAAAGTAAATCTGTATTCCGTAAAAAAAAAAGATGAACAAAATTGTGAAATATAAATGGTGCTGTTTGCTGCTCTTAATAATTATTACATAATATATTTTGAACATGTTAAATTGTATGACTATTTTGTATAGGTACTCTTTAAATTATCCATTAGCAAATTTAGTATATTCATATATATTTTGAATGTTGCATTGTGCCAATTTATTATTTAGTGTAAGCTTAGTTTTATGAATTGTGATTTAATTTTGTATGTTATAAGGATTTTATGCATTTTTTTAATAATTAATATGAGACTAATGTTTTTTTGTAGTCACTTCCGTCTTCCAGATTTACATCAGAAAGGTTGTCCTTTGGCAATCATTTTAGTATGTTTTACTTAAAAGATTTATACATGTCATATTTAAATGTATCCAACTACAAAAGTCTGTGTTTATTGTTGTTCCAATAGTTGTAAGATAAATAATGATTGATTTTAATAACTGAGCATTTTAAATATTTCTTATATTTTGATTTAAAGCAAAAAGAACAAAGTACAACAGCCCCTTAGTTGATATTAAGTATATATCATACAATAATTTTCTATAAATATAAGTAACAGTACTCAAATAGTTCTAAAACTTATTTTAATTTAGTCCAATGTTTCTTTACACTGTTAAGGATTACTGATTCTAATCCAGCCTTTTAAGTGTCCTTAGTTAAAACAAAATATATACATATACAGTAGGTAGATAGATAGAGAAACAGTACATATAACATGATAACTAGTGCTACAAGCGGTGGCCTTATCGCTGAAAGCGATCTCTTCCAGGCAACCTATGGCTGGAGAGAAATAAGCATAAAAGAAAAAGTAGAATGTGGTGTACAACAAAATGGAAATAGGAAATATTACTAATAAACATTAAATATATCAATAAAAAATACAAATGTATCTAATTTTTTTAAACAAAATACATAGAAATAAACAATAGTAAGAAAAGATAATATATCTGCCTATAACTAACTCAATTTATAATAGTATAAAAGTAGGGTTTAAAATCATGTTATTTTGATGATGTCATGTTTATAATTCTATTATTTTTATGTAAATTGTATTCTATATTTTGGTGTATAGGTATAAAGTATATTTTGTTTTGATTATAATGTGATTCATATACTTACCTAATATGCATAGATTAATTACAATAAATGTAGGTTTGTATGTTATAAAATATATTATATATCTATATACCATGTTATTACTCAATTTAGATATATTTTTCCTTTTAAAAGAATAAGCTTTTTCAGGTATAATTTGATAAGGAAACTGTTTTCAATGTTAATTGGTCAATTAAAGCAATCAATTATATTTATGCTATTTTTTATTTTATATCCTCTTATCAATTAGGTGCATAATAATGGTCTTATTATTCTTTTAGATAAGCGAATTAATTAAATGTTAAGTTACACAACAAATAAGTACCTAATTTCTTAAAATATTTTAATTCTAAGTTATCAAACTGCTCCATAACGTTATTTCTAAATATATTTGGTTGTATCGCATTTTTAAACGTTACTAAATTAAGGCCTCCTTAAAATCAAATAAAAATTTGTTTAATAAGTATTAATTATAAAATTTAAAAAACTAATGTTTTATTTTATTTTATAACTTTCCAGTATTCTACTTAACAATCTGAAATGAATTAGTAATTAAAACAGCTAAATAGCATTAATAAGCTGTATTTTTATTTGTCGTATTCATTGGAAATCTAGGAACCTAAATAGTAATTTCCTATCTAAACTTTGTAAAAGTATCTGAAACTATTATATATATATATATATATACTTACGTACTTATTCAAAATTAGCTAGCTGAATAAAACATAAACTAAAAGTATCATAATGTTTTATTTAAAATATATAAACATAATCTTTATTTTCCAAAATATACAGAGTTTTTACTATCCGCTGCACTAGGCGCACCTGTGTCGCGGATACTGATTATTATCTTTAATCCTAATATATAATGTTTAAGTATTTATTTACTTTAATCTTTACGATCAAAAATTCTTACCGATAAAAATCCACTAAGATAAAGTTGGCCGCATTGCATTGAGTAGGTATAATCTAGTTTATTTAAAGATATTGACTGTAAATAGTACCTCTACGTAAATATATAAGTACATAAAAGAGTTAAAATATTCATAAGTACCTACTTACTCGTACCAGTTAGAAAAAACAATAAAAATTTCGAGGTGTGAGCCCTTACTACATTAAAAAAACTTATTTGAGGGTTTGAAACACAATTTTAAGACACAAAATAAAGTATATATCTATGGGTAGGTACCTAAATAAAATGCTAATAGCTGAATATCGTCTAAAATAAGCTTTCAGTATTAATGTTAAATATATATCTATACTTACGTTCTAAGTATGAGCATAAGAGGTATATGGACTTAAAAACTGTCTCGTTAATTTTTTATACAACGGACAGACAGTACAGTAGAGTAGTACAGTAGTTTAACACAACATCTCATAACAACTCCTTAATAAATGAATACTAAGTAAATTAAAGGTACCATGAATGTACATAATGATTCAATATCAATTTTAGATAATACATTTATTTTTACGCTTAAAATTTTACTTTCAGGTAATTTGACAATTAGGTCATCTGAAGCGATATAAGTATATCCATACAAGTGATAGTAATATTTTTTGGAAAATTGTATGTGTAAAATAAATAAATAAAATAATAATATGAATAAATAAATAAACAAGTAGACACTGTAGCCTAAGGTGGAGCATCTCTGTACTATTTTGTCACTAGCTCCCAAACGAGACTTACAGAAAACATCAACTATTTATTTATTTATTACTTGCAACACATTTAAACTAATTTAAGCGCTAAATATGTCTACACCTGTGCCCTGTTCAGGACACCGCGAGACTGACCGGAATTAGATGGACTCTCATTTTGCTACGAGTTCTGATAGCTATAACCTTCTCTTTTTATTGAGTTACCAGGAATAAAGCCATTATCAGATCTTCTGCTGCACCAGGGGTCTTCTTGGCAACCTTGAAAGCAGTCGTCTATGTATTGATCACCTTCTTCAGAACACTTTCGAAAGACATAGCACAGACAGCATCCTGAGTAATCCCTTTCTGGGTTGTATATTTTCGGAATGATGTGCTGTTTTTCTGGTTCCGTTTTTTCTTTTTGTTTCTTCGGTTGCGTTGTTATCGGTTCAGACATTGTTTCGTATGTTTTTGTCTATTAATAATTAATACTCTTATTTTAATTTAATTATTGTTGTACAAATTTACAACGAACTAAACTCAGATTAAAAATTTAAAGAAACTTATTAAACATATTTTTTTATTTTTATAATGATATTAACAATTGCCACGAACGATACGGTGATGTCACTTTCGTAGCTTAGGTATACTAACACTTATATTAAAAGCTAGGCAATCTAAAATCAAAACATGACGATAAATATGAGAACCGGATTCCCTAAAAAAACTTCCCAATGCATCTATTTTAAGATTCATTAAACTTGTTTTCGATTCTGTTCGAGATTTTTTGAACTTCAAAGTCATACTAACATTTATTTATTTATTCATACTTGCACACATACATACAATTTTACAAAAAAAATGACATTTAACATACCTAGTAGTTACTTACAAACATTTTACTTACAAGTTTTGTGTGAGTAGGTAAATATATTCCTATCACTAAACACAAAAAATATATTATACAAGAACTGTAAGAACACATGCTCAGAATCAATCATAAATCTGATGATCTACTTACTTAAAAATACTATAAGTTTCGCAATATAAATTATATGCCTGGAAGAAATCGCTTTTAGCGATAAGGCTGCCAGTTGTGGCACAGTGTGTGGATTTTTAAGTCGTTTGTTTTTTCTATTTGTTTTTTTTCAGTGTGTGATACAAAACAGATCTATCTATCTACATATCTAAGTATCCAAATTCTAAAAAGTTCTGACCAGGAGTTCACTTTGAAGGCACATAGAGGTATCTAGCACCACATAGCACGGACTCCTTCCTGAATTGGTTAATCATCATCATCATTCCCCCAGCTGTAATCTGCTCCACCGCCGCTCTCACCACCGCCGCTGTCACCTCCGCCGTAATCTCCACCACCAGTATCACCACCATCCTCGTAGCCCCACCCTTCATCATTCCCAACTCTAGCCAGCGCCCCTGTCATATAATCATCATCACAACAAGACGATGCTCTATCCACTGGACTGCTCTGTGAACACAGTTCGCAGAACACTTCACAACATTCAACTAAGGACGAGCAAATTTCACCCAAGAAGTCTACAAATCCACAGCAGAATTTCTCGCAGTTATTTCGTTCTGGTTCTGGAGGGTCTTGTTCCTCTTCAGTACCTTCTTTTGTCGGTTGATTTGTAATTGGCGCGTTTTGCGTGTAAAAATTGTTGATTGGTTTGGACATCTTTGATATTTTATCTGTAGCTGTTTTTTCTTCAATTCATTGGTCGGTAGAGGCACGCAATATTGCGTATCATGAAATGATATCTCAATAAAATTATGACAGCTTATGTAATTGTGTGGATGATCTATTTTAATTAACTGAATTCATGTGACAAATAGGACCTATAATTTCATTTTAAATTTGGTTGTTTCGTAAGTTTCCCACATACATATTTTTATGTAGGTACTTAAGTATACACATATACGCAAAGTTATATAACAGTAAACATAGAGAAATGTATTCACACAAGTCTTGTTTCTTCAATCACATTAGTCAAATCACTAGGAACCGTAGGATGCACATGTCCATATCTCTACAAAATCAACAGATTACATTCTTTGAGACTTAATACACAATCAAACTTATTTTATACACTCTTGTAAATACCGCAAAGAGTTTGAGAGAAAAACACCGCATTTTCTGAATGTAAATTAAGGACTGTCAATGTGTTTACACCAACAAAGTTCGTAATATTTGGCAGCTGAAATCCGGCGTCTAATTTAGACTAATTCACCAGACATAAAGCTAGTACGCACACAGGCGACACGTTTTCGCAGCCGCCAAGGCCAAATACAGCTATGTATGTTGACCTTTAGATAGCACAAATACCTACTTTAAGTGCCTACTCAATTGCAATGTTTGTCGAATTCGAAACCATACCATATCAGCAGTCTGGGAGTGGCCCATGTCTCCTCTCTTTAGGAAAAAAATGTATTCAAAATATTATTATTCAAGTAATTTCTTATAAATTTGTGTGTGTGTGTACCTACTGTGCGTGTGCTAATATATTTATAGGCTCTATTAAAACATATGACTTAAGTGTGTATTCGTATAAAAATACAGGGTTATTGGTAACTAACGCATAACCTTTATAAGGCGGCTTATGTAGATAGTAGGTCTAAATCAACAACATTTGTTCTACAAGTAGGTAGGTAGTAGGTACTTAAAATTCACGAAAAAAAAAATTCTCCATACATTTTGTTTGTTGAAGTTTGTTGAGAGGGTGATGAACTTTTTGCATTGAACAGTTTATTTTTTCTCGCGAATTTCCAAAAGTCGTGAAACAAAAGATGTTACTAATAATCAAGACTAAAATGTATGTGATTTCAGAGATCCTAACTACCTAACTTGGTAAGTAAACCTATCCAACGTTACAAAAAAGTATATAGGTAGGTAATAAAAACACACCCAATAATGAAGATATTAGTTTCATGTATAAAAAATGTTGGTAAGTAGTACATTGTCTCATAAAAATAAACTTAGTATCTATTGGTTAATTTTACTAACAGTCTATTTAACTAGGTATGTAAGTAGGTATATAGAATCATAATACAAATTTATCGAAACAATATTAGCTTTCATGATAATCAAAATGCGACAGATTTTCCAAAAAGAAGGTTATCAAGTCTTCTGAGTTTTTTAGTAACAAATTTTGCTAAGAGATGGCGCCACCCAAGCGCGCCGGATTTTGGCCCCTCTTAATAATCACGAGGTATTCATAATCCTAATTAATTTGGTACTGAAAAATCAATAATTCTACAACTAATTAATCTTCACATGTAGTTAATCCTGACTTTTTTCATATTTGTCTTTTTAATCACAGCCTCCACCGCCACCACCGTCACCACCGCTATCACACCCACCCCCACCCCCACTGTCACACCCACCGCCATCGTAGCCCGAACTGTGATGACCTGTATCACAGTGACTCGATGTGTGATGACTAGTATCATGGTGAATCGATGTGTGATGACCAGTATCATGATGACTCGATGTGTGATGACTAGTATCATGGTGACTTGTCGTGTGATGAGCATCATCACTAAAATTGGTCGTACCACTCGTCCAGTTATCATTTGTGTTGGTATAATATAAGCTTCTCGTGTTATGGCGACGTGTCCGTCCATCATCGTCAAAGCAATCACAGCACAAGCAACTTCCGATGCAACCGCAACAAGAACTCCAGAAACTTCCGCAGTTCTCAATAAAATTGGTACACATTCTTTCACACAAGTTCATATTTGGTTCGGCAGGAGTTTGTGCAGAGGATAAATTGTTTAAATATTCTCTTCTGGATGGTTGATTGGTTATTGGTTTTGCCATTTTGTCTTGTTTTAGAAGATTAGATACTTATCTCTTTCTCTATAGTCGGTCCGTGATGGTGAGTATCGTGGTCACTGGAACTCCTGAAGCGATGGATCTTTCTCCATCTACTTATTATCCGGAATTGCCCTCACAACTTCGTAAAACTTGGATTGGAAAGTATCTTTCACATGATAAGATCACCATTATTATTCTTAAATAATACAAGCAAAAATCAGAGTCTATGCGGTCTTCACAAACAAACAGTTCAAAACTTTATTATTTTCAATCGAACGCCACTTAACAAATCACTAAGAAAACACGACTGCCTTGATATTTATAGTTCCATTTGAATATTTAATTTGGAAATGGCCGGGAAAACACGTCTGGCTACACAAAATCCCAAGATCACAATTCACGAAGCAACCTGTTGCTCAAAACAAGGAAAACTTTGTAGTTAATAACGTACTTAATAACTAGCAACATGTAAAGCAAGTTTTGCAACAGTTCACGGTAAAAATACCACATTGACTGCTTCTAAGTGTGGGCAGAGACACAGAATAGGTACGGTAGGTTTAATTGATAGGATTCCAAAATTCTGACGTGAACATAAGGCTCACTTGCACAACGACTTTTAAACACATTTATATTGTTTATGTTATACTAAATACGCTTATAAATCGTTGTGCTAGTGAGCCTAAGTAAGTATATTTTATTGTACTTAATTTTGAAGTCAAATTGTATGGAAATACTATTATGTACCTACTCCAAAGTTATGATAGTAGGTTTTTAGTAGACATGTACTTAGCTTAGTCTGTCTAAATGCATATTTTTGCAATAAACCACGTTACCTAGATAACATATGTAGGTACACTAAGAATGCAGTTAAATTTATGCGCTGCAAATTGATTCATACGTGAATCATAATATTATGCACTCATATACCTAGGTACTTCCCTATACTTATCAGCTATTTGTCGCTAGATGCGTAGTTTTGTCATTATTAAGTTCTATGTAGGTACTTACCTATCTATCTATGACGATAATTAACGCAGTCAAATATAGAACGGTACATAGAACTCAAAGCTCTTAAAACTTACCCCTGGAAAATGTAATTTTTTTTTAAATAAATGTATTTGAAAATATTTAATTATGGTGTCAGAATTTGAAACAACTTAAGTGGGCCTTTGTCATTTTGATACTACTAAATTTACACGTAAAATCTTACTACCAAACCAACGTTTATTTATTAAACCGGTTTCGTTCTTTAAAACATTAGTAAGAGAATTGATTAATCATTATATTCTGTAAGTATCATAGTTTAGTTTACTATTTCATTTAACTACAATGTCGTTAATCGATGAATGTCTTTTTAATTTCAAAATTGTTTTAGGCTGTATTGTGCCACGCTTTTTCCTCCTTGCGTAGTCCTCATTACGGAGCGTCGTAATCCCCTCATCAGATATTAGTTTCTCCTTTACACTGCTCTACCATCTCCCGTCACACATTAATTTATAATACCTATTGTAGGTCACGGCTGTTTGTCTAGTACGGCAGTCGTTAAGCCATGTCAGAGGCCCTTAGGGCGGCTTGATAAACTCTCGACACCAGAGTTGGCCACTCTCATTCGATGAGAAGAAGTTTACAAAAAGGAAAGATGTTTGTAAATAAGTAAAATAGTGTAGGTGGGACTGTTCCCACACGCCAAACCAGTTTACTGACCTTTGGAAGGTTAACAGATTAGTTTTTTTTAACTAAATCAGGTTTGCGCTTGGCCATTCTATTTATTTGTTTGAGATAACGAAAATAAAAAGTAATTCAAAATAGAATCTTCTGTTTTACTCTAATTGTCACAACATGCTATATTTATATCTAGTCTAGAAAAGTAATAAAGAAATTAGTACATTTTCTACACTTTTTTTTAAATCCACTTCTGGTTTCTATCACGGATTACTGTAGGTAAAGCAGAGGGCCGCTGCTAGTTTAATAATATACAACAAATTACAAGCTTACAATACTTTATTCTTTTAATCATTTGAAACTAAATATTGCCCGACGTATTTACAAAGGCGCTCCTTAAAATTAAACTAAAAAATAATCATTACAAATACTAGAAACACTAAATTTAAAGTTTTCTAATACAAATCACATGTTACATAGAAGTTTTCTTAAAAGCACGAATCAACAGCAGATTTGTAAATTAGTTTTCTTAAAAGCACGAATCAACAGCAGATTTGTAAATTCATTTTTTGTCCCTTTAACTAGATTTTTAAATTATCAGCGTTAGGAAAAAAGATAAAGGATTAATTTACTTATCTTCTGTTGATTCAGATTTTTAAGTAAGTCTGTGAATCAAGTTATTTTAACTTAAACTGAAAAATTATATAACACTAATTTGACTTGTCTTAAACTAAACCTCTTTTTCTATCTGTATTCGAGAAAGAGATGACAAAGATGTTTAGAAACATTTAAAATAGTATTCTTATCCTTGGATTATAGAATGATTATCTGTTTATTTTTCTTATAACATCAACTGCTTAGCACTGTCATTTAAAATTTTCAGCCAATCGCAATCTGAGCTGAATATTTTAGTTCTGATTTTATCCGTGCGTAATATATCTTGCGCAGGGGCAAGTTTTGAATAATAAATTAATGTGTGCGCAAAATTTGAATTTATACATAATACAAGTATGCTAAGTATTTTACAATCATTTATGTTTATCAATAATAGCGCCTCTTAATAGTTAGATTACAATCATATAAAAAGAAAAAGAGATAATTACATTTTAAATCACGTAGGAAATTAGAAATAATGTTCATCAAACTAGCTTTTCATATTTTTTTTTTATCTAAATAGAAAATAGGAGAAATAAATAAAATGCATTAAATGCGAAATCTTAATATCTAACCTACGAATTATTGATATTATAGAAATGTAACAGTGAAAAAAATACACGAGCCTGCCACCGCGGTTGAGTTGGTGAGTGGGTCTTAACGTCCACTCAGCTGTGGCTATTTCCATCATCGTAACCAATCACAAACAAGCTTAGTTTGAGTGGTGTGTGAGAGACAGATGAAATTGTTCAAATCCCATATCACATAAGAACTTCTTTGATAATCTGTATTTTGTTCATTCCTCCATTCTCGAACCATCTGGGCTGCCCTTTCACTCCGTAGCCATTGTAGTTTTGTATTTCTCTAAAATATAGCCAAGTAAAAATCCTTCCTTTCCATTTTATTCCACGCTCGAAAAGAAATGGGGAAGCATTTTCGACACGACATTTGTAAGGTTACAGTTCTATAATACCAACTATTCGCAGTATCTAACACTTCTTTTATCTTTCGACACTGGTGTCATGAGAAATCAGACTTTTAATAATTGGATTGACCAAAAATCATAGACCAACTTAAGCGGAATTGGTAAATATGTGACAAGTTTTTTTAATGAAAGAGAAAAACAATCGTTCAGTCGAAATGAGAATCTCATCCTTTTCTAAAGTCGGTTAAAAAGTTTGGATTATTTTTACTAAAAGCAATAGTTTTCTTTACATATTTATTTCGAAGCACTGAAATGGTTTATAATTACTTTTTCCTAGTATTATTTAAATACAGTCTAATACGTGTAACGTATTGGTAATGATTTATTTTTCTCTAGCACCAATAGCACTATCATTTTAATACACCATTCAGTTTTCCTTCATTTAAATATCATACCATTATAAAAATTTGTTGATCTTCTTTCAAGCCGCAACGAGCGACGGGTCATAATAATGTTTAGCAAGGTTGTAGTAAAGGGTCCTGAGAATGACATAGCCTTTCTTTTTTCACCAGTTCAATTACATTTCCCTTTTATCCTATTTCAATTCCCACTCATCCTAATATGTTTCCCACTCGTGCTATTATTTATATTTCTCATCAGTCCTACATTTCCCGATCGTCCTATTTCAATTCCCACTCATCCTATAAGTCCCGCCGTCATTCCTGGTTGGAAGGAGAGCTGTCGTCTGCTTTTCTCTTGCAAGCGGCCTGGAAGCACATAAAACAGAAAATAATTAATTGTTATTATTATATTGAATACTAGTATTGGACGCCTGCGGCTTCGCTCGCGTTATTTCAGGATTAAAAGTAGCCTATGACACTCCAAAGATCTCATGCTACCTACGTGCCAAAAATCATAAAGATCCGTTCAGCCGTTTTTGCGTGATGAGCGTTTAAATAAACAGACAATCAGAGACACAAATAAACAGAGAAACAGACAAAAAATTACAAATTGTTGGAACGTGTTCTGTCATCAATTCGAAGTATCTCCAAACCTATTTTTTTAAATATGTTCAATGTACAGACTTTCGTTCCTGTTCAGCTTTATTATATGTATAGGTAGATAGAAACGACGAACGACGAAACACAAGTAATTACAAATTTTAAAATTCATAAGCACTTGCGTCTTGCGGGAATCGAACTAGCACCCCTAGATTAGAAGGCAGAGCCACTACCAACTAAGCTAACAGGCCAGTCAATTTATGTAAATAAAAGAAAGTGGTGTTAGTTACCACTTGAACCATTTATAACTCAAGAACAGCTGAACAGATTTAGTTGAAAATTGGTAGCTAAGAACCAGGAAACGGACAAAGGATACTTTTTATCCCGTTTTTTAAATTGAATAAAATCCAAAATGTTTGTACGATTTTTAGGTATACTCGCCTTAGCAAACTTAATTTTAGCTGTACTAACCCTTATTAGTTTTAAAATAATAGTTTTTAGTTTACTTACACACATCTGGATCTCTTTGTTATCCGAAATAAAAGCATTTTATTTTATTTTTAAAATCTGCTTATTTACTGCCTCTACAGCGAAACAGAGTTCGCCGGGTCAGCTAGTATTAAATAAATATAACAATAACATAATTATTGTCGTAAGTG
Organism: Macaria liturata; assembly: GCA_964023185.1. Lineage (NCBI taxonomy): Eukaryota > Metazoa > Arthropoda > Insecta > Lepidoptera > Geometridae > Macaria > Macaria liturata. The sequence goes on from OZ026806.1 coordinate 14,945,575, forward strand.
CTAGCCGGTTCATCATCATCATCAGCCCGTTATCGCCCACTGCTGAGCATAGGCCTCTCTTCTTGTAAGCCACTCGTCTCGGTCCTGCGCAGATTGAATCCAGGTGCTCCCTGCGGTTGTTCTGATGTCTTCAACCCACCGCATTGGTGGGCGACCTCTATTTCTATGGCCAGCTAGCCGGTTATCACAACTAAATTTAAATATGACAATTTCAAGTTAGTTATTGTTACCTGCTTCTTGTCAGGTCGGTACTTCTCCCACTTCTTGTGGTTGAGAGTGTCGAAGTCTGCGCAGGACTGCGCTATGTCCCGCAGGTACGTGGACAGGTGGAGCAACTCGCGGTCGCGCTCTCTGCAAGTAGCGAGGAAAATTATGTTAACGTTATGACAAAAAGATTATTATCTAAGTTTTGTTAGCTAGATAATAAATCAAACGAAATATATGTATCTACGTACACGAGAGAAACTAACTTAAAACTACCTGAGCTTCAGTGTCCGTATTAGGTCATGAATATCGGAATCTCGGAATACCGTAATTACGGAATTACGGAGCGAAAGTTTCGATATTACAATTCTGGTAATGAGTCATCTAATATCGCCAATATCGGGAGTTTTTTTACATTGTACAATCAGGTATTTGACCACTAGGACATCTAAAGCTAAAACCGCGCAGACGCAATGTGAATGAATATGATTTTTTTGCAATTTTAGGCTATAAAAATCTTCTTAATCTTCATTGCTGATGGTCGTGGTCTAATGAAGATCACTCGATGCACTATGCTTCTCCATGGTGTAATGATTCAGTTGTTCTATCCAATTATCATCCACCTTCTAAAACTATGTTTTCTAGAGGCGAGTTTTTTAGATACCCACAAGTTGACGTAGCCATCATTGAATATTCCTTTTTTTTGTCTTTCTATACGAGTTTGTACGAAAATGCGGCTGGCAGGTATTAACAAGATAATTTATTTCTTTTTGTAACCTTTACAACTATAAAAATTATATAACACCCACCTGTTCAAATGCGCTTGTCTAAAAGGTCGTATTTTGAGCCCACTTTTAGGGTTCATAATAAAATTCCTTCTGACGTCGTCGAACATTATCGTGTTCTTGGATGAATACTGCGGGAACTTGCCCCAAATCACGCCTAGAGGTTTCACCTGGAATTATATCAGATTACTTATTAATTAAGGAAATAAAAGCTTTTTATTTTATTTCTTATTTTTATTACTATTACAGTAAAAATGGAGCCTCGCGGCTTTGTTAGGCTTCCCGGTTTTTTATTTTGCAACAGAGCGACGATCAGCATGATATTTGGTAGGGTTGTAGTAAAGCTGTGAATTGTGATATTATAAATATGTTCAGTGTTAAAGTATAGATAGAGAGTGACATTAGCTAATTTTTACTCTTGTTTTACCGCGGAATACCCGGTAAAACCACAGGGCGACACACTAGCGATTAGTGCAAAATAAAACAAAACTTTAGGTCTATCTGATGCTTCTCAAAATTCTTACATGTTAACTACTAAACTATGAGACATACAATGACTCATAATTGTACAACAGAGTATATCACAAATTACACGGAAAAGGATGCATTATAGGTATTTTTCTAAACAATTGTTTTCCTGTTGTTTACTGTAATATTTTGTGTATTACAATACTGAATTATACCGAACTATTTTAAGTTTTTATTTGAAGCGCCTGTAGCTCATCTAGCGGCGGCAATCACATGCGATTACCAATGTTAAGCAAAGGTCGACGCGGTCAGTCTTTGGATGGGGGTGACCGAAAAGTTACATTCCTTTTTGGGCGCTTCAGTGGGTCGGATGACACGTTAAATTGTACGGCAGTTTGACTAGTACGACAGTCGTTAAGCCATGTTAGAGGCCCTTAGGGCAGCTTGATAAACTCTCGGACACCAGAATTAGCCACTCTCATTCGATAAGAAGAAGTTTGTATTAAGATATTGTCTAATTATAAATATGTACAAATATGACTCACATCTATAGTCCCATACTTGGTGGTATGCACCGTGATCATGGCTAAGTAGTCGAGATAGAACAGTATCTTGTAGTCCTGGTGTGTGGACACTCCGAGCAGTCTCATCTTCTCCTCTATCCACTTCATGCCGGTGGCCGACCAGATCACAATGTCATAGTCCTCGTAGGCCTGTGTGAGGAACTCATGGAGGAACGGTCGCATTAACTCGTATGCTGGAAAAATATGAAAAAGTAGCTTAATAAAAACATTCAAAAGACTTGATAACCTCCTTCTTTCAAAGTCGGTAAAAAAGGTTGTCCACTAACAAGCCACACTTGCTAATAAAAGGTACTTAAATTTACCCTAGATTAAATTATATAAACAACTTTAAGAACCGGCTTGATGACTTCTTCTCTCTTATTAATTTGTGATCATTGCACCAGTGGACTATATAATTTTGAACTTTGTAATATATAATAAATATTTGACAGTGTGATATGGGCATATCAGCAATTTGCTGCTGCCAATTAATGAAATAAATGGAGGCTTCACATGTAGCAAGCAACTGTTCTAGAACATTCACAGCTGAAATAGGGTATAATAGCTCTATGAGAATGCATTAGTAACCTTCCCGTGAAAAATGTTCACTGTAGCTGAAATCAGCTTGAAACACATCATCATCATCATCATGTGGATGTCTGGCAGATTGTAGTCTAATATGATAGATAGATATCATTTATTAACATAGAGAATTACAATCAAACTCATTACAATAATAATAAGAGTTGGCATCAATCATGTCTCGTCAAACATTGATATAATTTTAAGTTCAAAAATTTTGATTACTAATTAAAGTGACATAGTAAACCATCATAGGGTAGGAACTAGTGAAACTATTTTAGTTATTATACTTTAAGATCTCATGTACCTAGTTATCACTAACTGAATAAATGAATTTGAATTTAAAATTACATTAAAATAAAATAAAATAATAATTATTTTAGCTGTATAGGGGCTAGATTAGATAGTAGAGTAAACAAAAACCCATTCTTACCAGTTTCAGCAACAGATCTGTGGTCAAACAGTGTATAGTCTATGTCCAGAACAAGCAGTTTCTTGCCCTCTCTGGGTTCATTGATCATGTTGATCTTGTAGTCTTTCACTCTCTTGTTTATTTTGGCTAGGTATACCTGGAAATTGTGAAATACATATTTAATTAATAGTTACCAGTTAAAATAATAAGCTACCTATTAGGTTTATGAACCTTTGAAAATATATAGGGTGTGAGCTTGAAATTTATTGTCAGGCGACTAGGTTTAACAGGTGGTCATAAAAAATACTTATAACATAATCTCTACGGGCTAGACATGTTATAAGGCAGGATAGTACTCTAGCCGCTGCCCGTATGGGCTTACAGACATTGTAATAATTGAAAATACACACAAATTATTTAAATACATATAGCTAAGATACATTGAAAAGGAATTCCTTGTCACATAACTTAGATAAAATTTTAACAATTATACAAATATGACAAAGATAGTTTTTAGAAAAGTTTGTAAAAATATAATAGGTACCTCCTGATTTTCAATATCAACCTCCTCCTCTTCTATGTCTAGGTCATTGACCACATCCTCCACCTCAGGTTTAGTGAGAGCTCCTTGAATGGCTTCTTCTAGGGAACCCATCATCATTATCTTCAGGTTGGGTTTGAGGTTTAGCTCAGAGAGGGTGTAGTTGTCTGTTGCTACTTTACCTGGGAAAATATATAGGGAAAATAAATGAATATCGTAAGACATAACACACAGCGCCATCTAGCCCCTTAATAACTAATGTTAATAATAAAAAACTTATGTTTATATCATGGGTACTAGATAACAGATATAATAAATATATACTTGTGTATAATACATACTTATATACATAGAAACGACCAGAGTCAACACAAGTAATTAAAAATTTTAATATTCATAATTACTTGTGTTCTGTGGAAGTTGAACTCACACCCCTAGATTAGAAGGCAGAGAAGAAGAAGAAGAGGTGAAGGTAAAATAAGTAAGGTGATGTTAGCTCTTTCTTCATGTTGTGACAGAGTAATATCTAATAGATCATGGTAATTTTTAGTATAGAGTAGTAAGTAAGTTAGATGAGAGTGGCAAACTTTGATGTCATAGTTTTCAAACAGTCACGAACATGCCTACTGATAACTGAGGTGGTGGTAGTACTCAATGCTAAATAAAAAGCTACATTATTTTTAAAACATTTTACACAATCACTGTATATAAGTTTTCGTAAGTCATGATTAAATTTAGTTGTTATAATAGGCTAGCACTTACGTCAATAATAATGTCAAAAATTTGCTCGACATGTTTTGGAACACTGAGGTTTCCATCATCAGGAGGACGAGTCAGCACGCGCCACCCGGTTGAATTATTATTGATGTAAGTGATAGCTGGTTATTGCAAATAAATTTTACACAATTTTAGGTTTAACAACTGCAGTACTAGTTATATTGGACAGCTGGGTCCTGCTATAATATGTTGTTTTCAGAGTTAATATTGCATGGAATCTAATAACTTTAGTCATGAGTTAAACTTAGGTTTAACATATCCATGAATTTGTAAGAAATAGGTAACTGAACATTGAAAGTGTAAGAACTAAAGAAAAAATTGTATTCTTTCTTAAAATCTTTGTGTATTTATAGTTATCATTATCAAAACTATGAGTTTTAAATATAGCTTTGTAACAACTAGTTAAACTGATATGCAGACTCTGGAGGGACGTTTCCGTCAGTCAAATAGCAGAGTAGAATAAAAGTAAAATGTAAGAGTGGTAAGTATCAGATGACTCAAGATTAAAAACCTTGACGAAATCTTAAATTATTTTCAACAAAAACAACACAACCATGTTCGTTAATTAGCGAGTGCATTTTTAAAATACATTTCAAGAAAGTTACATCCGTAAAATCAGTAATAACGGTACTGCATTACATAAAACTATAACCTAAAATTTGCAGCAGTGCGGCATTGAATATCATTTTTATTTATGGAAACGTGTTATTTGCGATTTGCAAAGGTTATTTAGAGGATAAATCTTGGAATAATTACCCTGGAATTTCACATTTAGCAGTTTTTGTCTCTCCGGTCGAACGCCAGTCGCATTTTCGATGGCGATTTTTAACATCGCTACGGAGTCTGATGGCGAGAACTCTGGTATTTCGTATTCTTTCCCGTTCCATTTTACACTTAATTTTAATGGATTATCGTTAGCATCACACATATTTGCTAAATATTTCTGCAAAAATATCTAAGCAACAAACATGACACATAAACAAAACAATTTTGACATTAGTAGTTTTTTTTTTATATTTCGCGCCATGAGAGCTCTTTTAGCTACATGGCATTGAGCCATTATCATCATCGCCGCAACTTTACATCAAAAAATAAAACACATAAGATTCAATGAGTATTTTATTAAAATAACAATTTATATCGTGTACATTAAAACATCTAATAAGTTTTTTCTTGGCTCTCTACTATAAAATTATCTGGCTCGTAGTCAGGGTCTAAAGTTTTTGTTCTGATGATTTCTTTGTAGATGAAGGCTGACTTCCTGGGAGTCCTTATTTTATCAGAGCTGGTGAAATCTACCTCGTACAGGCCGAACTTTTCCCTGAATCATAAAAATAAAGTCTATAAATAAATAATGCTGCATTATCGATAGGTATATATGATTTCTTTAAATATTGTTTTGATCTCATCTCTAAAACACAAGGACCAATCATTGCTAATGCAAATGGCGGCAAAAGAAAAAAGCGGGAAATTGTGGCGGCAAATATTTAAAATGTTCATCATCATCATAGTCAGCTCGTTAGAACACAATGATGAGCGTAAGCTTCTTAAAAAAAAATTGGTGTCCATTAATTCCAACGTAAAATGATATCATACTTATCGAAAACTTACGTGTAACCACCCATCCATTCAAAATTATCAATCATAGACCAGGCAGTGTAACCTCTAACGTCACAACCTTCTTCGATAGCATCCAACATGGCGCTCAAGTAGTTCCTGTAGTATTTTATTCTGTTTTCGTCCAAAAGACTTCCTTCAGTAGACCAGCCGTTTTCTGTGATGTAAACTGGAGGGTTGTCGTAGGCGCGTTTGATTTCTAGAAGGATCTTGGTGAAGCCCCATGGTACTTCCTGTAAACCCACGAATAGTAAGTTTAGTTACTAGCAGCAACACTTGGCTGTCGCTAAGTAGATACTGTTTTGGTAGCCCTGTTTGAGAGTGAGCTTATATTTTTAAAAAGTCACTGGGAACTAACACAGAAGTCAAGAGTAAAATTTTTGTTGTAAGACAGGTAGGTATTTAAGAAAGTGGAAATTCACGAAAAAATCAAATAGTTTTTCTCAAACAAAAAGTTTATCGCCCCTATTCCCGCCCGCCTTTTTCTATTGCCTGCGATATTTTTTTTTGTATAGAACCACAATTTTTTATACACCTCCTTAAAAGGTCATAGCGAGTGTGTCAGCTCAGTTATGAGAGCGTCTTAAACTGACTCACCCTGATTCGAATCCTGAGAGTGAAAGAGCGAAATAGAGAGAGAAAGAGAGAGAGAGAGAGAAAGAGAGAGAGAGAAAGAGCGAAATAGAGAGAAAGAGAGAGAGAGAGAGAGAGAGAGAAAGAGAGAGAGAGAGTGAGAAAAGGTTATACCTACGTTAGTTACCCTAACTTAAACATGGGAACCAACATTTTTTTTCGTCAATTGCCAAAAATTGTAGAACAAAAGCGTTTTAGCGTTTGACTAACTAAAACCTCTTAAATCCCGTAACATATACAATGGTATGATAACCTGCAGCCAAGTGGAAGTAGCTTGCGGCCAGGACGGGTCCTTGACGAGCACAGAACCCATATCGTCCATATACGAGGGGACCGTATACATCCCCTCCACGGAAGCGTCTCTGTACGCCAGCTTGGATGTGTATGTGTTTACTCCGAGGAAATCTGGAACAGGAAATCATACAAATAAAAACGAAATTGTTTGCTGGTTAATTTTTTCTTTTTCACGCCGCAATGAAACGACAGATCACCGTGATATTTGGTATCATTACAGTCTAGGGTTCCGAGAGTGAAGTTCTGATTGAATAGAACTGAAAATAGGTATTATTTGTTTCAATATTTTTATCATCAAGCTTCAATCCCCATAAGTTTATAAATAACACCTTAGTGCGGGGTTTTCTCTTTCTCCAGATTTCTTCTATTACGGAGGACTCCCCGTAGATTTAACTCATTGGGGATGTATACGTAGGCAAGTACGTACATCGTGGTGGGTACCCACATAATTTCAAGGAAGACACACATTCTCGGATTAGAAAATTAAACTATAATTTTGGTAAAAATACTGACCCGCAGACCCTCGTATATAAGCGACCTCCAGCGCAGTAAGTTCGGGCAGACGCGAGCGAGGGTAGCCTTGCTCGGCGGACTTGGCTCCCACGTTCTGTCGCAGCTCGTCGGGGAAGTCACCGGCTTTTGAAAATATAGGGTGATCGTATTGGCCCCACTGGAAAATGTAAAAATTTTAGTGGATTCATGAGAGTAGCAACTGACTTCTGTTGTCAGAGTTTTCAAGCCTTTTAAAGTTTTAAAGGCCTCTGATATAACGCACGACTACCCTGCGTGTCTTTTAATGAGATTAATAAAGTCTTATGAGTGGACTGTAATGAATAAATAGGTACTACCGCTACAATTATTTTGAACGCTGACCAACTGACAACCGGATGACAAGTAGCCTAATCTTATCTAATAAGTCTAATCTATCTCCATATCAAAGTTTATCCCAATCGATTCCTCCGTTTTAACGTGATTACGTAATAAACACACACAAAAAATGATGCACACAGGCACAAACTTGCCCCTTTATTGTATTAGCAGAATGGTAGGGACAATTCATAATTAAATTTATACTCACATCAAATTGCCTCGCATCCGCAGCTGCTTGATAATCGTCCAAAGTCTCTGAAGCAGGTTCAAACCATGTGTGACTGACAGAGATCCCCACAGACCCGTTCTGCAGCTTCCTAAAGTCTTCATCATACAGATGATACGCGCTAGCATGTGCTAGCAGAACGTTCTTAGCACAGAGATACTCAGCAATCCCTGTAAAGTTGACTGCTGGTGCCTTTGCTGCTGACCCATATCCTTCGTAACAGATCTGTTTAGGCTCATTTATCGTAATCCAATGCTTGACCCTATCTCCAAAGTGGATGTACAAAACTTTAGCATAATCCTTAAACCAATCAACAACGGCTGGATTGGCCCAACCTCCCAGTTTTTGCAGATTGCTCGGCAGATCCCAATGGTACATGGTCAAGAATGGCGTGATGCCTTGTCTTATCATTTCATTTATCAAGTTATTGTAGTACTCTAAGCCTTGATCGTTGATTCTGTCTGCGAATCCGTTGGGGAGTATTCTAGGCCAAGAGACTGAGAACCGGTAGAAGTCCAAGCCGAGTTCTTTCATGATTTCGACGTCACGTTTGTAGAGGTGGTAAGAGTCGGCTGCAACGTCTCCTGTGCTGTAGTCTTTTACAGGATTGTTGGTGTCGTGGACCATATCGTCCCAGATTGATGGGCCTTTGCCTGGGACAGAAAATGAATAGCTGGGTTAGTTTCGTATGAGAATTAAAACCTCTTGTGTCAAGAGTTTTTACGAAATCTGCACTAAAGGGACATTATCTCTTAAACTTAGCTTTGGTTAAATCAAATCAACATTATTATGAGTTTGTTTAAAAATGATCGAGTTATATAAGCATCAAAACATACAACTGTACAATGGATGACGTTTCTTATCCATTGAACATTTGAAGATCTTAAAATCTTGTTTTAATAGTGAATGATATAATCATCACAAATTTAAACAGCTGGTTATTACTGGGTATAGGTTTCTCTCATATCTTGTCAGCCATTTCGGTCCTATGCTAATTTTGTCCAGCTTTGAAGAATAAGAAGCCAAAACTGATAATTACGAATACGACCTACTAGGAGACCATAGAAAGAAGGAGTTTACCATCTGCATCCCATCCTCCTTCGATCTGGTATGCGGAGGTGGCTGCGCCAAACTGGAATCCATCAGGAAACCTGCGGACTCTCTTCTTGGACAACGCTGCTGGGTGCAGTAGCAGAAGAATGCTGTTAAAGAGAAACACATACTTATATATTCAACTATATAGTAGGTAATATGTTTTGTATGTGATAAAGTGCTGCGATGTTTAACCTAGAGGCCTCGGACATAGTTTGACGAATCCTATTATTTAATAGTAGATTCTGAAAGTACAATGACAACGTGACAAATAGTGGCCCTAATTTTTTTATTATCTCTCTTATAATTAAGACCTTGCCGTTACCATTTCAATGAAGATGAATCTATTGATTGGAACGATATTATGCAATCTGTTTGTCAGTAGTTACCTAAATAATATTGACGAGTGTTTAAAATTATGAATCCATACCAGATTTCTTCCAAATCGGTTCAGCCGTTTGAACATAAGGAAAACACAGACATACACATTCCCAACCTGCCACCTTTGTAATATCAGTATGATAAATTAAAACAAATTAGCATCAACAAGACTGAGACAGCAGAGATCATTGGCGTATAAAAAAGGAGGCTCATGCCTAATAGACTCTTTAATGACTGTGATAAATAACTAAATACTTCTATAATTGTACCTATTCAAAGCATGAAGAAGGAATAAACACATAATAACTTACAAACAAACCAGTGTGCAACCCCGCGCCATGTCGGATGCTGGCCGCTGCCACTTTACATCTGAGAGTATCGGTGGCGTATCACATCTTAATCAAAAACAATAGCATTACTGGTAACTGTAGACCTTAACAAAACGTTTTTTTATACATATTTTATTTATTGGATGCATGGATGGATAATGGATGAAAGCAAGTAAAGCTGCGGAACTTCCCTTGCTTTAATTACCCGGGATAAAAAGTAGTCTTACTACATAGTTAATCCATGTCCATATTGTATTGTCCATTATCAAATGTACCTATGTTCACACATAATTTCATACAAACCAGTTCAGTCTATTGGGGGTGAAGAAGGAACAAATATATATGTAGGTACATTACATATACTTACAATTAGCTATGATTATAATAAAACTTTTGGGCGATAACATTAAATAAAGTTTCACGGATTTCCGAAAGTCGTAGCAAAAAATTGTCGCTCGTGCCGACCCTAAAGTTACCCTTAAAAAGTATAGGTACGTTAGTTAATTATTTCATGATACAACTTACTTTAATATCGCAGCTTCATTACTGAGACACATCGCTCGCTTCGCTCGATCGGTCACCAAAACATAAACACTTATGAAACTGACATCACTTGAAAACACGTATTGTATAATCTACAAGGAATGTGTCACGCTCATGTTTCCAAGCAGTGGCTGATTCTTTTGCTATACATAGATTTATTCGAAATCCCAATTTTAAACCAATTGTTTTATAGACTGAATGCTCTAGAGGAGTTTTGTAGATGCTGCCAAAATCACTCCATCCTTTTCTCACATATGTTGGAGTTATATTGTGCGTAAAGGATGAAGTGATTTTAGTGCTATCTATAAAATTCTTCTACATTGAAGCGGGTTCTAAAAAGCTTCAGGCATTTTGTCAAATTGCTACATTTAAACTTTTTTTGTTATAGGTAACTCTCATTTGAAAATGTGCAAAAACATACAGCACAATCAGAAGGAATCTATTAATCTATCTATTAATTCTATCCTGCATATTTCCGAAATCTCCTGAAAAACTACGAGTAGGTGAAATTCGGGGCTTTTCTAGCTTCTTACGAAATAGCTACTAAGTACTTAACTAGTTCACGAACTTTTGTAGCGAAAAACAAAGATTTAAAATTTTACTTAATTTACCAGTAACCTGGTATACATACAACAATATAGTTTAAACTCATCGTAAGATACAATTTCGATAAGATAAACAATATCATATTATGAAATCTAATACAGAATATGAGAATCACCTCCACACTACACATAAATATTTCATTAGTTATATAACAACATGATTTTTGTTAACAATCTTCGGGCGGGTCGCATTATTATACCAATCCATATACCTACCTACGTACGGTACACAAAGTTTCTGGCATCTTTTAGAGACGCCTCTTTCTATATTAAATACCACAAAAGTTTTTTAAGATTCTTCAATCCCAAAAAAACTATAGGTACAATCAAAACGAACTATTTTCTAACCAACTCAACAAACAACAAAGAAAATAACTAAAAACGCGGAAAATCAATGTATTTTTATGCCTACTAACTAAATTGACACCTATTGATTGAACACAAAATAAAACCACAACATTCTATAAATAAAACATTTAATAAATAATGGCAAAACAAAATACAAGAAACATAACATAGGTAGGTAATCTAATTTTGACCGTAATAAGTGACAAGAGTATTTTGTCTGTATATGGAATACTAATCTTAGAAAATACTCTTTTATTTAGATATAAGGGTAAAGTTACACTCGTTTATTTTTCCTCAGTCTTTCAGGTTTTTCTACCTTTATCGTCCAAGGATTAGTCTGAAATTATAATAAAACTAAACATTTAATTGTATTCGGAATTAAACTAAAAATTAGTCCAGGTGCCTAACTCTATAGTTTCTCAAAAACAATAAGTACTGATGGTAGATAATATTATAATCAGTATAATAAACCATCGCCTATGGCTACTCGCATTGCATTGCATTACCAGAGAAACGCTAACACTAAAATTATCTCAAAAGTTATCATCTGCAATGGATCTCCCCAAAGTAACGCCTGAAAGTACCAGTTCGGTATCTGTCAGTATACCTATTGATCCTGACAGATACCGAACAGCCCCCTTACACAAGAGCCGTATTTTAGTGAGCGTACTGACGCATACTTATGAAATAGAAAGACCAATGTATGGGATTGACATCACGATGCGCTCCGCGGGGGAAATTGTTACGTCACTCCCATACATTGGTCTTTCTATTCCATAAGTATGCGTCAGTACGCTCACTAAAATAAGCCTCTTGTCTAAGGGGGCTGCTACTAAAAATCCATGACGTACCTGAAATCTCTTCCTTGGTGTGTAAGAATCGTCGAGTCGCTTAGTTTTTCGGCCTGAAACGAAAATATGAATAAATTAGTAACTATGAAGGCGTTGGAATACTATTTTTTTCTTGTACATTTTGCCATGGGTGTTTCTTGAATCATCACTCGGTATTCTATTAAAAAAAAAAGGTTTAATTCTAATTTGTTGTCGTAAATCTTAATTACATACCTTTGCGTCTTTTGTGACTGCTCGTGGTTTGCGATCTTTCTTTTTCTTGTTGGTGGAATTTCTGAAGAATATAAAATGTTAATATTTTATTTTTTGCTCTGTAACCGTATAAAATAGGCATATGTATGTATTATAGATTTGGAGAAGCATTACCTGAACATTAGCCATAGGATACACCCGAGGCGAAGTAAATATGTTGTAGAAAAGCTCATTGTAGTACTTTTGTGACTGGAAGATAAAGGTGATATTAAAATATTTGGCTAAATTTCTACGTACATAAGTAATAAAGCAACTTCGTTATTACAACTTAGCAATACAAGTAGACCTGTAGTGGAGAAAGAGCAAGGATCCATCAAAATATAGTCAACTTTGCAAATAAAGAACATTTTATTTGTTTTCAAAACTACATATCTCCATATCAAATGCTTCTAGAGTTCTAAAACTTACCTCCAGAAGGTATCTGGATGGTGACATAATATCTCCGTAGCCAATATCTGAAAAGATTAAAATATTATTATCGACGAAAGAATAAGATACTTCCACGTATCTTTACCAGAATTAAAGCATAGTTAAAATAGAAAACATTTCTAGAATATTGAACATGAAACAATTTACTCCGAGAGCTCATACAGTTTTTCGCAGAATACTTATTCATAAATACTTACGTCGACTCGGTATGAACTGCGTCTTACTCCGAAACGTGACAGTTTTATCCCCAGCCATGATCCCTTTGCTCCGAAACGACTTCCTCTCCCTCATCTTCTGCAAATCGTATTCCTTCTTCTTCCTATCTACTACGTTCTTCTCTTGGTTGTAGACTTTCTTTTCTACTATAGGGCTCCACCAATCATAAGTGGCCGTGCTGACGTCACAATGGTTTGCTCTTTCTGTTGTCGTTGATCTGTTTGACTTGGTTACGACTTTGACTTTGTATCTCTTCTTTAAGTCTCTGTTCTTTTGTGGTAAGCGATAGTCAACGCTTGCAAGGCTACAGACGGTCGTGTCAGTTTTAGTCCCTTCAGTTTCGGAGGACATTGTGTCCGTGGTAGAGGTGGTTGGAGATTGTGGCTCTTGTTTTGTTTCTGTAAGACAGTTGTGATAAATGTGATGTATCTTTTCTTTATCTTAGTGTAACAACTACCGTTTATATTTGACTCATATACATCTTAGTTTCAACAGAAGATCAGTGATGGTTGCTTATATTCAGCATATTATGTCAAGTTCGGAATGGGTTGTGACATGAAACTAATGCATTTTAACCTAGTTATTTTCCATCGTATGTTTGTTATGTGATAAGCAAAATGAGTATTTTATCTATATATCTATTTATTAAGTATGTTACGAACCTTGTCTGTCAGGCATGACAGTCCCAACCTCATTGCTATCCAACGTGCCAGTCAAGGCCAAGCACTGGCTGGGACATGTGCCAACCTCCTTTAAGCTCTTGTAGCATTGCACTGCACATGTGCAAGTCGCATTATTACAGGTCATTAATTCTGCATCTGATGAAAAAGAAGATATTGGGAAAAATTGCATTTTGCAAGTCATCGATTCTGCAGCTGATGAAAAGAAAATATTGGAAAACTCTTTTTCTCTGAACTTTGGCTATAGCGATGCTTAACATCTGGCGAGATGTGGTCAAGCGTTAGCCTGTTCTGTTCTGTAGCATTAGAAAACGTCTTCTGCCTTATGCGTGTAGTTATCTGTTGGTCTAAAAGGAAGATCAGCCCTGACTGTTTGAAGTCAGCTGAGTGGAGATCAACTTGTGACAGAATAGCTTTTTTACGCGTCTTTTTTAGCTTCTGAACTATTAGGCCAGCGATAGCAGGTTGATCACTTTTAGACTTAGAATTAGACGTTTGATCAGTAGTTTAAACATTAGTTACTTACAATCGAACTAACTAAAAAGCTAGTAAAATACGGATTATTCGAATGTATCTCACCAAACCCTTCACAAACAGCGACTTTTCCTTGTTTATGACTCCTGGCTGTCACTTGAACGGCCAGATCTTCTGTTTTATGTTTCCGGCATACGTTTTGACAGCCACTGTGGTAAAAAAATAATTACCATCATAATCATAATGTAAAAAACAAACTGTTTTTTGGTTTGTCTGTTCCTGTTATTTTATTTTACTTTATTTATTATCAGTCGGTTCCTTCGGCTAGTTTTTGTCTAGATATAGCGCAAGCGAATAAACGAGCAACCACAGAAGCATGTAAAAGTCAGTGATAGTATCTACATTTTTTTTATTAACCTGTGCTGTCCCACTCCTGGGCAAAGGTCAAAGTATCTACATATTGTATTATTTTTGGACTAAGCAATTATTTTTTTACATGAGATAGGCTCTTGCTTGACTACAACTTGCCTGATGTAAAAGCAACGTTGTAATCTACGATCTAGCGCGCTTGCCCAGAAGAAACCGGTTTACTCTCGACTTGAAGACCGACAAATTATAGTTCAAGGGGAATAGAGATTCGGGCAACTTTTCGGGCAAGTTTACTGCGCTTATGTAAAAAAAAGGCTCAAACTTCATACCATGATACCATTGTTGGAAAAACGCTTACTCCTTTGTCATCTACAAAAATAAAATAACGCATTTAGAAAACGATAACTGAATTAATTACAAATACAATTACAGGCCTATGTATTACATATGTATTTGTAGGAACTATTAGTGTCATGTATCGGGCATGAAAACTCAAGAAAACTTTGACTAATTTTAATAGTTTCTAAGAAATCCGTGTAAACCCATATCGGACATTATGTATGTACTTGCACTTGTGAAATTTAGCACACACGCTTAGAAGCTTAAATGGATCATTAAATATAATTTTATCCTATTCTGACAATACCACACACCTACACACTAATCAAAAAGACGATCTCCAAAGAAGATTGATAAAATAAATTTACACTTACCCGTATCAGTAAACTTAAACGTTAGCTCAGTTTGCATTCCTCTACTTTCAATTTTCTTTACTTTCTTTTTAGGTATTACTTTCTTTATTTCATCTCCTTCGTCTTCTTTTATGAAAAGAACAGCTCGCGGAGATTTCTTATTCTTGTTCTCTGTTTTCAGATTTGATTTCAATACCTCTGGTTCCGTTATATTTGATTCTAACCGCTTTGGTTTTGTTATCTTCATCTTTAGCATATCTGGTTTTACTAGATTAGATTTTGACTTCCCAGGTTTCGTTGTATTCGATTTTATCGTCTCAGTTTTTATTATATTTGACTCCACCACTTTTGATTTCATTATATTCGCTTTTAGCATCTCTATTGGTCGTCTTTTCTTATCATCAGTGTGTTTGTGATGGTCATTAACTTCTTTAATTGGGTTTTCTGTTGCACGGGAGGTTTTTGGCCGTTTTTCGAATTTGGACAGAGAAATTGAGGAGTAAATAGATTTTATAAGCGATAAGGGGTTTGAGAAGGTTCTGAAAATAAAAGTGTTAATTAATTTATGAGATTATGTTATAAAATTATAATAGTATTAATTACTTTACATTTTGAATTTCGCGAGTACCTTTTAACATTAAAGCTGTAATTTTGTTCTTCTGGCGATGAATAAGTCTTTGCATGTGTGGCACTGTGGGATTCTGGGTGAGAGGTATCTAAAGAAAATATTAACATGTATATACATAAATTCAACATATCTATAACGAATATGGTTTAACTGGTAAATGTTTATGGATACCTACATATTATTGAAGATAGGAATATTGATAAAAATAATGGAATCTTAAGACATTAAAAACGGAATATTTAATGTGATCTTTATGTACCCATTTACATGCAAATAAATAAATGAATGAATGAATGAAAAAGTATAAAAGCAGCCTGGTATCACAGAATTCAAAGTTAGTTGGCAAATTATGCCAACTTGAACCGACCTCTAAACATAAATCAATGCAAGGTTTTTTTCATAATATTTAATAAAAACCTACTTTTCGTATGAGCAGAACTTTCTTCTGGTCTTTTAACAACATCGAGTTCTTTACTTGGTTTAGTTTCATCTCTGACAGTTTCTCCATATCTTTCTTTGTCCATAGAGCTATTTTCAAACAGTAAATACTCACAAGAACTGCAAATTATTGATTTTACGAATTTTCCGATTGCACACTTTGAGTATGTTTTTCCTATAATATAGATGTTTAACTTTTAGATTAATGCAAGATAAAAAGTAGCTTAATGAACTGAACTGTTCACTATACGTAGCTCCATACCAAAATTTACCTAAAACTGTTTAGTCATATAAGAGTGAAATAGGTTTTTTTTAACTTGAACGGGTTTGCACTTGGCCATAGTTTACCTGATAGTAAGCAAAGGCTATGACCTAAGATGGAGCGTGCTTACCCGATAAGAACCGATTCACTTTCGCTTAATTAATTAACACACACCGACAAACTTACGCCTAAACAATATTAATATTATAGCTACTACGATTATAAATGTTTTATGGCATTATCTCATTGAAATTTTAACCGAAGTTTGTAAAATTGTATTACCTTCTACTTTGGATACTGCAGGGTTTTTGAAAATATCACGAATATCCTGCTCATTTATTGATTCAGTTGAAAGATCCAACTGTAATCTTGGTATCATGATCTGTAACATAAATATGTCCATTATAGGACAAGATTCGGTTTTTAAAGTCATATCTTTTTAAAGAACCTATAATCCTATTTATATCCACTCCGACATAATTTGCAGCGTGAAGAATTCATTTTCTCTATTATTCTAACAGTAAAATTTATCGTCAAAAAATAAATCGTTAAAACATGCGGATACTAGATGTTTCTCAGTTCTCACCATTAGTCAAATCATAACATAACTAAACCGTTATATTCCAAGTAGAGTATTTAGGTAATACTTACATTGTTTACAACGACGTTATCATTTTTAAGCACCATAGGATCTTTCATTGTCAAGTCTACATCACTTTCGTATTTCTTTACCCAGTCTCGTTCATCTAAATACGCAAATAATCTTGAATTTCCAATAAAATTTCCTTTCTTTCTCAATCTTACTCCAAAACTGCTACTTCTTGATAGGTCTATGACCTTTTTGCGTTTCTTCTTTCTTTTAGTTCCGTGATTTTTGATTGGAGATTCATCTTGTTTATTATTTGTTCGAATATGGAATAATGTCCATTTCATATTGTTCCAGTATCTTGTGAAAGGCGAATTTTCTTTGGGATTTTCTTTTTCAACTTTTGTAAAGAGTCGCTCGTTTTTTGTTCCAATACAATACGTGAGAGAGTTTTTGCTGAGATCTTTAGGATTAATATTAAAAGCATGTTTTGTAGATATTTTTCTTGATTTGTTCAAATAGGTCTTCGCACCTTTAGGTCCATCGTCGTCAGAACCGTGCTTTTTAGCTACTTCACGAAATGTTGTTTTGCTAATCATCTGCCAAAACGTATCTTCGTTTAAAACGTATTTCTTTCGTCGAATCAGTTTCTTTTTTCGCAAATATGTACCAAAATCGGAAGAATATCGGTGTTTCATAATTGCAAGTGGATTTTGGGTTATTTCGTATATACTGTATTGAGTTATATTAAAAGCTGGTGTAAATTCAAACTTGAAAATGAAGCCTTGTAGTTTTTCCTTTTCTAGATCATCATTAATTTCTTTTAGGTTATTACACAACATGAAGCAAATATTTTGGTGTTCTTTAGTTTTCAAATCTTTGTGTACTCCGTCATTTGTGTAAGAATTTTTATTCCCATTTTCTGAATGTTTTAGCAAAGGTATTGTTTCATTATTTTCCCCTTTTCGTCCCAAAGTATAATATTTCTGTTTACTAATGCGACTAGAAGAATTTTGTTCATCATCGATTTGTTCTTTCATAAAATACGATCCAGTTTGAAAGCCTTTATCATCCTGAAAATATTTAATCACGTATTGAGTTATTACTTTATTAGTAGGTACGTATAAAGTATATTAATAGTTTTCGCAAATAATAATTGTTCGTAACTATTCCACAAAGACATAGTTATGGACATAGTGGAAAATATAGAAAACTGCTGATTTATTTCAGTTTTATTAGTGTTTTGTTCATCGTACATTACTGCTGAGTATACGCCTCCTCTCCAGCGTGCCACACAGAACGGTTTATTCATCAGAATCAGTCCGTAGAATCTAGTTCCTACCAACGAGCCAAATCAGTAAGTAGATAAATAAAAATATAATGATTAAAACCGACAGCTAAAGACTGAAATAAACTAAAGACTTACATGATCTTTGTTGTTTCTTCTATTGGCATCTCTATTGCGGTCTCTGTCGCTTCTCTTATTATCTTCATCATCTGATGACCCTCTGAAATTCACAAAAATTATAGTGTTATGTTAAAATATCTAATAAATAAGTCGAAATGGAACTACGATTCAGAAGAGGAATTATTTTTATTTAATATTTTTTATATTAGTAATTATACTGTCTCTATGACTCTGGCCTCGTAACACAGCCTAACGGCTACCACGAGGTCAGAGGATTCGAAAGTTTTTTGGCAAATAAATAATTTTGTATTTTGTTTACGAGTACCTATTGCCTGTACCACAGAATACAAAGTACCGCCTATGTGTGCGAGCGTGACCGCAGAACTGTGAATACAAATATTACGGGATAGCCCCAGAGTTCTCTGTCCCTATTCAAAACTAAAACTTGAAGAATTTCGGACATTCAATTTAACATCTGAAATTCATCAAGTCCCATTACGGCTTCTTGATAAACTAACATTTCCAGACTAGCATCACTGAAGTCTCCATAATCGGTTGGCGACAGGCATATAGTGCAGAGTTGTCCGATGTCGCCGAAGCAACTGGGACAATAGTTGCCCGGGCAGTTGGGCACTTCGCATCTGGAAGGAGAATAATTAATAAATATTTCAAAACTTATCACATATCGCCAGAAAGAATTAATTAATAAATATATTTGATCGTATTCACAAACTTACGCCCACCTTTCTCCACGGTTTAACAGCTACTCGTAAACTGAAGTGAATGAAATTAGGCATGGATATAGGATAGTCGTATCATATATAGATATAGCATTGTACAGAATACACATCTTACTATAGTAGGTACTTACTATAAAGGCGAAAGCCGCCGCACGTGTGTGTGTTTTTTTAACTAGAACGGGTTTGCACTTAGCAATAGTTTGCCTGATAGTAAGCAAAGGCTATGGCCTAAGATTGAGCGTGTGTGTCTGTATGTAGGTACATATGTTTGCTACTTCTTTACGCTCAAACGACTCAACCTATTTAGATTAAATTTAGTATAGAGATAGATTAGGTCCTGGATTTACACATTGGCTACTTTTTGTCCCGGATGAACGCGACTAATATTTATTATAATATTACATATCTTTATATCTTATCTTCTCTTACCTTATCATTTCCATGTTCGCAACGTTTTTATCTTCAGTTACATTGCACAGCAGACATCGAGTGTTAGCGTCGATATTGACACCTACACAGGAATATAACCAGCGGAATCTGCAACGTAGACAATAATTGTTTCATATAATAAAATCTCAAGTGTCTCATCTACATAAATATACAGCCATTGGATGAAAATATTGGATGAAATTATTTAAGTATAAGGTTTACAAAGAACCTGGCAAAAACAACAACGCGGAAAACACAATATGAGAAATATGAAAGTAGATAAGTTTCAAACAAATAACGAGACGGGCAAAGCATACCTTCCCTCTCTTGAGTCGTGTGTCCTCATGACTGAGGGTTAACCGTTAAGCGAGTGCAAATCCACACATAACTTAAAAATAAAAGTCATTGGTAAATGGCCAGATTCGAACCAAGGTGCGTGTGGATGAAAAGCAGATACTGGAACCGCTTGAGCCACACTCGCTTTTTTACTTTCATTAGGCATGACTTTTCCAAAAAAGTACATAGTAATAAATGTGATGACTGTAACTTACATATTGTAAGATTGCAGCCATCGATGCAACGTCATGTGACGGTGATTCGAATATTTGTATTCCCGATGCAACTTCCTTCTTGCGTATTTCATGAAGGTAGCTGAAAACGGAAAACGATCATACCATTTTATTTCGACTGACTGTTAGCTTAGTTGGTAGTGGCTCTGCCTTCTAATCTAGGGGTTGCGGGTTAGATTCCCACTTAACACAAGTATTTATGAATTAAAAAAAATATTATCGAGTTTTTTGTGTACTTAATTATGTTTGTTTTTCACACCCGCATTACACACACACACACACACACAAACACACACACACCACACACCACATCTGCCACAATATGGCAGCTTTAAAAGAAAAACAAAATATTAAAGAAAAAAAGAGAGAAAGAAAGATTTATTTAATGTTTCTGTCTTTAATATTCCTTACCTCTAGTCCTCAGTATATGGTTGTACAACCACTGTGCGCGGTCTCTAGCTCGCTGCGACCTGTAATGCCCCATGATAAGGTGGCGTAGGCGCAGCCCGTATGGCTCGAACAGAGCGAAGAACCACAGGAGAACTATCAGGAACCCTGGAAACAGATATTACAGTAATAAGAAAGACGAAAGAACTGGGTGTTTGATTGTTTGTTACTCTCAAATTCTTGCACTAACCTATGAGGAAGTTCCTGTTATTTAGTTGTATCTCACATTATGTACTGGGATTTCTAACTTCCACTTATTATGGTATGATTGTTTTCCATTTTTAGCTACCTTTATGAAATACGCAAGAAGGAAGTTGCATCGGGAATACAAATATACGAATCACCGTCACATGACGTTGCATCGATGGCTGCAATCTTACAATATGTAAGTTATATCATTTATTTATAAATTTGAAACCTGAAGCATCATACATATGTATATGTACGTGCACCGCTCGTCTCGTCATTTGTTTTAAAAATTCTCCTTACATAATTTGAATGTGCATATTTCTCAATTTGTATGAAATTCTTTGGTGAAGATATTGTGATGGATTTATAACCAGGGTCGGCTACTTATATTCGGAAAAAAGCAACACACAAAATATGTAACACGAGACTCGTAATATGATTGGGGCCAAAATAGACTCCAATGATTATAATAATGTCGTCCTAGATGTATCCGCCAACTTATCCAGAAAAAAACCCAAAAAAGGTAGATGTAGAAATGCATCACACTCACCAATCTGACAATACCGTTTGACATCAGGTGGGTATGGATCAGGCAGACAGGACTTGTCAGGGGGTGGGAACAAGAGCTCTGCATTCATGGTGGAGACGAAAGATTGGAGCAGGTGGGAGACGAAACCTGAGTCTGGTATGGATGAGTCTGTATGGGTGGTAGGGGCTGGAAGAAAAAAGAAGGAAGTAGGAAAGGCAGTGATGTTTCACAGGATAAAAGTAGTCTATGAGTTGATTATTTTTAAGCGAGTTTAATCTATTTCCATAACAAAATAAATTAATCTCTATCTGTTCAGCTAAAGGAGAAACGTCATCATCATTGACAGCCTCTCTCATCCCAATGCTAGGCTCAGGCCGCTCTTTTTATATGTACTTACAAGCTTTACAAAGTATATATCGCTGCATATGCTTAACTTTGAATATCGTCTAACTCAGTCAACTGAGCTACGGATGGTTTAAAAAAAGGCAGGTAAAGTGCATGCATTATGGGCGAGCCAATTATCAGCCACGCGTGACAAAAACAACGGATCTTGGAAAGAAAGTTAACAATGAAAGAAAGTTAATGCTCGGGCCTTTTAGCGTAGTGCAATGTCGACTATATTCTAGTAGGTCTAGCAAGATTTATTGTACTATATTGAAGGTAAGGCGTTATTTTTTATCTGGTTATAGGTAGTTAATAACTACCCCGATCGTATAATGGAATAAAATACGTTCATCACAATCACAATAATTTTAAATTATGTACCTATCGTTTTTGAGATTATCTCAGCAAAGAACTGATAACTTTTAAACGGTTAAACCTATTTTAGAACGCTATCGCTAAGAACACTACTGGGTAAGTCCTATCCTTAATTCCTAACCTATTAAACGCTCGTAGCTCAGCTAGCGGAGCCAATCGCATGCGATTACCAATGTTAAGCAAAGGTCGACGCGGTCAGTACGCGGATGGATGACCGAAACGTGGCATTCCATTTTGGGCGCTTCCGTGGGTCTGATGACGTTAAATTGTAGGTCCCGGCTGTTCGTCTAGTACGGCAGTCGTTAAGCCATGTCAGATGTCCTTAGGGCGGCTTGACAAATTCTTGACACCAGAGTTGGCCACTCTCATTCGATAAGAAGAAGAACTTATTAAACAAAAAACATGCTTGTAACTTATAAAAAACACACATAAAAATATATACTGTGGGAAAACTTAGCACAGCACTGTAGCACAGGCGCCTGCATGGCCCCATGGTATCTGATAGTAGCGAGCACCCAGTACAGGCTGTAGTCTGCCACGATGTGAATCAACAGCTTGTAGGTTGAGCTGTCATGAACACAGCTAAACGGTTCAGTATTTTGGATGTATCCCATCTGAGCCGGAGTTATTGGCTTGCCACCGGGCCAGATGAGAGAAAAAAGTTTTAACTGGCCCGTTGATATGCTTACCGTGAATAAATTAGGAACAAATTAAATGGTTGACTGAGGAATACTTGTCCAAATGGTAACTGGCTACACAAAATATAATGTTGCTGGCTAGACTAAGATGAATCTATTGAATCATTCATGTAGGTACCTTGAAGTCTTTCTTTTTAGTGCCAGTCCAAAGTATAGCATCACACAAATTAATACCAAAATATATAGCAATACTTACGTAGCACAGGCGCCTGGATGGCCCCATGATATCTGATAGTAGCGAGCACCCAGTACAGGCTGTAGTCTGCCACGATGTGAATCAGCAGCTTGAAGGTTGTCACCGTCATGAACACAGCTGAACGGTTCAGGTGGAGCTTCTCTGATGCGACTAGACGGAATGATGTTGTCTGGAATATTGAGCGGTGATAGTCATTGTAGAAAATTTTAAACATTATTGATTGCGACTAGATTCCTGCGGTCATGCCTGTAAAATAAAAAGTAGACCGTTTCACTCCCAGGACTCTATACTGTCTCCATAACAAATTTCACGATAATCTGTCCCTCCAATGCCACGGGAAAAGGAACAAACACATCAACAAGCCAAATGCATAAAAACTTGTGGTAGGCCACTTCTTATCTCAGTTTATGTAGGTAACGCCGCGGTACGTTGCTTGTTTATTTATATAAACAAGCAACGTCGTCAATAAAAAGTACTTACTGTAACATATTTAGCTCTTTCCCTCGCATTAAGAGGCAGGACAGTCTCTCTCCCTTCCCTGAGTCTCTTCAGGTCAAGCCCTCGGAACTCTTTCGTGATGAATCTGTTGTCAAACCGGGGCCTAGTCTCGAACATACGCTGGTAGTGTTTAGCTCTGGAAATAAGAAGGATAATTATGGAGAAGTTGATACTTCACTCATGTTTCCCGAAAATTCTCTTCAAAAAGTAAATAGTTGGAGGCATAGCAGAACGTTGAGATCACGTGACCACTCGTGCTGCTATTACCGACGAAGCAACATAAAATGTATAACTTAACCTTACCTTAAGAAGGTAGAAAAGAGTGGCCTCAATGAAAAATTACTACCTACATATTTTATTAGCATTTCATACACCTTTCTAGCTTAGGTAATTCTGTTCTGTAGGAACCTGGTTCGAACCTCACTTGGTGTGGTATCTTTTTGCACAGTTTTCACCTAAATACTAAATAAGCAGCAGAAACAGACTAGTATCACATAAGCTCAGTGATAACCAAGTTAGTATAGGATCTGCTCTTGATCTCAGTCACTACGCCACAAGCAACGTGACTATTCATGCTGCTAATACCGATGGAGCAACAATGTCCACCTTCCTACCTTCATACTAAATGACGTGGGTTCCAATCTCGCCCAGTAAGGATTCTTTTTGCACAATTCTTACCTAAATATGATAAGCAGTAAGAAGAGGCTAGTGACACATGAGCTCCACGATAACCAAGTTAGTATAGGATCTGCTCTGCTCTTAATCTCAGTCACTACGCCACAAGCAACGTGACCACCCGTGCTGCTATTGCCGACGAAGCTGTACGTGTATTGGATGTTCAGATTGGCGTAGAGAAGCTCGCTGAGACGGGACACAAAGGTTTTTAATTCTGAAATTGGATAAACAACTCATATTTTAATCTAATAGTTCGTGTAATTCCGCGGTACACTCTTCAAAATGCAAACGATAGAAAACCGACAAACTGGCAACTTTGCGGCGGTGTTCAAGACTTTGAAGTTTCGCTAGGCACAATTTATTATTACCAATGATCTTCCGGGCTCGACTCTCAATTGCCTCTAGTGCCTCAAGCCCTCTAATACCTAGCTAAACTATAGCACATAAGCAATTAAGCCTACTATAGATGGAGCTAGTTGCTAGAATAGCTTTAGATTGATTACAAGATAAATAGTTCGGAAACGTTGATAACTGGTACCTACATTTATTGATATTCAAAACTTAAGTCCTACTTAGTAGATTTGCTTATTTAAAATCTGTAGTAGATTAAAAAAACTTACTCTTCCGTATGGTAGCTACATAAGTCACCTCCGCAAAGTCAGCCGGCACAAAAAACTTATCATACGACTTAAGAGATGCACACACTGCTTTGTGCAACTTATCTTTATTCAAAAACCATGGTTGTTGTTTAGTCTGTGGTTTAGTATCTTTGATCACTTCTTTTGGACTTTCACGATTTTTAGAATCCCTTTTAGCATAATTATCTTTTGCTTCTTTCATATTCTCCATAATGGGATTACTTTTTATTTGTTTATAAGAACCAAAATCAAATTCTACGTCATCTTTTCTGTGAGATTTTACATTTTTGATACCAAATGCGTGTAGAAGATCTCTCAAATAGTCTTTAGTGGACTTTTTAACATGTCTTTTTGGCATGTGGTCGGGCTTAAAAGTTTTGATAGTTTCAGAATTATTTTTCATGATATTCAAACATTTCTCATGAGGTGTACCGACTGCATCATTGCATATGTCAGCAACGTAAATAAACCATTTGAAGTTTGACTCGATCACTGATGCTGAAATCAATATCAAAATACAGTTAGGTAGCAAGTAATATTTGGATCTGTCTCTTGCTATCTCTGTAGTAGTTCTTTTTTTATAAACATACTTTTATAAAAATACTCCTTGTATTTTTATAAAAGTATGTTTATAAAAAAAACTACACACCGGAACTTCACACACTTCAAAAGATTCCTGGAAGATCGACAGATAAGATTTTCGATAAAAAAGACGCAAACCGACATAATCGAAAACAATCTTATTATTTAGATTAAGGTTTGTAAGTTAGTCTGAAAGTGGCCATCACTGATATCGAGAGTTTTCTTCAACTCGCTTATTTGAGATACAGAAAATCACAGAAAAATCTTACCCATACTCAGGATGAGTCGGTTAATCCTAATCAAAGCCTTCTTCAGTTTCCCCACGACGGTCTTCATGCTAGCGATGGTGATCTTCAGCGAGCTCTTGATGGAGTTGTAAGGTTTCTTGATCGAATCGTTGATCTGTTTCACGCTTAGCTTTATCTGCTCCTGGGAAACAAGAAACAACGGATTCACAAACATTTCTTGAATTGTGTCACTCTCTGTACAAATTTTAGTTACGCAGTAAATCAACTGTTTACCACTAATTGGATTTGATTACTCAGAATGAAAATTAATGTTTGATAAATTAATTGAATTAATGTCAGTTTCCATAAAAAAGGAACTTGCTTTACATTACATTTATAGACGTAACGTTTTATTTTTTTGGTATCCACATCATGATGGATTAATAACTAAATAAATAATACCTGTGTATTTGCCACACTTGAGTACTAACAGATATACCATGAAGGTTACAGAAGTCAACTGCATACTCGTATTAGAATCTTCTGTTACCTATCTAATTACATGCCACAGAAGTGGAAAGAATTTGTCAGTTTCGTAACGTGTAGTTACAAACTGTCCAATTTAGTTCCACAAAAAAAAAACATAAGTAATGTCAGCCATGTATAGTTAAAATACATGATTGAAAAATGTTATTGATGTTTGTACCTGGGTGGCTGCCATAGAAGTGGAGAGCAGCTCACAGTTCCGCAGCGTGTTGGTAGCGGGCCCGGTGAGGATCAGCACCAGGGCGTAGCAGGTCAGCGTGTAGCGACCCACGCGCGAGAACAGCTGCGGTGCCAGCAGGAATATCAGGCATCTGGGACAATTAATTCTGAACCTTATTATGTACTTCAGTAGTTCTGTTTAAGAGAAGTTCATAATAAACTTCATTTTTTTAATGTATATTACACCAACGTCCCTGGTGAACCCAAGATTCTTTTGTATCTTATCTATGTATTTGATTGATTATTATACAGATTTATTTGATTGATTTCTTAAACTTCATTTGGACCTAGTACTTTTATTGTGCGAACTGCATAATTGTAGCACTCCCTGCCTGACTTCCTTTTCCCTGTGGACTACAATCTGGCGATCTTCAAAGCCAGAGTGAACCGGTTCTTACTGGGCAAGCACGCTCCGTACTAGACCGTACCTAACCCAGAAATATAAGACATATTATGTATCTGTAACTATTAAGTCAACGTGAAACGTCAGTTTTTCAACTGACTTAAATTCAAATTCAAATTCAAATTCAAAATCATTTATTGCACTCATGGGTTGCTATGCAGATGGTAAATACATATTATACATAAAAAATACAGAAACATTCGCCACAAGCTTACCTTTCGGTGTGCAACTAACGTAGGCTTACTCACATCATTATTACTACACATATGATACACAAAACTGATCATTGTTAGTTATTTAAGAAATACAAAACAAAAACAAACACATTTCTTGCATTTGAAACATAAAATTAGATATTGAAAATGAAAATTAATTGTTGAAAAAGTTGTAAATAAAAGGACCATAGAGAATATAAACGTCAAAAGCAAAATTACAATGTCAAATATTTAAAGCTTATTATGCATGGTCAAACTTATTAAATGTCAGTCAATATACATTATTTTTATTAAATTACACTTAAAATTAAAATTGTTCATTTAAAAAGCTATCAAACTTGTCATTAAAATACATGTTCACATCGTAGTATGCCTTTTCCAATAAGAAACACTTTAGTCGATACTTAAACATGCCAGGTTGTGATGTATCCTTTATACATTTTGGTAGATGGTTATAAATCTTTGTTGGCATAGACAAAACACTTTTACTCATAAATGTGGTATTACATTGTGGCATACAAAGTTTGTAATTACATCGTTTACTTTTTAAATTACAAAACAAATGAAGATTATTGCGTACAAATATTACACACTCATATATATAAATACATGGTAGTGTTAAAATTTTTAAACTTTTGAAATACGGTTGGCAGGAAACTCTTTGCCTCAGACCACAAATTGCACGAACACACTTCTTCTGTGCTCTGAAAATTGATTCCCACTCCGTGCTGTGACCCCAGAATATGACACCATAGCGGATCAATGATGAGACGTGGCCATTATATGCTATCAAAACTGTAGGCCGGCTAACAGTTTTAGCAAGCATGTAAAGTGCATAAGATTGTTGACTCAGTTTTGATTGTAACTGTTTTACATGCTCTTTCCAGTTTAAAGCGTTGTCAAGAGTTAAACCTAAGAACTTAGTAGAGTCAATAATGTCAATTTTTTGTCCAGAGAAAGTAATATCTAAATTGCCTAACCTATTTGCTCTATTACGGAATGTCATAATTTTAGTCTTACTCAAATTTATTTTTAAATTATTAAATGTCAGCCAAGTCACAATATTTCTTAATGTCAAATTTATTTCATTTTCAAAATTCAAAGAACTGTCTCCACTGAATAGAACGGTGCTGTCGTCAGCGAAAAGGACAGTGGGGTGTGTTGTAATCTTAGGTAGGTCATTTATGTAGATGATAAAAAGAAGCGGACCGAGGACGCTTCCTTGGGGAACTCCAAATTTGACATGTCTGCATTCAGATAAGTAAACAACTTCTGTTTTTAGTTTTGGACATATGTTATTTATCTGGGTGCACTGCTTACGGTCACTTAAATAAGATTTTAATAGATTGTTTACGTTGCCTCTAACTCCGTAGGTATCTAGTTTTTTTAACAGCACACTGTGGTCTACGAAATCAAAAGCCCTTGTGAGATCCATAAATAGACCACAGACCGGTTTTCCATTGTCAACTTGCTTTATCACAGTTTGTAAAAATCTATGTACCGCCATATTAATGGTTTTTTCTTTACGAAACCCTAACTGCTCAGGAGCGAAAATATTAAATTTTTCAAAAAAACCATACAAGCTATTATAAATAACCTTTTCGACAACTAAAAAATGGAGAATGTTTTAATTTAGAATAATTTATTTTTTTACTCATACTCGCACACATACAATTTTACAAGTGTATGAATCGATTTAAGTAAATGATAAGTTTAACATGGCAAGTGTGTGAATGTATGTATGAACATTGAACACACATAAACCCGTTGAAGTCTTTTGCTCTATGAAACCGAGCTGAGTAACGCGTTGATGTCTTTTGTATGAGACAAAAAATAAAATTAATGCAAATGTTTTTATCGTTCGATTTATAGTTAGTATCAATACCACAGGTCTCCGCTATCTGCTAGTGAGTATTTAATAAAGAGAAGAAAAAGCCTGGAAGAGATCACTCAAGGTGATAAGGCCGCCCACTTGTGCATTTATTTATCGTTTAAGTCCTTTTGACATTGTTAATTTGTTTTGGTGTGCAATAAAGATATAATGTATTGTATTGCATTGTAATAAAGACAGGTAAAAAATTACGTACCTCATCCGATCACTGAAGGTAAGTCCAAGCGTGACCAAAACTCCAAGAACCGAGCTCAAAACCGTCGCATTCATCACAGATAAAGACAATTGAAATACAAAGAACATGAACCCTAAATACGTTAAACACAGACCACCAATAAACCCATAGAAACCTCTCAGCAAAATGCTTGGCAACTTCATATCAGCTCGAAGATTCACGAAGAAATTTGACACAGTACTGCCTTCCGGATACCATTTGCTAAACGTTCTTGACAGGCGTTTTTGCATTCCCTGTTTGTAATGCTTGAACTTTTGGAATAAGGTTTTGTCGGGCATGTCGGAACGGGACATGAAAATGGAGTTTATTTTCTCGTTTTCGTAGTTTTGACGGTGCTTTTCGATGGTTCGGGCTTTCCAGAGAAGACCGAAGTGAGCCATTTTGATGAAAATATTATAGACTACTCGTTAGAAATAGGTCTCTTTAAGATTTGTCTATCTAAGTATTTAAGATGGTTTATTTTGTGAAGCAAACGATGTTGGTTTGGTAAGAATACATGTTGCTTTCATTATTAAAATGGAACAAGAAAATTAAACGCAACTCGTAACTTATTTACTCACAAATTGACAACTGTGGGATAGAAATTTATCAATGTCTTGATGGGATTCTAGTTTGAAAGAAAAGTTTGTATAAGGTGCGCTGAGGACGAAAATCTTAGGTTGTATATATTTTTTTTATTAAGTACCAATTGTACCTAATTATTAGATTTTTTTCATCAACTCAATTTCTATAATTTACATAGATATATGATTATTTTTAAAAATCGCACTACGAGTGCTAATTATATCAAATTTTAGTTCATAGGTATCCAGGTAATGCTACATTGATTAAATAAATAGTACAGGTATTGGCGACCTAGGAAATGCTTATAAAGTACACGCTTACATATTTATAGAAATAGCGGTAATCCTGCTTAGTGTTTAGTTTGTGCACTACAATACCTGAATACCTAGATGTCAGTCAACTATTTTTCTCAGAAACAACAATCATAATATATCTATGTACCGTTTCAATTCAATAACCAAATATGTGTACCTTTTAAATTATGTCCTTAAACGTCTTCGGTCATTGACTGTCCGAATTAACGCAGCAAAGTATTATTATCTTCGTCTCTATCTACACTTTAACGTAAGAAAGAGACAAGACAAACACAACGGTACCTGTATTTTCTCGGCCGTACAGGTTCACAGTCAAGGTCTGAAGGAAAGAGACAGACATAGATAGATAACAAGGAGGAAAGGAGATTCTAAGTTCAAAATGATAAAAGAAAATAAAAGCGTCCACATCGCACGCGCCGCCCTCTAAATACGAATTTGATTTTCGAATAACTTCCGTGGAAATTCTTTAAGATTTCAGACTGTGGTTGGTTTATATAAATATTTTCTTTTTTTTGTGGCTGGCAACTTTAGTGTGCCAATGTTCGCGACTTACGTGTACTTTTAGATTTACCGGTGCGTGAATTTTTGTAGTTTCGATCGGAATTTGTAGTGACGATGGCTTAAATGTGAAAATACATAATAATATTGCGATAATAAAAGAGTTTTCAGTTAAAGAAGATTTTAGTAAGAGTGAGAAAGTGTACAGTATTTTATAAGAATTTGTCGGAGATTTAATTTTGATATTGAGGGTAAGTTTTGAATAAATTTGTACGAGACTAGCTTTTTTAAGTTAAATACTAGAAAATTTGCTCATAAAAAATAGTTTTTTTTAACTATTGTATATTGGATCGATGGTATAGTATAGAGTACGTATGTAAGAAATAATTTGAATAACAAAGTCATATTTGAAATCGATTTACCACGACATTTTTATTGGTAAGAATTCAATATTATATTTAATAAGTACCTACACGATATAATATTGTGCAACACACAAGTTTTAGATTTTGCAATTCAGCGAATAAAATTCATAGTACGAATAATGTTTTAAACCACAAACAAATGAATCTGGGCCAAATCAAAATAAATGATTTATCGTTACTACTTCGGTATATGTACCTACAATTTAAAGATAGTGAGGATATTGACAATTAGCTATATACTAATAACCGATAGTTACATTTTATCCGTCCTGATAAATAGCTAAGACTGATATTATTACTTACCTATTTCAATTGAAAGAATGAATATAAAAATATTAAACAAAATACTAATTTTTCTATACTATTTTTCTTTCGTGTGTTCGTACATCTTTTAATAGAAATTTGGCTTAAATATTTATTTATTAAATTTTATTTACATCATTTATTTTGGAGTAACGTAATTAATAACTTGTTGTTTTTGTCATCGTGGCATTTCTAAGCATAGACCTGAAACTAAAAAAAATAGCCAATTACATGCTCATCCATATCTCAAAAACTCCTGAATCGATTTTGATGACACTTGCACTCAATATCACTTAGTCTTTAAGATATCTGTGGACCCACATACACATACGTTATAAGGCGCTTTATCCAATTCGTACAATGATATTGTCCTATATATACGACTTGAAATTATGCCAAGTAAGTGATACCGTTCTAGCTTAAAAAAGTATTAAAATGACTTTATTGACGTACTACGTACCAGTCGAATTGATCACGTCCTTTTTTATGAAGTCGGTAAAAGCAACATTAAGCTATATAAAATGCTGAATACTGACTACTAAGACTGACCTAATGACACAGAATTCTGATTATGATTACATATGATAAGTAAATAGGGTGTAATTTGTTAACTTGCATATATTCTTTTGAGAATTTAATTTTCTCTTTTGATGAGCTATGAGTCAGGATTTTTTTAAAGCCAAGCATTATTGTCATCAATGGTTGCAACAATTCTAAGAACTTGAATTCACTCGAGCTGCATTCCGCTGATAAGACATTTTAAGTAAGCAGGTAAAAAGTTTAACACGTCTTTATGTTGCTTCTGTTTGACTAACTGCATTTTGTTATTCCTGCCTGATTTGCTCCACTGCATAAGATGCAGTAGGTACGTTTATCGAGAAAAACCTAACAATTCTATTCAATTCAATAAAAAAATTCACAACAAAGTTATAGGGGGTCAAAAAGGGCCTGAATTGCTTCGATTTTGAAAAGGATGGTCGGCCATGCCGCTTTTATGCTCGTCTTGGGAGATTCACTCTAGATTTCTAAGCTTCTCATTTAAATTTACCAGGAAATACAATATTTTAATTTTTAGCCTTATGTTTGAAAACGGCCCGTCTGATGATGATAAGCAACTAATATATTTAGGCATCGTAATTATGAGATTTTTTGTTATACCTACTAATAACTTTTGTTCTTTTAATACTAAAACTTTTGTTTTATTATTTTGTTCCATTTCAAGATATCCTATCAAACTATTACTTTCTACTTTTAACCATTTATCTTCCCTTCCAAACATAACTACAATATATCACGACACTCCTTAAATTTTTCGCTAAACCAAAACCAAACCTCTTCCATTTTTGTTAGTCAGCTAACACCGGTCCCAATGATAGGCTATTATCACCACGGCAGGTTCAAAGACCTAGTGACGTCATAAGTCCCGTTACTTCCTTGGAAGCATACATACTGTTATATATTCTGTGATGGTGTTACTTGTACATACTGTTATGTATTCTGTGGTGTTACTTGGATATAATGAAGGTACCTAACTGTGGTGGAAAGTTAAGGTAGGCCGAGCTTTGAATGTTTGTTTGTATAAGGACTGGTTCGGTTACGAGACTCGTAAATATTCTGGCGAGTTTGGAAAGGATAGTAGTAGTCAAGCGTGAGCCTATTTCATGTAAAAAAAAGGATTTAATTTTGGAGTGCGTAGGTTTTAGTCATAGAATAGAGAGGGTAATTAAAATCTCTGGTTTTGGTCTTAGTTTTGGGAAATCAATCAAATCAAAAAACTTTAGAAAAAATCATCCATAATAGATGCAGAGTTCTTATTTGCCTTCGCCGCACAAGATATCTAACAGCCGCACTCAGAGTCGTTTAATGATAAGTAATGATAACTTAAACTAACATTAAGTAAAGATTTTAAAAAGTTGACACTCAGACATCTATGAATGAAGTTTGGTTCAATTACTGTACATTGAGACATGGATTAGCATTTTGGTTTAGTTCGACGTACTTGATTTGCAGTCTGTAAGCGATGATGGGTGGATTTATAAATTCAAAACTCAATACTGCAAACGGTATAGGCAATCAAATCAAAAGCAATCTAAATGCTTACCACCACGCACGACATAAGCTAGATTTAGTATTCATTTAGCACCTTCGGGCGTTTATATACATAGGTACTAAAAAATCAGAATTTGCCACGCTCCTTCTTCTTATCGAATGAAAGTGGCCAACACTCTGGTGTCGAGAGTTTATCAAGCCGCCCTAAGGGCCTCTGACATGGCTTAACGACTGCTAAACTATGACAAATAGCCGGGACCTACACTTTAACGCTTTTTGGCCACCCATCCAAGGACTGACCGCGTCGACAATTGCTTAACTATGGTAATCGCAAACGATTGCCTCCGACAACTGAGCTACGAGCGCTTCTTCTTCTTCTTTGTCACACTTATAAGATTAAGAACTTACACTTTTAGTATTGAATATGTACTGCACTGTAAAAAAAGTATTAGTAATTATTTTACTTGTTCATTTAACTTGTTTCTTGTTAAAATAGCTCTGCTAGGTATGTGAATTTAAATTAGAAATTAGATTCATTATTGATAAATTTAAAGTAGAATTTACAGCAGAATCAATATTAATATTCATATCAAACAGTATTTACCTATCTATTATAATATTTATATTTGTGTGCAATGTCCCGGAATATTTATTTATTTTATTTTTATTTATCTATCAGCATCACGAAGATTTGCAGCAACATGACAAGTGTCGAGTAAAAGTGCCACTTATATCGGTAACTATTTGTATGAATAAAACATTTGCTCGCTCCGTAGAATGTTAAATTCTTTGTGACATACGAATAATTTATACTATAGAGTTGTAACTCCTTACAAAAGTTGCGTTGAAAATGCTGCCACATTTCATCTCTCTCCTACACACAACTTGTACATGGAGTATCTTGTGATTGTTTTTTTTAATAGTATTTTCGGTATCTTGGACATGATCCAAGGCTTTCCACGTGGTGTTTTTACATTGACATAGCTAGATCCATACACGTAACTCGGCGATACGTTCTGACGGGTGTGCCAAAATGTTCATTATCTTCTTTTTAGTGTGTTTAATTTTGTTGATATACTTTGTTGATGTTGATATACTGGTGATTGGTTACTATGCCCGATAAATCTAATTGGTGCATAATGCTTAGTCACAGCGGTTTGCCAATGAACCTACCAACTCAACCGCGGCGGTGACAGTTGAACATCTCGTGGAATTGTTTAATTTTAAATTTATAATTACTTGTGTAGAGTCTGGTCGTTTGTATGTATAATAAGTATGTATTTATAAAAGAGAAGTATATAAGTATTATATTCGTTATCTTGTACCCACGACACAAGCGTTTGCTTAGTGTGGGGCTAGATGGCGATGTGTGCAATTTCCCGGAATATTTATTTATTTTACTTTCTATAGTTGAAAGTTACGTTTCTATAGTTTCAAATTATTCGTAGTTAGCTACTCGTAACTAATTTCGACGTGGTTGGCAACAATAAAACTCGAGTTAAAATATGCGAGTAGAATCGAGAAGTAGCCTCGTGTATTTAACAAGTAAATATGTACCTAGTATAATGATGTCTGGATAACTTATTGACTGTAGGTATATATGAAAAAAAGTAACAGCTACTATACAATTTATCATATAAGCAATTGTAAGATTTTATTAATTAAGACTATACAGGAAGGGCTTATAACCTTTAAACTGCTGAACATAATTAAATGTAATTTAGCTAAGAACAAAGCCTATTAAACAAAAAAAAAACTAGGTCAAAATTGCCAATTAATTTAGGTGCTACGACACTAAAAACATGAACACAGAAAAACACATGTTAATTTTAAAATACCTTTGTTTTAAAGTCATAATAAATAAATTTTAATTAAATATCTCATTTCAATATTCAATATAATTCAAGCGTGTTTCTTTCCACCATACACGCAATCTGCCCATCTTATCAAAATTCCATTCAAAACTTTCAACTTACTGACGCATCGAATGACGCATTCGAGAGAGGCTTCGCTTATTTGTTGACTCTAGATAACGGTTACCTGTGGAATCTTAGATGAATCATTTGATGTTTTGCAAATGATATGTTATTATCTAATTGCTTGCTTCATATATTGATTAAGAATAATTGCATAAGTAATTAAGGGTACTATTATATTATTAATAATAATACTTTATTGCAATTAAATAACAAGAGTAATTTCCTTATAACTGTGTGTTGTCACCCGGACGAGATGTTTCTGTTTCCCGGGTGACAACGTCTTCCCGTCAGGTTTAAGTTTAAATTATTGTACACATTATTAACCCTTACAAAGCAGTCCATATATGGATGTTATATTTTTAGGATATACAGTATAATATATTATTTGATTTATTTAAGAGAACTGTTTTTCCAATACATAGTAACATAAGAGAATAATATATTGTATTATTATTAAAATTTGTGAATATGTAGAGGAATCATTCATCTTTACATACCCAACTCGTTTCTGGTGGTGGGTGGATTGATTAAGCATAATTTACATAAGTAGTTAGGAGCAATTTAAGCATGGCTAACGATATTAATCATTAATACCTTGCCTGCTATTATACAATCTTTTTGTAACACAGAACAAACAGTTGAAAAATATTGATAAAAAACAATTTGGTACAAAAGTAACGGCTTTTTGCAAAGAAAAATAGTAAGTAGCTGTATTTTAGAACAGTGAAATAATATTAAGAATAGGCAATTAGGTTTTAACGTAATTGTCATCGCACTAATATTATAAATGCGAAAGTTTGTGCGTGTGGCAACTGTACCAATTTGTATGAAATCGGTTTTACAGATATACCATTTAGAAATAGTAAAGTGTTGTTGAGAAATGGTGGCGAATTTAAAATAGAAATGCGGGTGTAATAGAAAACGCTCCTGATAAAATTGTAATTCGGCTTTTATTATCGTAGTTTCATAAAACAGACTTTCCACCCGCAGCCTAGCCTACCTACTAGGTATTTTAGATTATTATTTGTACAATAACATCATCAACAATCACAATTTCTCATTTCAGATTCAAAATGGCGCGCATCCCAATCATTCTTGCAATCACACTCTCGCTGGCCTTGCCAACACTCCGAGCGGACGATGAAAACCCTTTCCTGGATCTGGCTTCCTCATTCCTCAGTAACATGGGGGATAGTGGAAGTTCCAACGGAATGAACGGCATGGCAGCGCTGGGGAGTATCGTAGGGACCCTCATGCAGGGGGATGGTGCGAGGAACCTGGGAGCCATGCTGGGACAGGGCGGGGGAGATGCTGGGGATGTTCTGTCAGGTTTGTTGTTTTGGTCTTCAGAAATATATATTTCTTAAGTTTTTTGACACCTCGGAAGTCTTTAGTAAGCCTAAAAAGCGTAGATTCATAGATTAGTCAAGCCACCCTACTCTCGACACCAGAGTTGGCCACTCTCATTCGATAAGAAGAAGATAGATTAGACGTAAATACATAAAACATCAAAATTTGTACTTGAAAATACTTAGGCTTTTCAAGTTTGCATTCTGGGTACATTTTAGGCAATTAGGTACCTACGAGTATATTTATTATCACGTGAAAATAAATGATTGGCTAAAATTTTAAAGTTTCTTCAAGTTTTACTGAAGATTTCCAGATCATAATTTTCGTATTTTTTTAAATAATTCAAGCATAGCAATATTAGTGAAACATTTAGATGTTATGTATAATGTCTCCATGGTTTTCATTACGAAATTCTTATTAAATTCCAGGTCTCGGCAGTCTCCTGGGAGGTCAAGATGGCAAGATCGACCCCGCCATGATCGGCTCCATGGTATCAATGTTTGCACAAAACATGGCGTCCACAGAAGCACCTAGAAAGAAACGGGAAAACAAAAACGAATTCAACCTCGAAGGCATGTTGAATCTAGCTTCAGGCTTAATGGCCAATAAGGACGCAGCTGGCTTTCTACCCGTCATCATGAATGCAATTACATCTCTATCAAACACTGAGTCAGAAAAGATTGCTCATGACCACAAAGACCATGCATCTTTCTTACCACCCTTCTTAGAAAAAGCCCATCTATATTGGGACTTGTTCATCAATTCTGAATTAGGAAAAACCGTCTGGGAGAAATCTGGTCTGAAAAGAGCGTTCAAAGCATTCACAGGACCTGATGGTAAGCTCAGCTTTGAAGCGATGTTCAAGAGCTTTGAGAATCACTCGTTCAGGAGGCACTGGATTAAGGCTGCTGCTAAATATTTGACGGATATTGTGGTGCATGTCTCCAAACCTGAGGTTTATCAGAAGTAAGTTTGACGATATATTTGAAATTATTGTTACAATTTTTAGTTAATACTAGCAGACCCGGCGAACTCTGTTCCGTCTTAGAGGCAATAAATAAACAGACTTTGGATTTTATTCAATTCAGTTTTAAAAAAGGGATAAATATCCTATGTCCGTCTCCTGGTTCTAAGCTACCTCCCCGTCAATTTTCAGCTAAATCCGTTCAGCCGTTCTTGAGTTATAAATGGTGTAACTAACACCACTTTCTTTTATGTACTTATGTATATAGATTTGTTAAGTTTCGATGATTACGAGTACATTAGTCTTTGTACTTCAGCTAAACTATTTAGAATCTCGCTCCTCTTATGATATCGCCGACTCATGCTCCACGATCGTTTATGAGTTAAACGATTAGTTTATATGAACGAAGGCTCTAGTTGTTTCTATTTGTTCTCCTACCTACAGCGGTAGTAGGTAGTCTAGACAAGCAGAAAAAAAGATGAACTTTAATGCTGAAAAATCAGTAGCAAGATTTCTCCACTGACATAGTATTAACTTATTTTATTTCTTCCACAGATACCTCATTTCCGGTCAGTACATAGTAAACAGCTTCCTTGACGCCCAGGGTCTGCCGAGGAACACCCATCTCAACATGAAGAATCCTGAGAAGTCCATCACAGTCCTCACTAACTACGTGCTCAAGAAGTACATGGATATAGATACTAATGTATCTGAGTATGTCAAACCCGCCGTGGAGTATGTAAAGGTATGCATATTAATTTTAATAACTTTAATTTTAATACTTAATCAAATTATATTTTATTGTCTACTCAAAACATGAAATGGTTAAATAATAATATGACCAGTGCCACGGTGGCGGGAGGAATGAAGATAATGAGAAACCAGAATGAGTTTAAGCGCTAAATTTGAGTAAAAAGTGCAAAATATGGTTTATTGGCGTAAAACGGTAGTAGATTAGAGCCCTGTAGTAGGTCCTACGAGCAGCATAAGCAAATTGGTATAATTTTAGTTGATTAATAAGCGTATATAGCTGTTATAACAGTTAGTTATATTTAAACTAACCTCACCGTAAAATACTTATCAATAGGTTCTTCATGAGGATTGTCTTTGGTGCCTGATTTATGAATCACAAACTTAACCAATAACTACTTTTTCCTCTCCAGCAAACTTTGAAACTGGCCGAGAAGACCACCAAGAACATGGCCACGAAGGCCGACTACAGCAAGATAGCGGACCGTCTGACAGACACCCTGAACCTGGAGATCATTGAGCCAGTGCTGCGAGTGTACCGCGCGTACAGACACTCGGTGTCGGCGCCGCACTGCCAGGAACACCTCATGTGTCTCGTCAATAGGCATCCGGACCAGGGGAAACCTGGTGAGTTAACTTTCTAATTTTCTTCATCAGTCTACAAATGTCTGTTTCTATACCTCTGTCTTTTCAAATACACCTAAATCAGGAGAGACCTGAACATTCCATTCGATGGTAGGTACATATACATACATGTAGATAGAAAATATATAGAAAATTCTTTATTGCAACACACGATAATAATTAAAAGAAAGAAGAAAAAAAAAACTTAAACTAGTGCCACAAGTGGCAGCCTTATTGCTAAAAGCAATCTCTTCCAGGCAACCATTGGATGGAAAGGAATAAATAAGAGATAACAGAGGACGTGGTATACAATAAAAAGAAGAAAAGATTAGATTAAAAATACATACTACAAACCTACTTAATAAACTATACATATAAATCATACACCCTAATACATATAATAACAATATACCAAAAATAAAATAAATTAATACATATTGTTAATATATACTGATTAAGTATACACTATACACATACCTACTTAGATGATAGCAAAGGAACAACATACATCTCACTGTAATGATGACAAATACCACATTTTTACTTGAGTCTTGAAGCTTTCTATGCACTGAGCTTTTTTGATAGCAAGAGGTAAAGCATTCCAGAGGCAAACAACCTGCGCGGGTAAAGGTCATGTATGTACCTTTACACTAGGTTATTTATCATAGTAAAGTATTTATCATGCATCAGATGCACGAAATTATATAACACATTGTCATGTATGTACATACATACAATATTATGGATACATGTCAAACTATACACTATTTATACGTAATTACCAGTAAATATATTATACTATTGTACCTAAATACAGGCTGTTTTCAATGATAACCAGTTATGTGTGTTTGTCACGCCATCTACCGTGTTCTTTCTGAAGGTTGTCGAGTCTAAATCTGATAATATTTAACGGCGTCCATTTATATTGAAATAGGTAGTAGGTATAGCAAGTAGTTATATGATATCGCAGAATATAATTACTGTAACTATTATAGTTATTTCTGACGATAATTGTATAGTACCTATAAGTGACAATAAACAAAAAATAGTTAGGTAAGTTTGTAAGAGACATATTTAGAAAAACAGCTTATTCTTCTTCTTATCGAATGAGAGTGGCCAACTCTGGTGTCGAGAGTTTATCAAGCCGCCCTAAGGCCCTCTGACATGGCTTATCGACTGCCGTACTAGACAAACAGCCGGGACCTACAATTTAACGTGTCATCCGACCCACATAAGCACCCAAAATGGAATACCACTTTTCGGTCACCCATCCAAGGACTGACCGCGTCGACCTTTGCTTAACATTGGTAATCGCATGCGATTGCCTCCGCCAGCTGAGCTACGGGCGCTTCAATGCCTATTAAATTCCGTCCGAAGGCGTCAATTTTGATGTTAATAGACGTAATTTAAAAAAAAAAAAAACTCAACTTCTGGTATCCAACTAGCCCTATTTCTTTTATCCCCAGGTCTAGCAGGCTTCAAGGCAGGTCTGACAAAGCTAAGCAGCATGATCGCCTCGGCCGCCCTCAGCTTCCAGAACGGAAGGCCTTTCTGGGACCTCTACAATGCTATACAGAATGATGTTAACTGCGAGGTATGTTCTATTACAATAAAAATAATAAGAATAAAATAAATTTATTGGGACACGAAACAACAAGAGATACAGATTACAATAATATATAAATAAAGATATCTATATGTACACGTTTCGTGCAACAATCCTAATTCTATGCTTCCCAGGTTCAATATTTAACTAATACGGTTTTCACTCACGTGTAATTTCGCGTATGTTGTTTACGCGTTTTTTTTTTAACAAGGAATGGGTTTGCACTTGACCGTAATTCGCCTGATGGTAAGCAAACATTACGGTCTAGACCGTAATGTTAGACATCCTAGGATGGAGAGTGCTTACCCAGTAAGAACCGATTTTATTCGTTTCGGGTATAATGACACCCATCGTCAGAACGTACCTACGTTCTGGGATCGCGGCAGCGCGCAGACTTTGCTTCTTAGGTTTACTAGAACTACATAGTAGGCGATCGATTTAGTAGTGTTATTTAAACTTATTTAAACTTAATAGTGGTAGGTGGACTTTAGCAAATACTTAATTGTTTTTGAAAACAATTCAAACCATACGACATATTATTATGATACAAGTGTGCTGGTTCTTCTCTTGAGTTGTATTTCCTCATGACTGAGAGTCGTGACTCCCCCGCAGAATTAATTCGTTAGGGGAGTTTTCGTGGTGGGCGCCCAGGTCCTTCCACGGAAGACACATGTCCTCTGATATTGTGGTCCTCAAACATGTCAGTTTTCTCACGATGTTTACCTTCACAGTTAAGCGAGTGCAAATCCACACTTAACGTGA
The DNA here is from genome assembly GCA_964023185.1 of Macaria liturata. Taxonomy (NCBI): domain Eukaryota; kingdom Metazoa; phylum Arthropoda; class Insecta; order Lepidoptera; family Geometridae; genus Macaria; species Macaria liturata. The sequence continues at coordinate 14,987,003 of OZ026806.1, forward strand.
AAATACAAGTCATTGGTGTAGGGCCGGATTCGAACCAGGGTGCGTCTGGATGAAAAGCAGACTCTGGAACCGCTAAGCCACACTCGCTTCAGTCAAAGATTGAAATCCTCCAAATGTAAATAAAGCTGAGACTGGAATGACAACCTCACAAGCGTTCCATACGACATTTTTAACATAAATTTTTACTAATCTTTTTATTTAATTATTTATTTACTTAATTAAAACGGTAACAACCAATTACATTTATGAACTGTATCCACTTTAAATTATCTTTTCCCTAGAAAACTAAAACTACTCTTTGTAATCTTGGTGCTTAAAGTTTTCCAGAGAGAGAGAGAGAGAGAGAGAGAGAGAGAGAGAGAGAGAGAGAGAGAGAGAGAGAGAGAAAGTATTTCCAGAGAAAACTACCTAATACACATTTTTATACTTTTCGTTTTTTTTTCTTTCAGGCGGCATATCCAGCTGATTGCAGCTCTTTCCATGAACACGAACTCAAAGTGACGACGGAGGTATACCACAGTGAACTCTAAATGTTAACTTTAATGTACTTAATATTACATTTTTATATATAAAGAAAAATACGGTATAATGACTTTGCATAATACATAGTAACTAAATTGATTTTATTTAATTATGTAGATAAGTGAATTCTGAAAATGATACGTTACAAATATTGTGGTCTATTATACTAGAAAAATGTCAAGAGGCCCTTCGGGCGGCTTGATAAACTCTCATTCGATAAGTAGATACTAGAAAAAAGGCTATATCATTAGAGTTATTTCTAGATAAGCCTAAATAATTGAAGATATCTATAATGTAGTAGGAAACTACTATAAATACTATCTATATACCTATTTAAAGTGTAATGTCCCGGAATATTTATTTATTTATTTCAATTTCTCAATAGAGTTACGAGTATTTCACGACTAAAAGTTTAATTAAAGATTGCGCCAATCACAAAAGCCCAAAAATCAATGATCACATTTTATTATTCTTTTATTGGCTGATACTCTCTTCGGCGATTAGTTACTTGTTTTTTTCACCAAGTAAGTACCTATGATATATTTTTGGACCTTTTTACCTACTTACATATTTATTTATTTAATAATGCGAGTTACATAAAAATAATAAGTTATATTTTTGTATTTTTATCCTAAGTTTTAATTAAAATAATAACTAAATATATATCTCTAAATATCTGTGTATCAACAAAGTGATATATTAATATAATTACCTACTAGATATTACTAGGATATGTATTATCACTTATAATAACTTTAAATATTAGATACAGTAGAAAACGTATATTAAAATATCATTTCTAATTTAATTTTGATTGGTTGAATTGTAACTATTTACTGTATAATTAAATTATAAATATTTTTTATAACTTATATACAAAAGGACTAAGATTTCGTAAACTTTAAATTTAAAAATAATTAAGGTTTTGGTTTAAGCATATTATAAGGGTTTGCTGAGCATTGGGTGCTAAAGTATTATTTTCGATAATAAGTATTGTTTACTTATTTAATATAAAACATTTTATGAGACGTATTCCTCATCACCGAGGATCGTGACTCCTCGCAGAATGTACTCTTCGGGGATTTCTTGTAAACGTTTTACCACAGGTTTTACTAACGCACTTTTCCACTTATTTTCATTTCCTAACTTATCATAATCAAAGCATTTAATTCTTATTAAAATCATTATAAATGATTATTTTTAAATAATTAACTTTTATTCCTTTCTATTATTTTACAAATATGCGTCAGTTTATTTTGTTATCTAAAATCCATAACACACGCGTTTGCTTGGTATGGGGCTAGATGGCGCTGTATTAAATGTATCTATACTTTTTTAAAACACTTGTTTTCCACTAACACATAGGTTATATAAATTGTATGAAACTTTCCGTCCTATAAACTGTCTGTGAATAAAGAAACCAGATATTATTGAGTTTTATTTCTTTGGTAAGACTAGACAAGACAATTAATTAGAATAACACGATTAAGTATAGATTATAATAAAGTAAATAAAGTCAGCTTAATAAATCAGATCTCAATCTGCTAAAGGTAAAGTTTGGTTACGAAATACAAAGAATTCGTCAGACACATAGATACAAAACTGTTTATGTTCCGCAACCGGACTTTATCGTATTAGTATATTATCTTTATATGTAAAAAAAAACACAAAATTTCTTCCAAATCGGTTAAACCGTTTTGAGCTTAGAAGGAACCATCATACTCGTATGATGGTTCCTTCTGAACGTCTGAACATTGAAGATATTAAAAAAAAATGTTCGGAGATACTTCTAATTGATAGCATAACACGTTCCAACAATTTCTAGAAATTTTGTCTGTTTATCTGTGTCTCTGTTTGTCTGTTCTGTTTATTTTAACGCTCATCACGCCAAAACGGCTGAACGGATCATTATGATTTTTGGTATTTAGATAGTATGAGGTCTTAGAAATGTCATAGGCTACTTTTTATCCTGAAATAATGCGAGTGAAGCCGCGGGCGTCCACTAATAATAATAATAATATGTCTTTATTGCACACCAACATGAAAGAAATACATGAAAGGATAAATTTATGATGTACATATGGGCGGCCTTATCGCCTTAAGCGACACAAGTAATATATAAACTCACTCATATATAAAACTATATCCTTTACAATATTAATCTGAAGTGATTGATCTGTTTGTTTGTGAGTGTTTTGTATGTTACAATAGTGAAGAAGAGTTAGAGGTTCATAAAGTACGCTACCATATAACAATATACAAGTATTTCAACATGATATTCTAATTAAAATTAAAACTACGCTACAAAATTAAAAATGGACGGAATGTTTTCCTTTTGTATGTACATTATAATATATATTTACTTTCATCCAGGAACAATGTCAAAACCACGGGAAACTGTGTATTATATAAACAAACAGTTTTTCTATTTAGCGAAGCGAATTCTCAGTAACCCTATTATATATATTTCACAATACGATGTTTTTTACATCACATATGTACTCGTATGTTCGTGTTTGACTACAGCCCGCTTGATGTTAAGCATTGCCGCAGCCTAGGGTATATAATATAACACGGTTACTTACATACTTATACATACTTTAACTAAATTATACTTTAATTATTATAACATTATGCTAATTGTTTCATAAATAAAATCATCTAAGCTTTTCATACAATATAGATAGTTAAGAATAAAAACATATTCATAATCTTGTTCCATAACAATAATAATATGACTTACGAAATGCAGATTCATTTCTTTGCTGGAATATTCTTGCAAACCCACTCCATGCCTTCCTGTAAACAGATAACATAATTCTCAAACAAGTGATAAGTTCAATAATTCTATATTCTATAATATCTTATCGTATGAGAGTGGCCAACTCTGGTGTCGAGAGTTTATCAAGCCGCCCGAAGGGCCTCTGACATGGCTTAACGACTACCGTACTAGACAAACAGCCGGGATCTACAATTTAACGTGACATCCAACCCCAGGAAACTAAAATAAAAACAGTTAGTATGAGATTGGCCAAAGTTTTCAAATCAGCCTGTACCAAGAGCCCTAAGGGCCTCTGATATGGCTTAGCGAGTGCTGTACGATGACAAGCAGGTACCTTCAATTTAACTTACCATCCGACCTACGCAATCGGTTAAATGGAATGCCAAACTTATAATAGACACTTCTATATAGCTAGCAAATAAAGTCCAATCCTGCTTGAAATAGATAGTAAGATAACTAGTGGATGCTCTTCGGTGCGGCTTCGCTCGCATTAAGAAGTAAGACTTGCATCCCCTATTTCACCCCTTTAAAAGTGGTTTTTCCAAAAATCCTTTCTTAGCAGATACCTACGTCATAACATCTACCTTCATTCCAAATTTCAGCCCAATCCGTCCAGTGGTTTGGGCTGTGCGTTCATAGATCATTATATCAGTCAGTCAGGCAGTCACCTTTGAATTTTATATATTTAGATATAGATTTGTTGTGGATTATTTTCTTGTTTTAATATTATGCAACCACTTATATTATATAATAAAATGTATTCATAATATTAACATGTCAATCATTATTCTAGATTGATACGAGGGCGGGTCAATAAGTCCGTGACTTTTTGAATTTCTGACCTCTTTACTGAAAAAGCAATACTACTCCTGTCAACAGGCATCTGTCAGTTGACTCCTGGCAAAATTTGAACTTGCTGCGTCAGTTAGTTTGTGTTAATCAGCTATCTTTATCAGACTACCCAGTAATTTGAGGAAAAAAATGGAAAAAAGTGAATTTCGTGTGCTTATTAAGCATTATTTTTTGCGAAAAAAAACCATTACCGAGACCAAGGCTAAGCTTGATAAATACTATGGGGACTCTGCACCATCGATTTCAATGGTAAAAAAGTGGTTTACTGAATTTCGTTGTGGCCGTACAAGCACTGAAGATGCCGAACGTCCTGGACGCCCAGTTGAGGTCTCTTCACCCGAAACAATCGAAAAAATTCACGATATGGTGTTGGCCGACCGAAGATTGAAAGTGCAAGAGATTGTGGAAGCCGTAGGGATCTCGCATGGCTCAGTGGTTTCAATTTTGAATGATCACTTGGGCATGAGAAAGCTTTCCGCAAGATGGGTGCCGCGTTTGCTCACAGTCGACCACAAACGCAATCGTGTAACAACTTCACAGGAAGGTTTGGCGTTGTTTAATCGCAATATGGAGGAGTTTTTGCGCCGTTTTGTAACCGTGGACGAAACATGGATCCATCACAACACACCAGAGACCAAACAACAGTCAAAATAGTGGGTTTCTAAGGGTGAATCGGCGCCAAAGAAGGCCAAGGTGGGTTTGTCAGCCAATAAAGTTATGGCGACTGTTTTTTGGGATGCACGCGGGATAATCCACATTGACTACCTTCAAAAGGGAAGAACAATCAATGGGGAATATTATGCCAACTTATTGGACCGATTCAATGACGATTTGAAAAAAAACCGACCTCATTTGGCCAAGAAAACAGTTCTTTTCCACCAAGACAATGCAAGGGTGCACACATGTGCAGTTGCCATGGCAAAAATCCTTGAATTGGGCTATGAATTGCTCCCTCATCCGCCCTATTCTCCAGATTTGGCTCCGAGTGACTACTTCTTGTTTCCAAACCTGAAAAAATGGCTTGGTGGAAAAAGATTTGACTCCAATGATGAAGTCATCTCGCAAACAAAGGCCTATTTTGAGGACCTCGACAAATCATATTTTTTGGAAGGGATAAAAAAATTGGAGAAGCGTTGGACAAAGTGTATAGAGCTCAAGGGAGACTACGTTGAAAAATAAAATGATTTATTTATCAAAAAATCTGTGTTTTATTCCAAAAGTCACGGACTTATTGACCCGCCCTCGTAGATATAGATAGTAAGATATATTACCTTGACCCCGGTGCCCTCGAGTGCGACGCAGCCCTGTATCTGCCAGGTGCGGTCCCGGATCAAGTGGAGCCCGAGGTGCTGCGCCACCTCACTCGCTGGGAGCGCTGCAGGCAAGCATTGAGATTAGCATACATATATATCCCAACCAAAAACCTGCTTTTTGTTGCCCACTGACAGTGCAAAGGCTATTTCTACTTGTTAAATGCAAATATCATACCAAAGTCTTAATTTAGTGCCATATTGCTTTTAAATTTAAAAAAAACTGGATGTCACAGCACAGGAGTAGACCTAGTGTGGTATCCTTGGTTTGCCTATTAGTGGACAGCATAGAGTAATATATAATATGTGGACAGTAATTCACAAAGGCCTAGTTTATGTTATCCTCTAAGTTCAAAGTTTTGACTATTTTTTTAGTCTTGAATAAAAAATGTGTTCTGTGTTTCTGTGTAGAAGTCTAAACATTTAGGTTCAAATCAAATATTATTAGTAGATTTTTATGCTATATTGTTCATGCTTAGCAAGCATGCGTTTTGCCTGATGTTAGCAGTTTTGCTATTTACAATCTAACATTTGATAATAAATTGTAGTTCAAGGGGCACATAATATTCTACTAGGAGTTCCACAGTTTGGCAGCTTGAGTAAGTTCTGACAACAATGACTTGAGTAGATACCTGAGTTAAAGTAAGTTCTACTTAATTGGTAACTACTTGGATTAAAATAGAGAAATTATTTAAAATCTGCTTCTCTCTCTTGAGTTGAATTTCCTCATGACTTAGGGTCGTTACTCCCCTGCAGAATTAATTCGCTAAAGAAGTCCTCTTGGGCAAATACATCGCAGTGGGCGCCCAGGTCCTTCCACTGAAGGCATATATTGTCGGTTATGGTGGTCCTCAAACGATGTTTTCCTTCACCGCTAAGCGACTCGCTTAAAATCTGCTTACCAGTAGCCAAATCCTGCTTGTTAGCATAGACCAGCAGTGGAACACCTCTCAGCTTCTCATCCTGCAGCAGCTCCGCCAGCTCCAGGCTGGTCTCCTCCAGGCGCTGGTGGTCCGAGCAGTCTACCACATAGATCTGGAATATTGGATGAGTTTATGTTTAATATAAATACATTTTTATGTTTACTGACCAAATTGTTTACTTACATAGTTTCTTTTGAAAAAGAAAGAGAAAATTTGCAAATATGTCTGTTCATGCTTACATGGCTGAATCGATTCGGTTGAGATTTAGTATGGATGGAGTGTGAAGATAAAACAAGATAAAAAAAGATAAAACAGCATAAATAAATAAATAAAGATAAATTCTGGCCAGATTAACATTTGTTTTATCCTGGTACCTATCAGCAGAATACACCATGAGTATGTGTAAAGTATTATTACCTTATTGGACGCTAGGATTTTGATCTGCATTTTTAAAGAGTCAGAAGGATAATAAATAACAACATTGCGAGATTGAATATCATAGCTAAAGCAGACAAAAGTAACATACCAAGATATCAGTATTTTCAAAATAATTCCTCCAGTAAGGCCTGATCTTCCTCTGCCCACCGATATCCCACACATTCAGCTTAAATCCATTAGACATTACAGATTTAATATTGAACCCAGCGGTCGGAGTAACGTGGTTTACATCCTCGGACGCTAGTTGCTTCAGAAGAGTTGTTTTTCCAGCATTATCTAATCCTAAAAGAAGCAAGCGAAGTTCTCTATCAGGCCCGGAACGCAGCTTCTTCAAAATGCTAAGTAACCCCTGAAAAAATACCACAAAATATCATTTTAAAAAGGTCGTGAGTGACAACATTTTCTTCACTAATTTAGTTAGTGATTCACTAACCATGGTAAACTAGAATCGTAGCTTCTTGTAAGTAGAGTTTGCAGGAAGTTATAAATTTTCCATACTTTTACTAAATGAATTCTATGAAAACACGTCTTTTTCTAAGGAAACCACAATTTTCAAAACGAAATGTTGTCCAGTCAATGTTTTCATGTCACCGTTGCCATGGTTACGCTTAAGATACGAATGTGACAGTGTTGTGTTCAAAAACTAATCAAAAGTGATTGAAATACCGTGATCAAGATCAATAATCAACTTTTTTGTCATCTGGCAATTTTTATCTCATAGTCAACTGTATAGCTGTCAAATAGACACTAGTGTCAATGACAAAAACAGACGGCAAGGGCTATTCGTACAACCCGGAAGTGGGGATACCATATTTAAAAAATATTATTTTTATACCTGACAACACCAAATATATGAATTTTTTTATATAGCAATAATTATTTTTTGAATTTTTGTTCATGGTAATACGTATATGTATACCATATAAACATTCAAAAAACCGTACTACGTTCATTCTTTTTGAAGACATGAAATTATGTATAGATGGTTTTAAAAAAATAGGTAAGTATGTGTCATTAAAAAAAGAAATTATGGCAACGCATTTCTTATTTCACCGTTGGATTATTCACTAATTTAAAGACTGAACCCCAACTGGCGTAGAATTTGTTTCCAAATTTGGTTGAAAATAAATAAGTATCTTTTTATATTGCTACTCCATATCAGAATAGTTTTTCAAAAAAAAACTACTTGTTTCACTGGTTCATCAACTATACGACACTATGTCCTCTGCTGCTCATAACTTCATAAGGTAAATTAGTTCTAACCCAATCATATTATTCATCATCCTAATCGCTATTTTGTACCTCAGGATCCCATAAACCTAAAGGTTATATCTATACCATCTAACAAACATTTTACCTTGCCAAACAGTACCTAAGCATTTTTCGCATTTCATGTTCAGTAATTAGAAAGTATAGGTAAATATTAAAATCTTTCGAGATGGCTGGATTCTGGAATGATAGTGAAAGCTCAATCCACATCTGCTTGAAGTGACCCCCACACAACCTTATTCCTGTATAAACCAATAGTTATATTTTTAGATATCTACATTATGTGATTAAATCACACACAACAAATCTAGGTCACGATCAGAATCTCATTAACAAAATCGAAATGAGGGTAGCGTCAACTCGGGACTCGAAATAAAAATGGACAGATCTTACTTTGGAGATATGTCTTTGTCCGTAGCAGGCTCACTGAACCGCTCGGATCTCCAACCCGACGCGCTGGGGGAAGTTCACGAGCTGATGTCGTCAGCACCGAGCAGGAAACATGGAACACCCTGCGGCGTCTGGTCTCGTACCCGAAGTCTGCGGGCTCGAATCCCGGGGTGTGGGCGGAGACGCGGCTTTCGATGACCCTGGAATTCATCATACACCAACGTTAGGAACCGCCGTAGATTTGGGAGATAGATTTATAAAATCCTCCCGCACCTACCTGATATATAACCCTTTTAATAACACCAGGAGTGCGTGCAGCAGCACACGAGGAGTGTGCGCAGCAGCATACGAGGAGCGCGCGCAGCAGCGCACCAGGAGTGCGCGCAGCAGCACACGAAGAGTGCGCGCAGCAGCACACGAAGAGTGCGCGCAGCAGCGCACCTGGAGTGCGCGCAGTAGCGCACCAGGCGGGCGCGCAACAGCACACGAAGAGTGCGCGTAAGCCCCTGGTTTTGGATCTAAACATTCAGTGCCTTCACCATCATTACCGTTTTCTGAGGACAAAGGCAAAAATTATTCAAAAAACCCACTGTATGTAACCGTAACCAAGTACCGTTAATTTGTTAGTTTTTGTTAATCAAACAAGACTACTCGTCCTTCTCAAACATCCAATCCACGAGCTGGCCAATGCTCACGGATTAAAAGTTCAAAATGGAATATGTTACAAACATGCAATAAACCTCGGTATGGGCCCCTACCGAGGGAAAACTACACACAACAAATCTAGTTCACGATCAGAATCTCATTAACAAAATCGAAATGAGGGTAGCGTCAACTCGGGACTCGAAATAAAAATGGACAGATCTTACTAAGGAGATATGTCTTTGTCCGTAGCAGGCTCACTGAACCGCTCGGATCTCCAACCCGACGCGCTGGGGGAAGTTCACGAGCTGATGTCGTCAGCACCGAGCAGGAAACATGGAACACCCTGCAGCGTCTGGTCTCGTACCCGAAGTCTGCGGGCTCGAATCCCGGGGTGTGGGCGGAGACGCGGCTTTCTATGACCCTGGAATTCATCATACACCAACGTTAGGAACCGCCGTAGATTTGGGAGATAGATTTATAAAATCCTCCCGCACCTACCTGATATATAACCCTTTTAATAACACCAGGAGTGCGCGCAATAGAGCACCAGGAGTGCGCGCAGCGGCGCACCAGGAGTGCGCGCAACAGCATACGAGGAGCGCGCGCAGCAGCATACGAGGAGCGCGCGCAGCAGCGCACCAGGAGTGCGCGCAGCAGCACACGAAGAGTGCGCGCAGCAGCACACGAAGAGTGCGCGCAGCAGCACACGAAGAGTGCGCGCAGCAGCACACGAAAAGTGCGCAGCAGCGCACCAGGAGTGCGCGCAGCAGCGCACCAGGAGTGCGCGCAGCAGCGCACCAGGAGTGCGCGCAGCAGCGCACCAGGAGTGCGCGCAACAGCATACGAGGAGCGCGCGCAGCAGCGCACCAGGAGTGCGCGCAGCAGCACACGAAGAGTGCGCGCAGCAGCACACGAAGAGTGCGCGCAGCAGCACACGAAGAGTGCGCGCAGCAGCACACGAAGAGTGCGCGCAGCAGCACACGAAGAGTGCGCGCAGCAGCGCACCTGGAGTGCGCGCAGTAGCGCACCAGGCGGGCGCGCAACAGCACACGAAGAGTGCGCGTAAGCCCCTGGTTTTGGATCTAAACATTCAGTGCCTTCACCATCATTACCGTTTTCTGAGGACAAAGGCAAAAATTATTCAAAAAACCCACTGTATGTAACCGTAACCAAGTACCGTTAATTTGTTAGTTTTTGTTAATCAAACAAGACTACTCGTCCTTCTCAAACATCCAATCCACGAGCTGGCCAATGCTCACGGATTAAAAGTTCAAAATGGAATATGTTACAAACATGCAATAAATGGGCCCCTACCGAGGGAAAACTACACACAACAAATCTAGGTCACGATTCGAATCTCATTAACAAAATCGAAATGAGGGTAGCGTCAACTCGGGACTCGAAATAAAAATGGACAGATCTTACTTTGGAGATATGTCTTTGTCCGTAGCAGGCTCACTGAACCGCTCGGATCTCCAACCCGACGCGCTGGGGGAAGTCGCGAGCTGGTGTCGTCAGCACCGAGCAGGAAACATGGAACACCCTGCGGCGTCTGGTCTCGTACCCGAAGTCTGCGGGCTCGAATCCCGGGGTGTGGGCGGAGACGCGGCTTTCGATGACCCTGGAATTCATCATACACCAACGTTAGGAACCGCCGTAGATTTGGGAGATAGATTTATAAAATCCTCCCGCACCTACCTGATATATAACCCTTTTAATAACACCAGGAGTGCGCGCAATAGAGCACCAGGAGTGCGCGCAGCGGCGCACCAGGAGTGCGCGCAACAGCATACGAGGAGCGCGCGCAGCAGCATACGAGGAGCGCGCGCAGCAGCGCACCAGGAGTGCGCGCAGCAGCACACGAAGAGTGCGCGCAGCAGCACACGAAGAGTGCGCGCAGCAGCACATGAAGAGTGCGCGCAGCAGCGCACCTGGAGTGCGCGCAGTAGCGCACCAGGCGGGCGCGCAACAGCACACGAAGAGTGCGCGTAAGCCCCTGGTCTTGGATCTAAACATTCAGTGCCTTCACCATCATTACCGTTTTCTGAGGACAAAGGCAAAAATTATTCAAAAAACCCACTGTATGTAACCGTAACTAAGTACCGTTAATTTGTTAGTTTTTGTTAATCAAACAAGACTACTCGTCCTTCTCAAACATCCAATCCACGAGCTGGCCAATGCTCACGGATTAAAAGTTCAAAATGGAATATGTTACAAACATGCAATAAACCTCGGTATGGGCCCCTACCGAGGGAAAACTACACACAACAAATCTAGGTCACGATCAGAATCTCATTAACAAAATCGAAATGAGGGTAGCGTCAACTCGGGACTCGAAATAAAAATGGACAGATCTTACTTTGGAGATATGTCTTTGTCCGTAGCAGGCTCACTGAACCGCTCGGATCTCCAACCCGACGCGCTGGGGGAAGTTCACGAGCTGATGTCGTCAGCACCGAGCAGGAAACATGGAACACCCTGCGGCGTCTGGTCTCGTACCCGAAGTCTGCGGGCTCGAATCCCGGGGTGTGGGCGGAGACGCGGCTTTCGATGACCCTGGAATTCATCATACACCAACGTTAGGAACCGCCGTAGATTTGGGAGATAGATTTATAAAATCCTCCCGCACCTACCTGATATATAACCCATTTAATAACACCAGGAGTGCGTGCAGCAGCACACGAGGAGTGTGCGCAGCAGCGCACCAGGAGTGCGCGCAGCAGCGCACCAGGAGTGCGAGCAGCAGCGCACCAGGAGTGCGCGCAGCAGCACACCAGGAGTGCACGCAGCATCGCACCAGGAGTGCGCGCAACAGTGCACGAGGAGTGCGCACAGCAGCGCACCAGGAGTGCGCGCAGCAGCGCACCAGGAGTGCGCGCAGCAGCGCACCAGGAGTGCGCGCAGCAGCGCACCAGGAGTGCGCGCAACAGCATACGAGGAGCGCGCGCAGCAGCGCACCAGGAGTGCGCGCAGCAGCACACGAAGAGTGCGCGCAGCAGCACACGAGGAGCGCGCGCAGCAGCGCACCAGGAGTGCGCGCAGCAGCACACGAAGAGTGCGCGCAGCAGCACACGAAGAGTGCGCGCAGCAGCACACGAAGAGTGCGCGCAGCAGCACATGAAGAGTGCGCGCAGCAGCACACGAAGAGTGCGCGCAGCAGCGCACCTGGAGTGCGCGCAGTAGCGCACCAGGCGGGCGCGCAACAGCACACGAAGAGTGCGCGTAAGCCCCTGGTCTTGGATCTAAACATTCAGTGCCTTCACCATCATTACCGTTTTCTGAGGACAAAGGCAAAAATTATTCAAAAAACCCACTGTATGTAACCGTAACCAAGTACCGTTAATTTGTTAGTTTTTGTTAATCAAACAAGACTACTCGTCCTTCTCAAACATCCAATCCACGAGCTGGCCAATGCTCACGGATTAAAAGTTCAAAATGGAATATGTTACAAACATGCAATAAACCTCGGTATGGGCCCCTACCGAGGGAAAACTACACACAACAAATCTAGGTCACGATCAGAATCTCATTAACAAAATCGAAATGAGGGTAGCGTCAACTCGGGACTCGAAATAAAAATGGACAGATCTTACTTTGGAGATATGTCTTTGTCCGTAGCAGGCTCACTGAACCGCTCGGATCTCCAACCCGACGCGCTGGGGGAAGTTCACGAGCTGATGTCGTCAGCACCGAGCAGGAAACATGGAACACCCTGCGGCGTCTGGTCTCGTACCCGAAGTCTGCGGGCTCGAATCCCGGGGTGTGGGCGGAGACGCGGCTTTCGATGACCCTGGAATTCATCATACACCAACGTTAGGAACCGCCGTAGATTTGGGAGATAGATTTATAAAATCCTCCCGCACCTACCTGATATATAACCCTTTTAATAATACCAGGAGTGCGTGCAGCAGCACACGAGAAGTGTGCGCAGCAGCGCACCAGGAGTGCGCGCAGCAGCGCACCAGGAGTGCGCGCAGCAGCGCACCAGGAGTGCGCGCAGCAGCACACCAGGAGTGCGCACAGAAGCGCACCAGGAGTGCGCGCAGCAGCGCACCAGGAGTGCGCGCAGCAGCGCACCAGGAGTGCGCGCAACAGCATACGAGGAGCGCGCGCAGCAGCGCACCAGGAGTGCGCGCAGCAGCACACGAAGAGTGCGCGCAGCAGCACACGAAGAGTGCGCGCAGCAGCACACGAAGAGTGCGCGCAGCAGCGCACCTGGAGTGCGCGCAGTAGCGCACCTGGAGTGCGCGCAGTAGCGCACCAGGCGGGCGCGCAACAGCACACGAAGAGTGCGCGTAAGCCCCTGGTTTTGGATCTAAACATTCAGTGCCTTCACCATCATTTTATTTGAAGTTTATATCCCTGCCAGATTGGTTGCCTGGAAGAGATCGCTCTTAGCGATAAGGCAGCCAATAAAAACGCAAATTTTATTTTCTTTGTTTTTTGTATTGTTTTTTATGTATGTGGTGTTTTAATAAAGAATTTATCAATCAATCAATCAATCAATCATCATTACCGTTTTCTGAGGACAAAGGCAAAAATTATTCAAAAAACCCACTGTATATAACCGTAACCAAGTACCGTTAATTTGTTAGTTTTTGTTAATCAAACAAGACTACTCGTCCTTCTCAAACATCCAATCCACGAGCTGGCCAATGCTCACGGATTAAAAGTTCAAAATGGAATATGTTACAAACATGCAATAAACCTCGGTATGGGCCCCTACCGAGGGAAAACTACACACAACAAATCTAGGTCACGATCAGAATCTCATTAACAAAATCGAAATGAGGGTAGCGTCAACTCGGGACTCGAAATAAAAATGGACAGATCTTACTTTGGAGATATGTCTTTGTCCGTAGCAGGCTCACTGAACCGCTCGGATCTCCAACCCGACGCGCTGGGGGAAGTTCACGAGCTGATGTCGTCAGCACCCGAGCAGGAAACATGGAACACCCTGCGGCGTCTGGTCTCGTACCCGAAGTCTGCGGGCTCGAATCCCGGGGTGTGGGCGGAGACGCGGCTTTCGATGACCCTGGAATTCATCATACACCAACGTTAGGAACCGCCGTAGATTTGGGAGATAGATTTATAAAATCCTCCCGCACCTACCTGATATATAACCCTTTTAAGTCAGTCACCTGTGAACACTCACTCAGAACACACGCGCCTGCTTGACAATTCACAATTCACAGGCTCTCAAACTTTTACACAGTAGTTATCATAAGTATTTAACTAATTAGTAACAATGAAGTGTGCATCGTGTGCTGCTGACTTCAACGACGGTGTTCAGTGTGGGGTCTGCAAGAGGCATCTGGATTTCGGCTGCGCACAGATAGCGGAGACCTCTTGGCGGAGGCTTGGCCCCAGCAAACGCGCGGCTTGGCGGTGCCCCTTGTGCAGATCCGAGGCGTCTACGTCGTCGTCGCTGTCGCCGATACCCACACCAGTTCGGTCCCCGACCACAGACGTCGAGCAGGACCCGGTGACACTGGAGCTGGTTATGCGAGAGATACGGCAGCTTCAGTCTCAGCTGGCAGGCATGCCCGGGCTCCTCGCTGATGTACGCGTAATTAAAAGTGAGCTGACTGAACTAAAGAGGAGTCAGGAGTTCACTCATGAAAAGATAATTGAGCTGACTGACAGGACCACGGCGGCCGAAGTACGTGTTGTCGAGCTCGAGCGCACGGTGACCGCTCAACAGAGTGAGTTGACGTCGCTCAAGCTGCAGGCTGCGTCCGCGGAACTTAGGTCGAGGTTGAACAACGTGGAGATTAAAGGTGTTCCATTGAAGAAGAATGAGAACCTTTTCGAAGTGCTAGATGCGGTCAGCAGGAGTGTCGACTTCAAGGTGGAGAAGACTCAGGTTAATTATATATACAGGGTCTCGACACATACTGCGAAGGAAAAGTCTATAATAGTTAGCTTCCTCAACCGGTACGTCAAGGAAGACTTCGTAGCCGCTGCCCGGACCCGCAAGTCACTCACCGCTGCGGACATAGGTTTTGCGAGCTCACAACAACGAGTGTTCATAAATGACCACCTGTCAGGAGAATCTAAAAATTTGCTCACGAAGTGCAAGATTAAAGCCAAGGAAAGAAATTTTGCCTATGTTTGGGTGAAATATGGAAAGATTCACGTAAGGAAGAATGACACTTCCCCCGTAATTGTAATTAACAAAGATTGTGATTTAAACAAGATTTCGTAATATGTGTCCCTTTTGTTAATATTACTCCGTTGCGATATCTTAAGTCTCTAACCTTTAGCAAAAGTTTTACATTCGCTGGCTCGACCGACGCCCCACCGAAGCAGGTAAGCGCCTATCTTCATGTCCGTCAACGTTCCATCTCGCTCGCTCTCGCTCTGTGCATGTCTGGCATCCCTCTTACTCTCGTGACTCACATCGCTCATGAACTGAATTCAGCAAATCTGTTGTTTGTTTACATCTTAACAAATTATTTAACTATATTAATACTAACTAAAACTGCTCATTTTTACTACTATGCCAATTATTATTGTATGATAAGTGCCTATGCACTATTACCAGTCTGCTTTCATTTCATCACTTGTTCAATTCGCATATTAAGCGTATTTGATTATCGCACGATATTTATTTCGGCCGTTACCTTCATTATTTTGTTTTTTGTTTACACTTTGTTTCTAGTTTCTACTAGGCTCAATGGATAACGAGGATAGTAATTTAATCAGTGTTTATTACCAGAATACTAGGGGGCTTCGTACTAAAATAAGCGACTTCTATCGGGAATTGCGGCTTACCTCGTATGATGTAATAGTTCTTACGGAAACATGGTTGAATGACAATTATGCGAGCTCAGAACTGTTTGATGAGCGATATATAGTATGGCGACGTGACAGGGATTATATACTGACGAAGGAGACCAAGGGTGGAGGGGTGCTCATCGCCGTGCGCAGGGACATAGCAGCCGTGCTTCAACCACAATTCCAATCCACGGCAGAAGACCTCTGGGTGACCTTGTCGGTCAAGCAATCTCATACTAAGCGAGTCATCAAGCTTCACATTTGCGTTTTGTATTTAATAGCTCAAAATCTAGGGTTTTCATTTGCAGATCAGTTAAAGCATTTCTTATCTAAACTTAATACTATTATGTTGACTAACCCCGATGATAAGTACCTAGTAGTTGGTGACTTTAACTCGAGCTATATACAGTGGAGCCGCAGTGTTGACTCATGTGTTATGCTTGCATCGGATGTCGCCCTCCCGGAAGGTAAGTTACTTTTGGATGATCTCTGTACACTAGGGCTGAGTCAGTACAACTGGGTGGCCAACCACCAGGGCCGCATATTGGACTATGTTCTTTGCAATGATGATGTGCGCGTTGCGGAATGTGGCCATGTTTTATCTAAAGTAGATGCATTTCATAAACCTATATTAATATCGCTTCAGTTTATCGACCTCCCGGCGTTGAAGCCCTTATCTCGCACTAAGTATTTATTCAACAAAGGTGACTATTCATCCATCAATGCTGAGCTTTTAAAGATTAATTGGGATGCTGAGTTTTCGTGCCGTAATATTGACGATGCCCTATCCGTATTTTATACTCACTTAGATTCCCTTATTAAAATGTTTGTTCCTGCAAAATTAGTTCGAACCGCAGATTACCCCCCTTGGTATAGTATCGCGTTAATTAAATCACTTAAAGAAAAGTTTAAATATTTAAAGAAGCTTCGTACCTATAACAATATTTCAGATCGTTTATCATATAATATGCTGCGTGACCGTACTAAATTGTTAGAAAAAAATTGTTACCATAACTATATTTCGATTGTAGAAAATTCAATAGAAAAAAATCCTAAGTTCTTTTGGTCGTTTCTAAAGTCTCGTACTAAATCTGCTGGTATTCCTAGTTCTGTAAATTATCAAGGTCGTACTGTGTCTACTGGTGATGACATTTGTAACTCATTTGCGGCATACTTCCAGTCGACATTTCTGAGTGGATCGGATTCGGTATCAAGCTCTCCGCTTGCTTCTCAAGTGGTCGATGCGTTACATCCAGGGTTGTCAGATACGCTCAGCATTTCGATGGTGAATATTGAAGCCTCGCTAATAGTGAAATTATTATTGCAGCTGGATCTCTCTAAGTCAGCGGGACCTGATAAAATAGGGCCTGTGTTTCTTAAAAATTGTGCAGATGCCATTTCATTGCCTATTTCCCTTCTTTTCAAAAAATCCTTGCTGGAATGTAATTTTTCCCAAAATATGGAAGTCAGCTTTTATAACACCGATTCATAAAAAAGGTTCGCGGACTGATGTTGAGAATTATAGGCCGATATCCAAGCTATGCATCATAGCTAAGATATTCGAGCGAATAGTTTACAATCAGACTTACGGTGCCTTGAGGTGTGCTTTCCATCCATCTCAACACGGGTTTCTTAGGGCTAGATCTACAGTCTCCAACTTGGTGCTACTAAATGACTATTTGACTAAAGCTATGGATAGGCGCTGTCAAGTGGACGTTATCTATACTGATTATAGTAAAGCATTTGACAGAATAGACCATAGTATACTTTTAATCAAGCTGCAGCGCATGGGAGTCTCTGGAGATCTGCTTCGGTGGTTTTCTTCGTATATAGACCGAAGAACACAGGCTGTAGTGGTCAGTAATTATGTTTCTAGCTGGGTTGAAATACCGAGTGGAGTACCCCAGGGTTCCCTGCTAGGACCTTTGCTTTTTTCTATATTTATTAACGACATCTCGTCCTGTTTTTTGAACTCTAAACTTCTCTGTTTCGCCGATGACATGAAAATATTTAAATCAATCGGGTCATTGAACGACGTGGATGACCTTCAGGCGGATCTACTGCGGCTTGACAATTACTGTCTTATTAATAAGCTTGATCTCAATCCCGCTAAGTGTTCAGTAGTCACGTTCACCCGCAAATATAAAATTATTCTACCTGAATACAAACTTAAAAATCAACCACTTGCTAGAAATTCGAGTATCCGTGATCTAGGGGTAATCCATGACTCGAAACTATTATTTGATGAACACGTAGATAACATAGTGAAAAGAGCATCTAGGGCGCTAGGGTTTATGATGCGTAGCTCTGCTTCGTTTAAAAAAGCTAAAACATTTAAAATATTATACTGTACATTTGTTCGAAGCATACTCGAGTACGCGTCGCAGGTGTGGAACCCTCTGTACGATGAATACATATCTCGTATAGAAAATATTCAGAAGCGTTTTATGAAATACCTATGTTATCGAATTAAGGTGCCTTACAGATCAAAAAAATATCTTACTTTATGCAATACGTTTCATTTACTTCCTTTGGTAAATAGAAGAGAGATTGCTGATATAATATTTTTGTTAAAAATAGCAACTAACTTAGTTGATTGCCCCGAGCTTGTTGAGGAAATTAACTTAAACTGTACTCCATTTCGAGGTCGCTTTAATCCTCTATTATATATTCCACCCAAACATACCAACTATACCCAGAATGCATTTCTGGTGAGAGCGAGTGTGAGTTTCAATGCTGCTGACAAACGGTTGGGGCTGGATCCATTCGGGTCTAGCTTGGCTTCGTTGAGGCGGCGCCTGAGCAGCGAGTTCTTTGTTTGATTTGTGTGTTATTGTTAGTAAGTATGAAATTGTATAGTTTTATTCTGTTTTAAGTAAGTTAAGTGTAGGTTTGTGAGTATTTGTATTGTTGATATAGGTGTAGTGTTTTTGTGTTCATAGTTTTATGTATGTATATTGTGTTGTTACCCGTGTTGTCCTTTAATTGGATTTTTGTTTATATTATTATTGCTATTGTGTGTCTGTATCCGTTGGACAACTTGTAAGTTAAATAAATAAATAAATAAATAAATAAATAATAACACCAGGAGTGCGTGCAGCAGCACACGAGGAGTGTGCGCAGCAGCGCACCAGGAGTGCGCGCAGCAGCGCACCAGGAGTGCGCGCAGCAGCACACCAGGAGTGCACGCAGCATCGCACCAGGAGTGCGCGCAACAGCGCACGGGAAGTGCGCGCAACAGTGCACGAGGAGTGCGCGTAGCAGCGTACCAGGAGTGCGCGCAATGGCGCACCAGGAGTGCGCGCAGCGGCGCACCAGGAGTGCGCGCAGCAGCGCACCAGGAGTGCGCGCAACAGCATACGAGGAGCGCGCGCAGCAGCATACGAGGAGCGCGCGCAGCAGCGCACCAGGAGTGCGCGCAGCAGCGCACCAGGAGTGCGCGCAGCAGCGCACCAGGAGTGCGCGCAGCAGCGCACCAGGAGTGCGCGCAACAGCATACGAGGAGCGCGCGCAGCAGCGCACCAGGAGTGCGCGCAGCAGCACACGAAGAGTGCGCGCAGCAGCACACGAAGAGTGCGCGCAGCAGCACACGAAGAGTGCGCGCAGCAGCGCACCTGGAGTGCGCGCAGTATTGCACCAGGCGGGCGCGCAACAGCACACGAAGAGTGCGCGTAAGCCCCTGGTTTTGGATCTAAACATTCAGTGCCTTCACCATCATTACCGTTTTCTGAGGACAAAGGCAAAACTTATTCAAAAAACCCACTGTATGTAACCGTAACCAAGTACCGTTAATTTGTTAGTTTTTGTTAATCAAACAAGACTACTCGTCCTTCTCAAACATCCAATCCACGAGCTGGCCAATGCTCACGGATTAAAAGTTCAAAATGGAATATGTTACAAACATGCAATAAACCTCGGTATGGGCCTCTACCAAGGGAAAACTACACACAACAAATCTAGGTCACGATCAGAATCTCATTAACAAAATCGAAATGAGGGTAGCGTCAACTCGGGACTCGAAATAAAAATGGACAGATCTTACTTTGGAGATATGTCTTTGTCCGTAGCAGGCTCACTGAACCGCTCGGATCTCCAACCCGACGCGCTGGGGGAAGTTCACGAGCTGATGTCGTCAGCACCGAGCAGGAAACATGGAACACCCTTCGGCGTCTGGTCTCGTACCCGAAGTCTGCGGGCTCGAATCCCGGGGTGTGGGCGGAGACGCGGCTTTCGATGACCCTGGAATTCATCATACACCAACGTTAGGAACCGCCGTAGATTTGGGAGATAGATTTATAAAATCCTCCCGCACCTACCTGATATATAACCCTTTTAATAACACCAGGAGTGCGTGCAGCAGCACACGAGGAGTGTGCGCAGCAGCGCACCAGGAGTGCGCGCAGCAGCACACCAGGAGTGCGAGCAGCAGCGCACCAGGAGTGCGCGCAGCAGCACACCAGGAGTGCGCGCAGCATCGCACCAGGAGTGCGCGCAGCAGCGCACCAGGAGTGCGAGCAGCAGCGCACCAGGAGTGCGCGCAACAGCGCACGGGAAGTGCGCGCAACAGTGCACGAGGAGTGCGCGTAGCAGCGCACCAGGAGTGCGCGCAATGGCGCACCAGGAGTGCGCGCAGCGGCGCACCAGGAGTGCGCGCAGCAGCGCACCAGGAGTGCGCGCAACAGCATACGAGGAGCGCGCGCAGCAGCATACGAGGAGCACGCGCAGCAGCATACGAGGAGCGCGCGCAGCAGCGCACCAGGAGTGCGCGCAGCAGCACACGAAGAGTGCGCGCAGCAGCGCACCTGGAGTGCGCGCAGTAGCGCACCAGGCGGGCGTGCAACAGCACACGAAGAGTGCGCGTAAGCCCCTGGTTTTGGATCTAAACATTCAGTGCCTTCACCATCATTACCGTTTTCTGAGGACAAAGGCAAAAATTATTCAAAAAACCCACTGTATGTAACCGTAACCAAGTACCGTTAATTTGTTAGTTTTTGTTAATCAAACAAGAATACTCGTCGAGTTCGCGCAGCGGCGCACCAGGAGTGCGCGCAGCAGCGCACCAGGAGTGCGCGCAACAGCATACGAGGAGCGCGCGCAGCAGCATACGAGGAGCGCGCGCAGCAGCATACGAGGAGCGCGCGCAGCAGCGCACCAGGAGTGCGCGCAGCAGCACATGAAGAGTGCGCGCAGCAGCGCACCTGGAGTGCGCGCAGTAGCGCACCAGGCGGGCGCGCAACAGCACACGAAGAGTGCGCGTAAGCCCCTGGTTTTGGATCTAAACATTCAGTGCCTTCACCATCATTACCGTTTTCTGAGGACAAAGGCAAAAATTATTCAAAAAACCCACTGTATGTAACTTAATATTTACTTTTTGTTAATCAAACAAGAATACTCGTCCTTCTCAAACATCCAATCCACGAGCTGGCCAATGCTCACGGATTAAAAGTTCAAAATGGAATATGTTACAAACATGCAATAAACCTCGGTATGGGCCCCTACCGAGGGAAAACTACACACAACAAATCTAGGTCACGATCAGAATCTCATTAACAAAAACGAAATGAGGGTAGCGTCAACTCGGGACTCGAAATAAAAATGGACAGATCTTACTTTGGAAATATGTCTTTGTCCGTAGCAGGCTCACTGAACCGCTCGGATCTCCAACCCGACGCGCTGGGGGAAGTTCACGAGCTGATGTCGTCAGCACCGAGCAGGAAACATGGAACACCCTGCGGCGTCTGGTCTCGTACCCGAAGTCTGCGGGCTCGAATCCCGGGGTGTGGGCGGAGACGCGGCTTTCGATGACCCTGGAATTCATCATACACCAACGTTAGGAACCGCCGTAGATTTGGGAGATAGATTTATAAAATCCTCCCGCACCTACCTGATATATAACCCTTTTAATAACACCAGGAGTGCGTGCAGCAGCACACGAGGAGTGTGCGCAGCAGCGCACCAGGAGTGCGCGCAGCAGCGCACCAGGAGTGCGCGCAGCAGCGCACCAGAAGTGCGCGCAGCAGCGCACCAGGAGTGCGCGCAGCAGCGCACCAGGAGTGCGCGCAGCAGCGCATCAGGAGTGCGCGCAACAGCGCACGGGGAGTGCGCGCAACAGCGCACGGGGAGTGCGCGCAACAGCGCACGGGGAGTGCGCGCAACAGCGCACGGGAAGTGCGCGCAACAGTGCACAAGGAATGCGCGTAGCAGCGCACCAGGAGTGCGCGCAGTGGCTTACCAGGAGTGCGCGCAGCGGCGCACCAGGAGTGCGCGCAGCAGCGCACCAGGAGTAAGCGCAACAGCATACGAGAAGCGCGCGCAGCAGCATACGAGGAGCGCGCGCAGCAGCATACGAGGAGCGCGTGCAGCAGCGCACCAGGAGTGCGCGCAGCGGCACACGAAGAGTGCGCGCAGTAGCGCACCAGGCGGGCGCGCAACAGCACACGAAGAGTGCGCGTAAGCCCCTGGTCTTGGATCTAAACATTCAGTGCCTTCACCATCATTACCGTTTTCTGAGGACAAAGGCAAAAATTGAATTTGTGATTAAAAGTTAAAAATGGAATATGTTACAAACATGCAATAAACCTCGGTATGGGCCCCTACCGAGGGAAAACTACACACAACAAATCTAGGTCACGATCAGAATCTCATTAACAAAAACGAAATGAGGGTAGCGTCAACTCGGGACTTTAAATAAAAATGGACAGATCTTACTTTGGAAATATGTCTTTGTCCGTAGCAGACTCACTGAACCGCTCGGATCTCCAACCCGACGCGCTGGGGGAAGTTCACGAGCTGATGTCGTCAGCACCGAGCAGGAAACATGGAACACCCTGCGGCGTCTGGTCTCGTACCCGAAGTCTGCGGGCTCGAATCCCGGGGTGTGGGCGGAGACGCGGCTTTCGATGACCCTGGAATTCATCATACACCAACGTTAAGAACCGCCGTAGATTTGGGAGATAGATTTATAAAATCCTCCTGCACCTACCTGATATATAACCCTTTTAATAACACCAGGAGTGTGCGCAGCAGCACACGAGGAGTGTGCGCAGCAGCGCACCAGGAGTGCGCGCAGCAGCACACCAGGAGTGCGCGCAGCAGCGCACCAGGAGTGCGCGCAGCAGCACACCAGGAGTGCGCGCAGCATCGCACCAGAAGTGCGCGCAGCAGCGCACCAGGAGTGCGCGCAGCAGCGCACCAGGAGTGCGCGCAGCAGCACACGGGGAGTGCGCGCAACAGTGTACGAGGAGTGCGCGTAGCAGCGCACCAGGAGTGCGCGCAGTGGCGCACCAGGAGTGTGCGCAGCGGCGCACCAGGAGTTCGCGCAGCGGCGCACCAGGAGTGCGCGCAGCAGCGCACCAGGAGTGCGCGCAACAGCATACGAGGAGCGCGCGCAGCAGCATACGAGGAGCGCGCGCAGCAGCATACGAGGAGCGCGCGCAGCAGCGCACCAGGAGTGCGCGCAGCAGCACACGAAGAGTGCGCGCAGCAGCACACGAAGAGTGCGCGCAGCAGCACACGAAGAGTGCGCGCAGCAGCACACGAAAAGTGCGCGCAGCAGCACACGAAGAGTGCGCGCAGCAGCACACGAAGAGTGCGCGCAGCAGCGCACCTGGAGTGCGCGCAGTAGCGCACCAGGCGGGCGCGCAACAGCACACGAAGAGTGCGCGTAAGCCCCTGGTCTTGGATCTAAACATTCAGTGCCTTCACCATCATTACCGTTTTCTGAGGACAAAGGCAAAAATTATTCAAAAAACTTACTGTATGTAACCGTAACCAAGTACCGTTAATTTGTTAGTTTTTGTTAATCAAACAAGACTACTCGTCCTTCTCAAACATCCAATCCACGAGCTGGCCAATGCTCACGGATTAAAAGTTCAAAATGGAATATGTTACAAACATGCAATAAACCTCGGTATGGGCCCCTACCGAGGGAAAACTACACACAACAAATCTAGTTCACGATCAGAATCTCATTAACAAAATCGAAATGAGGGTAGCGTCAACTCGGGACTCGAAATAAAAATGGACAGATCTTACTAAGGAGATATGTCTTTGTCCGTAGCAGGCTCACTGAACCGCTCGGATCTCCAACCCGACGCGCTGGGGGAAGTTCACGAGCTGATGTCGTCAGCACCGAGCAGGAAACATGGAACACCCTGCAGCGTCTGGTCTCGTACCCGAAGTCTGCGGGCTCGAATCCCGGGGTGTGGGCGGAGACGCGGCTTTCTATGACCCTGGAATTCATCATACACCAACGTTAGGAACCGCCGTAGATTTGGGAGATAGATTTATAAAATCCTCCCGCACCTACCTGATATATAACCCTTTTAATAACACCAGGAGTGCGCGCAATAGAGCACCAGGAGTGCGCGCAGCGGCGCACCAGGAGTGCGCGCAGCGGCGCACCAGGAGTGCGCGCAACAGCATACGAGGAGCGCGCGCAGCAGCATACGAGGAGCGCGCGCAGCAGCGCACCAGGAGTGCGCGCAGCAGCACACGAAGAGTGCGCGCAGCAGCACACGAAGAGTGCGCGCAGCAGCACACGAAGAGTGCGCGCAGCAGCACACGAAGAGTGCGCGCAGCAGCACACGAAGAGTGCGCGCAGCAGCACACGAAGAGTGCGCGCAGCAGCACACGAAGAGTGCGCAGCAGCGCACCAGGAGTGCGCGCAGCAGCGCACCAGGAGTGCGCGCAGCAGCGCACCAGGAGTGCGCGCAGCAGCGCACCAGGAGTGCGCGCAGCAGCGCACCAGGAGTGCGCGCAGCAGCGCACCAGGAGTGCGCGCAACAGCATACGAGGAGCGCGCGCAGCAGCGCACCAGGAGTGCGCGCAGCAGCACACGAAGAGTGCGCGCAGCAGCACACGAAGAGTGCGCGCAGCAGCACACGAAGAGTGCGCGCAGCAGCGCACCTGGAGTGCGCGCAGTAGCGCACCAGGCGGGCGCGCAACAGCACACGAAGAGTGCGCGTAAGCCCCTGGTTTTGGATCTAAACATTCAGTGCCTTCACCATCATTTTATTTGAAGTTTATATCCCTGCCAGATTGGTTGCCTGGAAGAGATCGCTCTTAGCGATAAGGCCGCCAATTAAAACGCAAATTTTATTTTCTTTGTTTTTTGTATTGTTTTTTATGTATGTGGTGTTTTAATAAAGAATTTATCAATCAATCAATCAATCAATCATCATTACCGTTTTCTGAGGACAATGGCAAAAATTATTCAAAAAACCCACTGTATGTAACCGTAACCAAGTACCGTTAATTTGTTAGTTTTTGTTAATCAAACAAGACTACTCGTCCTTCTCAAACATCCAATCCACGAACTGGCCAATGCTCACGGATTAAAAGTTCAAAATGGAATATGTTACAAACATGCAATAAACCTCGGTATGGGCCCCTACCGAGGGAAAACTACACACAACAAATCTAGGTCACGATCAGAATCTCATTAACAAAATCGAAATGAGGGTAGCGTCAACTCGGGACTCGAAATAAAAATGGACAGATCTTACTTTGGAGATATGTCTTTGTCCGTAGCAGGCTCACTGAACCGCTCGGATCTCCAACCCGACGCGCTGGGGGAAGTTCACGAGCTGATGTCGTCAGCACCGAGCAGGAAACATGGAACACCCTGCGGCGTCTGGTCTCGTACCCGAAGTCTGCGGGCTCGAATCCCGGGGTATGGGCGGAGACGCGGCTTTCGATGACCCTGGAATTCATCATACACCAACGTTAGGAACCGCCGTAGATTTGGGAGATAGATTTATAAAATCCTCCCGCACCTACCTGATATATAACCCTTTTAATAACACCAGGAGTGCGTGCAGCAGCAAACGAGGAGTGTGCGCAGCAGCGCACCAGGAGTGCGCGCAGCAGCGCACCAGGAGTGCGCGCAGCAGCGCACCAGGAGTGCGCGCAGCAGCACACCAGGAGTGCGCACAGCAGCGCACCAGGAGTGCGCGCAGCAGCGCACCAGGAGTGCGCGCAGCAGCGCACCAGGAGTGCGCGCAACAGCATACGAGGAGCGCGCGCAGCAGCGCACCAGGAGTGCGCGCAGCAGCACACGAAGAGTGCGCGCAGCAGCACACGAAGAGTGCGCGCAGCAGCGCACCTGGAGTGCGCGCAGTAGCGCACCAGGCGGGCGCGCAACAGCACACGAAGAGTGCGCGTAAGCCCCTGGTTTTGGATCTAAACATTCAGTGCCTTCACCATCATTACCGTTTTCTGAGGACAAAGGCAAAAATTATTCAAAAAACCCACTGTATGTAACCGTAACCAAGTACCGTTAATTTGTTAGTTTTTGTTAATCAAACAAGACTACTCGTCCTTCTCAAACATCCAATCCACGAGCTGGCCAATGCTCACGGATTAAAAGTTCAAAATGGAATATGTTACAAACATGCAATAAACCTCGGTATGGGCCCCTACCGAGGGAAAACTACACACAACAAATCTAGGTCACGATCAGAATCTCATTAACAAAATCGAAATGAGGATAGCGTCAACTCGGGACTCGAAATAAAAATGGACAGATCTTACTTTGGAGATATGTCTTTGTCCGTAGCAGGCTCTGAACCGCTCGGATCTCCAACCCGACGCGCTGGGGGAAGTTCACGAGCTGATGTCGTCAGCACCGAGCAGGAAACATGGAACACCCTTCGGCGTCTGGTCTCGTACCCGAAGTCTGCGGGCTCGAATCCCGGGGTGTGGGCGGAGACGCGGCTTTCGATGACCCTGGAATTCATCATACACCAACGTTAGGAACCGCCGTAGATTTGGGAGATAGATTTATAAAATCCTCCCGCACCTACCTGATATATAACCCTTTTAATAACACCAGGAGTGCGTGCAGCAGCACACGAGGAGTGTGCGCAGCAGCGCACCAGGAGTGCGCGCAGCAGCACACCAGGAGTGCGAGCAGCAGCGCACCAGGAGTGCGCGCAGCAGCACACCAGGAGTGCGCGCAGCATCGCACCAGGAGTGCGCGCAGCAGCGCACCAGGAGTGCGCGCAGCAGCGCACCAGGAGTGCGCGCAGCAGCGCACCAGGAGTGCGCGCAGCAGCGCACCAGGAGTGCGCGCAACAGCATACGAGGAGCGCGCGCAGCAGCATACGAGGAGCGCGCGCAGCAGCATACGAGGAGCGCGCGCAGCAGCGCACCAGGAGTGCGCGCAGCAGCACACGAAGAGTGCGCGCAGCAGCGCACCTGGAGTGCGCGCAGTAGCGCACCAGGCGGGCGTGCAACAGCACACGAAGAGTGCGCGTAAGCCCCTGGTTTTGGATCTAAACATTCAGTGCCTTCACCATCATTACCGTTTTCTGAGGACAAAGGCAAAAAATATTCAAAAAACCCACTGTATGTAACCGTAACCAAGTACCGTTAATTTGTTAGTTTTTGTTAATCAAACAAGAATACTCGTAGAGTTCGCGCAGCGGCGCACCAGGAGTGCGCGCAACAGCATACGAGGAGCGCGCGCAGCAGCATACGAGGAGCGCGCGCAGCAGCATACGAGGAGCGCGCGCAGCAGCGCACCAGGAGTGCGCGCAGCAGCACACGAAGAGTGCGCGCAGCAGCGCACCTGGACTGCGCGCAGTAGCGCACCAGGCGGGCGCGCAACAGCACACGAAGAGTGCGCGTAAGCCCCTGGTTTTGGATCTAAACATTCAGTGCCTTCACCATCATTACCGTTTTCTGAGGACAAAGGCAAAAATTATTCAAAAAACCCACTGTATGTAACTTAATATTTACTTTTTGTTAATCAAACAAGAATACTCGTCCTTCTCAAACATCCAATCCACGAGCTGGCCAATGCTCACGGATTAAAAGTTCAAAATGGAATATGTTACAAACATGCAATAAACCTCGGTATAGGCCCCTACCGAGGGAAAACTACACACAACAAATCTAGGTCACGATCAGAATCTCATTAACAAAAACGAAATGAGGGTAGCGTCAACTCGGGACTCGAAATAAAAATGGACAGATCTTACTTTGGAAATATGTCTTTGTCCGTAGCAGGCTCACTGAACCGCTCGGATCTCCAACCCGACGCGCTGGGGGAAGTTCACGAGCTGATGTCGTCAGCACCGAGAAGGAAACATGGAACACCCTGCGGCGTCTGGTCTCGTACCCGAAGTCTGCGGGCTCGAATCCCGGGGTGTGGGCGGAGACGCGGCTTTCGATGACCCTGGAATTCATCATACACCAACGTTAGGAACCGCCGTAGATTTGGGAGATAGATTTATAAAATCCTCCCGCACCTACCTGATATATAACCATTTTAATAACACCAGGAGTGCGTGCAGCAGCACACGAGGAGTGTGCGCAGCAGCGCACCAGGAGTGCGCGCAGCAGCGCACCAGGAGTGCGCGCAGCAGCGCACCAGAAGTGCGCGCAGCAGCGCACCAGGAGTGCGCGCAGCAGCGCATCAGGAGTGCGCGCAACAGCGCACGGGGAGTGCGCGCAACAGCGCACGGGGAGTGCGCGCAACAGCGCACGGGGAGTGCGCGCAACAGTGCACAAGGAATGCGCGTAGCAGCGCACCAGGAGTGCGCGCAGTGGCTTACCAGGAGTGCGCGCAGCGGCGCACCAGGAGTGCGCGCAGCAGCGCACCAGGAGTAAGCGCAACAGCATACGAGAAGCGCGCGCAGCAGCATACGAGGAGCGCGCGCAGCAGCATACGAGGAGCGCGTGCAGCAGCGCACCAGGAGCGCGTGCAGCAGCGCACCAGGAGCGCGTGCAGCAGCGCACCAGGAGTGCGCGCAGCAGCACACGAAGAGTGCGCGCAGTAGCGCACCAGGCGGGCGCGCAACAGCACACGAAGAGTGCGCGCAACAGCACACGAAGAGTGCGCGTAAGCCCCTGGTCTTGGATCTAAACATTCAGTGCCTTCACCATCATTACCGTTTTCTGAGGACAAAGGCAAAAATTATTCAAAAAACCCACTGTATGTAACCGTAACCAAGTACCGTTAATTTGTTAGTTTTTGTTAATCAAACAAGAATACTCGTCCTTCTCAAACATCCAATCCACGAGCTGGCCAATGCTCACGGATTAAAAGTTCAAAATGGAATATGTTACAAACATGCAATAAACCTCGGTATGGGCCCCTACCGAGGGAAAACTACACACAACAAATCTAGGTCACGATCAGAATCTAAGTAACAAAAACGAAATGAGGGTAGCGTCAACTCGGGACTCGAAATAAAAATGGACAGATCTTACTTTGGAAATATGTCTTTGTCCGTAGCAGGCTCACTGAACCGCTCGGATCTCCAACCCGACGCGCTGGGGGAAGTTCACGAGCTGATGTCGTCAGCACCGAGCAGGAAACATGGAACACCCTGCGGCGTCTGGTCTCGTACCCGAAGTCTGCGGGCTCGAATCCCGGGGTGTGGGCGGAGACGCGGCTTTCGATGACCCTGGAATTCATCATACACCAACGTTAAGAACCGCCGTAGATTTGGGAGATAGATTTATAAAATCCTCCTGCACCTACCTGATATATAACCCTTTTAATAACACCAGGAGTGCGTGCAGCAGCACACGAGGAGTGTGCGCAGCAGCGCACCAGGAGTGCGCGCAGCAGCACACCAGGAGTGCGCGCAGCAGCACACCAGGAGTGCGCGCAGCAGCGCACCAGGAGTGCGCGCAGCAGCACACCAGGAGTGCGCGCAGCAGCGCACCAGGAGTGCGCGCAGCAGCGCACCAGGAGTGCGCGCAGCAGCACACGGGGAGTGCGCGCAACAGTGTACGAGGAGTGCGCGTAGCAGCGCACCAGGAGTGCGCGCAGTGGCGCACCAGGAGTGCGCGCAGCGGCGCACCAGGAGTTCGCGCAGCGGCGCACCAGGAGTGCGCGCAGCAGCGCACCAGGAGTGCGCGCAACAGCATACGAGGAGCGCGCGCAGCAGCATACGAGGAGCGCGCGCAGCAGCATACGAGGAGCGCGCGCAGCAGCGCACCAGGAGTGCGCGCAGCAGCACACGAAGAGTGCGCGCAGCAGCGCACCTGGAGTGCGCGCAGTAGCGCACCAGGCGGGCGCGCAACAGCACACGAAGAGTGCGCGTAAGCCCCTGGTTTTGGATCTAAACATTCAGTGCCTTCACCATCATTACCGTTTTCTGAGGACAAAGGCAAAAATTATTCAAAAAACCCACTGTATGTAACCGTAACCAAGTACCGTAAATTTGTTAGTTTTTGTTAATCAAACAAGAATACTCGTCCTTCTCAAACATCCAATCCACGAGCTGGCCAATGCTCACGGATTAAAAGTTCAAAATGGAATATGTTACAAACATGCAATAAACCTCGGTATGGGCCCCTACCGAGGGAAAACTACACAACAAATCTAGGTCACGATCAGAATCTCATTAACAAAATCGAAATGAGGGTAGCGTCAACTCGGGACTCGAAATAAAAATGGACAGATCTTACTTTGGAGATATGTCTTTGTCCGTAGCTGGCTCACTGAACCGCTCGGATCTCCAACCCGACGCGCTGGGGGAAGTCGCGAGCTGGTGTCGTCAGCACCGAGCAGGAAACATGGAACACCCTGCGGCGTCTGGTCTCGTACCCGAAGTCTGCGGGCTCGAATCCCGGGGTGTGGGCGGAGACGCGGCTTTCGATGACCCTGGAATTCATCATACACCAACGTTAGGAACCGCCGTAGATTTGGGAGATAGATTTATAAAATCCTCCCGCACCTACCTGATATATAACCCTTTTAATAACACCAGGAGTGCGCGCAATAGAGCACCAGGAGTGCGCGCAGCGGCGCACCAGGAGTGCGCGCAACAGCATACGAGGAGCGCGCGCAGCAGCATACGAGGAGCGCGCGCAGCAGCGCACCAGGAGTGCGCGCAGCAGCACACGAAGAGTGCGCGCAGCAGCACACGAAGAGTGCACGCAGCAGCACACGAAGAGTGCGCGCAGCAGCACACGAAGAGTGCGCGCAGCAGCACACGAAGAGTGCGCGCAGCAGCACACGAAGAGTGCGCGCAGCAGCACACGAAGAGTGCGCGCAGCAGCGCACCTGGAGTGCGCGCAGTAGCGCACCAGGCGGGCGCGCAACAGCACACGAAGAGTGCGCGTAAGCCCCTGGTTTTGGATCTAAACATTCAGTGCCTTCACCATCATTTTATTTGAAGTTTATATCCCTGCCAGATTGGTTGCCTGGAAGAGATCGCTCTTAGCGATAAGGCCGCCAATTAAAACGCAAATTTTATTTTCTTTGTTTTTTGTATTGTTTTTTATGTATGTGGTGTTTTAATAAAGAATTTATCAATCAATCAATCAATCAATCATCATTACCGTTTTCTGAGGACAATGGCAAAAATTATTCAAAAAACCCACTGTATGTAACCGTAACCAAGTACCGTTAATTTGTTAGTTTTTGTTAATCAAACAAGACTACTCGTCCTGCTCAAACATCCAATCCACGAGCTGGCCAATGCTCACGGATTAAAAGTTCAAAATGGAATATGTTACAAACATGCAATAAACCTCGGTATGGGCCCCTACCGAGGGAAAACTACACACAACAAATCTAGGTCACGATCAGAATCTCATTAACAAAATCGAAATGAGGGTAGCGTCAACTCGGGACTCGAAATAAAAATGGACAGATCTTACTTTGGAGATATGTCTTTGTCCGTAGCAGGCTCACTGAACCGCTCGGATCTCCAACCCAACGCGCTGGGGGAAGTTCACGAGCTGATGTCGTCAGCACCGAGCAGGAAACATGGAACACCCTGCGGCGTCTGGTCTCGTACCCGAAGTCTGCGGGCTCGAATCCCGGGGTGTGGGCGGAGACGCGGCTTTCGATGACCCTGGAATTCATCATACACCAACGTTAGGAACCGCCGTAGATTTGGGAGATAGATTTATAAAATCCTCCCGCACCTACCTGATATATAACCCTTTTAATAACACCAGGAGTGCGTGCAGCAGCACACGAGGAGTGTGCGCAGCAGCGCACCAGGAGTGCGCGCAGCAGCACACCAGGAGTGCGCACAGCAGCGCACCAGGAGTGCGCGCAGCAGCGCACCAGGAGTGCGCGCAGCAGCGCACCAGGAGTGCGCGCAGCAGCGCACCAGGAGTGCGCGCAGCAGCGCACCAGGAGTGCGCGCAGCAGCGCACCAGGAGTGCGCGCAGCAGCGCACCAGGAGTGCGCGCAACAGCATACGAGGAGCGCGCGCAGCAGCGCACCAGGAGTGCGCGCAGCAGCACACGAAGAGTGCGCGCAGCAGCACACGAAGAGTGCGCGCAGCAGCACACGAAGAGTGCGCGCAGCAGCACACGAAGAGTGCGCGCAGCAGCGCACCTGGAGTGCGCGCAGTAGCGCACCAGGCGGGCGCGCAACAGCACACGAAGAGTGCGCGTAAGCCCCTGGTTTTGGATCTAAACATTCAGTGCCTTCACCATCATTACCGTTTTCTGAGGACAAAGGCAAAAATTATTCAAAAAACCCACTGTATGTAACCGTAACCAAGTACCGTTAATTTGTTAGTTTTTGTTAATCAAACAAGACTACTCGTCCTTCTCAAACATCCAATCCACGAGCTGGCCAATGCTCACGGATTAAAAGTTCAAAATGGAATATGTTACAAACATGCAATAAACCTCGGTATGGGCCCCTACCGAGGGAAAACTACACACAACAAATCTAGGTCACGATCAGAATCTCATTAACAAAATCGAAATGAGGGTAGCGTCAACTCGGGACTCGAAATAAAAATGGACAGATCTTACTTTGGAGATATGTCTTTGTCCGTAGCAGGCTCTGAACCGCTCGGATCTCCAACCCGACGCGCTGGGGGAAGTTCACGAGCTGATGTCGTCAGCACCGAGCAGGAAACATGGAACACCCTTCGGCGTCTGGTCTCGTACCCGAAGTCTGCGGGCTCGAATCCCGGGGTGTGGGCGGAGACGCGGCTTTCGATGACCCTGGAATTCATCATACACCAACGTTAGGAACCGCCGTAGATTTGGGAGATAGATTTATAAAATCCTCCCGCACCTACCTGATATATAACCCTTTTAATAACACCAGGAGTGCGTGCAGCAGCACACGAGGAGTGTGCGCAGCAGCACACGAAGAGTGCGCGCAGCAGCGCACCTGGAGTGCGCGCAGTAGCGCACCAGGCGGGCGTGCAACAGCACACGAAGAGTGCGCGTAAGCCCCTGGTTTTGGATCTAAACATTCAGTGCCTTCACCATCATTACCGTTTTCTGAGGACAAAGGCAAAAATTATTCAAAAAACCCACTGTATGTAACCGTAACCAAGTACCGTTAATTTGTTAGTTTTTGTTAATCAAACAAGAATACTCGTAGAGTTCGCGCAGCGGCGCACCAGGAGTGCGCGCAACAGCATACGAGGAGCGCGCGCAGCAGCATACGAGGAGCGCGCGCAGCAGCATACGAGGAGCGCGCGCAGCAGCGCACCAGGAGTGCGCGCAGCAGCACACGAAGAGTGCGCGCAGCAGCGCACCTGGACTGCGCGCAGTAGCGCACCAGGCGGGCGCGCAACAGCACACGAAGAGTGCGCGTAAGCCCCTGGTTTTGGATCTAAACATTCAGTGCCTTCACCATCATTACCGTTTTCTGAGGACAAAGGCAAAAATTATTCAAAAAACCCACTGTATGTAACTTAATATTTACTTTTTGTTAATCAAACAAGAATACTCGTCCTTCTCAAACATCCAATCCACGAGCTGGCCAATGCTCACGGATTAAAAGTTCAAAATGGAATATGTTACAAACATGCAATAAACCTCGGTATAGGCCCCTACCGAGGGAAAACTACACACAACAAATCTAGGTCACGATCAGAATCTCATTAACAAAAACGAAATGAGGGTAGCGTCAACTCGGGACTCGAAATAAAAATGGACAGATCTTACTTTGGAAATATGTCTTTGTCCGTAGCAGGCTCACTGAACCGCTCGGATCTCCAACCCGACGCGCTGGGGGAAGTTCACGAGCTGATGTCGTCAGCACCGAGAAGGAAACATGGAACACCCTGCGGCGTCTGGTCTCGTACCCGAAGTCTGCGGGCTCGAATCCCGGGGTGTGGGCGGAGACGCGGCTTTCGATGACCCTGGAATTCATCATACACCAACGTTAGGAACCGCCGTAGATTTGGGAGATAGATTTATTAAATCCTCCCGCACCTACCTGATATATAACCATTTTAATAACACCAGGAGTGCGTGCAGCAGCACACGAGGAGTGTGCGCAGCAGCGCACCAGGAGTGCGCGCAGCAGCGCACCAGGAGTGCGCGCAGCAGCGCACCAGGAGTGCGCGCAGAAGCGCACCAGAAGTGCGCGCAGCAGCGCACCAGGAGTGCGCGCAGCAGCGCATCAGGAGTGCGCGCAACAGCGCACGGGGAGTGCGCGCAACAGCGCACGGGGAGTGCGCGCAACAGTGCACAAGGAATGCGCGTAGCAGCGCACCAGGAGTGCGCGCAGTGGCTTACCAGGAGTGCGCGCAGCGGCGCACCAGGAGTGCGCGCAGCAGCGCACCAGGAGTAAGCGCAACAGCATACGAGAAGCGCGCGCAGCAGCATACGAGGAGCGCGCGCAGCAGCATACGAGGAGCGCGTGCAGCAGCGCACCAGGAGCGCGTGCAGCAGCGCACCAGGAGTGCGCGCAGCAGCACACGAAGAGTGCGCGCAGTAGCGCACCAGGCGGGCGCGCAACAGCACACGAAGAGTGCGCGCAACAGCACACGAAGAGTGCGCGTAAGCCCCTGGTCTTGGATCTAAACATTCAGTGCCTTCACCATCATTACCGTTTTCTGAGGACAAAGGCAAAAATTATTCAAAAAACCCACTGTATGTAACCGTAACCAAGTACCGTTAATTTGTTAGTTTTTGTTAATCAAACAAGAATACTCGTCCTTCTCAAACATCCAATCCACGAGCTGGCCAATGCTCACGGATTAAAAGTTCAAAATGGAATATGTTACAAACATGCAATAAACCTCGGTATGGGCCCCTACCGAGGGAAAACTACACACAACAAATCTAGGTCACGATCAGAATCTAAGTAACAAAAACGAAATGAGGGTAGCGTCAACTCGGGACTCGAAATAAAAATGGACAGATCTTACTTTGGAAATATGTCTTTGTCCGTAGCAGGCTCACTGAACCGCTCGGATCTCCAACCCGACGCGCTGGGGGAAGTTCACGAGCTGATGTCGTCAGCACCGAGCAGGAAACATGGAACACCCTGCGGCGTCTGGTCTCGTACCCGAAGTCTGCGGGCTCGAATCCCGGGGTGTGGGCGGAGACGCGGCTTTCGATGACCCTGGAATTCATCATACACCAACGTTAAGAACCGCCGTAGATTTGGGAGATAGATTTATAAAATCCTCCTGCACCTACCTGATATATAACCCTTTTAATAACACCAGGAGTGCGTGCAGCAGCACACGAGGAGTGTGCGCAGCAGCGCACCAGGAGTGCGCGCAGCAGCACACCAGGAGTGCGCGCAGCAGCACACCAGGAGTGCGCGCAGCAGCACACCAGGAGTGCGCGCAGCAGCGCACCAGGAGTGCGCGCAGCAGCACACCAGGAGTGCACGCAGCAGCGCACCAGGAGTGCGCGCAGCAGCGCACCAGGAGTGCGCGCAGCAGCGCACCAGGAGTGCGCGCAGCAGCGCACCAGGAGTGCGCGCAGCAGCGCACCAGGAGTGCGCGCAGCAGCACACGGGGAGTGCGCGCAACAGTGTACGAGGAGTGCGCGTAGCAGCGCACCAGGAGTGCGCGTAGCAGCGCACCAGGAGTGCGCGCAGTGGCGCACCAGGAGTGCGCGCAGCGGCGCACCAGGAGTTCGCGCAGCGGCGCACCAGGAGTGCGCGCAGCAGCGCACCAGGAGTGCGCGCAACAGCATACGAGGAGCGCGCGCAGCAGCATACGAGGAGCGCGCGCAGCAGCATACGAGGAGCGCGCGCAGCAGCGCACCAGGAGTGCGCGCAGCAGCACACGAAGAGTGCGCGCAGCAGCGCACCTGGAGTGCGCGCAGTAGCGCACCAGGCGGGCGCGCAACAGCACACGAAGAGTGCGCGTAAGCCCCTGGTTTTGGATCTAAACATTCAGTGCCTTCACCATCATTACCGTTTTCTGAGGACAAAGGCAAAAATTATTCAAAAAACCCACTGTATGTAACCGTAACCAAGTACCGTTAATTTGTTAGTTTTTGTTAATCAAACAAGAATACTCGTCCTTCTCAAACATCCAATCCACGAGCTGGCCAATGCTCACGGATTAAAAGTTCAAAATGGAATATGTTACAAACATGCAATAAACCTCGGTATGGGCCCCCTTCCGAGGGAAAACTACACAACAAATCTAGGTCACGATCAGAATCTCATTAACAAAAACGAAATGAGGGTAGCGTCAACTCGGGACTCGAAATAAAAATGGACAGATCTTACTTTGGAAATATGTCTTTGTCCGTAGCAGGCTCACTGAACCGCTCGGATCTCCAACCCGACGCGCTGGGGGAAGTTCACGAGCTGATGTCGTCAGCACCGAGCAGGAAACATGGAACACCCTGCGGCGTCTGGTCTCGTACCCGAAGTCTGCGGGCTCGAATCCCGGGGTGTGGGCGGAGACGCGGCTTTCGATGACCCTGGAATTCATCATACACCAACGTTAGGAACCGCCGTAGATTTGGGAGATAGATTTATAAAATCCTCCCGCACCTACCTGATATATAACCCTTTTAATAACACCAGGAGTGCGTGCAGCAGCACACGAGGAGTGTGCGCAGCAGCGCACCAGGAGTGCGCGCAGCAGCGCACCAGGAGTGCGCGCAGCAGCGCACCAGGAGTGCGCGCAGCAGCGTACCAGGAGTGCGCGCAGCAGCGCACCAGGAGTGCGCGCAGCAGCGCATCAGGAGTGCGCGCAACAGCGCACGGGGAGTGCGCGCAACAGCGCACGGGGAGTGCGCGCAACAGCGCACGGGAAGTGCGCGCAACAGCGCACGGGGAGTGCGCGCAACAGTGCACAAGGAATGCGCGTAGCAGCGCACCAGGAGTGCGCGCAGTGGCTTACCAGGAGTGCGCGCAGCAGCGCACCAGGAGTGCGCGCAACAGCGCACGGGGAGTGCGCGCAACAGTGCACGAGGAGTGCGCGCAGCGGCGCACCAGGAGTGCGCGCAGCAGCGCACCAGGAGTGCGCGCAACAGCGCACGGGGAGTGCGCGCAACAGTGCACGAGGAGTGCGCGTAGCAGCGCACCAGGAGTGCCTGCAGTGGCGCACCAGGAGTGCGCGCAGCGGCGCACCAGGAGTGCGCGCAGCAGCGCACCAGGAGTGCGCGCAACAGCATACGAGGAGCGCGCGCAGCAGCATACGAGGAGCGCGCGCAGCAGCGCACCAGGAGTGCGCGCAGCAGCACACGATGAGTGCGCGCAGCAGCGCACCTGGAGTGCGCGCAGTAGCGCACCAGGCGGGCGCGCAACAGCACACGAAGAGTGCGCGTAAGCCCCTGGTTTTGGATCTAAACGACTAGGTGGTGTCCTTATTGGTGTTCTTGCTAAGTATCAGGTTGTACGAAATTTGTCCTGGGAATCTGATTGTGAAGATTTGTGGCTTACTCTTATATTAAAATCTAGGAATCAAAATACAATTATAAACATATGCGCTACCTATTTGCCTTCCCCTCTTAATTTTGATAATCTTAAATGTTTTTGGGATAATACTAGTTTAGTAATGACCAGTAAGGTCCATGATAGTTCTAATACATTCATTGTAGGTGATTTTAATTTTAAGAATATAAGTTGGTTTAGAGACTCAAGGACAAATATCTTAACTCCCATTCATGGATCTGGAGAGTGTGATACTTTCTTTGTTGACGTCTTAGCTTTTAACAGTTTATCACAACATTGTAATATTCTTAATGGCAACGGTAGAGTTTTGGATCTTGTGATCAGTAATTTTGGTAATGATAAAATCTCAGTGGCTGAGAATAATAATCCCTTGGTTAAAATTGATTTTCCGCATCATACATCTCTCTATATTACAATTAAATTAAATAGCTATCAACCGCTCAAGCCTACTGCTGCGCATGTTTATAGTTACTATAAATCTGATTACCTTACAATCAATCAGCAACTCTCTGACATAAATTGGATTGATGAATTAGGGTCGTGTTCCAAGGTGGACGATATGGTTGATAAATTTTATGAATTATTCATGTCGGTCCTTAATTCTAATACTCCACTTCGCCCTACTAGGAATAATCGATATCCTGTTTGGTTTTCCCTTCCTCTTATTAAATCCCTCAAAGAAAAAGCGAAGTATCACAAATTGTTTAAAATGTATAATAATCCTAGGGACAAATCCGTTTTTGATCTGTTAAGGACGCGTTGTGATAAACTGCTCAAGGAGTGTTACACAAAATTCAAAAACAGTTCAGAATATATATTAAGCAAAAATCCTAAACAATTTTGGCGCTATGTTAACAATCTCAAATCGAATAGAAGTTCAATACCTGAGCATATGTTTTTAGGTAGCAAGTCAGCTACAGGTGGGCAAGAAATATGCGACTTATTCC
Organism: Macaria liturata; assembly: GCA_964023185.1. NCBI lineage: Eukaryota > Metazoa > Arthropoda > Insecta > Lepidoptera > Geometridae > Macaria > Macaria liturata. The sequence continues at coordinate 15,025,468 of OZ026806.1, forward strand.
TAGAGCATTTTAATTCTGTTTACACTTTGACTGATTCATTAAAACAGCGATCAGATATTAATTCAATTTATGACCATACGAGTACTTCACCATTAAGTAGGATCAAGATTGATGTACAGGAAGTTTTTACAGCTCTCAAGTTATTAAAAATAAAGGGAGCAGGACCGGACTCAATCCCATCGATTGTGTTAAAAAGTTGTGCTAAGACCTTAGCTTTGCCTTTTGCTATAATATTTCAAACATCTCTTGATAGTGGCGTCTTTCCCACTAAATGGAAAACAGCTTATATTAATCCTATTTTTAAAAAAGGTGATGTTGCAAGTGTTGAAAACTATAGACCAGTTTCCATTCTGTCGGGTATTGGAAAGCTCCTTGAGTCAGTAGTAGTTAAAAAAGTCCGTTGGCATGTGTCTCATTTACTAAACGAAAACCAATATGGGTTTTTGCCTAAAAGGTCTACAACTACGAACTTAACTACTTATGTCTGTGACATAATGCAGGCTTTGGACAGGGGGGGGGAGGCACACGCTGTTTATACTGATTTTAGTAAGGCTTTTGACTTAGTAGACTATGAGCTCCTATTGGCTAAACTCTACAAATTGGGCATCCATGGCTCCCTTCTACGATGGTTTAGCTCGTACCTTCAAAATCGATCTCAATTGGTAGTTTTAAAAGGATTTAGGTCAATGCCAACAAAAGTTCCTTCTGGTGTTCCCCAGGGATCACACCTTGGCCCTTTGCTGTTCATCATTTTTATAAACGACCTTCCACTGTATTTAAATTCCAAAGTAAAACAATTCGCCGATGATTTGAAGATCTACAGATATATTAAATCTAGAGATGACGTCTTAGCCCTTCAAAGTGATGTTGATAAGCTGAGCCAGTGGTGTGACCATAATAGAATGACTTTAAATTCATCGAAATGTTTTTATATAAGGTTTACCCGCAAACGTTCACCTTTTCCAGCATCATATGTCATAAAAAATGAACAGCTTAAAGAGGTATACTCAATTCGGGATTTGGGAGTAATTGTAGACAAAAAATTGAATTTCAGAGAGCACATTGACCAAGTGATTAAGTCTTCGTCCAAAATGTGTGGTTTTGTCACGAGACAGTCTAAGATTTTTAAAAATCCAAGCCTCTCCATACAGCTCTACTATAGTCTAGCTCGTAGTATTCTGGAATATTGTAGTGTTGTCTGGAGCCCGAGTTATAAGGTCCATTCAAATAGACTTGAGGGTGTTCAAAAAAGATTCCTTTATCACGTATCTTTTATGGATAGTATGTGTAAATTGCTGACCTCTTATCAATCCCGATTAGACCACTACGGCTTGATTACATTAGAGAGACGTAGAAGTCTTAATGATATTATAATGCTATATAAAGTGCTTCATGGTTCTGTTTATTGTCCTGAATTGGTTAGTATGTTGACATTAAGGGTTCCCCGCCCAAATAGTATCCTTATTAATAGGAATACTTTCTTTTTGCCTCATCCTAAAACAAATATGCTGAAGCATTCCCCTGTCTATCGAATCTGCGATACTTATAATAAAATTAGGAATGAAATTGATATTTTCCAAAATATGTCATTGACCCTGCTAAAACGCAAACTGTGCAAGTTGTTTTAAATATATATATGTTAAGTTGTTCTGATATATTAATTTAGTCTTGAGTGATGATTACTACTTATATGTTTTTTTTTATTGTTAGCTTGTTTATTTCTATTTTGGGCAGTTACAATAATTATCATCGTTTGTATTGCCATACCTGTTTCATTGTATTGCCATACCTGTTTCATTAATAAAAGGTAACAAGTATGGCAATAGTGAACATGCTTAGTATTTAGTTTTTAATATTACAAACGTTCAGAATTTTTGTAAACATGTAATGTATAGATATATATATATATATAGGGTATTAGATAGTTAGTTTTTTTTATGTATGTTAGGTTTACATCTAGAAGAAAATTTACATTCATTAGTTTATTCATATAAGTTTTTTTTTAAGTAGTATAAGTATATTTTCAGTTATGTAAACTTTTTACAAATAAAAAAAAAAAAAAAAAAATAAATAAACATTCAGTGCCTTCACCATCATTACCGTTTTTTGAGGACATAGGCAAAAATTATTCAAAAAACCCACTGTATGTAACCGTAAACAAGTACCGTTAATTTGTTAGTTTTTGTTAATCAAACAAGACTACTCGTCCTCCTCAAACATCCAATCCACGAGCTGGCCAATGCTCACGGATTAAAAGTTCAAAATGGAATATGTTACAAACATGCAATAAACCTCGGTATGGGCCCCTACCGAGGGAAAACTACACACAACAAATCTAGGTCACGATCAGAATATCATTAACAAAAACGAAATGAGGGTAGCGTCAACTCGGGACTCGAAATAAAAATGGACAGATCTTACTTTGGAAATATGTCTTTGTCCGTAGCAGGCTCACTGAACCGCTCGGATCTCCAACCCGACGCGCTGGGGGAAGTTCACGAGCTGATGTCGTCAGCACCGAGCAGGAAACATGGAACACCCTGCGGCGTCTGGTCTCGTACCCGAAGTCTGCGGGCTCGAATCCCGGGGTGTGGGCGGAGACGCGGCTTTCGATGACCCTGGAATTCATCATACACCAACGTTAAGAACCGCCGTAGATTTGGAAGATAGATTTATAAAATCCTCCCGCACCTACCTGATATAAAACCCTTTTAATAACACCAGGAGTGCGCGCAATAGCGCACGAGGAATGCGTGCAGCAGCACATGAGGAGTGCGCGCAACAGTGCACGAGGAGTGCGCGCAGCGGCGCACCAGGAGTGCGCGCAGCAGCGCACCAGGAGTGCGCGCAACAGCATACGAGGAGCGCGCGCAGCAGCATACGAGGAGCGCGCGCAGCAGCATACGAGGAGCGTGCGCAGCAGCGCACCAGGAGTGCGCGCAGCAGCACACGAAGAGTGCGCGCAGCAGCGCACCTGGAGTGCGCGCAGTAGCGCACCAGGCGGGCGCGCAACAGCACACGAAGAGTGCGCGTAAGCCCCTGGCCTTGAATCTAAACATTCAGTGCCTTCACCATCATTACTGTTTTCTGAGGACAAAGGCAAAAATTATCCAAAAAACCCACTGTATGTAACCGTAACCAAGTACCGTTAATTTGTTAGTTTTTGTTAATCAAACAAGACTACTTGTCCTTCTCAAACATCTAATCCACGAGCTGGCCAATGCTCACGGATTAAACGTTCAAAATGGAATATGTTACATACATGCAATAAACCTCGGCATGGGCCCCTACCGAGGGAAAACTACACACAACAAATCTAGGTCACGATCAGAATCTCATTAACAAAAACGAAATGAGGGTAGCGTCAACTCGGGACTCGAAATAAAAATGGACAGATCTTACTGTGGAAATATGTCTTTGTCCGTAGCAGGCTCACTGAACCGCTCGGATCTCCAACCCGACGCGCTGGGGGAAGTTCACGAGCTGATGTCGTCAGCACCGAGCAGGAAACATGGAACACCCTGCGGCGTCTGGTCTCGTACCCGAAGTCTGCGGGCTCGAATCCCGGAGTGTGGGCGGAGACGCGGCTTTCGATGACCCTGGAATTCATCATACACCAACGTTAGGAACCGCCGTAGATTTGGGAGATGTGTGATTATCGACTAACGTATAGTCTGTAAGAGTGGCAACACTCAGGATTTTAAGAAAATAAAGTTATCTATGGTGATCAACAAACATGGTGACAGCGTGGTTATTTTTCTCCTAGTTGAATATTAGTGAAAAAGTCAGCAAAATGGATGAAATACCCGAACTAAGACGCCAATTAGAGGCACAAATGGCACTTATTCAGCAAATGCAATCGCAGCTTAGCTTATCTCAACCCAATCAAGTGATTGAGAACGCAAACTATCTGCCCGGCATGAGCACGCCGCCGCCTCAACAATTCTCGTTTAAAGCAACAGATTGGCCAGGATGGATAACACGTTTCGAGCAGTACCGTGAAACAACTCGCCTAAAGCTACTGCCTAGCGAAACCCAAGTGAACTCTCTATTATACCTAATGGGTGGTCAAGCCAACAACATCTTAGCGTCTATGAAACTAAGCGACACCGACATCAAGTCCTACGACGTAGTAAAACAAAAATTTGAAAATTACTACACAGCTCGAAAGACCAAAATGTAGGTACGCACGCGCAAAGTTCAATCAACGCATACAAAAAGAGGATGAAAGCATCGACGACTTCATCACAGACCTTCATAGTCTATCAAAAAAGTGTGAATTCGGACCCCTCGAAGATGAACTTATCCGAGACAGAATTGTGGCAGGAATGAAGAACTTAGAACTCTCAAAAGCCATACAAAATTTGGAAGAGGAACCTACACTAGAAACAGTCATCAACAGAGTAAGACATGCAGAAACAGTGGACGCTAATATAGCATCACTCAAACAACTGCCTGAGATAAATTATGTCAACAGAAAGACTAAATCAGTAGGCATAAAACACAACAATCCAGAGAGTTGCAGAAAATGTGGTCGAACCCCTAAGCACAAATTCTCTGATTGTGAAGCAACCAAATCGACATGTAAGGGATGTGGATTAAAAGGCCATTGGATAGCCGTCTGTAAAAAGAAAAAGGACAAACAAGAACCTAGAACCGTCAACGAGGTGGATGAAGATGAATATTTTCTTGGAAACAGAGTGCTCACCAAAAGTCATTGAAACAGTAAACAAAGCACCCAGAGTTACTCGCTCCAAGTCAAAATATGCCACCATTGCAGTTAACGGGCAGAAGGTAAAATTTAAACTAGACCCAGGATCATCTGATACAGTCATAAGCCCAGAACTAAGAGTTAGACTTAAATTGCCTGAACCCATAGAGGTAGGGGAGACTGGGGACACTTGATCCTTACGGGAGACTAGATACACTGGATTTACACAGCTTTTGTGTACACTATATGATTTATAAGTGGCAACATTGATAGTCTATGGTACGTTCAAACTTTCTAAAGTTGGTACTCCTGTCAAATTTGACAGTTGAGCAGATGGCGGATGATTGTGTGTTTCGTGTGGCCAGAAAATATTTTTCGTAAGTTTTTATTTTGATTTCGTAATTAGATGGGAAACATATTTTCTACTAGAATCAATTTTAAACTATTCCTTATCTATGTGTTTAAACGTCTGTTTTATAGAAAAGTTTTAATAGTAGTAGATATTTTTACAATATTCTTTTATAACCTCAATATACCTAGGGTACACATGGTACACTTTCTTATGGGAGATTTGATCCCGGTGGATCAAGTGTCCCCTAATGTAATTTTTTTTAATAATTTCAAGATTAAATATGCCTAGAATATATAAAACAAAAGAAGATGCAAGAAGGTGTCCCCTAATGTTTAGTTTTTTAATAATTTCAGGATTCAATATGCCTAGAATGTATAAAACAAAAGAAGGTGCAAGAAAAAGAATACCAATCAATAAGGAAATCTTGAAGTTGGCTGTCAATGATGTTATAGAGGGTAAGAGTATTCGTGGTACTGCAAAAGGTTACGGGATAGCAGTTATGACATTGAAAAGATATGTCAGAAAAAAGAAAAATGCTACAACTGAAAATATTGACTACACGCCAAATTATCGCCAGTCACAAATTTTTACGTCAACTGAAGAGACAGAACTTGTTAATTATTTAATAATGGCCACTAAATTATACCATGGATTAACTCCTAAGAATGTACGAGACCTTGCATTTCAATATGCTTCTGAAAATAGTAAAAAAATACCACCGAAATGGGTTGAACAGGAAACAGCTACTTATGATTGGTTTTACGGTTTTATGAATCGTCACAAAGAGTTGTCATTGCGTGTACCCGAAGCCACAAGTTTATCTCGCGCTACAGCTTTTAACAGACACAATGTAGGAAATTTCTTTGAGAATTTTAAAAGCTTATTGCAGAGATTTAATTTTGGGCCGGACCAAATCTGGAACGTAGACGAAACTGGAATTACTACAGTTCATAAGCCAAAAAAAGTTGTAGCGTGTAGAGGTCTCAAACAAGTGTCTAAAGTCACATCTGGAGAACGTGGGCAGCTTGTTACTGTATGTGGAGCTATAAATGCTATAGGTAACCACCTGCCACCATTTATTATATTCCCACGTAAAAATTGGCAGCAACGAATGATAGATGGTGGCCCACCGGGTACTGAAGGAGCTCCACATCCGAGTGGATGGATGACTGGGCCAAATTTCCTACTTTTCCTGAAATTTTTCCATAAGCATGTAAGATGCACCAAGGACAGTCCTTGTCTTATTATATTTGATAACCATGAGTCACACATTACTATTGACTCTATAAACTACTGCAAAGATAATGGTATCCATCTTTTAACTATACCACCACATACCTCTCAAAAATTACAACCTTTGGATCGAATAGTATTTGGAGCGTTGAAGTCATACTACAATACTGCATGTGATAATTGGATGGTTAGTCATCCAGGGCGGCCGTTAACCATATATGATTTGGCTGGATGTCTAGGCAGTGCTTACCCCAATGCAATGACTCCTAGAAATATTCAAAAAAGTTTCTCAGTTACTGGAATTTTTCCATTCAACCCTGATATATTCACAGATGACGAATATTTAAGCTCCTACGTTACTGATAGAGAAATTGTACAAACTGAAACAGACAATATTATAACCGCACCATCTGTGTCACCGCCTATTTTACTTGATCAATCTTTAACGGCTGAAAATACTGTGCTTGCTTCCCCTGCCCTCATGCTAAATACAGAAAATGATGCGCCAGTTGCACCAGTGCCAATTCCAGACGACGATGTGACTCCCAATATTTCTGATAATGAAAAGGAAAATGATTCTGCAAAATCTCCCCAAAAGTTGCTTTCCTTATGTATGACCAGTAATAGAGATGCCCTTACGAGTTCCTTCAATAATAACAGACCGACACCAGCTGGTTCTTCACAAATTAGAAATAACGACAGCCCTTACGATCCTAAACCTTCGACATCAGCATTTGTAAAACCTGAAGTAATAAGACCACACCCCAAAGCAGGACCGAGAAAAGGATCTGGAAAGGGGAGAAAAAAAGGTAAAACTAGGATTTTAACAGACACACCGGAAAAACTGGCAATCGAGAATGAGTGGGCAACTAGGAAACAGAAAAAAGAAAAGAAGATTTGCAAAGCGAAAGTAAAAGCAGTAAAACGTAACCTAAATTCACAAGAACAAGAAGTGACGACGTCGGAAGATGAAGAACTACCGCCATCGCCAGAATCAGTTTTAAGTTCGTTTAATGAAAGTGATGTCTCTAATAGCAGTAGTAGCGAATCAGAGAATGAAGACGACTCCAAATACTCCATCATCATTGGAGATTGGGTTATTGTGAACCTAATCTCTCAAAAGAATCTCGTTCATAGATATGTTGGGCAAATACTGAGGGAAAGTCGCGCTGGATATGACATTAAATTCGCAAAAAAAATTAATGATAAGATGTTCAAGTGGCCTGTTAAAGACGATATTAGTTCAGTTGCCAAATATCAAGTTGTGAAGAAACTACCAGTTCCCGAAGTGAAATCATCATCAAAAAGAGTTATTAGTTTTAAGTTTCCAAAATCATTAAGAATATTTAATATTGAGAAATAAAAAGTGAAAAGATAATTGCTATTAGATAAAAAGAAAAGACTGTTTAACTTGAAGAGAGAATAACTATTTTTTAATTTAACCAAAGGGGTATTTTGTTTTGTTGTGCCAATTGCAAAAATTATTTAATGTTTTTTTTTTAGTTTTAAGTAAAAAATTACTAGAACTTAAGTAATATTTTCTTTTTAACTAATTAACATGTGAATTGAGTTCTCAGAAATAAGTTGTCAATAGTTGATTAATAAGCATAGTCATAAATGTCAAAGAATAGATGATGGCTGTAGATAAAAAGCAAATAAATCAATGATTAAAATTCCTATTTTTTCCTTTTCTTCTTTATTAGAATCATATGTCCCCGAATGTGGGAGACTTGTTCCCCCCAGGATCAAGTCTTCCAGAAGGGGGGATCAAGTCAGACACATATATGGGACACATGATATCATTCCCTATACGAAGTTTTCATGGGCTAGTTAGTAAAGTTATGTACACATATCACTTGCTATTATACTTAGTATAACCAATGAAATTCCACATATTTAAGTACCAAAATATTTAAAATCGGATTAATATTTACAAAATAATTGCCAAAAAACAAAAGGGGGGATCAAGTGTCCCCAGTCTCCCCTAAATGAAGAATTACTAGGACCATGTAGGATACCCCTACCTGGAAAAGGAAAATGCCCAGACATCAACCTCACCTGGCAAAAAAGAGCATAACGGCTGACATACATATACTAGAAAATCAGAGAACTCCACTTCTTGGACTCAGTGAGTGTGAAGCCTTCAACCTTATGAAATGGCACAAAGACACAGAAGTACTACAAATATCCAAGACTCAACCTGAAGATAAATACCCAGAACTATTTCAAGGACTAGGAGTCATGAAAGGACAGTACAATATTAAACTTAAAGATAATGCCAAACCACATGCAGTGACAACACCAAGACACATTTCGGTCCCAATAAAACCTAAAGTGGAACTTGCATTAAAAAACCTACAAGATATGGGAGTGATAGAACCTGTGACACACCCAACAGAATGGTGCGCCCCAATGGTACCTGTACCAGACAAAAATAACAATGACAGTGTAAGAATCACAGTAGATTACACTGAATTAAACAAAAGTGTTATGAGAGAGTGTCATCCATTACCAACAGTAGAAGAATGTCTTGCACAGCTTGCAGGATCCAAATACTTCTCCAAAATTGATGCCAACAAAAGCTATTTTCAAGTTATGCTTTCAGAAAACTCAAAAGATCTAACAACCTTCATCACACCCTTCGGAAGGTATAGATAATAGAATGCCAATGGGTATGAACTCATCAAGCGAAGTTTTCCAAAGAAAGATGGCAACAATTATATCTGGAATCAATGGATGCATAAATCATGTTGATGATACACTAGTACACGGAAGAACCCTTGAGGAACATGATGCTAATCTAGAACAAGTTCTAAAAGCTTTAAAACAAGGAGGCATTACACTGAACCCAAAAAAATGCATCTTCAGGACAACTGAATGTACATTCCTGGGATACAAAATAAGTGGCAGTGGAATACAACCTATCCATGATAAAATAAAAGCAATTATAAACTTACCCATACCAAAAGATCTAACAGCATTAAGAAGTTTCATGGGAGCAGTTAATCAACACTTGAGATTTCTCCAAAACACAGCTGATATGACAAAACCTCTTCGTGATCTGCTACGTAAAGATTCCACCAGAGAATGGAACAACGAGCACACCAGAGCATTCAATAACATCAAAAAGTTACTAACTACAGCCCCTCAGTTAGCACATTATGACCCAAAGTTGGAGACAAGAGTATCTGCAGATGCATCTCAATATGGAATGGGAGCTGTACTCGAACAAAAGCATGGAGATGAATGGAAAGCAGTTCATTTCTGGTCATCCGCATTTACCCCCACTCAACAGAGATATGCGATGATTGAAAAGGAAGCATGTGCAACAACTATGGCATGTGAACGATTCAGATTATATCTCCAAGGCTTGCCAATGTTCACAATTCGTACAGACCATCGACCCCTTCTATCCATACTAGGATCAAAGCCCATTGCAGACCTATCTATAAGACTCCAAAGATTTAGAATGAGAATGACTCCATTCAACTACAAAATTGAACATGTACCTGGTAAATATATGTACACAGCTGACATGTTGTCAAGAGCCCCACTTCCAAGTCAAGAAGAAGACAAAGACATCTTGGATAAAAATGATAAACTTGATGAGACAACATTTCTGAATATTACTATGGAAATACCTATCTCTGATGAACGTTTAACCAAGATCAAACAAGCTCAAGCAGAAGACAACATCAGCAGACAATTACATAAATACATATTGAATGGATGGCCCTGTTATAAAGATATTCAAGAAGAACTAAAACCATATGTGAATAGCAAGATAGAATTAAACTGATATCATGTCATTAGTCATGACATGATATCATATGGGAAAAGACTGTTTATCCCATCATTACTTAGACAAGAAATCTTAGATAAGCTTCATACTGGTCATGTGTCGAGCACTAAAAGCCTACTTCGTGCTAAACAGACAGTATGGTGGCCAACCCTTGAAATTGATATCAACCAAAGGTCAAATAAATGTGAATTTTGTACCAAATTAACCACACAGAGACCTGAACCTCTTATAAGTGGCCAAATACCAGAATACCCCTTCGAGATCATAGCTGCAGATCTATGCACTTACCAAGGAAGAGAGTACCTCGTAGTGAGAGATGTATTATCGAATTACCCAGAAGTAATCTTATTAACATCGACTACTTCCACAGCTATTATCAAACACTTAAAATGTATAATGGCAAGACATGGTATTCCGAGAATCCTAAGAAGTGACAATGGACCACAGTTTTCCTCAAGCCAATTCAAGGAATTTGCTAAGAAATGGGAATTCACTGACATTACATCGAGTCCACATTTCCCACAAAGCAATGGAGCCGCTGAAATTGGAGTGAAAATTATCAAAAAGATATTTGAGAGGAACCCGGAAGATCCATTGCTAGGTTTACTGCACTATAGAACAACACCTTCACAACTTGGACCAGCTCCATCTGAAATAGCTATGTCAAGACTTCTTAACACGAATATACCAATTAATTCTACAAGTCTGAAACCCAAGTTACAAAACATAGAAGAGTACAGAGAAAAGTTAAACAAAAGAAGACAAAAGTCTAAGGAATTACATGACAAGAGACACAGAGTCAAAGAACTACCTGAACTTCAAACTGGAAGAAGAGTATTCCTACCAAATGAACAAATATATGGATAAGTCACTGGAAAAAGAATAGAGCCTCGAAGCTACAATATTTTGACAGAAAAAGGAAGAGAAATGAGAAAGAACAGAAGAGCAGTTATTGAGTTGCCTAACCAAGCTACTAACTCAGAGACACTGATCTCACCTGTCCCTACTTCTACATCATCACTCTCAGCTCCACAACCTCTACCCTCAACAAATCCAGAACTTCCAACATATATTGTTCAAGAAGAAGAAAATCAGCTGTATAATATCCTGACACCACCAATAATATCAAACTCAGTTCTTACTCAGCGAGTAGAAACTCCTGAACAAATCCCTGATGTTCAAAACTCAGCTTCTACATCGCTACCAGAGAAGAAATTGAATACACCATCAGAGGAGACTATAATAAGAACTCCTTCACATGAATTTGCTACTCCAGACTCATCTACACCTACTAGCCTTGAAACTTCACTAGAAAGAGAGAGAGAAGTTATTACACGATCTGGAAGACATGTGAAACCAAAGAAAGAGTGTTTGTGTAAAGAGTGTTAAATAAGTTAGAAATTAAGTAAGAACACTTTAGTTGATAATTTTTATTGTCATGTTTACATAAGAACTTTGATTATTATTACTATTTGCTTAAAACTATAGCACTGAAACTTATAATGTTCAAAAAGCTTAGAAGTTATGATAGTTTATTTTTGTAAAACTATTTGTTGAACTGTATCCAAACATTGAACTTGCTGTTTGTAAAGTGTATTCCAATATTGTTCAAATGTTCTGATTTCATTGTCACGTGCTGTACTGCTAGAAAACTTAGTGCTTTATTGTAATTTGCTAACTATCTAGAATTTAGTGTGAAATTTTATCTTGATTTGTTTACATAACAATCGTTCATAGAGAAATTAATCACGCATGTTGACAGATGTTTTTTACGGTTAGAATAGTTATGTCAATGTCATTTGTGACTGAGGTTCAACTAGTGATGTACCACTATCTAAGTGTTTCGAATTCTACTCTTTATAAAAAAGGGAGATGTGTGATTATCGACTAACGTATAGTCTGTAAGAGTGGCAACACTCAGGATTTTAAGAAAATAAAGTTATCTATGGTGATCAACAAACAGGAGATAGATTTATGAAATCCTCCCGCACCTACCTGATATATAACCCTTTTAATAACATCAGGAGTGCGCGCAATAGCGCACGAGGAGTGCGTGCATCAGCACACGAGGAGTGTGCGCAGCAGCGCACCAGGAGTGCGCGCAGCAGCGCACCAGGAGAGCGCGCAGCAGCGTACCAGGAGTGCGCGCAGCAGCGCACCAGGATTGCGCGCAGCAGCGCACCAGGAGTGCGCGCAGCAACGCACCAGGAGTGCGCGCAGCAGCGCACCAGGAGTGCGCGCAGCAGCGCACCAGGAGTGCGCGCAGCAGCGCACCAGGAGTGCGCGCAGCAGCGCACCAGGAGTGCGCGCAGCAGCGCACCAGGAGTGCGCGCAACAGCGCACGGGGAGTGCGCACACCAGCACACGACGAAAGCGCGCAGTAGCGCACCAGAAGTGCGCGTAACAGCACACGAAGTGTAAGCGTAGCAGCGCACCAGGAGTGCGCGCAACAGCGCACGGGGAGTGCGCGCAACAGCGCACGGGGAGTGCGCGCAACAGCGCACGGGGAGTGCGCGCAACAGCGCACGGGGAGTGCGCGCTACAATGCACGAGGAGTGCGCGCAACAGTGCACGAAGAGTGCGCGTTGCAGCGCACCAGGAGTGCGCGCAGTGGCGCACCAGGAGTGCGCGCAGCGGCGCACCAGGAGTGCGCGCAGCAGCGCACCAGGAGTGCGCGCAACAGCATACGAGGAGCGCACGCAGCAGCGCACCAGGAGTGCGCGCAGCAGCGCACGAGGAATGTGCGCAACAGCACACGAGGAGCGCGCGCAGCAGCGCACCTGGAGTGTGCGCAACAGCACACGAGAAGCGCGCAGCAGCGCACAGGCACATCTTGCTGCACATTAACTGCCATCAAACCGGATGTCGTACGCTACATTATGAACAGACAATAAAACCTACAGCATAGTGCTTAAAATTTGATTAAAGTGCAGCGTTGGCTCCGGATCGCAATACAATATAGATATTCGGCGTGTTGGCGCCCAACGTGGGAGCGGCGGGTCAATCTGCGAACTACGTACTTACAATGTAACGAACGCTTAGTTATTTCACGTGAAAAAACAGCCAAGCTACGAAGTAAAATGTTTAATAACTCACTTAACGCTCGCGGAAACTACGTAATAAATTATTAGGAAATAAAATGGCTTGAAATCGAAACGAACTAACGACCAAATTGAATAAAACTAAAATCGTGTAAAATTGTAGGTACTCACATTTCTGGCGACAACAGGCGCTCCAACAGACTCCGGGCACATGGAGTCCAGTATCTCTGCGATGGATCGGTAGGGCCGCTGAGGCACGTCGCTGGGCCTCCGCCCCGCGACTATTATCCTATGAATATTAAAAAAACGTTATCAAATTTGCAATCAACTTTTAACTAACCTTAAAAGTTGTGAAAACCGTTAAAATTCAAGAATTTATATATCTTACCAAGCAATATTGGTGTTCTTGACATTTAGACATTCTAAATTTTAAAAAAATTATTAAATACTCACAGGATGTAGTAGCGGCATCGATGCCGCGAAAACTTTCAGACGTTCCAAACTGTCGAAGGAAAATTGGGCAGAGACACCTGCCGAAATGTATTCGCGTAGGCGACTCTCGAACGACTGAGCTGAGTATCGCGCGCCGGCCGCCGTGAAGCAGGAAGCCATCGCATCCCTTCCACCAACATCCAGTCGCAGAAAATGTGGGGGCGGACCAATCACTGAGCCAGAATACGCTCCGCGGAGCGTATTCTGGCTCAGTGATTGGTCCGGTTCAACATAACTCTTTTATAATTCCTTAAGTCATAATATGTCTTCTTGTTACTGTTACTCATCTTGATGAGTTATTTAGTAATTTTCATGACCATTAAAGCAACAAAGGTTTTACTCTACACTTTAATATTCCCGCTAAACCAATACAGACGATAAAAGTGGTGAATATTAGCGCCAAAATGTTGGTTGGGCGCCCACTTGCCGCTCACTTTGCGCCACTACAGAATTTAATCAGATAACCTTTTAAAGTTATTTAAAACATTACAAATATGTAAATAATATATAAAAGCTTAATTAAATTTGTTTCTCTTATCTTTAATGTTTGTAGGTATCATATTAAACACCAAAAACCATAATTGAATTTGATTTGAATTTAGAAGATTTCCGGTTACGGTACAAGACCGGAAATAATCTTGTAGGTAAATTCAAATCCAATCTGATTTAATATAATACGAACGTGAAACAGAACTATTATGGCAATAAATAGAATAGTAAACTATCGAGTGTGTTAGAAAGTTTCTTTAAAACTTGATATAATGTAAGCTACAAGTGGAGGTTTGATGGCGCATGCTCAAATCAGACGCTCAATTTATTGACTTGCAACGCTATGATTCTTTAAAACTATTAACAGGAAGTCCTCAAACAAAGTGTTGATAATTTTATTTATGTAGATTCTAAAACATTTATAATTTCTTTATAAAAAATACTTCATTCGTTATTTTTTTTTAATAATTATTCCTCGCTTTTTAGTATTTTTTAATCAGGCGTTGCTCGCTTTTTTGAGCCACGTGTTACGGCAAAAGATCTTTTGGATTGATTGGCTCTACCAAACAGAAAATAATAATTATACCTAATCGATTCAAAGATAATCATAAAACAGTAACAGTAAAAGCACTGTTACAGAACTCGACACTTAAACAAATACTTATTATTTTTTTGTTTTATTCCGAGAGTTCTCACGTAAAATTAAAGAGGCACATTAATTAAGTAATATATACTTAATTAATAGAGGCATATTAATTAAGTAATAATACCTAACATAAAACCATTAATCTTATAAAAGCTTGAATGAATGTGTTTATGTTCGTTTATTTTTCACGTTCAAATGCCTTAACCGACTTGGAAGTAATAACTTTGACCCTGTATTAATGTGGGTAACACCGCGGTGCGCAGCTAGTATGTAGATTAATAAAACACATACATATAATCAGTACTTTTTTTATTTCATTTTATAAACTTGTTTAACATAAACACAGTTTTGAACCCGATCAAGATGTGCCTTCCTTCCTAAACAACTTAATAATTCAAATCTTTCTGCAGATTCAACGAAGTCGATCTATTGACAATAATTTTTATTAATTGGTACTACATGGACCTCAGTGAGGTCGTTAAAAATGTACATATGCTTAGATCTTTAAAACTACACAACGGTTTGATGCAGGTTTTCGTAATGGATAGTGATCTAAGAAGGTTTATGTGCGTAATTTTGCTGCTAAGCCACGGGCAAAAACTAGTAAAACATAAAATAGTTCATAGTTTATTTATTAACATTTCTAATATTTGAAATTGTCTGCGAGTTCCAGAACGTGATCGAAGAAAAGGAAAGCTGGTTGGAGACACCTTCGTGCAGTCGAAGTAGAGAGGGTGCCTGCTGCTACGTCGTGAGAGGAGCAAGCTGCTACGTCATGAGAGGAGCCTGCCGCTACGTCATGAGAGGGCAGAGACACCACGACACACCGACAAGCAACGGGGCGGGATCAACCACGGGCTTCGCACACCACGTACAAGGTCACGTAGTCCTTTATTTTCCTATAACGATTTTGCTAAAATAATTAATATTTTCTTGTAACGATGTAATGAAATAATGCCGCAGAGCATTTTTCGGGCAAAAATCAGAGAATAGATATCTGGTAGTAGTAGTAGTCGGCGAATGAGTTGCGATATACATTGGATGAGACTATAGGAGATCAAACTATTTATTTTTTCAGTTCAAGATTACAAGTATTGGCCAAGATTTTGTTGGACAGTCCAGTAATTTTACGTTATGTTTCTATATCTGAGATGAGTGGCGGGTAAAGTAAGGGTAAAGTAAGGGTACTCTTACACTATTAATAAATAAATATTTTTCTGGTGTAACATCTAATAAATCTCATTTTTTGTCATTTCATCAAAATTAAAAGCCATGAAAAGTTTTAAATGAAAGCTTAACATTTCATGTGTTTCAAGAATTGTTATACAATAATAACATGACCACTGATTTGGGTAGTCTCCTATAGAATGATATCTACGCCACAGTAGCATTCTGCCATAAAAAATTAGTCAATTTGCAAATACCGCCATTGCAAATATTTTTAAGATGTCCAATTTAATAAAAAAAATATTACAAAAAAGCTCACTAGGTGTACCTAGCAGTAAATAATTCCGTGTTTCTTGATTCATCCTACGTAGGTATTACCTACTCTTTGGGTATAACAAACATTTGTTTTTATTAACGCATCTCATTAGAATTAGCTAAGTCACGTTTATTTATTTTAACGGGGAACACTGAAAGCAATTGATATCGTGACATTCGTATACTTGACAGCTTTGTACTCAATGTCATGATTTATTTTATAGCTTCGATGCTAAAATTATTTAGCTATCTATAAAAATCATCTAGTATTAATTATATATAATATTAATTTAAAAAAACTTTTCGTGAATCTTAGCATTAATGATGCCGGTCCTAAGCCCGGATAAAGGAGGAAGGAACAAAGCTCGTGAAAATATTTTCTAGATAATTGCCATTTCGTTAACCAACACTTTATCAATTCTATTTGTTTGTGTTTTTATGTAATATTGTCAAAATTGTACACATATTATAAATGGTATGTACCTCTAAGTCTCTCCGTTGTCATTCCTGAATCGGCGCGCCGGTCCAGTAATTACTAACGGGACCGCCTAACGAATAGTAATGGTGAATTCAAGGTCTAGTTATCCCCCTAAGCAGTACCTACCATATAACTGTCACGTGGTCACAAACAAAAGGGATTTCCTAGACTTACCTATTCGTTAGGCGGTCAGCCCCTAAGTATTTATGTATATGTTACAGCGAAAGTAATAAATCCAGATATTATATAGTTATACTATCCAGCTATTATAGGTACATAATATCATATCAATTTAGACAAAGTGATAATTGAGACAAAATTAATCACAATAACTAGCTATTTTATAAAATATCTTGGAATACTTGGATAATGTAATAAAAGAGTAAGTTAAAGGTGAAAATTATATTTTTTTATTTAAATATAAATATGAAGCATAAATATGTACCTAGTACCTAACAATTTAGTCTCATTTTAAATAGTTATTGTAATAAGTATGTACTTATTATATTTTATTAATTTTCAAAATATATATTCACGTTGATTAACATTGTTTATAAAAATTAACATTGAATATTGGATTTAAATTGTATGTTAAAAAATAAATTCCTTGTTCAATAGCCATAAGACAAAACTAATAAAACACAGAGATGAAATAACAATGAAAATACAATAAAATTATTATTATTTATTCTTACAAGTAAGGCTTTTATGACATTTTGAGTTAGGTACACAAGAGGCTTGACTTTTTACATTTGCATCTATTAGAAACCACAGAGCTTTGAAGTCCATGCTTGTCGCCCTGTGACTATATAGAGGCGAATTCTTTCTTTATTCGATACAAAACAGGTGTCACCATTTTCTAAAACTAACACACTTTCGGCACGCACACTACGACGCACGAGATGTTCATGTACACAGTACGCTTCAACTTCATCGACTGTGCAATGTCGATATTTTTTTATCGATTATTTACACATTTACTTCGAAGATGGAAATATATGTCTTTAGTATAACTACTTATATTATTTAAGTACAAATTATAGTTAACTAGCTATGGCCCGCGGTGTTATCCGTTGTAAAAACTTTTTTATCCCGTGGGATAAAAACTGTCCTATGTCCTTACTGGGGACTGAAACTATCACTATAGCAAGGGGGCGATGTGGCCCGATCGTTGTTCTGTGATTAGAAACGCATTCCCCAGTACAGTTGCAATGCTGAAATCCTTGGCCACCAAGATGTGACACTTTCTTTGCACATTCTCGGATAGTAAATTCAACTGTAATAAACGTATTTTTGCAGACAGTAAACTGATATTTTACTGAAGATAGAGCTAACATTTTATCAGCTTATTTTTCTTGTCCTGGTTTTTTTTTTGAAAGATTGTCCAATTTAATCTTTGATATCTCCAATTTCTGGACTGGCCTGTTAGCTTAGTTGGTAGTGGCTCTGCCTTCTAAGTACAATATGTACTTACCTAGCTTGTCCAAACTTAGCATTCAGTATTTATAGCAAATAAAAAAATATAAGTTGGTAGGTACCGTAAACTGCTGCAACTTTGCACGGGATTTCAAGTTTTTTGCAGATATTTACCATAATATGTATATTATCTGGGTGTTTTTGCTCGAATACACAATATTAGACATTTTATCTTATGCTGTATGGTGTCAAATAGTTCAAAATCTTTGAATTAAATGAAATAGAAGCTTCCAAAGTAGTAGGCAAAGTTGTGGCAAAAAAATCCAACTTTGCCTAGAAGATTATTTTACAAAATAAAAGCAGAGTCAAAAAACCTTGTCTTTGTTTTATAGGCTTGCTAAAGTCTGATCGTTAAATATCTTTGCATACAATTCAAAACGGCTTAGATATTTTTTTCTCGAAATTAGGCAAAGTTGAGCTTGCCTGGAAAATTTACCCATACAATCGGAGAAACTTATTAGGGTTGTGCTAAAAGGCTAAGGCGCCAGATTTTCTTCTGCTTCCTTTCTTTCCAATTTCTTCATGTAGGCACTGCCGAAAATATAAGAAAACATATTTATTTATAATACAAGTACCGATTTTGACATCAAGTGTCTAAAGACCACCGCCGGAAGACACGCTTTCTACCAAAAAACCGCACCAAAGCAAAATTGATTGACTCGATTAGGCGCTACAGTGCCACAGACAGACAGACAGACACACATAGCAGTCAAATTGACACCCCCTTTTGCGTCAGGGGTAGAGAATACAAATATAATACAAAAATTCTCCTTTTTGAAAGTCGGTTAAAATACATAGTGGCAGCCCTAGCTCTAGGCAAAGTTGTGTAATTTGTGTTCGAGTAACCGTTTGCAACATTACCTACACTCTATATTACCTTAACTAAGCAATTTCACTAAAAAAAGCAGTAGTCACATTAAAATGGTATATTTTCTTATCTTGTGATGGTTTGAGAAAATAGGATTTCTAGCGTTAAACAGGAAAAAACAAAAAGTTTACAACCACAACAAAATAACGTTCCTCGCCTGCGAGTCTTTGACAATACAATGACGGTTCAAATGACAGTGTTACCTCAGAAAACAAAACGAAATGGGTTGCCACTTTAGTAATGTTATTTACCCCATTTTCAAAAGTAAAATACAGATGATGTGTCAAAAGCAAAATGGTATTTTATGATTTAGGCAAAGTTGGTCTTAGTTGGCAAAGTTGGAGCAGTTTACGGTACATTAGGAGTTAATAGGTACTTAAGTCTAACCTTTAATGTTAAAAAGTCCTACTTGGGCATACAATTAAGTAGGTATGTCTAATTTACAGTTATTTGAATAACATCTTTGGAAATGTCTATTATATAAGCTTAGGTAAGTAGGTACTATAGTTACCTTCAAATGTTGCGATAAAAAAATAACATAAAAGACATCCCTTGGTTTACCAAATTCAACCAAAATTGATACAGCATCTAACTATGCATTTATTTCCAGGTGATGTGACCAGGCAAAGGGAAAGTTCTCGAAGAAGCCAAGATCACATCATCCATTCCATTTATTTACCATATCAATTTAATTGCAATCTAATTGTTGGTTATCTACCTACCTATTTAATTGTAAAGTTACAGATTATGAAAAAAAGTCTAGTTATGGAGATTCATTCTGTGTTTTAAACCTACCCCTGGGCACAGTCCACAACTGTAGGTAGGTACCTATATAAATAGTTACTTATTTACTTTAAAAGATTATTAGAAAATTATAATTAGGTTAAAAAAAACAATCAAGATTAAGATATTAGTTTATGAGAACACTTTATTAGATAAATAATAAGTACCTATATACATACTTGAATAAAAATTAATAAATTAGATAATCAGTCCACTATTGTTCTCAGAATTCTCAGAAAAAAACTCTCTTGAAAGTTGAGGTGAGCTGGAGAATGTTCAAAGTCATGCAGGAACATCAGTAGGTATAGATAGTGAGACACAGTTACACTAGAAGCAGGCTTCCATGGATTTTCAAGTTTTCTTAGAGTGACATTATTCTGTACTAAATAAGTAATGTTTCATTTGAAGTAAACAAGATAGGTAGGTACCTAAGGAATTTATCAAATAAAATTCTGCCTGTCATCAATGCTAGTTGGTTTATTTTTCCTAGTTTTTCTGCTCTGCTTTGGTGGACTAACTATGTACCTACATGAAGGTAGAAGCTATCTATTAGACTCAAAGTTATTTATGTAGAACAAACCTAAATTTTAGCAAAAGAAAATAAAACATTGTAAATGATCTCATTCTTGATGACATTGTTGGCTACATACAGAATGGCAAGAACTGACTAAAAGAAAGGGTTAGAAGTGGTCATCATTATTAGCAGATTCTAGTAGATTCTGCTTGAACATAGCATATAATAATTATATAGGTACTTACTTTTATCGTTTAGCCACCATCCTTGCCTTCTTTGAGGTTATTTGAAGAGGTAATCTATTTCTTTATTTTAACAGGAAAGTAATTTCTGATGATATGATATAGGTACAACTCAATACCTACAGCAGTTATGTACTGAACCACACGAAACCTAACAACGCGTGATAAGCTCCCTGGTGATAAGCATTACCATGGATAAATTGGTATTTTCATTCATTATATCGCTGCATCAGGTTCCAAATTGATTTTGTAACGCAGACTAGTTAGAAAATGATACCTAACCTACGCGTTCGAGTTGAGAATAAAGATGGCGTAACCAAACCAAAATAAATCCAAAACGAAATCGTGTATGTACACGATATCCTATCCGTACACAAAAATTAAGAAAATTTTAAACACTCCTACAATCAAACAAACACCCAGTAGATCTAGACACCTGTTTTTAAATAAGTAAGCAGGTACGATAGCTCTCGCCAGATTGGTACTGCGTGAGAATAGCCAAAACAAACAAACTATTACTTATTCCATGGCTTCACGCAGTTTACTACATTGATAAAAACCTAAACACATTACTACACAGAATTTCTACTCACACACAGAAAATTTTATATTTTTTCAAAGAAAAGGGATATTGCCAGAATACAGAAAATATTAGCGTTCAATCAAATTAAAGACAAGTATTGAGTTTTTCGACATCTACGGAAATAGTAGTACAGATGACAAATATTTTCATTGATTTCTTGATTGAATGAACTAAACCGTATATTTGTTGTCTGTTTAGAATGAACAAAATGGACGTTGTTATGAACATGTTCATTCGCGACTGCGTAAAAATAACTGGTCCGAAAACAGACAGCAGGCACTAGGCAGAGCAGAGCAGCAGCAGAGTGTGCGCGGCGTGTTCACTGTTCAGCTTGTAGTGCAAATAACCATTTATTTTATTTTTACGTGATTAATACGTTACCACATCTCTTCTAAAATGGGGAAAATTAAGCAAGAATCCGCTGAAGACCAAGGAGATGTCAGCATCAAGACCGAGGCTTTGGGATATGATGACAAAGTTGAGCACTGCAGCGTGATTGCGAAGCCAATGGCCTCTAAGAAACTAAGTAAAAAGATATATAAACTCATCAAGAAGTCTAGTGGACACAAGAATTACACCCGGAATGGACTTAAGATCGTCCAGAAGCAGCTCCGGCTTGGAGAGAAAGGGTAAAGTTTACTGTTTATTGTTGTGGCATTTTAGGTTATGTTGCTAGGTTAGGTCAATGTTGTAGTATACAATTTTAAATATTTATGAATATATTACTCATTTTGTAATCAGTAATATTCGGGGAGTAAAGAAAGTGTGCTGATCATAAATTTTAGACAGCATACTGATACAACTTCCCAATATAAATACCACAAGTTGCAATGAACAATTTTGTCATTTGAAGCTTACTGACAGAGCTACATGTTGCAATACATTGTTTTATTACTTTCAACAACGTAAGTTATCAAACACTACTCTGGTAATGTTGCCTAAACACAATTCAGTTCTTGTTATTCTGGACACCTATGTAATAAATTTATAGCACTGCCGTTATCATTATCTATTTTTCACCTACTAAATACCTCTGTAATAAGTGAGCGGTTTCAGTGTCTGCTTTTCATTCTGTATCCAATCCGTCCCTACACCAATGACTTGTTTTTCAAGTTATGTGTGGAATTCCACGCTTAACAGTGAAGGAAAACATTGTGAGGAAACTGATATGTTTGAGGACATGTGTCTGCCGTGGAATGCGATGTGCACCCACCACAATGTATCTGCCCAAGAGAACTCCCCTAACAAATTAATTCACAACCCTCAGTTATTAGGAAATATGACTCGAAGAGAGAGAAATACCTCTGCCCCTTTAAAACCTGTAGAATAAACCATTTTGGTTTAGATCCCTTATCTGAAGCACATAATAATTATTCTCTAGCTACTAGCAATCTTTACATTTTATAACTTACACAGAGTATCATACTTACAATTTGTAATATTCAATTACAGAATCGTTGTATTTGCCGGTGACATCTCTCCTATAGAAATCATGTGCCACCTCCCTGCCGTGTGTGAAGAAAAAGAAGTCCCATACTGTTACACACCCAGCCGTAAGGACATTGGTGCAGCCATGGGGACCACCAGAGGATGCATTATGGTGCTAGTGAAAGAACACGGAGAATACAAGGATTTGTATGATGAAGTCAAAGGCGAGATAAAATTATTGGGACATCCATTATAAAGTTAGGGTAGAATAGATTTAGGGTAAATGATAGTTTTACTGTTTCCATGGGGGTAGAGAAGTGTGTGTTTAAAAGTTGACATATACATACCTACTTACTAATTATACCAACATATTGTTGAGCCAGATTGTCATATCTTCATAGTAGATTTGATCAATTTTGCAAATACATTATCTTAAAAAGAAGTACCTTTCCTGTACAACCATGATCCATTATCAACCAGCTAACTAGGGCTATTCTTAATTGAATATGAATTAAATCATTGTTTGTAATGTTTTTCTTACAATCAATCAACTTTTCTACTCTGTGGAACCATAACATTAATGTAAGGTACATATGTCAGATTAATAACTTTCATGTAAGGTTTTACCGTGAATTTTGATTGTCTGATTTTATATTATACCTACAAGTATAGTAAGTTAGGCTAAGCTCTTAATATTTTTATAGTACAATATAAGTTGTTCCATAAATTTGTTTATTTCATTTTCTTTAACACCTTTTTATTGTATTTCAAAAACATTAAATCAAAAATATTTTTAAAAATATATTTATACAATGAAAACATTAAAAACAGGTGCACTTATAGGTAAAATACGGAAGACTTATCAAGGTTACTGATTATTTTAGTTTCATATACATAAGTAGAATTAAATTTCTAATAATAATTAATAATTAGAGTAATTTCTAGCTGTTATTCAGACCATTTGTATAGGTACTAAGGGAATCTAAATTAATTTTACTCTGCAGAAACTTTTGTCTTTTTATCCTACTCTTATTTAGATACCTAGGTAGTTTCTTTGTTTATTGTAGTATTTTTGTTTGTTTTTTAAACGCTCATCACGCAAAAATAGCTGAACGGTTCATCTTGTTTTTTGGTATGTAGATATCTTGAGGTCTGAGGCTACTTTTTATCCCGAAATAATGTGAGTGGAGCCGCTTGCGTCCACTAGTTACAAATAAATTAGTACCTATATGCTTAAGATTAAGTAACTAAACAAGTAATAAATGAAATACGTGTCTGATATTTTCACATACGATTTATTAGGTACACTTATTAAAATCTAGGGGTACGTAAAAAATGGCAGATCGTCATTTAGATTGACAGTGAAGATTGGCAAAATACAATTTAATATTAAAATTACGCTCTAGGATCACTAAAATCTTCTAAGCTAGGTCTAAAATCTGAGAAAGATTTCAGTTGATGGAGTTGAAATTTCACATACCTACTGGTAAAATATTAAAATCCAATACCAAATAATGGATAGTGACACAATTTATTGATAATTGGTTATTTACTGTTGTAATCATCAGGAAAGGACCAAAAAACTGGATAAGTAGTAGGTACAAGTGGCGCCACCATTATTTTCAACACTTTTTGACAACTTCTATCTCTCTCTTGAGTCGTATTCCTCATGACTGAGGGTCGTGACTCCCCCGCAGAATTAATTCATTAAGGGAGTTTTCTTGGGCTGATACATCGTGGTGGGCGCCCAGGTCCTTCCACGGAAGTCACATGTCCTCGGATATTTGTGGTCCTCAAACATGTCGGTTTCCTCACGATGTTTTCCTTCACCGTTAAGCGAGTGCAAATCCACACATAACTTGAAAATACAAGTCATTGGTGTAGGGCCGGATTTGAGCCAGGGTGCGTCTGGATGAAAAGCAGACACTGGAACCACTGAGCCACATTCGCTTTTTACTATAATATATAACTAGGTGTTATTTCAAAATAGGTCTCTAATTCTTTTCAGGGCCTTTTAATAAAATAATATGTACTTATATTTCTTTAAATAAGAAGTTTCCATACTAAATATGACTTGAGATAAAAATCATATTTAGGGTTTCATGTAATTTTCTTTAGTACTGCAAAAGATCTTAAACAATTAGGGTCAATCAATAAAAAAAACTCTCTGAAATCTTTCTCTAATAATACTAGTAATTGAAGCATTTTTTTATAATTTTTATTTTATAGAATAACCCTGCTTTTGAATGAGTGCACAGACTTCGTGAGATCAATGGTGATAAAATAATATAAGTAATTACACTGTCTTGCAAATTACAATAAGAGGAAGTAACTTCTTCTTATCGAATGAGAGTGCCCAACTCTAGCGTCGAGTTATCAAACCGCCCTAAGGGGCTTCTGACCTGGCTTAACGGCTGCCGTACTAAACAAACGGCCGGGACCTACAATTTAACGTGTCATCTGACCCACGGAAGCGCCCAAAATGGAATACCACTTTTCGGTCACCCATCCAAGTACTGACTTAACTTATATTATGTAAGTATTCCTGCTACATTATTATTATCTATTATAGGAATACCTACTTATAGGTTGGCTAAAATGTATTGAAATGAAACTAAAAAAAAAAACACTGAATTTAAGAGGAGGTTAATACTTTAAGAGGAGCAGGAAATACAATATAAAATTTGTTATGTAGTAAATAATTCAATTAGCGGCGTGCAATGTTATTAATCCGGAATGAAGTAACCTATGTGTTAGTCTAATCTAGCTCCATATAAAATTTCATCCAAATTAGTTCAGCCGTTTGAGCGTGAGTACCTAAGCAACGTAATACACTCATAAACTTTTTCGCCTTTATAATCTTCCTCTTATCGAATGAGAGTGGCCAACTCTGGTGTCGAGAGTTCATGAAGCCGCCCTGAGGGCCCCTCACATGGCTTAGCGACTGCCGTAATAAACAAACAGCCTTTATAATATTAGCTTATTGTGATTTGCAAGACAGTATATGAGTAAGAAAATACAAACGTCTCCACAATTAAAACTATTATAAGCATTAAAATACCGTATGCAATAATATAGCGCCTAAAAATAATATTACCTTGTTTAAAACACTTGAAACATGGTATAGGATGATGATGATATATTTGTACTTCAAATTCTTAAACGTTGTTAGGGTGTGTGCAAAAATCATAAGTAGGAAATTTGTGTTGTAAAAACCTGCAAGTGAGAATAAGGTTATAGAAGCAAGACATTTTTTAAAATACACTATTTCACTTCATTCATATTGGATACCCCATTTTGTGCCCTTAGCATGTAGCCAATGAAATAAATGAACTAAATTTACCTAATTCATATATAAATATTCCGGGACATTGCACACAGCGCCATCTAGCCCCACACTAAGCAAACGCTTGTGTCGTGGGTACTAGATAACATACTTACTTATATTCCTTTTTTTTGTAAATATGAATCAACCAAAGAATCGTAATTATAACGTGAGAGTTAATACATATTTAGTAATAAGACTTAGGTACTAACCATACACTATCAAACATTAATTTCAATTACTTGATAGTTTAAATTATAATTTGATACCAGATAGGTGCGAAATGTACCTTAATATCTATCTGATCTCTTTTTACTGATTCATGTTTAAATTAAATCAATTTCTAAAATTATTACTATCAAAATTCATTAGCTTCATACCAAGTCACAAAATCCCTTTATTAGTACAGTCAGCCAAACAGTCTATATAAAATCATACTGCTCTTAATTTACTTCAACTAAACAAAAAATATATTTAACGACTAAAGAGACAGAAAAAAAACAATACCCAGGTACACTAACCTACTTACGACAAGAAATAAAAAAATCTATATTACTAACTCTGTTTTCTTTTGCTGACTGTACTCTCATAATCTTTTGTTAGCATGGTTCGACCATCAAATCACAGCTAATGTTAATCTATCACAGACTATAAATACCCTGAGTACAGATATAAAAACAATATTCTGTCTGAATTCACTCAAAAACAGCCTATCTCCGGTGAAATGGAGTGCTATGACCAATGGGGTTTTGAAATAAAAAACTCTGGGTATGGCTACTAGCACATGTATATATGATGATGACCATCAGCCACTCGACTTGGTCAAATAATAAATACTCCAGGACAGGAATAATAAATATTAGGACATTGTGTCCAGTGCCTTCTAGCCACACTGAGCAAACACTTGCACAATAGAATTGGCTTTTAGAGAAAATCAGCTTGTTATTAATATTGGTTTCATATCTGTACTTAGGATACACAACTACAAACAATCACCCATTTGCATAAAATCATAAAAAAAAGAATCTTATCATAATTTTAGGATCTTAATTCACAAATTTAAATAGGTATACCAAACTTAATAATATAATTAATTCTAAGATTGAAAAACAATGGTTAAATACGTAGCAATAAATATAAAGGCGGGTAACTAACTTTAAACATAACTTAATACTTTAATTAATTTAAATGATTATTATTAATAAGTTACAAGAAATTAAAACACGATTAAACAATTACGCAACCTGCTAAGCAAAATTTTAGTTTTTGCCTCTATGACAATAATACTTCAATTATCTGTATTGCGTTTATGAATCACAGATGGCGTGTTTTTCAAACATTTACAATTGAAAGTTAAGCACCAAACTAACATCTACATTACTCGAGCTATTGGAAAAATAGTTTTGTGATTAAAATTAATACTTAATAATTGTGTTAAAAACAGTAATTATTCTCTGAAACAACGCAAATCCAGGCATAGTAGGTACGCGTCGTTTTTTTTGCTTTTAATTTTCTTTTTTTTTAGGTACTTTATCCACACTTAGGTTGTAGCGGAATATTATAACACATTTAATTTTTATTAAAAATTTACCAAAAAATGCTTAATAATAACCAAGACTTACTTAAATCACGAAAAATTATAACAACAATGATGACAAATTATCATATATGTAAGTAGATAGATAAGTAAAAATAAAATGCCAAAACCATTTCCCCAATAACTACCCTTCATTCGACAAAGTTAACACATTTAGAGTGCAACTAAGCACTTTTCTTCCACAATTTATTCGATAACATTCAGAATTGCTTTGCATAAAATTGCAATATTTAAAATATACTAAGCCACGATTCTACAGTGCGAGTTTATAGCTAAAATTACGATTTTAATGGTAGATTTTTTTACAGGGTCCTATTTAAGGTGCATGCTAAATTAGTCTTTATTCGTACTCACAATACGACTATCTTTGCATTTACGCTCGTTGTGGCAGGCTTGGTACGATGTTTGTTGCTAGTTTCATATTTATTAATGAAGTAGTGATGAAATTAAATAAAATACTAGACTGCAGCAATCCTTATCATCACGGGCTGTAGTCAAACGTAAATGTATACCGCGTTAAAATAAATGACACAATATCTCAGGAAAAGAACTCTCCCTAATCACAGAAGACAACATGTTAGGCTAATCTCTATTCTACTCATTCCTTATTACTTCGTCGCGAATCTCAATTATTAGTGGCAATTAGATCATCTAAGAAAAGCATGGTGAGTATATAGCTGTATTGTATATAGCTATGTATATATACTAGCTTTCGCACGCGTTATTATAAAATATATAAATCTTCGTCTTGAATCACTCTATCTATTAAAAAAAACTGCATCAAATCCGTTGTGTACTAGATCTAAGCATAGGTACCTACATACATATATAGAGACGGACAGACGCGGGAAGCGAGTAAATAATTTTGCCGCATGATAAGCTTAGATACGATCGACCACAGCTTGCCTGATGTTAAGCATCACTGTTTTCTAAAATGTCGCACTATTCAACTTATTAGTTCTGCATACATGAAGATCTTTGGATTGGCTATTATTCTATATTTGAAGAACCTGAAAAACTGTTTATTTTGCTAACAACGAACATCGTACGATTCCAACTTTAAGGCGTTGGGAAACGAGGGTTTTAGGCAAGTTGGTTTTAAGCTGGCAGAAAGTTATACAACTCAAAAACTGCGGTTGTTTTAAACAATATATATATGACGTTTAGTGTGATAGGTGCTTATTCAGGGTTACAGATGGTATGCGACGGGAAAAACTTTAAATGCTTTTATGAAGGCATTTTCGGTCAATAAGGTCGACCACAGTTGAAACTCAATATAAATTCTATTCGAGATTAAAGCTTTAGTAGGTATAGTATAAATAGTTTGTAAATTTGGTGATTTTTAAGTAAAAAATAAAAAAAAGTTTAAAAAAACCATTATTTTTATTTATGCATTTCAATTGACCGGTTTTTTTAATTAGGTAGATATATAATTATTTTATCATACGTTGTATCATTTGTAATAGGGGATCTGAAAAAAATATTACCAACGCGGGGTAAATACAAAAAAAAAAATCTTAAAAGTGTTTGCTTGCTTATTTATTATACATTAGTAACCCCGAACAGCAATATTATGAGAAATGTTTTATTAAAATCCCGTTCCCAAGCCTTTTGACATTCAAGAAAACCATACTTCAAAAACCTCTCGCAAAATATCCACTACAATATTGAGCTCAGCACTATTCAATATTTGCGAAATCGCAAAAAAATACTTAAACACTCTTATAATAAGGTCGAGAATCCTCCGCCTTGTTCCATCCAGTCTAGGTTACGTTGTACCATAGAGTGTTATGTATGTAAATCAGGAAATTATCGAAATAAACATGAAAAAGCCTAGGTCATTATGAAATGGAAAACTGATAATAATATAAGCCTAAAAAGGTTGATCAAAAATTTATTACCATACGAGATCATTTTTTGATTCTATCAAGAGTTTTTTTTTTTTTAATATATCCTGGACATTTACGATAATCTTATATTCTCTTCTGTGATGAAGCTTGAAGTGTACTTTTAACTAAAGTGCACTTTTCTAGCCCTATGGCTAGAAAAAAATATTAAAACAAATTTTTTCAACAAATTGAGATAGATCAAGTCAGAGGAGGCAAATCCATAGCACAAAACAATAACGTTGTTAAGTACTTATGCACTCGATAGTACAACGTATTTACTTGTCAGTTCATGTGTAGACATGGAACAGTATTAGTATAGTCAGTATTGTGCTGAAGAAACACATACACACTGGCAACAGCACTGCGAAACGGAGGGATCTGGGGACAAAGGTATAGTCACACAAACTTTTAAAAATACAAACTTTTGAATGTTGTTTTAACTTTTTTTTAAGGTTCATTGCAATATATTAATAGTAAAGTTTATATTGTAAAACATCTATGTAATGTTCCACTGAAAGACCTTGCCTTCTGCAACACAATTGTTAACTAAAGCAGGTTCATTGCAATATATTAATAGTAAAGTTTATATTGTAAAACATCTATGTAATGTTCCACTGAAAGACCTTGCCTTCTGCAACACAATTGTTAACTAAAGCAGAAGGCAGAGCCTTAATTTCTTTGTACCATGTCAAATTTTTGCAATAAATATGTTTATGTTTATGTACGACACATTATATTTTTCATGTTACTGTAAAAGCCCGGATAATTGAATAGTTTTAAAAATGTTTGGCCATTTATTCGGTTGCACATCTCACTAGATCGCCTGAACAGATCTTCAAGATTTTTGGTATGTAGGTAGTATGAGATACTGGCAGTGACATAGGCTACTCTTTATTCCGAAATGATACGAGCGAAGCCGCGGGCGTCTACAAGTGAGAAATGAAATTAAAACATCAGCTGTATGCCTCTTTAGTTTGAGTTTTTCACGAATTCGGAAACGTTTCACTCGAAAACGAATCGCCAATTATAAAAGCCTAGCTTCTAAACAATAAACTTTTACTGTTGAACTTTCTATTGGTTAAAATATGCCACCGCGATATATCTGTCCAAGAGAACTCGCCTAGCAAATTAATTCTGCGGGGGAGTCACGACTGAGTCATGAGGAAATAGGACTCAAAAAAGAGGCTACACATTGTTTGCGACTTTGCCGCGAGTGGTTACGTACCTCCAGTAAGGCATGTGTCAGAGCGGTTGCGGCGGCGCGGGCTGCGGCGGCGCGTCGGGCGGCCGACACAGCGGGACTGCCACGTCCGCTCCCGCCGAGCTCGAGCGACGCACCTTGCCTGCGAGAAACAAGGCATATTTACACTATATGTTCATACCAATTATACAGTGTGTTTGGGGAACGACGTCACAGATTTTAAGGGTAATTATATATATGGTCGAATTCATCGACAAAGACATTCATCATCATCCTCAGCCGATTTCGTACGACGACGTATACCTATTATGAGAGAGCCGGTTTCGTCGAAACCGGCTCTCTCATAATAGGTATATCATTGGCCATGTTCGACCTGATCCAGGTTTGACCTGATAAAATAAATCCAGGAGACATTAATGTCCTTACTCGAGAAACATAGGCACCCAGTGTGCTGGCTTGCTTGCAGCGAGGTGGTGAGGCGCAGCTCCTTCTGCTCCTTGTTCCGCTCCGTCAGACACTTCTGGTAGTAGTCGTACTCCTTCACGTACCTGCAACATTCGCAATACAGGTTTATTTATTACACATAACTTTTTACGGATTAGTTTAATTCATAAGATCATTAAATTTATAGCTACGACTCCTGAATACTTGCGAAACATACTTAAGCTGATTTATTTTCCACGCATTTACAAAAGTCGGATAGAAGCTGTTGTCAAAATGATTAAAAAATCACAATTCACACTGTACACTGTACATATATACACTGTACGCTAGGTGATTGGCTCGACACGCGCAGTCGTACGCACCGCACAGGCGTACACTGTATGTACACTCACCAGACTGGCGGCCAACGGATGTCGGACAGGTTGTCCCTGGAGGCGGCAGAGAGGTGCTTGGCTCGACACGCGCGGTCGTACGCACCGCACAGGCGTACACTGTACACTGTATGTCCACTCACCAGACTGGCGGCCAGCGGTTGTCGGACAGGTAGTCCCTGGAGGCGGCAGAGAGGTGCTTGGCTCGACACGCGCGGTTGTACGCACCGCACAGGCGTACACTGTACACTGTATGTCCACTCATCAGACTGGCGGCCAGCGGTTGTCGGACAGGTAGTCCCTGGAGGCGGCAGAGAGGTGCTTGGCTCGACACGCGCGGTTGTACGCACCGCACAGGCGTACACTGTACACTGTATGTACACTCACCAGACTGGCGGCCAGCGGTTGTCGGACAGGTAGTCCCTGGAGGCGGCAGAGAGGTGCTTGGCTCGACACGCGCGGTTGTACGCACCGCACAGGCGTACACTGTACACTGTATGTACACTCACCAGACTGGCGGCCAGCGGTTGTCGGACAGGTAGTCCCTGGAGGCGGCAGAGAGGTGCTTGGCTCGACACGCGCGGTTGTACGCACCGCACAGGCGTACACTGTACACTGTATGTACACTCACCAGACTGGCGGCCAGCGGTTGTCGGACAGGTAGTCCCTGGAGGCGGCAGAGAGGTGCTTGGCTCGACACGCGCGGTCGTACGCACCGCACAGGCGCCAGCGGCACCACTCGGCGAGACCATGGGCGTTGTGTAACTGGAAACAATACAATAAATAAATAAAAAAATATTGAATTAATATCAAAGTCTAGTTAAAATTATCAATACATACAATAAATAAGTGATAGAACTTACTTTCACTGGTTCTAGTAAAGACAGCGCTATTTCGACCACTTGATCGTCTTCACCGCAAACTCTGCAATAAAAAAATATCATATCAGTCATAAAGATTTTGAATCAAAATCGACCCCTAGTCACAGTCAAGTTAAGTCACAATTCACGGCTTTCGAGGACTCAGTGTAGAGTTAAGAGTGAATTTTGAGTCTCTGTCGTTTTTGAGTCAGTCAACGAGTCACAATGGACGACTGACTCAACGAGTCACAATGCCCTTAGTCCAGCCTCACCTGTCTCTCCGCTGCAGCTGGTCCAGCACTCTCAATGGAGTTTTTGCTGGTATACTGTCTTTATCATATTGAAAATATGTTGAGAAGAGTCTTTGTAGAGTCAAAAGTGAATTTAGAGTCACTGTCATCTCCGAGTCAGTCAACGAGTCACAGTGGCCGACTGACTCAACGAGTCACAATGTACGAGTGACAATGCCCCCAGCCCAGCCTCACCTGTCCCTGCGCTGCAGCTGGTCCAGCACCTTGGTCTCGACGAGCGTGACGAGGCGCGTCATGCACAGCCGGTTGGCCAGCTCCAGCAGCTCCAGGCACCGAGCTGGCTCCACGCACGGGATCTTGTCGCTGTATATGTAGCAGAGCAGGATGTGGAACGCGTACATCTTGACCCCCGGGAAGGATATCTGAAAATTTTGGATTCGTTTGTAATAACAAGAGCTAGCCTTTCTACAGTTTATATGTGATTAACCACAATGAATGGCCATGAAATTTTGACGATGAGGTACGACCTGCATTTCGGTAGGACGCCATCTTGTTTTTTTTTACTCTTTGGCTTGCGGTAAGCCGCCGAAGAGTTTGTACGTTTAATATGCGCACGCGTAGTCATGAACTTCCATACAACGAATTCATAGTTGAAAATGAATTAGAGAGGATGCTCGTGAAAGCGCAATTGACAAAAACAGTGATTAAAAACGTAACCAAATTAAAATTATTTATTAGTGTAAAGAAAAATAGACATGTCATATGTTTGAAAACTGTCGACATTATAGTCGTCCATTCATACATTACTAGAGTATCTACAATAAGATGTACTTACCACTCTCGAGGTGCTTTCCCTGAAATGTCCCTGGAACATGGCCTTCATGGGGTCACACCTGGCCATCAGTATGGCTCGGTGCGCCAGATGTATGCCATCATCCAGGTCAAAGGTGACGTCAGCGAACAGGTGGTTTTCCACGTACATCTCGCGCAGTCTTTGCGGTAACGGCTGTAAAAAATCATCAAAAAGATTATAAAACACTAGTGGCGCCCCGCGGTTTCACCGGCTTATCCAGGATAGAAAGTAGTCTAAGTGTTAACCTGTATTTTTTTTACGTGGGATACGTTTACGTTTGACTACACCCTGCCTGATGTTAAGCATAGCTGAAGGCTAGGGCGTAACACGCTTACCTCTAAATCGGTTTATTCGTTTGAGCGTAAAGAAGCAACATACATATTTGCTTTTGTAATATATGTGGGAAATAGGATTTAATTTAAATTTGATACTTTAACATACTTATATGGACAAAATGTATGTATAAAAACAACTGATGAGAGATGGAGTCAATACAAAAACTGATATAAGACCTGCACAAGTTTAGTTTTTAGATTTTTTGAAAACGGTTCTATTATCTGTATCAAGGCATAATATAATCTCTGGTTATATTGTCATTGCTGTTACTTAAATAATTTGGATGTTCAACTTGCCTTGAAGCAAGTGTGGCTTAGCGATTCCAGTGTCTGCTTTTCATCCAGACGCACCCTGGTTCGAATCTGGCCCTACACCAATGACTTGTATTTTCAAGTTATGTGTGGATTTGCGCTGCTTAGCGGTGAAGGAAACACCGTGAGGAAACCGACAGGTTTGAGGACCACAATATCCGAGGACATGTGTCTTTCGTGAAAGGACCTGGGCGCCCACCACGATGTATCTGCCTAAGAAAACTCGCCTAACGAATTAGTTCTGCGGGGGAGTCAAGTCCCTCAATCATGAGGAAATACGACTTAAGAGAGAGAGAACTTACCCCATGGAAGTTAAGCATGAATCCCTTATCGAAGAGCAGGTGTTGGTCGAGTATGAATTGTGTTAACTTCGTCAACTCATGATAGCCTAGTAGCTCTGCCGCTTGTCTGATTTCCTACAAACAGAATAATCATATTTTTTTATTTATTTTTTTAGTTTTTTTTCTCAACGATTGAGTCTTTGCATTCAAAGAGGAAATACTGCCAGCATCCTGGGATCCCTGCCGCACAGCGACAACATGGACGGTGTGCTAAATTTTTGTAAATATCTGTTTTTTATAAGTTTTTCTGTATTTTAAGTCATTTTTGTATATTATGCTTGTGGAATATATGTAAATATAAGAAATTATATAATATTTAATTATATTAAAAATGGAAATATTTTGATTTTAAAACCCGTTCCAAAAAGAGAGGTCATCCATTTGAGTGCATATTTTATTTTTTAAATGATTGATTCGCGTTTTATGTTCAAGTAAGTAATGTATTGAAGTTCTAATGTTTATTTGAGATATTTGAGCGACTTCAAAAAGAAAAAGAGAAAGAAAATTGCACAGGGTTGAAATATGGCAAAATAATTTTTTTCTCCAACTAATTATGAAGTTCTGTTTTAGACCTCTTTTTAAACATATTGCAAGAATATATGAAAATACTGTTAGGCTGAAATAAAATCAACATCTACAATGACAATGTACGACTAATTCCATAAAAATAATATAATCCTAGAAATATAGGAATCTACATAAATGATATTTAATAGATCTACCATCATATAATTATGGTTGTGCTATATTTTTTTGCGACTAGCAGACGATATAAAGTATGCCCGATTTAGAATAAAACAGGCCTTCATAATTTGAAGCCCAGTATTATAAAAAAAATTACATATTGAAATTCTTATCGTAGGAGATGGATTGTCAGAATCTACAATTTACCATGTCATTCGACCCACGAAAGCGGCCAAAATGGGAAGCAATTTATTGGTCACCCATCCAAGGACTGACCGCGTTGACCATTGCTCAACATTGTTAATCGCATACATCCGTTTGCTGAGCTAAAGGCGATACCTACACATAATACATATATAAATTATGTATTTCTGATGATAGATCTATTAAAATAAAAAAATAGATACAGAGAGAAAACCAAAAAAAGGGTGCATGTTTAATGAAAAAATAATAATAATTTATGATTTATTATTATAATTTTTACCAGTAATAATCCAATAGCTGCGGACTGCAGGAAAGAGTTGTTTAAATAGTATTTTATAATAATTTAATTATTAATTATGATTACTTGTTTATTTAGGAAGAGTGAGAGATAGAAAAGATAGTTACATTTCAGGAACAGTCAAAGCTTCATATAAAAATAATAATACAAATACATTAGAAGCTTAAGCTGTTTACAATATATAGGTATATATTATATATATATATATATATATGTATATTAAATCGCAAAATTAAGCAAATGCTACAATAAGAAATTTTATAAAGCATATATAGGACAACTTAGAATATTAAATAATTTTTCCAGATATATTACAGATAACAGGTTTACCTGAAAAATACCAGCTTACATAACACTGTTGTTCTGTTTGAAGTAGGTAGGTATATGATCATTCATGGTATATGAGTATTTATTATATTAGCTTAGTATTAGTATTGGTTTTAGGTAACCCTGTACTGTGTTTATATTGTTGAGAAAATCTCTGATCAACAATATCAAATAACAGAAAAATATTTAGAATCACAAAAATACATATAAGTAGGTAACTATGATTGATTTTTTTCAAATGCTGGTTATTTTATTTATTATCTACGTAAACCTAGATTTAATAATCTACATAATATCTCCATTAAAGATCTACATAAATCTTGTTTTCTACACTAATTTTCATAGTATTTGTTTTTAAAAAATATTTGGGATAAAATACCCATTCAGCAAATTTCGTTCGCCAGTTGTGGCACTATTTTTAAGTCTTGTGATTCTGTTTGTCTTTTTTTATGTGTGTGTTACAATAAAGAGTTCTATCTATCTATCTATCGTTCAGTGTTTTCATTAAAATTATTAATTCCAAAAATATTAATGGAGCACTTAGATTCTCTTTAGGCTTTTCTAAAGATTTTCTAAGTGCCCCTTTTTAATGTTGTAGATAGAAGTAGTATTTTTAGTTTTTCTTCCCTTGTTTTTATATTTTACTAGTGGGTGCTCGCGGCTTCGCTCGCATTAAGAAATAAAACTTGCATATTTCTATTTCACCCCTTTAAAAGTGGCGTATCCAAAAAACCTACCTAGCGGATGCCTACGTCATAACATCTACCTTCATTCCAAATTTCAGCCCAATCCGTCTAGTGGTTTGAGCTGTGCGTTGATAGATCACTATATCAGTCAGTTAGTCAATCAGTCAGTTAGTCACCTTTGAATTTTATAAATTTAGATTATTGAAAATATAAATATTTATCACATTTATTGATTGGAGATTTTCTCAACACCCACCATACAATAAAAAATAAGTATCAATATAAATCACACCACAATGTATACTATCACCCGCACTAGGTCCCCACCTGTTGTTTGAAGGCCGCGCTGTCCAGAGTGCCTGTGTAGATGAAGTTTATTATCTCCTGCATCACAGCTTGAGATATCAACTTGCTCATCGTTACTATTGTTTGCGTTTGCGAGGTGGCGTGTTGGATCTTGTCGCACTGAAAAGTGTAATACAATACATATTTATGTATTTAATGACATGAAAATAAGTAGCCTAAAATATAGAATTGTTATTACACACATATCCTAAATGGTCTGTATGCTCCTTTTCAAAGCCGTAAAGGGTCGTAGTAATTTTTTCATTCTTTTCTTTCGTGTGGATCTGTTGATAACAGTGTTGAGATCTTACAATAAAAACCATTTGAATGCATATTGTCATTCTCAAAGTGCAGCAGGGGTTTTATACTTACATACTTATTACACTTATTATCTTATACTAGTATAATAATATATTACACTAGTACACTGGTATCTTATACTGGCGTTTTCAAATGCCGGTTCGAATCCTGCGAGTCGTGATTGGTTTCGCTCATTTTCAAACAAGGGAGAATATTGGGGTGCTAAACAAAACTTAATAAAAACTAAGTGCTAACAAACAATTATTATTATACTAGTATAAGATACGACCTTTCACCGACGGTATGACCTTTTTTGACACACGGGATACATCAATGTAACGCATATATCACCTTTGTATTTTAACTGTTGTCTAATTTTTTATGTAGGTATATTTTATTGTGTCCTGTGTGCCAAAATAAATGCCTTAAATTTGAATTTGAGATACTAATTTAAGATGTACCTTAACAACCCGTATAGAGTTGATAGCGGGGTGGTTGACCTCCCTGTACAAATCTGGTGGTTTCTTGCAACTGTCACTTAGAGGCAGGATCTGGCAGGAGGAGCGACGCTTTATCTGGTCCCAGACTCTGTGGAATAACACGGATCATGTTAAATGCAAACACTAATGACTTGTATTTTCAAGTTATGTGTGGATTTGCACTCGCTTAACGGTGAAGGAAAACATCGTGAGGAAACCGACTTGTTTGAGGACCAGAATATCCGAGGTCATGTGTCTTCCGTGGAAGGACCTGGGCGCCCACCACGATGTATCTGCAGACAAGAGAACTCCCCTAAAGAAATAATTCTGCGGGGGAGTCACGACCCTCAGTCATGAGGAAATACGACTCAAAGACAGAGAGAAAAAGATACCTATACCACAGAATATCACACAAAGTTATATCAGCGTTAACACAAATGAAATGAAAAAAAATTAAGATTATTTATGTAAAAAAAATGAAAATTTGCGACAAGAAATTACGTACGAACACATTCAGGAAAGTAAGACAAACACATTCACGTGTTAATCCAAGACAAGGCCTAAATCTATCTTCACGTCATATTTCATCCAAACATGTTTAGCCGTTTAAGAGTGCCGTAGGTACAACATCAAACACAAACTTTGCCTTAACAAAAATAGTGTGACAAAAAATAAACTATTATTAATTATTAAAACTTTCGTGAGACATTAATATGTTCAGAACGTATGTACGTTCTGTAGATGGATGTTGTTTTAAAATGAAATACATGACCAGTCACTTCTACGCGATATTTAAAAAATAAATAAATAGACAACACACCTATTCAGAC
This sequence comes from Macaria liturata, assembly GCA_964023185.1. Classification (NCBI taxonomy): domain Eukaryota; kingdom Metazoa; phylum Arthropoda; class Insecta; order Lepidoptera; family Geometridae; genus Macaria; species Macaria liturata. Next base: position 15,064,020 of record OZ026806.1, read on the forward strand.
CAATTGTCGCAAATAAGAACAATGCACACTGCAATGATTACATACTCGTTCAAGCACATACACATAAACACTCAAACATTCTTACTCATTACTATTTATACATATACAAATATATAAAATAAAAAAAATATATATATACACACACACACACACACACACACACACACACACACACACTACACTCACACAATACACAAAATTAGGCTAAGATTTTTCTTTTTAAATACCTATTTCTCTTTTTATTTCTTAATTTCAATTTTTATTAGCTTTGTTTTTGTAAGATTTCCAACATATTAAAAAAAAAAAAATGTTTCCCTGAAGGAATCAGCTGCTACAACACGAGAGACCATTTTCTCTCAGCGTAGCAGCTGCTCGACATATCTTTTGTTTTCCAAAATGCCCTATATTAAGTTACATTATTAATAAGTATTATTATAAGAATTTGTGTGTCCAATAAACATTTTTATTATATATTATATTATTATTATATATGTCATTACATTTGAAACACCATACGCGAATAACACGTGAGTGAAAACCGTTTAGTTAATATATAAAAAAATATCTTTCAGAAGACTTGATAGCCTCTTTTTTTGAAGTCGGTTAAAAACTTACCTCATTTGCTTGGCTTGCTCTTTACTGATCAAATATTCAGTATCTTCATTGAACTCTCCCGCTGTGGCTTCTCCCATACTGCTTACCTAAAAAGGGATTACAATCATAATTTAAATCTTATGACTTTCAGTCTTCTTGTATTAGCTTAAAGGTCAACTTGGCTTAAATGGTCTCACTACTAAGAGTTTCTCATTTGTTTTCACAATGAATGAGTTTAATCTAAGATTGTTTTCAAATTTCAACTAAAGAATGATATTGAGAAAAACCAATGACTTTCAATCTTATTAAGAAGTCAATAGGATTGGTTTCTCCTCACCATACTGCTCTCACTGGAGCTCAAGTTCAGTAGACGGTGGAATGCCTCACACGCTGGGAACCCTTTATACAACTTACAACCCTATTTACGGTGTTATTAAGGATTATTTTGGTATATCATGTTGATCTTCATTTGTTTACGAATTTAACATTCTAGTGATAATTTTTCTTACCACACTGGTCTTAAAAGAGTGTAACCACCACCACAGTTTGTTATGACTTTCAATTTTATTTCTATGTGAATAAAGATCATATTCCCTCACCATGCTGCTCTCGCTGGAGCTCCTGGCCAGCTCAGCAGACAGGCTCACACAGTCGGTGGTGAGGAGGCGGTGGAATACCTCACACGCTGGGAACCCTTTATACAACTTACAACCCTATTTATGTATGTTTAAGGATCAATTTGGTATATTATGCCGATTCGACTTGCGATTGTCAGTTGTTTTCGAATTTCAATGTTCTAGTGATCATTTCCTCTCATTATACTACCTAGTCTTAAGAGAGTCTAACCACCGCCGCCGCTGGCTGTGAATTTGAACCTTATTTCATATGACAATAGAGCTCATATTCCCTCACCATGCTGCTCTCGCTGGAGCTCCTGGCCAGCTCAGCAGACAGGCTCACACAGTCGGTGGTGAGGAGGCGGTGGAACGCCTCGCACGCGGCGGCCACCATGAACCTGTGTACCGGGAAGCCCTTCGCACCGCAAATGATTACCATGTCTGAGAAATACTGTGGAAAAAAAGACAAAGACAGCGTTAATTGTATGAATTTTAAAAGTGAATATAAAAGAACCCAATCAAAATGTCTTATTTTGTTTGTTTTTTTTTTATATTTTTCCTAGTAGTCGAATGTTAAACGTAATCGACATAATCGATAGATTGAGTGACATTCCGGAGATTCGTAAGCTATTTTTAAACTTCGTACATTTTTTCAAACTAAAACAAGTTCGCTCCTAACTATAGTTCGCCATATAGCCGTCGTTCAGCGGCGCCACTAGCACACTTTCCCTCCACAGTTCGTTTGTTTTTTTTTAACAAGGAAGTATTTGCGCTTGACCGTAATTCGCCTGACCAAACAATCATTACGGTCATCTCTTGTTGTGGTAGTAAGCAATAGCTTTCTTCTTCTTATCGAATGAGAGTGGCCAACTCTGGTGTCGAGAGTTTATCAATAGCTGTGGTCTAAGATAGAACGTGCTTACTCAATAAGAAATGGGAAACTAATATATGTATCGTATCCCAATAAGTATTATGTTAAAACAATTATGACAAGAAATCATCGTGTCGCATAATGCATTTTTTTTGTAATGTTTATGATTTCAATAAATATTGATTTCTTTCTTTATTTTTTATAATTGTTCCACATACCTGGTGATGCAGCAAAGCAGTGGTGTTCTCCAGATAGACGCTGGCCACTACATTGATGTCTGGCTCCATGGGACGCGGCGGACGGAACGGGGCCTATCAATTAATAGCACAACTTTTTAATACATTATTAGAACAACCATTTATTTTCCTGTTTACAAAAAATACATGCAAAAATTGTATTTTTTCACCCCATCACATTGAACTAGGATTACTCGAAACTAAATGTCCGAGCCAAAACTCTGACCACGCTACTCGTTGAGCTGACTTTTGGATTACCTATCTCTTTTGCACGTTCTTAAAATAATATTTTAGAACATTACATATTTTTTACATCATTTTTTTACATATTATGTAAGAGTGAAAGAGACAAGCGTCTTTTGTTTGCGCTCGCTGACGATGTTAGCGTTCGGACACTTTCCTGCGCTTTTTAGTTTGAGATTGTGTCTCTGTATAATCCTAGCTCAATGCCCCATCATTACGATTTAACACATATTTGATAAAAAACATATGGTGATTGAAGTAAAAACCCATGAAAAAAGTTCAAATGTAACTCTTTGCCAAAATCGTTAGTATGTTCCGCTTCATTTGAAAGCCGGTTACAAGAATAAAAAAACATCAATCACTATATGAAGTACCTAGAATGTAATTTCTAAGTTTGGTATTATAAGATATTGAATCAGGCGTTACTTTGTGGAAATCCATTATAAATTAAACTCTGGAGAAATATATAGTGTTTTTCCGCTGGAACTGCTCCTTAGCCGACTTCAAACAACAAACTTGGTGGTTTTTAGATGTGTTCCTCCATATACCACCGCCACACCTCTCCTCCTAACCAACGTGGCCTCCGTGGCTCTTCTCTCGAGTCGTATTCCCTCATGACAGGTTCGTGACTACCCCGCAGAATTAATTCGTTAGGGGAGTTCTCTTGGGCAGATACATCGTGGTGAGCGCCCAGGTCCTTCCACGGAAGACACAAGTCCTCGGATATTGTGGTCATGATACATGTCTGTTTCCTCACGATGTTTTCCTTCACCGATAAGCGTGTGCAAATCCACACTTAACTCGAAAATACAAGTCATTGGTGTAGAGCCGGATTTGAACCAGGCTGCGTCTGGATGAAAAGCAGAGTCACTGGAACCGCTGAGCCACACTCGCTTATACTCGCTCGCCGTGGCTCTTAAGATCTTATAAAACCACTATATGTACATGTCTCCAGAGTTTCATTTGGTATTATATTAAAAAGTATATGTTACCTGCAACAGCGGTCTCTGCACACGTTTCAGGTTAGTCATCCAGAACCTCTGCTGTCTGCGCGCCATCAGGGCAGCTCTGATCGCGTTCTCAAATACCTGTAACAAAAATGAAGTATTAATAATACATGTTGAACAAGTTGCTAGTACCTTCGTTGTTCTCTCTCTCTTGAGTCTTCTTGATTTCCTCATGACTGAGGGTCGTGTCTCCCCGCAGAATCAATTAGTTAGGGGAGTTCTCATTTCACAACGCCGCAATTGTAATGTCCGTGCAGGATCCAATCCCGCCCCCCCCCCCCTAGAATTAGAAACAGACACACTTTAAATTTTATATGGGTATTGTTAAGATATAGTCACCTCGTTAACTCCATAGTAGGTGAACACGGATGTCTCGTAGTAGTATATGCCCAGCTCGTGAGCCAACGCGCGCCCCTGGTCCGGCATTACAAGGTCGCTCTTTCTTGGTGCCCTGCAATATAAGTATGTATTATCAAATATTGTAAGAAATAATAATAAAAAACATATCACATACTAGGGGACGCCCGCAGCTTCGCTCGCATTATTTTGCGATAAAAAGGTTTAAATTGATCATAACTTTGACATGCTTACAGCTTTATTATATGTATAGATGTAAGTACAGGGTAACAGAGGACAGATGTATTTATGGCGACTGTAAATCTCTCGTGTTGGAAAAATATAAAGTCACACAAAAAAAGTTGGTTGTCTTCAGATGAAATGTGTTGGAAAAAAAGGTAATTTTTAGCCACTATAAGTTTGACTTTTAACTTTCAATTTACTGCTCTATTCACATCCAGATCTACAGATGTTTCCATATTCGGAAAGATTTAACTCGAAAACGTAACACCAATGAGACATCTGAACATATTTTAACCAATCACAGTGCTTTAGTTTATGAAGTGCCAATAGCTTCTAACACTGATGATAAGATTTTGCTTGAAAACTTTCTGGATTGGTGGAAGGAATACCGTGCTGATTTGCATGCGTCTGTATATCATCAACCCGCCGCTGAAGTTGGGTGGCTTTGTACTAATTGTGGTGTATGTTACCTATATGTGTAGTTTTATATTCGATTTTCGATTTCGACTGCTTTGTTAGCTTAGTTGGTAGTAGCTCTGCCTTCTAATCTAGGGGTGCGGGTTCGATTCCCGCATAATACAAGTAATTATGAATATTTAAATTCGTAATTATTTGTGTTGAGTCTGGTCGTTTCCATGTATAATAAGTATGTATTCACAAAAAGAAAAGTATATATGTATTATATCCGTTATCTAGTACCCATGATACAAGCGTAAGCTTAGTATGGGGCTAGATGGCGCTGTGTGATATGTCCTGAAATATTTATTTTATTTTGTATATAACGCTCACCTGATGAAAGGGCTTCGATCCTTACAGTAGTTCAAGTAAGTCTCATCTCGGTACATGTAGCGGAGGTCGTTCTTGCAGCCCACCAGCAGGATGGGAGTGTTTGGGCAGAAGCGTCTGAAAATATATTAAAATATATAAATACCTAATGTTATGTCAGTCAAGAGCAATGCTGCCATGAACAATCTGTAAGATTGTCTAAAGATACCATTATTACCATTATTTACCATTCAGCTAGGATTAACAGGATATTATTAAACGCTCGAAAAAATGTCCGAGTCAAAACTCTGCCCACGCTACTCGTTGAGAAGACTTTTGGATTACCTATCTCTTATGCACGTTCTTAAAACATGTAAGAGCGAAAGAGACAAGCGTCTTTTGTTTGCGCTCGCTGACGATGTTAGCGTTCGGACACTTTCCTGCGCTTTTGAGTTTGAAATTGTGTCTCTGTATAATCCTAGCTCAATGCTTATTACTAAAGCTTTTCCAAGTGCCCTTTTATTTTTAACAACGCCTTTAAGTGAGTTAATGTGGTTGATTTGAGATATTTCAAACAAAAAGTATTTCCATAATACCTACAGTACCTTAAGACTTATATGTTTGGTTTACAAAAGCGCTCTCTTTTGATTGAGCATCTATAATTCGCGGATTAAATCTTCACTAATTATTGCCCGAATCTTTATTCCCCTTGAACTATAATTTGTCGGTCTTCAAGTCGAGAGTAAGCCGGTTTCTTCTTGGCAAGAAAAGTGTTTCAGCAAGTGAGTCATGACACTCCGTAATGAGGAATACGATGTGAGCCGGTTTATATTATTTGTATGAAATCGTGCCGAATATAATTAATCATTAGATAATTAATTTTACCTGATCTCTGGATACCACATAGCGCCACAGTTTCTCAGAGATATGGGGTTTGTGATGGAGAAGCAGAGTAGTACCACATCAGATCTGAAATATACAAAAACATTGGTTATATAATAATTGTTGTAATCTAGTGATTATATAAAGCAAAGACGCTTTCCGCGTCTGTCTGTATGTATGTATGCTTAGATCTTTGAAACTACGCAACGGATTTTGATGAAGTTTTCTTAATATTATAGATAGAGTGATGATTTAAGATGAAGGTTTATATGTATAATAACGCGTGCAAAGCCGCGGGCAAAACTAGTTACTAAATAAATATATAAAACTAATTTAATCAGTAACCTTAATAAGTCTTCCATATTTTATCTATAAGTGCACTAATGTTTTTAATGTTTTCATGAAATAAAAATATATTTTTGATTTTTGAAATAATGATACCAATTTTAGAGTTGACACCTGACATGGATCTCTGTAAGATATTGAATCAGGCGTTACTTTGCGGAAATCCATTGTTACTGAAACTTTGGAGAAATATGTAGTGTTTTTCCGCTGCGACTGCTCCTTAACCGACATCAAACAACAAACTTAATGGTTTTTAGGTGTGTTCCTCCATATACCACCGCCACACCTCACCTCCTAACCAACGTGGCCTCCGTGGATCTCGAGATTTACCAACACCGCACCTGTCTTGAAGCTTCGTTGTTCTCTTTCGGCAAGATATTCTGGTCGACACGTGTTTCGCCTCTCCACGAGGCATCCTCAGGACTCGTGTTGACTCTTCGAACGTCGGTCCGAAAGACCTCTGAAGATGGATCTCTGTGCTCCAAATTTTGGTAGAAAATCAGTTTTATATAGTTTCTATCCCCCTGAACTAAAATTTGTCGGTCTTCAAGTCGAAAGTAAACCGGTTTCTTCTAGGTAAGCAAGATCGTAGATTACAACGTTGCTTAACATCAGGCGAGTTGTAGTCAAGCGTGAACCTATCGAATGTAAAAAAAAACACAGAACAAGTGTAATCAAACCTTCACAATTACAAAAGGTAAACTAAATAATGTGGGAATTTGGCATTGTTAATATATATATAAATAAATATTCCGGGACATAACACACAGCGCCATCTAGCCCCACACTAAGCAAACGCTTTTAGTATGTAGGTAGTATGAGAACCTGGGAGAGCCATATGTTACTTTTTTCTGAAATAATGTGAGTGAAGCCGCAGGTGCCCACTAGTAATTTATAAAAACACATACCTAAGTTTAATGTAATTAGATAAATGTTCCTACTCAAATATTGATCTTGAATTCTAGAAACTTGCATGTTGCCAATGTCAAATCAATTATTTATTGCATGCCATTGTGCTATATACCTATATACTTTATTTTATTATATGTTTTTTTCAGGTTTGTTCAAGGCTATGGGAACTACCATTAGGGATCGTCCATTAATCACATGAGGCTCGAAAGGGGGGGGAGGGGTCCATAAAAAAGTCACGAAATATCACAAGGGGGGAGGGGGGATATATCACGTGTATTTATTTTTTTCGACTAACGCGCGAAAAGCAAAAGCAATCTGCAGGTCCTGTAACCTTTCTGTTTACCGCTAGGCATTATTGTAATATTTAATTTGAATAAAAGTAGAAAATTAAGATTCTTTGTAGGTCTAAAAATACACGTGATATATGGGGGGGGGGGTAGGGGGGGTTAATCATAGACATCACCATGTATCACCACGGGGGAGGGGGGGTTAAAAAATGCCAAAAAAAACATCACGTGATTAATGGACGGCCCCTTAAGCCATATTGAATATAGTATTTTAATCAAGCTGTGGCTTGGTTCAGTTATTGCATAATGCCAGATTTATTATATGATCATAACATATATAATATTAGTAGTTTATGCAACTGTCATATAATGAAGGGTATTAAATCACGAGTGTGAGTTTATGAAACGAGCGCAGCGAGTTTCATAATAGTAACGAGTGTTTTAACTAATATTTAAACCGCGTTTTGTAATAAAATGGTAAGATTTTAAATTAAATTTTTAGATTTAGTAAATTGTTGCTGTCAGATAATCTGAAAAGATAAAATAAGATAAGATTTTTTAAATTACTCAACTAAACCTAATATGTATATAGTGGTTTATTTCTTACCTTCCATATGCAAATCTCCTGTCTTTCTCATGGTCCCCGAAGGTATCCCAGAGCCGCAGGGACACATTCACTCCATCCACCACCTCCCAGGACCTTTCCAACACCTGGAATTCAATTATTTTAAATCAAATCAAATCAAATGAAAATATATTTATTGTGGAATATAGGTAAATACAGTTGTTGCGATATTATATAATGGAACGCTATACTCCTACCCATAGGGCGTGTAATTTACAAACAACAGAATGAAAATTAAATTAAAGATAAGTATAGATATTATGTAAGAATATTTATATGAGTACTAGCTGACCGGGCGAACTCTGTTCTGCCTTAGAGGCAATAAATGAGCAGACTTTGGATTTTATTCAATTCAATTACAAAAAAGGGTAAAAAGTATCTGTCTCCTGGTTCTAAGCTACCTCCAACCAATTTTCGTTCCCTACCAATAATCCGTTCAGCCGTTCTTGGGCTATAAATGGTGTAACTAACACCACCACTTGCTTTTATATATGTATAAAGATAAGATTATTGTATTTTTTTACACTTTGCAGTCAGACATTTAACCACTAGGCTATCTGAAGCAATACACTGGACAAAGCAAATACTGTGATCCAATGTGGAGCAGGACTGTACATTTCATAAAATATAGGTAATACCAACAAATATTTTTTGGAGTTTTCTAATACACTGAGATAGATTTAGACAATATATTTACTATGCAATATTATCCCAAAAGCTAGGTAGTTCTGTTTCATCATCATCATATTATTTTGTATCTATTCACTGCTGAGTATAAGCCTCTTCAACAGCACATCAAGAAAAGCACACAACAGAACAGTCTCCAGCCTGTCTTAGCCAGTTCTATCCGTCAGTCTTGTAGTTTGTTACGGATTGAAAAACTTTCACACATTCCATCTTAGACTATAATGATTGGTTACCAGGTATTGTGGTCAATTATATGGTCAACTGGTAACCAATATCAGATACATAGACATACAAACTAGTCTAGTGATTACCAGGCTGATGGTTTTATTTGTACCCATAAATAAACAAATATTCCAGGACATAAGTAACACAGCGCCATCTAGCCCCATACAACTCACATCTTTATAAATCCTGTACTGGTCGATAGCCCACACCGTTGGCACGTGTGTGGTCATCAACTGAGACAGCGACACATGTTTGTTGCAAGCCCGGGCGCAGATCAGACGGGTCTTGCCCACAGCCGTGTCTCCGACAACCACGCATTTTACCAGCTCTTGATGGGGCTGTTCGTTGTCCATTTTCTGTTGAAAGAAGGCCATTGATAGTGAAAGATAATAGGCACTATTGAATCATGGATAAGGAAACCTGATGGTATGGAATATAATAGAATCCATTTATCTCGGAATTAGGTACATCCATATACCTACAATAAAAAAAACACACAATACCTACATTTTATATTACAAGAAACACAATACAGATTTGATTGTTCTGTTCTTACTTTACATTGTATACTCTTGTAAACCAGTCGTTTGTGTACGTATAAAACATGGTCTTAAGATCAGTCAACAAGTTACCTATATATAATTATTATTTATAACTCAAACAAAACAAAATCGTAATATTTCAAAACAAACTTTTTTTTTTATTAATGGACTCTGCGGCACCGCCGCAATTTCGCCAATGTCACGTCACAAGGGGGACAAACGCTTATCTTATTAGCCAGTAAAAATAATTAACATTTGATCGGTGCGCACCTGCGGACTAACTTTTGAAAACAACGAATTCGTTTCAATTTGTCATGTTATCATAAATAACGCAATGTCAAAAGTCAAAACGATAAAAGTTTAAAAAAAGGACTTTAAGCGGTATTAAATTTAACTAGTAGGATAAAAAAAATTAAATAAATCTCAATAATATAAATAGGTATATAAAATAATTTTTGACACAGTGTGATATGGGCACATCAGCAATTTGCTGCTCGCCCATTAATCAAATAAATAAATAAATAACATATTTTCACAGCAAAACACAAATCTCTAACATACAAAATTCAATTTCTTGGATTTTACTTTAACATTCCTATCTTACTATAGACACTGCTTAGATAAATTTCTTGAGATTTTTTATCGAAACCATGTTAAATACCTACCTAATAAAAACATGCCCTGAGAGGTAATGTTACTGGGTTTAGTTATTCAAGATTTAGTAAATTTTAGCTTCCGAACTAAATTTTCCTTGTTGAAGATTGCGTAGGTATAATCCTTTCTTATCGAAGTCTCTTATTAATTCTAAATAAGTAGGTATCCGCCTAAGTGCTTTCCAGTAGGTTTATTTTATGACTATGCAAATGACAAGCCTAATGTTCTTGTCTACTTACATAAGTAATTTCAGCATTGATTTTTCTGAAACAGATGTTTTGTTTCAGCCTTTTTCTTTAGCGTTAAGGTAGGTAAGTATCAACAGAAATGAATTAGATATTCTGAAGCAACATAACAGTTTTGCTTAGGCTTTGTTCGCTTCATATATTTTGCTCGTCACCTACCCATGTCACCTACTGCATACTTACCTATCTAGGTAAATCACTTTCGATCAATGAATCTCGAAAATTCATTCAAGAAAAGGTTGGATACACTTACGCGCCTCCTTGGTCCAAAATCCGCTTCGCTCGTTCCAAATATGAATCCAAAATGTTTATTTGCACATATTGAAAGTAATTTTGATTCACTGTTTATTGAAAACGGCAGGAAATCTGCATTATGTCGTGTAGATTACGGTTGAAAAAGGTAATCTTTTCACTGGTTTGAACGGTCTGAAGTTTGTGTTAGAATTTTGTAGCAATGCGGACTTCTGCGCATGTTTGCTGCCTTGCGCACTGTAGGGCTTACCAAGCCACAGATAAGGAAAATAAGAGAACAACGATCGAGGACTGATAGAGATGCAGAGTAGGAACAAATGTATGAGCGTAACTATAAAACATATTCACGTTGGCTTGTAATGTTACTTCTACTTATCTTATGCTTCTTTATTCTACTTACTTATCTGATTTTGAAGCCGACTTGAGTTTTATACAAAAAAAAACTACTAAGCATACAAATAGTAACACAAATTGATGACTCGAATTAACTATCTAACACTAAATGCGGAGTGAGCTTGTGAGTATATTTGTCCTGCTTGACTATCAAACATCGAGACTGATTTCGATGAAATTTGGTAAGAAGGTATCTAGTTTAGACCAGTTTTCTAACCTAGAAAACATTAAAAAATATTATGAACTAGACATAATGTTGTTATCCGCGTCAATCGCGTTTTTTATCTGGGCTAAAATCAGCATAATTACGTGCTATGCTACTTTTTATCCCGGCTTTCTAAAAGGGGGTTAATGTTTTCTAGGGTGGTTAGAAAACTGAGAGTGGCCACTTGCATACGGTTTTAGACAGATAAATAGATAGAAAATACTTTATTATAACACCAAAAACAGGAAAAAACACAATGAAACATACAAAACTTAAAATTAGTGTCCTAATTGGCGACTTTATTGCACAAAGCGATCTCTTCCAAGTAACCAATCTGGTAGGGATCAGGCTGCAAAATAAATGGTAGACGAGGTGTCTAATAGCGTGAGAAGAAAATAAGAAAAAGCTTACTTACTTAATAATAGTTTTTAATACGTGATCAGTCATTTCCTATCTCTGTATGTTTATAACTCTGTGGTAGCCAGACGGGTCATGCACGAACAGATTCACTTTAATTTTCTTATTGACAATATCGTTATGAGTCATTGAACTTGTGTTTTAGAGTTTACACATTTATATAAGTAGGTACTTATAGGTAAGAACTGTTTGGTGTTGCGTCCAGTAGAAAAAAGTTTCTTTGTTGTTTTGATAGAGATGAGAGGGCAAAAGTAACCTACCTATGCAACATTGAATAGCAAATCGAATTTGTGAACGCTCATTTTCTGATACGTAGATCCAGATAGGTTTTCTGACTAATCGAATAAAACCTACTTTTTTTATTGATAAGACGTTAAAGTACAATATGCAATTGTAAAGTAGTTAGGTTATTATCATACAATAGCAATGATGTATTGTTATACTTCTATGGATGTATATATGATATGTAGTTGATATTTTAAAATACCTACCTATTATCAAAGTTAGTCACCTTTTACAAATCTTATTTACTGTTTTAATTAATTAGATGTATCTAAATTAATTAATTGGTGCATTTATATTACAATAAAATTAAGGAACTGTTATAGTTACTAACTTTTTTAAAAGTCACTGGTGTATATACTTATACCTTATCTACGTCTAAATATTCGAACGAATAATTTGCTTGAATAACAGCTGCGATTTCGCATCTCTAGTAAACAATCACATCCTGTGTATTATGATTCGCTCGGTTCTAATTTTACCCGTAATGCACGTACCTACATTGTTGAGAACTCCTTTTGTAGACCAATTGGACGAAGTGAGTTGAAACGCCTGATACATTTTTCATAGCACGACTTGCTAACGCCTGCTGATTTTCGCTGAGCAACAAATTGAAAAAGGCGATAGCGTCGTGTTGTTTATTTTAGCTGAAAAGAATCTATGATTTCATAATATGAAAATTCAATGAAAGCATCTGTGGCTCAGTTAATGTTTTTGTCGTTCGCGATCATCAAAGTTACGCGACAACCGTTGCGGTCGATCTTTAAATAGGTGAAAAGAGGTAAAGCCGAGGTTACAACTGGACGTTTCCCTGGCCCGTAGAAAATATCTAGTTGTAGGTTATGTGATTTTGACACTAGAGTTAACCAGTCTCGTACGTCATAACATTTTTTAAACACGAATCTGCGCTTTTGTTTCAAAAAGGGAAATACGAAAGTTTGAAAATATTTTGCTTGATAAGAGGTCTTACAACGTTATTGGTAACATAATGTGTCAACAAAGAACAAGTTGTTAGTTTTTTAAACCTATTATACATGTAGGTACGTTAGTTTTAATATTAAAACTTTCGTGAGACATTTTATCAATATATTAACTAAACGGTTTTCACTCACGAAGAAGAGAATAAGCTTCTAGTCACTGAACGAAAATTCTAGGGCTAGTTCGAAGGGCCGATGGAAGCTATAGAATAAGGAAGAATGCCGAGGTCGAGGAGCTTGTGGCCGAACCCAATATTATAGGCGAACTGAAATCATACAGACTTCGCTGGCTCGGTCACGTGGAAAGGATGGGATGCTGTGAAGAGAGCGTATATGAGACGACCAAACGGTCGACGGCCGGTTGGCCGTCCCAGATACCGCTGGAAAGATCAGGTGGAAAAAGATCTGTCCCAGCTCGAAGCCGCTGAGTGGCAGGTAAGTAAGGTAAGTTGTTTACGCGTTTCGGATGTTATGACATCCATCTTCACATTCTTACGCGATTTACACGTGAGTGAAAACCATTTAGTTAATATATAGGTACGTTAGCCTACAACCTACCTAATGTTAAAGCGGTATTATGTGTCTCTTTAAAAACGATTTACTTAATTTAATCGGTGAAATATCCTAGATTTAATAATAGCACGCATACCTGTTCTACTAAAGTCGCCTTTATTAAGATTTTGCGTAAATTACCAAATAAGCATGAAGTAATAGGTAAAGTTATACCTATAACTTCATGCAAATAAGCCTGTATAACTTTAGTGGCTAATGTGGACAATTTGGTCCAATGTTTGAAAATAAACCAAAAATGGGTACTTTCATGCCAAATCTATTCATTATTTTCAGGCCTAATGAAGAAGATGGAAGGGCTTCCAATTAAAATAAGGTTTTAATGATGAAGTTGTCCGCAATTAATCACATTATACTTTGTTTAGTTAATATTGGATATGTTGTTTATTACAAGGTAAGTATGTTTTATTGATCACTAAAGTATCTTATTAATTTATAGGCAAGTACAAAAGTTTTATATTTGTTCCTAAGTAATTTATGTGACAAAGGGCAAAGGGCTTTTGTGAGTTGCATTGCAGTTAAACACACTTAAATTAAATTACGGATAAAAGAAATGGAGAGGGCATGACATATATATAATATGAAAAATGTTAAAAAAAACAATATTGATCAGATTTGTTCAACGTTTTGTGACATACCTAATATAGTATAGAAGTCGAATAATAACTAAAATTGGTATAAAATCACACAATAATATTTAAAAACAAAACATTTTATTTTAGGTTGACGCTATATCCAGAGAAATCGAGTATCCCTTAGGAACATTATTCGGCAAATCAATATTTCACCCAGTCACTCCACTAATAGAACTTTTAACTAAACCGGAAATATCAGAATTTGAGGTAATACCGAGCAGGGTTCCCCATACCACAGTAAAACCTAAAACCCTAAAGAAAAAGAAAAAGAAACACTTCAAAAGGAAACCTAAGCATAAAGCTGTTGAAAAGAAGAAAGAAGAAGACGCAATAAACGAGGAAGAAGAACAAATTACAACCAAGCGACCAAAAAAGAGGAAAAGTAGAAGAAAGAAAAAGAAGGTCATCAAAAGAGTTCACAAAAAGAAGGTATTGAAGCAGGAAAGTGATGATAATGCAGAATTAACGTCACCAGAGAGGAATTATGAAGAAAATAATAATATCGAGAATGTTCTAAAATTCAAAGATGGCCGACAAATCGAAGTCTCGAAACCTAGGAAGCCAGTGGATATTGTAGTGCATATTAAAATGGAAGAGTAAATTAAAGTTTAAAGGAATTTTATTAGCATTTTTATTCCTAAAATACCTAGCATAAAGTCGAATTGAGGATCTCATTCATTTTTAAAGTCGTCAAAATTAACTTCTAGTAAAATCTTTAATGTATCTTTATCTTACGACGATAATGGCACAGTATTTTTGTTTGCTAATAAAATGTAGATATTGTTCATTTTTATACCTACTTTGCAGTCTTTGAAAATTCAGGCAATTCTAAGCACTATGTATTATAAACTAAGCCTCATTATTTAAAGTCACTAAGGTATTCCTATATTTAAATGACAATCTATATTTTTATATCTACTTAAGCACTTAATCTCATCAATTAGATATAAAAATCTAAATTGTCTGACTGACTGACTTGATCGATAGCTGTAAAGACAGAATTTGATTAATATTAGACATAATCAATTTCTGTAGATGTGAAGTTTGAACAAAGCAAAGTTTTTAATGCAAGATAGGCCTCGCTAGATCACAACTTGCCTCGTCTACGATATAGCATATTTTTCTAGAAGAAATCGACTAACTCTCGACATAAAGAACGATAGAACAGAGAATACGGCAAGAGTTTCACTGATTGGCAAATCGCTCAATAAACGTAGAAACCTAATACTTGGTACGAGCTTTTAGGAACTGAGCAGATTTATGACGGGCACGAGCGAAACCGTGAGAGGAAAGCTAGTACAGCAATTATTATTTTTTACTAACGTGCAGTCGCCTGACCGCTATTTCCATACAAACTGTTGTAGGTAGTTATAGTTAGACTCAAAAACTAAGATAGGTAGGCTGATCGTTTATATCTCAAATAAAACTCAAAATTAACTTATTCATTGCGAAATATAGGTATTTACAAAGGCGGTATAAATTAAAATTAACAATATAGATTTTTAAATCTTACATTATGCCTGTTATAATTATATGTTAATAGTTGGTATTTAATCAAAGATCTCGCTTCTAGAGAACCAAAGACTTAGATTTTGTTGCATTGAAGTTTACCAAAAAAATCTGTAAAAAAATCTCATACAAAATGTTTTTTATGATATCTTCAAAACTACAGTTTGCATGTAAATAACGGCTTGGCGACTGCGCCTTGACTTAGCTACTTATAGTGTTTATATAGTGATATCTTATATAACTATTATATTATATAGTTATAGTGCTATTTATATAAATAAGACTTTTCAGATAGCTTGATAGTATATTTAATAAGCACGAACTAATAGGATACGAAACTAAGAAAGCCAAATAAAAATGATTTTCATGTTAACATTTATTTTATCAATATTTATTTTATTATGGGTTCTATGGTTGGTTCAAGTAAAACGAGGTTCTGGACCTTTCCTGAAAGGATCCCTACCTATTATTGGATATACGCATAAATTTGTTGGAGACACTGAAAGTAAGTTCGAAATCATAGAAATCATTAAATTTTAAACCAACTTGAATTTATAACATAGCACAGAATATTTCTATCTAACGTAATCTATTGCTCTTTTGCTGTATTTTACTAGGTAAGTACATATTATTTTATTTATTTGCCCTGATCGCATTTTTACTTAACTGCACCACTATAATTATTATTTGGCCGTGTAGTCACCCACAAAAATATTCGAATTAAAAAAATTCAACTCTTACACTGCTCCAGTGATTTTTGGATGAGTCGACATGAAGTCTATCAATTTGAAGAATTATATCTGTTTATCACCGTGATAGCTAGAAAGCTGAAATGTTCTCAAATCTTGTATTACCGTTGCCGCTATAACAAAAAATAGTTAATCTTAATTTAATACCTACGTTATTATTTATTTTCAGAACTCTGGCAAGTCATAAGAGATATTTCCAACTTTACTTTGGCAAACGGTGGAGTTACAAGAGGCATTATAGCTTTAAAGACCTATTACAGTAAGTATTAAAGAAAGAAAGAAAGAAAACATTTATTGTGACAGATTTCAGAACACCACAACAACAATTACATAAGAACTATAATCCAGCAATCTTCAAAGCGAGAGTGAATCGGTTCTTATCGGGTAAGCACGCTCTATCTTAGGCCTTAGCCCTATGGCCACTTGCAAACACATTCTAGTTAAAAAAAAGAAACATAAAATCTGCCACAACACAGCCCCAACTTAGCATAATGCTAGTTGTGTGGACTTAACTTTGTATTCTAAACTTATCATTGTACTTTTCATCCAACACACGGTATCAACCAAAATTTAATGCCACTTTTTGGTGTGAGTGACCAAAAAGTGGACTTGAACGTCAAATTGTAGATCCCGTCTGTTGGTCATACGGTAATCGACCATGACAGAGGTTTATAATTGAAAACTCTGACATCAGAGTTAGCCACTCTAATACCACATAATTTTCTTATGGTTATTAGTATAAAAACATTTTTTACCGTGTTTTCTAATATCACTATAACTTTCTGTTTATAGTTGTAACAGATCCCGAAGACCTTACAACAATTGGCAATAATGTACATCGGAAGCATTTTTCGTTTGACTTCGCCAAGTCATGGTTAGGAGAAGGACTGCTTACAGCTTCAAGTAAGTGTCTAATGCTTTCCTTATTACTGAGGGTCGTGACTCCTCCGCAGAGTTGATTCAAGGTAGAATTCGAAGGAATCTTAAAAAATCTCACAGTGCCAAAAAAGCCAGAAAAGCTGTGTTTTGTTTTTAAGACGCCATTACTTGCTAGCCAAGGTATAATTATTTTTTTCAACTCTTGCCGTTTTGGTGGTTAGGGTCACTGACTATATTTTTCATTTTTTTCATTTATGTGTCATTTTCATATATGAATTGTAGGATTTAAATAAATTATATTCTTTACACTGTAAAGGGCGACGGTAAGAGTTAATCATGTTTTTCTTCGTACTTCTAATCTAAATTATGTTTTTGTTCAGTTTCAGCATGGAAAACCCATCGCAAGCTCCTCAACCCAGCATTTTCGCTACCATTGCTACAAAGTTTCTTTCCAGTATTGAACGACCAGGCTCGAATCACAGTGAAAGAGTTGGCTGAAGTAGTGAATAAAGGACCAGTGGACATATCTTATTACTTCAGGGATAATGCACAGAAGGTTTTATGTCGTGAGTTGACTTTTGGCGTACTTATGAATAGTTTATACAGGAGTGAGACCATTGTCATAACCGAATGGTACCCACGGCTAGGTAAGCGCAGTGTAGGAAGACCTGTACAACGGTGGCTGGATAATATTACAAAGTTAGAAGGATACATCTGGGCAAGAACAGCGCAAGACTGGGATTTCACAGGGAGTATTGGCGTACGAGGGAGGAGGCCTATCCCTGCAGTGGGTCTCATTAGGCTGATGATGATGATGATGAGACCATTGTCACGCACAGGAAGCCCATCGATTCATGATCTCGTTCTTACCTTGTATGTCGTCATGACACCCGCCTGTCTAGCTATCTCCTTCAAATGTTACATAGTTTGTATTCTTTTAACTGAAGGAAGAGCCTGCACTCAACAACACAGGTTATCCTAGTGTGGAGTGCAGTGAACATGTAATAGTTCATTAGTTTTTTACTTAAATGAATCATTTGAAATTTTAAGAATAATTTGAAATTTGGATTGTAAAATCAATCACCTACCGGGTAGGAGGTCCTGGGAGTTACATAAGCTACTTTGTATTCCAAAACAATGCGAGTGACGCTGAGTCTATTCACTAGTTTGGTTCACTATACTAAAGTCAAAGACTCGCTGCCCGCACTTGAGTCTCGCGACAGACTTGAGTGGAGCCACGAATTGCGCCGATTGCGCCCGACTATAGCCGAGCACATCGAGTTGGACCCGCAATGGTTGATACGAGCGATAGCGGCGGAGCTGTTAAAATTGATGTTAATTGTTTAAAACAACGATTAAATGAATTGATTATAAATTTTAATTATTAAATGGTTCGCGCGTAATAAATAAATACAATATTATTGGTAACAATTATTATTTGTTCTTGTGTAATATTTGATGACCAATAGTTTATTATTTAATTGAAACTAAAACCACTCGGAATTGATTTTATTGATTTTTGGACGGGTCCGCGCGTTTAATCAAAATCGTTCGCGCTGATCCCGTTGCACTTGCGATTGATTTGTATTATCGTTTCCACACCACTCTAAGAAGTCGATAATATTGGCGCGTTTTTATAGTGGTATCCTCGATAGGCCTACATCCACTACTACTACACTCTCTGAAACTATACAAATAACAACATTAATTATTTTGGTATTTTCGTAGCCATAAATCTTCTTAAGGAGGATTAAACACCCTCCTTTGTTGTTTACAAACAATAAAAAAAAATAACAATGGATACTAAGTATATTGACTGATTACTTCGTAAAAGGTCAGTTTGCTAAATCTGTAGTAAAAAAAGAGTGTAGTACTAGTGGATGTAGGCCTATCGGGGATACCAGTATAAAAAAAACGCGCCAATATTATCTACTTCATAGAGTGGTGTGGAAACGATAATACAAATCATTAAAATCGATTGCAGGTGCGACGGAATCCGCGCGAACCATTTTGATCGAACGCGCGGACCCGTCCGAAAATCAATAAACCAATTCCAAGTGGTTTTTAGTTTTAATAAAATAATAAACTGTTTGTCAGCAAATATTACACAAGAACAAATAATAATTGTTAACGAGTTATTTATTATCTTATTAACATTCATAATCAATTAATTTAATCATTGTTTTGAACAATAACATCAATTTTGACAGCTCCGCCGTTTCGCTCGCATCAACCATCGCGGAGCCAACTCGATGCGCTCGGCTATAGTCGGGCACGTTCGGCGCTATTCGTGGCTCCACTCAAGTCTGTCGCGAGACTCAAGTCGCTGCCCGCGGGGTTATAAAATGTGGAAACAGGACGCACTCTGTTGCGCTCTCTGTCACTTTTACGGACCTTACGGTTACGGCAGGCATAGTGATGCACCACTGAAGTGTCGATGTTTTTTATAGGTAGACGTCGTACATGGTGTAATCTTTGTGTAAAAATAAAGTCTATAAATATTCTTTTGACTATTTCAGGTACATCTCTAGACCTGTCTCTCGAAGAGATATCTGACCTCTTTAAAGACTACGTGTTAGCAGCTGATAAAACTTTAGAACAGATTGCTCAGAGATTCCAACATGCTTGGCTGCATGCAGATTTTATTTATAGCCTCCTTGGACTGAAGAAAAAGGAAGATGAGAGGATAAAAGTTATGAATGAGATAGTTCAAAGGGTAAGTGGTAATTTAAAACAAAGTGACGTTAAGTGTAACACAGAAAATATAAATTTTAGTAAGTAGGCAATTAGTAAGGTAGGGTACACTGTACCGATATTTGCGAGTGGCATCATACAATCATTGGTATTCTCTTAATTCTACGAATTAACGATACATTAATACGTTCTTGAGCTAATTAGACTAATCTTCATCATCTCTTTATTGTTGACACATATTATTAAAATAAAACCGGCTAATTGCGAGTCGGACTCGCGCACGAAAGGTTCCGTACCATCATCTATTTTATGTATTAGTTTAGGTATTTATTTTATAGTTAATATATGTCTAAATATTTTCTCAGAAATATTCAAGTTTCTACCTGTTTATTAAGATCGAGTAAAAATTGCTTAAAAATTACGTTTGTTGCATGGGAGCCCCCCTTTAATATTTACTTTATTGTTATTTAATTATTTATTTTGAAAGGTAATATACAATTTAATATTCTGTGAAAATTTGAAGCGTCTACCTGTTACCGTTTTTAATATTGAGCAAAAAATACAAAAAAAAAACACGTTTACTGTACGGGGACCCCTTATTTTTTTTTAATTTTTAGTATTTGTTGTTATAGCGGCAACGGAAATAAATCATTTGTGAAAATTTCAGCTTTCTAGCTATCACGGTTTATGAGATACAGCCTGGAGACAGACAGACAGACAGACAGACAGCGGAGGCTTAGTAATACCCGTTTTACCCTTTGGTTACGGAACCCTAAAAAACATTATACTTAAGCAAACGTGCGGAGTAACGTATCATCGTGGTTTCTGGTGTAATGGTGCACAAACTTGCCTATTTACTATTTAGACAAATTTATTCTTATTTTGATTATGCGCAATATAGTTTTTCGCGTCATTTCAATACAAGCTGTTACCAAATCTACATAGTTAGTTCTAAAGTAATAAAGTTAAAAATTAGTCAATTTGTTGTGCTTTTATAGTAACTCCGTGTTTATCAGCATTGTCTGAGTGTGTTAGGTTAAATGTAACAGAAAATCCCGTGACATCGTCCCAATTTATGCCACTTTATTTCCCACGAGGGCGTGGTAGAAATATCCTGGCAACCCCGATTAGATTAGACAGACAGACAGACAGACAGAGAGACAGACAGACTGACAGACAGACAGCGGAGGCTTAGTAATAGGGTCCCGTTTAGGCACGGAACCCTAAAAACGAACAGTACATAAAACAAATTATTATCTTAACTAGTGCCACAAGCGGCGGCCTTATCGCTGAAGGCAATCTCTTCCAGGCAAAATTTGGCTGGAGAGAAATAAGTACCTACATACTTTTACAAACAAAAATAGTCATACAATGCTTTCTTGTTTAGTTGTTAGCTGATTTTAATAATTTAATTACAATATGTTTATAATATAACAACTTTAATCGGCTATTACCTATATTACTTATTTCTTTTTATTGCGTGTTGTTACTATGTTTGACTGAAAATTGTGATATTTTTTGTTCTCAGATAATATGTGCGAAAATGGAGGAGGCAAAAAACTCTGATTTGAATGGTTGGTGTACCTTAATACAAGCTACTTTACTTATAGTAAGGCTAGCGAAACTTTAGAGTACCTACCTATGTATACCAGGGATTCTGTTATTTGATAATTCCATTCTAAAAAATATAGGCAAGCGATAACTGCAATCCAGTAACGCCCTAAGCTTACAATTTTAAAACATAGTGGTTACTTTGCTCTCCATTGATAGACAATATTTCAGGACATATCACTACCAACTTAGCTAACGGGGCAGTCAATATGAAGAAGTTTTTTCGGATAAGAAATAAAAACATCATCACGTGTCGTCCCTCCGAATCGAACTATGTCGTCGACCCAAATATTTCTCCTTCATGAGTCGTATTTCCTCATCACTGAGGGTCGAGACTGTCCCGTAGAAACCTAGCAAATGAAGTAATCAAGGGTACCTAATTCCAGATCAAAAGCAGAAACCATTCCTCAATCTTCTGCTAAGAATGGCTTCAGAAGGCGAGTTGACCCAGAAAGATGTGGTAGACGAGATACATACAATATTGATAGCAGGAACCGATACTTCATCGTGGATGGCCAATAATGTGTGTGTGATACTTGGGACTTTTCATGAGGTGCAGGAGAAAGTTGTTCTTGAGTAAGCACTTATTTGTTAAAGCTTAACATATGTAATCACAATAGTACATACTCGTACAATAAAATTATATCGGACAATATAGGTTAATAGTAGATTGTGTCACATGTCGAAGTTAAGCACAGCTTGCATTATAACTTACATTATTTGCAAACACAATTTAACAAGAATATTGTATCAATCTATATATATTTATAATTTTGGTGCTTACATATGTTATTAAATAAGGAACGGTATCGAAGATCTTAACAGATATATATCTAAATATATGAAACTCAAAGGTGACTGACTGATATAGTGATCTATCAACGCACAGCTCAAACCCCTAGACGGATTGAGCTGTTATTTGGAATGAAGGTAGATGTTATGACGTAGTCATCCGCTAAGAAAGGATTTTTGGAAATGCCACTTTTAAAGGAGTGACATAGGGGATGCAAGTTTTACTTCTTAATGCGAGCGAAGCCGCGAGCACCCACTAGTACTAGTATATGTATATTATATCAGTATTCCTTTTTTAAGAATGGTCACCGATCTAAGTATGGACCATGATGGTAGGTCCTTGATGAAAACTGTCTGCCGGCCGCTAAGCCACGGGTGTCATTGAGTTTATTTCATTTAAACGACCTAGATAGGGTAAGTGTGATCCGATGAAAAGTACTAAAATTATTTTGCCTTTTTGCCAGGTTACAAGAAATACTTGGTGGCGATGACAGAGATTTCACCAAGGAAGACTTACAAAAGATGGTCTACACTGAAGCGGTGTTGAAAGAGACCTTGCGACTGTATCCTGTGGCATCCATGAGTCTAAGGACAGTTGAACAGGGGCTGCAGCTTAGTAATTCATTATAATATCTCTCTTTGAGTCGTATTTCCTCTTTCCTATCGAACTACTGGTAGGCCTAGATAGAATAAAGGCACAAAATCCGCGTTTCCTTTAGTTTCAAATAGTTTGATCAGTCAATATAACAAATTGGAATAAAAACTTCCAATTAGTTCGACAATCAAACTACTGGTAGGACTAGATGGAATCAACCAAAATGTCGATTACTGCGTTTGAAGTAAGCATGGCAGAGATATAGCTTACATGCGTGTTATTCTAGAAGATGTCAATCAACTGGATTTCTTTGTTTCTTACAGAGAACCAATACCTTCGTCCTGGTGACCACGTAATAATGTCCTTCTGGGGCCTCAACCGGCACCCGATGTGGGGGGCAGATGCCGATGAATTCAAACCAGAACGCTGGCTCGACGCTTCTACCCTGCCCAAACAGTATGCTGGGTTTGGGATAGGGAAGCGTAGTTGTATTGGTGAGTTTTTTTTCCTTACTACTTGGAATCGCTGCTGCCGCAGCGATTCCAGTGCCTGCTTTTCATCCAGACGCACCCTGGTTCGAATCCAGCCCTAAACCAGTGACTTGTATTTTCAAGTTATGTGTGGATTTTCACTCGCTTTACGGTGAAGGAAAACATCGTGAGGAAACCGACATATTTGAGGACCACAATATCTTAGGACATGGTGTCTTCCGTGGAAGGACCTGGGCGCCCACCACGGTGTATCTACCCAAGAGAACTTCTCTAACGTTTTAATGCTGCGGGGGAGTAATGACCCTCAGTCATAACGAATACGACTCAAGAGAGAGAGAGAGTGTCATACTAACCCCGAAAAGGTCGATTTTTAGCGTTAAGGTTTTGAAGGCTGTTAAGGCTTTTCTGTAGCGTAATCTATATCTATTTAAATCTAACGTAAATCTATTTATCTATTCAGTGGTTGTCAATGACATTGGTCGCGTTCTTCTGCGTATAAACTACCTTATATTACTGGGAACGTAAAAGATCTTAAATTTGTTTGGCGAATATATATATTTAGCCTGATATTAAATAAAATAATAGCCATTTTTACTACTAGTGGACGCCAGCGGCTTCGCTTACGTTATTTCGGGATAAAAAGTAACCAATGACATTTCCGGGACCTCATTATACCTACCTACATGCCAAAAATCATGAAAATCCATTCAGCCGTTTTTCCGTGATGAGCGTTTAAATAAACAGACCAACAGAGACACAGAGAAACATATAATCATTCTACTTCAAAATTCTAAGTATGTCCAAATATTTCTTTTCTTTAATGTTCAGACCTTCGACCCTCTTCAGCTTTATTATATGTAAAGAATAGATATGGATAATTAAAACCATTTGTATCATTTCAGGTAGAACCTACACAATGATAGCAATGAAGGTGCTGATAGCACACTTGATCCGTCGCTATCATATGACAGCAGATGCTACGAAGCTCAAAATGAAGATAGATATTATAACAAAGCCAGTGTCCGGCCATTTTGTTGCTTTGACGGAGAGAAAAAAGAAATTTTAAGAAAAAAGAAACTCTAGATTCAAGTTTTTCTGTAATACAGATAAACTTGTATCTTGAGTAACGCTTATTTTTTTTTAACTGGAACGGGTTTGCCCTTGGCCATAGTTTGCCTTATGCCACAGAATACATTGATTATGGTAAGCAAAGGCTATGGTCTAAAATGGAGAGTGCTTACCCTATAAGAACTGATTCACTCTCGCTTTAAAGATTGACATGTATTAATATTTGTATCTATCTATTTGAGACTTTCGAGAACTTGCGATGACCATTTATGTATATCGTCAGCTTATGTTAAAAAATGTACAAAAAATAAAATTTTATAGTAACTATTTTTCTTTTTTATTCGTCCCTCAATTGAATTTCCTAAAGTTTGGCTACAATAATATATTTGTTAACTATCATATTTTATAATGGTGACACATGTTTTTATTAATTACGTTATATTTCATCTTTAGTTTAAACGTTTATACTTGATGTATACCAAATTTTAGATTGCAGTAGGTCTTTAAAAAAGTCTACGTTATTTCAATGTGCTAATTAAACTCCAGTTACATTAAAATTATCTTTTAAAAACAGTAGCTTATTCTTCCAAAACACAGGACTTGTTTTCGTTCCATTTTCTGCTTTTTTGTCTAACATTCTGTTCGTTCTGATCCTCTTCCGTTTCAATATCTTTATCATTGCGTTTAGGTCTTCTGCTATCTGGTTGATCTTTTGTCGTGACATCCGTTTCTTTACTTCTGGGAACCTTGTCTTGAGTTCTTGTACTATGTGGTCGACCACGCTTTCTGTGATGGTTTGTACGTGCCTTGCGTACTGGAAAATATGGTGTAATTAGAATAAAGTAATTAAAGAGAACTTAATCTGAATTATACTTAATCATTTAAAAAAAGCATACAAACTGAGGTACTAGTGTAAATTACCAACATTTAATCTAAACAATCACTTTAGTGTTTAAGTTTTCTTTATTGTTATGTGTCATATCTATTAAGAGGTGTAGAAATAAAGGTTTTTTCAAGGCTGCGTTGTTTCCGCATACAAATATATTAGGGTTAGTCTAGATTCTAAACTACCTCTTAAATTGGTTTCCTCGTTTGCATTGGGCTGGATGTGTATAATATCAAGGTATATTGATTTAATTATACTTATCCATGTTGTATTATGGAAATGATAGAATTTAACTTACTCTCTCATGCTTCAGAATATCTTCATTACTCTCAAAATCGATGTTACTGTTTTTGTCTGGTACGAAACTAAAAACCTGTTAGGAAAAACGTAGATTTTTGAGTTTTGTTTTTAATTTACGGTATTATCGTACTTTTACAAACAAATGACAATCATACAAAGAGAGGATTTAAAAAAAAGTCTATAGAATAAATTCTACTAATTCACGAGTTTACCACAAATTAAGTTGATGGTGGCCAATATTATGGTTTACCAGTAAAAACTGGCTTATTCTTGCTTTATTAGTCGATAAAAAATTTGACAAACCTACCTTATTTTCCCGAGCATCTGATAATGCATGATGGAACAAGAAAACCAAACAAATCACCGATTCATATCTCATTGCGAAATAAAATAACTGTGATAAAAAATCGACAAAGATCAATAGATTTACTACCATTAAAGTTTAAAACGTTGCAATGAAATTTGATACGATTTCCAGCACATCTAGCAAACTGAAATTCTGATACGGTTATGGCATTTTTTTAAGCAATATTAGGACAAGAGATTGAAAGTGCATTTAGAAAACAAAATCGAAACGTTGACCGTTTGCAAAAAGAGAATCCAATAAGCTGTTCTTTTTTCAAACGGTCATCGTTCGATTTTGTTTTTCAAACAGCTTTTTAACCATTGCTCGTTGTGTTTTGTTTTGGGGTTTTACGGAAATGGTATTTGAAATGAGTTTGGCCGGTTTGTTATTACGGTTCTATTATTTTTCAGAAGTTTGTAGGGATGTTGAAATAAAATTGGTCTCGTGATTGCGAGTATTATTGGTTACAGATTAGCAATGTTTAAGAAGTCTCAGTACTATGGGGGATATGATATGACTTGTCAACTTGTGTGTATTAATTTGGATTAATTACTTAATTATAATAATACTTAATAACCATGGTACGCATATCAAACATTTAACTTGCTTCTAATATGTAACTTGCTATAACTACGTGTTTACAATAGAGCCTATTCAATTCTTTAAATTACTACCCTCTGTGCTAACATCATGTACCTATGTCATATTAAATTACTCAAACTCCTTTACCTAATACCGTGTCATTAAAACTCATTAAACAAAAAAAATAGTCTTAGGTAAAATCAATTCTCAGTTTTTTTTGTTAAAAGCCAGTGTTTTATTTACCAGATAATTTGGTTGCTATCATAGTGCAAGTGCTATCATAGTGGCATTCCATTTTGGGCGCTCCCGTGGGTCGGAAGACACGTTAAATTGTAGGTACCAGCTGCTTGTCTAGTACGGCAGTCGTTAAGCCATTTCAGAGGCCCAAGGGCGGCTTGATAAACTCTCGACACCAGAGTTGGCCACTCTCATTCGATAAGAAGAAGATAGTGCAAGTGGCCTTAAGAGGTTAAATAAAAACTAAACACACACCTATTTACTCGAAATATGTTTTAGAATGTCTCTTTTTTTGCATTGGCTACAGAATGCTACGTTTGCTACGTCACCGGCTAAGATAAATTGTATCACCGTTGTTGCCGTTTTTATAATGACTTTGAGCCACTCTTACGCAAGTATTATATAAGTGAAAGTGGTCCAGTGGCAGCTCCCAGCGAGAGTTTGCGGCGAGAGTGTCACCGCTCCGACAGCCGTGATCGTCTAGTGGTTAGGACCCTACGTTGTGGCCGTAGTAACCCAGGTTCGAATCCTGGTCACGGCAGTGAAAACTGTCACGGCGGAGCTTTATTTTTTAATTTTTAGTAAAGAAGACTTTATCTATCGGTGTTAATTTGGGATACAAAGTACTCTATGCTTATTTTGATAATATGCTGCACGACTACCTTCAAATTTAAACCAAATAGGTTCAGCCGTTTGCGTGAAATAGAAAGTACATAAGTTCAGTGTAATCAAAACAAACATACATAGAACTCACACTACTCATAATGAGAGCTACCGTTTCTTGACATTTGACATTTCAAACCTTACGATCCAGTAGCGACCCTAGCGGCAAATTGATGAGATTTGCTTAATTTGAGAACATTTGGACCTCACGGTACACTAGCGCCTCTAGCAATGATCTTACACGCGATAGCCCTAATTAAGCAGTTTTTACTGTAGATTATGAATATGCATGCATATGTTCCTATCTTTGGTTTATGAAATAAAACGTTTTGTTTTTACTATCTGTCACTATTTATTTATATTTTAAAACATCATTAGGACAAAAGAAATTCCGTACAATAGATACACTCGCGATTCTGTTATTCTGTGATTAGTGGACTATTTTTTCACTATATGACTCCTCAAACTCTCAATTCAGTTTCTTTAGTCCGCTGATGATGATGATGATATCAATATCCATGAAGAATTCTAGCTCGTCCTGCGTAAAGAGGATTTATTTGATTGTCCGATCTGAAACTTGGCTTCATTGCTCGCATTTGTGGAGATCTACCAGGCTGAAACAAAATGTACGAGTATATGATTAAACACCTTGATAGGCTTTTTTGTAGTATAAAATGTACAATAAATGCCTAGAAAAATCTTATTTATTCTGGATTTGAGGACTCTTGTATTGTAATTTTTAAGAAAATAGAGTTTATTTTTCCCAGGTAGCGGGTAGTATACCCGCTGTGTTTTACAGTTCTGCATGAGTTTTACAGTTTTGCTGTTCCTAATAAAAAGGACAGTAGATAGAGGTAGGCTTTTTAAACAAAACATTTTATAAGTGAATATAAAATTATTGAGTAGGTGACTAAGATTTTTGAATGTGATAGAAATGGAAAAAACATTCATTGAGACATATTTACCAAATAAACACACACACATACATACAATAAATAAATAAATAAGTCTGCCCCAACACAGCCCTAACTCAGCATAATGTTGATTACTGGAAGCAATCAGCGCTGGTCTTCCGTTCCGTAATAAATATTACTACAATATGTAATGATACAATGCTTACCTACGTCCTATATTTCACTATAGTACTTAGTCATCAAACAATAGAAATTACCTATACAATAACGTTTGGAATGTTATGATAATTATGTGTACCTAATTACTAAAATTAATTAGGTACCTCATGCATGTTGGCGATGTACGTATTATGTGCTATACTATTTAATGCATTTCCATTTATAGATGCAGTCACATAATGCTAGTAAAACATTTGTACAAAACATGGTCACCTCTCTCACAGGATTTTACGAGTTACGAGAGTGCAAAATCACTTATAACAAACAACCCATTTTTGTATGGCTTTTATACAAAAAAGAGTTGTATCATAAATTGTATTGACATGTAATTGCTTCGCTTAGTAATGAATTGAATTATAAGCAGAGGAGCTCCCACCTAGCAACTTAACAACTGATTATTCGAAAGAAATGTTAAAATAAGGATGAACACTGAACAGTCTATAAATCTTATGGTCTCCTTAAGAGTGCGCTAGTCGACTTTTTTGCCATACAACTGTTCTGAAATGACTCTGTTGTTTGATAACATACATTTAAAGTTGAGCATATTATCTATTTGTTTTGGTGATATCTATGTCTGTAGCTGCTATAATTAAAAAATAACAAGATATTTAAAAGGTGATGAGGTCCAAAATATAACGTGATTTTAACACAACTTTCAGCACAATTATTTACTAGACGGAGTATGAAATTTCAAAAACAATATAGCCACAGACATAGTTTGGTTCTTCAAAAGTTTAAATACCTTTATTTTAAACTAGCTGTGCTAGCGACTTCGTCCGCGTGGGATAGTTATATTGGGCATCATATTTACATATTTTTGCAAACTACCTCTTCAGTTTTTGTAAATTATAGCTGTTACCTACGACTTGAACCGTTTTCGCAGCGCACGCAACGGAAGCCCTCAAAGATGAATAATTTTCCCCGTTTTTTTACATTTTCTATTGTTTCTTCGCTCCTATTAGTTGCAGCGTAATGTTATATAGCCTAAAGCCTTCCTCGATATATGATCTATTCAACACAAAAACAAATTTTCAATTCGCACCAGTAGTTCCTGAGATAAGCTCGTTCAAACAAACAAACTCTTCAGCTTTATAATATTAGTATAGATTACAATTTTTGGAATTGTTTTCAAGAGAACTTGAATTCTTACAGCCTACTCGTAATTTTTAAGCGCTCGTTTCAACCAGAATTGCATTTGTATCTCACGTCAAATTTACAATTCGTGAGGGTAGTGGGCAGTCGATCAGTTACGCATACAGTCATACTCGCATATCCCTTTCTTGTAAAAATAGCAAGCAAATTACCTACGCCCACTAACGAGTTCGAGTCGGCGACTAGCGGAACCTTAAAGTCTCTAATCCAGTTTGATCTAAGGGTTTTGAATAGTTTGAGATGATTCGAATCGACTGCTTTACATTAACTGAAGATAGAGATCTACTTATAAAAAAGTCTATAAACCGGGTCAAATTGGACACTTACAACACCAGTAGTATTGCAGTGTGTTGAATACTGAAGGATATAATTGTGGACATCTGTTTACATTTGAGTCACTTACTTCTTTCCTTCTCTCACTATATCTCCTAACGTTTTGCAGTTTCTTTTCCATACTATCCAACCTGTCTTGATAATACTTTCTCCTCTCAATACTCAAAGGATCTTCGTAAGCCTCCCCATAGTAACCTTTTCTTTTATAATCCATGTTGTCGTTTCTATGTTTCAATTTGCCGATCTCGTTTCTAAACATATCTTTATAAGACTTTCTGGAACTAGTTCTTTGTTTTGAAAATTCAAATGAATCTATGCGATTGCGATTTCTGACAGTGCTATAATCTTTATGTGAATTTATTCTTGCTTCTGATTTTGTTTTTGAGATCATTGGCCTTACGACATCATCTGTATCTAAATCAGGAATGTTACGTTTTGAAAATTCATCAATGTCTGGTTCAGTGTCATGTTTGCGGTTACTAGGTTGGTCAATAAAATTGCTTTCATCGTCAGGAATATCGAATGAAGGAGGAAGGATATGAACTTCGCCATCTTTGTTTGCAAAGTCACGGTCTTCAGTTGTATGATCCAAGTCAGATTTTGACAAAGTTGGCCTGGCTTTGCCAACCACTTTACCGTATATTTTCTTTATTTTTGCATCAAATATTTTCTTTTCTTTTTCATGTAATTCAATGTGTTTTACTTCTTGTTCCAGCGTGTCTAACAGATTCATTAATTTACTGTCTGATTCTCCAACGAGGTTAGTCGCCAACTTCTTGTTTTCTTTTGATAGATTTAGTCCAATAATCTCATGATTGTGATTTATAACGTTCTGCTCAGCTGTGTTCAAATTAGTTTCTGTAGTTAAAATATCATGAAAATGTACGTCATCATGACGAGGGATATTATTTTTCTGTTGTTTTGGGAGCTTAAATGGGTGATTTAGATCATTGCTCAATTGCACAGTTTCAACAGATTTGACGATTTCATGGCTGGATAAATATTTTGATTTTTCTTTTGTGATAAGAGGAACATTCTTTTTACTGTGCAAGTATTTGCTGACCAGCTGTTTTCCGACAGAAAAATCTTTTCTTGGGACAACATCTCCCTTTCGTGTTGCATGGTAATAGTGAGCTCCAGGCAGTTGAAAAATAGGTGTTTTGGAAAATACGCTGGATTTCTGAAACAAAAGCGTGATAAGAATTACGTAAATCATCTACACCGTGGTATTCGTAATGTTTTAAAGTAAAATTAGTTTTTTTGTATGAAAAAAAAAATACCTGTATTTGCTTATGTGCTTGCATTCGATCTTGATGATCTTCATTTGGACTATCGTAAAACCTAGTTTTTAAAAGAACATGATCCTTGGTCTCATCTTGGGGATCAAAGTATCCATCGTTAGCAATGGTGTGCTCTTTATTATGATCGACAGCATCACTTGAAGAATCGTATCGCGTTATTCGATTATGGTTAATCGTTTCTCGTGGTGCGTCAAAGTGGCGGTTTCTAACTGTCACCCCATTGTGTAGTAATGGTCTGAAACAAAATACAAAGTGTTAATATAGTGCTGTGGATAAAGTTTAAGCAGATCATTACTGGCTTAAACTCAATTACTCGTATTTGACTAGGATCCTCGTATTTGTAGAAGGACCTGAGAAATCTCCTAGATGTATCTATCCAACAGAATTCCTTAATTAATTATTAAGGAATTGGACCCAAAGAAGACAAGGACCAAAATTTACAGGTCGATCAGGACACAAAAATAGAAATGAAAGAAGTGCTTTGTCCAGATGAGACTCAATTAGAGTAAGTATACGATAGTTACTAAGTAAAGCTTGTTTTATCAGTGATCAATAGAAAATCAATCCTAATATGTGTGGAATTTCACATACTGTGTGCCTTTAAGGTTTTCTAACATAACAAAGAAAAGAAAGCAATCCTCTCATCCGTTGACACACACATAAATAAAACATGGAATGAAATAGGAACGACCCCGGTTTGTTTGAACTGTCTATTAATGTAGTCGGAAGCTATGCATAATGTAGGAGCACGAGTTTGTACCCTGTTCGACAGATTTTGATCGGTTCGCGTGAATGTTAATATGGGGAGGTAACGATGAAGTAGAACACTAAGGAATTGTAATTGCTAAAAGAATACAACTATGGCATTTATGCGGTAAAAAGTTTTCACTTAGAAATAATCATATATGTAGGTATGCCTACAATGATATCTCTAAATCACAAGATTTACAGATGTCGAAGTCATTTATCACTCAAGGACATTTATATTAATATATCACTTGGACATCACTGAAATCATTGATGCATCTTTAATTGCCACATTTGTTTTAGATGTATAGTTTCGAATTATTGCATAGCTGTAACTACTACAAATACAAATATTTATTTATTTAAATATCCTTCTTCTTCTTCTTATCGTGTAAAAGTATTAAATATCTTATCTTTAAATATCCTTAATACACTGGTATTGGTAACTTTTCTATCATTTCTAAATCAAGCAAATAGAGGCCATATTACCATGCCGTATTAACCCACTTTGGTAAAAGCACAGGGATACGTCTATTCAATACGATTTTAAGTTTTCATGTTAACCCCTCGGCATAATTTAGCGTGTAGGTTTTCAAACTTACACCAGTATTTCACTCCAGAAACTTTAGAGGCGTTCAATTAAAATGTGACTGAGTTAGGAATCGTAGATTTTAGGTCACATGTAAATAATGGAGTTCAATTGCGGATATTTTGGGTACATCTAAGATTAGAAGTAATTAATTATTTGCCGACTACCGTGCTCACTGAGTGTGAACTATGTATGTATGTCATTCTTAATTGAGTCAATGGATCCTATATAAGATATTGAATAAATTTATATTTATTATTTTTTAAGTTCTTACTCATATTGCAAAATCTTAAATATGTGGAGACTGCACTTTAGTGTTGAAGTTATATGTACGAATTATAAACACTTTAGTATGAGATAGGTATAGATTATAGTAATGTTATGATGTATTTAATTATTTACCTTTGTTTTTGACCGTTTGAACCGTGCGGGGATAGTTCGTAAGTCTTGCGAGACTTGTGTAAGATACTCTGAAACGTAAACATAATTTTCATTGATCTTATTATTTAAGTATATATAGTATATAGTAATTAATTAATAGGAATTAAGTATATATAGTATATATAGTATTGAACCATTTTTTAGGTTCTCAAACGTGAAAGAGGCAAGGAGAAAATATATAAAGCATTGAAAAATTATTTAGTCAATCAATGAAATCGAACCGAAATTATTTTTTTGCGGATATCTGAGAGTTACAGAAAAAAAATATTTTAGATGACATATTTTAAATCTCCACTTTGGACCATAAGGTAACAGTTTCAGAATCAGATGATCTTGTGGTCAATCAATGCCTAACTGTAGCGAGTGAAATAAGAGTTTTGGAGATATATTGAATTCTGGTTCTTTAGCTAGTTAGACGTGTGTAAGTAGTACCTAATAACAAATAATGAATTTGTCATACCTTTCCAGTCAGACTGTTATCAAAAAGTGCTTCAAAACTGTCAGGAGCGGATGTCTCGTTACGTGTTCGACCCATCAATGAGTTCCCAGATCTGAAAAAATATAATGGTAAGTAAAGAATAGGAACTGCTACTGCATTGCTCTTGACTGTCCCGTAGCATAATTCATAGGGCTAAAGGATACAATCTTACTTTAAATGCTGACCAAGAACAAACTAAACCCCTAACATTATACTGGCAAAAGTTTGTGTGTGTCTTCGAGATGTAACGGTTGAATCGATTTGGATAAATTTAGATGAAGATAGGTTCTAATCTATTAACACAGCCCTGGGCTACTCTTTATCCCGCAATAATATGTGTAAATAAATAAATAAACGTACCCAGAGATCAGTTTGCTCGGCGGTGCGTCTTCCACGGTGAAGATTGGCAACAGCACCACCGTTGGATCACAGTTGATGCCGGAAGGACAACCACCTTTTTGTGGAACTACTGGGGCAGGTTCTGCGAATAAGATGCTCTATTGAATTTTAGCTTTTTATACATTTAGTTAGAGTTAACTACTTGACTTTTTAATGTTATGTTAAGTTATATATTATGTAAAAGAGAGAAAGAGAGTGAGAGAGAGAGGGAGAGAGAGAGGGGGAGAGAGAGGGAGAGAGAGAAATAGAAAGGAACTATTAGCTAGAGCTCCTAATTTTTTTTACGAATGTCGTACTACCATGATGAGATAATTTTCTAGACGTGAAAATTACCTACACCGCCAGGTGGGTGACCACCAAAACAAAAAGATATGATTTCGGTGAGAATGCTTACGTTAGGTCAAGTTGTCTAGCCTCGTGATTGAGAAGCATCCGGTCTATTCTAGACTTCTCATTTAGTTCATCTTCTTCTTATCGAATGAGAGTGGCCAACTCTGGTGTCGGGAGTTTTCAAACCACCCTAAGGGCCTCTGATATTTAGTACATGAGTTTATAGTTTATGTGGTACTTCAAGACACAAGCAGTCATTATCCTCCATACTGCCGGCCGGACACCCGCATAGATTGAATGAACTCTCAGCGTTGCTCGGTGGTACTGTGTTGAACACTGCAGTGCCTTGCTTTGTAATACTCTTGCTAGACCACTAAATCATAGTCTATCTATGAAGCGTTAGCCTGATGATTGCCCAAAAGAATCTGGTCTTCCCATCTCCTGTTTTGTGTATAAGGGTTCGTCTACCTTATTTCAAAATAAAAAGTACCCTGTCTGACTTTTGTAACTCTATCCTGTCTCCTCACCAAAAATTGTGAGGATTTATCACTCCGTTGCGGAGTAAATGAAGAACAAACAAACATACTATTTCTTAGTATATAAATATACCTGGTATATGTGGTACTTCAAGACACAAGCAGTCATCATCCTCCATACTGCCAGCCGGGCACCCGCACGGGTTGAAGGGGCTCTCAGTGTCGCTCGGTGGTACTGTGTTGAAGACTGCAGTGCCCGAGCGGGGCCGCGCTGAGAAGTTGCAGATTACTTGGACTGACTGGAACAGGTAGAATAATCGTTATTTCGTTAACTGCTAAGCCGTTACGTTGGTTAGGAGGTGAGATGTGGCGGTGGTATATAGAGGAACACACCTAAAAACCATAAAGTTTTTTGTTTGAAGTCTGTTAAGGAGCAGTCGCAGCGGAAAAACACTACATATTTTTCCAGACTTTCATTTAACTGCAAAGTCTACTTCTAATACACTTATTAAGGATTAAGCTAAAATAGTTACGACAGAGACTGGCCTGTAGGAACGGAAACTGCATATTTCTGGTAAACTCCCAGGATATCCTTAACTATTAGGTCACAGCGGATGTCAGTTAGATGTGTGTAATTAATTAATATATAATTATATTAATTATATTAATATATATATTTATTAATTATTATATTAATTATTTATTATTACGATAATTCTCAATTATTTCCAAACTTTCAAATTAGGTAGCCAATGGGGCTAGGTATGCCGGCGGTATGTTCTCGCTTATTTTCTAAATACTTAAGTGAAAATTCTTAATAATATTAGGCCCTCAAACGTTATTAAGTTTTCTTACATTATAGTTGAGCGGCGAGTCGTTATCATAGAATGCGTACTCGGTGTAAGCCGCCATACCGCAGCCCATGTGAGTGGCTGGCCCGTAGATCATCTCCATGTAGAGGCGGCCCATCTGGTTGCTCGGGTTTCTGGAAACCAAAATAGTTTACAATGAAATAATTTTTTTTTTTTTACTTTACTGAGCATAGCAACTTAATAATTTTATGTAAGTTCGTATGAGAGACCAACTGTCGGTCTGAGTATTCAAACCACTCTGGAAGCCATTTACGAAGCTTAAAGTACAATAACAAACAGCTGGGACCTAAAATATAACATGTCATCCGACCTACGAATGCACCCGAATGATATTTTATGATCTCAGGACTGACCGCGTCGACAGATAACTTGTCACATTGGTAATTGCATGCATAACTTTAGGTCCCTTTTTTCCCCTATCAATGGAGCAACTGATCATCATGATGTGTGTTTCATTAGATCCCTAGAGTAACACAGGCTACATTTTATCCCGAAACAACGTAAGCGATGCCGTAGCTATCATCTTGTAAATAAGAATATAAGTGGTAAAAATACTCACTTAGACCAATCAGGGTAACTCGTAACCATTTCCGAAGTAATCGACGCCTTCTGTCCATACCAAGACTTCAGGGTCTGTGTGGTTGCATACATGAGCTTCTCGTCATCCAGACCCGACCTGGTAAAGTTCCCGGACTTGGACACCGGGATCCAGTCCGGGACTGAGAACCGGACCAAACCAGCCGTCTGACCTGGGTCTGGGAACTTTTCTGGAATTGGAAATGCAACCTGTTATTGATCAGTTTTATTTTAAGGTACCGCGTTTTCTGTACTTTGGGTTGTAGCATAGAATAAAAAAATATATATTCCACAACACACTAACACCACAAACGCTAAAAAAACCAGCTGTCTGACCTGGGTCTGGGAACTTTGTGGAATAAGAATTAGGTACAACCGGTGGCTAAATATATATTTATGTAACTTGCTGTGATATCTGTCTATGGTATAGGTCTCTTTTTCTCTCTGTATTTGAGTCACATTTACTCATGACTGAGGGTCGTGACTCCCCCGCAGAATTAATTCGTTATGGGAGTTCTCTTGGGCAGATACATCGTGGTGGGCGCCCAGGTCCTTCCACGGAAGACCTTACCTTAAAAAGATATCCTCACGATACTTGAAAATTACAAGTCATTAGTGTAGGGCCGGACTCGCACCAGGGTACATCTGGATGAAAAGTAGACACTGGAGCCGCTGAGCCACACTCGCTTTAGTAGAGGTATAAGTAGGTTTTTTTAGTCTTTTAACCTGTTAACTTTAATTAAATTACTAATTTCTTACACACTCACTAGTAGCTCTGCACAAATCATGTCGAAGCACACATTGGTTGGATAGAACTTGTGCAAATGTTGCTAGCTCGCTGTCCCAGCGCTGAAAAATAAGTAGGTAGATAAAAATTTACTATAGAAAATTGGAAATGCATTGAAGTGTCTTACATACACAAAAATAGCTCATTTAAGAGGCCAGTGATTGTGATGCCAAGTCTTAAAAATGTCAAATGTTACTTAATAATATTTGCTGTTAAACAAAATGGAATAAGGAAAACGATAGCCGCCATTTGTTTATAATTTTTTCTCTGGAAAAAGTGTGCAATTGAACTTTCATTAGTTAAAGATAAGATAAAGATAAAGAATCTTTATTGATATCGTACAGATGCAACACACACATTTAATATTTAAATATAATCATAGAATATACTACACAAATTATAATATCTCGTCAAATTGAATTTACCTAATACGTTTTATCTCAAAAAAATGATTTAAATAAATAAAAAAATTACAAAGTCAATATTTATTATTATAATAATGTCAATTTTGTTAAGTATTAAAACCTTGTCAAATATATTATTTATGTATACTATGTCACGGCTTAATTAAATCTAAGTACTGTCATTTACTAAGTACTGTTAACTAAGTATGTCCAAACTACGTATTCCTACCACAGTTGTATTGTTTCGTATCACTCACGTTTATAATATAACTTCTCGTATATATTCACGTATATAAAGCAGGGATACTAATGTCCTTCACTCCAGTATCACACATTCACAATCTTGTCATTGCTACTTGTGCCTGGAGGTTAGGTGTCTGTTTATAAGTAGGTAGCTAACATTTCAAATTCAAATTCAAGGCATTTATTTTGTCACACAGGACATAACAATATATACATAAAAAAGATGTAAACAGGTAGAATACAAAGGTGATATACCTATGCGTTACATTGATGTATCCCGTGCGTCAAAAAAGGTCATACCTCAGCATTAGCTGCAGATTGCTCTGCAGCGCTGATTTTCAGGTATAACCCTTTGAGACGCGCGGGGTCAAGAGTAAAACAATAAAATAAATAAAAAAAGAGTAAATACATGAAGTAAACAGATTCAGTCACATGAAGATGATACGATTACATTTAAAAGATACATACAATTACTATACAAACAATACATGGTAATTAACAGTAACGTAAGTCATTGGTGAGATGTGAGATTGTAGGTTTGAGACTACCCCCTTTGACCGGTAGCAAATTTCGGAAATTCTAAATATTATACTACTTAGAATGACTTGTATGGGGTTGATCAATGAGAATCCCATAAAATATGTAACTATAATTTGTCGGTCTTCAAGTCGAGAGTAAACCGGTTTCTTCTAGACAAGCGCGCTAGATCGTAGATTATAACGTTGCTTAACATCAGGCAAGTTGTAGGCAAGCGTAAGCATGTAAAAATTACCGTTTTTAATATAGAGCAAAAAAATACGAAAAAAACACGTTTATTGCATGGGGATAATATTTTTTTTTTAAATTTATTGTATTTGTTGTTATAGTTGCAACGTATACATCATTTGTGAAAATTTCAGCTTTCTAGCTAACACGGTTTATGAGATACAGCCTGGAGACAGACAGACAGACAGCGGAGGCTTAGTAATTCCCGTTTTACCCTTTTTTTTTTTTTTTTTTTTGTATGTTCATCGATCAATCCACCAACATATAGAAGTCGGAGATGTTGTCCAACAAACACTGATCACATCAAAAAATTTGAAGCGAAGTTTAGTCTATAAGTAAAGTACCCGTTTTACCCTTTGGTTACGGAACCCTAAAAAACATTATACTTAAGCAAACGTGCGGAGTAACGTATCATCGTGGTTTCTGGTGTAATGGTGTACAAACTTGCCTATTTACTATTTAGACAAATTTATTCTTATTTTGATTATGCGCAATATAGTTTTTCGCGTCATTTCAATACAAGCTGTTACCAAATCTACATACTAGTTAGTTCTAAACTAATAAAGTTAAAAATTAGTCAATTTGTTGTGCTTTTATAGTAACTCCGTGTTTATCAGCATTGTCTGAGTGTGTTAGGTTAAATGTAACAGAAAATCCCGTGACATCGTCCCAATTTATGCCACTTTATTTCCCACGAGGGTGTGGTAGAAAAATCCTGGCAACCCCGAATAGATTAGATTTTTCGTAAATACTCTACCACTTACTTGTGTTGTGGGGTGGATTTGAATAAAATAATTAAGGATTTGTCTAGGGAAGGTAGTAGGATTTTTTTTATTTAATGATGTAAATTTCGTTCAGAGTTAATAGGTTTCTCCTATGCAAGTGTACTATATTTTAGGACTACTGGATGGTCAGCAAAATTTAAATTATGACTTACAGAAATGGGTTTAATTGTAACAAAAGAACATTGAAACAGAATCATATAAGAAGTCAAAGAGTTGGAAAAAAGCTATCATATAGGATCAAATGCTAAATGTAAAATGCCACTCGTTTTGTACACTAGATAGTCAGGTATTCTCCATCAGTCTTGAACTTATACCTTCTTCTTATCGAATGAGAGTGGCCAATTCTGGTGTCGAGCCTAAGGGCGTAAGGCCTCTGACATGGCATAACAACTGAACTTATACTAAAAGGTAAAAAACTCACCAATCTGAATATTCCGTATCCTCTAGGTAAATGTTGGCCTCCCTTCCCCTTTTCTTCCCCGCGGGCTATTTTACTCCTTACCCTGAAAATTCCACGAAAAATGAAAAATTACTAATTATCCCCCTTCAAATTGGAAGTTAATAAAACACCTTGGCAGTTCATTAAAATTTAAACGACAGAAAAGGCTTGCGGGCAAGTCATTAAAATTTGCTTAATAAATATTTTAAAAAGCTCAGTTTTTCACTCGGCGATAAGTTTGGAAAATGTTTGATTGAAAAAGTATTAATAAAGGTTTTTGTTATTATTTCAAGCTCTTTGTTGGCTTTTGTTTGGTAAAATAAAGAGATTTTGTAGTCTTTATCACACAGCATTTACACATAACCACATTGTCATTATATGAAAATAAACAGGGCAGTCGAAACGTTAACCTCTCTATCATGATAAAGATATTGATGAGAATCTTTATTGATACTGTTGCAACATACATATAAGTGCTTCGAGAGTGATTTCGAGAGTTTTCAAACCACCCTAAGGGCCTCTGACATGGCTTAACGACTGCCGTACTAGACAAACAGGCGGGACCTACAATTTAATTGTTAGGTGATTATTCATTACTTAGATTGTCAACGCTCATACAAACTAAATTTTATCAGAGAATACTCGTATATTTAGAAAAATAAAAAAACTTACGCATTAGCAACATCAAGTAATTTGTTTGCTATATCAGTAGAAATTGAAATGTTCTGAAAGTTTCTGCAGCGAGGCCCACTCACGCTTTTCTATAAGAAAAAAACAAAAGAATTTTTACACTAATAAAAGATGAAAGTTTATTAATTTGTGAGTGAATTTGTATACTTATGTTTATTTTTTTTTTAATTTTGTAAACCTGGCGGTTGAGCGGCTGAACCGATAAAGACAATATTTAACATGAAAGAAG
Organism: Macaria liturata; assembly: GCA_964023185.1. Taxonomy (NCBI): domain Eukaryota; kingdom Metazoa; phylum Arthropoda; class Insecta; order Lepidoptera; family Geometridae; genus Macaria; species Macaria liturata. The sequence goes on from OZ026806.1 coordinate 15,104,638, forward strand.
ATTATATACTGGTTTACCACATAACCAATATTTTCCGGAACGCAGGCAGATCTGTGGGGTGGCGCTAGTATATCATCAATCGAATTTTAACATTCTGAACTCTCTCTTGAGTCGTATTTCCTCATGACTGAGTGTCATGACTCCCCCGCCGAAATAATTCGTTAGGGGAGTTCTCTTGGGCAGATACATCGTGGTGGGCGCCCAGGTCCTTCCACGGTAGACACATGTCCTCGGATATTGTGGCCCTCAAACACGTCGGTTTCCACACGATGATTTCCTTCACCGTTAAGCAAGTGCAAATCCACACTTAACTCGAAAATACAAAGTTACGAGTATTGGTGTAGGGCCGAATTCGAACCACGGTGCGTTTGGATGAAAAGCAGACATTGGAACCACTGAGCCAGTTTCGCTTTTTTTTTCATTCTGAACTAGGTATGCTAATTATATGCCGTTATGCTATAAAACTTTAAGGATTAGAACACGTAAAGCAAACAGATTTGTGGTGACACATTAATTAATCAAAACTCAAAATCTAGACCATCTGTACGATAATGTTTGCAATTAGGATAATCTATTTAAGGATTCCGTCCTAAATAAATATTGTGAAGATACCATGGAATGGTCAAGAGGTTACGATGAGAGATAAATTATCATGGGGTGGGTATTATTTTGATTGTGCTTGTGATTAATTAAATAATCAATCAACTATTTACCTATATTGTCTGTTTTAATTTTATTGTATGTACTTTTGTGATTACAAACGTTAAGCCTAAATAAATAAATGAATTAGATTAATATTTCTTTATTCTATGGATATCATTATGCAATTCTTAAACTGTGAAACTTTTTGTCAAGACATTTGTTATACAATAGGTATGTACAAACAATAGGTACGGTATCGCAATTATGAACATTTTATCGTTTTTTTTTCTAAGAAACTTTAAACACTATCTTATATTTTTACACTAGACAACATAGTTCAAACCGGGTTTTAAAATATGATACTTAAATCATTTATCTAAATGGTCGACGGCCAGTCGGACGTCCCAAATACCGCTGGAAGGACCAGATAGAGGAGGATCTGCATCAGCTCCATGCTACCAAGTGGCAGGAGATGGCGCAGAATCGGGAGAAGTGGCGTCTCTTTGTGTCGGAGGCCAGGATCCACTTTGGGTCGCAGCGCCACATTAGTAAGTAAATAATTTATCACATACTTAATAATAAAAATTTACTCAAACAATTGTAGAAACGATCGTAACCTCCCAGTTTAGTTTAAGTTTCAACTTTAATTTTAATGAAATTGATATCGAGATACTTTACAAATAAATTCAAATTGAAGTGTTATTTCGTTTAGCATAATGGGATAGTAGGCTTATGTTTCTTTACGTAGGCCAATTAACGATTTGAATCGGATTATCTTTCTATTTTACAAATTAACTGTAGTTTTTGACACTCGTACATACCTACCTACAAATTTAATAAAGCAAAATCTGATTTAGTAAATCAAGTTTTTTTTTCTTTTGAATACCTGCAATTGATTTTATAGGAAATCACATTAGCCAATCTTTAGTAGTTTTTGAAAATTACTGTATTATAGTTTGTATAAAAATGGATTGTGTTTTGATTTAAAAAAAAAAAGGAATGCGGTCTCGCTTACTTGACAAACTACGAGTACGTCATAACCAAGGGTCTTCAATACCTCAGGCTTCTGGCAAAGTGAAACCGTTCTTGCTTAAAAAGTATTATAATTACTTGCTAATCAGAGTGTAAAAGATATGGATATTAAAAAACCATAACATATACTTAGTGATAAATTTCTTGAAAGTAGGCCATAGGCTATAGTTTGAGACATCTTCCTACACGACTGCTACTTATACTATTGACTTCCTACTCAACACTTTAAATGTTAATGTGATCGGGATTGTTTGTAAAATTGTTATTCTATTGTTGTTTGAGAACCCCAATATCCGAGTACATGTGTCTTCCGTGGAAGGACCTGGGCGCCCACCACGATGTATCTGCCCAAGAGAACTCCCCTAACGAATGAATTCTGCGGGGAAATCTTGGCCCTCAGTCCTGAGGAAATACGACTCAAGAGAAAGAGAGTTGTATACTCACAGGATTATAAAACATGCACATGACATGTGCTCCTTCCGGACAGTACTTCATCTTCGGACAGTAGTCTGATACATACACTCCTTTCTGAGTGTTCTCTTCTATTACTAAGGAACATTGGATACTGGAAGATAATGCGGCGAGCAGGAAGAACTGGAAAAATAATAAAGTTAGTTAATAAAAACTTGAATGTGAGACCGGAGGTTCTTATCTCTGTAGCCTCTATAATACCACTGGTAGCTTGGGTCCTGCCCCGCTGCCGGCGGCACCACTGGTTTTAAGGTTTTTATGATACTTTTTTTTTTATTAAGACTTAAATTGTACAACATTTCAAATTAGTTGTAAATAAATGAATACGGAAGCCCGTATTCATACTGCTACTAAAACGGGTCATCCAACCCACGATAGAAAAAATACGTAGCAAAATAATTATACGAAACTTCTTTTTCTTCTTCTTATAAATATATTAATAAATATTCCGATATATTGCACACAACGCCATCTAGCCCCACACTAAATAAAAATAATATTTTACTAAAATTCTTTACAAACCCTTAGTAAAACGTTTTTATCATCATTTATGTAAAAAAGTCGTACTAATTATGGTATCCGTTAGTAAGCTAGTAAGTATTTTACCTGGAAAAGCATCTTAGATCGTGGAGACGATAGAAAAGTGAATTTACAGAATTGTCGGTAGAAAATATTTGTAATTAAGTACTTTACTGTGTTGTAAATGCTTGTAAATATTTGTACTTGGAAAAGCATCATTGAGACCATAGAAAAATGAATTTACAGATATTTTAGTGTAAAACACATAAATCTAAGTATACATAATATATTAAATTTGAAGGAAGTCAAAAGTCTGAACATTGAAGATATTTAAAAAAAAACTTGGGAATAATAAGAATTGATAACAGAATATGTTCCAACGATTTATAGAATTTTTGTTCGTGTCTCTGTTTTTTTTTTACATGACATAGGCTCACTCTTGACTACAACTTACTATTTAAACGTTCATCACGCAAAATCGTCTGAACGGTTCATCATGATTTTTGGTATAAATAAAATAAATAAATAAATATTTCAGGACATATCACACAGCGCCATCTAGCCCCATACTAAGCTTACGCTTGTATCATGGGTACTAGATAACGGATATAATACATATATACTTTTCTTTTGTAAATACATACATAATATACATAGAAACGACCAGACTCAACACAAGTAATTACAAATTTTAATATTCATAATTACTTGTGTTATGCGGGAATCGAACCCGCACCCCTAGAATAGAAGGCAGAGCCACTACCAACTAAGCTAACGGAGCAGTCATAACGGTATGTAGGTGGTATGAGGTCTTAGGAGTGTCATAGGTTACTTTTTATCCTGAAATATTGCGAGCGATGCCGCGGGCGTCTACTAGTGTCAAATATATTTTTACCTAAGTAGTAAATGTTTGAATAATTTTACCTGGAAAAGCATCTTAGTTGGTTGAAACCACAGGGTGACATTATTAGTTCGTTAGCCCATTGAATACCTCTGGAGTTGGGTCTTACGGCGCATGGTATTGACTGAAATTAAAGAAAATAGAAAAATATGTGTAATGCGGAAATTTGTAATATATATTAAAATTAAATATTAACAAAAAAGTGTCTTTGTAGTCTGTAATGTACTCAAAATAAAAGTTTGGCTGATGAGTTTTATATAAGAAGGTACTCTATACCAAATAGTTATATATAGTTAGCTATATCAGTACCTATAGAGTACCTTCTAATATAAAAAAGTTTTTTTTTTCATATTTATGGAAGTAAACAATGAATTGGGAACTACGTACAAATAACCTTAATTTTATAAGGTTTTCAACAAATAAGTCTAGCGTTATCTGTTGAGTTTCAAGAGAAAGAGGCATTGCACTGAAATGCGTTGTTTACTTACGTTTAAACGGCTGAATAAAATTCTATGAAATGTGTAGAGAAATAATGAAACTTGGATGATCAGAAAGTAGTTTAGATCGCAGCATACCACTACTTTTTTAATGTAAATCAAGAAAAGCCAGGCGAGTATTTATTTAGATAAAGTAAAAAGATATGTTTGTTTCGATTACATTGAACTTACTTTCTGTTTCACGCAAACGGCTGAACCAATTTGAATTAATAAATAATTTGAGATGTCCGGCATATAAGCAAAATAAGCAAAGACTACTTTGTATCCCAAATTAGCACCGATAGATAATGCTAAAAACCTTTACCAAAAAGTAAAAAGAAAGCTCCGCCGTGACAGTATTCACTGCCGTGACCAGGATTCGAACCTGGGTTACTACGGCCACAACGTAGGGTCCTAACCACTAGACGATCACGGCTGTCGGAGCGGTGACACTCTCGCCGCAAACTCTCGCTGGGAGCTGCCACTGGACCACTTTCACTAATATAATACTTACGCAACAGTGGCTCAAAATCATTATAAAAACGGCAACAACGGTGAAACAATCACAAGTGAACCGTTATTTTACTTAAGAACTACGTTTTTGAGGTTCTGTGTTCAAAAGGTAAAAACAAGGTAAAAACAGACCCACCACGGTGCATATCTGTCTATCATTATATTATGTCACTTCGCTACATATCTCATCAATATGGTAGCTAGATAGTTAATATTTTGACTTAATACATACATACTAAAATAGTACAAATTCACGTCTTTTGTAAGTGACCCCAAAAGTAATATTTTATATAGTACGGAACCCTTAATGCATCGTGCATTAATCTCATCGCAACTATTAATATTCGTAACAAGGCCAATTAATAAAGTGACATCTGTGGCTCTCACGCTGGCTTATGTAGCCACCAACCAGGTCAGAGGCAAACACCACGGACACAACATGAAACATCTTTCGTAGATGTATAATGATGATGATTACAATATTAAAACATAAAAACAAGGGAAGAAAAACTAATACTACTTCTAACTACAACATCAAAAGGGGGGTACATAGAGAATCTTTAGAGAAGCCTAAACATAATCTAAGTGCTCCAGCCCACTGCCAGAGGGCAGCGTGCCCAGAATACTGCCCGCATTACCACGCTGGATGGCAATGCTGATACTTTGAGCCAGAAAAGGCCAGCATACGAGTCGAGTCAACCAAGCGCTCCGAGAGGTTTTAGAAAAAAGTATGGGCTCAAAAAAAATGATAATGATAGATTTAAATTTGAATCCACCTATTTTGATAGGAAGCTACGTTGAAGTCTAATATGGAATGTAAATCTTCTTCTTAGCTAATTAGAGTGGTCAACTCTGGTGTCGAGTTTATCAAGCCTCGCTAAGAGCCTCTGACATGGCTTAACGACTGCTGTATATACTTAGATTTATTACTGACATACAAAAATACTGCAAAGACTGTATCGCAAATTAAAAAGATAAGTAGACATAATTAAACGACTTCTGTATATAGGATTTATTACCGACTTAAAGAAAGACTGCAAAGACTGTATCTCAAATAAAATGGGAAGGTAGGCGTTATTAACTAATAATATCATTGTTTGTTAGAAATCTACAAAATATAAGCATTTTCACTATGAACACAAAATACCTTCTAACGAGAAATATCATGCAAATAAATTCAATACATTTGAACACCTTTAATATCAAATTTTTGAACCCTATCTGAACTGTAAATTTCGTTTTGAGCAATATTTACTTTAGAGCTGTAAAAAAACTTTTAAAAACTCGTTTTTCAGGTATCTTCAATAGACAACTAACAAGTCATTCATCGAAAGGTTACTTTATTCAATTGCTATGTGCCTGGAATAATAACGTTACTAGATATGTTACTCGTCTACACCCTGGGACCAAAACAAATAAAATTTATTTAAAATATTTTGAAATTGTGAAAAATATATTCATTGAAAATATGGTTTCGTAACTTGTACTTGTTCCATTGTTGGCTTTTCCTGACAATGGCACTGTTTTTATAACAACAATAAAAAGTAATCTAACTTTTGCTGCGCCATAAATTATGACAGCATGCGTAGTTAGTTATCAATTGTGTCAAATAAATAAACGAGTTCCATATGTATACTTTATGGCTTTCTGGCAATTAACACGTTACATTTTAAGGTTGGTTTTTATGTGTGATAAGCTCTTTAGCAACTTTTAGAGTGAGTTTGAGTCTTCTATTGCGGCTATGTTTTGTTTTAAGACCTCAATGTCAAAAGAACTGGCCAAGCCCAAGATAAACATGAATTAACATTAAAATATACATTCAATTGGTTCAGTTTTAGTCAAAACGAGTTCATGTTTAAAGCATTTTTTCCCTCACAGCTAGAAGAATATTCCTTTCCATACCAAGCTGAATGCCGGATCTAGTATATCTACAAGTACCTACCTTTATTTTATATAATCTTTTTCGATTGAAACTCACTCAATTGAATTGTTAGAGTTATAAATTGTTTCTAAAGTCAAAATAAAGTTTCAGTTAGAGAATGAATCTTATTTTAATACTTCAGAAAGATGACTGAAAATTTAATCTTTTATCATCTTTTAGGTTATTCAAAATTAACCGTTATTGTTCTTCAGAACGACTTCAGAAAGGGTAGTGTAAATTCTTTCAAAAAATAATTAATCAGGTGATTTAATTATTAGGTGATATTGGTTGATAGCGCCACAAAAGGCACTCTAAAATATGTCTGTAGCATTACAAAGTAATCTTTTAATATTAATCAAATTGTAATAAGTGAATTACTTCCTGAAAAAGTCAAGTCTTATTATGTATAATTTACTTATGTACACTTATTGTGTATTCACATAAGTTAGATCTATCAAATCACGAAAAAAATATCATTAAAATATTAAAAAAATGCTTACTGATCATTTACACTAAACACAACAAATGAATAAAATAAATAAGGCAATTAGATAATCCCAACTAAATAAACACTAAAATACGTTACTTTTACCGTTAAAACATGGGCCTGTTAATATCAGAGTAGGCATTCATAAAAAGAAAAAAAAAGCAGTTTCCGACATCTTTTTTAATTTTTTTCCATGCAACAATAATGTTTAGAGTTAGTTTGAAGTAATCGTAAAGTTTTGTTTATAAATAGGAACCAATGTAAAGGTAGATTTAGGTAGAAAGGTTTCACTTGGTACAGAAATGTTTAAGCTAGTGTTGCTCTCAGTGCTTTTGAATACTTTAGTTTATGCTTCAGAGGTAAGGGATACACTTTTTAGAAGCCTATTTGGGCAATCAAGGCATATAATGTTCAGAGGCATTATTGGGATAAAAAAATCAATAAAATAAATTGCCTTGTTCGGTTGTTGTTGCCAAGTGCAAACTCAACACGTAAAAAAATATATTCGTTAATAAGCTTTCAATGTCTTACAAATACTGCAATTTTTATCAATTTTGATCAACTCTGGCCTTTTCTCTTGGCGATTGTTTTTTAAATCATGAACCAACCATCAATAAATGTTGTTTTAAGAAATACCTACCAAAAGAAATCTAAAGTGTTCTATTAATGGTTGTTATTTATTTTCAGAATAAGAAACACATTGACATATCTAACAGCATACCGAGCAATGGAGCTACGAGTACAATATCAAGAAATAATGTGGTAAGTTCAATTTACATTCAAAAAACCTATTGACACAAGTAGTAGTATGGCAGTACATGAAAGGCATTACTACGCACAAGAATAGAAATTAATTACGGACTCAAAAGCATAAGTGCCATTACCTTAATAAATAGACCTAGAATAATCCACTTAACCATAGAATAGAACGTGATTATCCAATAGAACTGATTCTTGCTGAACCGCAGATACATAAGTTTAAATTTTAAAATATTACTTTTGTATTACAGGCATCTCACCACAACATCAGTTACATAGACAAAGCCGAAAACATGCTTCGAACCCCGAACATAAACAAATACTTCGAGCAACACAAAAAGAAGAAGAAAACAAAGAAAGCACCAAAGAGGACCATACAAAAGATAATAAAGAAAAACAACAACAAAATGAGACGGTTCTACATAACTAGAAAAGCAAGAGTTACTACTCGAATACCACAGATAGACTACGACAAAATGTACGGACCTGACGACAAAATTTGGAGAGATGATACAACTACGACACAAAGCAACCAAAAGAAGAAAACGAAACGCAAATACAGTCCAAAACATGCAGGATATCACATACCCTTTCAAAAGTTACAGAAAAAAGATAAAAAAGATCACAGACACAAAAGGGATTTAAGCAGAGAGTTGTACATTTTGAAAGACCTCGATGAAATGGAGTTTATGAGCAAAGAGGGCGACAAAGATGTCGTTAAAGCGCATGTTAAAAATTTCTGGTAAATTTTATTACTGTTCCAGTCACTTGTCAAAGTTCATAAATCTATTGAAAAAATACTTATGTACAGTTTTTTTTTTAATAAAACCAGACATAATACTTAGTGTTTTTTGGTACGTAATTTTAACTGTACCTACTCTTTCTGTAACACTATTTTATGACAGAATTATTATATGGGACATTTATTGTAAAAAAAAAACATATAGAGGTTACCTTATGGAATAGAAAAATAGTTGTATAAATTTATTTTATCTACACTAATGTTGTAACATTCTACTTATGTTTCCAATACTTGACTTATAAGTAATTACTACTGTTATAGCGCAGACAACAAAACACCCAATTTAAGCAATTTCACATGATGGTATAATATCCACATCGATATCGTAATATCTCATTATAACATCAATAAAACGCGACCAACCTGATTGCAGGGCCAATCAGGTTGGTCGCGTTTTATTGATGCGCGCAGCTGCGCTCTCATTACTGCATATAACACGGGTATTAAAACACTCGTTACTATTATGAAACTCGCTGCGCTCGTTTCATAAACTCACACTCGTGTTTTAATACCCTTCATTATATGACAGTTGCATAAACTACTATTATCTGTATGTATGCCTCCTATTATAAACAGTAAAGCCAACATTCCAATTATACATTCTCAACCATTTAAATGAATAAAAATAAAACAAAGTTTGTTATTTTAGTCACGTCATTTAGCAGTTTTAGTTGATTATTTACAAGCCGAAATTTTATTTTGAAATCACGTTAACATTGTGGTTTTACATTAAAACGAGTTTAGTGAACTCCTACGTGTTTTAATTATATTTTCAACAAAAAATGACTACAAAATATATACAGGGTATTCAGTAACTAACGCATAATCTTTTAGGGATGGGTTGGTGTTGTAAACCTACGTCTTTTTAAAATTCGTGTTAAAATTCACAAGCTCCCAAAATGCTTGGGAGCCCACTGCTGGGTATAGGCCTCCCTTTGTATCCTGCTATTCCGAGACAAAAACAAAGATCCATGACCTTGTTTGCGCAGTAGACGATTTTAAGGTATCGTTGGTGGAAAGAGAGGTGCGCGGGGGCATTCTGTCGGCACGCGTCCCCGTGATTGGCCGATCAGTTGGCCCCTGTTCCCCGCGTTGCGCGCAGTTTCCGCTGACCGCTAGCATCCGACTACACCTGCGTGCAGTGTCAATAGGCTATATCGAGTTTAGAAGTTTTGTTGTTAAAGTTTGTTTGTTATTGTATTATTTTTTGAGGTACTAAGTACACCCTTAAAAGGTTATGAGTTATAGTGTAAACTCTTTATATAGTAAGCGCAAAACATCTAGTCCGATCTGAACACGAGGCGTATACCTGCGCAGAAGGAAAAAATGGGTATCAGCGGAGCTCCCCTAGCGGGGTATATGCCACGTGACCGTCCTTGACAAATCACAGCGTAATAAGCGTTTTTTCGTTCTCTGTGTGTGGTTGTCACGTTCGCTAGCTCCACCCACCGAGTACAGTCACGCGCGATATTTTTGTTATAATAACTGTTTGTTAAGTGTTTTTGTTGAATTTTCATTTCGTGTTATTTTGTTATTGTTTCTTGTTACTGTTTTTGTTATTTGTAAAGGTGGCAGCAATCTTTGCACCATAAAGATTAAAATAATATTTCTTGTTAAATTGTTATTTTAATCGAATATATTTTTTTTATTTATAATAATAATATATTTAGTAATAATATTTCCAAAAGCATGTACCCAATCCTTTAATTAAAATTCGGGAAAAAATATAATTCGTACTTACATACTATTGTAGCACTTGACTGTACATGCGCGGGCCGCAATGATGCAACTTCAGATCGGACTAGAAGTGTTGCGATTACTATAACGTTATCGTTTATAACGATAAACTGTCTATTACGTTGAAGTGAGCCCAACTTGGTTGGTTTGCGTTAAAACCCATATATTGAAACACTCTTTATAGCGATACGCATATTCTCTATTACGAAGAATTACGAAGAAATGTGTTAATATATTTGGACAGTAAATATTTATTATCGGTATTATTGTTTATGTTATGTTATCAGGTTACAAAAGACTTTGAAGCTCCGAAACATCCGAGGTCGGTCTAGCTCTAACACGTGCAGTATGACGCATTGTTTTCTCGGAAGTGATTTTCTTCGACCAAACATACTGGGTACCTATCGTATCATCAGTCGTAAACCTTTCTTGTTAATTTGGTTTTTTTTGTTCACTCCAACGATAACTCTCTATAACGACTAAAATGCTCAGTCCCTTGAGTTATAAAGAGTTTACACTGTATTTACTAATAACTCTGTATACAAATAGAATTCGGCTATGATTCATTTGACTTTTGTTGTTTTAATTATATTTTTTAGATAAATAATAGTCCATTGAAATGTTACATGAGCTTTGCATTTTTTAGAGGACGCAAAAAGGTCCCCCAAAAATGCAATATTCGGTCCTAAAATTGTAACATTTCAATGGACTAAAAGACATGTTTACCTTTTGACCTCGCAGAGTAAGCGGGATTATCTTGGGTGTGTGTAAAATTCTAGAACTTTTGTCTATTTAACACTCATCACGCAAAAAGGGCTGAATGGATCATCATGATTTCGGAATAATCGAAACAACCCATGCGAAGACGCGGGCCTCCACAAGAGAAATTTATCAAATACATATATTGGTTTGTTACATGTAAAATGTAGCCAAATTTGCTTCACTCTGTTCGTTAATAAAAAATACAAAACTACCTACAAAACTCTATGTATGTAGTTCAGAAAATTTACAACAGGTGGTGCTAATAGCAATCAAATAAACTTGAATGGAAAAATAATAATTTACCTAGAAGATATCACCAATAACTTTTATTTGGTCTCTCTAATCTAATCTAAATGTATTTATTTTATTATTTCTAGCCTAAAGGTAGATATTCCACAGGGATAAGAAGTGTCATTGAATAAGTTTTTCTTCATATTCTTTCCAGACGTAAAGAAGCTATACAAGTAAGTATAAAAATATAAAGAGTAGTCCAATTTAACTCCGTCTGCGAAGAACTAATAAACTATACTAATAGAGAACTGCTGGTATGTTTGCAGACTTTGTAGCTAGTTTAGGTTTTCATTCGTATTTCGAAAAGGGGATTACATGTTCTTATTTATTGAACTAATAAATAAGTACATTCACCCGCTTATAAGCTTAAACAATATCTAAGTTAACAAGTGTGCCGAATTTTACCGCCATGTTAGCTTAGTTGGTAGTGGCTCTGCCTTCTAATCTAGGGGTGCGGGCTCGATTCCCGCATAACACAAGTAATTATGAATTTTTAATTTGTAATTACTGGTATGGGGCTGGATGGCGCTTTGTGATATTATTATGTCTTGTAATATGATAATTTCTTAGTTGAATGTTATTATGAATCACGTGACCAAATTGAAATTACACATAATATGTATTTATTTATCCATTTTTATTTTATTAAACATCTTAGTCAAATAATAATTTACAAAAATACTTAGAACAAAGGTAAAGTACAATAGTAAACTTAAAATTAAAATGTCATACATGACAAACATTAGATAGATGCTATCTTTTTACAGAAAATTGAACAGAATTTATGGAAAATTCTTTTAAACATAAAAATATAAACATTATTACTACCAAAGTAAATGTGATAAAAAAAATTAGGTTGTTATGATGTATTTTAAAGCCTCTTATAACCTCAGCTTTATTTTAAACACATTTAAATAATATGGCATTAAATGCAGACAATTTTATTACAAATAAGTCACATGAGAGAGACTATTTACTAAACTAAGTATCAATCTACTCAAATACTTCATATTAGATCATGTCAAAGCAAAAGTTTGTTTTTTATGGGTCTGCTGGTCTATTGGTTCCGTTTTCACACAACAATGGAGCGACAAATCATCGAGATTTGTGGAATGGTGGTAATATAGAATTTCAAAAGTTACCTAGGCTCATAGATTTTTTGTTTGTTCCGCTTTCACGTGTAACGGAGCGACAATGACATTATACAATCTTGGTCCTAATTAAAGCTACTTCTGCCGTAACAACGCGATCAAAGTCACGAGTATAGAACAGTTTATTAAAATTCTTAAACAATGTTTCTTTCTCGAATCTACTACATATCTATTTATGTTATAGGGATGAAGTCTGTACAATGTACATGATCGACATAACTGGCAGATACAGAGAGAGAGAGGCATACGTCCAGTAGTGGTATACTGAAGGCAGAGGATGATGATGATTAAAGTTTTATGCAGGTTCAGCCTTGATGTCTTCTGCTCCCTTTTTGCTTCTGTAGTCCCATCCTTGGTAAGCCAGGTCCTGTGGACCAGCGTCGTTCTCTCGGAAGGAAAAGCCGCTGTGGCCGTATTTGTTACCCTGGAAAAATGGGGAAAATAGTCAGATTATTTGTGATAATATTTGCATTGCCTCAAAATCTAGATTATCAATATTCTAAGGCATTTTAATAATGTGGCTCCTCTTGATTTGTTTCAGTTTAAAATGTTAGCGCAATATTGATTTCATGTAAAACAAGAACGGTTGTTCATTACTCTATTGTGGCTTAAACGCATTTGGTTTTCCATTGACCACAGAACAACGATCGGGCCACATCGACCCCGCGCGCGCCCCCCGGCGACAAGCATGGACTTCAAAGCTCTGTGCCATTGACTAATGTTTACTTAAATAGTGGTCAAATATAAACCAGGGAGATGCAGGTCGATTCCTGCCGGTCCTGATTTTGGTCATTCCCAAATTAATGTATGAATAAACCCAATGTTTAATTAACGAATTTTGGATCCGCGCACGGGAAATAGTGTTTGTCCGTTGGTCTATTTGTTAGTTTATTTTTTGTTTATTGTGTAAAATTTTTACTTGATAAATAGTGAATATTAAAAAGGAGATATAATACTCACAGCATAGCTTTCATACTGTCCATAATTGCTTGGCTGTTCCCTGTAAGGCCCAATGCCGATACCAGCGGGACTGTACTGGGGACCGTTGTAGTGGGACTGCGAGAATGGAGACGTCAGGTTCGGCTTGCAGAACTTGAAGTAGCCGATTACACCTGGAAAAAAAAAAAAAATGTCAATCCTGTGTATATAGTTTTCAAACCAATTAGGTTTCTTAAGAGGCATAGCGGCATGGAAAACAACACATAAGGATTTAGTTCTAAATTGGCTCTTAAAATCGCAAATAAACCCAATTGCGCTGCTGTTCCAAGTCTCTAATAATATCTATGTATTTAAAAAAGGCATTCTTTTCTTTAAAATAATAATAATACATCCATCCATATTTCACATGATGTACTACATCAGATATATCTTATGTGTGTCTGTATTTCAAACTCTATACCACTGTGGCTGAAATAGTCAAACGTAATGCTTTTGATTTTAGATCTAAGACTTTTACTGGTTCTTTATCTAATTTAACCTGTATCTTTGTATGACACTTTGGTTTAATATCTTATAAGCTTGCGAAAATAATCTCTAATGTATAATAATCTAATATATATGAGTCTGGACGAGGCGGCCACCCGGGACGCGCGTGCTGACTCGTCCTCCTGATGATGGAAACCTCAGTTTTCCGAAACTTGTCGAGCTAATTCTACATAATTATTGACGTAAGTACTAGCCGGTTATTACAACTAAATTTAATCATGCCTTACGGGAACTGTAATACAGTAATCTCTACCTACTTAGATATAAGTCACAAACTTACCTGGTACAATCAGCGCCATGAATCCGAGGAACTTCTTAAAGCTGGCGAGGCCGAGGATGAGGGGCAGGAACAGGAGGAGCTTGATCTTGAACAGCTTGAGGATCAACAACATCGGGATGATCAGCTTCTTCAACTTATGGCGACCTGGTAATGGATAGAATTGAAGCTATAATAGAAAAACTAAAAAACAACACATACATTAGTATTAAGTACACATGTTTTTCTAAGCCATCGTTTGAATGCTCATCTAAAATTTTAAATAAATATCTTAAATTATTTATTTACCTAGTCGTTTTGTACTAAAAATCAGTATAAGAGAAGACTTAACGATGGTAAATGGTTTCAAACCAAGTAAATCCAATTTGTATCTAAAACTATGTACTTATGTATATGGTTTGTTGTAACTAATTTTATAAGATTTAATCAATGACATGTAAGAATTTACTTACCAATAAATAACTTTGACTTTGACTTTGACTTTGACTTTGAAACAACGATGATGATGATGATGATGATAGATAAGTCACATAAAGAGGGGTTGATTTGATCGTTTGTAATTTATTTGTAATACTTACGGAAGGGAGAAGCCTTCTTGTCTTCAATAATATCGACCTCATCAGCAATTTCATCAATGAACCTGGGAGCGATGACTCCATCAGACGTCACTTCATTGTCCAACTCGAACTCTAGTGCTGTTTGTCTTAAGAACCTGGAAATCATAACAAAATCTGTTAAAATACCTTCCTATTAAAAAAATATAGACATAGCTATTGATAAAAATGTCAGTTAAAATGACACATTTTTGCCAGATATTGAAAAATGGTTGTGATTCAAGAAATTAATCAGGAAACGTTTAGGTAGGCAATTTGAACATGTGAAATTATTTTGCACTTAACTGATTTCTACATTACTACTTTCTACTGAAGAAGTGACTAAGTTTGTAGATTTAATGTTGTCTTTCATTTGTGTAAAAAGGATACTCATAAATATTCACACCAATATAATATACAAATGTAAAATGGCATACGTCGGTCTGTATGTTCCGTTTTCACACCACTAGTGAGAGATAGACCATCGTGATTTATGCCTAGTAGTGACATAAGCTATTTTCTATCTCTCATCACAACCAAAGCTACGGGCATTCACTAGAACGTCTTTACTAATATCTTACCTTTCAATCTTCCTCATCCCATATTTGACGAGCGAATCCCAGTCAGAGTCCTCTGAGCGCGGCTGCGAGCTCAGCGTGGGAGGCTCTCTGGCCAGCGCTCGGGCTTGCTGGTCTACCTTCACTAGCACTGCATTGTCTGATAGCCTGAAACATTACAGGAGAAAATTTGGTTAGATTAGGGATAAAAAGAATACATAGGGCGCGAAACAGGGAGTATTATAGTATGAAGGAGGAGGGGTAGTGGGTTAAATAATGATAATGGTGCTATGGAAGGGAAAAAAATCTTCTCTGTTTGACTTCTTGATTGATTCTCATAAAGAAATATAAAGACAAAAACTCACTTGTAAGCCTGTTTATCAAAGAAGTCGTCGAAAGACCTCAGGGCCTGGGCCTTGAAGCAGTCAGCCAGGTCTCCGCTGATACACTGCTGGGTCGCTTGCTGGATGTAAGGGTCCTGGTCTTCGCCGAAACCAAGGAAATCTGAGAGAAGACCACGACCTTGCGCTTGGGGCTGGAATGAGAGAGAACGAACACTTATGGTATTTGAAGGAAATAGCTAATCAAAGACAAAATTAAATGGTGAGCTTAAATACAGTACATATATGAGAATATTAGGAGAAAGAAACTTATAATTCTTCAAAAGACTCATCTTTATCACGTAATTTATAGAATTAATTAAGAGAGAAATTATAAACTATTCAGTTTCTAATTTCTTTCAAACAAAATCATATTGAAAATATGACTTGCTTAACCTGTAGTGGGTTTCGAAATAAAGATTGGTTTACAATATCCGTTAGATTAGCTAGTATTAATAGCTAGTACCTATGACACAAATATTTGCTTATTATAGGGCTAGATAATATAAACATGATATAGATATATATGTAAAATATTCCGGAATATCTATTTATTTATTATAATATTCAACTTACTGATCTCTGATAATCCTGTCCCCCTCCCAGGTTCCTGCCCTCCTGTTCTGGCTGCTTGGCTCCTTCCTCAGGGAAGTTGACTCCATCACATTGCGACTGCAGCGTCAGAACTGCAGCTATCGCTAACATCAACCATCTTGGCTCGTACATGGTGGTTATGGCCTGCGAAAGAGGAAACATTTGTTTAGTGAACATTCTCTCTTGAATCGTAATTCCTCATGGCTGAGGGTCGTGCCTCCCCCGCAAAATGAATTCGTTACGGGAGATAATAAATGTAATTGGTGTATGGCCGGATTCGAACCAGGGTGCGTCTGTATGAATAGAAGACACTGGGACCGCTGAGCCACACTCGCTTGGTGAGCATTATGCTGGTAAAATACTTATAAATATTGTAAAGATGATATGATTTCAGTAAGACGAGTCTGCGATGGTGCGAGGGAGTAGATCGCCCAATCAAAAAGAAACTGAAAGTCGGGTTTGTAATTTCCAATTCACCACAGAACTCTTAATGAATTTAATGATACTTTAAGAATTATTTTTTCAGGTTTTTAGATTTTGTTTCATAATACGTAGGATTTTTTTATTTTTTTATTCATAATAGACACAAAAACAACTTACAAACTAAAACATAATAATAAAATAGTAACATGATGCAATAAGATATGTGAAACAATTGTAAATTTAAAGGGTAACTATTGTGTACAACTTCCTTTACAATATAATGTTATACTCTTAAAGTTTATTGACAACGTCACTATTACCTATACTAATATTATAAAGCTGAAGAGTTTGTTTGTTTGTTTGTTTGAACGCGCTAATCTCAGGAACTACTGGTGCGAATTGAAAAATTATTTTTGTGTTAAATAGACCATTTATCGAAGAAGGCTTTAGGCTATATAACATCACGCTGCAACTAATAGGAGCGAAGAAACAAAGGAAAATGTGGATAAAACGGGGAAAATTATTCATCTTTGAGGGCTTCCGTTTCGTTCGCTGCAAAAACGGTTCAAAATTCAAAGAATTAATGCCCAAAATAACTATACCACGCGGACGAAGTCGCAGGCACAGCTAGTTACTGGTAATATTACATCTGTTAAGTAGGTTTTTGAATTTAGTTAAGTTAGTTATGTATGTTTAATATAATATTATGTAGTTTATTTTTAGAAGTGCGAGCAAAGTGGCCATCAATGGCACTAACAGACTTGTTCTGTTTTATATGGGTTTACTCGTATGTCTGCTATATGTCATTCCAAATTATCACTTGAAGAGCTTCATCCACATACGATGGACATGACATATAATATTTCAGGAGCATTCATTTACGGCCTTTATCTGCGTGTGACAGCTACTTGAAAGTTAGCGAAATATAATATCTTTTTCATATGCTTGATATATTTATATCTGGCATATAGTTACTGGGAAAATCTTAAATCTCGAATGTTATGATTTACCACAGTCCGGGCCTTAAAGTAAGTGGCAAGTAAAATTATAACTAAAATATTCAACTTCAACCTATATCAGAATACTTATCTATAATATACATTGGAAGCATAATGGGTTTTATTACAAACCGTGGTTTAACTATTAGTCTAGAACTTTGAAAACATGCAGTCCGTCTTTGCTGTTTGAAATTTGTCTGTCTACTATCATAATAATCAAACTGATAAAATGATAATAATAAAAATTTATAATAAATAAAATAATGTAACCAATGATCAATCAACGTCCCAATTTGAAGTTGGCATTCGATTATTTTTATATGATGTTTAAACAACAAGTACCCACTTTTAATTTTCAAAGTCCTGGACTAATATTTAAACCGCGTTTTGTAAGACGGAATAAGATTATCATATTGGGTACCCACTTACAAATATAAATTTAAAATTGACAACATCCATCAAATCCTTTAAAGGTAAGTGTACCAATTGATTCTTCTAGTCTACAATGACATTGTCTATACAAATAAAACACCCAACCAGCCCTAAGCTATCAAACAAAGGCCCTAACCTCAGACGCCCTTCACAAAAGATCTAAACTAATTTAACTACCTCGTACTTAATTTGTAACACGTCAAGTTGTGTCTAACAGCTCGTTCAGACGTTGATTTATTCCTCGACGTAAATTACGAATTTGACCTTCTCAGGTTTGAGGTGGGATGAGAAAACTATCATAGATTTAGAAACATTGACCTGCTTCCTTAGACCAGGCCCCCTATACAACAGTACAGTGACGAGAGAGAAATCTTGGTAAGAGTACAAACACATTCAACACAAACACCAATGTATGGGATCGACATCTCGATACGCTCGATATACGATATATGATGGAGCACATTGTTACGTCAATCCCATACACTTGTGTTTCTATTCCTCCAGTATACGTTAGTACACTTAAACATGCCTCTTGTCTAGGAGGCTGAATTATGTTTGTATCAAAGTGTACCCTATTTTAATTTCGAAAGTTTTCGATTCTAGAGATTCTAGAGTAGATACTCTATGGATCTCGCCACAGAAATCAGAATAAAGGGTCCATTGCTATATTGAGATAAGAGCAGAGACCTACAATTTTATGTGTTATCCTACTTAGAAAAATGCTTTAAAATAATATGTGAATTTCGTTTTTTCTTTTCACAAGTATCTACTGCCCATTAAGGAACTGACTGAAACAGTAATCCCGAGCAAATATTGTAATTCACTAAGCTAGGGCAGAAAAACATAAGTAAATATAACACCAATAAACTAAAAACCCTATGAGCCATATTATATACTTGCTAACACAAATAACAAGCGAGACTAAAAAATGTAACTAAGTTAATTCAGCATTCACTTTCGCATTGTCAAGTATTGTAAACACTTAAGCGGTCGGTACCAGTTGTAGACGAAATAACTGACAGACTCTTAACTTGATATCTATTTTATGTGTAAAACGCGTTCAAATAATCATCAGTCTCATAGCGGTAAATGAATACATGACGAGGATACGAGGGATTATTTTTTGTGTCAATAAAGTAAATTAAACACATTCTTATTAAATTAAATCTAAATTCTAACAAATTCTACGGAGGAGTCCCGATTACAACCCACAGTAATGAGAAAATGCGACTTAAAAAACGGAAGGCATACATAGTAAGTATTTTAGAAAACGATAAGTTAGTTTTAGGAGAATCACAAGGAAAATAAATTAGTAATTTGCAAAAAAATTAAATATGTGTCTCTATGTTGTGATGTTATCAGTGCCAGTATTGGAAACTCATTACTTCCTACTTTTACTACAGAGCACTTTCTCGATCGTTATGCCAACAATATTGCAAATGTCTCTATCAGAACTATATAAAATTGACTAGCTATGCATCATGTTTTATCACACACAAAAAGTATAAATAAGTAAGTAGGTATATAAATTTATGTAAAATACTGATGTCGAAAAAAGTTTTTTCATATTAATGATTAAATAAAAAACCGAACCTGTGTTTCTTGCGAATTACAAGTCTTCAAATCCAGAGTAAACATTAAACTGGTACATTCTAGAAAATCAAGTTACAACTAAAATGCAAGCAGCGTGTAACATCAGGCGGGCTCAAGAGAAAAAACAGAATACCTACAAATATCACGGTTTTAAAACACAAACAGTTATACATGTACAACAACTTTATTATAGCGAAAGTTTGTTTGACTCATGTTTTTTGAAGCATGTTGTGTGGAATTTAATTTAGGACAAATCTAGGCTAGTTTAGAAGGGCTAAAGGCTTAACAAAATGCGAGGTGAAATTATACCGAACAGGTTAAGTAACTCTTAGAATAGGTTTACTTGGTGAAATTAAATCAAGATATGAATGTTATCATTTGGTAGTTTCAAAGTGATTGGTACTGTCATGAACATGATGACAAACATCTAACAAAGAATTTTTTTCTAGAACTTCAATAGCCACTTACATTTTCACAGGTATATTATATTCCACAGGTATTATATGCTCTCCATAATACCAATTACAAATCCAACAAGAATCAAACACCATAAATAAGTCTATAAGGTCCCGTAATAAAGAGCCAAACAAAACAAAACAGGGTCAAAACAATCGCGCACTTTATCTAAACGTCAAAATTTTGAAATTCGAAGCTAATGTCATCACACTTGACAGTTCCAATTGGTGTGACGTCAAAAAGCGCGGGAAAACCACAGAGTTTGTGGATCGGAACGCGCGTGCGAGCGAGACGCACTATCGGACGAGACTGCGCCCGCGCTTGAATGCTTTACACTAGTGTTATTACTGCAGTGAATAAGTTTAAAAAATGAGGTTTTTTGTTTATGTTTTATTTTTTTTACACCTCCTCTTTCCTAAAGCTGTATTTCTCCCTTGAGGGTGATAGGTTTAGACTCCTCTACAGAACAGAACTGATCTGTTAGGAGACATATCGATGACTGCACTTAATGTCCATGAAAGTCACAATATGTCTTCGAATTTTTTGATCATCAATCAATCATAATAAATACCGTTTACTTACCAACTTTCTCTACCGGTAATAAATAGAATAGAGTATAAATTGCAGATCCACACACGTTACTTGAAAAACATGTCATTGGTGTGGTAACATACAAATACATAAGTACATTGGTTTTGAATGAACATCAGGTACTGTTAGTTAATTCCACTGCGTTATAATGTAACGGCACCAGTCGATTAAAATGGTTGTAATGTCGTAGCATCGAGGCGGCCATGCACTGAATAGAGATGAGACGCAACTGGGTCTAACAGGGGACTTTCTTGGGACTATTTCTTTTTAATATTTATTTGTATATGTCAATAAAAAGGTAAGTTAGGTTTGAAGCCATGGAACTTTTATGCAACCATATTATTATCTCAAAATTTCAGATCTTGTAATCATCATAATCCACAGCGCGTTATGTCCCACTGCTAGGGTATTGGCCTCTCTCATAATATGCCATTGGTTTCGATCTTTAGCCAGCCTCATCTAGGTTTGACTTGCGACAGATGTTATGTCGTCGACCCATCTTGCAGCCGGATAACTGACGTTACGGTGTCTTATGATATTAAGATGAAACTGGCATTGTTCCAAGTTAAACTTGCTTCCTTTCCTTACTTTATACATGAAGAATCTTGTCAGTTTTTAGAAAATCATGGAGAAACATATAAGCATGGACTTACAAAATATGACACACGTGTTTTCTATTGTTGTATATTTAGTATGTATGTATGTATGTATATTTAGTTCCGTCCTTTCCAAGTCGGCTAAGAACATTGAAGTCAAAAAGAAGATCCAAAGATACTGTTTCCAATTCGCTACGGTCGATATGAACGGTCCGCACAAACTGTGTTTTTGTTTTCAGTAACCTACTTTTCAAATCAAATACTGTGTTATGTTTTACTCCAAATTTTAACAGATAACCACAAACGCGACGTGAAACTTGAATACGGCTTACTTTCCGCGTTTTTACGTGCCCAGGGGATGAAAAAAAAAACAAAAAACGGCGTGGAAACATCCGGAAACTTATAACAAGTTGGGTTGTGTACGAGACGATACCGCGATGTCACTAAGGGTTTGGACACATTCGAATATAATACAACACGATAATGTTACAATAAAAAAAAAAAAAATACGATAATAATATTTAAATCTAAATACTGATGATGATGACGTTTGTTTTTTTTAAACGTATCTGTCAATCTGTTTGATTTAGGCCATGTCTTACTATAATCCAGGGGTTTTCAAATCTAGAGTTAATAGGTATCTTCTAGGTAAGCGTGTTACACCCTAGGCTGCTGCATTGCTTAAAATCAGGCGTTATTCCACGTAAAAAAATAACAATGTTTTGGTCCGATTGTGGGAGCGAATGTGACAAGTAAATTCAAATTGTGTCTTTAACGTTCTTGACAGTAATGTATGTGCGTATTGGAGTGGCAATCTCTAGTGTAGAGAGTATTGAATTGAAGGGTTTCTCTATGGCTTATATGGCTTTGTATATGCTGCACGTTGTGCGCCAAGTTTCGTAAGAATAATTTCTATGAAATTCTTTTAGAAAATAAGTTTGTTGATGACAGAATTTGATTAGTAAATAATCAAAAGTGTTTTTTTTAATTATTTTTTTCTTTATTTGGGACACTTGCAAAAAATGTTAGGCTTATGTATAAGGAAATACTCAATCTAATCCTTTGGAGAAATCATATACAAGAAGGTTCCTAAATTTGGAGGGATAGTGCGATTAAAGCCTTAAAAAAACGTCTTAACTTTTACGCCGACGTAAGCTCTTTCATAACAAAATCTTGGCCTTTTTGCAGAACTTTTTATATCCTACTGTGACTTTTATAATATTGTGTCCCCGATAGGTATTTAAAGTGTTTGAAGTTTCTAACAAAATGTGGATATTGGATGGTTTCCGAATTGCATAATTATAATTAAAATTATGCCCAGATATTGGGCATATTTTTATATTTGTTGTATTGTAATTGATGTCTTTTTTATTTTGAAGGATACATTTTGGAAACAACCGGTAATATTGGTGTACTAGAGAGAATGCCTATGCCTAGCGCTGTAATGGGCAGATGATGATGATTTTACAAAAAAAACTGAGATAAATGCCGATCAAAAAATGATTATATCTACTCGTATGTCTACTTTCTATGTATTTTTATTCAACTTGCTACTATACAATCATCATCATCATCATCATCGGGTGACATCTACATATTTATAATTCGGAGGTCAGTTGGCAAAACTTCTTGCTATGCTGCTTCTTTTACTATACTATATTGCATACATAAAACACAAGTCCTAACATCCCAGTTAGCTTACAAAACATGACCTTAGAGGAACCTATGAAGCAACCCCAAACCATTAAAGACTTCATGCGAAAACCTTTTTACGTAAGCCTACTCCGCATACGTCAAACTGAAGACGTTATGTCATACGTTGCATGTCACCTGAGTCATACAAGCGTATGGTCTTGACCTAAATCTTGTAAGGATTTTGTACTACTTTCTCCTTGAGAATTAATTACAATAGACCCTTCTTCTTATGAATAATTATAATTTCATAATTCCGAATGAGGTGTCACCAGTTTGTCAAGCATCTGATTATTATTAGATTTCTGTGATAGGCCGTTCTTTTTATAAAAATACGGTTTTCACTCACGTGTAATTTCGCGTATGTTGTTTACGCGTTTCGGGTGTAATGACACCCATCTTCAGAACGTGCGTTTTGGGACCGCGGCAGCGCGCAGACTCATCCCGTAATAGTTATATATTGATAAGATTGTCTCACGAAAGTTTTAATAAAAAAATAGTTCTTTCTATGTTTTGATTTTCATATAGTTATATTTGTAGACATATGTGTATGTAGATATAACAGATAGCTTAGTTATACATTATGTGTTTTCGCCGGGTTGCCTGAAGCGATATAATGGAAGGCGTAACTGTGATCTTAAATGGATAATGCTGTTTGGGAAAGACACAGTTAGATGCATAACTAAAGACACATAACATAATACACAATTTTTCTCGCTTCCTAGTACTTGAATATATTTTTAATAAACTACAGGCGTTCCAAATTTTTTCTCTGTTAAAGTATCTTTGAACTTAATTAAACTTAATACAAATAATTAAAACTATTTATTTGTATTTACAAAATTCTTGCATTTCAGAATATGTTTTACTTAATCGATATGAAAGATGAAAGCTGATTTTTTACGAATAAGAATGCATTTGCTGGAAAACAGGTTAAATAGTCTACTATTTCTATCTATGTTTTTAGGACCACTTACGTTTATTCCGTATATTATATTTATGTAAAATATCACAATATGTTAACATCAAAACCATTTTTCCACATAAAACTAATAACCCTTTTTCCAAGTCGTGTAAACGTGTATAATCACATAAAAATTAACCCCTCCTTTTCAGTCACGTTAACGCTATATTATTACTCAACAATAATTGTTAATTAACCAATTAAAATACTCACCTAGTTATAAAAATCAAAACACTTGAAAAACTAGACCACTGCACCGAACTCAGAGAGCCGAATGACCGAACAAACTCAAAACAAGCTTATATAATAACAATATAAGAATTGCATAAACTTCTGTGGATCCGTGTTGAATCAACTTTACTGCAAAACTTTTTACAAGTCAAAATAACCTCTAAATCTTGAGCATAAAGATCATTTTCTTGTGAAGGAATATAACCTTAACTGACTAATAGTCAATAGGACTAAATTAATTGGTTCGCTAATTTGTTGTTATATTGTCAGCGGAATAAATGAATGGTCAGTTAAGATCTAAATGGAAGAGTTGTGGACATAACCTCGAAAAAAATATGTAGTCAGCCATGTAGATAGATATTTTTTATGAAATAGAGTAAATTTTTATTGTATTCCACATCTTCACTATATATAGCCTTTTCATATTCCACTGCTGGATATAGGTGTGTTTGCATGTGCCAGCTGTTTTTATATTCTAAAGACCTGATCTACAAAGGATCCACAATTAAGATTTTGTCATCGATCTATCTCGCTTTTCACTACATATCAAAGAACTATAAATCAACTTTACCGCTAAAATATTATTAGATCATGGTCATTTTTTAAATTACTATCATTCATTTCCAAAACTGAGGGCCTGAAAATTATACCAAAAACTAGCTGACCAATTAATATTTCCTAACAAACATTACGGGCAACACGCTACCATTGAAATTTGAACTATGTCTACTTTGAAACAAAGATTATATTCACTTTCAAGAAATGTAACCTTAAGTGACTAATCGTTAAAGTTTGGTAAGCAGGTTATGTTATAAGAAAAAGAACTGTAACGTAAAGACATAAGGTATATTTTGTAAGTTACATTTAAGACAGTAACCGGAGTTCAATTCAAGTTAGCGCAACTTGGGGTATCCCCCAAAATCCGTATGGCTAAGAATGAGTGGAGAAGACTTTTCATAGATACAATATTTTCTTGTAAGAGTACTTACCGTTACATAAGACACAAGATGTTATAATAAGAGCATAATAAGATGACATTCATAAGGGAAAGCAGTGGCACTATTTGCATAAAACGATAGAAAAAAATATTATAAAGTGTAAAACAAAAAATAAGCCTCTAATAAAAACAACAACAAATTACAAATACAAATTATTTATTCACAGCACAATAGTTACAAATATAACATGACTTGTGAACACGTGGCAACACCGCCGCTCGCAACACTTGACACTCCCGGTTTTTCGGTGTTTAAAATAAGAATCATGTCGCAAAAGACATTAGAAACCCTTGTACGGAATCTAAATAAAGAGCTTTGTGATAAAATCGATACGTTACAGTGCACAGTGATAAGTCAAGGCCGTATTATGGAAAAACAACAACAGCTGATCGAAGAACTCAAATCAGCTGTTCTAGGTAATGGCGGACAGCAGCCGACACAACCAATAACAAGTGAGAACGTCACCCCGACGTCAGCACCTACGACGCGTACTATTCGTCCGGCGCGTATCGCTGCACTGACAGCTATCGCATCAACGAATGGAGGGAAACGTGCGCCCGCGCAGACCAAAGTAAAGGCCAATCAGAACCCGCAAAAGTCGACAACTGGTTCTGGCTCGAAGGGGTCTACTACGAACTCAAATGTCGATGCCACAGAAAAACTGACGAAATCGACTCGTGAAGTTGCTACGGATCGAAATCTGACCAATAATAAGATACAATATCATCAAAAAACGACAAAAGCTGAAGAAAACTGGCAAGTAGTGAGTCGGAAAAATAAGACCCGCAAATCAAAGGTCTTTCGAGGAGCCGGTGCTGCAGATGAAGATCTTCAGACGGTAGAACGTGTAAAGTGGATAACGGCATGGTCATTCTGACCTGAAACTACTGTCGAGACTATCCGAAGATTTGTCAATAAGCGGGTTACTTCTACTGAATACCAGATCGAGAAACAAGAAATCAAAACTGCGAGACATGCTGCGTTTTTAATTGGATGTCCTGAAAGTATTTTTGAAAAAATTAACACTCCCGCGACGTGGCCGCCCGGAGTAATGTTTGCTGAGTGGTTTCGGAGTAAGCCCCGCGTCGACCGGGGCACACCATCATCATCGGAGGGAGCTACCGCAAGCCAACTGCGCGCGCGGTCTGCCGCCATCTCACTCTAACGCGGATAGCACGACACAACAGAGCGAGACAGACGACACCGCTGATAAGGGATCTATTGTGGTTTGTCAACACAACATGCGCTCTTTGAAAAGTAAGAATAAGACTAGTAAACTTGAAGTAGAACTATTAGGTAACATGAAATGTGACGTTTTGTGTTTGACGGAACATTGGTTACGAACAACAGAGATTAAAACTATTAGTATTAATAATTATATACTGGGGTCTTTTTATTGTAGACCTAAAATTGAGCATGGCGGGTGTTGCATTTATGTCTCAAACGATGTTAAGTTTAAGAACTTAAAATGCTATTCAGAATTATCAGTTGAGCAAATTTGCGAGATTTCGGCTATTGAACTTATAGAAAAGAATCTTACCATTATATGTATTTATAGGTCGAATAAATTTAGCGCATCATTGTTTTTCCCTGTGATGGAACGTTTGTTCGACAAGCTAATGTGTGACAATCGTGATTTTATAGTGTTGGGAGACATTAATATTGACACATTGTGTTCGGTTAATTCCGACATAAGGCAGTTAAATGATATACTCATATCTTACAACTTAGTCAACATTGTTGACTTTCCCACGCGAATAGAGGGCTCCGCGAGCACCTGCCTTGACCATGTGTATGTGGGTCGTGACGCGGCTGCTGCGGCGCGCGCGCGCTCCCTGACCACACCGATCTCGGACCACTTCGCGGTGCGCTGTGTGGTGCCGTGCGCCGCGCGCGCGCCGCCTCGCCCGCCTGACCGGGTCGCTCGTTCATACACGCAAGCAAATAAGCGTAACTTTGTCGCCGCGGTACAAAGCGTAGATTGGCAGGAGGTTGAGAATAAAAATACTAACTCCTGTGATAAGTTAGCGGCCGGAGTAGTAAACATACTCCAATATCATAACGATATATGTTTCCCTATAAAACGGCAAAATTATAGCTCTAAAAAAGTTATCTGGGTGACTGATGAGATTATAAATTTAAATAGAATTCTGACCGAAATGCATAGATTAAAAATTAAGTTTCCTCATAATAGAGATCTACTGCAAAAAATAAATGACATACAAATTCAATATGACGCTTTAATCTTTAAAGAAAGAGGAAGGTATTACAGTAGTATAATTACGAATTCGGACAATGTCACAAAATCTATGTGGACCGTAGTACACACTGAAACGGGGAAGGCCAGAAAACATCAAGATTATGTGGACATGCTCAGGCTGCCGGACGGGACTAAATTTCCTAGCAAGAAGGCAGCTGTGGACGCCGTAAATATTCGGTTCACGAGCGCGGCCGCGAGCTGCGGCGCGCCGCGCGCTGACGTCACGGCCAGCGCGCGAGCGCTGCGAGCTGTGAGTGCGCCTTCTGACCGCGCGCTTAGGTTGAAACCGTTCACGCCGTTCGAGGTGTTTAAGATACTTTCGTTCGGTGTGGCACGGAAAAGAACCAAGGACGTATATGAAGTATCTGTGGAGCTCTTACACTCCGTAGCGCCTACGATGTCGCCGGTTCTAGCGTGTTTATTTAATAAATGCCTTAAAGACGGGAGATATCCGAATGCGCTGAAACAAGTTAAAATATCCCCTTTGTATAAAGGGAAGGGATGTCAAGCGGACATTAACAGCTATAGGCCAGTATCCATCATCCCCGCAGTGGCAAAAATTTTTGAGTTCGGTCTGAGCGCACGCCTGACTGAGTACCTCGCCGATTGCAACGCACTGAGCGACAGGCAGTACGCGTACCGCAGAGGCAGGTCCACGACTTCGCTGGCTCGGGAAGTTGTCCGCAGCATTGTCAGCGCACGGGAGGCCCAGAAACAGGTCGCCGTTATCTTCTGCGACCTCTCAAAGGCCTTTGATGTCGCTGACCATAGGCTCCTGACTGCAAAAATGCGGCATTACGGTATCGATAACCGGGCGCTGCAGCTGCTTACCAATTTTATGACCGGCCGGAGTCAGGTTGTTGTAGGAGATGGAGGCAGGATAAGGTCTGAATCGCTCGAAACCGGTATTGGCGTAGCGCAAGGATCGTCCTTGTCTAATATTATGTTCTCTCTCCTTCTCAACGACCTACCCGGATATATCCGGGACGGTAGTATATATATGTATGCTGATGACGTCGCGGGAATAATTACAGCGCCATCTATCGACGAACTTGAGTTTGAGCTGAACAATGCGGCTAGAGACCTAAACGCGTGGTTCACGATGAACGGTTTAAGTCTCAACATGAAGAAGACCCACTTTATCCACTTCAACCTCGCTGGCCGAGCCTACAGGAAACTGAAGGTGCAGGTCGGGGGGGTTGAGATGGATCAAGTAAATGAGACAACATTCCTGGGTATGCATCTAGACAGCGGTCTCTTTTGGGAAGCTCATATAGATCGTATGTGCGAAAAACTAGGTAGAGCATGCTTCGCCCTGTGGCGTGTATCTGCAATACTGCCGACCCCCATGGTCCGGCAATGCTATTTTGCATCTGTGCACTCGCTGCTGCAGTACGGGATCGAGCTCTGGGGACGCGCCGCTGACTGGGAACGCGTTTTCAGGATGCAAAAGCGAGCCGTACGAGCGGTAGTGCGTGTGCCACAAGACACGTCGGCTGAACAGTATTTCCGGTCCCTGGGGATACTGACCGTCCCGAGCCTCGTGTGCCTGCAGGCGGCGCTGTACGCGCGCGAGCACCTGCATCACTACTCGCACTGCGGGGCCGGAAGCGTGCAGCAGCTGCGGCACGAGCACCGCCTCCGCGCGCCGGGCTGCAAGCTAGCCAAGGCGACCAAACTAGTGCACGTGACGGCGGTACACGCGTACAACGCCCTCCCGGCACAAGTACGTGACGCGCCCTCTAACGCGTCTTTTAAACGGTTGCTCAAGCATTGGCTTGTCGAAAAAACGTACTATAACGTTAATGATATGTTAGATATCAAGAAATTTTGCATGTAAATAATGTAATCTATTATATAAATATACATAAATAATACAATTATTTAACTATTTAATTGACATGTAACTATACTTTGTTATAAATAAATTGAGTTTGAGTTTGAGTTTGAGTTTGTTATACGTTATATTAAACGTACTAAAAATCTCAAATGAGGCTGTCAGAACACACTGTTGTTTGGTGACAGATTTTATATTTAACGACTGTAGCTATCTCGCTAGGTCGCACCAGGGAGTAAGATATCATAAAATGTTCAATTAAGTATTACTAACTGTAAGTAACGTTTGGAAATTTTCTAGTTTTATTCCACTGCGCCTCTCCTTGCGAGCTTCATACATATTGAGTACTAGTGGACGCCCACGGCTTCGCTCGCATAATTTTGGGATAAAAAGTGGCCTATGACACTCCTAAGATCTTATACTACCTACATACCAAAGATCATAATGATCCGTTCAGCCGTTTTTGCGTGATGGGCGTTTATATAAACAGAGACACAGATAAATAGTCAAAAATTCTAAAAACTGCTGAAACGTGCTTTGTTATTATCAATATAAAATATACCTAAACATATTTTTTTCTAATTTCTTTTAGGTATGTACAGATTATTGACGCTCTTCAGTTGTATTATAATGTATAGATGCAACCAATAAATGCTTACCAAGAAGCCGTCTCCACACTAACCTAAGCAATACAGTAAACCGCACAAATCCTGTACGAAGTTTCATAATCCACGATTCAGTTCATGGGTACCAGTAGGTATTCCCAACGCGTATCAATATACACCTTTTGAAATATTTTCTAAGAAAACAATATCCCATGTTTTGTTTATATGCTGTAGACATATTTGATAATGGTCATAATTTAACAGACAGTTGTACAATTTACCAAGAGAACTAATGTTCTTCTTATCGAATGAGAGTGGCCAACTCTGGTGTCATGAATTTATTAAGCCGCCCTATATAAGGGCTTCTGACATGGCTTAGCGACTAAGAACATTTATGCTGGTTTTATGGCATGTCAATAAGGTTCATCAGAACATGGTTCAACTGTGAATACAAAACAAAACATGAATTTCCAATTTTTTTTTTTAAAGGAAATCAGAGCAATAAACTTATCGACCACCAATTTATTTATCTTGTTAATAAGCAAAAAGCAACAGGAAAATTCATTGAGTTCTTCAATACATCAAAACATCTTTCGTTGAAATAGGTTGTTAATATTTCAGAATCTATCAACAATGTGTTATTCAAACCTTAGCCAAGGATCAAATTTTTCTTTTGATTAAAAAGGAAATTCTTCAAAAGTGAATTCAACCACGATGTTTCTATAGGCCCTGATTTATAGTACAGGATCCCTGGTACACTTTTCATTTATCACTATCAAGCTGATATTTTCTTGGGTAGCTTCCTTTTGATTAGACGCCCAAGTTTTTCCTTACAGTAATGTTGGTATATGGTACGTAGCTTAATAGGGATAGCAAGGATGAAATATGTTGATTTGACGAATTTTTAAAATTTATTACTAACCGAATTTTTATTTGTTAATTGTCGAGATAAACATCTAAATAACGTGAATAAATATTTGTCCTACAAAATATAAGGTTTTGTTAGGGAGTCCCCTCTCTCCAACGTGTATCATTAACTAGGTCATGAAAAATAATAACTAACCAGCAATTTTTTTTTATTGGCTTACCACTCACATTGTCCTACAGATTGCATGGTATGTCATCTTGGTCCTACGCTTGATAGTAATAAACGATGAAAAGTGTACCAGGGATCCTGTACTATTAATTAATAGCCAGTCTAGGCAGTCTAGCTAATTTTAATACTTTCGTAATAAAATTAGTTAGACAGCCTAGACTGGCTATTACTGGCCACAGAAAATAACCATAATTTTCAACTCTAACAAAAAATGTTACCTTAGGCTTAATCTTAATTCTACGAATTGTACGTTCAGATAATTAGTGAAAGTATATTCCTTGTTTGATCTGGTTTTACTCACGTTGTTGCAGCGTAGCGACTTATCATCGTGATTTGTTGTGGTGGTAGTATAGGGTTCTGAAAGTGATACCGCGTTTTATTTATCCTGAAACAATGCAGGCCTTGTGAATCAATTCCCGCTCTAAGGGCCTCTGACATGGCTTAATGACTTATTTACTATCCTAAACTAAATCGCGTAAATTATAGGTAAACCAACTTATTCTGCAGCAAACACCTTCAAAATTTCATAATATTTCTTTTCTTATTGAATAAGAGTGGCCACCTACGGTGTCGAGAGATAATAACTTAAAAACAACAGACTTTATTTCATGACTATTGTTGATAATATATTTAGTGATTTATTTTTGCTTCTAAGTTCGTATATATTTTTTTTCAGGTCACTGGCTCGACATTCAACTCTTCAAAAGTTCAACAGCCGAGTTTAAAATGCCAATGACTCTACATAATTATTATTATTAGCACTACTAACCGAAAAACATACATTATTGTGATGCAATTCGTAATCCGATGACTAATACTCTTAATTGTAATAACTTCATCTTAAAATCACCTTTAAGGTTTAAGAAATAGAGGTGTTTTTTCGTCAATAGTATTGAATAATGCCTAAGTTCTCCCTACATCATCCGAAAATCGCCTTTATTTGTCATGCTATAGAGGTGTATTTCCCTTGAACGTTAGCTAGGTCAACTTTCTACTAAGAAAGTGGTAGGGGAAGTCTCAAACCGGATCTTAGTCTAACTTAGTGCGTAGTCTGCCCAAGATAAGTCTGCGGGCGGATGAAATTTGTACTAAAAAACTATGAAAGAAATGATCTTAATACCTGAGATGAGATGACATTTTGATCTATCTATCGCATAATTCAATTTGGGGCGCTTCCGTGGGTCGTCAACACGTTAAATTGTAGGTCCCAGCTGTATGTCTAGTACGGCAGTCGTTAAGCCATGTCAGAGGCCCTTAACGGCTTAAGAGGCCTTAATAGGCTTGACAAACTCTCGACACCAGAGTTGGCCACTCTCATTCGATCGAGAAGAAAAAGAATCGCATGTTTCCTAAGGTTTTCATAATTTTATTAAATTTATATCTTAAACACCTCGTCACTTATTTAATTTTAAGATTATGTTATGCCTGATTGGTTGCCTGGAAAAGATCGCTAATAGCGATTAGGCCGTCATTATTGTAATATCTATGTTTTTTTATCTATACTAATATTATAAAGCTGAAGAGTTTGTTTGTTTGTTTGTTTGATTGTTTGAACGCGCTAATCTCAGGAACTACTGGTGCGAATAGAAAAAAACTTTTTGTGTTGAATAGACCATTTATCGAGGAAGGCTATAGGTTATATAACATCACGCTGCAACTAATAGGCGCGAAGAAACAATGGAAAATGTGGAAAAAGCGGGGAAAATTATTCATCTTTAAGGGCTTCCGTTGCGTGCGCTGCGAAAACGGTTCAAGATATCAAAAAAATATTATGTATGCAATAATTACTCCTCTTAAAATGATCTAACAAAATGTCCAGAACAATTTAAGATTAACTCACTAGCACCGTTTTTATGGTAATAACTATTCCACGCGTACGAAGTCGCAGCACCAGCTAGTTATTTTATATGTGGTGTTTTAATATAGTATTTATCTGTCTATCTATCTTGAAGTCAACATGTTAACCCGAGTCTTAAAGACAACGTGGTAGAAAGTGCTTCCATTAGACGTAAATATGTAAATTTATATTGCATAGACTTTACAAGCGATTTGGATGTTGTCTTGAAACTTAGGGAGTGTTTTGTTTTTAACAAGGACATTATTTTTTAGTAATGTTTTGTATAAAAATGATGTCAAATTTTTAACCACTGAAGCCTCTCAATAGCTGTAAAGATTATGTTAAATGTATATCACTCTCTCTCTCTCCTGAGTCGTATTTCCTCATGACTGAGGGTCGTGACTCCCCCACAGAATTAATTCGTTAGGAGAGTTCTCTTGAGCAAATACATCGTGGTGGGCGCCCACGGAAGACACATTTGCTCAGATATTGTGATCCTCTTACGAGTCGGTTTCCTCGCGATGTTTTCCTTCACCGTAAAGCGAGTGCAAATCCACACATAACTTGGATATACAAGTCAATGGTGTAGGGCCGGATTCGAACCAGGATGCGTCTGGATAAAAAGCAGACACTGGAACCGCTGAGCCACACTCGCTTTCAACCAGATATGAATGTCATCTTTTTTCTTCTTGTTGGTTCCTTTAGGCCCATTTGAATTGTGAATTTAATGTTTTTAAGTATAAATTATATAAAAAATAACATTCGATCTCTTCTTTACCTCTTAGATTTAATCTTTGTTAAAAACCATCAAGTTACTTACATCCTCTATGCTTACATTACTTTCTGAAAGGTAAGGAAATACTGTACATTAAGTTTTGCTTTTTTCACACACATTTGAAAACAAAAGGATGCACGTAATAGGTACTTACACGGAATAACAGCTGTACTCGTTTCTGTAATGTCTTGAGCTACTTTCGAAAAAATACTTGGATCTATTTTTTATAGGTTTTAGGTACATGTTGTAGTAAGAACCTGCAAAATTCGAGACCATAAATTGTGACTTTCAACTGTTTTTTTAAATTGTGAAATAATCTGTTTGTCATAGCACATTAGTCGTTTAGCTATGTCAGAGAGCCTTAGGGCGGCTTAATAAACTCGACACCAGTTGGGCACGTTCATTCGATAAGAACCTGTTTATTTTTTGTAAAATTTTCGAATCTTGCCAAATAAATTTGTGGTTTTGAAATACTAAACCAAGTACTTGTGCTAAGTAGGGTAAGTTAAGTACCAAGTTCTGTAGCTTCTGAAAACTTTTCGCAAAGTAATATACGCCTAAGTTATGTCTAAGCCACAGAATAATTATAGTACTCCTAAGCTTAACTTTCACATAGTAACTAAGGTAATAAGTGAAGCCACAGAATAACTAAGCAAGGAAGTAACTTAAACAGTTAAGGTAGTGGTAACCTGCCTGAATTTTCATACAAACAAAAGAATAATTATTGTGCAAGCGGACATTAGACTAAAAACTTTGAAAAATGGCTGCGAATTGTGAATTTTTAAGCTAACATATTCCATCTAAAAGAAGCAGCATGGGACCGCAGAAAATTTTGCCAATTTATCTCCAAACTTCTATGAACTTCTTATGAAGATGGCACCCGATGATGATCATATTGCTTAGTTGATTAAAATCGACCACACACTTTTATTAAATTAAGTAAAAAAAAGAAACTCTTAGTACTAGATATTTCATAAGAGTTTTCCATTAAAACCACATAAGCAAAACAAGATAGTGCTTCTTAGGAAACTTGTTTTGTAGTCGGTTGCCTACAAATGAAGACTTTATATATATTAAATATGTTTTATTTTTAATAACATACGTCTATACAATGATGCCTGCGATATAGGTTTCGTGCCCTGTGCAGGGCTCACAAGAACATGTAAAACATCTATGAATAAATTTAATATAGATAGAAGTAAGATACCTTAAAGTTTGTAAGTTTTGTAAAATAAATAAGTTTTGTATATTTGTGTATTTGATTTTAAAAACCCTCAATTTTTTGTTCTGTACATTACTTTTTGAGTGATATTTTTAGATGTTCATACAATGGTTTGTAAATACATTCAGGTCACTTTAAGTTAACTAGGAAGTAACTTGAAGAACAGTTTAGGCACTAGTATAACTTACATTCTCTATTGAAAGTAGGAAGTCTAACTTAGAGACCTAAATTACATCTCGAGCGTTTTGAAAGGCATTCTTGTATAGACAACACTTACTTTGAATGAAATATATACTTGAGTAATGATATAACAAATATATATTATACTATTTCGAATCTTTTGAATAAAAACATAGTATGGCATAATATCCCTATTTCTATAAACACATCATTTTTCACAACAGACTTAAAAAAAGGAGGTTATCAAGTCTTCTGAAAGGTGTTTTTGTATTTTGATTTTGAAGATACCGAGTTTGGTGGCAGTATTGTAAAGCACTGCCTTGAAAAATTCATTAAACATCATCAAACAAAGAAAACTAACGAATACGAAAACTTTTTCTAATGTGTTGTGGAATTTTAATATGAGAAAACTGAGAAATATCCAACTATCGTAGGATTAGGAAGCTAGCATGATTCCAGTATAATATAGTTCGACTTCTAGGAATTAGTGGGTAAAATTTTATTGTTTCTCTATATACCTTTTTGAAATGAAATAAATAATCAATCCATCATCTGCTTTTACAATTTTATTTCATGAATCTAAAATATAGTTTTACATGACTTTTTATAAAGTTACAAAAATATCATCCTCCTTCATTTTAACCCCCTAAAATAGCAACACCTTTTTAATATCCATGACTGCTAAAGTCCGGTTGCAGATAAGAAGAATTTCTTGCACTCATAGGTGTGAAAAGAACTTAAAGGCCCCAGTACACAATGGCCTGTGATGGGCCACGCTTTGCAATGCACAACTGTAGGCCACGATCTCTTGGTGTTCACACAGTGGCGCATGTCTCATTGCTGCCTGGCTAACCACTTGTGATGGACGTAGAAGTAATAACGGCTACGGCTATTTATTTATATACTGTTTACAAGTACTACAGAAGTGTGTACCTTTCTTTTCCTTGCGCAGTGCATTATTTGAGTCCCAAATTGCGGGCTCAGATTGATATAAGTAAATCAATAAACTTGAAAGTTTCTCATTGCTCCACGATGTTGACATTTTGGGCGATCTAAAGTTCTAGCAAGCAACAAAAAAGTGCACTATCCCGGTATCCCGGCCGATTGTGTGAACACCACAGACCACGCTACGCCACGATTCCTTAGAAGTGTGCCCAAAAACCGACAACTCCCCGATTGCGCGCCCTGATTGACAATAATTGTCCTCCATCATAGACCATTACCCCCTGTACACAATGGCTATGGCCTGTAGTACCTGTAGTACACAATGGCCTAAGCTGGCCCAGCTTAAGCCATTGTGTACTGGGGCCTTAAAGGCCCCAGTCCCAAGCTGGCGCTCATCGCAAAAGATTCTTCACGATCCGCAACCGAACTATACCTACTATATCTAATTCAAAATGATAGTTTGAGTAGATTCCTACAAGAATACAATAAATCTAATTTTCATCAGTAACTAAAAAAATTCAGATTTTTTTACACAGTTCTTGTAAAAAAAGTTAAACATAACATATAAACCAAAATAGAATAAGTTACGATCACACAATAAATTACATTTATACATCAAACCAATAAATAAATACAAACACACACATACACAAAAATATATATAAGCCGGAATCAACAATAATGATTAGAAATTAGTGTTTTGTCCTTATCACTCATTTCCAAAACTAACAATGTATGAAAGAGACAAAACTTATATAATTGTATGATTTACACAGGCTTATAAATAAAACGGTAAAATAACTTACAAAACAAGTAAAAATAAAATAGAACATTTTCAATATTTAACTAATAAGTTAAAATAATTTCTTACATGTTAATTTATAATTTTTGTTCGATAAGTTAAACAAAATAAAGTTAGTTTTGTATAGATTAAATTAATGGATTGAGCTTAGTGTTCAGACTACGAATAACTTTCTAAAACTTAAAAATGTGACATCTTTACTATCTCCATGCCAAAAACAGGCTGATCCGTTGCTCCATTGCGTTGTGCAAGAGAAACATTACAGATTAACAAACATACTTTTAGTTTTTATTATAAAATGTATAAATCTTTACTTGTAATAGAAATGATTTTCTAACAATAGGATCAAAGTAAAACCCACGTTTTCTTCTGAAATCTTAAATCAGTCGCGCCAGACGCCAATTTCATTGTAAATCTGAAAAAGAGTGGGTGTTAAAAATAATAGAAATTGAAAAAAAAAATGTCCTTTTTCAGAAGTAACGATTTTTTAAGCTTTTTACGATACATGACAGAAATACGAGTAGGATTTGATCATAAAAATATGTAAATAATATTAAATTTGTTTTTAATCAAATTAAAAGCTTATTTCACCGTAGTGTGTATGTGACGAGTGGCGTACAAGAAGAGAGACATATGCTCAGCAGTGGGTGATAACAACCTGATGATGTGTATGTGAGTTTATGACTTCCCGCGTTCAAATGGCTAAACTGGTTTCAATTAAATTCAGTATGCTAATGGATTATACCCTGGATTAACACGTGGGCTACTTTTATCTTCGTTTAACGTGAGTGAAACCGCTGAGCGTCAGTAATAATAAAATAAATGTTCATTTATTCATAAAGTTTTTTACACGTCAAGACATTCTCTAAGTCTATTTCCCCGAAGTAATTTTCTCCATCTAAGAGCTACTTATTTTTAAGTTAGTTATGACAGGCTGGATAGTAGATCTATCAACGCAGCGAGAGGCCAATGTGGAAAATGCAATTGATAACAACGACATTATAATGCATAAACTCCTCATTAAGATAGGTAAATAATTGATCGTCTGCTAGCGATTTAAATCGACAGTATATAGTTCGAATTGTCTCTCTATGAACGAGGCCTGTAAGTAAGGAAGGCTGTAGATAATAATGATGATGTAAGCAACAATAGACACTATCCGATGTCATGCCATATAGAAAGTCACTTCATATTCTTTTACAAACGTGGACAGGGACACTTTAAACCAGCTACAGCTTTATAACTACTGATTTTTTATACATCTATGTTTACCAAATTACGAGTATGTATAGAAACTCAGTATTTCTTCTCCATCCTTATACAAATTTTAGGGATGGAGACTATGGTTATGTTAATAATAATGTTTACTATCATATTGTCTGCTCAACAGTCAGTTTAATTTTTATTTTAATTTGAATGGTGATGATGCATTTCAAGCCGATTTCGGCTACGGCCAATATACTTTCTGCGTGAAGGTAACTATAATTATGTAAATGATTTATGTTATATACTGAATAGGTGTCTGGGTTGTTTAGTCTATGATACGAAAGAAAAGTTCATTTGCAACGGAAATAGATTTAGACAAATATAATCGAGTTGCATGGAAAAAGTTTGCTGTCTGAGAGGAAAATAATTGTATTTTATTTATTAGAAAACAAATAGGGATGAATGGAAGAGAAATGCAAAGACCTATTCAACCTACAAAAAGTGCTGAACCTATTTTGGTGAAACTAAAACTAATCCATATATGGTATATATATATTTCCCCGAGAATAAATGCAGCTAAGTGGGAAGAACGCATACAGTAGAGACCTTTATAAAGCTCAAAAACGACTTTACCTATTTTGATGAAGCTTAAACTACATTAAATTATCTAAATCACGATGAATCCTACCGATACAGTTTTATGTTACTGATAAATTTAAGCTTTATTTAATAAATTTTAGTTCAAAGCCGAAATTACCAATCTATTTATTGTGAAGTTTCCTGGCCGTCACCAGCTTGTTGATGTCGTGGTAGGCAGCGATCATGGTATGCGCGGGCGCAGCGTTCGCCGTACAAGTGGGGAAGGACTGTATGCAGTCGACGCCCTCCTGGCCGCGCCTCGCAGCCCTCATGTAGCGGAAGAAGCGGAGTATCTCAGGGTTGTCTGACACTGGACGACGGAGCTCGTTCAATTCTCTGGAAAGGAAAAGATTTTAAAGTCGTCAATTATTTGTATTAGTAGAAATATTTCTGGAAAAATACTGCCAGTTATAAAGCAGCATTGGCATATCGGCATCAATATATCGGCTAGATCGTAGATCATCATCATCGTTACAACAACGCTTAACATCAAGCGAGTGCTGTGGTCAAGTGGGAGCTTATCTTGCATAAAAAAGGTAATAGTAGAGGCAGAATAATTACCTACGACACGACAATGCTTGATGTCTGTTTCTATATATTTATGCTCGTGTTTCACAAAGGTACGCTTTCAAAAACTGTTTATTCTGCATCTCTAAGAATTAATAAATATTTATTTCATGACAGGAAACTACTGATTTGACAGAAATGCTTAATCATAAATTATCGCCCAAAATCTGGTGTTCTACAAGGATTATGGTATCACCTAAACTATTCATTCTGCATGTTAATGATGTCTTTTTTTTGAAACTTCATTAGCTTTTGAATCGACATAACTAGTGAAACCCTATATCCAGATCATAATCATAGTGTTGTCTTGTACAAAAAAGTTAAATAAAACTATACTAACCTGCTAAGTTGTGCAGATATAAGGTTGCTGTAGGGCGCGTACTTTGCAGGGCTCGCGTACATGAGACATATGAGCTGCTCCCGACATGACTCCAGTCTCACATCGTGTACTGTCTGACCTCCTATCTGGGGAGCGGCCTCTATCGCGTTCTCGGATGGAGCTAAACCTGGAAGTGGAAAGACAAATTTATGGTGTTAATCTTCCCTTAGATGTAACGACATGAACCCAATGGTTATAAAAATCATCAAACCATATTATTACTATAATGGCTAAGTTTGTGAGTTAAGGTGTGTGTCGAGTCTTCTTCACGTGTAAACAACTGAACCGATTTGGAATAAATTTGGTATAGTTGCAGATTGGATTCTGGATTATAACATAGGTTACTTTTATCTCGGATTAATGTCGACTGCTCCGTTAGCTTAGTTGGTAGTGGCTCTGCCTTCTAATCTAGGGGTGCGGGTTCGATTCCCGCATAACACAAGTAATTATGAATATTAAAATTTGTAGTTACTTGTGTTGAGTCTGGTCGTTTCTATGTATAATAAGTATGTATTTATAAAAGAAAAGTATATATGTATTATATCCGTTATCTAGTACCCATGATACAAGCGTAAGCTTAGTATGGGGCTAGATGGCGCTGTGTGATATGTCCTGAAATATTTATTTATTTATATTTATAAAAAAAAATTAAAAATTTAAATGTGGCTTACACAGCAGCCGTGATTTTATGTTTTATTGAAGCGCAAGTTGGTATTTGAGTAGCCCAATTCGTTCTTTAAACTACGTTTTAACAGATAAAACAGATTAGCTTCAATCGTAGTGACAGCGAGGAAAAAAATACAGGAATAACAGATGAGCTTATATTCCGTTTTCTGTTTTACATAGCTAGAATTTGATGAATTTTAATGCATAGGTTTTTATAATTTAGTTAAGGAAAATTGGCCAAATAAGAATAAGTAATTACCAAGTCTTGCAAAAATTCCGTCGAGACGCGAGAGAAGTGGTGAGTAGAAGGGGTCATAGTTGCTCAGGATCATAGAAGATGCTGGAATCTTCTGGAACACCTGGAAAATGCAAATTTAAAATCTTGAAATAAGATCAATTAAATTAAAACCAGGCAATAACGAGAATTTCTATCCATAAGTGACTTAAATATATTAATTATGAGATCTACCCTATTGAATTAAAACCTTTAGAAAATTAGGCAATAAAATTGCGAGCATTTCTATGCGACTAAAATTATGGCTACAGCTAAGTTGTCTTGCTTCGTCTTCATGTAGTATGAAAGCAGCTTACTTAAGTGAGGAGAGTTTTTCTTGGGACCTCTCACAGTTTCACGACACAATATTGTCCTTTTATTGAAACAGGTGGAAAATAACCTACCATTTTGATCACCCATCCAAAAACGTACGGCATCGAAAGATGAGAATTGTCATGGATGTTCGTGATAGTAGATAAAATATTTATTAGCGGTAAAAGTTTGTCTGGAAAGATGACTTTTAATGATGACGCCTATCATTTACCCGGTTAAAGTATATTTTTCTCGCTTACGTATTTTTCCATTGTACAATAAAGTCATATTTTTAAGTTCCATAGTTCAATTTTACACGTGGCTTTGCTCAAATATCAAAGTAAAAAAGGACCTAGTTTATTCGATGCTCGCGAGGGACAAGTGCTCTTATTAACTGTAAAATAATCTACTCCTATTGTGAAAGAGAAAAATGTATTGGAGAAAAAGTCATGTGAAAAAGTATTCTGCGCAAGACGGATAAGTTTTATCTGTTTTAATCCTTATAAAACGCCAATGAATTGTGTTAAGTCTGGTCGTTTCTATGTATAATAAGTATGTATTTACAAAATAAAAGTAAATTTTATATATTACATCCGTAATCTAGTACCCAAGCTTAGTATGGAGCTAGATGGCGCTGTGTGATATGTCCTGAAATATTCATTTATTTATTTAATTATTGTTCTCAAACTATTTTACTTCTCTTGAAACAAAAACAGTAATAATTTATTTACCGTAGTGTTTGTAACGGCTAATTTTATTCGTGCAATACAATATACCTGGGCCCTCAATACTATGTATTTCAATGCCCAAGAAATCTTCCCCAACCACTGGGTTGTAAATTAAACACCACTACCACTGGGTTGGCATTGGATTACATAACGATGCATATTATAATAATAATAATAATTCATTTATTCATCTATAGTGTTACAGCGTTATTATAATAGGTATGTGATTTAATAATAAAGTGTTTCACTATGAGATAAGTCTTACATTTATAACCTATTTACATTTTGAGTGACGATTTGATAAGTTATTGTAATTCATTACATAGCTAATTAAGTAGGTACCTATCTATTATAATTGATATTAATATGAGACAATTTAAAAAGAATAAATAAATAAATTAAACATTTATGTAGTTAGTTACTTACACTAATTTTCAGCTGTATAGGGGCTTCGTCAATAAATAATTATAAAATATAAATATAATAAATTATAAAATTACAAACTTTCTCAACTTATATTACCTATTACAACTATTTTATTGGATAACGACGCAAGGTGAAATACAAAGCACCTCCAATGTTAAATAAATAAATCTATCCAACTGTCAATCCCAACATACGAATGGCACGCTAACGTAAAATAATTTCATTTTCCCCTAATTTCGAGGTCCTTTGATAAAGTGTCACAAACAGGCAATTTTCTTTGTGTCTTGATCAAAAGACATACTTACTTTGTAGTTATTTGCGGGTTGCATCTGGTTCTGATAGTAGCTGTTCTTCGTCGGTATGTGCTGGCCAGGGATACCAAATCTGGAAAATATTCGTGGAAATTTTTAGAAAAGTTTTGCTTATGGCTGTGAGAGGTTTTCTTAAGAATATTTGCGCTTTTAAGGCTGTTTCGTAGAAACTCAAATAATACAGGGATTCAAAGTTACAGTTTTTTTTTAAATAATAGAAAATAGGGTTATGGCCTAGGATAGAATAAGAGAAGAAGAAGAATGGGAGTTGGATAAGACAGACTGGAGATCGTGTGACGCGCTCGTGAGGAGACCTATACTCAGTAATTTTCTCAGCCCGTGACCTGGTAATGAGAAAATTTATTTAATTAAAGCTATTTTAGCATTACCTACCATGTCACTTTACCAGTTATCTGACAACCTATGGTACTTTCGGCTGGGTATACCACGATATAAAAAAAATGTAGTCCGTTACTTTCAGAAGATACAGTTTAGCAGATATTTTGTTCATTAAGTTTCGTAGCATTTTGGTCAGAAACTATATACATACATAGGTACTGCTAACTAAAACTAATCAAGTCTACAATGTTGGAAACAGTTCCTTGCCAGTTTTATTTAGTAAGTTTCATACAAAACATCTGTAGAA
The DNA here is from genome assembly GCA_964023185.1 of Macaria liturata. Classification (NCBI taxonomy): domain Eukaryota; kingdom Metazoa; phylum Arthropoda; class Insecta; order Lepidoptera; family Geometridae; genus Macaria; species Macaria liturata. The sequence goes on from OZ026806.1 coordinate 15,147,675, forward strand.
AAAAAAGTACATGCCATGGAAATATAGTCCAAAATGTTGTCGTTTATGATATTATTATATTTGAATAAATTAATTCGAGCTTTTCTAGTTACAAGTAACTCAGTATTACTTTTCCTACACAGTTAGGTAAAAGTCCTAACGATGATTAGTCAGTATTCGGCAATATTGGTCCAATTTGCGTTTGTGCCAATAAAAATAATAAACGCGCTTCCCCCAGAGGAAATCAAATGAATGCCTCAATTTGAGCTATTTGGTTAGTAGACATAACAAGATTTTCTTAAGGTTCGTTGGTTTTTCTCAGAAGAAGGAATCAAGTTTAGTTTTTTTCTGTCATAATGGAAAGAAATGTTGCGCGATACTTGATTGATTAGTAAGTTCGTTGACTTAAATAGGCTTGAATAATTTTACCTTCGATATTATGATTTTAGTAACATTTAGAGAGAATAATTAATTATTAGTTTAGGTACCAATGAAGCAGCTTTTCAGTTGTAGGTTGTTGGTTTTTCAAATAGGTCTCAGTCATTTTCATTTACTTCATTTATTTATTCATTTATTCATAAGCACAATATGGATTGGTTAAAATGGTCTTAAACTATTACAGTATCGGCTCCATATTGTAGCCTTACGGTTTATCAGTACAGTTGCTACGAAGATGTAGCAACTGTACTGATACTTATTTGTGTAAGTACACTCAATTATAAAATGCAAATACCGTTTGGTTACGGTTATGGAAGTGGCATACTATGGTGGCGAGAGTTTTGAACTTCCCTAGACAAGATATTTGGCTTGTCAACGGCAAATATAGCAATTTTGTACAGCTACATTATGTTTACTTGCTTGGAGATACATCGAATTGATAGCAGAACACGTTCCAATAATTTCTAGAAATGTTGTCTGTTTGTTTGTCTCTGTTTGTGTGTTTATTTAAATGCTCATCATGCAAAACGGCTGAACGGATCATCATGATTTTTGGTACGTAGTATGAGGTCTTAAGACTCGTCATAGGCTACTTTTTATCCTGAAATATTGTGAGCGAAGCCGCGGGCGTCCACTAGTAAAACATAATATATCTTACCGAGACATATCAACGTTCCCTAAATCGTTAGCATCGCCTCCATCATTCGAGTCTGGATACGCGTACGCTCCTGCAGGATTGGTCTCGTATCCCATTGGCTCCTTGTTGTCGCTGTTGTACGCTGTCTGCTCTTCGGCGGCGTTGATTGGCGGGTAGCTGGCTTGGGACGAGCTGGCTGAGAGCTGGGATATGCCTGGAAATTTATAATATATATTTTTAATATATTTTTTAACTAAACGGGGTTTGAATTTGACCATAGTTTGCCTGATAGTGAGCAAAGGCTTAAGATGAAGCGTGCTTTCCCGGTAAAAACCGATTCATTCTCGCTTTGAATATATCGCTAGATTATATTTTAAATAATTTAATGAAATATGTATTTTATGAATAAATTAATTAATGGACTCAATAGGATTTAAAATAAATAGAGAATTAAATAAGTAATTGATAGAGTTTTAGCCATAGATTTCAAATAAGCTTGGGAGATCGTTAAATCTTTGCATAATAAATATTATGTTTCATGTTTGCAGTCACATTTATGAATCGTAATGAATATGCAGTATAAACCAATTCGAAGGTATTTGATGTAGATCTTGCTAATGCACAGAAGGCAGTTTTAGGCTGATTTTCTTCAAACAAATATTAACATAAATTATAAGCGTTTGGAAAACTTAAATCTCTATTAGAAGCAGCTTTTCAATTGTGCATTCAATTGAATAGACCGAGTTTTCCAAACAACATCAAACTACCCCAAGCTATCAACTTTATAAACACCCTCAAGATACGTATAACATAAAGCCACCATGCGTGTCTCCCCGACTCACGAAATTGTCGAAAGCTGAACACATATATCACACAAACTTTGGAGGAATATCTTTGCTGGAAATGTTACAATTATCCTTCCTTCACAAGTCCGAAGAGGAAGAGGAAGGCCGAGAAGGTCATAATATGGACCAAGTAAAGGACAAGGCGGGTGTCTTGTTGTATAAGGAGGTCAAAGAATTAGCAAAAGTTTGGAACGGATGCCATATGCTCCACAGACAAGGGCTTTTCTCATAAATTTATAAAAATGATTCTTCAAATATACGGACAAAAGTTTGTTAAGCAACTAAAAAAATCGTAAGAATATAATGTGTAAGCCTATAATGCGTAATTCAAATATAAGGACAAAAGTTTGTTTAGCAACTAAAAAAATCGTAAGAATATAATGTGTAAAGCTATAATGCGATCTGTCTATTTGTATTGACCAGCAGTCCCGTGTGAGAAGCAATTTCATTCCGGTATAAATACACATACTGCAGACGCCCCGCGGTGTTACTAGCGTTGGTCCGGGATAAAACTTAGCTTATTAATCCAGGATCTAAACTCTAAATGAAGCTGTTGAAACGTGTAAAAGTTACAAACATACATTTGCGCGCACAAACTTTTGCTTCTGGCTGTTTATAAAAAGTGATTTATATAGTATTAGACCTTATAAAGATTAGTACGATTAAGCCATATCTAGTAATTTATTTTTGAGTTTGAATGATTTATCACCGTAATCCTCCCACCAAAAAGCCAAGTTAAGAATTTATAACAGCTAAAAGGCAAACGACGAGCTTTTCAACACGACAATATGTTCAAAACTTTGTGGCAATAGATATTAGACTATTTACTCATAGAGATATATTACAAACCGTGTTTTGACTAGTGAAAATCGGAGTAAAGAGAAAAGATAATTCTAAGGGATTATTTTGCATGTCCATATTAATGTTACAAAATATAAATTAAGTCCTTATTTTAACTACTTATTAATAAACGAAACAGAACATTTAATTTCCTGATTATTTGTGTAATTAAGCAATTACCTTGTTTGGTAGTCAAAATAAATTTAATAAAGGTCCATTTACTTATTTTGCTAACTTTGGAGCCTTGGAGCGAATCGAACTGCTCAAAAACTTGTACTTAGATGAATTAAAAATTTTTCAACTATGGACAAGTGCAAACCTGGTCAAGTTTAAAAAATATATATATTACATCACCACGAGTACCATTAACTAAAAAATAAACAAAAGATGAACATAAAATGCATAATATTAGCCTTAAATCAATAATAGGATATGATACGTCTATAATCTAAAACATCAAACATCACTCGTAGAAAACAACTTTTTGCCAACGACTTGGTCGACTATAAATTGCCTGCCTATTTGTAACTTTCCTTAATCAGCAGTGATTTTTGTAACAAAAGAAGCATTTGTCTTCTTTGGTAAGTTAGTTTTTTGACAGATTGCCCTCGGCTACAAATGGGCCAAGGTTAAGGTCACACAGTATTGGAAAGGCAATATTCACAGCTGTCATTCAGAAGTTCATTGAGTTTTCGGATAATCACTTTTTTCGAGTTCATTTTCTAAGACGAATAATTGTATTGTTATGTTTTCTTTGTTAGTAAATTTGTGAGAGTGATTTAAAAATATTGTTTTTGAAAAAGGAAAACTTAGAGTAGAGTTCAACCTAACAAAGTTTAGTTTCTATGTCAAACATTATTTTCACTATATTCACATAGACTTTTATTGGTCGATAGGTGCAACCATCGCTCTCAGTTCTGAGAAAACCTATTCAGCCACATTTGGACATATCACGACGAAATCATAAGGTAAGTGAAAAAACTCTGTCATCCATTCGCCATGACTCACGATAAAACATGATCACCATAAACAGTGAAGATTTTCAAGTACGAGTATCTTACTGAAAATAACGACACGCTACCCGAATATATGTACTTACTCTTTATCTTTTGCCATAACTCAATAGTATATAGTAAAATAATGATTCTTCTTCTTATCCGATAAGATTGGTCAAATTTGGTGTTGAGAGTTTATCGAACCGGCATTGGCAGCGGCCTGATGTGGCTTAACAACTGCAATAGCAAACAGCAAACAGTAAACAGCGTAAGCGCTCAAATGTAATGCTATTTGTTGATGACCCATCCAAAGACTGACCGCGTTAACAGTTGCTTAATATTGGTAATCCGTTGCGATTGCTCTCTAGCTGAGCTACATGTGCTTCATAATAAAGTCATAATTAAAGTAGACATTATAAAAAATGTAAAAGAACGTACCTTTTCCAAGTATTTTCCCAAAGCTGCCCAGAATGCTGGGTAGAAACATGGCGAGCAGCACTGACTTGATCAGCACCTGGCCACCGATGAACAGCGGGAGCAGGAACTTATTCATACCGAACGCTGGAATTGAAATGAACAACTTGTTATTATATTTTACTTGTGGATGCTCGCGACTTGGCTCGCGTTGTATCAGGGAAAGAAGTAGCCTATAATGCTCTTAAGACTTTAAACTATAACCATACCATGAATCAAGAGGATCTGTCGGTCCGTTATAGCTTAAAAGTGAAACAAAAAGACCAAAAGACCCACTTTTGCCTTTATAAGGAAGTTCGAAGCTGTTGAAGTGATCATAGCTATCTCGGGAATAGGTCTCTTATCTTGTACGCCATTATTTACGGTCCAGCATCGTGTATTACAATCTAGATTTAATTATTTAAATATTCAGATACTCACATCTGAATCCTATCAGTCTTGCGGCTTTTGGTAGGTCTATAGACAGTACATGAGTATTTATAAACTCTTTGACTCTCTGCAGCACTCTGTACTCAACCGTGTATTTACTAAATAGTCCTTTTCCCTCTTCAAGACTCCGCGCATCTTCTGTCCTTGTCTGGTTCTCTTTATTTTTACCATCTTTCACAGGTTCTATTTCAATCCCTTCAAATAATTTAAATCTGTCTTTACTCAGAGCTCGTTCCAGTAAATTTTCTACTTCTAATTCTAATCTATCTATAGTTTTATTAACAACTGAATCTTTCTCATTGAGAGTATATATAACATCAAAGACATTATGTACAAGTGATTCTGTATTATCTACTTCATTATTACTATTCAAACAATTATGGCATTGACTATCTAAATCTAAGTCTGTTTTGGTTATGCTTTCTGTGTTCTCTTCACATCTCGTTTGTGTGATGGATATGAGTAAGATTATTAGGAGGGTGAACCTCCGTTCCATTTTTCTATGATTGCCTTGCGTTTTTCGGTTTATAGGGTTCATTTTTGTTTGGTTGTAACCTCATCACCGGTGGCTCGGGATCGTCGATGTTAGACTAGTAGAGGTGAAATCTGGAACAAAGAAAGGTCAGATTTATTATTGGATTCACAGCATTGTTACGTGTGTTGCGGAAGATGCTATAAGCAATAGAGAGTTTGATGGATAAACAGTAGTGATAATAACATCGTGGGAAATCTATATTATGAGTGATTGTTTTGTTACATACCGTTGAACTATTTATACCAATATTAATAATTATTCAGTCCGACAGTATATGAATTGATTTCCAGATTTTGAATCACTTTTGAATTGTGTTATTTTCGATATCTAACAGACGTTTAATGAGTATTGGCGGTTGTACACAAGTCAAAAATTCTAAATTTGTTTTTAATCCATAAAATTCCTACTCGCACCAACTTTTACGAATTAAACAGATAAATTGGAAAGTTAATGATGTTGCAGCTTAAAAAGAAATTAATTAATTTACCAAAGTAACTAGAACGTAGAAAGTTGGCTTTTGATGCGATGACGAGCTTCTTTTAATAAATAATGATGCAAAAATGAGTAATCAAAACGTAAATATTATTTCCGTGTAATAAAATATTTATTAACATTTTTCATCCATTTTAGTGACGATGCGTGACACACTTTTTATGATATGATTGCGTAATTAATTAATAAATAATTAGTAGGGATACTATTGTTTGGAAATGGGCAGGTCTGTTATTCATTAAAAACAGTTAAGAAATGCCGGTTGGTTGCATCTTTTACCATTTATTTTAGAAAGTATCTGTTGTAATGTCACAACAAATATTTTCTAAAATAAATATTACGGCAACAGGAAGACCACCTTTTTATTCGAAATATTTTATTTTTCTTTTTTCATCCTTTTTGTTGTCTGATTTTAGAAATTAATTGCTTATGCACTCTCATATAATTCTTCTTAGGTAAGTTACCAGTACCTCTGTATAAATTCCGGTCACAGAAGGATATTGCACGTGTCGTTAACAACAATGGCTACCCTCCGTTCGGTCAACGTGTTAATTATTTTCAATTATTACGACAATGCCACAGATACTATGACCTTTACGGACCCGAGTATTACTACAGTATAATCGATAGCTATAATGGTTTTATTACTATTTTGTTTCTTCATATTTGTCTTGGTTTATTTACAGTAAGGTTTGGGTTAAGATGTCACTCATGCGAGTGTCGCTTCAAGTGAACAGACTTTTTTTTTACCTACATGTATTTAAATGCGCATATGACTAGAATTGGCTTGATATTCAATAAACCATGAAAGCAACTTTACGTTCTACTAGAATAATTGTTTTGTTACATACCGTTGAACTATTTATACCAATATTAATAATTGTTCAGTCTGACAGTATATGAATTGATTTCCAGATTTTGAATCACTTTTGAATTGTGTTATTTCGGGTGTGTTGTTTGCGGGTTCGATTCCCGCCTGACACAAGTATTTATGCATTTTAAAAATGTATAATTTCTTGTTTTGAGTCTGGTTGTTTGTATGTATAATAAGTATGTATTTACAAAAGAAAAGTATATAAGTATTATATCCGTTATCTAGTACCCACGTCACAAGCGTTTGCTTAGTGTGGGGCTAGATGGCGCTGTGTGCAATGTCCCGGATTTTTTATTTTATTTTTTTATTTAATTGTTTCCAACCAACGTATAATGAAAAATACGAATTGAAATGAGAATTATTTATTTTGAAACAAGAAATTAGGTACGAACACAGTTAACATTATTATGGAAAGTAAAAAGCCAATCACATTTTGCACTTACACAATTTCCTGTCACAAGCCGGCCTCAACTCGGCATGTGCTGACTGCGAACAGTCAGCGCTGGTCTTCCGTTGAGACCATCGAGCTAGGATTAGAAACCGGAAGGTGACGACACCTTCTTTCCGTGTTAATAGAATTTGTTATTCAGATGATAATCATTCTGTTCGCTTCAACTTTTCACAAGACTTGATTTCACCGGTTGCGTATTTAAAATAATAATTAACTTATTCCTGTCTGACCCAGATTTATTTAGTTTTACTAAACCATGATGGTTGTAGTTTCTAGTAGCCTCCAGAATATAACAATACCCATCACAGAAATAGTGAGACCCTGTCCATGGCAGTTTTCCTGTGTGTATTACTTTCCTCATTTTGTCGGCAAAATTTCATCTAAATCCATAGGGTTGCTAACTTTGGGAGCGCAATAATATATACGAAATAACACTAGTTTAAAAACGTTGGTTTTAAATTGTTTTTTTGTTACTCTCATCTGTCATGGTTAAAAAAGAATTCATCATAATACAAAAGAAGCCCTGGCCGTCAAAGGATGAAATGGCTAGACGACATCAGGAAATGGACAAAGCTAAGCTACCCGCATCTAAAAGAAGCAGCATGGGATCGCAAAAAGTTTTGCCAACTGACCTCCGAACTTCAATTATGAAAATGGCACCGATGATGATGATGATGATCCTAATACAGAAAACTGTCTAAGAGATAACATGTGTTTTTGGTAGTAACCGATGAGCAGTTCATTTAATTTCAGTAGATATTGTAACTTAGGTAAAATAAAGCTTCATAACGATCAGTATGTGTCGTTTGTGGAAAATGTGGATAATATCTTAAAACGAAACAGAAATCTATAAAAAGTTTACTATCTAAACACTAAACTTACTATAAAGAATGATTTCTCCACATTTCCTTCTCCGTTACGAAACCACAAATACCAGGACAATGTGAGGTTATTAGAGATAATGACATCGTTCAGGAACTTCGTGTCAGCTGCTGAACCAGCATTGAGGTTGCAGATATTTTCACATGTTGACGGGTTTGGTTAGTTTTACCTTTATTACCTATACATATATGAAAGAAAATTGATTAGTTGAGTAACTACCTTCTTCTTAACGAATGAGAGTGGCCAACTGTGGTGTCGAGAGTTTATCAAGCCACCCTTAGAGTCTCTGATACGGCTTAAAGACTACCTAAACAAGCAGCTAGGACCTACAACGTGTCGTAGGACCCACGGAAGCGCCCAAAATGGAATGCCAATCTATACAGGTTGGGTATATTTAGGTACTAAGTACAACTTTCCGATAACTGAAAAAGATAAAGGGTGAAATGTATATGTTCCTGTAAAAGTCCAAACTTTGGTAAATCCTAAGGTTTTCGTTAAAACCTAAGATTCACCGAGTCTCAATGGTCCGAATAATTTGCTCATTTTAAACTACTAACAACAAATAAAATGCAATGGTAGAAACTAAAAGCTCGTGGCAAAAATAGCGATTTAAACGATTAGAAACGCAATAGGTTTTTTTTTTAATTTGCTTATTTATTCGAAATAGCCCGTCCCTATTGATAGTCAGAATTTTGAAATCTAAACGACATATGTTATCTAATCTACGTTAAATTCATAATATCAATATTATGAATTTAACGACACAGAACGAGCAAAGTAGAATCTAATTATTAATTGATTGTTAATCTATCTACACATAATAATAAAAATGTAGAGAGTAAATGCAGAACATTGAAGATATTTAAAAAAGTGTAGAGTTGCTTAGAATTGATAGCATAACACGTTCCAACAATTTATAGTTTTTTTTTTGTTTGTTTCTCTTTTTATCTGTGTGTCTGTGTCTCTGTTTATTTAAACGCTCATCAGGCAAAAACTGCTGAACGGGTCATCATGATTTTCAGTATGCAGGTAGTATGAGGTCTTAAGAGTGTCAAACGCTACTTTTTATCCTGCATTGATGCAAACGAAGCCGCGGGCGCCCACTAGTATTAATATAAAGAAAAATTTTCTAACCAGCGAGCAAAAATATCAGCTTGACCTATATTTTAAATTTAAGAAGCCCTACAAAAGCATTATAAATAACTTTAAAGCATAAACAGGAGTGGCCATTAGCTGAATGATGCAAAATAATGAATATTACTCAGAATGGTGATGCTCAAGGACCTCATAATTAGGGTGAAAATGATTTCACCAAATTTAAGGTTTATTTTTGGTTTTTATAGCTTGTATACGAGTCAAATACGTTAAGTTAGTTTCGTAAGTTATCTTATACTATTTACACATTATTTTGATACTGAATTAAAAACCTCCTCTGCATTGAAAGTCAGTAACTACTATATTTGATATCTGAATCATTTTCATCCCAATTTCTTGAACATTTCTATAGAGCATGTTTTTCCTTCTACTACTATATACGATCTTGGATCATAACGCTGTCATTATACTTAGTATAGCTCTTCATTACAACTGACGCGAGAAAATACAACCTGTGAAGTAGAAAGAGGATTTTAACACTTAGATTTTGCGCACACAGCATCATTAGTTGCCTTTTGCACTTGATAGATAGATTGTTGAAAACATTGGGAAAAACATGTGCCCAGCGACGCCGACCATATATTAATACTAGTGGACGCCTGTGGCTACAGTCGCATATTTTTAAAATAAAAAGTAGTCTATGACACTTCTAAGACTTCATACTACCTACATATGTGCATACTAGGAGTCATAATGATCCGTTCAGCCGTTTCGCGTTATGAGCGTTTAAATAAACACATAAACAGACAGAAATTCTAAAAACTGCTGAAACGTGTTCTGTTGTGGATTTAAAGTACCTATACACAAACAATATTTTTTCTAATACATATATTCTATGTTTAGAGTTTTTACCTTCTTTAGCTTTTTAAATTGTATTGACTATGTACCAACGGTGGACAGATATAAAATAAACTGATAAAATTTAATATTGAAACTTGACTATTAGAAATTTGACAACTAAGTTACCAAAAGCGCCTCCGGCTCAAGTGAAATGGTCGAAAGTCTAGGATGCATGCAACCTATTATAATTACTAACTCTTGCTTCGGAAACATAATTGCAGTTCATAAGAAACGGGGAGTAAGGTAGACATCGCAATAAGATAGATAGATATAACTTTTTATTGTAACAAACATATAAAGAAAAAAGACAAACAAAAACACAACACAAAACTTTAAAAAAAATAGTGCCGCAACTATCGCTAGCAGCTATTTCTTCCGCAGGATGGAGAAGAGTCGATAGAATTTTAAAGGACGGGGTGTAAGCAAACCATTTTGATCAAACCAAACTTAGCAACAATTGAAACAAAAAAAAACTTTCTCAACGTTACTTTCCTTTATCAACTAAGGTTTTTATGTCCGTTAAGCCTTAAAGCATAGTTATGATGTGCTTTCAGTACGACGGGTAAATGCTTTTAGAGGTGACATCTTACTTTATGGGTATTTTTGAATAGCACTATGTACGTTACCTACGTACGTGTACCTACGTTTTGATTACTTCGGTTTTTATGAGTGTATTTTTAGTTAGGACATAAATTTGGCATAATAAAACACTGTTTACAAAGTCTTGAGTATTTTAAGAGTTATTTAAGTTCAGGATAAGCACGCTCCATCCTAGACCGTCATGATGAACGCTTTCCATCAGGCGAATCATGGTCAAATGCAAATTCATTTCATGGTAAAAATAAAAATTTGGGTCATGCGTAAAATATATGAATTTGTATTTTTTTTACGTGGGGTAGGTTAACGTTTGACTACAGCCTGTCTGATGTTAAGCATTGCTGCAGCCTAGGGTGTAATACGCTTACCTGGAAGATACCTATTAACTCTACATTTGAAGACCCTTGGATTGTAGTTGTGGATATTATTTATTTGTAGCGATTGTGCTGCATTGAAGTTTTCTATTGCTCTTTATTTTAAGTCGTTTGACACAAGTTGTTTTGTATATCAATGTTTAGTGAGGACATCCAACGTAACACACGCATAAACACGCATTCTAAACCACGCTTATATGATATATTATGTTTAGATAGAGTGTAAGATAATGATCACTTTAGTATGACTGCGCTGTTAGCTTAGTTGGTAGTGGCGCTGTCTTCTAATCTAGAGGTGCGGGTTCGATTCCCGCATAACACAAGCAATTATGAATTTTGAAATTTGTTATTACTTGTGTTGAGTCTTGTCGTTTCTATGTATAATATGTGCATATGTTTTTACGAAAGAATAGTATATATGTATTATATCCGTTATCCAGTACCCATGATACAAGCGTAGGCTTAGTATGGGGTTAGATAGCGCTGTGTGATATATCCTGAAATATTTATTTATTTTTATTTTATGTTTTTTTTTGTGACTGACGTAATAGCTAAAAGCAATTCAACTTAAAATTGGGCCCAAACACCACCCAAAAGCCTCAAAACAGAATCCGTCAGCCAAACTTTACTTCCCCATAAAACTTCATGGTACCTTTTAATGGTCCCGAACACGATGCTTGCTAAAAGCGACAAACATTCATGACACCTCTTAAGTTTTAATGGTTTTGTGTAAATAAAGTGCGCTTTTGGAATAACATTTTGTAAGGCGACTTCCTGTTTTAAGTCTAAATAGAAATGTTTATTGGTAATGGTTTGTAGTAACCGCTTTCTAGCTTTTTTTTACATGAGATAGGCTCACGCTTGACTACAACTTGCCTGATGTTAAGCAACGTTATAATCGCGCGCTACGATCTAGCGCGATTGCCTAGAAGAAACCGGTTCACTCTCGACTTGAAGACCGACAAATTATAGTTCAAGGGGTATTTTATATTTTTATTATAGGCGGTATTTTCTTCACAATTACTCAAACTGATAAAAGTTTAATGCCGTTTTAAATCCCTTTAAAGGTGAAAGTGGTAAAACATACATACAACAAACAGCTTTAGAATCAAATAATAATTGTTAATGTAGTGTAGGGCGCCCTGCCACTAGGTGGAGCGAGTGGTGGGCTGAGTGGCATGCCTTGGGAGAGGCCTATGCCCAGAATTGAAGTGGATAAGTAGGATGATGATGATGATAATTATGAATGTAGTTAATATAGACGCGTTTAATAAAAGACTACAAATGCAATGTCGATTTTTGGGAATATTTTGCCTGATATATGGTTAAAAAAATACAAAGCACAATAAAACGACGGTAACACTGCCTTAACGTGCGATCCCTTGTATAAAAAAAATATAGGAATGTATATATGTATAATCTCTAATAAACAAGATTTGAATTTAATTGTACAATATTATATACAGTGTAGGTATGTTGTATAAAAAAATAGGAATGTACATAATATAACCCCAATAAACAAGATTTGAATGTCACTGTATTACGTCTAGGGCTACATAAACCGTTATGTAAAGTCCTATATTATTAAGTTAGCGTGTGGACCCGCATGTTTACCCAAGTTTAGCACAAACACAGATCCAAAGTCAACTAAACATTATCCTAATCCGAGTAAAGCAAAACACAACACGATCGAGTTAGAACTACAACAACTTTGGTTTGTAGCGTGGCTTAGGAAATTGCGTAGAGTAGCCAATGAAAGTAAAACTAGTGGACGCTCGCAGTATCGCTCGTATTATTTCAGGATAAAAAGTAACCTGTGACACTCCTAAGATACTAAAAACTACTAACATACTAAAAAACATGATGATTCGTTCAGCCGTATTTGCGGGATGAGCGTTAAAATAAAACAGACAAACAGAAAAGCAGGCAAAATTTCATTGTTGGAACGTGTTCTACTATCAATTAGAAGTAACTCCAAAAATTTTTTTTTAATATCTTCAATGTTCGGACTTCAGAGAAACTAATATTTTCCTTAAGGAAAAAATGTGAAAAATAATAACTTTTTATTCATGGTACTTATTTTGTCTTTTTGTTTATTGTTTTATTTTTTATGGAAACGAAAGGCACATATAAAATCCAATTAGGGACTTGTCAGGTTCAAAAACTTTTACTCAAACATGCTTTTATTTGTAACATTAGTTTCAAGAAGTGTTCAGAAAATAAGTATTAGTACAAAAGACATAAATCCGTAACCGGTGATTTAAAAATATAACGAAAATCATTCATTTTCCTGTCTATTTTATCTCTCAATTACTTTCGTTGATTTCAAAAGATACGAATATGAGGACAAAACTCTTTTTCCCTTCTATTTTATTTAATTCCTTTACAACACAAACCTCAATCTACCCTTACTGAATATGAATGGGTCGGTTCAGAACTGGATCGCAAATACTTCGGAACTGGGTTGGGAACGATCTGTTTGCACGAACCTAACGTTAGGGGGCTAAGGGTTTATTTTTATAGTGTTAGTGTGTTATCGAATAAAAAAAAACGATATGGGGACCATTCGAAAGTGGACGTAAATTGAATCGCGAACCATCATAAGATATAAATATATTTATTTGACAAAACACTGGTACTTACTTAACATAACTTATAACTAGATTAATGTATACAATGTTAATGTGTTTCTTGTGAACCCTGAACTAGGCCTGGGCCTGTATCTCAGTGGTTCGAGACTGAGAGTAACCAAAATGGGATATTTAATCAGTGATTCGCGGATTTCTATTGTAAAAACATACGTAAGAGGTTACTTCATTGAAATATATCTTATCTCATTGTCATAGGCATACCCATATGTGCCTATATGCAACCAAATCTTTAAAACTACTGACCCAATTCAAAGAATCTTGTCACGTTTTCTTAGTTGAAACATACATCATCATCATCATCATCATCACATCAGCAGGTATACTCATCAGAGGGTGGACACGGATCCACCCTCTGATGACTATACCCTTAGGTCTTCTCTCTGTACATCTTCTATCTACTTATACATATAAAAAAGCTGAAAAGGGTCAAAAGACTAAATATTGAAGATGCCTTTTATAGATTGTTTGTCTGTGTATCTGTTTTTCTGTTTATTTAAACCCTCATAACGCAAAAACGGCTGAACGGATCATCATGATTTATGGTATGTAGATAGTAGAGGCAGAAGGACGGCAGGTGGACTAAAACATTAACGAATTGGAGACCCATGATTGGCTATAAAAACAGAGGTGGCCTACACATGCGGTGGGTTGACGACATTAGAATAACTGCAGGGAGCACCTGGATTCAATCTGCGCAGGACCGGGACGAGTGGCGTACTAGAAGAGAGGTCTATGCTCAGCAGTGGGCGATAACAGGCTGATGAGGATGAAGATAGTATGAGATCTTAGGAGTGTCATAAGCTACTTTTTATCCTGAAATAATGCAAGCGAATCGGCGGGCGTCCACTAGTAAAGTAATAAAAAAACTTACATCGATATGATTCATAGTCTTTGATAGATTTTGAGGCCTAAATAGAACATAAGTGATTTTTTTCTATTCTGGAAATATCATATACATGCAGAAAACAAATTTTAATTTCAATGATGTGGGTTCCAATATCATTCAGTCGAAAATATACTCTTTTCTTTTAAACTTATTGTTGCGCGATATGAGGTCTCTAATAAAATTTTAGAGACAAACCTAAAAACATCTTGTACGACTTGCATTAACACTAACAAGACAATTTTGTGCCAGACGGACTCTAAGAATATGTCTAGTGTCTACTTCTTTGTAAAGAATAAATTGAAACTCTTTAAGTTAGTTCCTGGAGCTAGAACAAATTTAATCTCACTACGAAACATCCAGAAAGCATTTTGTAAGTGAAAAGCTAAGTAAATAGAATTAACCCACGCTGTAAGATGCATTTCCTACGGAACTAAGTTTTAAGAAGCACTCAAGATTCCTTTTAAGTGTGAATTAGTTGGCTTGCAGACTGTTTGAATGCTTTGGTCAGCTTAGATGATTTCAGTAGTAGTTACAAGTTCACAAACAGAATTTAATGATATGTTGAATTAGATACCTATAATAAAAATAAAACTATCATGTACGATGTACTTGGTATTCTAATGTACTTGTACCACAATCTATACTAATATTATAAAGCTGAAGAGTTTGTTTGTTTGAACGCGCTTAGCTCAGGAAGTACTGGTGTGACTTGAATTTTGTTTAGTGTTGAATAGACCATTTATTGAGAAAGACTTTAGGCTGTATAAAATCACACTGCAACTAATATGAGCGAAGAAACAATGGAAAATGTGCAAAAAACGGGAAAATTATTTATTTTTGAGGGCTTCCGTTGCGTGCGCTGCGAAAATATGTATCAAAGAATTATTGAAATGATCTAACAAAATGTCCGCAACAGTACTTATATGTCTATCTTTTAAGATTAACTCACTAGAACCGTTTTTATGGTAATCAATTTGGTCGAAATTAATGCATTATTACCAATTATTTGTTATCTCTATCCAAATAAATGTGTTGTTGATTAAGAGTTTTTAATTGTGAACAAAATTGAAATATGATGCCCAATATAACTATTCCACGAGGACGAAGTCGCGGGCGCAGCTAGTATTACATATGTGGGTGTTATTGTGGTACTTCAAGTCATCTCGTAAAAAATGACAGGCTTTCCGTCCAGTATTAAATAATATACCCAAATTGGCAGCCATAAAAGTGAGTTTAGTGTACATACAGAAAAGAGGTACTACTTAATTAACGCGCGAAGCCGCGGCCGTCAAGTAGATTTAAGAATTCTTGATTTTTTTTGTATGTACAATACTTTTATTTAATGATAATTGATGGATTGTATTTTTTATACATTAAAGCTTAGGTAAAAAAATATTAATGGAGCTTAAATTGAAATAATGTATTCATATAATTACTTTATAACTAAGCATTTATGTATTTTAATTGTATTTAGGTACCTTTATGCTTTTCAAACCTTCAAATAGCTTACCAATTAACTATCCCGCCCTCCTTAGTTAGGGGAACGTGTTTTGGGTAACGAATCGTAAGATTCCAATCAGAGACCCGAGAATAGCCTTTCAGTGGCTTCTAATCAGAATATTGGACTTTGAACGAATTCAACTCATGGAAGTTATTTTAAAGAATTTCATAGCATCTATACAAATAATAAAGTTGAAGAGAGTAAACAAGCTGAACATAGAAAATATTAGAAAAAAATATATATTTGGGTATACTTCCAATCCATAACAAAACACTCTTAAGCAGTTTTTATAATTTTTGTCTGTTTATCTGTTTAAACGGCTGAACGGATCATCATTATATTTTTTGGTGTGTAGGAATATGAGGTCTAAGAAATGTCATAGCCTCCTTTTTATCTCAAAATAATGCGAGCGACGCCGCGGGCATCCACTACTATAATATATATTGAGGTTCTTATAACGGGTTATGCTTAGATAAGAAATATAGTTTAGCAAATATGCTATTCTTATATTTTACCAAAGCAGACCAGTTGCTGAAGAAAAAACTCACATGAGTTTATTTTACATTTATTGGGTTTTGGTACTGGATTGTAATAAATCGTTGCCAAAACTATCAAACAAACACATAGAAAATTAGCATATTTTTATTGTTAATATTTATAAGCTATTTGTTTTTTCCTAGACAATCGATAATTTTTTTATTCATGTAATTATTTGTTAGTTATTTGTAAGTTATAACGTAAATATGTGTCATTGTGCCGAAAGAAGCTTTACAGTGGTACTATTTTTACTGGTAATTATTTTTATATATGTGAACTTTAGCAAATATATTTCTCACAATAACATATCTCGAACATAATTGAGATTTGAACTAGTTTGTACAATAACATTTCTAAAGCCTACCCACACATAAATGGAATATTATAATCAAAAATGTTTTCATAACTTGAAAGAAAATTTAAATTGTATTGACACCCACGTAAGACAGAATAATTTATACTAGCTTTACCATCTAGATGTCCCTGTGTGCTAAACACCAGTATTTTATAAATCCCTAAAAAGTTGTCTTTGTAACTCTGGGGACCTTAAACTATAAATAAAATAAAAAAGCCTTTTGCCTTTGCTACACATTTGATATTTAATTAAATTGCACACTTAATTATTACATTATTATCACCAAATTAATTCATTTCACCATTTCCTTTCTTTTGTTTTATATCATGTCAATCTACTATATAAAATAAAGTCGGGTTTTCCTCCCTGACGCTATAACTCCAGGACGCACGAACCGATTTCCACGGTTTTGCATTCGTTGGAAAGGTCTCGGGCTCCGTGAGGTTTATAAAAAAGCCACTTTGGACCCTATACTATCATCATACCAAAAATCACGATGTTCCGTTGCTCCGTTACGGCGCGAAAGAAAAACAATCAAAGTAACATACCAACTCACCGGCTCTCGTTTTTGTAAATAAAATAATATGATTCTATTATTACTTACATTAGTAAAGGTTGAAATAAAACTTTAATTTCAAATATCATTCATAAAGACTTATTAAATTCTTTGACTTATGCAAATGTTCAAACATATTCAGAGTTTCACCTCTGGTTGTTCATTCAAGTTTTGTTTTATAATTTGTTTGAATACATCTGCCAAATGTAGATAATAAGCATAATTTTCATGTCAAATCTAAATTAAGTTAATGAATGTTACATTAATTAACGTCTAAGTCTCCAAGATAAAATTAGGCTGATTAGGGGTACATTGAAATCTGTAATTATACAATATAAGGAAGAAAATTTATGAATATTAATTTAGTCTGATTTTTAACTTAATAATATCTTTAAAGTTACAAAACCAATATCTAAATACATAAAATTCATGGGTGACTGAAATAGTGATCTATCAACGCACAGCCCTAACCACTAGACGGATCGGGCTAAAATTTTACATGCAGGTAGATGTTATGACGTAGGCATGCGCTAAGAAAGGATTTTTGGAAATGTCACTTTTCAAGGGGTGAAAAAGGGGATGCCAGTTTTACGTCTTAATGCGAGCGAACTCATGAGCACCCACTACTAATTAAGAATTATAGTTTTAATTATTTTTATTGTGAAATACCTGTCAGTGCTGAATACATTTAAGCCTAAGTGCTGTAGATATTAATAAAGTATAATATAGAAAATTGAACATCAATATAATTACATTACAATCCGTCTACAAGATTGGATTAATATAGACTATCTTGATTGGCCATTAGAAGCGAAATCTAGAATCTTAGGTAATTAATATTGAGCTATAATCCTAACATACATGTAAGCTGCTTTAGTACTAATTATATTTAAGTTCTAATCTTAATTGATATAATTAACTAAATATATTTAAGTTAGTATGCATATGTGAAGTTAAAAGTTTCTTATCATATTTAATTGCGGAGATTTTAGCTGAATTTGGTCTTAACTATTAAAGTTACCGGTGTTAATTCAGGATAAATATTTAACTGTGTAACCTACTCGGCGCCAAATCTATACATATAAAACTCAAAGGTGACTGACTGATATAGTGATCTATCAACGCACAGCCCAAACCAATGGACGGATCGGGCTGAAATTTGGCATGCAGGTAGATGTTATGACGTAGGCATCGGCTAAGAAAGGATTTTTGGAAATGTCACTTTTAAAGGGGTGAAATAGGGGATGCAAGTTTTACTTTCTAATGCGAGCGAAGCCGCGAGCACCCACTAGTGTTATCTAAATCGGTTACGTTTTATGTTTGGTCTTCCTGCAAACCCAAACGGCTGAACCGATTTGAATTAAATTTGGACATTGATTGGAGCCTCGAATAACACATAGGTTTAAGGCGAAAGGCGTAACTTTCTAGTTTAATATATCGCAGACAAAACCGCGATTCTTTGGTATTCTATTCGTATTTAAATTGTTAGAAAACAAAATTAATCGTTTTTATTTGAAATTTTCTCATATTTTGGGTACATTGATTTAGTAGTGAGATTTAGTGGAGGTATCTCTGCAAAAACACATTTAGTCACTCACTTAGGTCTATAGATATACAGAAAAAGTGCTATTTGTGGGATTTTCTCCTGAAGTATGATCTATAAACACGCCAAGCAATAATTTACGAAGTAAGCACGATAAACATATTTTTCTTACTGAATGTGGGTTGGATAATGTTATTTGCTGATAGTTTTAGTTTCTGTGATAAGTAAGTAAGAGGAACACTTATTATGAGAAGTTACCTATTTTGAAGATGTATGTAGGCTATGTTCATCAGGGATAATGAAGAATTCTAATGGTAAAAGTTTTTTTTTAATCGGGCCAGAACTTTCGGTGCATATATAATTAAAACAAACAAATATTTCCAAAATGACGACGCGTGGCCAAAATGCTGGCCGTTTTCTGGCTCAACGTATCAGCATTTACCACGCTGCCCTCTGGCAGTGGGCTGGAGCACTTAGAAAGATTTTCGAAGTATCTACCCTTTTTTATGTTGTAGTTAGAAGTAGTATGTTTAGTTTTTCTTCCCTGGTTTTTATGTTTTAGTAAAGATTCCAGTAATTCAATATTTCTTCTTTGTAATATTAGTGTAGACTACGCGGGTAGTACCACAGGCCGATGCTAGTACAAAAATATTTCTTAGCAAAAGAAAAATACCAATAACATTGAGCACAGAAGCCCTGACCCACTGCCGGTTTATTTATGACTGGACCCAAAATTATAATTCAAAATGTCATCGGTGAAAGTGGCGGGCGGATGCGGAAAAAACAGGCAGTAAAACCGCACGCTAATATTGTATGTTAATAGTATTTGTCATCAAGGTGTTGAAATATTCTGACAATGGAGCTTGTTACTAAGCTAGTTAAAAAGGAGGGAATTTTATTATGGCCACCAGCCCGATGAATGGATTACATTTATTTGTTTCTATTTTAAGCATTTATTTTTAAGATTGATTAGAATTTAGGTTCCTTTCTTCATTGATATTGTAAATTTTAAAGTATTTTTGTATACATGTTTGAAACTATACATGTTAGGTTTAGGTACGTCTAGAAGAAAATACAGGTTAATTTATGTCAAAAATGTAAAATGATTCAAATGTGTTGAAAACAACTCATAACAAAAATGTTAAAGCAATTAACATTATTTTTAACTAGCTGGTGCGCGCCTCTTCGTCCGCGTGGAATAGTTATTACCATAAAAACGGTTCTAGTGAGTTAACCTTAAAAGATAGACATATACTGTTGCAGACATATTGTTAGATCATTTCAAGAGGAATAATTCTTTCATACACATTTTTTTGATATCTTGAACCGTTTTCGCAGCGCACGCAACGGAAGTCCTCAAAGATGGATAATTTTCCCCGTTTTTCCACATTTTCCATTGTTTCTCCGCTCCTATTAGTTGCAGCGTGATGTTATTCCTCGACAAATGGTCTATTCAACACAAAAATATTTTTTCAATTCGCACCAGTAGTTCCTGAGATTAGCGCGTTCAAACAAACAAACATACAAACAAACTCTTCAGCTTTATAATATTAGTATAGATTTTTGAAGATTAACCAGAATGTTGCCATAAATTGTCCTCATAATTAAAATTGCCCTAAGACCTTGCTAATTTATCATAATTTCCGAGACGGTCAAAATTTTCAACACGTATTAAGGGCGCCGTTACTTGCAACCCTTTCTGAAATTCAAAGACTTACATATCTCATTACGGTACAAAAATTCAGAGTTTATAATGTCAAAATAGATTCACTCAAAGAAATCCTAACACTTATTATTTCGAGTATAAACGCAATTATTCTCTTTTCGGAGCATTATGTATGTCCAACTTTTTGAATTATATTTTACAAAATGCATTAAAAACTCACACTTGTGTCATGTGCATTTTGTTTTTCTTTAAAAAACGCAGACATGTAATTGGCAGCGAAAGCTATACCTAACAAATTGCAATTATCATGCAATGGATCCTCGATTCTGCATGCTGATTAATCTGTGGTCTTGTATTCGTTTAACAAGATTTTAATGCTCATTGATCTGTGTATGACACATTGGAACGAAAATGTACTGATAAAAGGGCTATAGGATAGCTAAGAACTATCTTATCTAGCTTATAGCTTATTATTAAATCTTGTAACAAATCAAGACCACAGATTAATCAGGATGCATAATCACATAGGTCAACGTCAACAGTGCACATATTCAAAGTGGGACAAATTAAGGAGTCTATAAATAATTTCATCGATGCTAGCAACCCTTCCCGAAATTATACCAAAAATGTACCTTAACAAAAGGCAGATAAGGGACAAGGTGCTAATTAATCTTTTTGGATAAAAGTAACTGCAATTCCAAACTTGGAGAGGGCGCAAAATGTTTTTGTCGTCTACAATTTAACTTTGAACTGGGCTCTGAATTTTAAACTTGCGCTTTTGTGTTTCAAGTGTTCTAGTTAAGGTGAGGATTGTTGCTTAGAAAAGGTTGAACTTGGTTTTAAAATATTTGAATGTAATTAAGATGGTTTGGACGGATCTTTTATATACAACCATTCGAGTAAGAACCGCCATTTTGTTACATTAAATATGGTAATTGATTTGTTTTTAGATTTAATAATATATTTTCATAATATTAAGAACGAACTAAAAAAAACATAAGAGTCGCTTTATCTAAAGAGCGTGATCATACGCAAGTATAGAAAGTAAACATTTGATAAATGAACAAAACAGGTGAAAAGTGAAAGAAAATTCTCATAATATTTTTTTTCAATTTATGCTATTCACATTGTTTTTGACATAAACAATATTTTTAAACAGACAAATTAATTCTCTTGTCCTAAGCTTTTAATAATAATTTGCCATTTCAACCTATCCGACAGACCTCTAGTAATACTCTCTTTCAGGGCAGGTAAATTAATTTTAGGCTTCTCAAAAATATTTCTTTGATCATGTTCCATTCAATAAATGAACAATAGATGGCAATCACTAGGCTTTGAATTAGCCTGGCTTTGTCGTTTTCTTAATGGAGTTTAGACGGGTGGTACGAAATCATGTACCTAGTTTAGAAAATGTTTTTTCATAGGTGTATTGATAATGGAAAGATATTCAAAAATAGTTTGTGATAAGATCATCCAGAGTCCGGAGATTTGCAGCTTCTTTTTTTTATTTACTAGTGGACGCCCGCGGCTTCGCTCGCATTCATTTGAGATAAAAAGTAGCCTATGATACTTCTTAGACCTCATACTACCTACATACTGTGAGAAGAAGAAAATAATTAATAAATTATTTACTTTGTATTTCCTAATATTAAATCTGTGTTCTAATGCTCCTATTTTATAAAGGGACATCTCGAGAATCCATTTTTAAATTGGCAATACTTAAAATGATTTAATTATTTTTCTATGCTTTAAAAAGTTAACAAACGTGTGTGTATGATAAATCGCACTCAGCTGATATAAATAAATAAATATTTCGGGACATTGCACACAGCGCCATCTAGCCCCACACTAAGCAAACGCTTGTGTCGCGGGTACTAGATAACGGATATAATACTTATATACTTTTCTATTGTAAATACATACTTATTATATATACAAACAACCAGACTCAACACAAGAATACTTGTGTCATGTGGGAATCGAACCCGCAACCCCTAGATTAGCTACTATTACTACCAACTAAGCTAACAGGCCAGTCATGACATGACAATAATTATTGCCATGTTATTTTTATTTAATAATTATAATTATTGGGCTACGCTTGCTTAGAAATGTCAGTGATAATAATTAATTAATTTAATCGCAATACAACATCGGCTTATCTACAGTATAACTAGCCACTTATTAGAAAGAAACAATATCGGGAAACAGTAATTACAATAATGATGCTCGGAAGAAACTACGTCAGTAGTTACGCCATGGGTAGACATGCAAGGCTTGCATAGATAATATAAAGCATAGACATTTAATTAAGTAATCTCCTTACATGACTTGAACGTCCATAATAATATGTATATTACTTATGTCTAAAATTATTTTAATTGAATTTGCACTGTTTTCCAAGTAGACACAATATAAAAAGTAAAATACAAAAATAGACGATATAAGTTTTTGCATCCGATAAAAATGCGGACAAATATACCAACTGTCAAAATTGAATTTGAAAAAAGCAACTTATTTACATTTTATTGAAATCAGACAATTTTACATACTTACATAAGGGTCAAATTGAAAAACCTCTGTATAAAAAAACTCACTTAGTAACAAAATGATCTATGCTGCGATTTATTTGCGATGACCAATTATAATACTATTTTGCAACAAGGTTTTACACATACACATAGGAAATACTCGCATATAATCATGGGGAGTCAATTAACAGTAATGTCGATGTCTGTTTGTGAATAAAGCAAGCAGCTCACGCGACACACTGCCGGCTACTTTCGCTTGAAACGCGAGAGCGGTGCGAGTCATAAGCGACAGCGATTAATAGGTATTGATCATAGAACTTAAACAAATTATGTTTAGATAATAAAAGTATATGTTTGAATTGTCAGTGTTCTTAAAAAATAAGAAGCATAATGTGACTTTGAATAACAACATCATACAAGATTTATGTGTAAGGAAAACTGGCATTAGCCAAAATTAGTATTACAAATGTTGTCGCCGAAAATCTGACACGAAATAATTTTGGACCTTATTTAGTGTGAATAAAGTTTATTTTTTCCAAACCTCAGAGTAAAGCCCTTCTCCCACTATGATAATTCTAGGTGACAATATTACTTGGATACTAATTCACAACTCAAAGCTATACACACACATACTACACACACACACACACACACACACACACATTATGCTACTGTAAAGTGTCATAAAATCAATCAACTTATTTCTAGACTATAACTAAAAAATTGGATTTTGTTCTCATAAAATAATGCCAAGTTTTTACATTTTCTACTTTTGCCTAAACCCACACTTTGTAACTCAATGCAAAGAAAAGATTACGACATCCAACGGAAAAAATGTCAAACAACTTTTATACGGTAGACCTAAATAACCAAAACTGGGAAACGAAATAAAAGTTTGTTCAACCAAGTTTACCTTGACCCTTAAATTATAGCCCCTGTTTTCTGGAAACTTCTAATTTTATAAAAAACTTTTGAGCCAACAGAACAAAAGAAACTTTTTCATCGAATTTCACTTATAAAAGAAAAGGGTCACATCTTTTTGGATAGTTTGTTAAGGCGAGGCATTTTCGCGCGAACTACGATTTTAGGAGGTGAGGTGTGGGGGGCCGCCCGCGCGTCTCACTCCGCGCGCTGTCCATTTCTCGTAACGTTAGCACTACGCCACAGTATAAATATTTCAGCTGTTATACTATGATCAACTTCTATTAATGTAAAATGTTATTTTTGTCAGTTTTAAATAAGCTAAGTAATAATTTATTACTTTATATCTATAAATATAAAACAAAGTCGTGTTTGTTGTTTGAAAAAAATACATAGGTTATATTAATAAAATTGCCGTGACTTTGTATATTCGCTGCTTAGATAACATGCAAAAAAAATATCACCACATTTATTACGTTTATTATCGTATACATTCTGTTTGGATATTCTGCTTTGATCTGTTTTTAGGGTTCCGTACCCAAAGGGTAAAAAACGGGACACTATTACTAAGACTTCGCTGTCTGTCTGTCTGTCCGTCCGTATGTCACCAGGCTGTATCTTATAAACCGTGATAGTTCGACAGTTTTTTTTAGAAGATGTATTTCTGTTGCCGCAATTATTTTATTTATTTCGAACACATACAGTCGTAAAAACAAATAACAACAAACATAAATTACCATAATTATTACGTTTATGATTGTATAAATTCAGCTTGGTTCTGTTTTGTGTATTATGTGACAAACTAATGATGTTATAATATACCTACTCACTCATCATTGATATTATTTTGAGATAATTTATCATCACATTCTGCAAGTCATTCTTTATCAGCTGTAGAGTTTATAGTCAATAGTAAATAATATAAAAAATAAATAGATCGGCCTATTTTATGGTATTATTGTTTAGTACATGATCCACTTACCCATCTGTCGTTGAAGTATTGAAATTCACAGGTTGCAATTCTACTAATGGACTGGTAGTATTAGATACTCGTGACTGCTTTTTCGACCTAAATTAATTAATTATAGGGTACTCGTACATAGGTACATACTTTTGGTCATACTGATATAATTTAGTCTGTGGCAAGTAATGACGAAAATTTACGAAAATTCTCATATACCTGAGGAGAAACATAAAGAATAAAAAAATTGGGCCACTTTTAGAAATATTGTTGCGTGCTTAGTAATTTTACTTTAAAAAAAAGAGTAAACTTCATAATTTTACTATAAAAGGGAGTAATTTATATACCGTTTCTTATAGTTCTCTTTCCCTGTCCTTCTTTTAGATATTAACACTGATTTCTTCCTAACTTTATTTTTTTTATTAGCCATTTTCAATTATTACACTGTGGCAAGAATGTAAGAACGGGCGGAGAAAATTTGGCACAGGTCTAACGTTGGCAAGCGCCCGATTGCGACTGACGGGGTAGCGGGCGGCGCGGCGTCTTGTCAAACTGCTGGGAAATATTCAAGCTTTGGGATTAATAATTAACTCAAAATTATAGGACTTTAGTTGAAACCCAAATTTTAGCAGGTTCTCTGTAGTATTTAAAGAGAAACATTTCTATATAAAAATGATGTGTAAAGTCAGAAATTTTATTAATAAGATATTCGATTTAGACTTTTACATTAAGCTGTCTTTGGATTTTTTTATGATCGAGTAAAGTATACCCTATCGTGTAACAAATTAGCACATTCCTCAGACAATATCCTTAAGTATATTGTATATTTTTTGCAAGACCAATATTAAGGAGTAAATACCTAAAAAATTTGATATAGTAAAACGTTTTTCTCCGCTTTTTCACTGGTGACTCGCCTTAAGTCAATAAATTGAACTTTGTCTTCTCGTGATGGGACTACTATTATTTAGGATAAGTGATCCTAAACACACTTTATTAAAAAAAAACTAACCATCTTTTTACAAAAAGGAGGTTATTGATTTGATTTTTAAATACGTTATATTGACAGAATTGCATAATATTTAAATGTTATTATGATCTATTTAGGCGACCCTGGTGCTAAATTTTATGTATATCATGATTTTATGTTTGTCCACATAATTTTCGAACTGATATTTTTTGAGATTTTTTGCACCTTATTATTACGTATATTTTACTAAGCAAAAATAAAAGTTCAATCCAAATTATGTATCAACCCAGGTTGACGACGGACGACCCAATGACGGTTATTAAATCGGCTTTAAGTGTCTTAATTCGCGTTAATTACAATAATAAAAGATAAGAACAAGGGAAGAAAAACTAAACATACTACTTCTAACTACAACATAAAAGAGGGGCACTTAGAAAATCTTGAGAAAAGCCTAAAGATAATCTAAGTTCTCCAGCCCACTGCCAGAGGGCAGCGTGCCCAGCATTCGTGTTAATTATAATTATATATATTCATCTTTAAACACGCATAATCTCGCACCTCGCACCACGCGGTGAAATGGCGCGTGCAAAGCGAATGCCGATGCTTCGGTCACTGCTTTCTACGCATCTTCCGAGACTGCACCGGCGCATTCAATGCAACGAGGAATATGCATCGAGTGTGGATGATCCATTAGTTATACTGCTGTATCTATCTAAATACATATATAAAACTCAAAGGTGCCTGACCGACTGACATAGTGATCTATCAACGCACAGCCCAAATCACTAGTCGGCTCGGGAATTTATATTTGTAACTAGTGGCACAGAATACATAATACAACTAGTGGGTGCTCGTGGCTTCGCTTGCATTAAGGAATAAAACTTGCATCCCCTATTTCACCCCTTTAAAAGTGGCATTTCCAAAAATCCTTTCATAGCGGATGCTTACGTCATAACATCTACCTTCATTCCAAATTTCAGCCCAATCCGTCCAGTGGTTTGGGATGTGAGCTGATAGATCACTGTATCAGTCAGTCAGTCAGTCACCTTTGAGTCTTATATATTTAGATAACTAGTTAGTTAAACAAGTATAGTTATAGAGGACATCTAAAGCCACCAAGACTTAGCTAACCGTCAAAGTCAAGGTGATGTCAACCACTTTCTATGCATATTTAAACATGTCTGTTTGTTTTAAAATTCAAGGTTTACGCCGAAGAAAGCGCAGTGGTAATTAAGAAAGCTAGTTTTGAGAATTATGGTAAACAGAAGATGCTTAACAAACGTTTGACATGTTTTGACAATAATGTCGTAAAATCACTTAGCGGTTTTTTTGTACTAAAACAAAAACTTAGTTAAGTTTACTTAACATCAGGCAAGTTGTAGTCAAGCGTGAGCCTATATCATGTAAATAAAAGGAAGTTTTTAATCAAGGAGCAAATAAGTCCTTTATTAATACGTTCTTTGTTATCTCTAATTTATTCCTTTATATCCAATGGTTGCCTAGAAGAGATTGCTTTTTAGCAATAAGGCCACCACTTGTGGCACTAGTATAGGTTTTTTTTTTGTTTTTCTTTGTAATTTATATTTTGGTTGCAATAAAGAATTTTCTAATATATCTATTTTCTTCTTATCGAATGAGAGTGGCCAACTCTCGTGTCGACAGTTTTCAAACCACCCTAAGGGCCTCTGACATGGCTTAACGACTGCCGTACTAAAGTTATCTATCTTTCTAAATAAGTTTCTTGTAAGTAAACGTGCTTCATGTTAGACGTAGTACTACTGTAGTCAAACACAAGCCTAAATGTTAAACAATTAAAAAATGTATTCTGATATGATGATTTACCCTCAAGTCGAGAGTTTACAAGCCACCCTAGCGGCCTGTAACATAGATTAACAGCTTTACTATAACAACAACCGAGACTTACAAATTCAAACCCAAGCAAAATAAAGTAAGTTAGTATAAAAATACTATCTCTAATTAAAATCCTTCGTAATTAACAAGGATTTAATTAAAAACCTTACAAGGAGTAAGCGTATACAATGTTAATTATAGCTGCAAGCGGATTTTTGTTACTGAAGACTTTGTTTAGTTATTTTATAAGAGAGATATTGCTATATTAACCGACTTCTGCAAGAAAGAAGGTACCTTATTGAATCTGTAACTAAAATACAATTAATTTAAAAAGAGTTAAATGAAGTAGTTAAATAGCAAAACCTTTTCTGTGTTACTCACGTTTGCTGAAACGAAAAATTGCTCATAAATCTATAAAAAAAAAAACATTTTCGAAAAAAATCTATAAGTAATTATTTGCTGATAAAAATAAGGCTACATTCATGCCTAAATAATACAAGAAAAAAGTAAAGTAGGCTTCTAAAGCCATTTACAAGATTTCTTTGATCTCAAATACAAAATGCCTTAATAGCACTAAATATACAGTTGGCAAATTTAAGTTTGGCACTTCGGATATAAAGTGAATAAAATAGGTTGAAGATTATATGCATAATTATATTCAGCAATTTCAGCAGTAAGAGTTCTTTTGTCTTCTAAAGATGATAATGTGCATTTTTATCCAAAATTAAGTAATTAATCGGAATTTCACAAGATGTAGGTTTGAATCTTGTCAGTCGGGATTATTTTAATTATCAAAAATAAAGCCAACAAGAGCGAGTTTAGCCTTAAGACAATCCTCTACCTCGCGTAATTCAAAGGGGAAGTCTTCTTGCAAGAACATGGTCCGTAGAATAAAGGTTACAAGTCTAAAAAAATGGGCTGGAAGTGTATTTTACATCAAAAGGTACAAAATTATATCGTAATTAAGCTGCAAACAATCTGACAACACTTTAGTAGTAAGTTTGCAAGTAGTTTATAGAGGTTACTATAATATACAAAACTTTATGTAATATTATTTAATTTTCATATTATTGGTCGTACCATGATAGAGGGTTGAAAGGGACATGAAAAATGATCATTGTTTACTGTGTGTCAAACGCAGGATAAAAAATATATTATAAGTTTATGCTAATTTCGAAAACGAGTCTTTAAGGGCTAAAATAGTAAACACTTACATAAAGAATTAAAAATCATATTGGCCAAATAATTATAAGCAGCTACCTGGTTTCTACAATAATACTAGGTCCAAAATGGATTTTATTCCTTTGTATCCCCATGTAATTATTCCTCTCCTTTGTGGTAAATTAATTACACATTAATGTATTTACGTAGGTACATAATTACATACATACAATCTATTTCAGTACTAGTATTTTAGTTCGAATTTATTATACTTAGGTATATATAATATAATTAGGTACCTAGATAGATTAAGTATACCTATTTATATTTTAGATGAGATTTTATAATATGATGAATACTGTGCACCTCAGGTATTTTTATGCATTCATTTTATATCATTAATAAATATCTTCATCTACTATATAAAAAAAAGTCGGGTTTTCCTTCCTGACGCTATAACTCCAGAACGCACGAACCGATTTCCACGGTTTTGCATTCGTTAGAAAGGTCTCGGGCTCCGTGAGGCTTATAAAAAAAAGAAAAAACGGAGCCATCTGGTGGCGAAACGGAGTTCACCGGATTTGCTAGTCTTAAATAAAAAAAAAAAATTATGTGAATAATACAAGAGTTTTTAACATAGCTATATATCTAGCTATATATCTATTTAAAAGTCAATTAGCATTTATTAGGTAGAGAATACTTGTAAAACAAATCGTTTATTTCCTGCTAAGTAACTAATGTTGGTTCGACTCCCGTCGGTCGAGATTATTTTCCTAATAGGTATTAAAAAGTCAAAAGTTTGTGCGTGAGTGTGTATGTGTGTTACTTCTTTGCGCTAAAACAGACGAACCGATTTGGATTACATTTTATATGGAGATAGATTAGAGCTTGGGTAAACACATCAGCGTTTTTTTCACTATTTACCCCGGATCAACGCGGGTAAAATCGCGGGCGCTGCTAGTTTTCAAACAAGTTCATAAACAACAAATTGCCTCTAAAACCTTTTCTTTTCAGGTCAAATTTCCCTCATAAACAAGCTAGTTTCCAAATGCCTAAACTAAATGCTTGTGCAAATAGGAGATGCGGACAAGAAAGTGCTAAGTCAATATTAGCATGACACTAACCTTGAAATACGTCATCGATGGATATGTAAGCCGAGAGACAGGTGGACGTTTTATTAAGGTGAATGGTATGTATCATCATCATCATTTTAATAATTATGTTAAACGTTAATACTTCTATAAAATATGTATGTCTTACTATGTCTACTATATCATATTGAAAGAAAAAATAAATTATTTACAGACAGGAAAATAAGCAAGCGTAAATTTGTGTATAGCTCAAACAAAATTTACCTACATAGTTAATTTTCAAGTAGCCAAAGTAAGAGGGTACATTTATTTAAATTAATAAGTACTTCTGTACGAATATAAAAATATTTTTATATATTTCTAAAGAATTCTATAAAATATTTATTGACGATAACGTTCCAAGCGCCAAGACCATTAAAATTTGTGTAGATTAGTGGCTCATAGTAATTCTTATATCGAAGAGTAAAAACCATAAAGAGCCACTAATGTAATAGGCAATTAAACTGATACGTATATAATATGCGCATTAATAAAGTAGAATGAAAAACTAATATTAGCACAAACACAAAAAAACATGCCCCACTTGAAAGATCCTACACAAACTACAAACACCTCTTAAACCAGTTTTGTTTACATGATTCATTAAAAGAAAATGGCCGCCGTCTCCAATTCCACACCGTCTTACTTTCACTCTCCACTGGTTTCGTGATGTTTGGTAACAATGGTTATATTGGTTATTTTACTGTTGGTTGTTACAACTTTACTGTTACAACTTTATACGGTTGAAAAATGTTATGATGGCTTCGTTTATTTTGCAAGTAATATTTAATTGAAACAGATTTTTGATAATTTGCTAAGAAACGAGAGTTTGAGTTTAAGAGTTAACTACGATTGTTCACAGTTATAAACTAACGCTTTGAGATGGTTGTCATATGCCTTTTATCCAAGTTTGACTAAATGAGATGCGTTGGCTATTTTTGTCAAATTGTGTTTATATTCACGTCTAATCGTCTGAACATCTGATGTCTGTCTGTCTGAACATCTGATGAATCGTCTGATGAACCCTTCCTTGTCCTTGGTTTCGATAAAAATGTTGAACCCCTGCCTCTACCAGCACGGCTGTGCTGCGCCCACATGTCTAGCTTTGTATGCAAGTGATGTGTGGGAAAGAGATGTACCTAATATGAAAACATTTTCAACTTGATATTTGTAAGGAGTTACAATTCTATGGTATTCAATTATTCGTAGAAACACAACCATGTAATAAGGAA
Source organism: Macaria liturata (assembly GCA_964023185.1). NCBI lineage: Eukaryota > Metazoa > Arthropoda > Insecta > Lepidoptera > Geometridae > Macaria > Macaria liturata. The sequence continues at coordinate 15,178,961 of OZ026806.1, forward strand.
ATATTATTTAAACTGGCACAGCGGGTGACGCCATAGTTACAAGGAGTTTCCTATCGCCGGCTAAAATTGCATCATAAATCACACAGCATGTTATCATCCCTTGTTATTAGATTACAATCACGTCCTTATAGTGCCTAAGTGGTGGTCTAGATTAGTTTGAAAGCACTAAAACATGTTTTAGCTCGGAAAACTAGTGTTGATTTTATTAAGCAAATCCTGTGTCAAAATAGATACGATTTTCAGAATTTAGGTACAGCTTATCAGTTTACAATTTCAAAGAAAAACTTTAAGTTAGTCGCAAGATTGATAAGTAACTCAAGTTATTAAAGTTGAGCGACGACAGTTTCAACTTAACTTTACAAGTCTAACTTAGTTACAACTTGAGCTTTGTGCTGTAAAATGATAAATAAATGTATTTACGTTTAACATATTAGCGGGATTTTGAAAATTTTTCATATTGTAGATCTGTGATATTTTCAAAGCTAAGTTTTTTTTTAAAGTTTGAAAAATTTACAGTTTTACATTACACAATCACAGATCTGAATCTTGTGTTGAGTTTGGTCGTTTCTATGTATATTAAGTATGTATTTACAAAAATAAAGTACATAAGTTTTATGTCCGTTATTTAGTAACCCCGATACAAGTGTTTGCTTAGTGTGGTGCTAGGTGGCGCTGTGTGCATTGTTCAAGTTCAAGTTCAAGTTCAATTTATTCATAATAATATGTATTACAGGTCATATCTTAAACTACGAGTACCTACTTAAAAGTATCATACATGTACTTACGTATAATTTCATCTTATAAAATTGAACAAAAAATAATGTCAATGTTCACATAATAAAGTTCCGGAATATTTATTTATTTACAGACCGTTTGATATTGTGTTTAGAACATTCATTAGTTTTTTGGTTAGTTGATAAAAATCCTGTATACAAATTAATACAAATTAATATGTTTAAACATTTGATCAAATGTCTAATTAAACATACATTTCAACGAATAATACGATTCCAGATCCTTTCAAGAATTTTGGACTAATTTCAATGATGAATTGACTAATTTCGTCAAAATTTTCTGAATATCAAGGACCTAGTAGTAATGGAATTGGTATAACAATTATATTTATGTATTTTTGTCCTTTTTATTTCACAAACAAAAATGATAACGTACTTACAGATATTTTGAAATATCTCAAAAAAAATGTTGTTTTTTCTGTCACCACATGAAGAAATGACATAAGAAATATATTGACAGTGTAACTAGTTATGAATAAGTCATTTCAAGTCAATTTACCACACACACACAAATCCAAAATGCAAAACGAGTAGGCACTTGATCACAACTTGCATACAACTAACAAGCGTGTACAGTTTTTTTAGAGTATATCATTTTCAGGTGTACACAGAAAACTTATCTACAAAACTAACTCTCAAACTTAGATAGCAGCAGATGTTACCAGTTTCATTTCATTACAAGATTTAAATGGAATAGTTCTTATTGTTTCTCAAATTTATCGTTTTGGTTATAACCGAGATTTATCTTATCTTCAGACTTATGTTTGTTTAGTTTTGTTTATTTATACGAACAATTTCAGAGGGCCAATTTGTCTTTTTGTATATGTAATAATAGGTTTACAAGAACGTAGATGTGATGAATATTATACTTTTTAATAAATTACACATTTCTCTTATGGTATGTACTTTTTATGCGTGAAAATCGATCTTATATCTCTCTTATACTTTATAACTTTGGTTGAAAAAAACAAGTTAACAGATCGCCCAAAATATTTTTTTATAATAGGTACTTACTTTGGATAAAATAACCAACTGGAGTTTTTAGAAGAATCAGTTTCCTGAATATGATAAATAGGTTTATTTTTGTACAACGTTATAATATAAGTAAATAATGCAAACAGATGTAGAGTTATAACTATGTTTTTTTTTAACTAGTACGTGTTTGCACTTAGTCATAGTTTGCCTGATGATAAGCAAATACTATGGCCTAAGAACGAGCGTGCTTACCCGATAAGAACCGATTCACTCTCGCTTTGAAGATCGCTGATATATTATTATATTATAGCATTTTGTTTATGTTTATCAACAATATAACGTATGAAAATGTAAACTATACTCAATTACCATGAACAATAATTGATGTTTCACATAGTTAATACATGTAATAGTCAAAGCCCTAGGCAGCCTAACCTAATTCTAAGTCTGAACACTAAGATCATTAGGTCACAATAACTATGTAATCATAACATATACTACGTATATACTATTGTATCATATAACGTACCTACATGGTTATCAAGAATAGCCAATGAGTGATTTTCCACTACCTTGTATATTTTAGTAACCTCTGTTGCTAAGAGATGGCGTCGGTTATAGCTAAGTTTAATATAGCATGACATATTGATTGATTTTATGTTCTTTTTCTTATCGACTGAGAGTGGCCGAGTCTGGTGTCGAGAGTTTATCAAGCCGCCCTAAGGAACTCTGACATGGCTTAACGACTGCCGTACTAGATAAAGAGCCGGGACCTACAATTGTCACCCATCCAAGGACTGACCGCGACGACCTTTGCTTAGCATTGGTAAATTTTATGTAATATTCTCACAATATAACTTAAAAAAATAAACAATTTTCCTATTATTTACGAGTACCTTTTATATGAAACCTTTAGAAATTTCTCCTTGTAGAGGACTATTACAAACCCCGGAGCGCCATCCAATGTTAAGCAATTATCAAAGCGGTCAGCACTTGGATGGGTGACCAAGAAGTGGCATTCCATTTTGGCCACTTCCGTGGGTCGGATGACACTTTAAATTCTAGGACCCGGATATTTGTCATAGTGTGGCAGTTATCAAGCCATGTCAGAAGCCCTTAAGGCGGCTTGATAAACTCTCGACACCAGAGTTGCCCACTCTCATTGAGAAAAAGCGATAAAATCCAGCAAGACCAGATTTTCTCCACTGTTAACCCTGTATATATTTTAGAGGCTATTTTATGTTTATCTACATCTTGTGTTTAGCCTAAGTACTTACTATAAACTTGTGGGATATCATCTAAACTACGACCATATCTCTGGTGAAGTAACTTTGCCGCCTGGAGTAACATTTGTTGAGAATCTTGGCCAAATACTAGTAGAAATGAGGACGAGTAATGCTACTAAGACCAGAGAATAAATAATGACGTTCATATTTTTCCCTTTCTTTGAACTAAAACAGTTTTGCACCTGACTAAGATTTATTATCTATACATTTGTACAATAAAGCTGAAGAGGGTCATAAATCTGGAAATACTTAGAAGATATTAGACGAAAAATATTGTTTGGGTATACTTTAAATCCATTACAGAACATGTTTCAGAAGTTTTTAGATTATTTGTCTGTTTTATTTAAACGCTCATTACGCAAAAAACACTAATCGGATTATCATGATTTTTGATACCAAAAATCATAGGTTGTAGGTAGTATGAAGTCTTGGGAGTGTCATACGCTACTTTTTATCCTGAAATAATGCGAGCGAAACCGCGTGCGTTCACTAGTAGGTAGTGTAAAAAAAACTAAGACTAGAATGTAATGTACTCATTAGTAAAGAAATTAACCAGTCGTTTTCCGAGTGAGTACATTTTATTACCAACTACCTACCTAATAATCTTAATAAAACCATAACAGTTAAAACATAATGCGTTAACACCGAAACATTCACCGTAAAAAGCCCTATCATCATCATAACCGCAATTGGATCACAGAAGACAAAGAATAGTAATATAATAAAATTGCTGTAAAATTAACCTAGCCTCTATATGTATGTACCTAACCACAATAGTTCAAATAATGGTCGGTATGTACTAGTACCTAATAACAGTAGATTTGTGGTTGTCAAAGCTTTGTGGTTATATTAATAAAAATATTAATTATGATTGTAGCTACAATTTACAACTTTTAACAATAATTTAATAATTAATTACTAAATAATAAATAAATATTCCGGGACATTGCACACATCGCCATCTAGTCACACACTAAGCAAACGCTTGTGTGGGGCAAATAATCACTTCTTAATGTGAAACGGAGGAAGACCACCAGCCCGATCGATGGTTAGATGACATTTCTAAGCAAGTAGATAGGAGATGGATCAGACAGGCTGGAGACCGTACTATGTGGCACGTTGGAGAGGAGGCCTATTACTCAGCAGTGGGTGAACACAGGCTGATGATGTATAACAAAGAAAACTGACTATCTGTTCTCATATCTTAAAAAATAGAAAGTGATACACATGATTTACATAATTGAAGTTCATAACAAGAAACATAATAATAAGGCCATGTTTCCAAAAATAAACAGAATTGTAAAGTAGTATACAAAACGCAGTAACTAACGTTCCTGTATTATTTATTTACTGATATATGTATATTTTATCGAAGCAATTTAAAGTAGGTACCAGTAACGGTAAACAGTAATACGGTAAAATTCTACTGATCGGGTATAAACCTTATTCGATAATTTTATTTGATTTCCGCAAAATAATTTCGTATTAACTTTTTTTCGAGTAAGTATTTTAGGTTCATGTCATAAATATTGTCGTTACTGTTTGTTTTGTACGGCAGTTAAGCCATGTCAGAGGCCCTCAGGGCGGCTTAATAAACTCTCGACACCAGAGTTGGCCACTCTCATTCGATAAGAAGAAGAATGTCATAAATATTTATCCTTATAGCTCGTAGAATCAAAGGATCTAACGAAAAAAAGTACTTAAGGCTTACAAAAACTTGACAGGCAAGCCTTCTCCCAAAAACGTCGATTCTAAGAAACTTTCGTGTGAAATGATCTTGAACTAATATTGAAGCTAGTAAATAAGTTTGGTAAGTCGGGGCCGTTTTATTTAGACGACCGAGAATTATATAAATCTGTGGATTTTCATGTCCATTTATTTTACTTTTGACATCTAAATAAATATATTAAACTCAAAGGTGACTGACTGACTAACAAAGTGATCTATCAACGCACAGCTGATGTAAAGTTACGACGTAGGCATCCGCTAAGACAGGATTTTTGGAAATGTGACACTTTTGAAGGGGTGAAATAAGGGATGCACGTTTGCGAGCGAGGCCGCGAGCACCCACTAGTTCAGGATATAAACCAATAAATTTAATAATAAACAGATGTTTTGGGAAATATCACTGGGCAAACTCAATAGGTTTCTATGGCGGAAACCTATATACCTGTGTGATATGTCCTGAAATATTTATTTATTTATTTATTTATAACCTTTTGATAAAAGTAAATAAAAAAAAGTAAACCAACGATATTATTGGCATATCTATCTAAAACCTACTCATCATCTTCATCATCACTTTCAGCCCTTGTAAACCCTCCTCCCTAGGTTACATTGGCGTCGGTCTTGTGTTTTTCTTGTCCAGAGAACCCATAGCCCTGGTTCTTCTAATATTTATTTAATTGGCTTAAAATATTTTAGTGTGCTTTTTTCTTCACCTACATATTAATTTCTGAAATAGCACAAGTAAAAACATTGAATAAAGCCACAGGAAAAAAAGAATAGTTATAAGAAAAAGATCTCCACAAAAGAAAATGTCTCTGATGTTCGTGAACACGTTTCACGCATTTCTCGAGATTTCTAGACAAAACCTAATGACCTGAAAATGTTGTCGACTTATCAAGGTTTAAGGCGGGATCTGAGAGCGTAAAATGTGTATTAGTTTTTATGTGTAAGAGGGTTTTGTCTTACGATAGCGTGTTCGAAAATTACGTGAAAATGTGTGAAAATTGGAGTGGAAATAGTCGAGTTGAAGTGTAGGTAAAATAGTTTTATCCTACGGTCTTTCTCTCTTTGAGTCGTATTTCCTCATGACTGAGGGTCGTAACTCCCCCACAGAATTAATTCGTCAAGGGAGTTTTCTTGGGCTGATAGGTGCGTCATAATGGGCGCCCAAGTCCTTCCACGGAAGACACATGTCCTAGGATATTGTGGTCTTCAAACGTGTCGGTTTCCTCACGATGTTTTCCTTCACCGCTAAGCGAGTGCAAATCCACACATAACTTGAAAATTCAAGTCATTGGTGTAGGGCCGAATTCGAACCAGGGTGCACCTGGATGAAAAGCAGACACTGGAACCACTGAGCCACACTTGCTTTTTACCTGACGGTAACATGTTCTAAATTAACGTGAAAATGTGAGAAAGTTACGTGGAAATGCTGGACCTAGCTGAAAATATGGCTGCTTATACGACAAACCAGTCGGCAAGTCATGTCAGAGGCCTCTAGGGTGGTTTGCAAAACTCTAGACACCAGAGTTGGGCACTCTCAGACAAACTTACATACTTATTGAAAATATGAAATTTAAAATCCTTAGTAACATTTGAAATCAATAATCCATCAAGTGGTGCTTACTTCTGGGAACCCATGGAGGTAATACCGCCAGCGTTTTAAGAATTCTATAAGTTACAACGTTTTAATGTTATAATTATTTCAGTTCCCCATTTTACAAGCATAATGTGATTAAGATAAATTCGATCTGGATTATAGTCATATATAGGTACAAAAGAGGTACTCATAATAAACTTATGTTAAATTTTCATACAACTATCTTTTCGCAAGTAAAGCTTTATTATTTAATAGCAAAAACTATGACCATTTCGCCAAGAAATTCAGTAGACTGAAGTCAGCAACTTTCTTTCTATACATAACACAATAACGGGCAAAAATCAATCAGTTACGCGAAAAATTACAGCGCAAATTGTTAAGAAAAACTAGTTCCGTTACTTTCGCATCCTTGCAAACAATTTACACGTCTATGTGACCTAGATTACAAATACCATTTATTAGAAATCAATTACATGCAATGACACTTTATTTTAAATATTTATAACATCAAAATTCTCAGATTTAATTTCTGACCATAAAACTTATGTTTTTATAGAGTTGATATCTTAGTCGTAAGAGTATAATTAGTAGTCGGTCTTGTGCTTTCTTGTTCAGGGAGGCCCTGAAACTTGTCATTCTAATAATTAATTGATAATAAGCATGCTGACGAAGAAATCATACATAAAAATATTTATAGTCGTTATCTTTTCTACCAATAAATTCATTATCAGTTTGATACACACATATTACGTTTCGCTAATCACAAACGTCATTGCTACTAGCACGTGTTAATAACACTTCTTCTTCTCATCGAATGAGAGTGGCCAACTCTGTACTCTGGTCTCCAGAGTTAATCAAGCCGCCCAAAGGGCCTCTGACATGGCGTAACGACTGAATGAATGAAACTTACTCATATAATATTGATCGAACTTCACTTTGTTAGTTCGTTTAATCAAATATTATATGTGTTTCTTCAATGATACGAGTAAAAAAATGTGAATCAAGCCATATAATAAATCATCAATTAATCCAAATTTATTCGGTTTGAGTCTTACTACGCAACAGTTTGTATACGGCAGACAAGCAATTGAGTTTGTTAGTGTGTTATTGTTTGTTCCTTCACGTTGCAGCGGAGCGCCCGTTACCCGGCAATATTTACATTTATTACAGCGATATTTTTCTCAGAAAATAAATAAAACACATAACAAAAAACGTGCGAAAAAAGTGCGAGTCGGACTGGCGCACGAAGGGTTCCGTACTATCATCTATTTTATGTATAAGTTTAGGTATTTATTTTTATAGTTAATATATTTCTAATTATTTACTCACAAATATTCAAGTTTCTACCTTTTTATTCCGATCGATTAAGCTTAAAAATTACGTTTGTTGTATGGGAGCCCCCTTTTATATTAACTTTATTGTTATTTGATTATTTATTATGAACGGTAATATATAATTTAATATTCTGTGAAAATTTGAAGCGTCTACCTGTAACCGTTTTTAATATTGAGCAAAAATACGAAAAAAATAAGTTTATTGTATGGGGACCCCCCTTAATATTTTTTTTTATATTTAGTATTTGTTGTTATAGTTGCAACGGATATACATCATTTAGTGAAAATTTCAGCTTTCTAGCTATCATGGTTTATGAGATAGAGCCTGGAGACAGACAGACAGACAGACAGCGGAGGCTTAGTAATAGGGTCCTGTTCTACCTTTTAGGTACGGAACCCTAAAAAAACAAATTTAATCAAGTCGCGGTCTTATCACTTAGCTAAATGGCGCTGTATAAAATGACCCGAAATATTTATTTATGCCGACTATTGCTGACATAACGTGATCAAAGCCGCAGCCATCCACAAGTACAACAAAAATATTACAAGATTCAATGACCGCAATTACCTCTTCTTGCCCCTTTTATTTATTTGTATGCTATTTCAATGCAAAAGCAAGTGAAAGTGCGTCGGTCCGTTTCACGTAAGTATATAAATGCATCTTTAGGCATGCAAGGCGCGTGGATCGGAACGTAAAATGGTTGGCTCATTGCTTTTTCTTGGATTTTAGGGTTCGCTTTGTTGTTAAGACATCGTTTTTTTTACTGAACAGTGTCTTAATTTACAAATTGAGACGACTTTTAATATACAAAAAGCTCTTAATATTTTTTTCTCTAAAGTTTTAGCAACGTCTTAAAAATTAATGTTGTTGATTTTTGTATTAGATCAAATTAATTAAAAGCAATCATCAAAATAAGTTCATGCGTAGAAAGAAATACGTTTAAAGTATGTACTTACCTTAAACTTTTTATTGAGATTATAAATAATTAAAAATCATAACATACTAGTAAATTAAGTAGCTTGGCTACTAAACTTTTTTATTAAATAAAAATAAATAAATATATATAATAACATATAATAATAAATTCAAGTTATAGTAAATTAAGTAGCTTAGTTATTGTTTGGTATAAAAATTGGACAAAAGACAGCACAGAAAAATCCGTAGTTACTTATTATTAGTACTGAACCCTGAATATTCCATATTATAAGCACTTGGCCAATTTTTCCGCTCATTTGGTTTGCTTTCATGTTACGTAACGGAATGAGGATAGTTTCAGCTGTTAGTTATTGTAATTGTTTCCAAGTGTTTCTTTATAAAACAACGTGTTTAATTTCAAGTTTCTTTTGTTTTTTTTTGTGTTTAATGATTTCAAGTAAATCTTTTTGTAAGCAGTAGAAAAAAGGTCGTATGATAATTGCCAACTCTGATGTCGATAGTTTTGAAACCATCCTGGGCATCTTTGATATAGTTTGCGCTCACTTTATGAATAACTAGTAAGTGCTCGCGGCTTCGCTCGCATTAAGAAGTAAAACTTGCATCCCCTATTTCACCCCTTCAAAAGAAGCATTTCCAAAAATGCTTTCTTAGCGGATGCCTAAGGCATAACATCTACCTCCATGCCAAATTTCAGTCCGATCCGTTCAGTGATTTGAGCGTTGATAGATCACTATATCAGTCAGTCACCTTTGAGTTTTATTTATTCAGATTACTTTGTGAATCGGTTTGCATATTGCCTCTAAAACACATTGAGCAATTGTTTACTATTATTTTGTCTCTAAATATGTTTAAGAATCGCTGCACCAAGTTTTTTTTTTAATAGGCTTATGTTTAACTACAACCCGCTTGATGATAAGCATCCAAGTTGGTATTATTGAAGCCAACAATAGAAAAGCAGTATCTTATAATAATAGAAGAGACTAGATACTTACAATTTCAAATACTCAAACTAATATTTTCATTTGGCCACAGTCAAACATTATTAGTATTTCTAAGTAAAAGATCTTTACAGATTTTCCTAGAAAACTTAATCGACTCCCACGCTCCTTTTCATTTAGTCTGTCAAATAAACTTCAAAACTCAATCCGATTCGTAAAAAGGGAACCTTTTAGAAAAAGACTAAGAAATAGATGTCTGGTAGAGAAACCTGATAATAAGACATCTATTTTAATTTAATTTCAAATGTTTTGTCGAAGTTACGTTTTATCGAAGAAATTCGCAAGGTATTTGATAGAAGTAAGTAATATATTTTTAGGATTACATACTTATAAGTTTATCAGTCATTTAACATTTTGGATTGAAACCGACGTCTCGTTTCCACAATTAAGAAAATATGTTCTTTAAAGAAAAAAAATCTTAATCAATTTAAATATTAAAAACAAATGATGAAAATAGATAAACAATGCGACTAAATACCTAAAACCTTACATATAATAAACCTTATCCATCTTATTACAAAACGCGGTTTTAATGTTAGTCCAAAACTTTGAAAATAAAAAGTCGGTTCTTGTTGTTCAAACTTCACATACATTCAAATTAGTAAGTAATTTATCATTGGTAAAATTTTGACAATTTGATTATCATGACAGAAGAAAACAAAGAACAACAAGAACGGACTGCATATTTACAACGTTCTGGACTAATAGTTAAACCACGCCTTTGATTATTTACATTTTTCACTTACCACCGCCAAACGAAAAATCCAAATCTTCACATTGTACTGTTGTACTTACCTGTAACAAAAAAACATCACAAAATCAAATAACGATACAAAATTCGTGTCACATTTTCATTTTCGTGCGTCATTGCGCTCGCTTCCTTGCGAGAAAATTTAACCGGCACAGTAATTTGAATAACTTAATCGCTGGTAGGATTACAAACATTATTTGCAAAGGGTAAAATCGGGGGAAATAGTTCCCACTTTTTTGAGATAAAAATATTAATCTTAGATTTTTTTAACCAAAACAGGTTGGAACTGGGCCATAGTTTGCCTGATGGTAAACAATACCTATGGTCTAAGATCAATCGTGCTTACTTTATAAAAGAAAAAGAAAATTTAGGACATATTACAAAGCGCCATCGCCATCAAAGCCTTTACCGTTTTTTAGGTATTTTATAAATTTTGGTATATTAGTAGGTTCTAATAAGTTACTTAGTTTTGTAGGTTTTTGAAATTTTATGTCAATAATCTTGAACAAAAGCGTTATAATGATGGTCGATAAATACGTCGGTTAATTTTGTTAATTGGTTTACATCATTTATCCCAAACGAAAGCAGGGCATAAACTAGTTAATAATACATAATATTATTGTAGGTAGTTTGTATTATTTACCACTGTTATTTATAATATTATTTCTTTATAACTGTTAGTATGTTAGTTAAATAAAAAAACTTTGTTTGTGTATACGAATAAGTTATGAAAGAACAAGCGATATAGAAAAGATATAAGGTTACACATGAAACTCTCTATTTTAAATAATACTTTTATAATTTATTCAAATTCTGTTCTAAATTCTGATTCAGTTATTTGTTTTCGAACAAAATAATATCTTGAAGGTGCTAAGAAAGCTAGCCTTCTCTATTTTGCATATTTTCCGAGAAACCGTGTGACTTTGACATTAAAATAGCTAATACATGTACCTATGTATAAAAGTGTCTTAATAAAAGTATTTTTTCCCGACCGCAAATTATTTTATAATATCATGGCAAAAAATAAAATATTTTGTCATTAAAAAAAACACGCAACTAAATAACTTTATTTGGCGTACTTACTGGTACTACTAACAGTAAATAGCTGGACTGAGAGATAATACACCTATGTTTCATGACAAAGGGGACATAGTTAAAAAATATATATATTCCGGGACATTGCACACATCGCCATCTAGCCCCACACTAAGCAAACGCTTGTGTCGTGGGTACTAGATAACGGATATAATATTTAAATACCTTTCTTTTGTAAATACATACTTATTATATATTACATTCAAACGACCATTACTCAACACAAGTATTTATTATTTTTAAAATATGATAGGCTTTGGAATTAAAACTCGGAATATACCATGGTTGTGCTTTATGAAATGAGTAAACGTAATGTTATTCATCAGACACCAGTCTTCGTCTGCTCAATGTAAACAAAAAAGTAAAAAAAATGCAAAGAAGAAATACATTTACATTGATATAGGAACAAAAACTAAAAGAACAAGGTTATTTATCTTACAAAATACGGGGGACCGTTTTTCCCCATTCCACTCTTTTCTAATAACCGTTGTAACGGAAACGGAAGTACATTGTATGTTTGCTTTGTTTGATTGTCTTCGTGAAGCTTATCTGTTTAGGATCAGGACATAAATTCCTGTTTTGTTTCAGCAGCAGTATTTTAGGGGAATTTACTGTTTTGGTCGGTACAAGCGTATTTCAGTGCCATTTGTGGATGGTTTATGGCAGTAAATGCTTAGAATACTGTACTTAATGCCACAATTAGCTTTGGTTATTAGGTATGAGAAGAGTTGTACATATACATATTAGTCTAAATTAGGTTTATGGGCGATTTAGTCCACGCTAGGCTAACCTGTGTTGTGGGTTACAGGCTTCTGTTGTTAAATATGCTACTTAAAATATATAATCTTCCGTTTTTTTAAGCTCTAGAAAAAACGAAAAGTAATATAATATTCAGACTGTAGGTGGGAGTTTTTAATGAAAATTGTATGGGAAACATGATCAACAACGATACATTTGAAAAAAAAAAATGATCTTGGTAGTAGAATCAAGCCCTTATCTTTCTATTCAGTCTTCTAGGAATATAAAAGCGTTAGCCTACTTCTGTCTAGCAAACATCTAATACCATAATTTAATACTACAATTTATAGCTCTAAATTTAGAGGGTTCAGATTAATAACACGTAGTTCAAAGAACCAGGGCACCTACATGTAAGTACTAGATTCTATTCACTCTCGTACGTCAGTCGTTTCCTTGTTCTAACTCATCTTCCACAAAAAGGGTCTCGATCCTCATTTAGGACAATAGCTAATGACGCATTGTTCCAATTATTGGGTAAAGACTGTAGATGGAAGGTGTTTTGTACAGTGAGTAGGACGACGTACAATGATATTTTAATTCTTGTTTCACGATGCCTTTTATGACATCAATTTTTTACTAATATAAGATTTGCTTTTTTTACCTTTAAACTTAGACTTTTGAATCGATACGAATAATTTAATACGGTGACATTGGAGTCAATAGAGATTCTTTAGTAATCAAACGCTCGAGCAAAGCTTTGGTAATTAATTTTCACCATCATGCATTTTATTGGCAGAATGTATAGTAACTTTAACTAAAGAATTGATAATATAACTGCAAGTAACACATTCGGGGTTTAACCAAGACTAAGTGGCTACACCTAGTTCTAACCGGCTAAAACTAGGTGTAGCCGCACTTCGGGTATTAGCCGTAACACATACATATGTTATGTTATGTTCAATATGATTATATTAGATTAAAGTTACTGATAACAGCAGAAGTTAAAGCTACTGATTTGTAGAAAATTTTAGTTAAGTATCGTTTAATAAGTAAAACCACAGAATACAGGGTACAAGTAAAACATGCATCCCCTATTTTTGGAAATGACACTTTTAAAGGGGCCAAAAATCCTTTCTTAGCGAATGCGTATGTCTTAACATCTACCTGCATGCCAAATTTCAGCCCAACCCGTAGAGTGATTTGGGCTGTGCCATGATAGATCACTATGTTAGTCAGTCAGTCACCTTTGAGTTTTATAATATTAAAGATTTAACACAGCACTTAATATAGATCGCCTGATATGAGTACCTACGTATAACAAATCCGTCATCCAGTACTCGTACCCTTACATTTGTCCCAAATCTGAAGTATGTGTGTCATTGTGAGGGTTTGTCCCCAGGTGGGGTATTTTACGCGAATTCTCGCATTACCCGGGCCCGGGTAATCGCCCTGTTAGGCAGGCTTTGCTTTTATTTAAACGCGGGTTAAGGACTTTGTCCGTTCTGTTCTTGGCTGGTAATCTTTGCTCTTTTCGAGAATGTGATAGTTTAGATATACGTGATAGTTTCGTTTTTCAGGGATTTGTGGGTAAAACAAAAAGAAGCAGAAATACCTATGTTTTTGAACTCTACGCGTATTTTTCTAAAGCCGCTCCCGCATGAGCGACATTGTCTGCAATTTCATTACATATTTGGAGAACTCACATTAATTAAACATATTTTTGATACTCACTAATCGCTTTTGATTTAGTTATTTAAACTGTGATAATGTTTGCTAAAAAAAACCAGATATGGATAAATTTTGAGCTTATTGAAATAAACAGTAGGTACATAATAAGGAATCATAATGTACAAATTGTAATTAGAAAAATAGAATCGAGAAATTTTACGAAGGAAATTGCTTTCCAAACTACGAAACATGAAATAATGAACATCCACTAACAATAAAATCATTACGTTCCATCATGCGTCCAAAACAACAATTTTAACTCTCTCTAAAAAAGGAATCAGTAGACCAAAAAGTATTAACTAAGTATGTTTTGACGACCAATCTAGTTGGTAATGTTGGTATGGGAAACCATTATTACACATTCCAAAATAACATAACGATCCAAATTGGTTCGACTTTCGTTTTCAATACGAAATTCACTTTCACCATAACGTGATTTTGGGCGCGTCTTATTGGTTCTACTGTAAATGCATGTCGCGTGGAATACCAACAATTCGTTAAGATTGTTTCATTATTTTTATGATCATAAGTGAATGAACTTGTAGTTTAAAGACTTATATGTTACGGACATGAAACAAAAAAATACAAAATACAAAAATATTTATTGACATAATAAAACAGGTAACAATAAATTTCATGAAACTTCTGGCCTTGTGCTAGTCGTGAGACTGTGTTACAGCGTGTGTGAAACTTCTGCGACATTCGGGTGTTTTATTAAAATTAGTTAAATAACAAATTAGTTGTGCGAAAATCTTCAACTATTAGTAACATCGATAGTTATGTTTTGAACGACCGTTTGTGATCGCAGAATCATTCATTGATTCATTCTGATACATCATGGCCGGGTCCATTCATGGAGGACATAATTCCTCGGATTTGTTGGTTATATAACAACATATCGTTTTCTTAACTACGTCCCTTTTCTATCAAAGATTTTTATACGATTGTATTCCTCAAATATTTCTTCTGTTTGTTCATATAATCAAAACAAGATAAGTACTTTTATATTGTGTAAAAATTACAAAAAACATATAAAACTAATGTCATATACACAAGCAACTTTCTTTTCTATCTTTACGTATCTTTATTAGACACAAACATATAACATATTTTTTGCCAGCCAGAGCAATCACGTAGCAAATAAACGTGATGCAATCGACCGAACTCTCGTATTAAACCATAAAACCATGTTTGTCCAAGATCAAGCAATGTACTAAAAACGCAATAAAATCTACACTAGAGTAAACGTTAAGGTGAAGTCGCCTATATCTCAAATTGTTGGTAGGTAAACAGAGATCTCGTCTCTAGAAAACCACAGGCATTGAAGAACTTAAACTTGCATCCCTTATAATTATTTCACCGTTTTAGAAGTGGCTTTTCAAAAGATCTTAGCGGTTCTTCTAACTGTATGCCGAATTTCAGCCCAATCTGTCCAGTGGTTTGGGCTGTGCGTTGATAGATCACTAAGTCAGTCAGTCAGTCAGTCACCTTTGTTGAGTTTTATATATTTAGATATATTTTTTATACAAAATGTGTTTTCGTGATATCTTAAAAACTACAAAACCTATGCCTTCGGTTTTCTAGAGGCGTGATCTTTTTTGAATACCAACAATTTGATATATTAAAACCATAAGTCTATCTTTCTTAGTTTTAAAATGTAACTACACAACAGTTTGTAGGTATAGATGATAACTCCGGGCGACTGCACCTTAACCTCTTTGCTTATCGAATCATGGGGGAGCGATCACGTGAGAGCTATGTTTTATAACAGGACTCAGGTTTGCATGGAAAATACCTTATTTAAGAAACTGGCTAAGTACCAGCCAGAATCGCGTCTAAAAAGCTCAATAAAAACCATCTTAACTTAAGTATCTCTGCACTTTTTTCTGACTGCTATGTTAGCTTAGTTGGTAGTGACTCTGCCTTTTAATCTAGGGGTGCGGGTTCGATTCCCGCATAGCACAAGTAACCATGAATTTTAAAAGTTGTAATTATTTGTGGTCGTTTCTATGTATAATAAGTATGTTTTTACGAAAGTGAAGTTATATGATGTATTATATCCGTTATCTAGTACCACTGATACAAGCGTAAGCTTAGTGTGTAGCTAGATGGCGCTGTGTGATATGTCCTGAAATATTTATTTTGTTTTTGATGAGTTACTGCCAACTAAATAAAAAGTCGACCAATCTTAATAATCTTCTATATATATAAAACTCAAAGGTGGACTGACAGACTGATATAGTGATCTATCAACACACAGCCCAAACCACTGGACAGATTGGGCTGAAATTTGGAAAGAAGGTAGATGTTATGACGTAGGCATCCGCTAATAAAGGATTTTTGGAAATGCAACTTTTAAAGGGGTGAAATAGGGGATGCAAGTTTTACTTAATGCGAGCGAAGCCGCGAGCACCCACTAGTATAATATAAATTCGTTGATGGTCTTGGCCCAGTCTATCATGTGTCTGCCCTACAGAGTTCTTCAAATGAATTAAATCTACGTGGAGTTACGACCCTCGGGAATGAGGAATATAGCTTAGAAATAAATACTTAAAGGAATAGTTATCGATACATATGATACAGCTGAAGAGGGTACAAGGTCTGAACATTGAAGATATTAAAAAAAAAATCTTTGGAGATATATTACTTTAAATTGTTAGCAGAACAAACACGTTCCAAGAATTTCTAGAAATTTTGTCTGTTATTCTCTGTCTCATTTAAACGCTTAAAACGCAAAAACGACTGAACGGATCATCATGATTTTTGGTATGTAGGTAGTATGAGGTCTTAGGAGTGTTAAAGGCTACTTTTTATCCTGAAATAATGCGAGCGAAGCCGCGGGTGTCCAGTAGATTTTAATAAATTTCACAAAACAAATTCCCCGCACAAAAATCAATACCTGATAGAAATCCCTTAGTACAAAAATAGTTTGAATCAAACCTGACACCGAATCAAAATAATAAAAGTAGCAATAATATCAAGTAACTGCCCATACGAGAGCCATTACTAGAGGTCATTAAATACAATTCTTGTGTTATTATGTCATAAAAACACTTGATACTTTCAGACCATGTAAAGTGCAAGTAAAAACTAACTTTATTGTCGTGTTGTAAAGTTCAATTTGCAGATGTTTATTTTGCCGAAAATCTATGGTGTAGCTGCCACAGGTTAATAAAAGTGGTCGAATAAGTTAAAGCAAGAAATGTTTTTTTTTTACAAAAACATCTTTTGACTATGTACAAATTATGACAAACAATACCTAGTCTTTATAAAACGGTGTTATTTTTTAAAAAAATTAATAGGCACGGCAAAATTACTCGTGCTTAATTTTTATTTTTACACACAAACTGTATACCTATTTTAAAAAAAACACTAATAAAAAAAATTGCTCAGCTTTTACTGTTTTATTCTGGAAGTCTTATTTGAGACCTGTTTTATCCAAAATGTTGCTTACGTGCTTTACTTTTTGGCTATATTTCTGGCAATATTTATAAAGTTGTACCTATCTAATTTGTTGTACGTTTTACCCAAGAGAACTCTCTTATCGAATTAATTCTGCAGGGGAGTCACGACCCCCAGTCATGAGGAACTACGACTCAAAGAGAGAGACCTAATTACGACCCTACTGTATTAACTGTGTTCACGGCGAAACAATTTTCCGCGCAGTAAATTATTACTGTGTATAAAAACCATACAGCTGATTGTCTGTTTCTTATCGTAAAATGGAAGTCATCATTTTCTGTGACATTAAATTCTCATTACATCTGCTTTCGCGAGGATTATGGGCCAAGTGTGTAAAGTATAATTGTTGCTTTTTAAAAAAACCAAAGTCAAATATTGCAATCTTTGTAATAATAACTTCTTCTTCTTATTGTTTGAGAGTAGCCAACTCTGGCGTCGAGAGTTTATCTAGCCGCTCTAGGGGCCTCTCCCATGGCTTAACGACTGCCCTACTAGTCAAACAGCCGGGACCTACAGTTTAACGTGTCATCCAACCCACGGAAGCGCCCTTGAATCCTGAACTATAACTCTCTTGCGATTACCACCGCTAGCTGAGTTCCGGGCGTTTAATTTAACAAAAAATTAATGAAACAAAGTCATACGATTACATAAAAGTTTTTCAAGTATGTGAGTTTGTTAATGCATATTTCTTTTCTCCTTCATTTTACAAAAACGCAACAGATCATTGTGATTGTTTATGAAGTTAGTTCTGAGATTTAGTTACCAGTTATTAATAAATAATATAATTTATTCAATATGTGTTATCCAGAAAAAAACACAAACAGACTTTAACGACTTTTCTTACGTATGATTAAGTTTTGGAGCTTGTCTGCTAGCCGTCTTGCTTTGCGATGGATTTTTATCAAATACTAGCTGTGCCTGCGACTTCGTCCGCGTGGAATAGTTATTTTGGGCAACCTCTTCAGCTTTATAAATTATAGCTGTTACCCACGACTTGAACCGTTTTCGCAGCGCACGCAACGGAAGCCTTCAAAGATGAATAATTTTCCCCGTTATTTTCCACACTTTCCATTTTTTCTTCGCTCCTATTAGTTGCAGCGTGATGTTATATAGCCTAAAGCCTTCCTCGATAAATGGTCTATTCAACACAAAAAGATTTTTTCAATTCGCACCAGTAGTTCCTGAGATTAGCGCGTTCAAACAAACAAACAAAACAAACAAACACTTCAGCTTTATAATATTAGTATAGATTTTTTTAAAGCTTGTTCAATATATTTGGCGTCATAGATATCGTCTGCAAACTCTACCATAACATCATTATGTCCTATCATTCCTCATACCTAAATAGCTTGCCAAAACCCATGTTTCCGTATGAAACCCCATGATTGCCATCAAATGGCCGTACCAAATTCGAACCACGTAGCGTTAAATGGATTATTACTTCGAGATCATTCACCGTGGAAATTCAGTGACATGGAAACCTATTGAGGTGACTTATAGACCACTGGTCTTGGCAATACTTAATTCTACGATCGACGCTTAATGGCACATTTCTAAATGCCTATAATATTCTTTTCGCTTCCGTCTACGTCCAGCTTTTTAGACAAAGAGGCAAATTTTGGTAGGCGCACTAACGTATGAAATAGTTCAACCAAAACTAAACAAATGGGATTGACTTCACGATACGCTTATTAATTTTTAAATCAATCACGTACATTATTATTAGTATTTATATTCTATTACAAAATGTTTTAGAGATTTGGAGTTTTTACTTAAAAACTAAATGCCAATCATAAAAGATTTTGGAGTTTGTATGATTGGTGTATTGATTAAAATAGCGTCGGATAAAGCGTCTATGATTCTAAATTCTATTGTGATAAAGTAAATATTTAAAATGTATACTTTCCAAAAATAAGACCCCGGAAGGTGTTAATCACCGTGTCACAGACGCACCGGCGTCTAGTACGGTGCTTTAGAGATATTCTTGTATGTGTGCATTTTTATGAAAATTAAATAATTTTGAATTTTGAATTAGTGATTGCCGTTACGCTTTCATGGGAAAGGAATCCGAATATGTAACCATGGATTGTTCTCTGTATTCCGTGCATTACATAAAACGAACATAATATGTATATTTGAAGTGTTTGTTTTGTTCGACCATTTTTTATCTTTTTTACGCAGCAACAGACTGTTTTTTCTGATATTGAATTAGTATTGAGTCTCGAAAGTGACATAGGTAGCATTAATCAAGAATTTATGTAATTCTCAATAAAGATATTTCTTTCTTTCTTTTCTAACACAATTAAACTTCATCTTATCCCGAAACAACACAAACGAAACCCCGGCCATCCAATAGTTTGTTACGCAAAACACTAGTCCAGGTTCCGTACTCAAGTCTCATGTACTATTTAGAATCTAGACCCGCCTTTTCCCGGTTCCCTGATAACTTCCTAGCTTATAATTAGAATTCAGGAAACCAATTTCACTTGAATAAGGTGTAGACTGAGCACTTCGTATTAATGAGATCGCTTGCAATGCTTGAATATTCAGTTTCCATTTTCCACAATCTGCGTGAATAATTATTTTATTAAAAAAATAATAGAAAATTCTGACTGCGATTTATGAGTTTAATTTTTTACACTGACAGTCAAGCATTTATCCAACAGGTCGTCTGAAAATAAATAAATATTTCAGGACATATCACCCAGCGTCATCTAGCCCCATACTAAGCTACGCTTATATTATGGGTACTAGGTAACGGATATGATTCATTCATACATACTTTTCTTTTGTAAATACATACTTATTATTCATAGAAACGACCAGACTCAACATAAATGCAACACAAGTACAAATGGCAAAATATGCCTTTCTAGAATATATCGAGGGTTCCAAAACACTACCTATTAGGTGGATATATTCTATATATATAAGTCTATGTATAATACTCATACGAAGAAATTGCGGAAAATTAAAATAAGTAGGTACATGTTCTCCTCCTAGGCGTATTCTTCTTTACTCAGACATAATTTTAGAATGTGTTGAAAAATAAATCTAAATATAAAACTTTGCAAAAAAGTAATTACAAAAGGGTTGAACATGTTATTATTTTATTAATAACTTACAAAACTAATTTTACTAATTTAAAATAAAAACTTAAGTAATTAATACCTAACTTATAAACTAAAACTTTTAATAAACTTAAAACACCTATAAAAAAAGTATATCTGTAGGCAACGTTCCCAGCATGCTGGCGGCATTGCCACGTTGGATGGCAATGCTTATCCTTTGCGCCAAGAATGCGCCAGCATGCTGGTCACGGGTTGCCTGAACAATCTGTTCTACTAATAATTTATATATTTTATGGGCTCCCGGTCCCCACGGCCCCAATGTTTCCACGCCAAAAGGCTCAAATATATAACCCCGACCTAGTGTGATATATTTGAGCCTTTTTCGCTGTTCAGCAAGAATAGCCGCCGCTCCAGCCTGACCCTGTGTCGCGGAGAGATGGGATGGTGCCAATGTGAATATAAGTGATTGTATAAGTAAAAAAAAAAGTATTTCTATAGTAAAAGTTCTTGGCCACTTACATACTCACTTTATTTTTCCCGTAATTTCCATACAAATAGGTTTGGGTTTTTTCGAACTTTCATGAATATTTAAAATCTCATAACTGCACCAAAACATGTTTCGAACTGAGCCCAATTTTGGTTCAAATTGCAGACCCCGGAAACTTGTAAATAATGTATTTGAATTACTTATTTATTGAGAGAAAATAAGATTAGCATATTTTTCTACGTATACAGAGTACAAATGGAAGGAATAGGATCATTCGTTTTATTTTGAAAATTTTAGCTTATTTATTTAAGTCGTGACTTATTTTCATCATCATCATCATCTTCAGCCCTTTTCGACTCACTGCTGGATATAGGCCTCCTTCTCTAACTCTGCCATTTGTATTGGTATTTTGCCTTTCTTGTCCGGAAACGCCCTTCGATGGATGACCTTTTTTATATGGAAGAAATTTAGATAATAGGTAATCTATTAAACATATCATTTTGAAGTTTGAAAGATGTTTGACAACACATTTTGGAAATTATTTTCTATAGTCAAATAATATATTTTTTAACTAGAACGGGTTTGCGCTTGGCCATAGTTTGCCTGATAAAATAGTTAAATGTTAGTTTGCAAAGGCTATGGCCTAAGATGGAGCGTGCTTACCCGATAAGAACCGATTCACTCTCGCTTTGAAGATAGTATAATTATCAGCAAGAAAAGAGCAACCGAACCTCATAAGCCTGACCCATATTTGCGAACAAACAGGACAGTATCGTAATCTGTCGGAAGCGGCGCGTCGCGGGTAATCTCCCCAATTCCCGGCAAAATTATCCCGCTGTCAGGGTAAAGGCGATGAGTATAATACTTAGCAGAAATACCATAGGTGGTGAAATGAACTTATGTATGTATGTGTTTGTTATTTATTTAGCAAGATGTAGTATTCAAGCTAAGATCTTATATGTTTTGAAACGGCTCTTGTTATTGAATTATTACACAATTTGGCATATTGTTTTAAAAAAAGTTTGATTTTAAACAAAACTAAAATTAACATTTGGCATTTGATCACACATGGCACACTAGTTGAGGTATTACCATTCTGAGATCACTCTGAGATACCACTGAGATCATATTGAGCGATAAGGTCACCAATTAGCACACTTTTAAGTTTTGTATGTTTCATTGGGTTTATTCCCGTTTGTGGGTGTTTATAATAAAGTGTTTTCTATCTATTGTTACAGTCACTATATTTAACACGAGTAAATTATGATATTATTAGAGATCAGAAGTAGATTTAATTAAAAAAAACACACAAGTAGCAACAACTACCTTCATTTAATTTTACAATTTGAAATCTAACACTAATCACAAAATCGCTTAGAACTAACTTCACTTAGTTAGTAATCACAAATTCACTTAGCGATGATCGTTTAGCACAACTACCGACAAAATACCTAACAGTGGGAGCTCTGTTCGGCTCAAAGTCTCGATTAAGAATGACCGGCCGGCGCGGTTGCGTCGGCTTTTATACTTTTTCGTCGCCTTCTGACTAACAATATTACAATATATTATCATTGGGCTGTCATTGTCATCTAGTCGACGTTGAGTGACACTGACAGCGCAAACATCAAATAGCTACATTCACTCTCTTGAATTATTTTGACATTGGCAGAATTGCGAAGTCATATCTTCGCAAAAGCCATAACAAAAAAAAAGGTGGCCACCTTGACGGAATGACTTACCCCGACCCCTCAGGTCAACTCGTTTATCTCCAAATAATCACCCAGACACAACCACTGATAGGGCCTTAGCTCACTCCCCTTCAGGGATGAACAGGGCAACCCGGTCTCCCCCTTCTGGCGACGGTCCAAGCCGAGGTTCGTGCTTTAGAGGCGCCCTTGTGCCAGTCGCCCCTAACTAGTACGTAGGCCCGGGCACCATCAGTGCCCAGCCATCGTCCGGTGACGCAGCAAAGGTAGCTCTTAGCAACCAGCTGCATAGTCCTTTCAAAAAAAAACGGAATGACTCACTTTTGAAAGAGGCGCCGTTGGACATAAAAGGTCGGTTTTGTGAATATTTGTAACTAGATAATAAGTGAATAATTGATAAAGCGAGAATAAATCAATAATTACTGTATCAATGAATGTTATAATTTATAAATTGCAACCCTTCTGAGCGATCGTAGCACTATCTATCACTACCTACTACTTCGAAAGAGCGAGCAATATTTACTAAGCAAAATTAAGAGGAAGCAACAAACTGATGCTAAGTAAATAAATTACCTTATTGCAGTCAGTTTATTTTTCATCACTTCATACTTCTGTAAATAAGTCTACTCCATGTTTGCATCGCAGCAGATTACACGTAATCTCGATAAGGTCGGCAGTTGCGTCGGCTTTGGCTCGTTAGTGCCGTGTTTCGGCCACCAAAATGAGATCTGGCAGGATACAATCTTGGTTACACATAGTTTACCAATAGATTGATGGACTATTTACTTGGTACTTTCCCGAAAATTACTTATTTACTCTTCATAAATCCCGATTTATGAAGAGTAAATAAGTGTTCGTGGTTCAGTACTGCGATATTCTTTTGTGATTACCAAAGTTGTTTATGACACATGTCCTCGGATATTGTGGTCCTCAAATATGTCGGTTTTCACACGATGTTTTCCTTCACCGCTAAGCGGGTGCAAATCCACACATAACTTGAAAATACAAGTCATTGGTGTAGGGCCGGATTCGCTGAATGAAAAGCACTGAAAATAAAATGACGCTGGAACCGCTAAGCCACACTCGCTTCGCTTATGACGTGTGAATAGCCAGCCAATAAACGTCCTCCAGTCTTCGTCTATAGATGTAAGGTATCACTATTACAACGGAATAAAGAAACTATCCAGTTGTTTTAGTTCAAAGACCAAGTTTGTCAATTAGCCCCTAGAAACTGTTTGTTGGGTCGATCTACACCGTCTGGTGACTGGTCTGACACTGATCTGAATAGATGACGATACTTTTAGATATTAATAAAAAGTACATAACAAATGAAAAAAATACTAAAGGAGTATAAAGTGCGGGGAAGCCACGACCTTCCTGAGGTGACCTGAGGAACACGAAACAAGGAGGACATAACAATTTTAGAATAATAGAATAGAATACAATCTTTTGTGATGGCTTTACAGATAATGAAATACACACACAAACATACATACCTATAATAAATCTGCCACAACACAGCCCCAACTCAACATAATGCTGATTTGTCAGCATAATTACTCTAATAATAAATACTTAATCATAATTACTCTAAAAATAATTCATTATTCATCAACGGGTGGACAGGACAAAGCTCGGTCTTCAATATACCTCCTACTATGCAGGTTTCGAAGATTTATTGAGTAAGCCACAAATATTAAAGTATTTTTTGCTCTGACTAATCAGGTATTTGCCCATCAGGTTATCTGAAGCGACACTCGTTCAAGCGAACACTGTTACCATAAATAATTAAATATATATTCCAAGAAATTTCACACAACGCCATTTAGCGCCACAATAAGCAAACACTTACATTAAAATGAATACCGATTCCCTGTTATTTTCTCTCAAACACATAAAAGACACCAACGTAAAGTAAGAATATGTTATTTGCCATTTGAAACATAACCTACTTATTTTTTAAGATAATTTACAATACAATAAGAATCAAGTATTTACAGTAGACCCCAAACAAGGCGATAGCCTGTATCTTGGTGGTCCAATTACAAAAGATCCTGTTATTCTGAAAGAAGTTGACGTCATCTTTACAACTTTAGTCTATGTCAATCAAAGCGGGTACCTAGTACCTAGCTTGTTAATAGCAGTTCAGAACAAGATAAGTTTGATTGACTAGTTAACGACATTGAAAGACTTGGGACAATTATTTGGAAAAACTTGACTTTGTCACAAGTTTTGAAGTTAAAGGTAAAGAGGAAATCTTGATTCTATCCTTCAAATTTAAACTGGGTTACTGGGAGATGGAAACAATTTAGAAGGCAGTAGGTAATGGTAGACAATTAGACTGTCTGGTGACTTCAAGTAATTAGCATCAATATTAAGAACTAGTAAACGCCCGCGGCTTCGCTCGCATTACTTCAGGATAAAAAGTAGCCTATGACACTTCTAAGATTTCATACTATCTACATACCAAAAATCATGATAATCCGTTGGGCCATTTTTGCGTGATGATCGTTTAAATAAACAGACAAACAGAGACACAGATAAACAAAAAAACAGATGAGCAGACAAAAATTCTAGAAATATCTGGAACGTGTCCTACTATCAATTCGAAGTATCTCCAATTTTTAAAATATCTTTTATGTTCAGATATATGTATAGATGAAGTCTTGATCAAGATTAAGATCTTAAAGTCACGAAAGAAACTCAAACAATAAATCTTCAACAACATTCTAAGAAAACCAACGGAGAGACCGTAAACGACAAATTTATATTTATGTCATTCAATTTCAATCTATTTTAGAGCCCGTACATCTACGGAACGACTTTTCCTATACAGATCAAGATGGATGTTTCTGGGTCAGATAAGAATATATACCTATATATAATAATGTATCGAGACCATAAAAAGCGTACAATAAGACACATTCAAATGGCATCTGCTAAATCTAGCTTGAAAGTGGGCAGACGCGAGGCGCGAAAAGGAACTGAGCTCGACCACTTTCTTCGAATGAATGAATACATATGTCCATGATTATATTTTGTATATTAAGTATGACTATAGATATGATTCTCGTGGCTTTGGCTGCTTTATCGTGACAAAATGTTGCCCACAATGTCTCAACAGCGTTGCGGTTTGAAAGAGGAACCGTTGATCAACAAACTCAAGATTAAATGAATTAGAATATTATTTTTTTTGTCATTTAATAAAGCACCATCTAGCCCCGTACTGAGCAAATAATTATATCATGGATAGTAGATAACGGATCAGATATTTTGCACAATGTTTAACGACTGTTTCGAGATAATACGTTAAATGAGAGCTACCGTTTTTTGACATTTGACATTTCAAACCTTACGATCCAGTAGCGATCCTAGCGGTTAATCGGTGAGGTTTGCTTAGTTTAAGAACATTTGGACCTCACGGTATACTAGCGCCTCTAGCGATCATCTTACACGCGGTAGCCCTCATTGGAAGTCCCGACTGGCATTAAGACCATGGTGAGTTTAAAAACTCTGGACACCAGAGTTGGTCAGTCTCTTGTAAGTCAGCTTCCTACGACACGTAAAGTATATGCATAATAACCGGCAAGAAAGCGACGAAGACTCGTCCTCGAATAAAGGTCGACCACTTTCTTTCAATAATGAGTGAAAAATGCTTATATACGTGACACAGAAAGAGACAGGAATTTGTGGTCGGAATCACGAGCATAAAAATGCTAAAATATTTGTTGACTGTCATCTTTTATGATGTGGTTATGAATAAACATATTAACGGTGTTCCTTACGGTGATCTTCTTCTTCTTATCTTCTTATCAAATGAGAGTGGCTAACTCTGGTGTCGAAAGTTTGTCAAGCCGCCCTAAGGACCTCTGACATGGCTTAACGACTGTCGTACTATGACAAACAGCCGGGACCTATAATTTAACGTGTCATGCGACCTACGTAAGTGCCCAAAATGGAATGCCACTTTTTGGTTACCCATCCATGGACTGACTGCGTCGACCTTTACTTAACATTGGTGATCGCATTCGTTTGCCTTCGCCAGCTGTGCTACGGACGCTTCACGGCATGTGGTGATTAAACATCTAAAGAACTGGAGATACCAATTAACGTTGCAATGCATCAAGCAATAGAACGCAACAAATGGAAACAAAAGGAGTGAACAGAAGTGAGAACAAAGAATAAGAAAAAGGATGCATATATAACCTTTTTATTGCACTGATGATCATCTGTTTACCTAAAGCAATGTCAAAATAAACAACACTGTAGTTCAAGGCGAAGCATGCATTGCATACCATCATAACAATATTTTAAAGCTATGTAACGAATGATTTTTCGTTTTAGTGTTTGTTCCACTTTAACGGCGCAGCGGAGCGACGGATCACCGTTATTTTTAGTATGGAGGTAGTATAGGACTCTTAAGGTGACATAGGCTACATTATTAAGCACAAATCTTTTATTTCTATGCCATTTTATTAGCAGGTGTCCAAAAATTTTTTTCTTAAACTATTCACTTTATCTGTTAAATGGAATACAAAACCACATGCTTTTTGTCTTCATTTATATAAGAATTTCCAAAACTAAACACACGAAGAAAGTTAACTACGTACAAGTACATTATATTTAACTTGCGGTTTTGTTACAAAGAATGCTGGCCACAAGAGTTAAGTCTCACCTTCAAAGAATAAACAATTATAATGGCCTACTTTAGCCTAATCGACCATTATGCATAATCTTTTATGCCTAATGTCTAATTCAATAGTGGCAATGACCAGAGGTGATTGTCCATTAAATTGTTCTACAATAATATACAATTGGCATAAAATTACCTATGAAAATAATAATAAACGATGATATTTATGTGTTTTACACCTTTTATTACTTTACTTGCAGTTTTCAGCGGTGTTATCCGCGTTAGTGCTAGATATAAAGTAGGCTATGTACATTTCATTCTAAGTTCTTATCTAATCCACATAAATTACATCCTAGTCGGTTTGGCTATTTGAGACTGTAGAAATAAAAAACATAAGTTCAATATTTTTCAATATGCATAAAATTAATTATTTGTTTTAGCCGAGTAGGTATAGTCTTTATTGAATGGGATTATTTTATATCGTTGTATGTTTTTCTATACTTTGTCCATATTGGGTCTAACGATTGAGTGATCAAGAACCTCGAACGTAAAATAAAGAAAAAGAAAACATACACAACACACAATTTAATGGTTCAGTACATTTAAAGAAAGTATTTTACGTTTTTACAGGCTTACTAAGAAATTATTTATAATATTTTAATTATTTTTATAATATTTAATTTATTTACATACAGCATTATCGTATTTCTCAAACAGCCCGTAACTGTATTCTTCACGTTCAAAAATTTGACCCGACTCAGTCATTGGATTATCTACTAATGAAAAAATATCTGTCAAAAATAAATGTCATTTGACCACCGGCTCCTTTGACAAGAGGCAAATTTCGGTAAGCATACTAACGTATATAATACTGTTGGATTAGAAAGACTAATGTATGGGATTAACGTAGCAATTCGCTCCGCGGAGCATTATAGTGATATTAATCCCATTTTTTCCCTTTATTAGGTATGCGTTGGTACGCTACCGAAATTTGCCTCGTGTCAAAGGAACCGGTGGTCAAATGACATTTATTTTTTACAGATACTTTTTTTATTACTAGATAGATAATCCTGTCTGGAAGGACACGTCGTCGCCCACTGAAGCGACATACATACAAGGATCACTTTGATTTCAGCCCCCATAGATAAGAAGCGTATTTTAGTGAGCGTACTGACTGATGCATACTTATGGAATACAAAAACCAATGTATGGGAGTGACATCACAATGCGCTCCGCGGGGGGAGTTGTTAGGTACGTCTTTGCCATACATTGGTCTTTCTATTGCATAAGTATGCGTCAGTACGCTCACTAAAATGCGCCTCTTGCCTAAGAGGGCAGGTGAACCATGGTTAAAGTAAAAGAGTGGAACTGGCACTTGAACGAAACTGCTGGAACACTTTGTTATGAATTTATCTAGGTTTGCATGAAAATGTTGATATTCTCTTTCGACAATCATAGAGTTATTTTGTTAAGTGCTACACCCGCACTATGGTCATTGGCGCCATCAGCCGCTTAGTGTTTGGAGAGTGGATTTTCGCGCCAGGCAGTTAGTAGACTTAAGCCTAGCGGCTCAGGCGTTCTGTCTGGTAATCAGAAATACGCAGGTTCGAATCCTGCCGGTCGTGATTATTTTTGCTCATTTGCCAATAACAAGTTTAAATGATAAGTTTACAAGTAACTCTGTTTATTGGCATCACTTTACGCTTCGTTTGTTCCATAATGAGCGGTGTAATAACATAACCTTAATACAAAAGTGGAATTTTGAATGTAACTGAACTCATGTTTCCTACACTTTCTAGTAATGATTTATTGCGTCTGTGTTTTTGCAGAATTAATGTTTATTGTGTACGGTGATTAGTAATCTTCGAAGTAGGTTGGTTGGTGCAAAAAAATGGACGTGTGACGTTTGAAATTTGACATTTGTTGTGATCTTGATACAATTGTTAAGGCATATCAGAGGCTCTTAGGGTAGTTTAAAAATACTTGACAACAGAATCGCCTATTCTACCCTCATACGAATTTATTTCATCATCATCATCGTCATCTACAACCAGTTTCATTCCACTGCTGGGTATATGGGCTTCTCTCTCAATATACCATTGGCTTTGATCTTGCGGTACTCATCCAGGTTTGACCTGCGACAAATGTTATGTCGTACGAACTTACTAAGTTCACTTGAAATAACTAAGCAAGCGAATGTAGCTACATATATCACATATCTTGCTCAGAACTTTTAACTCCATTTTTATCTACTCGGATAAAAAGGGACTCGCGAACTTTTGCTAAATCATTGTTACTAGTTTAATAAAAGCAGCATTATTGTTATATCTTTGTTTCAGGTGATGCAATATATTAAATTACTCAGCATAATAATGTGTCTCTGTGTGTTTGACAAAAAGTCAAAAGTTAAATTTATTTACCGCTTTTTGGTAGGTGAATTAGGTGAATTTTGCGGTCAATTCTATGATTTTAGTTTTGGCAGCGAAATATAAAAGTTGATGTTAGATATACGCCAAATGCCAAGTTGCATTTACTATAAGTTGGCTCCTATTGTAGCTTTAGTTTTTTAACCAACTTCAAAGAAAACAGGTCATCAATTAAAGCAAAACAAGACAGGCAGGTTTATGATATTGTTACTGTTAAGTTTTTCAAGTAAGTACATATATTCATTTTATGCAAAAAAGTTTGCTCCACAAAAGAAAATACAAATTGTGTTTTTTTATTTTTCCTCTTTATTGTGAGACAAGGATAAAAATATGACTGACTTTATTGAAGTTTCTAAATATATTTTATGGATTTCTTGTAAACTTTTTTTATAGAACTGGTATCTTTTTCCCATTTTTTACCAGTAGAGATTCATCAAAATGTTTCGGTAATTTTTGTAGTAGTTTATGTAAGTAGGTACGTAAAAAAATGTATTTTTTATTTTTTTTAGTATATTAGACGAAACGCGAAACGCGTTAGTTATAAAAGTTTATAGAAGTCTGTTTAATTTGTTTCAAACATCACTTATTTCTAACTTGGCTCAGGTTTTAACTTGGTTTTAGAGTTCAGTAAAACGTTTTGGCGCACACTTACCTCGTCTTTTATTCATAATCTTTTATGAAATATTTCTCGTAAAATGTTATAAACAACTAAAGAAGAAAACTCTATGAGTAAAATGATACACGACTTATTTATTACATAAAGAATAAATTTGTGCAAAATTAACTAATACCTTACTGCATGCCCTACAAACTTTCTAAAGTATTTGAATATCACGTTAAAAGCCTTTCTGAACAATTTCGTCGTGAGAAAATTAAAATTTTCTTTCTCCAAAATTCTTAAATTCTGAAACTAAAATACGTAGGTATTCTGTCTGTCTCTATGCCTAAAGCTTTCCTTAAAATGTCATGCGTGAATTACCCTACTCAGTAGAAACCCCACTAACATTTTGTAATAAGAGAGTTTGTTTGTATGTGCATTAGTGATAAGATAATAATGACAGTTAATAAATTTACGAATCTCTCGGTTGTCCCGGTTTGTCTGAGGTTAGTTTGAAATCTTTTGTGTCTGAAACTTCAGACTTCGCCTCTATTATACTAATTAAGGTAGTATATCTTTCTGCCTTTTACAATACAGTTAACACTACAGCAGAAGGCAGAGCTAACCTAGATTGTATCACATTTACCTGTTTACAAATAAAAATCTTTGATCTATATCTTTATATATCGAATTATCGTAACAGAAACCGCGTGGCGCCACTTGTTCTGAACTAAATCTCAGGTATTCCCATCTCATATTCGCAAGACTGATTACAAACACATTTCATAATGAAATGTAAATGGAATTTTGGTGAAACATACGCTGCCTTTTCTGTGTTCTCTAAAGCTGGTACCTTCTCAAAATATTAATTAAAACGGAGATTATAATTATCTTAATGGTGAGACAGATGGTTTGGTTTTCTTAATTAAGATAGTTTCTTGACAGATAAGTAGGTCAAATCGTGTTCCAATGTAATATTTGTATGAAGATTAACTTATATTTATCATTTAATAAATCTATACAAATAATAAACATGAAGAGAGCCAAAAATCAGAACATTGACGATACATATGAGAAAAAATACTTGGGTATACTTTGTATCGATAAAATAGAACACGATTCAGCAGTTTTTAGAATTTTGTCTGTTTGACTGTTTATCTGTTTATCTAAACTCTCATAACGCAAAAACGGCTAAATGGATCATCATGATTTTTGGTATGTAGGTAGTATGAGGGCTTAGTAGTGTCATAAGCAGCTTTTTATCCCAAAATAATGCGAGCGAAGTCCGCTGTCGTCCACTGGTAATATAAAACATTTGTTTTTTTTTTTAACCAAAGCTACATAAAACTCAAAAGTTTTATCAAAATAATTTCTTGCAGAGAACGAAACTACTGTCCAACCATGTCGAAGTTGCAAAAACTATCACATTACAAAGTAAAAACAAAAAAAAGGAAAACTTGAGAAAAACGTTAAATAGCCAACATAATATTTGAAGACTACAAAATCTGATATCGAATACCATTCTTGGAAGGACCTAGGCGCATACCACAATGTCACACTCTTTCCAAATATAACTTGCCACAACAATTTGTTCTGCGGATGAAACACAACCCTCAGTTTTAAAGAATACTGTTTTATTTATTTATTCATATATAGTTGTATGGCGTCAAAGTTTGAGTAAACAGAAGCACGTTCTTTCTTTTCTATAGATAAATATTTAAGTCTTTCAGCCACTTTTTGGCCTTGAATACCACTGAAGGGCCAATAAATACAGGGTCTTAAAATCTTGACCAAGATTTAAACTCCACGACCAGTTCTCCAGTCGGCAGTAAAACAACATTGAAACTAGTAACATAACGAGTTACTCTCAAAGTTTTATGTCATTTTAACTGCTCATTTTAACATGGCTTGTGAAGTAGGACGTTAAAACAATTCACAGTTTGTAACTAGTGCTTGTCACTTTGTTGCTAGATCTATATTTTACGAGTATTGGGGGATTCAGTATCTAAATACTACCACTAATACTGTAAAGCCGAACACACCGCCGCTACACACGTAGAAACTTTCGTATATGCGCTCGATTTGGATTATATTTGGTATAGAGATAGATTAGGGCTTACTTACTTACTTGTGGGTCGGATGACACGTTATAAGTCCCGGCTGTATGTCTAGTACGGCAGTCGTTAAGCCATGTCAGAGGCTATTAGGGCGGCTTGATTAACTCTCGACACCAGAGTTGGCCACTCTCATTCGATTAGAAGAAGAAGAAGAAAGACTTACTCACAACTTATCCATAATATACTCGGCCAGTTTGGTTGAGTTGACAAAATCGAATTTTAATATACATATTTGTTGGTGACAACTCGTCCTCTGCACAGATTACTAAAAAGATACTGAATCAAAATGAAAAGTAAAGCCAAGAAGATTTTCAGTTAACGGGGGAAAACCGTGGGGCAGCGCTAGTGATAAATAAGAAAGCCAAATTCAGTGCTTTAAAGTATCCCCTTAAATTATATTAAATTATTAATAAATATAATTCACACGATCTCGTCCACCCCAACCAATAAC
This sequence comes from Macaria liturata, assembly GCA_964023185.1. NCBI lineage: Eukaryota > Metazoa > Arthropoda > Insecta > Lepidoptera > Geometridae > Macaria > Macaria liturata. The sequence continues at coordinate 15,211,876 of OZ026806.1, forward strand.
TACCCATTTACAAACCTCAAGATTTCTAGTTTTTGCTCATCTAATTATAAGTAGTAGGGCATAAAGTCGATGACTCTAGCGCTAGTTCCGGTCAGACTGGTTGTAAGAAAGTGCTCGATTCTACATGTCTAGGATCTGACCTATAATTTGATAGAATAAATGTTCAAACTATTGACACTAGAGTTGACCATTCCTATACGATAAGAAGACAGGTACGAAGGAGAATTATAATGGTTTTTGTTACTTTATATATATACTTTATACATAATAATTCTTTGAATACGTTCCGCTAAAAGATTCTAAGATTTTATTATTATTTTCTCCATAATAAAGACTTAATAAGCGCCCGTAGCTCTGCTGGCGGAGGCAGTCGCATGCGATTACCAATGTTAAGCAAAGGTCGACGCGGTCAGTCCTTGGATGGGTGACCGAAATGTTGCATTCCATTTTGGGCGCTTCCGCGGGTCGGATGAAACGTTAAATTGTAGGTCCCGGCGATTTGTCTAGTGCGGCAGTCGTTAAGCCATGTCAGAGGCCCTTAGGGCGGCTTGATAAACTCTAGAGTTGGCCACTCTTATTCGATAAGAAGAAGAAGAAGACTTAAAAACCATATTATGTAGTGAAAATATATGTAAACATAATTTGCATTAAGTTGTTCCTTTTCGGCGTTCTAGTTTACCTTCCGGCTTTTTTAGCATCATTTTGACGGAGCAAAATTAGTGTAAACTTATATAAGCCAAACAATATAAACTACACAAAATTATGTATGTACATGTAGGAAGTGAGTATGATCACAGGTATGATTTAGATTTTATGATTCTATTATATAGCATAAATAAATGTACCGGTGTAAAGTTAGTCACTACTTAACTCATGCTTATAATGACGTAAAAGTTACAATACAGTTTTCCAACCAATTCTGTAGTATTTAACTCGTAATTTACATCAGAACCAGTCAAAGGTTTGAAGTATTTTAACGTGAACAATTTAAGACTGTAATAAATTAATTAAGACATTACTTCAAACGGTTTGAACTACTATCCGAGTTGGGCTCTTAAATCAAAAAGCAATTTAACGGTTGTCAAGAACGTTGTGTAAGAATATGCTAAATGAAATGGTAAATTATTTTGTAAGAAAGGGCGAGTTCTGGTGTCGAGAGTTTTCTAACCTGTCAAGATCAGGAGCGCAGATTCCTAGCTAATCGTGTCATCTGAGACCCAGAAGCGTTCACATGTGAATGATATCTTGGGTTTTTTGTGCGCTCCCTTATACAAATCCTGATAACAATGTTTGTATAGTTTGATACCATAATTATAAAATCTTCAAATTAACATTATGAATAGGCTATTTAGATAGGTGACTGGTAGCTAAACTGACGTTTTTTACTTGAATTTTGTATTATAATAATGCCATTTGTCATTTACTAGTGGGTGCACACGACTTCACTCGCATTAAGAAGTAAAACTTGCATCCCCTATTTCACCCCTTAAAAAGTAACATTTCCAAAAATCCTTCTTGGCGGATTCTTACGTCATAACATCTACCTGTATGACAAATTTCAGCCCGATCCATCCAGCGGTTTGGAGTGTGGGTTGGTAGATCACTATGTCAGTCAGTCATTGAGTTTTACATGTTTAGATTTAAATACACATATCATTTACAGAGTATCTTAATAATATTGAATTTTACCGCAGTTCTTTCATATTTTATCAGAATAAAAAATCCACCTTATTACAGCTTTGTCCTGCTATATATAACTAACTCATCTACAGCAAAATTAAACGTCAAAGAACAATTAGAAAGTCTACAACTACTCATTACGCGGTAATCAGGAAAGAGTAGGTATTCAAATACGAAATGAGGTTTATGTAGATAAAACCTGTTTTGCAATATAAAGAAACAGCTGATTTGGACATGAAACTGCTTTTCAATTAAACTTCGAAGTTCATGACGTGATTGATATTTATATAAAACTAACTTGAGGGTAGATTTGTTAAAAGTTGATTTTTACTACATTGGGTGCCAACTAGCGCAACACCTATTGTTAAATTTTAAAAATTTTATGGTAAACGTCTTAAAAGGTTTAATTGCTGTTAAATCATAAACCAAAATCGCCAGCTGATAAGTTCATTAAATTTTTGTTCCTATTACACCTTATAAAAACGTTGAATGTAACTCAATTATTTATCATTCCTTCTTTTGCATCTATGTTTTTCTATTTGATTCTTAACAAACAAAACACATTCAACAATAGAAAAAACGCAGAAGTGAAACACAAATAGACAAAACAGACAATCAACTACTCACATATCAACAGAAGCAAAAGAATCCATCGTAGAACGTTCACCGAACAAAAAAATCCGGCAGTCGAAAGAGAAAATTCGCTCGCTTTTCTTGCACAACACAATGCACTCACTGCAAAAATTAAAAAGAAATGACCGCCAAATCACTGACAGCTGTCACTTGGTCCACACACAAAGGAGGTTCGAATTGAGTTTTTAAAAAAGAGTTTGTAACACACGTGCGCGCGTGGCAACTGTTTCTTGCAGACAATTTCTCCCACTCTTTAACTACTTTTACCGGTAGAAGTGTAGGTCAAATGCACGACGTGTGTTTATAACTTTCGATAGTCTTTTCGTAGGTTTTTTTTGTTGTTGTGGAATTTCGCGGCCGCGGTGCTTTCTGACTGAGATTTAGACGGTGAATGGATGACTGGGAGTTTTCGATGCGCATGAGATGGCTCGTTACTATTGGTTCTCGATTTTGAGAAAATATATTACCATTTTGTACCGACTTCAAAAAAGATGGTTTAAATTCTTCGAACTGTTTTTATTTTATTTTAGCATTACAGATTTTTAAAATAAAATGTTAATTGAAACTAACACATTCGAAAAATGAATACGTAAACTTTTAGAAGTCTTTTTAATTTCACGTATTCATACTTTTTTATTACCTTACAGAACGATATCCGATCAATGAGGTCTGCGTTGATAAGGGCTGACTGTATTTCATGATGACAAAATAATAATCGTTAATAAGGATTAATTTATTACATGTGAAATAAAATACATGAATATTCCGGGACATTGTATACAGCGCCATCTAGCCCCACACTAAGCAAACGCTTATATCGTGGGCACTAGATTACGTATATAATACCCATAACATATGTGTACTTTTATTTTTTAAATATATACTGATTATACATAGAAACGACCAGATTCAAGTACTCGTAAAAGTTGTTTTTATATAATATAGTTAACAATATAGCTAAAAGTATTACGGTGTTTTGAACTTTGAATAGTGTAGTTGTAGTTTGATAGAATCTAAATCAAGGCTGTTTATAAATATTATTTTAACCACAGAAAACCTGTTTATTTAGATTTTTGTGATTTTATCAGTGATGTTCAGTCACCAGTACCGGTTTGATCGAGTAATTTGTAATTGCTATTCCAACGCTAATTCCAATAGTAGCCCCCTTCCTAGGTCATGGCAGGTGAATGCACTTGACCAGCAGTAGAAGTAACTACCTACTGTTCTTGAGAAAATTGGCGAGTTTATTTCTCTTTATTAGCTTAGTGTATTGTAATTAAAGCATCGCGCGTAACTTAGCTAGCGGAGGTAACTTAAACTTTTCTTAGATGGTAATAATAATCATAATCATAATCAGCGGAGCGGAGGTATTTGCATGCGATTAAAAACAAAAAAACTATAGTCAAGTGCAAATCCGTGCTAGTTAAAAAAATTCAAAGCGAAGCAGCTGTCAAAGCGGTTAGTATTTGAAAGAGTGACCAAATAAGATAAGTTGTCATTAAAATTTTGCCAAATCGGTCACGTATGCTTTGATGTATTTTTTATATGTAAACAAAAACCATAAGTCAGTAAATATCACAATATAGACAGTTTTTTACGTTCGTATTTTTAACAGATTGTTTATTAGAAGGTGACGTTAAATTAATATTAAGAAAAGACTGTTTGAATGTTCACAACCTCATGGAAGAACCTGTCTTTTACAACACAGTTCCAACCAAAGCAAAAGACAGATTCATGTAAATTATATAAAAGTGTTGCTTTAAATAAAATGTTGCTTTAATCTACTTTTACTATAATTTACAAACGAACATAAACAAAAAGTTGAGAACACAACAAACTAAAATCTAACTTCCTGACCTTAAATAAAATACCCAACATGAAATGCGGGATATAGAGAATGGTCCTTTAAAAAACTTCGTATCCCACCTCGCGGTTTTGAAATTTTAATTAAAGTTCTAAATTCAATTAGAACCGGTAATAAGTTTTGCTGCAGTGAGACACTTCTGTGGAAATGTGAGCGTATTAAGGTATAGTTTTATAGAAGCGCCCGTAGCTCAGCTAGCGGAGGCAGTCGCATGCGATTACCAATGTTAAGCAAAGGTCGACGCAGTCAGTCCTTGAAAGGTGACCGAAAAGTTGCATTCCATTTTGTAATGTTTGTTGTCTTAAATCGTCAAAGAGTGGCAACAAAACAATATTAGAATAAGTAAAAAGTAACCGATCCCTTTTAAAGGAGGTTTAAAAATCAACGAAATTTTCAGTCATTCATGTAATAAATTAGATAATAAAATAAAATAGCTTCTATTTTCCTTAAACGGATATCAAACAGAGTTACAATAGTAACATTTTTGTTAGTGGTGTTATATATTCATGATTATTATTATTATTAATTAGATTAGTTTGTTAGTAAATTCTTATGAACAGAGTGAAAAATTCTTCCATGAATGAGTGCATTCATAGAATAATTTTTCACACTCATAATTATATCTAAAGCTATTTACTTTGCTTTGTTGTAAATGTCCGCGGAAGGTTTTGATCACCACGATGTATATGCCCCAGAGTCCTCCCCAAATTAACATATTCCGCGGGGGAGTCACAGCTCTTAGTAATGAGGAAGAACAAACATTTGCCCCCAAAATAAATAACTTGAGTTCATCAGCTGCAAAACTTTAACGACATGACTAGAGAAATTGAATTCAAGAATTAGTCGTCGTTTAATCCTTTTAGTTAAACATATAACCGAGAATTTATATTGTAGCGCCCGTAGCTCAGCTGGCAGAGGCAATCGTATGTGATTACCAATGTTAAGCAAAGGTTGACGCGGTCAGTACGCGGATGGGTGGCATTCAATTTTGGGTGCTTCCATGCGTCGAATGACACGTTGAATTGTAGGTCCCGGCTGTACGTCGTACGTCAGTCGTTAAGCCATTGTAGAAACTTGTAGGCCGGTTTAAAAACTCTCAACAAAAAAATTCGCTGACACACCTTTTTTAACACTTGAACTAATGCTGAAAAATATTTTATTATATTAATGAAGGATTTCTATAGCAATCCAGCGTGGGAATGCAGCCAGTGTTCTTGGCTCCATACTACATGTGGATGTTTTAAATTGAGGTTAAATGTACATACTATTTTTTAGTTTAGTGTATACATATAAAATAAATTGATAAATTGTTTATTATTATTGAATAAATGATTATTTTTAAATTAATTAAATTCCTGTTTTAAAAAAGTTATGTACTTATGTTTTGTAAGTAATTTTGAATGTGTTTTACTCATGCTTAACTACAACTTGCTTAATGTTAAACAACGTTATAATCTACGATCTGCCGCGGTTGTCTAGAAGAAACCGGTTTACTCTTTAATGTGATAACCTGCTAAATATGACAGCGTGATACTTATTTAAAAATAAATAGAGAATACTAGGTGATAATTAAACCAATATGGGCAACAAACTGGTTTTTAGTAAAGTCGTCATTCGAAAGTAAAACTGTGTTTGCGGGAGTTTTTAGATGTGAAAGTTTTAGCATCCGAATTCGGTTTTGAGAAATTTCCATACATCAGCCTTAGTCATTATAGCTTTATTAGTTCTTTCCTTATAAAATTAAATAGGTTTTAGTCGGTCGGACAAACCCCGCTACCATTTCCAATTTCTTAAAAGGTAAAGGTTAAAAAATTATAAATAAATAATTTGAATAACTATTTTCTGAATACTGATTATTATTTAGGTACTAGCTGTGACCGCGTCTTCGTCCGCGTGGAAAAATTATTACCATAAAAACGGTTCTAGTGAGTTAATCATAAAAGATTGACATATACTGTTGCAAACATTTTGTTAGATCATTTCAAGAGGAATAATTCTTTTATACATATTTTTTGATATCTTGAACCGTTTTCGCAGCGCACGCAACGGAAGCCCCCAAAGATTAATAATGTTCCCCGTTTTTTTACACATTTCCATTGTTTCTTCACTCCTATTAGTTGCAGCGTGATGTTATATAGCCTTAAGCTTTCCTAGATAAATGGTCTATTCAACACAAAAATAATTTTTCAATTCGTACCAGTAGTTCCTGTGATTAGCGCGTTCAAACAAACAAACAAACTCTTCAGCTTTATAATATTATATTAGTATAGATTACTAAATACTGATTATTATTTTACTTATAAATCTATTCTAAGTTTTCATTTGGAATTTTCTTAAATGGTACAAAACTAAATAACATGTATAACGGGAAGACGTTGCTATCCGGGAAACAGATATTTCTTGTCCGGATACCAACACACCGCGTGCTTACTGTAATTAGATATGATCCGTCTTATTACAAAACGCGGTTTAAATATCAGTCTAGGACTTCGAAATAAAATATCGATATAAATAGGTATCACATTGTGATACCTATTTGAACAACAAGAACTGACTTTTTATTTCGATACAAACAATCTAATGTCAACTTCAATTTAGAACATTGATTTATCGTTGGTAATATTTTGTCAATTTCATTATTATGACAGAAAATAACAAATTTTGGAACAACAAGAACAAGACAAGAACCGACTGCAATATTTTCTAAGTTCTGGACTAATTTTTGTAATAAGACCCATTAAGATTTTGACTTAGTTTTGTTTAAGTATTGTTTCTTCTTCTTTTTGAATGAGAGTGGCCAACTCTGGTGTCGAGAGTTTATCAAGTATTGTATGAAACCATTAAACATTTTGGAGTTAGAGTTTATAAATGTACATAGGTACAATATCAGTAAACAATAACCCTTCAATATTCCATTATTCCCAGTACCTCCTTCCAATTTCACCTGAGTAAGTAAATTAAAAGACAACATTTTATATTAAGTTGTTCTCAAAGAGCTCAGTAATTGTGTTTCCTTGAAGGCTTCACCGGAACTTTCTCTCGAGATGCCTTGACGATGAGTTTAAGGTAAGGGACTACTTACTACTACTACTACTACTACTTGACTACTACTACTACTTTAAGAGACCTACTTTGTTTTTTATTATTTATACCTACTAACAATGATAAAAAAAAAAAAACGGGACATTCCACGAAGCGCCATCTAGCCCCACACTAAGCAAACGCTTGTGTCGTGGGTACTAGATAACGGATATAATACTTATATACATATACATACATACATAGATACATATAGAATAATGATACATTTACGATACATCTTTCTATAGAAAAATGAGCAAAAAAAAACCACAAGAGTCGACCGCTTCCGCCGCGGTTGAGCAACTCAACCGCGCGGCTTAACCTGTCAATTACAAAAGTACCTATCGTTATTCATAGATAATAGTAGACCGAGAATATATGTGGCAATAAGAAAGAAAGATAGATAGCATTCTTTTGTAACACAGTAGTCAAATAAATTACATAACTTATACTAGTTTCACAAGCGGCAAACTTATCGCTAAAAGCGCCTTATCGCTATAAAACACCATCACTATACTCGTACTTTTTGAAATTGGTAAGATATTGAATCAGGCGTTACTTTGTGGAAATTCTATGTAACTAATACTCGGGAGAAAAATGTACCTAGTGTTTTTCCGCTGCAACTGCTTCTTAACCGACTTCAAACAACAAACTTGATGGTTTTAGGTGTCTTCCTCCATATACCACCGCCACACCTCACCTACACTACACATTTCTCCAGAGTTTCAGTTTTTGAAATTAGTTATGGTAGATATTTTTACAATTCAAATCATTTATTTTGCAAAACATGGGTAAGTTGTTTACATTATGTTATTTTAAGTTACATAAAGCGCGCTATGTCTTAACCAACTAGGATATGCAAATTTTTTACAAAAATCAAAATATAATAAACAGACAATGCTACGTTACATATTTTATTCTAATCACCATATCTATACTAATATTATAAAGCTGAAGAGTTTGTTTGTTTGTATGTTTGTTTGTTTGAACGCGCTAATCTCAAGAACTACTGGTGCGAATAGAAAAATTCTTATTGTGGTAAATAGACCATTTATCGAGAAAGGTTTTAGGCTATATAACATCACGCTGCAACTAATAGGAGTGAAGAAACAATAGAAAATGTGGGAAAAACGGGGAAAAATATTCATCTTTGAGGGCTTCCGTTGCGTGCGCTGCGAAAATGGTTCAAGATATCAAAAAAATGTGTATGAAAGAATGATTCCTCTTGAAATGATCTAACTAAATGTCCGCAACAGTATATGTCTATCTTTTAAGGTTAACTCACAAGAACCGTTTTTATGGTAATAACTATTCCACGCGGACGAAGTCGCGCGCACCAGCTAGTCTTTGATAAATATACCAAGTATTCGCTACTACTTATTCTTGTCACAAACATTTCCTTTCGTCCATAAAAAAATAATAATGAAAGACTTAAAATTCCTCGCGCATTTTAATCATCGCAGAAATTATGCAACTATGGAAATAGTGTTTTCTAAGCTGGAATACTAAATAGTGTAATAATCATTTCAGTATTAACGTAGAATAAATTTAGTTTAACGGTTCGTTTTGCATGCTTAAAAATCCCTTGATTTATAATTTTTTTGTGAACAACGCTTTATGGACATGAAGGCGCAAGTTTATACGTTTGTGACTAACTTTACTCGTATGTTTATAGGTACGTTGTGTAACGGCTGAACCAATTTGCATGAAGGTAAGTAATCTACTTAGTGTGCGTGAGTACTTTTTATTTCTGATTAACGCAGGTAACACCGCCGCCCCAATTCTAAAATATCATTTAAAACTCATTTAAACTCGTTTTTTTTTACAAGGAATGTGTTTGCACTATACTAATTCAATTGATGGTAAGCAATCAATACGGTCTAGGATGGAGCGTGCTTACCCAGTAAAAACCGATACTCTCTTACTTTGAAGTTCACAAGATTATATTCCGTGGGGAACAAGGTGTCAGGCAGAGAGTTCCACAATTTAGCAGTTCTCACTATGAAAGTGTTCTCAGTAACGAAAACGGCTGTAGATGATGATGATGGTAATGAACATTCGCAGCACTATTTCTTTAAAAAAAATCTTAGGCCGTAGCTATCGCTTACCAATTTAGCCATCTGCCAAACTAAAAACAAAGTGCGCAAAAAAGTAAAAAATGTTAAGTTACTTTGCAACAGATATAAAAAAGGTAATAAATCTTGGTGCAACGGGTCTCAAGCGATGAGGAAGAAATACACGATCCTCCGGTGGCGCCTCGATCGCCTATCCTCACCCGTCGCGGTGCGCGAGCGGCTGCGAGAGTGGAGCGGGCGCAGAGGCGCGGGGGTGCGGCAGCGGGTCGGCGAACCAGTCTGGACGAGGCGGCCTGGCCAACCGGGACGCGCGTGCTGACTCGTCCTCCTGATGATGGACACCTCAGATTTCCGAAACTTGTCGAGCTAATTTTTCGACGTTATTTTTGACGTAAGTGCTAGCCGGTTATTACAACTAAAATAAAAAAGATATTCTAACCAACCAGACTAATAAATGTATGGTAGTACTTATATTACAAAATAAATCACGTAACAATAAAAATTTAAAGTATTCTAATGAGATTTTCCACTTTCCAAATGATATAAGTACCTACCTATCATTTCAATCGTAGTTCGTGGTGTGATTGCTAATGTCTTTAAAATATGGTGTAGTTTTTGACTTTTACTTTCAACTGACGCATGAATAGCATTTCAATATATTCCTTCATAACATTTATAGTACGGCAGTCGTAAAGCTATCAGAGGCCCTTATGGCGGCTTGATAAATTTTCGACACCAGAGTCAGCCACTCTCATTCGATAAAAAGAAGAATAAGATAAATAATTCTTCCCATTTTCAAACTGAAACTTTTAATAATAAATAGCCAACAACTTCATAAGAAACATTCTTTCACCATAAATAATCAAATATTACCTTCAAAGAAAAAAGGAACGGCCATAATTTGGTAACCCATTTGGTTCCCAAAGGACATCATAAAGTGGAATTCTTATTTATTGTCCTTCTCAGAAGTCAGGTAGGAATTAAATACCTATGAAGGACAATTTAGTTATTATTTAGGTCAGAATAAAAGACGTGACTTTGAATTTATTTTGTGATAAAACTAGTTGATTTCCATCGCTAATAACTCTGCCGTGCTTACTTCAAACGCAATCGACAAATGGCGGTTTCGAGAAAAACGCGGTTAACACATTTTGAGTGATCTAGACATCAAATACATGTTATGTATATAACTATTAAATTGTTCCTAAAAACCAGAAAAAATAAATCATGTTTTTTATTGGTATGCAAATTTACGAAGAAATAAAAGAATCCCATTTCAATTGCGAGACTTATATTATATTAACTAACTTACTAACTAAATATATTAACAACAACCATACCAAAAACAACAAGGATCCGTCGCTTCTTTTAAGCGAGAAATAAGAAGAAAACATGAACACACCAACAAACTCATTTCTTGCTTTATTAAAAGGTTAAACTAATAATAGTTGAGTTGGTGAAGAAATTCTCTACAGTTTTAGTACAGATATGTTTTAGTTAAATATTTTTTATACCTTGTTACTAGAGTTATTTATGAAAAGTATACTCTTCACTATAGTGTTAAGTACAATAAAATACCTACTTTCATTTTACTAACACCTGTAGTTAACTATAGCAATGATAATTAATGTTTTATTATTAAAACTATAGTGAGACATTCTTACAATATGTAACTGTTACGGTTGTCACTCACGTCTAATGTCGCGTTTATTAATTAAGGTAATTAAATTTACGCGTATCGGGTGTAATGTCGGGTGTCATTACACCCGAAACGTGTAAACAAAATCTTTGCGACGACGCGTATAGAAAATTTAATAATGTTTTAACTAGTGGTAAAACCATCTGTTCTTCTTCTTCGCATGAAAGTGGCCAACTCTGGAATCGAGAGTTTTCAAACCACCCTAAGGACCTCTGAAATGGCTTAGAGACTACTATGACAGAAAATAATAGCACTTCTCTACTTTGTAATTTTTTAAGCTATGATTTTGATTCAGATTCTTTTATTGTCAGTTATGTGATATTTCATAACAAGTGGTTTACAAAATAATAAATAGTTCATAACGACGCGTCAAGTTGGTTATACATTTATACGACACCACATTCAATAATTAATAATTTTATACATTAGTAATAATTCTAATAATAATTAATAAAGCAGCTGTAAAGGGGCTTTGTCAAAAATGGTCCGTGATGTAGCTAATGTTATTCATTAATAACTAAATAAGAAACAATGTCGGCAGTTATCAAACCTCGTCATAGAAAATAATTTACAATAAAAACAGTCGACACTAAAATAAGAAGTATTTACGCATAATAGAAAACAGGAAAGAAATACGGAGACAATTAATTACAAAATATAAACAAAACAGACAGAATTGATATGTACTCGTATCACAGCAAGGATTTTTTATTTCATCCCTCTCTTTCTATTATTTCCATGTATCACAGATATTAGGTACTACTTATTCCTAACTTTCTAGTATAACGTCAAAGTTGTCATAGTCATTTTTTAGGAATTCTGCTATGGTGTATGTCGTTTTGGATTGTTATATGTAATGTATATCTATCATAAAGTATTATTTATTCATAGAAGAACAACTTCACTCTCATAACTTTAAAAGGAAAGTCGTAACCAAATATATCTTAAACAAGAATCTTTTGACGTTTCAAAGGAATTTTCCTGTTTTGGGACTTAGTAATTACTCATGCCTTATCAAATCTCAAGAATGCGGAAATCTTTTGACAGAATCCTCGTCTTTTGAATCCGTGGATTATTAAAAAAATGGTATAGAAAACAATAAAAATATAGCACAAATGCTTTTGGGTATTCTCAAATAACACATAAGTAACATATTCCCAAAATTGTTTTCTTACAAAATTAAAAGAATTTCCAATTGTTTCAAATTTTCTGATTATCTAAAAATCCAATTCATAGAAAATTCTATCTCTCTCCTCGTTTGTTATTGACTTGCAGTAAATATATCAATGAATACATATTAAACTAAAATTAATCAAATTTATTTCCTTCTCCTTGTGAATCTTGTGAAGTCAAGCGTTTTCTAACCGCCCACAACCTTCCCAAACACGGTTATCTTTCGAGTTACTTACCTAATTCATAAAACCGGGTAATTCCCGGTTATTATCTGCGAGATAATCCTTCCTTCAAATTAGGGTCTCATTAATAATGGAACAACTCTCGGAACTGCGCTCGTAACAAACTGTTAGAAATGCAGTTGTAGTAGAGATGAGACAGTTCGTCGATATACTGAGTTGGTTTTTTTTTTGTTATTCCGTCCGTTCTTCCTCCGACAATGGATGTCAGAGACATTCTTAGACTAAGCATATTGCTTGCGCAGTTTGCTTTGTTTATTCATCTGATCGGTTAATAATTTCACCTTTTTTTTGTTCGTTTTGATAGTGTAAGAATAAATTAACAGCAATATAGGTTTTTATATCTTACATACATACATACATTCCAAGATACAGAACTCCAAGTAGGATATGTCTTCTTTTAATCGACGTCAAAAAAGGAGGTAATCTGTTCTTCTGATTTTTTATTAACCTACACGATCCCACTCCTGGGCACCTGGTGTCCCCCAACTCCTGAAGATTAATGGAGGATATGTTGAAATATCGTTTTTTGTTTTCAATTACAAAGTGGAAATACATTGATTTAGATCTTGGGAAGGAAGCTTTCTCTCTTTCTTTCTTTCTAAATAGATGTGTCAGATTTAAAGGGTTTGAGTTGTGTGTGTGCGTGTGTGTGTGTGTGTGTGTGTGTGTGTGTGTGTGTGTGTATGTGTGTGTGTTTGTGTTTGTTCGCTCTTAATGGCTGAACCAATTTGGATGAAATTTGGTGACATGCTACTTTTTTGTAAGCGGGGCGCTATTAGTATGTCTGTCTGTATCAAATAGAATATTGCTATGTCAAATCTTGTTGACTAATTTTTAGAGCCGTGGTTGCTTTAATTGTATTATCGTAAATTTTACCCCATTTCTAATGTACCCATTCTAGCGAAGGCCAGGGTTAAGTTCTATTGTCTCCTGCAATAGCTACGACAAATACACACTCTTCAGCTTCTAGATATATCGATAAATATTTATTTGAACCAGGGAACAAATACAAAACAAACAAATAAGTAAATAACTTTTAAGTAAATATATGAAAATACAAAAGTACCTACTAATCTAGCTTAATACACTTCTGACGTAAGTACTAATATCTAGTGCTTAAGATTTTATAATCCTACTGTTGCATTTTGCACGTAGAAGTAAGATTTGATCATATAAACAAATTATTTAGCATTTTTAAACCAGCCGCTTAACTGACTAAAGTGTTTGGAAATGAGTTTGGATTTTAGCGCCTCGCAGTGAGTCTCAGTGAGTAGACCGTAGCCTAGTTGGTTAAGGTGGACGTTGGTCAGAAATACGCAGGTTTGGATACTACCGGTCGAGACTAGTTTCTCTCCTTTTCTGATAAAATTTGAAGTTAAATTATTTAACTCCCATTTTTTTCTCATCTTTGGATCAATGGACGAACAGCATGCATAATTTATAACAGTGTTTTTTTGTATTGTTGTTTTAGATAAAATATTGGCAAAATGCCTGACTGTCCATTAACCAAAGAATGAAAATAGAAACTCGAACAACCATTTCCTGTTACCAATTTTCCATTACACTGAAAATATATCATTACATATTCGGTCTGCAATCAAAGTACCCCCATATGATACAGAGTCGTCAAATGTAAAGATATACGCAAGTGTTTGCTTCACTGGACCAAATAATATGTATAGAGCTAGGGGAATCAGTAGTTTGATTTCTATTACAAAGAGAATAGCCACGAACACTGCTTACATGCGAACGTAAGTATGAGCAATTTGTTTTTTTAAATAATTCTGTTTTACCTTTAATTACTAACAATCATATTTTTGCTCATCATTATTTTGATGCTTCTGGTATTTTGGCGGTATAGTTAAAAATCAGCAGCAGATATCTAATCAGTAATAATCATTTAGTTATTCTATAATATTTTACAATTTGTCTTGTATGTCTTACCTTGTTTATTTATATGTTTATTGTCTCACCGCAATATTCAATGAGAGCAGAACCGCGACGAGTGGTGTTCTAGAAGAGAGACCATTGCTCGGAGCGATAAGGGGCTGAATAGGTATATGATGATGTGAAACTAACTTGCTCTTACATAAATTGGCCAAATAATAACAAAAAATGCATACTTACACATCTACAAGAGTCCGCTCAGAACAAACAAATAAAATACCCACGCATGTAGTTTATCTATGACCATAAAAGTATGGGCAATGAAACAAGAAATGGATTGTAAAATATTCTCACTATAATTCCTTGTAAAGCCATGATAATTGTTGAGAGTTACAAATAAAATGCGCTTTTTGTGGGTCGCACGTAGTTATATAATAATAATAATAATAATAACGTTTATTTGACCACAATAAAAAGAAACAGGTATAGCAATAGAGAACATTTGAAAATTGTACTAACTATGAAATATAGGTGCGATAAAACTCGTCGTGTTAAAAAATATGAGTAGGTATATGAGTAACTGATGCTTACGTTTATTATTTGTAACCTGCACAAGGTACAGAGGTAAATAAAATTAAATAATATCATTGAATTTAACTCGGAAATTTTCTTATTCAAAGATTTAATGTAGCAACTCGTTTCTGTCTTAAAATTAAGTCAATGATCAAAGATTGTTACACTGTTAAAGCTCTATCAATGGAATAGTATGAAACAATATTGTAATTTAGCAGTTGTTTCATAAAATTGATTTGTATTTCAACTATTTCATTAGTAATTATAATTTGAGCACGGTCTACAATTAGAAATATCTTTTAAGATTACATAAATTGTTTCCGTTCTAAAAACATGTTCTATTCCATGACAACAACTCAGCGCCATGACAGACAGGCGTAACGATATAATATTGTATTATTATATTCAGTTACTGGTGCGGTTGAAATATTATGTAAGTACTATATTTGTTGAGGAGAAGTATCGATGCCAGCGGATGTGGAAATAAACGAAGAATACTCTATAAAATAGGTACAAGAAATACTACGAATCATTAAAACTATAGCAATGTTACTGATCTAGAAAATTAATTCCACGTGTGCGCGTTTTGCTCGTGACATGCAATGTCACTCCCAAAATGCATCCACAAATTCATCTCTTAGCCTGTTGGCCACCTTATACGACATAACAACTTTATGAGAATCATCATTGAGGGTAAGTTAGAGGCACAAAAAGGAAGAGGACCCAGAAGATCATACATACATAGACCAAATAAAAGAGAAAGCAGGTGTCATGTCGTATAAGGAAGTCAGGAAATTGCAGGAAACCGTGAAGAATAGTGCATTCTCCACCGACAAGACCCAAGCTCCTAAATTTTGAATGAATGAATGAATTTTATTATTCTCCCACACATCATTCGCGCACTAAGTTTGGGGGTGATTGGTTACGATACCGTAAATATTCAAATGTTTCTAAATGTTTGACTGCAGTTGGTCGCTAAAGAGTCGAGCCCCTTCAACCAACTCAACTGCGACGACGGTAGTGGACCATCTTTTACATTTATTTTTTGTCTCAGTAACGTTTCTATAGTATAAATTATTCATTGTCTATGGACTATGGGCAATGGACATTATACTGTCTGTACAAGTTTACTTCTGAATTTATTGTAAAAATGGCAAAACTTATCAATAAGATCTAGCCTGTTAAGTAGATGTGTTACGCTATAATAATTAATACCTGGTCAAAAGCGAACCTATACGTCGTTAAAAACTGTAGTTTTACCTAAGAGGAACACCCCAGGTAATTTACAGACTAGTACCTTTATCAAGGTAAAAGACCTTTTTCAATAATTTATTTATCTTCAATCTCTCTTACAATACACAAACGCCAATTTTAGGCAAGGAAAAAGAACCACACAAAATTATTGAATCGAAAAATAAATGAAATTATTGAAGTCATGTCTAATGCGGTGGAATGGTGAAAGATAAAATGTAGCGAAGTATTTTATTTCGAAGACGAGATAATCATAATATTATATATGTATGCTCAATGTACATGACTAGCGGAGTCATGTCGTTTTGCCTGCAATCATTTAGAATAAAAAATTGCCTGTTTTATTGAAAAGTATCATCTTTCTCAAATAAAGACCCGCATGAAGCGGTAGCGGTAATGGTTGCCTGGAAGAGATTGCTTTTAGCAATAAGGCCGCCACTTGTGGCACTAGTATAAGTATTTTTTTTTCTGTCTCTGTAATTATTATCGTGTGTTGCAATAAAGAATTTTCTATTCTATTCTACGCTTCCACCTTTATTGTACGTATTGCAAAGTTGTGTTACTCTCTGCCTGATCCCCTGTTCCCCACGCACTATGCTCCAGATCCTCAAAGCGAGAGTAAATCCAAACATCTGTATCTCCAAACTTTTTTTGAAAAATATCTTCAATGTTCAGTAAAAAGTTTTAACATTGAAGATATAAAAAAAAATTTGAGATACTTCGAATTGATAACATAACACGTTCGAACAATTTATAGATTTTTTCTCTGTATATCTGTGTCTCTGTTTGTCTGTTTATTTAAACGCTCATCACGCAAAAACGGCTGAATAGATCATCATCATTTTTGGTATGTAGGTAGTATGAGGTCTTAGGAGTGTCACAGATAATTATATTATCCTGAATATAATTTTTATCCTGAAATAGTGCCAGTGAAGCCACCAGTCATTAATAAGTTTGTAGAAAATTTTGAAAATTCTATCAAAAACAATAAACAGCGACTGTATCTGTTTATATCTGAATAGTATATTTTGATATTTCTATATTTATTAATTTTACTATGACAATAATGGAACAGTTTCCAACTGCATTCACTTAGGTTTTATTGTAATATTTACGCATATAAATAATAAGATTAAAAACAATATTTTTGTTATAATTTCACTCTGGGAAATCCAGTCAACATCAACTTTAAATAAACAAATCCATATCAAAGTCTCGTAAATTCAATTGTTATCATTCTTAACCTTTTGAACTTGTTCAGTTTGTGATAAAAATTGCAAATAGCTAACGTAAATGATATATCTCCTCTTGAATATAATATTTCTCTTTGTGTTAGCATTGACATAGCAGAATCCGTTATTTTTTTCCGGTTGATCCAAAAACTGTTCATTTATAGCATTTATATTAATATTTTTTGTAGCTAAAATGTTGACTAGAATGTTACTTATGCTAGTTTGCATATTTTACATGAAATCGGTATTTCAAGTGGAATCTGTGCCTATAAATGTGAGTATATAAGTTTGTTTGTTTTTAATTTCTTCAAATCTATTGTAAATAGGTTTCTTCTAGGCAAGCGTGCTACATCTTAGATTACAGTGGTGCTTAACATCAGGCAGGCTGTAGTCAAACGTAAGCCTATATCTTGATTTGTTTAATTTTACTAACAAAACCATATCAATTAGGGGAAACACTCCTCAGTATAAGCGACTATTTCATTTTTTTTTTTAGTAAGGTATATATAATATGCAATGTATTTAGCCTTTTCTTAATAATATAATACAAAGTGTTTTTTTATAAGACCAAAAAGTTTTTTTAGAATACCATTATTGAATTATACAAATAACTTTGTCTTCCAAATAATATATCCGTTATCTAGTACCCACGGCACAAGCGTTTGCTTAGTGCTAGATGGCGCTGTGTGCAATTTCCCGGAATATTTATTAATTTAATTATATTCCATTCCAGAGTAACTCTTACTGGGCGGTTCTTACTTCAGCGGCACTTGAACAGCAGAGTAATAATGTAAGTTTCTTAATATAATTATTCTGTGGGTCGGATGACACGCAAAATTACCTACATAGTAAATTAGTAGGTTCCGACTATTTATCCAGTACGGCAGTCGTAAACCATGTCAACTCTGGTGTCGAGGGTTAATCAAGCCGTCCTAAGGGCCTCTGACATGGCTTAACGACACCAAGTACTTGTATTTTCAAGTTATGTGTGGATTTGCACTCGCTTAGCGGTGAACGAAACCATCGTGAGGAAACCGACATGTCTGCCCAGGAAAACTTCCCTAACGAATTAATTAGGGGGAGTTACGACCCTCAGTCATGAGGAAATACGACTCAAAGAGAGTAAATATATTAAGTAACAATATTCCAAATTTGTTTTTCAGAATCTGAATGGATTGGCGAGCCAGTACCTCGAGAACGACTCGAATGTTCACAATAAGATTCTAGTTATTAAGAACAACTATTTGAATATTAACGATCACTCCAAAACATACTATATAACCATAGAAGCTCCTAAGAAATAAGAAGTTTGGTCATTCTTTTATCTATTATAATAATGTTCTATACCTGAGTTTGTGTGAGAGAATATTTTTCTCGGTAATTTTTTTTTCCTCTTATTTGTTTCTTTTTGTAATTACCTAGAATGTTAAAAAAATACTCGTAATAGATTAATTGATGTATACGTATAGACAGTCCGATCGCTAAGCTACTACCTGCCGCGACACAGGTGCTCCTAGTGCAGAGGGTATTACACAATTAATAAATTATACAATTAAGAAAAAAACTGAATATTATGAAAAATAATACAATAATGTACTTAGTAAAAATGTATGTAAATGATAAGAATGGATATTATTACAAAATGCGGTTTAACTATTAGTCCAGAACTTTGAACTTATGCAGTCCGTTCTTGTTGTCCAAAATTTTTTTTCTTCTATCAAAATAATCTAACTGCCACAAGGATTTTTTATATCACCCCTCTCTTTCCCTCTGGATTGTTCTCTCTTTTGTTTTGTGAAATAGATTTTATACGAATAGAAACCTTATGTTCTTACACTTAAAGTTTATTTTCTATAAATGGTAAATCGGGGGTGAGATCGGTCAAAAATGAAAGGCATATAGAGCAGGCTGTTGTCTTGCTTCAACAGCTTGCCAGTTTAAAAAATAATGTGTGATAAATGTCACTGTCAACTTAAGTTTTGAAATATTTAGCAATAAATAATATTATTTAATTTTATTTATTATAAATCTTACTTGACACAAAGAAATCTGAATTAATTTGTGAAATTAACACAAAATAAAATAAGTAACAAATTAATATTATATTATTTTTCACACAAGCAACATTAAATTATGATGACATTATATGACAAAAGGTGGCGGGAAAAAAATAATTTCATTTGTAACTAATTTAAATGTATTTTATTGTAAAAATAACAAAATGGTAAGAACTTGTAGTGTTCCGGGATGCAGAAGTGAATTTTATAGTGGCTGCAATATATCTTTCTACAGGTATGCTAAAGTTTAAGTAAGATTACATTATTGGGACTAAGGTGACCATATTTTCTCGTGCTTGAAATAATTTGTGCAATATGATATTTTTTCAGTTTACCTAAAAATGAAAACATCAAAATAAAATGGCAAAAGAACTTAAATATAACACGTTACTCGTTTAGGTTAGTACATGAAACACAAGGTAAAGGATTATATTGGTGTACATAGTTTAAACCATCACATGATAGTGTAAAAAAATATAGGATATAGGCAACTACCTAAGTATATGCAATTCAAATATGAACTTGTAAATAAATATTGTATTTACTGCAAAATGTTTATGATTTTGATTACATTGCCTCCCTGTCAATTAACCGAATCGATACTATTATAAGTTACAAACTAAAGTGCATTATTTTTAAGTAAGTTTGTGGGTGTTTGTTACTTAACGCGTCAATAGAGCTAGGGATCATCATGACTGGCAAGCTGCAGGTAAAATAGGACCCCAAAAGAGACTGCTCCAGATTTGGTAAGAAGATGAATTGGTATATCCTATGATATAATTTATTGTCACCCTAGTTAGAAAAAGACAACTGCCTATCATACTTCGCCTCGCTCTGCTCATATTGGATCAGCAGTAATATTTCCCTATATATTACTTCCATGAACTGCCATAATGATGAATCACGTTCCAATCAGGAGTTGACGTTTTGATTGTTTGTACATATGTGATGTTTGAACAACAAGAACTGACTTCTTATTTTCAAAGTCCTAGACCAAATGATCGATAACTCAATAATGGAAACAATTTTGTGTTTGATGTAAATATAGGTACATAGTGATATTAAGTTTGTTTTTTTGCTTTTCTTAAATTTTTGCTGTAAATATTTTTAGAATTACCAGGGCCCGCCTCCATTAGGTTGTGTTACTTGTGTATTAATATTAGTTATATGATAAGTACTCGAATGATCGTCGATGTGGACATTGTTATTCGTAACCTGGTAAGTGTATCCTGGAGTAGGCAGAACCTGGGTGTAGTTAGGGACCCCGCTGAACCATCTATGTCGTTTTTTCTGAAAACATTTTTTATACTATTAATTAACTCAAATCAAACTCAAAAAAAAATACAATATCTGAGGACATGTCTCTTCGTGGAAGGACCTGGGCGCCTACCACGACATAATAATCTGCCTAAGATAAATCCCCTAACGAATTAATCCTGCGGGGGAGCCACGCCCCTTAGCCATGAGGAAATACGACTCAAGAGAGAGAGAGAGAGAGAGAATAACAGTGTCAATACATAAAATGTGGAGAGATTTCATTGCTATTATATCTTAACAAAGCGTATTTGGGACGACCGACTGGTCGATAGCCAGTCGGACGTCTCAAGTGCTGCTGAAAACACCAGGTGGAAGAGGACCTGCAACAGCTCCATGCTACCGAGTGGCAGGAGATGGCGCAGAACCGAGAGGAGTAGCGTCTCTTTGTGTCGGAGGCTAGGGTCCATTTTGAGTCGCAGCGCCACATTAGTAAGAGGTAAGTAATAAGTAGGTAAGTAAGTTAAATTGTTGGCCCCGGCTGTTTGTCTTAGTACGGCAGCCGTTAAGCCGTATCAGAGGCCCCTAGGGCAGTCTAAAATGACATCTGATTTGGCCACTCACATGAACTTGCTTGTTATAGTAATAGAGAGTTTGTCTTCATACCAAATTACACAATAAACAATTTGGTTTGAATTACAACAAAATTGAGGTTACAATGGAATAAAATGTTTATCCAGAGTGTAATCTGTATTTTACTAAATTTCATTGAAGTCGGTTCAATGTTTGAAAGTTAGGTACGAACAAACATGCATAATCCCACCCCACACTCACAAATTTGGTACGAACAAATATGCATAATCCCACCCCGCACTCACAAATTTTTCCGTTTAATACAATCAAATATCAATATGCAAAAGTTCATTTCATTTCGGGTGCTTCCATGAGTCAGATGATAATACGGTAATCGTCAAGCCATATCAGAGGTTCAGGGCGATTTGAAAACTGTGACACTGGAGTTAACCTCTTACTTTTGTACCTTTATCAAATTGGAATAAAAATATACTCACGAATAAACCAAAAGTAGGCGCTGATTCCACTTGAATCGGCGATAGCAATAAATGCGTGCAAAGTAAGAACAAGAACATTCTTGTCAACATATTTGCAATTATATTTATAAGCAGCCCAGGATCACACCTAAAACAAACAAATTGTTGGGTTTTTGAAACCGGCGCCGGGAGATGTCGCAGCAGAACTACGCTAGAAATCTTTCCAAAGTCAAAGTTATATGTAACTTCATTGCAGATTATTAATAAAATTATAGGAAATAACGCCTGCGTTGAAATTCAGGTTGAATCTGTGTCCTGTTGTTGCTATTATTTGTTTAGTTTATTTTTATGTTACAGTAAGTGCCCGCCCTGATTTTATTTCATTAAAAAAATTAGGAATTGAAGAATTAATTATACCTATCACCAATTGTAGCAAACTATACAAAGGAATAAAGAGAGTCTGATTTAAGTAAATAAAATAAAATAAAATTGGTTTATATTGCATAATTTTGTTTAACAAAAAGTTATTGGAGTCCAAGGCCTCCCGAACTAGTTTTTCCTGTATCTCGGGAGCCGATGACTTCTCCCTGCTTATAATCAACACACAAATAAACATTTGGGCTATGCGTTGATAGTCTCCATTGAGTCTTATTCATTTAGATGATTGTGTATATAAAGTCAATTTTAAAAGAATATATTTTATTGTATTCTTCGAATATTTTCTCACCAAAATTTTCAAGATTCGCAAACAGTATTCGAACACCGTAAATAGAATGATCTTCGCGTTCCACACTAACACTTATCCTTACTTAATGAAGACCCAAATAAAAATGTTATTATGAAGAGAATCAAGAACAATTTATATGTTAAAAAAGAAGGTATAGGTATTCGTGTACTTTTTATTGACACTTGCAATGGGTTCTGAGTAGATTCCAATTAAAATTGCAAACTTTCCAAATTCAAAAGGTAATCAATTTTATGCCTAAAGGCGTGTTGCCCTGCCATATCTACTCAGCAATGAATAAAACAATAATAAACTTCTTGAATAAAAAGATAAATAAAATAAATAAATACGTATTTCAGGAAATACCTATTACACAGCGCCATCTAGCCCCATACTAACTTTACGCTTGTATCATGGGTACTAGATTACGGACGTAATCTACATCTATCTATACATATAATAAAGATGAGGGTCAAAAATCTGAACATAGAAGATATTGGTAAAAGATAAATTTATTGCAAATCAAGACTATGTTACATCTTCCAAATAGCACTGCCTCTCTACGACACAGTTTTGTACTCATGTAAATAAGTACAAAACTGTGTCGTAGAGAGGCAGATTCTTCCGGGGGTTCTTGTTTACAACTTAGTATTTTAACAACTTAAAATAATGCACTATGAAAAAAAAATCTATGCCTAATAATTACATAACCCAAAATCTTGAGCATGATCTTCCTTTCTGCTACTAGCAATTTCTCTTCCTCTGTAAGGGTTAACGTCCATGCCTCACACCCATATATCAAAATCGGTCTAATTACAGTATCCTAATTTTTGTCTTCCGGCTTAAAAGCTTGGACACCTTATGTAGAGCTGCACTACACCGGAGGGCATTATGGATCCGAATGTCGATTTCCTCTTCCCTAGTATTTCTATCCGTAATAGTGCATCCTAGATATTTGAAGCTTGCCGTACCTTTGAAATAGCTATCCCCCACTTGAAGATCCATTCGCTGCTGTCTGCAGTCAGAGACTGCTGCGTTTCATGTGGAGATACTCTGAGATTCTCTCTTGTATCGGAGGCCAAGACTCACTTTGGGTCACTGCGCCAGCGGAGTAAGTACGTAAATATATACAGGTTGAGGCTGGCTAAAGATCGAAGCC
The DNA here is from genome assembly GCA_964023185.1 of Macaria liturata. Classification (NCBI taxonomy): domain Eukaryota; kingdom Metazoa; phylum Arthropoda; class Insecta; order Lepidoptera; family Geometridae; genus Macaria; species Macaria liturata. Next base: position 15,235,509 of record OZ026806.1, read on the forward strand.
AATGGCATATTTTGAGAGAGGCCTACACCCAGCAGTGCGACGACACCGGCTGTGGATGATGATACCTACAACATTATTTACCTTTTAAACTCAGAAAGTTTGCAATAGTACGATTATAAGGTACCTACTCAGAACCTCTTGCAAGTATCAATAATTATTGATATAATTTATTAAGTAAATTAATTATAATTTATTATAATAAATTATACGAACATACAGACCTCCTATATGAACGTATAAATTGTTCTTGTTTCTCTTCACAATAACATTTTTATTTAGGTTCTACTAACAGTGTCACAAACAAATTGTGTTATTTTTGTGGGACGCGATAGTTTACTAAGATGTCTTAATACTCATTGTGACCCTTGAAAATTTAGGTGAGGTGTACAAGGAATATAATTTATTTTATTCATAAGTAATAGAATTAATTTCATTGTGATTTTCTTCTTTTTCTTTCCAAATACTTTTAAATGTATTTGCATATCCTACACCACATAAAATAAGTACGTTTTACATAATATGTAATTTTTGACCAATAAACTATTTGTATTACACAAAAAGCTGTAACGATATAGTATGACACATTATTTACTGTAGCTAAAAGAGGAATAAACTGAATAATAATTTTGTAGTTCGGATCTTAGACTTTTCTTTGTTGAGTTTGCTACAGTTTGTAATTTATTTAATTTATCAATTTCCTTTTTTTTCCTACCTTTCATGAAAACCCAATCATAGAGGGCACTTAATGTAAAATAATATAACTATGTACTACAAACATTCGGGAACAATAATTTTACTTACTTATTTACTGATGTGACGCTGCGACCCAAAGTGAACACAATCCTCTCGGTTTTGCACCATTTTCCTGCCACTTGGTAGCATGGAGCTGCTGCAGGTCCACTTCCACCTGCTCTTTTCAGCAAACTTGGTCCGATTGCCTGTCGACCAGTTGGTTGTCCCAAGTACGCTTTGTTAAGAAAGCAATGAAATCCCTCTTCACATTTGTAAATTAACATATTGATTTCTACTGGCTTAACTCAGTTTGTTGTATAAAAAATATAATGTTTTCAGAAGAAAAGGCATAGATGGTTTAGCCGAGTCCCTAACTACACCCAGGTCGTGCCTCATCCAGGATATACTGTTACAACTAACAATGTCCACATCGACAATCACTCGCGTACTTATCATATCATCATCATCATCATCAGTCTAATGAGACCCACTGCAGGGTATAGGCCTCCTCCCTCTTACGCCAATACTTCCTGTTTTGACTGTCTTGTCCGTGGCTGGATGATATTAGAAAGTTAGAAGGAACCATCTAGGCAAGAACAGCGCAAGATTTATCATATACCTACCTAACTAACATTAATACACAAGTAACACGACCTAATGGAGGCGAGACCTGGTAATTCTAAAACTATTTACAGCAATAATTTAAGAAATACAAAAAAACTCTTAACAAAGTTCCTACTTCCATTTACTACAAAACAAAAAAATACTTGAGCACGCTGCCCTCTGACAGTGGGTTGGAGCACTAAGACCATCTTAAGGCTTTACGAAAAATATTATTTTACAAGATTCTTGCTTAGTTTCATATACCAACCTAGTTAAAAATTTTTTTTTAATTATTATCGGTCAATTTCTACAGTTAAGATATAAATACTCTGCTTTATCTTTCGTTGATAGTTGGACTGTGAATTGTGAATAATATAACATTACTCTGAATTATCTGAATTTATTGGAAAATATATGATATTTATCACATAATGTACCGAATACATTTTGTATAAAATAAATAAGTTTTAGTTACAAAACACAGAATAGTTGCAGTTAAAAAATAAAGGACTTTAGGGCGGCTTGATAAGCTCTCAACGTCAGAGTTGGCCACTCTCATTCGATAAGAATAAGTTGAAAAATGCTTGAAAAGTTAAATTTAAGTTTTCGTTAGCCCTGTATAGGTATGAAATAAAAAAAACAAATATAATACTTAAAAAAAATATTTAAAAATATTATTTAATTTGTTATGAAAAAAAAACACAAAAATATAATGAACAAAACATAGTGTCCATACTAACGTCTAAAAATCCTTAACAAGTGTCCTGTGCGTAATTTTTTTCAAACTTTTGTATAGATGGACTCAAAAACTAAGAATTATAGGAAAAATACATCTCAAATTGTATTTAAACAAATCTCTAGAAAAACAGGCGCATAAGTTCAGTAGCTTCGGAGAGTTATATCATTAATATTCATACACAATATTTATCAGAAAACGTACAAAAGCAAAACCGTGTTACCTTAAATTTGAGATAAACTAACATTCTGTCTTTCAAAAGATCTTATTTAAAAACATATATCAGCAACTGTTTAGTTAAAAAATGTTTCGTCTCTAGCTCACATTTATAGTTTTAAAATCGAGAGACAAAGACAAAACACTTTCTCACCAAACAGTTGGTGATATGTTTATTATAAATAAAACCTCGTCTTATTACGAAACCTGGCTTAAAATATTAGTCTAGAACTTAGAAAATAAAAAGTCGGTTCTTGTTGTTCAAACAACACATTCAAACAATCTAAATGTCTACCTCAAATTGGTACATTGGTTGTCATTGGTAACATTTTGACAGTTTGATTATTATGACAGTAGACAGACAAATTTCGAACAACAAAAACGGACTACATATTTTAAAATTTTTTGACTAATAGTTAAACCACATTTTATAATAAACCCAACAACAACGTTTGTATACAACAGTTTGTTTACAAACGCGGGGTCTCTATTGCTCCTTAAGGTACAACAACTTGCATTGGGTCCTTGTATCCAGCGTTATATATGTTGTAATGTTGAGAATAGTCATTAATAGTGTAGTGATTGTTTTGAATAATCTGTACGTTCCGAGCCTCTCGACGCCTTTGTGCCCTTTCATACTGGCGGTAGGACCAGAAAAATCGGAGGCAGTCGCAATCTGGGTCGTAAACCTGTGAAAAAAAAAACAATTGTTTGAGAGAAGGAAGTGGCAATTAAAAAAATAAGTTCGTAAGTTTTTATTATTTGTCTAAAACTGAAGAGGGTCAAAGATCTGAACATTCAAGTATATATAAAAAAATAATATAAAAAAAAAATATTGGAGATACTTTGAATTGGTAGCAGAACACGTTCCAAAAATTTCTAGAAATTTTGACTGTTTATCTGTGTCTCTATTTATATGTTTGTCTGTTTGTTTAGCGCCTGTAGGTTAGCTAGCGGAGGAAATCGCATGCGATTACCAAATGGTAAGCAAAGGTTGACGCAGTCAGTCCTTGAATGTGTGACCGAAAAGTGGCATTCCATTTTGGCACTTCCGTGGGTTACATGACACGTTAAATTGTAGGCCACGGCGGTTTGTCTAGTACGGCAGTCGTTAAGCCATGTCAGAGGCACTTAGGGCGGCTCGATAAACTCTCGACACCAAAATAGGCCAATCTCATTCGTTAAGAAGAAAAGAAGTAAATAAAATAAACAACAAAACTTACAAGACACGCCGATACAGAAGAAAACGTCGTCATGACGATACAAAGAACACACAACAACCCGAACCACTTCATTTTCACTGTCTTCTTTCAACGCCTACTGAGTTAATTGTGTTGTTTATTTTGCACCGAGATTATTTTTATACTTCTTAAATATCTAGGTAGCAAGCAAAAGGTCGGGACTTAGTGATATGATTTGGTTTGTCTTGTGTTATGAGAATTTTAACCTTAACCTGTCGTTCAGTCATCATTATCATATCAATCTGGGTCCACCTATTACTGAGTATAGGCCTCCTCTCCAGCGCGCCACACAGTAATATCTCCAGCCAGTCTAATCCATCTCCTACCAACGTGCTTTGAAATGTCATCTGACCATTAGGCTGGTTATCTGCCTCTGGGTCGGATGCTGCTTCTCGGACACCACTCAGTGATTGCTCGGGTCCATCTAGTGACTTCCTTCACGCCAAGTGTCCTACCCTTTATTAATATTTAAACTTTCGTGAGACATTTTATCAATATAACAACTAACTAATTAACTAAACGGTTTTCACTCACGAATACGCGAGTTACACGTGAGTGAAAACCGTTTAGAAGTATCCTACCCATTTGCGCTTCTCTCTCTTGAGTCGTATTTCCTCATGACTGAGGGTCGTGACTTCCCCGCAGAATTAATTCGTTAGGGGAGTCGTGGTGGGCGCCCAGGTCCGTCCGCGGAAGCCACATATTCTCGGATATTGCGGTCCTTAAACACGTCGGTTTCCTCACAATGTTTTCCTTCACCGTAAACGAGTGCAAAAAAACACTTAATTTGAAAATACAAATCATTGGTGTAGGGCCGGATTTAAACCAGAGTGCGACTGCATGAAAAGCAAGACACAGGAACAACTGAGCCACACACAGAAATCTAAATAACTGTTTATTTAGAATTCTGTGGAGCCACACTTGTTTTTTTTTTTTCACTTCAATCTGGCAATATGTATCTCTACGAGACACCTGCTCCCTTAAACAAGAGGCGTATTTTAGTGAGCGTACTGACGCTCACTTATGGAATAGACAGAGCAATGTTTGGGATTGACAACAAACGACGCGCTCCGCGGGGGGGAGATATTACGTCAATCCCAAACATTTCTCTTTTTATGTGAGTGTTAGTACGCTCACTAAAATACGCCTCTTGTCTGAGGGGGCAGTTGTTTCCCCATATCCAAATGTTTCTCGAGAAACTAAAAGTACCATAGTAACCCGCGTAGTATCTATCTTTTTATTAACCGACTTCAAAAAAAGAAGCTTATCAATTCACCTGTGAATTTATTAAAGTTCTTTTATTAAGTATTCTAAAATTAACTTTGACATCTGTCATTTTCATAGATAATATTTCATGAAATTTTGATGTAAAGATAATAATCACAGAACAACGATCGGGCCACATCGCCACCGCGCGCGCCCGTATCTTCCTATTGATAAGGGGTGAATAAAACAAATTTACAAAATGTTATCATCTATTGAAGCATATAATAAGAACTTTTGATGATACTTGTAAATAAAAATGTTATACGAAACTTTGAATAGAAGCTTTTATTTAATTACCCTAAACAGATCAAAATAATTTTTTTACCCACATTCATTTATGACTTTACAGAATTGATATTATAATAAAAGCTTGTCCCGTTGCCTAGAAATCTCTACATATTCAGTCAGATGAAATTTGAATTAGGAAACATTCTGACAGATCAACTAGGTACTTAATATCATCATAATATCATATTATAAGTACTACCTATGTATATGATTCAACTAGGTAAATAAAATGTCTTCAAAACGAGAGCTCGGAAACAAATTGAAGAATGTCACGCGTTAATAAAAAGGAAATGTCAAAAACAAACGTCCAAAAATATAGGCAATTATTTTTTATATAATGTACTTATTTAGTTTTTTAACAATTATTTATATCATCATTATCATCAAACCTCAGTTCTATAGCAAGTTTATACATAAACACTCAAATGTACAAAATTATCACGTACCTTTCCATGAAAAAGGTTTCTAACAACATAAAAATAAACAAGTTTTAACTTCACACGCTTAAAGACACTACTACAACTAATAACTTACACTCACCTTTATAACATATACATAAAATAATCATGTCTCGCGATAGTTTTAATCTAAACCTTCATGTACTATATGGGAACCTTATCCTTAAAACTGTATTTCTCACTAGTGAACGCGTGCGGCTTCGCTCGCATTATTTCAGGATAAAAAGTAGCCTATGACACTCCTAAGACCTCGTACTACTACCTAAAATCATGATGATCCGTTTAGCCGTTTTTTCGTTATATGCGTTTATATAAAAAAAGATACAGGTAAAACAGCCAAAATTATTAAAACTTCTGAAACGTGTTTTATCATCTTTTTTAGGTATACCCACATATATGTATATTTTTAATATCTTCTATGTACAGATTTTTGACCCTCTTCAGCATTATTATATGTATGGATAACATAACTTTCTTATAAACGTAGTCTTTTAGAAAATTTGTTACACATCAATGATCTCTTCCATTTCTCTGTTGGTTCTCTCTTCTTATTTTGGGTTTACTATAGTCAAGTGGTTGGAGTAGTCGAAATGGTAGGTATTTTGTATGACTGTATGAAATATGTAAACTGTGCATTGGCAGGCCGGATTGTATGTCTGTAACAAGAAGAAAATATAAATAAATAAATATTCCGGGACATTACACACAGCGCCATCTAGCCCCACACTAAGCAAACCCTAGTATCATGGGTACTAGATAACGGAGAAATACGTGATACATATTACATATATAGCTTTCTTTTTAAATACATACTTATTATGCATAGAAACACAAATGATTATAATTTTTTTATTATGTATTTTGAAGCACTCGCTTGGCGGCGAAGGAAAACATCGTGAGGTAACAGACATATTTGAGGGCCACAAAATCTGAGAACATGTGTCTTGCGTGAAAGGACCTGGGCACCCACCACGATGTTACTGCCTAAGAGAACTTCTCCAACGAATTAATTCTTCGCGGGAGTTGACGACGCTCAGTCATAAGGAAATTCGACTCAAAAGGGAGATCTATTGTATGTTTAATCGAATTGAATTGAAGAATGACATATTTTAGATGAGAGTTATAAAAACAGAATACTTACTGCTTGTTGAATAATAGGCGCTGAATGAACTGTAGAAATTAATAAAGCAGTAACGCAAAATAGGACAAAAAACAGTGATGTCTTCATTTTTGTACTGATTTTCCTCAAGTCGACCGTCGATCTTTGTGTGTAAATAACATAAATATGAGTTGAACAGCGATAAGTTTTAATTAAGTATTACTATAAGGTTCAGTGTAAACTAGAGTTCTAGATGGTAAGTACTAAGAATAAAAATATACATTACAAAAATATATATTACAAAAACATCAAAAATCGACTTCAAGTCTACTGTCACTAAAAAGTTAGTAAAAAAAATATTTTCATTTTTGCGACTTCAAAATTCAGAGTTGGGAGTAAAGAATCTATTAAATTATTGAAACTTACAATTCTATAAGTAGTCCTATTGAAATTCGTAATATTTGTTTTTGGTGCCTTTAAGTATTTAAAACTTTTTTTTGCACAGGTTTTCACTCGACCATAGTTTGCCTGATGGTAAGCAGTAGCTTTGACCTAATACGCAGTTGACTTAGCCACTAAGAACCAGTACACTCTCGCTTCAAAGTCCAGTGTAACCAGAGCTTTGTTTTAAGTGATAAATGGCTATGATAAAAGTGAACTATATGAACTGTGGATTCCCCAGCTCTCAAAATAAAACTGTCAAGCATAATAGTAATTTTATTGTACAGCTTGAAATTGGTGTGGGCAGAAATCCCTTGAAAATGAAGTCCGTTTTAATCATCTATTTGGCTCTTACTGTAACATTGAATTATGCAACTGGAGCTCCTGTTATGGTGTTAAATAATTCCGGAAATGTGGTAGGTAAGTTATATGTTCTTTGTCTAATCAGACATACCGTTATAAGTTTAGAAGGAGTAGCCTAACACACCGGGATACAGGTTTGCCTAGTGAGGCGTTAATTATACGGCAAGCTGTATAAAAGTGTCATTTTGTTTTTAGTCAATAAAGTATTTCTTAAACTATGCAATCATGAATTTGACAACTGGTTCATCTGTAGTGACACTCGCACAAGCCACTAGTAGCCAAAAGTGGAACATGTACCTATATGTCGCAGGCATCTGGTTGAATCTGCTATTCGATGGAATGACTAGCGCGTTCATTATAATGACGACATTTAATTGAAGGCCTACGCCGAACGTTGATTGAACAATCGTTACTAAACTTCCAACTAGTTAGCGTATTATAACATAGCTCTTTGAACAGAGCGGATTTAAAATCAGTGAAGTAATTGAAATTTACTTCATTTTTTTTATAAAAAAAAGTTAATATTACCTATTGTGGTTTTGGTGGTTATAAAAAAAATAATCTAAACTACTGTGGTTTTGGTGGTTAAAAAACATTACAAAGTCGGCTTTATCACATTCAACGACTTCACTAAATGACGTTCAGGCAAGACGTTGGACGTTACATTTAACGACTTCACGAGTTGTCCTTTAGTCATTCAATTAAATGACGTCATTATAATATGAACGCGCTAGTCATTCAATCGAATAGAAGATTCAACCAGATCACTGCGACGTCTGCGACATATATACTAAATTACGTAGAATATAATGAATGAATAATTGATATCACATATTGACACATATAACATAAAAGAGGATATATTTTTAAAGTTACATAGTCTGGTATTTAACACCATGTAGTATGTGAATTTAATGAAAAACGAAGATAAGGTGACATAGCTAAGACCGCTGGCAAAAACTGGATTGAAACTTGAAACCGAACTGTGTGGTGCGCTAAAGAGGAAGCCTACCTATACTCTGCAGTGGGTGGAAATGGGCTGATGATGATGAAGAGTAAAAATTAGGCTTATAATAAACTCTTTGTAAACTCATTTAAAATGTTACAATAATTTATTTTCTTTACAGAAATATGACCTTAACTGCAACTGCTTCGTTTCCGACGGGGGCCAGAGGTTTTCATCATACACATATCACGACGATCATTCTACACACACAGTTATATTTATGCCTGGATCTCATGCAGATGTGGGTCGTTTCTAAATGTACTTCTTTACGTTTTTTTAATTTAACCCATACTAACAGAGACACAGAGGTACAGATAGACGGACAAAAATTCTATATTCTGTTGAAACGTGTTCTGTTATCAATTTTAAGAATCTCTAAACTATTTATTATTCTAATATCTTAAGTGATTATATGTACTTATAGAAGATATTATTTTGACAGGGTATAATATAGAAACGGTATTAAAAAATGTTGCATTTATTTTGTCAAATATTGTAATTATTTACAATTCATTCGTTGAATATGTACTATTTTATAAGACTTTTTATGTAATAAATAAATTGAAATAATATGGAACATATGTTTTTTTTAATTAAATATATACAAAAAAACACAAATAAAAGTTTCGTATTAGTGTGATACCATGGAATACAATGATAATAAATTGCATAGGAGGATTAAACAGGTTTTCTTATGCCATAATGCCAAGTACATAGCATTAAGATCTGTAACTAGTAATTAAGTGAAAAAAAATAAATAAATATGATAAGTAGCAGCCTTATCGATAAACATAAGTAATCTCTTTCCGGCAATCATTGCGTGATTTACAATAATACCGCGAACGTTGTTATTCTGCCTTACATATTTATTTTTTACATTACATATTTATTTTATTTATTTTACAGAAATAAGATAGGCTCACGCTTGACTACAACTTGCCTGATGTTAAGCAACGTTATAATCTACGATATAGCGCGCTTGCCTAGACGAAACCGGTTTACTCTCGACTTGAAAACCGACAAAAATAAGGAGGTAAATCTCTCAGGTCCAATTGGAAACTACGCAGTCCACAAAAGATATCATAATTTTATCTCCAAAAAAGACAAAAGGGGTCAAAATGACAGCCTCTTAGACAAGAAGCTTAGGTACATATTTTACTGAGCGTACTGACGCATACTTATGGAATAGAAAGACCAATGTATGGGATTGATGTAACCATTCCCCCCGCGGAGCGCGTCGCGATGTCAATCCCATACATGGTCTTTCTATTCCATAAGTATGCGTCAGTACGCTCACTAAAATACCTAAGCTTCTTGTCTAAGGGGGCTGCTTTGATACAAGGATTGAGAAGCATTGCCATATTTTTGCACAACTTAGCGGTAGCACTGAAGTGCTCCAGATACACCTCTAAGACAAATATCGATAAATTACGAGATAGGTAACTTGACCGTTAGTTAGCTAGTGTTTGAAATAACACTGATGACAAATTTATTGACCCTAGTTCTTTAATTACACACGTTATCAGCATAATAATAACATTTGATAAGACAATTTGCAAGTTGGAAATACCGGGTGTCCTATCAACTTAAGTATTCAGTATATTATGTCATTGGTCGGATCTTCTTTTTCTTCTTCTTATCGAATAAGAGTGACCAACTCTGGTGTCGAGAGTTTATCAAGCCGCTCTTATACCTATATGTATTGTTCGGATACTAATACCAAACAGATCCTCAGTATAAACAGAGTACAAACGTTTCTTCTAGCGTGCTTTAACTATAGTATTGCTTTGTTTTATTTTGAGCATGCAAAATTTAATTAATTTGCCTTATCTGATAAGTCTTAAACTAACGTACAATCTTTAAAGGGCGACTTCAATGCGTCTAAACTCTAAACTGTCTAAAGCAACAATATTTTTTCGTGAATTTTCAAAACACCATATTAAAATATTATAACGTAAATTCCATTTTAATATAGAAACTTACTGTATCTTTAAAGCTACACAACGGATTGTGATGCAGTTTATTTAATTGATAGAGTGATTCAAGAGGAAGGTTTATATGTTAAATATTGCGTGAGAAGCCGAGGGCAAAAGCTAGTTTTGTTATAAGCGCTTCGCTAATGTTAGTCCTGATGAGACAATGATATCGACTATTTGTCATAGAACGAAAGTCGTTAAACCGACGTTATTAGCGTGGACGATTTTCAAAATTATCAACACTAAAACTGGCCACTCTTATACGGTAAGCAAAAACACAATCAGACAATAACATCAAGTTATCTGTTCAACCTTTAGCACTTTCTTGAGATAAGTAGGTACTCTAAATTGCAAAATTTGTTTGATCAGCCGTTTGATTGAGTGAGCAGCAATTGAAACTTGCTGTATTATTGCAACAAATTACTAGCATCTATAAAATATCAGCATGATATTAAGAGATCAGTTGAATATTACATAAAATAAGGCACATATTAAGTAAGCATAACTTCTTTTAAATATCGATTGTGAACTATAATAATTAACAACATGATCGTGTAAATATGTGTAGTTCAACAAAGGAAATAAATATATGGACAGTGGTATACCACCTTGTACTGCTAGACGTAAGTTTTATATTCCTGTGCTGATATATCATGTATGTAAATCTAAATCTACATAAGTCAACTACACATATTTTAGTCGAGCAAACCAATTAAATCAAACTCAACACATTGTTTACTAAAGCGCGCACTTAGCTCGGTACAGCTACAAGAACTGATTGCGTGCAAATATTTATCGCGTAAAATTATGGCTTATTTTAAAGTTTTGTTGCTAATTTCCTTGTGTTTCTACAGCATGACTGAGGCCGCACCACTAAACAAAAAATACGCAGATTTGGTAAGTACTAGATAATCGTCACTTAAAGCAATATTTTGAAGTTCTATTTTTGGGGATAGGTTTCATCTGCATAGACCTTCTAAAGTTATAAATCGATCTAAGATAGATTGACGAGCACCATAATAGCAAGAAAGTATCTAAGTTCTAATATATAAATCTAATAGGTGAGGCCATTTCTATCTATTTTTTTAGGTGATTAATGTAATACTAGTAAATAGCGTGGCTTCAGCTTGTTTCGGAATAAAAAATATGACGCTCTCAGGACATCATGTAACCTCCATATTCCTATTAAATCCATAACTTAAACAATATTTTTCGATTATCTTATACGAGTATGTTCACACTTTCGACTACGCAGTCAGTCCTTGGATGGGTGACCGAAAAGTGGCATTCCATATTGGGCGCTTCCGTGGGTCGGATGACACGTTAAATTGTAGGTCCCGGCTGTTTGTCTAGAACGGCAGTCGTTAAGCCATGTCAGAGGCCTTTAGGGCGGTTTGAAAACTTTCGACAACAGAGTTGGCCACTCTCTTTCGATAAGAAGAAATAGAAGACTTTCGATTGTTTTTAGCTTTATGATTTCATATGATAATGTAGATTGACGGATATAAAACCTGTCTGTCTATCTGTGGTTCTATCCAGTAAACTTTTTGGGGTGCAAGCACGTTCGCTATATTGTTTGTTTGAGATTTTCTCTAAATCTAAAAGAGTTGTTTTACTGTCTTCAAAAAAGGAGGATATCAAGTCTTCTGAAGGTTTTTTTTCTTACAGATTCGTGATCTTGCGATGGGCAGACAATACACAAGCGGAAATGGTTACACTGAAGTAAAAAACACTAATGTTGTTAATGTCACCATTAACGATGATTCTAGAAGTTTCACGCATAATATTAGTAAACAGACTATAATAGAATCTAGAGACGATGCTCAAGAAAGTTCAAGACAACAAGAAATGGACAGAAAATTTTAAATAGTTGGATAGAAAAGATATGAAGATATAAGTTAAATAATGTTATGGATAGGAGAAACGGTTGCCAGGGACAACTACAATGTAAACAAAATGTATAAAATAAAATACTTATATATTTTTATCTTTAAGATTTTAAATATAGAAATAGATCTATTTGCCTAGTTAAGCAAGATTAAATACTTATATGTGTAAAGCGTATATATAAGGAGAAATAGTTAGTTTTAATAATAGTGTTATTTTTGTTATTAGTAATGATACCTTAATAAAAACTTTTATATTAAACGAGGTTTTGGTTTCATTATTAAGGCTTTTATCGTTTATGTACAGTTTTTAATTTAGTATTTTGTTGATACAACAACTTACAAGTTATTGGTGAAGGGTCGGATACGAACCAGGGTGTATCAGGATGAAAAGAAGAAGTTGAAACCGTCGAGCCACACTCGCTTAATCTTATAAAAATAACCATCGCTAGGTGTTAGCCATCGCTATTCATCGTGGCAACGCGGCGAGCGTAATGGGCACCTTTGCACCGGGAGTGATCCGGGGTGGGCTCTTTGATTAATTTTTGTTGATGTTATTTTGCTTCATATTTTATAATAGGTATAATGTATAAAATATTTATAAAAATCTATGCTTTAACATTATGTTTAAGACTTATAAATAAATATCGTTACAAGTGGTACAAATATATTGTCAGTGTAACGAGTAAGTTGGTAAAGTTCTCTTTGTAAAAACCTACGAATTTTTATCTTATCGTTGAAAAAACAACGAGACTCACTCCCAAGTTATGTATTTTAGTTTAAGTACTGGGCATTTTGATTTATTTGTCATTTGCTCTTAATAAATAGCTTTGTTTGGGTGTGTTGCAAAACGATCGTATATTGTGTTATTGTGTAAATAAATGAGGTCAATTTATATTAATATTATCAGTTTCCTTTTAGCAAGTCATTTTGCTTGTATTTTAAAATGTGTTTGAGAAAAACTTTTGTGATACTCTTCATGTTTTCACTATTTCTTGCTTTACTAGCAAATGTGAGTATTGACACGTATTGATTATGTATCGGAATAATGTATAAAATAATAATAAGAATTAAATAAATTAATTACAATAAATGAAAAAACAAGAGTACATAATATAAGAAGTTTAATGTCACAACCCGGCCCCAACACAGCATATCTTCCGTTGGGGCCAAATTTTCAAAAGTAGGTAAGGTTAAATCTCTCTGCCGAGGAGTCATAGACGCAAACCGATAGGCAATTAATTTGGTACATATTTTGTTAGTGTAGTTATTAATAAAAACATAACAAGCTAGACTGTGATATATATTCGTTGTATCAATGTTCAAAGAATATGTGTTTTATTATGTTTATGTTTATGGTGTGTAACCCGCACTATGGTTGTTTAAAACACAGGTTTGAATCCTGCAGGTCGTGAATATTTTGGCTTATTTTTTTTAAAATGTGTTTCTTAGTTTAGGTACTTAGTAAGTTTATTGGTCCTTGGAGCGACAGATCACAGTGATTTACCTGATTGTGATTGCCTACACGTTAATATATAAAATTGACTGTTTATTATTTTATAGTTTATTACGAACTAGCTGTGCTCGCGACTTCGTCCGCGTGGAATAGTTGTTTTGGGTATCATCTTTATTTTAGCAAACAACCTCTTCAGCTTTATACAATTATAGCTGTTACCCATGACTTTCTGAACCATTTTCACAGCACACGTAACGGAAGCCCTCAAAGATAAATAATAATAATTTTCCCCGTTTGATTTTTTCCCATTTTTCATTGTTTTTTTGCTCCTATTAGTTATAGTGTGATGTTATATAGCCTAAAGCCTTCCTCGATGAATAGTCTCTTCGTCATAAAAAGAATTTTTCAATTCGGACCAGTAGTTCCTGAGATTAGCACGTTCAAACAAACAAACAAACTCTTTAGCTTTATAATATTACTAGAGGTGCTCTGTGCGCGGGCCCCAAGGGGCCCGCGAGGGGGGTTCCATGAAGGGGGGGGGGGGGCTCCGATATATATGAAAAAATATTCGGCCTTCAGCCTATCTTCTTCCTCGATTTGACATCACAGCACTTGCTCCGTCATTAAATTCATTCTGAACCATCAAAGTGATAGTGAAGCTCGGTCTTCGGCCTCGCATCTCCCTAACTTTGACGTCGCAAGTCCTGCACTTGCTCCGTTTTGTTCGGCCGTAGGCAAATGTATGGGATTTGCATTGAGATATTTTTTTTGTATGAAAGCCATCATTTTTTTTAACTATTGAGAACATGCATGCAGTTCACTCCAATATTAGTTCAAGCATCACCCCCTTATCTCTTATAGTTTCCGAGATCCTCTGGGGTACTCAAGGGTCTGATGGTCAAAATGATGGTGATGCTCGGCCTTCGGCCTCGCATCCTCCTCACTTTGACGTCGCAAGTGCTGCGGTTCGGCCTTCGGCCTCACCGCATCACTTGCTCCGTCGTTTTGTTCGGTCGTGGGCAAATGTATAGGATTTGTATTGAGACATTTTTTTTTGTATGAAAGCAATATTTTTTTCAGTTATTGGGAACATGCATGCAGTTCCTTCCAATATTAGTTCAAGCATCATCCCTCTGTCTCTAATAGTTTCCGAGATCACCTGGGGTACTCAAGGGTCTGATGGTCAAAGTGATGGTGATGCTCGGCCTTCGGCCTCGCATCCTCCTCACTTTGACGTCGCAAGTGCTGCGGTTCGGCCTTCGGCCTCACCGCATCACTTGCTCCGTCGTTTTGTTCGGCCGTGGGCAAATGTATGGGATTTGTATAGAGACATTTTTTTTTGTATGAAAGCAATATTTTTTTTTAACTATTGGGAACATGCATGCAGTTCTCTCCAATATTAGTTGAAGCATCACTCCCCTGTCTCTAATAGTTTCCGAGATCCCCTGGGGTACTCAAGGGTCTGATGGTCAAAGTGATGGTGATGCTCGGCCTTCGGCCTCGCATCTTCCTCACTTTGACGTCGCAAGTGCTGCGGTTCGGCCTTCGGCCTCACCGCATCACTTGCTCCGTCGTTTTGTTCGGCCGTGGGCAAATGTATGGGATTTGTATAGAGACATTTTTTTTTGTATGAAAGCAATATTTTTTTTTAACTATTGGGAACATGCATGCAGTTCTCTCCAATATTAGTTGAAGCATCACCCCCCTGTCTCTAATAGTTTCCGAGATCCCCTGGGGTATTCAAGGGTCTGATGGTCAAAGTGATGGTGATGCTCGGCCTT
This sequence comes from Macaria liturata, assembly GCA_964023185.1. Lineage (NCBI taxonomy): Eukaryota > Metazoa > Arthropoda > Insecta > Lepidoptera > Geometridae > Macaria > Macaria liturata. The sequence continues at coordinate 15,251,057 of OZ026806.1, forward strand.
CGGCCTCGCATCTACCTCACTTTGACATCGCAGGTGCTGCGGTTCGGCCTTCGGCCTCACCGCAGCACTTGCTCCGTCGTTTTGTTTGGCCTAAGTCAAATGTATGGGATTTGTATGGAGCAGATTTTTTTTTGTATGAAAGCCATAAATGTTTTTAATTATTCGAAATAAACATGTAGTGGTCTCCAATATTAGTTCAAGCATCACCCCCCTATCTCTAATAGTTTCCGAGATCCCCTGGGGTACTCCAAGGTCAGTTCCACCTATCACCAATTTTTCATCGATTTTTCTTATTTTGGCTTCATACGTATACATTAGCTTCAAAAAACTGAACCCGACACCCCAGCAACATGCAGATCTGCTCTCCAGCCCGTCAAAAATTTGACATGTATGGCGGCCATCTTTATTTTTTGACATATCGAAATTTCGATTTCAGATATGGAATCTGCACCCCAAAAAACCCCCGGATGCAAAAATTCAGCTTGCTGCGGCCATTTTGAAATTCGGCCGCCATTTTGACGACGCCATCTTGGATTTTTGCAACCACCGGAATACGTCCCCCTAAGCCCTCTATGACATTTGTTCGAACACCCCCCACCTATCTCCAACCGTTCCAGAGTAATTCACATTTGAAATTTGTATGGCGGCCATGTTTTTTTGTATGGCGGCCATCTTGGCGGCCATCTTTCCTTCAACTACAAGCAGTTCTAACAAAAGTTAGTTCGAGCACTCCCCCTCTAAGTCTCATAGTTTCCGAGATCCGTTGGGGTACTCCAGGGTTTTTTCCACTTTCAGCTGATATCGGATTTTTCCCGAGGTCACTGAACCCCCCACTTTACAAAAATGTATAACACTTGGGGGGAAAACGACTCCTTCTGGGAGAACAATTCTGTCAGTCAGTCAATCAGTGGTAATTGAATTTTATATAATATAATTAGTATAGATTATAGTTTATTTCTTTCAACTAATAATAACTGCCCGTGTCCCGGCGGCGGGCGCGGCGGCGCGCAGTCTGCGTGCTGCCGCGGTCCCAGAACATACGTTCTGAAGATGGATGTCATAACATCCGAAACGCGTAAGCAACTTACGCGATTTACACGTGAGTTAAAACCGTTTAGTTAATATTTTGATAAAATGTCTCACGAAAGTTTTAATAATAATTGTTAATATCAGAATTCACGAATTATTTTGCCGGTATGTTATTAATAAAAATCTGCTTATTTTCCTTTCGGGACCAATATACGTTTCATACCAGCATGTAAATGCAACAAACACGAACAGACAAGCAAACTTACACAAATCTTATAATAATCATAATCTTTTTCAACTTTAATTTCCAGCCCAGTCCAGGGGGGCAATATTACAGACGAGAATATTCCAGTCCTCAAGGAAGAACCATAGTTGATACAAATAGCACCATAAACATCGTCATCAACGATCGATCCAGAAACTTCGAGAAGAATGTCAATAAGACTGAAATAGTTCGAGCAATGGCGCCGGAAGCAGAGGAAGAGGAACGGGATAATGTTGAAACCATGCGGTTGAGGGAAAAGCCACGGAAACGAAGAGCATACGGGTGTGTCTAGAAGATGTTTTATTACAAAACAATTTTTAATAACAGTACGTAAATATAGGTATATGTATATGCGATAACTATAGACACTAGAAAACTTTTTTTTTTAATTTAATCTTTTACCTCCATACCAAACTTCATCCAAATCGGTTTAGCCATTTGTGCATGAAGAAGTAAAAAACATACAAATTCCCGCACAAACTTGTACCTTATAGTAATAGATATTTTTTGCAAATTGGTAAAATTTCAAAGTTCATTTATTTATTGCGAAATATAGGTATTTACAAAGGTGCTTTTATATATGTACTTATATGAGTGCGCTTTATTTCCACCCACAGGGCGTGAAATTAAATTTTACAATTTAGTATATACCTATATAATGCTAGATATATTTGCACTTGACCAAACATTGTAAGTACTAATTAAATAATAAAAAATCACCTATTAATTAAAGGTGTGGTTCACATTTAGGATGTCAATTTCTTAATTGGAGCAAAACAAATATTGATATTGTATTTCTGTAACTATTTTATATTGTTTCATAGGCTACATTATTTGTCTATTAATTCATAATCTTATTATTGTCAATACTTTTATTGATAGTCCAATAAATGTGGTTTTATTTGCATACTTCCATATTGCATTTTTTCTACCAGTCGCCCACTAGTGTATATAATATGTTTTGTCTATTGTTACAGATTTAATCATCTGGCAAACTGGCAAGAGTTACTACATGAGAAAGTAATATAATATGAAATAAATTGTTATGCTCCAAATGTGATATTTTTGTTAATATTTTTAGTATTTCATTCCCTTTTCAAACCACATTTCTCATTATTGAGGGTTGTGACAAACCCGCTGAATCAATTCATAAGTATTCCAAGTAATTTTAAAGGCAAAACGCAAGCCATGTCTTTGCTATGCGTTTTTGTTTAGGTTTTGTAAATCTTATTAAAAGATTATTAAAATGACATAATACTTAGGTAACAATAACACTACTATCTAAAACGATATGAAATATACCTACAAAGGCATTAAAAGTAATAAAATCAATTTTGAAATTGTCACATTTATTACAGTGGTACAAAAATATTAGAAAGATGTTTGTTTAAAAAAAAAATACAGTTCCTTTGTTCTTATAAAATGTATATAATTAAGTAATCAGCTAAAATATGACTAAGATAATGTTTACACAAATGAATGATATTGGAAAAGATTATAAATGAAAGTGATTTGATTTATAATACAAAATGAATTTGTGTTTGCTGTAAGGTTTGCTATTAAAAATCAATAGGCGTTGTGATTTTATTTTCGTTTTACTATACCTACCGATTATTTAAACATTTTTTTTCATGTGAGGTCAAAGCAATACATTGTATAATAATGAAATTATAAATAAATAAATATTTCAGGACAAATCACACAGCGCCATTTAGCCCCATAGGCCCATAGTACATGACATACCCATACAGCCCATAAGCTTACGCTTGTATCATGAGTACTAGATAAAATATAGAGGATATAATACATTATATACTTTTCTTTTGATAATACATAGGTATTTATTATACATCGATACGAGATCCAGACTTAACACAAGTAATTGCAAATTTAATATTCATAATTATTTGAGTTATGCGGGAATCGAACCCGCACCCCTAGATTAGAAGGCAGAGCCACTACCAACTAAGCTAACAGAGCAGTCAAAATTGCATTAGAATGGCGAACACTAGATTCCAAGCATAAAAACAGCCCAATGATTATTTGGTAAAAATACTTTGTAACTTAAATTATGGAAAAAAGAAGTCTTTGATTTACCTAAACTTATACTTAACTTGAATAAAAATAAATTAAGTCTTATTACTAGAAGCATAGAGTCTATTTTCCAATGGCAGCGGCAGAGCTGACCACTGCAACGGCTGGACCAGCTTTGATGATTCCATCTCTAATGTGCTGACCGACTCTTTCCTGTAACAAAAAAACAAATAATGTTGATGTTGTCCAAGTTAGGTTGCCTTGAATATATCACTCTAAGTGATAAGGCCGTCGTCTGTCCCAATCTTACATTAAGTTTCCTTATACTTGTGATTTTTGTAATTGGTGTAGGTACAACAAAGAATTTTATTTTGATTTGATTAATTAATAAATCACTCCATATTGTACACGGATAAATAACGATTTATATTTTTCTTTCCTTCTACAATTTGTCACTAGCAGCATGGAACTGCAATTTGAACTGTAAACTAACTAAATCAAGTTATCAGTATCACATTATCACTTTTCATCATCATCATCATGTCAGCCCGTGTTCACCCACTGCTGAGTATAGGCCTCCTCTCCAACGTGCCACATAGTAGTCTCTAGGCTGTCTGATCCATCTCCTACCAATATATTGATAATTGTCATCTGACAATTTAATTAAGTATCACTTTTACTTTTAGATAAATTCATGACTAACATTACATTCATACACCTACAAAAATTAACACCATATTCTCAGAAACATTCATAACTTTAAAATTCAAATTTTTGTTTCAAAAATAAAATTGAATAGGCATAAAAAATGTGTACAAGAATAACAGATATAAACGTCGTAACAAAATACGGAACATACAATACAAATTAAAATACGGAGGAAGACACATTATTTACAATTTTAAAATACGGAAGAAGATCACATTATTTACAATTTACTTTAGTATATAGACACATAAACAATACTTACAATTTTTTTCCACCCTTTCCATTTGGGTGCAGCATTTACCGACGACAGCGCCACCAAACACGCGAAAACAAAGAAGAAAATCTTCGCGAAATTCATTTTTCTTTCCAACTTCTGTTTTCAAACTTCGAACTGTCAACGTCGAGTCAACTCTTTGAATGATGCTTTACTGGGATACTGTCTGGTTATAAATACTGTTTCATATCCCAACACTGCAAGTACCGCAATATAAACCATATAGTGAGTTATTTCACGTTGAATAAGATTCAATATCCATTAGCAAGTAATGACTCATAGGCCTTATAAACATGGTAACGATATCTGCTCTTGCTATGCAAATATACGGGAACTCCCTGGGCCACAGAATATGTTAGATGCTAACTTAGAGAGTATGTATGGTTTTTAATCGCTTTTGTGCCCTGGAAGTTGGGTCGGCCCCTTGTGTGGGACGCAACTTGCGTCGACACATTGGCGCCGTCTCATCTGTCTTTGACACGGTGTCGGGCTGGAGCGGCGGCTATTATTGCCGAGCATCACAAGAGACGCAAATATGCTAACCTCGGCCGAGGTTATATATTTGAGCCTTTTGGAGTCGAGACTTTGGGGCCGTGGGGTCCGGGAGCCCATACTATTTTCCAAAACCTCTCGGAGCGCTTGGTTGACGCGACGCATGACCAAAATGCTGGCCTTTTTCTGGCTCAACGTATCAGCATTGCCATCCAGCGTGGTAATGCGGCCAGTATGCTGGGCACGCTGCCCTCTGGTAGTGGGCTGAAGCACTTAGATTATCTTTAGGCTTTTCTAAAGATTTTCTAAGTGCCCCTTATTCATGTTTAGTTTTTCTTCCCTTGTTTTTATATTTTATTATTGTAAATAAAGAATCTTTTACAGTTAGGCGTACCTATGTGTTTTTTTGTTGTGGTAGTCATCGATCGTCTTTTTGCTATGAAAGTTTTGAAAATGTTCTAGTCCGGCCAATTTAAACATTCGAAGGTACATAAATTCCCATCAAGCTGAAAATCAGAAAGATTGTTAAAAATATGATCAAAATAAAATTTGGAAGTTCCCCATCTTACCCATGTATGGAAAAAAAATGAATTTTTCACAATTTTCAGCGAAACGGTATTATTCAAACATTGTTTGATTTGTTTGTAGACACTTAAAAGAAGTATTTATTGTGTAGGCCTTCAATTTATCTTAGAGATATTAATCCGCACTTTAAACAAGATTTATTTGCTAATTGGTATTGCTAAATACTATTAAAGCAATATTGTTGCTATCATATCTACCACTTGAGAGATTTTCTACATTAACATTGTGCTATTTAAAATATTTGCTCATCAGACAATGGACAATTGAAAATGTTGTTTTTTTTATCTTTTGCTTCTTACTTTGACCTACTTGTTACCGATTATAATAATAGCCCTAGAAGATACATATATACGTTAATAAGAAAGATTAACGTAACTTCTTCTTATCGAATGAGACTGGCCAACTCTGCTGTCGAGTTTATCAAGCCGCCCTAAGGGCCTCTGACATGTCTTAACGACTGCCGTAATGCAAACAGCCGGGACCTACAATTTAACGGGTCATCCGACCCACGGAAAACTTCAATCTGTATGGGTCCTGCACAAGATTGACGCAGCTAGCAAATTCAAAGTGAGGCCTATGCCCGGCAGTGGGATTAAGAAGACGGTATTATGATGATGATGATGTATTTTTGTATTTGAATAGCTGTATTGTTAGTATGCATTTTCTTTTTCATGCATGGGAAGGTCAAATTATAATTAATATAAATATCTGGAAAGCGTGTTATTTACCCTAATGCTATACAATTAAATGACAATAATTCATCATTTTAAAATCAAGACGTCAAATAAAAGACGATCTAGTCTATCTTCCAATCATATCATAGTAACGTTTCCGACAAAAAATGTACAACTTAGTAGGTACCTAAGTACCGTAAACATTATTGTTGGTAATTGGGATTTTTTTAAAACTAAATTTAGGGCACTTGAGATTTTCTAATGAAACAGAAATCAATCTATCAATAAAAAATAATGTATTAACGGTTTTTTTTACATGTGATAGGCTCACGCTTGACTACAACTTGCCTGATGTTAAGCAACGTTATAATCTACGATTAGCGCGACTGTCCAGAAGAAACCGGTTTACTCTCGACTTGAAGACCGACAAATTATAGTTCAAGGGGAATAGCGATTCGGGCAAGGAGTTCCTTAGTTTGTACACCTGAAATACTCACAAATATGATAACAAAGAACATCATCATCATCATCCACAGCTAGTTTTGTCCCACAGCTGGGCATAGGCCTCTCTCATAATATGCCATTGGCTGATCTTTAGCCAGCTTCATCTAGGTTTGACCTGCGACAGATGTTATGTCGTTCAAAGAACATAAAATCTAGGTAGAGTGCACGGTTTTTTCACATTAAATAATCTCTTTCAAGCTTCTTCTTTCTCTTCTTCTATTGATAGAGAAGAAGAGAAAGAAGTCTGGAATTAATTTGATGCGAGATTAATATGATATCTTCCGTGGGTCGGATGACACGTTAAATTGTAGGTCCCGGCTGTTTGTCTAGTACGGCAGCGGTAAAGCCATGTAAGAGGTCCTTAGGGCGGCTTAATATACTCTCGACACCAGAGTTAGCCACTCTCATTCGATAAGAAGAAGAATATGATTATTAATCTCGCGCCAAATACTAATAAAATCATAATAATGACACCGATTAAAGAGGTATTAATTATTGAGATCACGTAATAAAGTTGCCATATAGTCGTGTAAATAACATAATACGTTCGTGATGAATCATTCTCGGGGTTCAGTCCCGATCTTCTAAGGACACGTTCATAATGTTATTGTGGAATTGTATGTATTGGTGTTGTTATTTCCGTGTTAGTGTGAGTTTTTTTTATAAGACAGGAGTCGTATGGGGAAGTACCTGTGTTACCAGTTAGTTGGTTGCTAAGCATGTATGTATTGTTAGGGTAAGTTATTATATCATTGTTAGTCTATAAAAAAGTTGTTCTATAGAAATTGTTCTTTACTCACGTTTTTAATTATATCTACGAACAAACGATACTTTTCTAATAATAATTTAGTGGTTAGTCTGTAAAAATATAATTGTTTGATAGAAAAGTTTCTCAAGCCATGAATTTAATTATACCTACGGAGAAAATATATTTTATTATATTTCTCTCATTATTCTCTTATAAATTTTTGTATCGTTTTTATTTATATTTGTCCTCTGAAACCTATACAAAAACAAAAAAAAAACACAGCAGTAGTTCAGTACCACCTTATATTTTTTACGTAGGATAGGTTTGCGTTTTACTACAGCCTTCCTGATGTTAAGCATAATAGTAAAATCAAAAGAAAACGTCTTATAAAAAACAAATATCAAAACAAGTGCGTATGAATACAGCTCTATACAACTTTGTTTACATAGTTTTACATAAGCAGAACACGAGGTCAGTTTCATACTGATAAGCGAATATTTCTTGTTATCAGTCATTTACTTAGCTGCAAAGACATTTAGAAATTGAGAATTTTTACAAATATTTTTCTCACTAGGCATACATGGTTGCAAAGTATGTTTAACCACAGAATACAGATACGCAGTATATTTTATAGGTTTTTTTAATTCTGTTCATTTTTCACCTCTGATTGAGTCAGAGACCTTATGTACTTAGCTAATATATTTGTTTACACTTTTGTTTATTTATACATTGTAAAACAATATTTCACTTTGTATGACTTGTCTACTCTCTGACAAGTCAAACTTAAAGTATTAACTATTTAAAATGAAAAATAAAAACACGCCAGTTATTTAACAAAACACATCACGATGTACTATCTGAGGAGAACTTTCCCTTTACGAATTTATTCTGCGGAGGTCAGACTCTTAGTGATGAGGAGTAAATACAGCACAAGAAAGTGAATTTGATTACAAAATAAATAACAATCAATAAACTGCTACTCCATTCTGGGCGTCTCCGTAGGTCGGATGACACGTTAAATTGTAGGTCCTGGCTGCTTATCAAGTACGGCAGTCGTAAAGCCATGTCAGAGGCCTCTAGGGCGGCTTGATAAACTCTCGACTCTAGAGTTGGCCACTCTCATTCGATAAGAAGAAAAAGAATAAATACTATGCAAGACAATAGGCACTATTTCCTTTATCTGCAGACTTACGCTAGACAATATTTGATTAACAATGCGTACCTACATGACTAGTTATCTAGTACCTAGTAGACAAATAGGTAACTATCTATGTAGTTGTATCTACGAAACATTTAATTTTTTAAACATTTTTTATTCATTAGGTTTAGATTAGACCCTGGATATCACATCGGCTACTTTTTAGATGGTTGAAAATATTTTTGTTCAATTATTTTCCAAATTTCTCTGTATGTTATAAACTTGATATTAGGTGATATTAGATAATATAATAAGAAAATATTGGATATACTTGTTAAAGTTTTTTTTTAATAATTAGTTTTAATTTTAGCTTTACCCTAATTCTCCTATAAGCAGGGTAAATGTAAATTTAACATGTAAGCTAATAAAGAAATTGAACTGAATTGAATTGTACACAATACAACTACAAACACTAACATACCCGCACCAAATTAGATAACGCCACATAAGGCCGGTAAATGTGTTTCCGCCTAATAGATCTACGTCTCATCGTATTCCGTAGATTGGAATTCAATTAACATCGAGGTACTTCACAACGCTCCCAGACCCAGGGATCCCCCTTTGGGATCTACGCGGAACCCCGTTATCTCTACCAAGTTTATGATGCAGCTTACAATCAAACAGTTTGAGGAAAATGACTCCTAACACCAAGCAATAAGGTTGGACATGTTTGGATTGATGGAGCAGGATTGACTTGCAGAATTAAACGTATTTATGGAGCCGCTAGCAAAGTAAGGCATCATTCGAATTTGAAAGCGCAAGCTTGAAGTTGACAGCTGAATAAGTTGAAGTTTGATTTTTGAAAATGAATTTCGCCAAGATCTTTTTCTTCGTGTTTGCTTGCATGGTGGCGATGGCGTCAGTGGAGGCTGCGCCCAAATGGAAGATTTTCAAGAAAATTGTAAGTAACTTTTTTTTACCTATGTTTTCTTAATATCAGTGTAAAAATATGGACTCCCTTGCTACCTACTACCTGAGGTAACAACAGTATGACAGTATCTCCAGTACTGCCTACTGGATCACTTTGCAAGAATTGATGTAAATAAATGACAATCTGCTGGATCAGAAGACAAAGAAACTTTAAATCTTAATTTACTCACTAATATTCACTTTTGTTGCCAAACTGCGACCTAATTGTACTACTAGCGCCATCTATTGGCATTTCGAAGAACTAAAACTACTTTACATTTATACAGACACATAACTGTGATTTAATATTTCCACTAGCGCCACCTATTGCCTTTTCTGAGAACTACAACTAGTTTATACAATTTATGAGCTAGTTGAATAATTCTTTTTATTTTGGATTCAATACATTGTTTTTTTTTAATGAAAGTTACATAAACAAGATTAAATAAGAAGAAGTAATTTTAGCCGTTTTGCATTGATTTGGTCCTATTATTGCTCTAAGTAATTTCTTCTTCTTCTTGTCGAATGAGAGTGGCCAACTCTGGTGTCTAGAGTTTTCAAACCACCCTAAGGGCCTCTGACATGGCTTAAAAATAAATAAATTAATCATAAATCATTATCATACACAGCATCTTAGCCAGAAAAGATGAAATCCTATAGCCTTATTGAGGCTTCATAGGATAAAAACCGACCAGCAAAATCTTTATGTTATGATATTTTCACCAATTTAAAGCCAAACTTTAAGATGCTTTTTTATAATTTGTCGTTCTTCAAGTCGAGAGTAAACCAGTTTCTTCTTGGCAAGCGCATTAGATCGAAGATTATAAAGTTGCTTAACATCAGGCAAGTTGTAGTAAAGCGTGAGCCTATCACATGTAAAAAATGCTCGCTTTTGTATCGTCGTTTCAGGCATTTGACCACCAATAAATCATCTGAAACGGCTGTACAATAATTATAAGTACGTTTAAATAATATATTTATCTCTTTCTTTTACAGGAAAAAGTCGGCAGGAACGTAAGAAATGGCATCATCAAAGCAGGTCCAGCTGTTGCAGTAGTAGGCCAAGCTAAAGCCATTGGAAAATAGATTCTAATGCCTTAGAAATAAGAGCTAATTTTATTGTGCTGTGATTACTTTAAGATCTGAAGTGCCAAAACAATGTAAATAAATAATATTTTTAAGTATTTTTTGTTTAACTTTTTAAACAGACCTATAGCCACAGAAAACCGAAATATAGCGTACGATTTTAGGAACTAACATTTTTTGTGTTAGTTGTCTGAGGGACATGGGACAAAAAGTTATTAAACATCGTCAAAGATCTTTAGATTTTGAAATCATCTTGCTAGCATGTTTTTTTTTAAAAGACAAACTATTTTTACCTGTTTTATGAAAAACTGTACAATATTAAAACTAGACAATTGGTTCTAGTTTTATTATGGATTCATATTTCATGTTGCCAAGCATAGAAATACACTTTATTTCAAATCATAATAATAGCTGAAGCTAGGAAGTTATAGCATAGAAGTGAGTAACATAACATAACTGTGAGTCGTAGGTCATCCTGCCCCCTTAGACAAGAATCGTATTTTCTAGTTACTGACGCATACTTATGGAATAGAAAGACCAATGTATGAGATTGACATCACGATGCGCTCCGCGGGGGAAAAACGTTAATCACATACATTAGTCTTTCTATTCCATAAGTACATATGCGTCAGTACACTCACTAAACTACGCCTCTTGTCTAAGGAGGCTTCTGCGAGATGGGTCAAGAAAATTGGTAGAGTTGGGGTCTAATCTGGGCGAGGTCTGCAAAATCGACGCAAATAGATAGATGGATAAATACTTTACCAGAACACCACACATAAAACAATACAAAAAAACAAAGAAATTCAAATTAGCGTCTTAACTGGCAGTCCTATCGCAAAGAGCGATTTCTTCCAGGCAACCAATCTGGTAGGGATATCATCTCAAAATTAAATGAGTAGGACGAGGTGTTTCAGATTCACATTAATGTGAATTAACTTAGTTAACTTACTCATGATATTTTATTTAATATTACAACAAAATTATACTGATGATGTTGATGAAAATGTAATGTAATGTGTGAGCATGCTCCTTATAAATAGCTGAATAAATGGCTTTTTTATTTTTATTTTATCTTTAACTTAGTTAACTAAATATACTCGTAACTATTGCTAGCAGTGGAATGAAAAGAATTGTTGATGTTTATGACGATTATAAGCTACGAAATAACATTTCTAAACAAATTTATTCAAATAAAAACATGTAACATTTTAAACCCATGACATGGTAAACTGATTCCATGGTTACTTCCCTCCTCCAATAGCAGCGGCCGCAGCTATAGTGTCGACAGCAGGGCCGGCTGACGCGATCGCATTACGAATGTTTTTGCCAATCTTCTCCTGTAAGAACAGGTATAGGTAAGTTATTATGGGTCGGTTAACTCTAATTCAAATGGCGTTGGACAGGTTACTAGGAAGAAGTATTGTCATTTAGAGATTTATTGATGGAAAATGGAGCAAAGCAATCTTAAACTTAGTGGTGCCCACGTCCTGAGCGCCTACCATGATATTATATGTATGCCCAAGATAACTCCCCTAACGAATTGATTCACGGGGTCGCGACCCTTAGTTATGAGGAAATACGACTCAAGAGAGATAGAGAAACCCAAATCTTGGTAAACGAATCGTAGGAAGACCTGAGCAACGGTGGATGAACGATATTAGAAAGTTTAAAGAAAACATCTGTGCAAGAACAGCGAAAAACAGGTAGTAAAGGCACAACATAGAATTCTTTAGACTGTGGTATTGGCGTAAGGGGAAGTAGGTTTATGCCCTGCAGTGAGTTATTTGAGCTTTTGAAGACAGAGTTTGCAAATCACTCTGGTGCGAATGAAGAATATAGAATAAGAAGAGGTGGATGAACAGTGTAAATGTACGAGGAGAACTCTTGGGCAGATACATCGTGGTGGGCGCCCAGGTCCTTCCACGGAAGACACATATCCTCGGATGTGGTCATTGGTGTAGGGCTAGATTTGAACCAGGGTGTGTCTGGATGAAAAGCAGACTCTGAAACCGCTGAGCTACACTAGCTTCCTAATGAATTACTTACAATTTTCTTAAACGGTTTCCATCCAGGGTGAGCAGATACGATTGAGAGAGTCATCATTGCCAAGCAAATAAATAAAATAATCTTCGCAAAATTCATTATTAATTTCTCCTAAATGCTACAATTTTCTAGCACTGAATAGGCTTTCAATGATTTCTACTGAAGTGTGGAGTGTTATATACGAAAGATATGAAGGTATGCAGCATTTTGCATTTTTTTTTACATTGTCTGAATGAATATGAATATTATATATAGAAATATGTAACCTATTCCAAGGTTTAATTTGCAGTTATTGCATTTTTTCTAACGATTATATATCTACATGAATAACTTCATACCGGATTAAATTTAGAGTAAAAAAAATATTCGTGTAACATTCGTCGTTATTAAATAATACTTTATATAGAGTTATAAACTTTAACGAGTCTGGATTAAAATTTGGTTTTTTGTTTGATTATAACTAGTATATTTTATTCAATTACTGATTTTCTATGAGCTTATCTGGAAATACTTACCTCAGATGATATATTTTGAGGTAAGTTTTTTTTTAATAATAAGCTATTATTATATTATATCCTTATTTAAGTCGCCTTGTATATTATAAGTTTTGATTAATTATTAATTTACAACCTACCTATAACCTTCATAAGGAAACTTGATATACCAATGTAGATATCTTAGTTTTACTTTGTTTCATTAATTTTAAGAAAATATAGTTAAATAAAAAAATACATGTTATTTTAGACGTTTATTAAAAAAAATCTTCAAAATATTCTAAAAGCTGCCATAAAATAAATTTCAGTACAGAATGTCATCAGATTGGCTCACTAAAATTATAAATAAACTAACTAGTTTAGTAAAATCTCATTACAACTGTATTTCAGTATTTACTTTTACGTAATACTAACTTAACTATTAAGTATTTTTATATAAATAATATACATACATTACATTCCTATTGTACATGTGACAATATGCCTATATACTTTACATTGCATTATTATTTTGGATTTTAATTTGACCCTACATAAAAACCTTGTTTAGATAAAAAATAAAATATACTTTGACCAGTCTTTTTTCTATTACCCTGCGTAAATTCTTACATTGCTTACTCTTAAAAAACCTTTAAAATATCATTCATTATTTACATACAAACAGCTCACAATATTTTCCTCATAGTTTATATCAAACAATGTTTACAATTTATGTAACAATAAATGTGTCTTCTGACATCCTATCTTTACAAAAGAACTCCCTGAAATAATTAGGGGGATTACTACTCTCAGTAATGAGGGAATACTCGATAAGGAGGAGGAGAAATGCTGGACATGTTGCCCTCTGGTTATGGGCAAAAGCGCTTGAAATTTATTTGGGCTTTTCTAATACAGACTTTTTCAGTGACGTTCTATATTGTGTTAGTTAGAAGTAATACTAATGTCTACTCATTTTAAAAACAAGGGTAGAAAAACTAAACATGCTACTTCCAACTACAACAAAAGGGGGAAACGTAGAAAGTCTTTATAAAAGTCTAAAGATAGTCTAAGTGCTCCAACCGACTGCCGGAGGGCAGCGTGCCCGGCATACTGGCTGCATTACCACGCTGGACGGCAATGCTGATTCTAATGCATTTTGGTCTCGTGTCGCGTCAACTTTGTTTTTGTACTTCCCATAACAATGAAACATAAAATTATAATTTTTCTTGTTTTTTCTGCTAGTCTTCATGAGAGTCATGTTTTCCTATCCTCGTGGCTTTGTTGATGACGTCGATAGCAGGTCCGGCGCTGATGATAGCGTCTCTAACTCTTTGGCCGATGCCCTCCTGGAAAAAAAGACAATAAATAAAATAAATATAAAAAAAGACAATGGCTATGTTGCTTTTAAAATAAGAAAAACTGGATGTCACAGCACAGGAATAGACCTAGTGTGATATCCAGGGTTTGCCTATTAGTCTACAGTAATCCACAAAGCCTCTACCTACCTACTTTATGTTATCCTCCATGTTCAGTAAACCTTACTGTACAACCGTTTTGAAAGTTTAAATAAACGCTTTTTAACCGACTTCAAAAAAAGGAGGTTGTCAAGTCTTCTGAAAGTTTATATTTTTTTATGTTAACAATTTATAAAAACAGCAATTTAATGACCCAATCTAACTTAATTGGAAAATGAGCGAAAATAATCACGGCCGGTAGGATTCGAACCTGCTTATTTCTGATTACCAGCCGGAATCCTGCCAGTCGTGATTATTGTCGCACATTTTCTAGTAAAATGTTAAAATTAAATAATCATAGTGCGGGCACGTGCGGGCTTAGCACTTAACAAAATAACTCTTAATCTAACTTACATTCATTCGTAGTCTAATACTTTTATGAGATATTTGTGAGAAAAACTGTTTATTTCTACAGGTTTTTTTTGGAAACAAAGCATAACCTTTTAGTGCTGGCTTTGTCAAAAAGGCAGTTTCCAATGCAATTTTTTAATATTACCGAAATTTAAGAAGTTAGTCTTGTATTTAGTCCGTAAGAGATAAACTTTTTGTGTATGGATCAGTTGATGTCTAAAATTCGCTTTATTTATTTTTCTGCTAACCTAACATTAACTGGATTATGCGTTGGGAAGCAATGCTTTAAACATACGAGAGTTTATAAATAAAAAATATAATAAATTACCTATATTTTTTAATGTAAAGCCACAAAAAACAGCCAAAACCACGGTGCCCTTACGTTATACATGGTAAAATAGCGCAACTTTTTATGCAATAAAGATTTTATTTTACATATTAAAAAAAACTAATAATAGAGATGTACTCACAAGTTCCTTGAAGAAGTTATCGGCAGAAACCGTTGTAGACACTATCAAAACGCACAAACAAACGAAGAAAACAATCTTTACCGAATTCATTTTGTAAATTCAAATATGGCCTTCAAACTGACGCCGTCTTTTGTTGGTTCTAGTTTAAAATGATGCACTGCTTGAGATATGTTAGCTTTAATACTCATTGTTTATGCGATATTTATCGATATGTTGTACAAAGGAAAGTGACTCATATGTACAAGAGAATAAAGGTGAGTATTGATTACTTGGTTATTGATAAAGGTTCATCGCAGGTCAGGACGAGTCTTGTCAGCGTATGTTTTCTAACAAAGGTTGTATAATTTCTCGTAAAAGGGGAATTACTGATATCTGCACTAATAACTTATCAATAATTATTAATCTTCCTACTGATTCTGTGTAGCTATTTGCGTAATATGAGGATCTTGTGATTTGTAGTAAATGGCTGTGCTAACATAATCTTATTAAAGCATAGATAAAGAATAGGTATGTACTAAGAAATTAAACACATAGATAACTAGGTTAGGTACCTATATTTTATTCAAAATTGTGTTTTCTAACGTAGTACTGCCCGTTTTACCTTATATGGAATGTTAACTATATTATTTTTACAATATAACTAACAATACTACTGCCAACATAATGGCTGTTCAATTATTATAAAATAATCTTGGTATCTTCGCTTTGTACTCAATATTTTGATAGGTACCGAAGACTCGCACCAAGCGCTATGCTTCGACTATCATCGTGCGTTCTGCCAAACTGTGGAACTCCTTGCCTCTCTTTTATCTCTATTCCCCTTGAACTATTAATATATCGGTCTTCAAGTCGAGAGTGAATCGGTTTCTTCTAGGCAAGCGCGCTAGATCGTAGATTTTATAACGTTGCTTAACATCAGGCGAGTTGTGGTCAAGTGAGAGTTTATATAGTTAAAAAAAATATCTTCGTTTTCGTATTCCTCATGACTGAGGTTTGAGTCTTCGCCTCAGAATGAAATCGCTAGGGGAGTTTTCTTGGACAGATATGAACGTACATCGTAGTAGTCTTAGTCCCAAGGATTTCTTCCCTCTCTTTCTCTCCGAATGACACAATACTAATTGTCATGTCATATCGTCGGATTTTGTGGTCCTTAAAATAACAGTTTCCTCACGATGTTTTCCTAAAAATAATAACTAAATATTTGTTCAGGGCTGGGATCCAACAATGGTGCGTCAGATTGTAACCTTATTTCACTTTTAATTATTATTTTATTAAATTATTTTATTATATTATACTATAATATTAATTATTTAACTACAAATAGCTTGTTACTGTAATAATATCGTAATGCAAAGCTTTCAACATTGTTGTCGGAAATTCGATCAAAACTAATTAATTCCTCAAAATGTAATAATGCAAACAACAAAGGATGTCTATGGTGGTGATTAACAACCAATTTCAATAAGTGTTATTTAATATAGCTATAGAAGATAAACTTGAAATAGATACATTTTAGACAGAGTGCAATAATTAATGTGACAGCTACACAAATAGAGACAACCGCATGAATGTAACAATTTGTTTGTAAATGTAAAATCCGCTTGCAGAGCTGAAAAGATTCAAATAAAAAACAAAATTTTGCAATCATAGTCGAAAAACAGATATTGATTTAAACGTTTTAAAGTTTTTGTCTTCTGGGAACATTTCAGATCCAAATGCATGGAAGCCGTTCGGGATAATTAAATTTTATGGTGCTATTTCAACTGGTGTGTAAGAAACGTAATAATTTTTCTTTCTTAGTAATTACTTTATTTAAATTATATTTTTAATCATTTCACTTTGTAAGGTTTGCCAGTTTTTGAATGTTTAATTTTACCTTGAAATATATTATTCTTACGCTATCGCAAGTTTATGTCCACTATTTCTGTTTATCGTCTGTTACAAAATTTATATATTTTACTATGATTGGTTCCAGTATCACAATTGCAATAAGTCGTAATATAATTTTGTAAGCAAATGAAAACAATATAATATACCGCATGTGAAATACTCACATAATAGCAGTTGTCAAGTCATAAAAAAATGTTACATGATTTGCATACTCATAAAATCACGTTTTGCTTTTTATCCTAAGGTTATCCTTACTACTTATGTTTACAAAATGATTCATAACATGGTCATACACTTCATTGTATTATTCAAATTCGCCTTCACGTTTCGTCGTCATACGTTTTGTCCAATTGTCTTTACTCTAAGACTTATTGCTTATATGTTTACAGAATTGTTTGTTTAGTTTTGATTGAATATCAACGTTTATCGTTTGCTACAAGTTGGTTGACAACTAGGTAAATATGAAGAAAAGTAATGTGTGCTTCATGATTTCAATCTGTATTTGTAAGTAAATGGAGGTTAGAATTGATTTAATTTAATTATTAATTACTAGGAATTATAAACGTATATGCCATAGTAACTGACCCTGATATGAGAACAAAGATCTTCTGATCTTCTTCTTCTTATCGAATGAGAGTGGCCAACTCTGGTGTTGAGAGTTTATGAAGCCGCCCTAAGGGCCTCTAACATGGCTTAACGACTGCCGTAGTAGAAAAACAGCCGGGACCTACAATTTGTCGTGTCATCTGACCCACGGAAGCACCCAAAATGGAATGCCACTTTTCGGTCACCCATCTAAAAACTGACCGCGTCGACATTTTGCTTAACATTGGTATGGATGAGCATTTTCTTCCTGGCATTCCGAATTCGCAAAACATAATTTGTTGTTGTGTTATACTATATTTATTTAGCAAACACAACAAATTCTGTTTTGCAAATTCTGAAATGTCTGGAAAATAAACTTCAGCCACTCTTGCCAAGCCATGCGTTGGTTACCAGTAATCACGTATTTCCTTTACAATACATATATAAATGTAATTAACACGCTATACAAAACAAAATATCTCAGTTTTCAGCCTGATATCACAAGTGTACTCAAGTTACGTTAACCCAAAGCACACAAAGCCGTGGCGAGTACGGTTCTACCCAAAGAGGTCTATCTTCAAGAAGTCTGATCTGATTAATAAAGGATGCATCATCTTTATGAGCGCGTGTCCGGCTGTGTATAAGTAAGTTTTTAAACTGTTATTTTTTATACTGTTACCTTTTTTGTATGATACAACAGTGGTAAAGCCAAGTCAGGAGATCCTAAGGTGGTTTGAAAACTCTGACTACAAAGTCGGCCACTTTTATGTATGTATATTAAACTAGTGGGTGCTCGACATTAAGAAGTAAAACTTGCGACCCCTATTTCACCCCTTTAAAAATGTCTTTTTCAAAAACCCTTTCTTAGCGGATGCCTACGTCATAACATCTACCTTCATTCCAAATTTCAGCCCAATCCGACCAGTGGTTTGGGCTGTGCGTTGATAGATCACAATGTCAGTCAGTCATTCACTTTTGAGTTTTATATATTTAGATTACATATTTTTTATATCTTCATGCTTACATCGTGTATCCTGTTAAACTTATATCCGTTGATATATTTTACCAGTGAACTCTGCTAAACTGATTTTGATAAGACTTGACTAAAAACACTCCTGATCAACTCACAAAAAAAATGGTTATAGTTGATCAATCTGCTCGAGAGCAACGATTCCACAGACAGACATACAGATCTCTCTCTTTGAATCGTATTTCCTCATGACTGAGGGTGGTGAATTCATTCGTTAGGGCAATTTTTTTGGGCAGATATATCGAGGTGGGCGCCCAGGTCCTTCCACGGAAGACGCACCTCCTCGGATATTGTGGTCCTCAAACATGTCGGTTTCGTTCACGATGTTTTCCTTCACCACTAAGCGAGTGCAAATCCACCCCTAACTTGAAAATACAAGTCATTGGTGTAGGACCGAATTCGAACCAGGGTGCGTCTGGATGAAAAGCAGGCACCGGAACCGCTGAGCCACACTCGCTTTTTTTAACAGATACAGAGATACATGCATATCAAATTTACAAACTCCTTCTTTTAGGGGATTTAAAAAAACACGACACTAGCTCTGGTTAAGAATGAGGAAAACATTGTAAAGAAACCAAATTGAAGAATGCAAATTCCTCATCGTATAATAATCGAAGTATACGACACGTACCAGAAAAATCCCCGAATTAATAATTCTGAGTATAAAATAATAAATGAATATTCACATTTTAAGCAGTAAGCACCCGTAACTTGGCTTAGCTAGTTCTATCAAATCAAGCAAAGACACCAAAAACCCCTGCCGTTAAAATGTTATTTCGCTGATAAAACCAACACAAAAAACCCTTTTTTAAAGCTCATGTTTTTGTTAATATTAGAAATAAAAAACTAAAACAAATTGTTTTCCAGAAAAAACTTGGTTTGCGGCCGGCAGTACGATGGGGCGTACAAAACTTTCAACAATTATTGTGAGTTGGAGTTTGAAAACTGCAATACTTGGAGACGTAAGTACTTTTAGCGCGGACATACAGAATACACTCACAAAACTTAAAGATAAACAAAATAATATAAATAAGGTTACCTACGAGTACCTGTCAAGTTTAGTGCCAAACAATTTTTTCTTCACTAATTCAGTTCAGCCTGCTTCTTGTGTCGTATCGTATTCCTCATTGCTGCGGGTTGTGACTCCTCCGCAGAACAGATTGATTGGGGAAGTTCCCTTACGCAAATAAATAAATACATAGTGGCGAGTGCCTAGGTGTCAGGCTGGATATACTAGGTATACATATATAAAACTTCTGTGAGTAAAAAATTACTGTCATCAAGTTCTACTAAAATTAGCCAATATTTACATTTCAATTTATTTAATGGAGCGTTTCAACTACATCACGAAAGTTCAGAGCAAATTCCTTGTTTGATACTCGGCAGCGTCACTAATTTAACAATTTCACTACCAAAACTAACCTGAAACGGGTCCTACCAATACCTCAACTGTATTAAACCAATTATTTTATTGACATGTAACTGTATTTTGTTATAAATAATATTAAGTTTGAGTTTGAGTAACAAAATTTATTCAAATATAAGTTTGTTTTGTGATATAGAAACATAAAATACTCTGATCGATGTTCAGATCTGCAAGTAGTAAAAATAGCACACTAGGTGTTGCTAGATCTGACCACGATCTGACATGGAGTAAGATAAACAGTTGCTATGCTAAAAGAAACTTAGTTTCTGACACACAATGTCATTGGTTACTTGTTTTGTCTCTGTGTTTGAGTCTTCTAAAACAAACCTTGTTAGACAGCAATAAAGTTCAAGTTACATAAAAATAATGTAAAATGACGAGAATTTAGTCCAAATTGTCGCTAAGGGAGGTGATAGTAGGAACTCTCGACGCCTAGTTTAAGTTTTGATACTGCTAAAAGCCAGCGAAGTTTTAATGTAATGAAAATAACTTCCTTTGCAGAATGGACTATGATAAAGCGAGAACGATGTTAAAACAAGGATAAAGTGATACAAGATGGCGGTGGCGGTAGAAATATCAATGTTCAAAACTGTGACAAAAAAGTACCTATTGTCTGATAGATAAAAAAGTATTGTCAGATAGAAGTATTGCCAGTGGCTTCGCTAGCATTATTTTGAGATAAAAGTAGCCGATGACACATCTAAGACTTCAAACTAATTACATAATAAAAATCATGATGATTTGTTCACCTGTTTTTGCGTTACAAGCGTTTAAATAAACAGAAACAGATAAATTTATGTGAAACATAAAAACATAACATAATTATTATTACTTCCCTTAATAATTTATAATATGGCAGATGAACCTTTATATATACATTTATACTTACATGCAAGTAGGTATAGGTATAAGAAAAATAATAAATACTGTATTGTGAGGAACTGTGTAAAATATGTGTCCAAAAACTACATTGTTGTACTACGGTACAACTTGTGTGGGGTGCGATGATCGGACTACCTTCACGTTGGGTAAGCCCAACTAATTTCATCTCTCCATATGGGGATTTGGGGTTAGTTGGGGAAACCTGGTGCACCCCGTCCACAGGTTAGTAACTTCCAGGGTCTGGTGGATCTTGCTAGCCTGTGTCCAAATGTCCGATCGAGTGGGGGCCCTCGCCTATACCTCTCCTTTGAGAAGGCTGGTGTAGGGCCCGGGGCGTGGAGCTCGCCGCACCTCGCGGTGTAGGTGGAGCTGGGTGCAGAGCACCCGAGGTGGTCGCCAAAAGGCGAGAGGAGTTCGGTGTACCGGCCGAGTAGCGGCGACACGGGGACCGAACTCCGTGCGCAGAGGGCGCATTGGAGGAGGGCGGCCGCTCTGGCGCGCGACCGCCTGATTCCTGGGGGCTCTGGGTGGCAGGTCGGGGAACCTGTTGCCCTAGAACGAGTCCCCACAGGATGCACGACGTGTCTCGTGTTCTGACACGTCGTCCATTGAGGGTTGAGCTAAGCTCCCCGAGGCGGCCAGCATCACCAGGGCTGTGGATGAATGCACCGCGCTCTTGCGGCCCTGGACCAACGATGCGGAGGTGGAACACACCAGGTTTTTAGTGGGTATGCCACCCTTTGGAGTGGGGTGGAGACTCCCACATAACCATCCGCCCTCCCCGGGGTTGGGTGGTACCTGTAATAGGTTTTCCTGGGTCAAAAAAAAAAACGGTACTACTTCTGTATAACACCAACAGCTCTGCCAGTAAATTGTTATAACAACTACTTAACTTTTTTAATTCAGATTTAGGTGAGTAGTGAGTAAGTTATTTTGAGCGAATGATTCGAACGCGATCTATGTTATCTTTGCAAATCAATAGCGCCTGCTTATTTCATACTTTTGACGATTTAACTAAATTGCTATACCGACAAATGTAGGCGTTTCGGTTCTTGTTGTTTTGCAATTTGTTGTTATTTAACTTAATTTGTTGTAATTGTTAAGTGTTGCTAAGCAAAATCAGTTCCTGGCAGTATTTTGGTAGCAAAGTATATATATTTAATAACTCGCGAAATAAGTAACATATTTTAAAGCACGTTTCATGCTAGGTAACTAATGATTGACCCCGCAAAACCGTGTACTTAGGTAAATGAAACGATGTACCTATCTGCCGAAGAGAATTCCCCTAACGAAGTAATTCTGTGGGGAGTCACGGCCCTCAGTCATGATGAAACATGACTCAAAGAGAGAGTGTACTCAAAGTAAAAATAAATTAGTAATAAAATAGGTTCAAAACTTCAGCTTAACGCCTACTCATTTTAAAACATATTTTACACCTTCCTGTTTAAGTTAACAGTACTACCACGCACCTTAATGCTTCAGAGAAAACCTAAGCCCTTAGTAAGATTGCAACCTACGCGTGTTGCTAACGCTCACTAAGCATTTTCCTTTCGTACTTTACTTTCTAAGATTTAGTATGTTATGTTATGTAATGTTATATAAGTTTTATTTTGTATAGCCACAGAATACATCAGGCAAGTTAATAGTGAAGCGTGAGCCTATCATATGTAAAAAAGACGACTCCCGACGCAACGTTCCTATTTAGTACACCTCCCAAAGTTGTAATATGAAGTATGTATTTACAAAAGAAAAGTATATAAGTATTATATCCGTTATCTAGTACCCACGACACAAGCGTTTGCTTAGTGTGGGGCTAGATGGCGCTGTGTGCAATGTCCCGAAATATTAAAAAAAAAGTATTTGATTTAGCCCATAGGTGAGCGGTGAATGCTTTTTTGTAATTTTCTTTAAATAAGTATGTCTGTACTTAATAGAAAATTACAGGACACCGATAACTCTATAGCTTACTTACAATACAAATAATACTTTAACATAATATGTATTATTGTTTATGTTATGGTTTAATAATTATTTTCTCATCGTAGGCACTTAGCAACAAGAGTCCTTCGAGATCACTCTGTGGAGCCAGTAAGTTCAATTAAAGCGAGGAAATTAGCTGTCTTTTCTCGTTTGAACTCCTCTTGAGAAATGCGGGACAGCTTATAAAGTAAATAATGTACAATTTACATAGATTTGTATTTAGAAAAAGTATATAAGTATTATATCCGTTATCTAAAACCCACGACAGAAGCGTTTGCTTAGTGTGGGGCTAAATGGCGCTGTGTGCAATGTCCTATATTTTTTTTATATTTTATCACGCATTTTGCTTCTTTAGCAAATAACAGCAAATTCCTATCGACAGTTTTCTTTACAAACATTTACGAGTAATATTCATCTGTATACTAAATATATATATATATCAACAAACCCTTACTTACACATAAAATTTCCTACTAATTTCTGTATATAAAATATTAAATCAGGCGATACTTTGAAACTATGGAGAAAAATATGTAGTGTTTTTCCCCTGAAAACACACACACACACACATTGGAAAAACACTTCATATATCTTCAGAGATTCATTCATTTTCTGTGTAATTTCTTTCTATATCTTATAGCTATTATAAAAAAGAAAATCAATTCACTCTCGTGTTATCTTTTCCTTTTATTCCCTCCATCAAGTTTATCTCTCTTGCGTCTTTTAGCCAGTAACCTCGGATCATTGCTCCGTCCCCTGAGCCATAGTTTCCAATGTCTTCTCAAAGATTTTACTCGCAAAAGTCGTTCTTCTTCTCCCCATTCGTCTTCATGGCAAGGGCCGTTCTTTTCGAAAAGCCATGCTGTGGAAAGTAAGTTTACTTGAGAGTGCAGAACTGTGATTTTCAAAATGATCTAAAAGATATGGATTACCTACTGAAGCGTCCGTAGCTCAGCTAGCGGAGACAATCGCATGCGATTACCAATGTTAAACAAAGGTCAACGCGGTCGTTCTTTAATGGTTGGCCCAAAAATAGGATGACACGTTAAATTGTAGGTCCCGGTTGTTTGTATAGTGCGGCAGTCGTTAAGCCATGTCAGAGACCCTTAGGGCGGCTGCATAAACTCTCGACACCAGAGTTGGTCACTCTCATTCGATATGAAGAAGAAGATACAGACGACCAAAAGTGTCTTAGTAATATGTATCCTATTTTTTTTACCCATTAGATACGGAACTCTAATGGCTTACCTCCATCATGCTTACAGGTATCATACGCCAAGTGGCACATGTTATCGAAACTTCTGGTTTTTCTTGTCGTGGGATCTTTGCCGCATATAGGAGATTTTCTGTAAATTATGTTTTATTAATGTAGCCAAGACGTAGCCGGGTAATATAGAAAAGTCCAAAGACATAAAGTAAGGTTCTTGTTAAAATAAATGTGTATCAAATTCATTCTGTTGCTCCTTCGTGGCGTGAAAAAGGGAAAAACAGACCAATAAACAAACAAACCAACAACGCGCTTTCGCATGATTCTAATGTCAAAACCAACCTATCATTGTCTTCACAAAATCCTTCTCTTCCTTAGAATACACCATATATTATTTTTTCTTGCTAGATAGGCATAACACTTGAGTACAACTCAGCAAATCTTACAAAAAAAAAAAACTTTCTCTTTTAGTCGTATTTCCTCATTGAGGGTAGTGACTCCCCGGCAGATTTAATTCGTTAGGGGAGTTTTCTTGGGCAGATACATCGTGGTGGGCGCCCAGGTCCTTCCACGGAAGACGCATGTCCTCGGATATTGTGGTCCACAAACATGTCGGTTTCCTCACGATATTGTTTCCCTTCACCGCTAAGCGAGTGCAAATCCACACATAACTTGAACATCACCAACTTACGTTTTAGCCCCTATACAGCTAAAATGACCGTAGATTTTAATTAAGTTGACACAGTGTAGATATGATTACATGTTTATTATGTTTGACATGATTTTAAGAACAAAAATGTTCATAATTTTATTAATAATACCTACAGATTGTAACTTTTAATATAAAACAAAATTGACGAGATATTGTTATTTGTGTAGCATATTCTATGATATTAGTACTTATACCTATACCTATGTATGTTACAACTTTACAGTAACAATAAAGATTCTTTATCTTTTTATCTTTACAAACTTTTGTTTTGATAGTCGCCAGTTGTGGTAATATAATACGTTTTATTCTCTGTTTATTATTTTTCTTTCTCATCTACAGCCCTAGTCGACTCACTAATGGTTTAGGCCTCCTCCCATGTATGCTTCAGATGTAGATCTTATGCTTTTCTTGACCAGGCTTTCTGCATTATCTATGTATTATAATAGAAGAATAATCTACAGATCTATGTACTTACTTAAAATGTATACCAAGGCTCTGAAAACACTTAACAAAGTCGTCCATACAGTCTTCCATCTCTAATTCATGTTCAGTTTTCTTACTCTCAAGTTCCGGAGGCATCGAGCGTATGTCTGTTGTCGCTTCATAGTCATTGTATTCTGCGTTGTAGATAGCTTGGCCTTTTGTTTTTAATGTTAATGCTATTAACATTAAAGATAAATATAAAAAGATGGAGATATCTATTAATGTCATAAAATGAGTACCTACATAAAAATACTTTAGGTAAGCACAGAATACGAGTACACTCAAAGAAAAAGTATTTTAGTTTATTTTTGTTTTTTATTTGTTTATTTTGGTCAAGGATGCAGAAGATCGAGGAGGATGGCGTATGCTCCACAGACAAAGGCCCTGCCCTGAAAATTGTGATGATGATGATATGTGATTTACATCACAAACTTTAATAAAACAAAATTACAAACTTTAATAAAAGAAAACAATTAAACAAATAGATACCACAAATACTTACTCAAAATAACGAGAAATCTTTTCCAAAAATTGTCCACCACCATGCCGATTTTTAACTATCAAGTAGTGTTAGTGTTTCTATTTTGTGTTATTCAAAATATTGTATTTTCTTAACAGAACTCTTTCAACAGTTAGTTACTTCTTTAATTGAAGTCTGCAATAACCACTAACTTAATACTTTAACACCATCAAAATAAGTTAAAAGAGCTAGAAATTTCGATTAACCAACTTCTAATGATTCAAGTTAGTGCAATAATTGAATTAACAAATAATTAGAAGCTCTCATTATTTTGTAACTGGAAATTTTGATTCACGTTTTCAGTTTCAAAGTGTTTGTGTTTAACGAAGTTAAAGCCAGCATTGAAATTATTCGGCGATAGAATGTTGGAAATAATTATCGAATTTCGTCAAGCGTTTAATTCGAGATAAGATCTTTTGCCAGTTCAATGTTGTGATGATTTTGAGAGCCACCTTCTTAAACCTATGTGTTCCTCGTATTTTCACCTTTGAATTTAAAACGTAACGTAACGAAAACGTAAGGGATGTTTTTGAAAATCAATTTGATAAGTAGGTACCTATCTATTTAAAGATAAGCAAGTAAAATGACTCTAGTTTTATCTTTGTATTAATAAAATAATGAACCTATAATAAACCTAAATCTCGTCGAATATAAGCAAGCAGTCAATTACTTCACGTAATTTAATAATTTTATTTGTATTTTTTTTAAATTATTTATAATCTATCGATACATATAATTACAATTCATAATAATTGAAACGACAACATATTGATAATTTTATTTATTAGAAAAAATCTTAACAATCTAACCAGAATAAAATTAAGGCATTATATGTATAAAATATTGGTACTGTACGTTTTGGGCTCATTAAAACGTAGAATACAATATTATAATCGTAACTTTTAAACGTTAAAATATCTACAGCAACATATTTACAGAAGAAAAATATAATAAACAGAAGAGGAACTTTGTACACCGTATCACTAAGAAGTCTTTGAAATTGACAGTTCATTTTATACACAGACGCAGGTTTATAGACTCTGCATTTCTACACTGGGTTCGTGCTATTTAAAGCAAGATTTTAGTCAGAAAATCTGCGAACATTGCGACGTCTTAGTGGTCGCCGTGACCGTGTGTTCTAATTGAGCGAGAGCTGTCAGTTCTGTCTCCATCTTCCTCTTGGTCCGCGTATTTTTATTCAGCTGTCTCTTTTTGCAGCAGCACAGAATCTCTTCGAACTCCTTTCTGAAGTTATCGTTTAGCCATCCGTATAACAGTGGGTTTGAGACAGCACTGGACATGCCACACATGTGACAGATTGCGTAAGTTATTGTCATAGTTTTCTCGTCCTTGAACGGTGATTCGCTGAAATCTGCGAGTAGATTGAAGACGTTTAGCGGCAACCAGCTGATGACATACGTGACAGCGATTGCGATTAAAATTGCTGGAGTTTTTCGGGTAGTTCGTCTTCTACCTCTCAACCGTCTATGTATTTGGACATGTGCTATAACAACCACCAGAACTGGTACTAGATATTGGAACACAAGGCTGAGTAGGGAGTATATGCCTCTTCCATTGTCGATGGGCCATTTTTCGATGCAGAAACTGACGGAGTCCATTCCAATGAAGCCGAGACGGAAGGTGTCGAGGGTTCTGAAGTAAAAGAGAGGGAAGGCGAGGGTGAAGGCTGTCACCCAGATGAAGAACATCGTGATGATGGCGCCCATGGTCTGCAGCCCGCGGCGGGTCGGGTATACGATCAGCTGCGGACAAAATGTCTCTGTAAGATATGTGTAATTTACATTAGTAAAATTTTGGATTAGACAGGTATTTTAAATGTGAGATAAGTATTGATTGATGATAAGTAGCTAAGATCTACAATTAAATTTAATGTGGTAACCGACTCAAGATGAGAATTGAGAAAAAAAAGACTCTGCATCTGTGGTTAGGAGAACTGACAACAGATTGAGTAAAGCAGTTACAGAGTGGTGGCCTAGAACTGGCAGGCGAGGAGTGGGTCGTCCGGTCGCAAGATGGGTCGACGACATCGTCAAAGTCGAGGATCCAACCAGGATGAGGTCTGCACAAGATCGACGCAGATGGCACATACAAAAGGAGGCCTATACCTAGTAGTGGGATCCCAAGGGCTGTGGATGATGATGATGAACCGACTCAAGATGAAAAGAAAGCCCTTCTTCCGAAGAAGAGAGCTTCGAGATAAAAGTAAATGCCACCTTTGAAGGCACTCGTTTAAGAACTGCCCCATTTATCATTGTTTGACTACTCAATCACCTACATTATATGCCTGTGCATTAGAGCAGGGCACTCTATCTCTAAACAAAAACGCGCCACGCTATCGAAATACCTTCGCAGGGGACGTTCGTAACCCACGCGCATCCCAAAATGATACATAAATTTCCACTTACAGTTAGTTCATATTTCACTAAATACAATTCGATTCTCTCAAAGTTATCATGGTTGCCATTATGAATGTGGATTTAGTACAACAATAAAATTGTATTATTTTAGTGTTATACTCAAATAACGGTGAATTATTTTTTGATAAATTAATACGTTATCAGTTATTGTTTTGTATGTGTTATTATAACAAAATATTTACAAACCTTTTTTTTTAGATTTTTACTAAATTAAGCCTGTTTTTCTCGAATTCGACTCTAAATTGCTTATTTAAGTACCTAGATATAGTTTCTGATTCAATTCAAATTCATTTTTTATACTTAGGCGACGTGGTCAGCGAGCGAGTGATGTGCCGTTTGACACACGACTGTCGAGCGTACTTTACTGTGCCCGCCGCTCGCTGCGTGTTCGGAACAGGGAGATAGGTTTCTGTTGTATTATGTATTCTGTGATTAGAGTTACAGTAAAAATTACATACAATAGGTATTTCTGTTCTGGACCTCCATCCAACGTTATTAACAATCATGGAACAATCGAACCATTTGAAGGTAAATCAAATCTCGTGCCCATTTTACCTTAAACCTTATCTTAAACTCTGTTGCTGAACCCAAATAATATGAATATTATGTCAAAGGATTTCCTAGTTTCGAGCACAATAATTATTTATTGATTGATTGAGGACTTATGTTCTCCGAATATCAATATTTAGTTTGACAGGAGTACATGCTTTGAATTTTGGCTTTGGTGTTTTGTAATAAACATTGTCATGAAATTTTGTGATAAGGCTGTAAACCAATAAACAAGTTAGCGGAGGCCATCGCATGCGATTACCAATGTTAAGCAGAACTCGACGCGGTCAGTCCTAGAAAGGGTGACCAAAAAGTGGCATTACATTTTGGGCGCTTCCGTGGGTTGGATGACACGTTAAATTGTAGGTCCCGGCTGTTTGTCTAGTACGGCAGTCGTAAAGCTATGGCAGAAACCCTTAGGGCGGCTTGATAAACTCTCGACACCAGATCTCATTCGATAAGAAGAAGAATAAATCAGTTTCATGAATCAAACAAAGTGTTGTATTCATAAATTTAACAAATAAATACCTACATCATTAAAACTATCTATGGTTTAGTCAGAATTTGTACAAACACACATATAGATACAAACACAACAATAAATAACTAATAGCACTCTATATTAAAGGTCTTTATCATGTTCTGAATAAATAGAGGCATAATACTTTTCCGCTTCAATCGTCCTCTCGCCTGCTTTCGTAAAAACATCACTTTACCAAGAATAATCTCTCCCAATACCGTGCCCAGTTTTCCTTTGACAAAACCAATCAAAAACATCAAAGAAATATCAAAGTCATAACAAAATAAGTCATCCGAAACAGAAATCTAATCGACATGGCCAAAGTCACACCTTTGGGTTAGAAAGTTTTCCCTCGGGATGGCAATTTAATAGGTACCTACAGAGTCCGTATAAAACCTCTCTTTGTATGACGGTTGGGCGCCACTATAGACACCTTTGATGAATGAAATATTTATTCGTTTATGAATGAAGATTGCGAATTTGACAGAGGTTTATTTACCGGGTTATTTATAAGTGGCAACTAACTTAAAAACTTGTTTATATTGAAATAAATTTTGTTTGTTTGCAAATTATTGCCTCTTGTCAAGTTCTCGTGCTAAGGAGGCAACGATTAATTGATTGGTCCACAGCATGGTTATTTATAATCAAGTAAAATTTCTTTAAATGCAATTAATACATTTCTACGTTCAATTGTAGGTCCCGTCAGTCGTTACGCCATATCAGAGGCCCATAGGGCGGCTTGATAAACTCTCGACACAAGAAAAAGAAGAAGAAGTGCAATGAATTGTCTCTAATCGGGTTCTTTGGTCCACAGCATGGTAAGAAAAGATATTTTCTAATACCCACCAGGCAACCCTCAAATGTAAAATCAGACGATATCTAGAAGTTATAGTACAATTTTAATCCACACGCAAGTCGCTTACCTATTCAGGAAGTCGCTTTGATGGAAATCTCTAAGGGCTTAGGGTTGAATAGATTTTCTCGGCATTGACGTGTTTCGTCTTAAAGGGTTATTGTTTCAGTTATCTTTTATACGGTTTCTTTTTTACTATTGTTTTGATTTTTAGGTAAGAGACAAATAGTAGGTAGGTATTTCTCAAACTGTATTTTTTTTTAATGTAGATGTAGGTATCCCGCGGCTCAAACTTTTGCTTAGTATGGGGTTAGTTGGCGCTGTGTTAGATATCCCGGAATATAATCAGTTATATTTTTTAAACTTTGAACTGTGTTGTGCTCAATTATCGTGATGAAACTAGATAAAACTATAAACGATTGTGACACAGAAATCATTTTTCCTTTCATAATTACCGTTATTGGTATACGGTAGAAGCTCAAACCACAAAACCCTGCCGAATAGTTCAGTAGAGAAACAGAAATTAATATCAAACGCAAAACTATTTACCGTTCAAACAATATAAGTCAGTTTATTAAATTCCGTAATAACCTCTGCTTTGAAAACTTTGGGTTGACAATATTGCAAATCCTGTGTAAACTCATAAAATTCCGTCTAATATTTCAACGTAGGTAGCAATGTTTACTTTAAGACTAGAAAAAGAAGCAGACCAAGCATATATCGCATAAGTTCAAAACATAATACAATTTTATTTAAGTAAACATAATAATCCTCCTAGCCGTTTTCGGTTACGGCGAACGTTTTCTGTACATTTAATACGAGAACGTATGTTGTCAGAAAAATCAGTTATTAGAGCGTAGCTGCTCTCAGATAAGTAAGAATACGAATAAGAATAATTTACCAATTTATAATAGAATTATTGTAGTGACAAAATATATTTATTATTAAATTGGAATTTAAATACCCTACCTTTTTTCTAGGAAAAAGCAAAAAAGCTTCCTATGGGACTTGAGATAACGTCCTCTAGATAAAATTGTAAATTAACATAATAATGATAACAAATACAAAAAATCCATAACACAGTATTATTTTTTATTAGTTTAGCATGCTTCAATCTTTACTCACATTTTGTCTGGACATTTTCCAAGACCAAAGTCTCCTATAAAGTTGAGTTTAATACCTCGCTTTCGATAGGGGATAAAACTGAAACTTTATAGTTTCCGAATCGAGCCGGTAAAGTGTAAAAGTTACGTCAAGTACAATTTCGAAAGCAAGATGTGGCTTTTCGTTCCAAGTTTAAAGTTCGAATATTATGTTACTGATATTTCTTGATACTTAAAAAATATTTTAAAATGATCAAAAATATAAATAAAACATAAAAATCTAATAATATTATAGACAGACATCGCTTTCACAATGATTTTTAAACTCATCATTCATACGTTTAAGACTCAGTCATGACTTAATAAACCTCAAAAAAATATTTTTTTTTAATAGATGCTTGCTCTAACGAGCAAGCATCTCAAAAGCTCTTAGGGCTGTTTGAAAATTATTAACTCTGGAGCTGGCTACTCGCATAAAATAAGATAATATCTTTATTCTGTATTTATTAATATCTATTAAGATATTGACTTTACATTATATATCGATTAAATAAATAAAGAATGAATATATCACCACTGGATTAAATTATTTACATTTTACTTTAAAATTTTAAATTAGTGTGTTAATTATTAGCCTTCCTCATTTTAGAAGTAGATTAGTAATTAATAAGTTTTAAACCGTTTTATAGCTGAAATTCATGTCTTTTGTTTGATAAATCTTTATTTACAATAATAAAGCATAAAACTAGGGAAGAAAAACTAAATATACTACGTCTAACTACAACATAAAAAGGGGGCACTTAGAAAATGTTTAAAAAAGTCTAAAGATAGTCTAGTAAGTGCTCCAGCCCACTACCAGAGGGTAGCGTGCCCAGCATGCTGGCCGCATTACCACGCTGGATGGCTGGATTTGTTTTTCTTATTTTACACAAAGCGCGGTATATTTCTCTCAAAGTTGTTATCATTTATTAAGTGTCGTTATCAGTGTAGTGGTGAGTTAGCTTCATTACAACTACTCCAACTGATAAGAGATAACATCCATGTATTGAGAAATCAATATTTGAAAAGTGCAGATGAAATTTTATTGACATGGTTTTTGTGATAAGATTTTCGATATTGTTTTGGTGTTAAAAATAAAACAAACATACAGAATTCATTGAGGATGTTTAGATACAGGCTTATGTAGTAGATGTTTAGATACAGGCCTAGTAATGCATCCATTGGACACGTTTTTGGTGATAGATATTATTCACGTTAATTTGCTAACCAAATTTAAAAAAAAAAATAAGTACCTACACATATTGTATTCACTATAATCGAAAACTCACTTTTACAATGATTTATTTGGATGAAATTGGCAATGGATATAGCTAACGAACATTATCATTAATATAATATCTCCATCCAATGGTTGCCTGGAAGAGATCGCTTTTAGCGATAAGGCCGCCATTTGTGGCACTAATATAAGTTATTTTTAATCTCTTTCTTTGTAGTTTTATTTCGTGTGTTACAATAAATAATATTCTAGCTATAATATAAGCTACTACATAAAATCTCGGATGAACGCCGCACAGTATCAAAAATAAATAAACCGACTTTAATACACACAATATCTTTAAAACTAAAATCTTTTCTCCAGTATATTTTAAAAGCGTTTAGCAGAATTCTGTTTCAATTTTTAGCTAAATCTTTATATCTTTGAAAATAGCTTTTAAAACGAGCATCTCTTAGTAATTTATGACTGAAAGCTTAGAAAATACTGTGAAAACGTGCAAATATCCTATATTCCATTACAGAATCCATTTCATCTCACATAGATTGGTAGTAATATTTCCTTATTTCAGCGGCTCAAGGGGCATACGTTAAGATTTGCATTATGGTTTTATTGTGATTCCCTAAATAAATATTTCTGTTTAATATGGGAAATTAGTTGTCATTATGAAATATCTATATAATAAAGCTGAAGATAAATTATAAAAAAAAAATATTGGAGATACTTCGAATTGCTAACAGAACACGTTTCAACAATGTCTCGAAATTTTGTCTGTTAATCTGTGTTTCGGTTTATTTAAACTGTCAGCACGCAAAAACGGCTGCACAGATCATCATGATTTTTGGTATGTAGGTAGTATGAGGTCTAACGAGTGTCATAGGCTAATTTTTATCCTTAAATAATAAGGGGGAGTTCCCTAATAAATAAATAAAACGCTTATATATGTATGCAAAGGTATGTTACATACTCGTATGTACGAAAAAAAAAATCTCAATAGCCACGAATAACCCGGTAAATATATTATACATATTATTATTATTATATATTTTCATTTATATTGTATAAAAGTATTTTGATAGATAATATGTTGAAAATGAAAGCATTCATTCTCTTAGTCTTATTTTACGTTCATTCTTTGAATACCATTCCCATCACTAAAACATAGACAACGTTAAAAGTCTATCATAGAGTGTTTGTCAAAGCTGTCAAAAGATTTTTCGCTGATTTGATCATGTCTTCGTAATTTATTGAAGTACAGCGTAATTATGTTGAATCAAAGTGTTCTACGTGTGTAAATAGTAGCATACCTACATGTACCGTTTGTGTCCAAGAACTATTAAAATACCGAAGTGGAGTGATTTCATCGAAAGTTTAGTGATTTTGTGAGAGCTGGCGGTTTGTTTACTATTTTCCCCAAGTATAGATGAATCGACATTAGATGTTACTCGTTTTGTATCTTGTCAAATCTCGTATCGTATCACACTAGGTCCCTACCTGTCGGTTACCTAGGTAACCTGTGTGCCATTTATAAAAATGTAATATGTTTTTGAAAGCCATAAAAAAAAAAAAAAATTTGTAAACTTCTTTAGATCCTACATGATGCTACATGATTAATTTATTGAAAAAAATCAAGAAATGGTTAAACAGAGATATTATTACAAAATATTATAAATTGTGTTTAAGACATCAGTCTATTTGTTACTTTTTATGTTTTTTTTTTCATAATTTTGTAAAAATGTGTCTAAGAGATAATTTTACAAGAATACTAATTTAACCAATTCTTGCTACATGAAAACACAATTGATGAAAACAACACGCAAACACTTACATATATTCCACAAGTATATACAAACATGACTTAAAAATACAGAAACACTTAAAAAAAAAACTGATAGGTATTTACAAAAAAAGTATTATTTTACACGCAAATAGTATTATTTCCAGAATACATTTTCAGTGTAACCTTCAGTTCCCTAGAGAATGACTTGGATATGAATATTGAAATACTCTTTCTGTTTCAATATACTCACACACGTGGATAAATAAAAGGAGCTTTATTTTCTTGGTCTGCGTAAGTAAATACTCGAGAGGGATCGGAATAAAATGCCAAGTGGTCATATTGTTTTTGTCCCATTCACTCCCACAATATACATTGAATTTTAGTGTCTCTTGTTTCATTGGAATATGTTCTTATTTATCTACGAATTGACACTTTACAAACTATTTTAGTATATTAGAAAAAAATCAAGCAATAAATACTTTTAGCTAAGTTGTGGAACTCCCTGCCTGACTCCTTGTTCCCCACGCACTATAATCAGCGATCTTCAAAGCGAGAGTGAATTGATTCTTATCGGGTAAGCACGCATAGCCTTTGCTTACCATCAGGCTAACTGTGGCCAAGTGCAAACCCGTTCTAGTTAAAAAAAACTTTTATATAAATATCACTGCTTCGGATTAAGCTTAGCTCAGTTAACGGAGGTAATTATGTATATGCAATTATTGCGATAACCGTTAGGTGCTGTAATACCAATATCTATGCCGTCAGACTTTGGATGGGTGGCCAAACTATGGGTGCAACAAGATCAACCATTTAGGTACTCCTATGGGTCAGCTAATATGTTAATGGTATTAAGCACTAAACTAAGAAATTAATTCGTTTTAAGTACTATTAACAATTATTAAGGCAAGGTCTTTAGGACCGATAGGTCTTTTCAAAATGGAACGAATTACGGATATGATAATTTCATTAAATTAATGTAAATACTTTCAATAAACCCCCATACATAAATCGCAATTTTATCTTTAACACCAGAATAACCTTACAGTCCTAACATCAAATCCTAACATTTATTAGATTCCCAATAGATTTAAAATATCCCGAAGACCAACAAAACAGGCTGTTCCAGAAAACGTCCAATAACAGTTATCGAAGGAACATCTTTGAAGTCCCGAAAGCGACGGATCCTACAATCCTGTGCAATCTATTTAATGTAACGGTGGAAGAGATAACCATTGTAGGTGGAGAGGTAGGGATATGTTGGTTAACTGGTGTGTTGTTTTTTTCATTTAAATAAATAAATAAAAATTATTATCATAAACAATTTGCGTGTTTTATGAAGCTCAATCCAAAATAAGAAATGGTAATGAATATAGAAAATGAAAAAAAAAAACACAACTTTATAATTGTTAACTAAGCTGACATGGTGATAAAATATTGCAAAATAATTTAATTTTAAGAAATCAATATAAATTTCTAATTAAACAAAAAACTCATTTTGCTGAAAATAATGTGATACTGATTTTTAATAAACCGTACATCTATCTATATATTTTATTTGCTGTGTGTAGTAAGTATTTTATAATTAATAAATAATTGCTAGTGATACACAAGGATCATTTATCAGCAAGAACAACAAACTAAGACTCCAAATACTAATGTAAATCAGCCTGATAATATCACGTCTACTACCTATCTGACGACGTTCACAAAAGAACATCTAAAATCTAAACATAGCTTCATTACAACATTAACCGAGTAAACAGGCAGCCCAGAGGATCCCAGCCTAAACATTTTCGGTTTATACGTAAACGATAACTGTTTCAATATATTATCTGGAAATAGAATGCTGTCTGTGCGTTAGTTTGACGTCATCGGAGTCGTAGCTGGTCGGCAATGGTGTATAGCCATAGTGTTTGGACTACAGGTAAGGTGTTAGATACACTGAAATTAAAAGAAGATTTATTAAGCTATTTCTAATTAATTATTCTGTCTAGAACAAGTTTTTGAGTTGTGAGCGCTTAAATAAACAGACAAATAGGCCAAAATTCTAAAAACTGCTGGAACGTGTTATGTTATGTTTTGTGATGGGCTTAAAGTTGACCCAAATACATATATATTTATTCAAACATTTATGTTCAGATTTTTGACCCTCATCAGCTTTATTATGTGTACAGATAGATTTAATCCCCATATAAATCGATGGGCACACCGCTTTATGTAGGTAGCCACAGAGTTTCAGTGGTAGTTTGCTTTGTTACGATTTCCTAGCAGCGAATGGTGTTTTATAGGACATTTTCCAAGATTCGTTGGTTTTAGAGAGTGAATAAACATTTGGGGAAAATAGAATCCATCACATCAATCGGTTCTGTGGATGTTCTTCTGTTTGTTGCCTTTTCCGGATTGAATATGGAGTAAACTGATAGCTTAGTTGCTGGGTGCGTCAGGTTGTATTTTATTTTATCCTCACATACAAGCCTGAGTATTAATAATTGCACTAACTGTATGCATTTATTCTGGAATAATAAAAATATATTTGAATTGTATTTATTATTAATTTCATTCTTTCTAATTATATCGTTATTTAATTATAACCTTTTTTTAATATTATTATCATCGGTATTTCAGGAAGAGGGTAGTTTTTGTGTCAATTGCTAAAGCAAACTCTATTCATATTAATTTTGGCCCTATCTAGATATATGTTAGTGAAGAACCGGCATGCATAGCAAAAAAAAAACATTATTATTTTGCTAGGATACATAAATATAAGACATAAAACTGACATCTGTCATGTGGCACCTCAGGAGAAGGCCCATGCCCAGCAGGGGACTGGGGCTGAAGATAGTAATAATAATGACTAGGGTAAATAAATAAAGCCTACTGCTATCAATTTCAGTATTCATGACCACTTTAATTTGACAGTCTAATCAAAGTGAAAAGTACATCTAGCATTTATAAGAAAGCGTAGGAAGATGTCTGAATTTGCATATCGTATTCTTGATTACACACTCCAAGACTGACTGAAAAAGGCTTTTCAAGCGATTGGCAAATACTTGTGTGAGGCAATTACTTTTCTTCGATGATATTGTGAAATAAACCGGAAAATGGACTGAGGTTTTCTGCGTTGTGGACTGAAGTGTTTTTATTCACTATTTTTATAGTGTCTTCAAATCTTATTTACGTCAGTTTTATTTTAATTCACTTGACAGGTTTGCACTAGATCGCTATTTGCCTGATGGGAAATAATAATGTTGATTTAAGATGGAGTGTGCATATTCGGTGTGTCATGCATGCATAAACGGTTCAATCTCACTTTGAACATTGCTAGTAGACAAATCATTTAGTCTAAATGATAAACTCGGATTCGGGATACCATTTCAATTGAATATGGTGTCAGCGTTAACCCCTCGTACTAAGAAAGAAATTTGATTCAATTACCTGGTATCGATCCAAAGCAATAGCAGTAATGGAGATAGTAGACACAAATATTGAAATAGCCTGGATTGCTCCGCATGCTTTACAAAGACTCGGCCAGTCTGGTAATGGCCAGTGCTTGGTGAGCAGTTCCATCAGGGTGAGAGGTGTTCCAACGCAGCAGACGAGGGCATCTGACACTGCCAGGTTTACGATGAACATGTTGCGAGCTGTTCTCATGACGGGTTTTCTTACTACCTGCAGAAAGGGAAAGGGTTTTGTAAGTTGGTTGTAAGTAAGAATATTTGACCAGCCTCTGGTGTACAGAGTTTTTAGAGTGTCTAAGAAGCTATATTCGTTAATTGAATACGTGAATGTTAATCTATAATTCAGCCATCAAGCAGTTGTTTGCAAGCTTTGCAGTGTCGAAGATTGATCAAATTCTAGATGGAACGACATTCTATTAAAACATCTACCCACACATATCTTATAGGTCAAGTCAAAAGCAGTTTGGGTTCTAATACAAATACGCGATAGATAGTCTGTAACATTGCTTTACATCAATACTATCAAAGGACATCAGACCTGATTAAGTATACCAGTGGCATAAAACAGATATTCGTATTGTGTTTTACATTTGACCTTGACAAATCCATCAAAACAAGTCCTAATCTAAACCGGCAATCCGCCCATGTAACCCAACCATTTATCCAGCTCCCTAACATCCACAGTAATGGAATATGGCATTGATAATGTAGCCACTATCGGCGCAGATAAGTTGACATTTGGAACATTTCCATTGCATTATTAGGTACATTGTAGTAACAGATGGCGGGGAGCCAATTAGAGATTTGGTTCTGTTTGATTGCACTATATGGGATATTGACTGTAGCTGAGAGAGTATAGTACAATTACAACTTTCTGGCACCCATCTCAAATCTGCATGGTGTATCTCACATTTGGAACGTATTTATTCGGAAACAAAATGGCAATAGTTGTCCCGCCTGGAACTTTTGTAAAACCCTGCTTGCTACCGATCTCACATATCTAGAACAATCTATAACCAAGGACCTAAAGACTAGTCTGCTCCGACATCTTTGTTTGAAAGCCAGTTCAATAGGAGCGTAACATTCCCTTGAGCGTAAAAATTTTGTAGTTCTTTTTATTTAGAAAGCAGCGTGCTGTGAAAGCTTTGATATGAAATTACAATAAAGCGTTAGTCAATTAACGCGTTTTGGTTTCTATTGTGTAACGAAAATACTTAATCACATACACACAATTACATAAACATATCATATAAATTGGTGAGTACATAACCTTTCTATGTATTCCGCAGTAGGGTATAAAGCTTAGACAGTACAAAACACTTAAAACCAAACTCACACTCACAGATATAACAACCAGTGCGTTTCCAACTGCTCCGATAACTACCAGGATGCCATAAAAGGCGAGGAGTATTGATCTCGTGGGGTCATCGACTTTTCGGTTCTGGGAGAATTTCTCCAGAAGGATCTGCGGGTCCTGGATGCCTCGTGCCTCCTCTATCAGCCATCTTGCGGAGGCGTTCAGATCCAAGCTCGTGTTGGGCTCGAACCCCTGAAACAATGGAATAAGGATTTTAAAGCACAATACCATTTTTTTGGATTTTGATAATACGATCAATGGACTA
Organism: Macaria liturata; assembly: GCA_964023185.1. Classification (NCBI taxonomy): domain Eukaryota; kingdom Metazoa; phylum Arthropoda; class Insecta; order Lepidoptera; family Geometridae; genus Macaria; species Macaria liturata. Next base: position 15,290,728 of record OZ026806.1, read on the forward strand.
ATAAAAACATGTATCATATTGAAAAAAGGAAATTTTATAATATTCTTTCATTACTATCCTTAGCTAGCCTATTTGTTCCACTTTTCTTTACAACGGAGCAACTTGTCATCTTGTTTTTTTTGGCATGAGTATAGTATAGACCTATCATTCTCTCTCAAAACAGCGCCAGCGCATAACAAAAATTAACCCTACAATCATTTATCATATAAAATATTTCATTTTATGAACTGGTTACATTTCATAGCAAAATTATTATATTTAACCACAAAATTATTGTATGGGTTAATTAAATCGTAGGGTTAAATTAGTTCTACTATAATTGTTTGTTTTATTTACATTTGTATTCAAGCCAAAGGTTATTACATCCACATTAATATTAAAGTATTTGTATTGAAGCAAAATTAGCTTAGTGTTATCTAAAACGCTTCCAATTCAACAATTTCTTAACAATACAAAGGTTTCGTCTAATATCGAGTACTTTATATTATCTTACAAGAGCCCAATAAGATAGTGAACCAACAAAGTGAAATACTTCAGGCTAAGTTTACTAATAAATAAGTTTGTTAAGGAGCCAATAAATACTTAGAGTAACCGTTATTAACAAGTGATGTGTAGTAATATACAACTAGTGTTATGAAAAAACAATATTGTTAATTAATTTAAATTGTAATGAATATTTTACAGTAACATGTAAAGAAAATGTTTGGGTATACTTGAAGGCATAACAGAACACGTTTCAGCAGTTTTTAGAGTTTTTATCTTTTTGTCTGTTTATCTAAACGCTCATCGCGCAAAAACGGCTGAACGGATCATCATGATTTTTGGTATGTAGATAGTATGAAGTCTTAGTGGTAAAGGCAACTTTTTATCCGACAATAATGCGAGCCAAGCCACTGCGTCCACTAGTTAAAAAACCTTTAGTATCATAAATACCAAATAATAATAAACAACGAACAACAACACTAAAAAAATATTGCCGAATAATAAATCTAGTAACCCACTTTTGCATTTTATACCAAAAAAAGCAGCGCTAACCAAGAACATTGCCAACAAACCTTCAGACTAAAACGTTTAATTTCGTATTCTCTCGACAAATTATGCCACGACCTCTGAAAAGGCTGACGCTTTGCAATAAGAAGGGTTGGAATCCTGTTTTATTTTATGTTTCCTCGTAATTTTTGCCCTAGAATTTGCTTAAAACCTATTTGAGAACGCGAACTATTTGGAAGTAAACAGATATAATATATATAGGTATATCTGTTTACTTCAGAGTAGTTCGCGCGATACATACATTGTACTTTCGTTATATACCTATATGCTTAAAGTAAAAAGTGTATGGATTGAATTAATCCTGAAATATATACGCACACAATCTTTTTATTCTAAAATTATAAATTCACAACTGTCATGGTTTTTTTTGTTTTAAGTAAGTACATAATATTTTTTTAGTATCGAGTGCAGAATATACATAAAATAAAATAAAATAAATAACTATTGTTTACTTTTTTTTTTCTTTAAGATTGTTATATTATGCTCAACATCTCTGTACATGATGAACGTTCTCCTTAATGGTTTCTTTTACCTCCATTCAAGATCCGTTTGAGTCGAAACGCAAATCCTACATCCGCCTAAATAAATCCCATACAAATCCAAGAAATCCGCATAAATTAAATGCGATAACCCGACCGCCTGCTAAATCAATCGGTTTACATAAATCGACTGTAATTTCCTTCTGAGAGACGTAGATTATCGTAGATTTAGATTCAATGTAGTAGATATTAGTATATAAATAACCAATACATTATTTTCAATTGAAATTTAAAACTTAATAAAACATTATTTTCAATTGAAAATGCTCATTTTTAATTTTATTTAAAACCAACTTTAGTATAAAGTCATACAACTAAGCAAATACCTCTTTATTTACTTTATTAGAAAAATATATTATATTGTACTTTCATACTTCAGAAAGCAATAATGTAAATTAATATATTTATGTAGGTACCTACAATCATTATAACATAGGTAGTTGATTTTTGAAAAATTTCGTCTAAATTTAAATTTAACCAACTTCCCATAGTTAAAGTTCTCCATTTGGTAACATTTATATAAAGTAAAAAAAAAAAAAAAAAAAACATTTATATATGGTTCATTAAATATATTTCTTATAAAATCTTAATCATTGAAATTCTATAATAAATATCCGGAAAGTACGCGGGTAACAACTGGATGGCTAGAGCTGAAGATACCGAGTCATAGCGAAAGCTAGGGAGGGTTATGTTTAGAAATGGATGGCTGAGAAAGAAGAAAAGATGAGGAAGAATAAACATCCACAAGTACCAACCCAACAATAGAAAAATTCCCTTGTGTACAAAAATATATTGGGAAAAATCCGCTAGATGGGGTAATCAGTGGCAGCGACAAGATTTAGGTAAATAGCGGTGGAGCAAATAAGCCGTGGTTATACTTACTAGACTCATAAAAATGTCGGTTTGTTATGCCAGAGTACGGAGCAAGATTCTCGATCTTTGAGGAGCAAGGTTACTTACAGGTATGGATAGTAGGGACTTACTAGATATGCGCGCGACTTCGTCCGCGTGGAATAGTTATTTTGGGCATCATATTTATTTTTGCAAACAACCTGTTCAGCTTTATAAATTATAGCTGTTACCACGACTTGAACCGTTTTCACAGCGCACGCAACGGAAGCCCTCAATGAATAATTTTCCCCGTTTGTTCCACATTTTCCATTGTTTCTTCGCTCCTATTTGTAGCAGCGTGATGTTATATAGCTTAAAGCCTTCCTCTATAAATGGTCTATTCAACACAAAAATATTTTTTCAATTCATACCAGTAGTTCCTGAGATTAGCGCGTTCAAACAAACAAACAAACAAACTCTTCAGCTTTATAATATTAGTATAGATTCCGTACGAATACATAATTAATGTTTCTATTAAATTATAATAATACAACAAAAAACAAGAGAAGATAAACTAAACATACTACTACTAACTACAACAAAAAAGGGAGGTACTTAGAAAACCTTAAAAAAAGCCTAAAGATAGTCTAAGTGCTCCAGCCCACTGCCAGAGGGCAGCATGCACAGCATACTGGCCGCATTACCACGCTAGATAGTAATAATAATCATCGGTCGTCTAATATAATGTATATTTGGATTAATAATAAGTATACAACTTATTTAGTATACAATTTCATTTATTTGTAGAAATATAGATATCCACTCATAGAATAATGAATCCTTATAATATTTGGATACTAGAGAGAAACAAAATAAAGTTTATTATTTTGTTTTAAAACTGTCGTTTACTTGTCATCTTTATAATAATAATAATGCTTGGTTTTAGGTTTATTTATTTCTTTTTAAGCATCTTAGAACTAAGAAATGCGTGAAAGATAACATAACTCAGTAATATTCATATTTGTGACTAAGTCCCTCGTAGTTCCGGAATAAAGATTCCATACTGACTATAAGCAGTAATAAGTTTCGTATTTTGCTGTTTTGGTCACACTGCGAAGGAATCTAAACATGCTATAGCGAAGAAAAAAACACTCGCGAAAATATTCAGAAAATTCGGTCCCAAAAGACGACTTTTCCTATGATTTGTAAATATTTCTCTCCCTTTACTATCAGACCAGATACGGACAAAGCGTGTTTATTGTAAATTGAAAGTAACACAAGGAAGATTTTTTTTAGTTTGAGCTTGAACAAAGCCAAAAAAATTAGAAAATATGTCGGCACCACTCGTAGTACTTGTTTATCCTCATTAACATTGAGGTGATCACGAAAAAAAAAACAACGATCTAAATCAACAACATTGCTGTAAACATGAATAATAATACCTGTGCCTATACTATGCCATCTCTCTCTTGAGTCGTATTTCCTCATAACTGAGGGTCGTGACTCCCCCGCGGAACTAATTCTCTCTTCAGGTGTTCTCTTGGGCAGATACATCGTGGTAGGCGCCCAGGTCTTCCCACGGAAGACACATGTCCTCGGATATTGCGGGGTTTCAAACATATCGGTTTCCTCGCGATGTTTTCCTTCACCGCTAAGCGATTGCGAATCCACCCTTAACTTGAAAATACAAGTCATTGGTCGATGAAAAGCAGATACTGGAACCACCGGGCCGTACTACGTTATAATTTTAAGTAAGCCCGACACGTCTGCCACATGCCCGACGACCTCTGGGCAAAGACAACGACGCAATGGACACCAACACATAAAAGACGTCGCGGCAGACCCAGAATGCGATGGAGGGACGACCTGGATAAACACCAACCTGACTGGAATGCAATTAGCACTGGAAAGAGGGTAGGGAGGCATTTGCCCAACAATGGGACACTACAAGCTCTTAATAAAATAAAACCCGAGAAAATTTTCTCCTCGTAGCTCGTTTCTCAATACGTTGTATTACTTATATTATGTTTTCTGTGGTATTACTTCCCTCTGAATTTTATTTCATCCAAGGTTTATCGTATCAGCCATGTTTGGTTCGTAACCGAGAGTTATCCGAGGGTCACGCGTGTGTATTATATTGTGATATCTGAAACCTTGTTTATTTTCTCTTTTACTGATATAAGGTATAATAGGTGGGTGTATTTTGTATATTGTGTATCTATCAATAATCCTATATTTTGTCTACTTATTAGGAATATGATACTTATTAATGGTGATATTCTTCCAATAAGAACTTAATAATAAAATGATACTTGTGTGGCGAAATATGTAATCTACGCCGCCATTTTATTAAATTTAATATACATACAGAAATTTCGACTAATTTACGTACTTGAAATATGAAACATTGGTCAATCTATTAAATTATTTAAATTAGAAGGCAGTTAAACACATTGGGACTAAAGCTAAGCAACTAAATTAGTTTACAGTGAAGCGAACTCATTAAGAATCAAGTACCCAAAACCTAAACAAAAACCCCAAATACAATTAAATTTAAAATCATTATTACTTCTAACCTAACCATCAATTTCACAAACAATTAGCCTCTATTTATTCACTGTAATTGGTGTCCCTTGAAAAACTACACTCGTCCTTCAACTGTCAAGGCCTTTGACTTGCTAATAGCTCACAAATTAGTTTTCGTTTGATCTCGAATCGGTAATTAGAGGTCTTGGCTTGTGTTTAAAGGGTGAGAGGCATATAGTACAGTAATGTTGAAAATTATACGAATGTACAATACAATACAATACAATATATCTTTATTGCACACCAAAATAAATGAATTAAAATAAAAGGACTTAAACTAAAAATAATGTACAAGTGGGCGGCCTTATCACCTTGAGTGATTTCTTCCAGGCAACCTTAGCAAGAAAGCGGTGAAAGAGATCAGTTTGGTCGGTGGCGTACAAATAAAAAGTACTTAAAAATAAAACCTATAACGAAAACAGAGAAAATAAAAGAAAATCAAACTAATTTACATGTGTTAATTTTTATTAAGTGCTAAACCTGCACTTAATAAAATAACACTTCGAATCCTGCCGGTCGTGATTATTTTCGCTCATTTTCCAATAAAAAGTTTAATTTAATTTACATGTTACAAATAATAATATTAATAAACTATGAACACACACATTTAACACCAATAAACGCGATTGATAGTTTACAACGTAGAGATGTAATGGCTGTACACCATACTCTGGAAAATCGACGAATGTACACATGTCACTTGATATTTATTTTATTTTTCAATATAAGTAATTATATCGCTGCTGTGTTTTTACATGTTATGATAATATTTTGCACGAAAACGCAGTTATTAAATACAGTAGGTATTTTAATTTCTACTAGTGGACGCCCGCATTATTTTGAGATAAAAAAAGCCTTTGACACTTCTAGCACCTCATATTACCAATATGCCTAAAATCATGATGATCCGTTCAGCTGTTTTTGCATGATTAGCGTTTTAATAAACCGACAAGCAGATAAACAAAGACACAGATAACCCGATAAACAAACAAAATTTCTAGAAATTGTTGCTAAATGTTCTGCTATCAATTCGAAGTATCTCCAAACATATTTTTTTAAATAAATGTTCGGACTTTCGTACCTCTTCAGCTTTATGATATGTATAGATTTGGCCATTAGCCATTTGACCGCCCGGTCGCCTGAAGCAACACTTACACAAGTAACGTTTTGTCGAAGGTTGTCGAGGATAAATAGAATAAGCTTATATAGTACCTGCTATGCTTATTCTCTAATACTCTTGAAAATGCTATGTATAATATATGTATGTGTAAGTGTGTACAATTTATCCTAAAATAACGTATGCGAAGCTACGGGCAACCGCTGTCTGTCTTAAATTAAAGTACAAGTCAACCAAACATACTTTGGTAAGTACATATAACTTGCAGAAGTTTCTCTCTCTCTCTTGAGTCGTATTTCCTCATGACTGAGGGTCATGACTGCCCCGCAGAATTAATTCGTTAGGTTAGTTTTCTTGGGCTGATACATCGTGGTGGGCGCCCAGGTCCTTCCACGGAAAGTCAGAAGGCAGAAGTCTAGTACAGTATAATTATTTCCTCTATGGTAAAGTCCATCATTATAACCCGTTCAAGGGTGCTTAAAGGTCTAATTTGGCTGGCAAAAATTTAATAGTTTAGCTTAGGGTACCATCATAATAAATTTAAAGCATTGGCTTGGCTGTGGAATGTAATTGATATTTGAATTTAGGAACCTAAACGGAGCCACAGAATATAGAGAACATAGCGAGCGAAATAAGAGATAATATTCATCATCATCATCACAAATTTAAGGGCAAGGCCCTTGTCTGTGGAGCAAAATGTGTTTTATGCCTCAGTTTCTTAATGTATTTATTTTTGTTATTATGTATTTTGGTTTCTTCGTAGTCCATTTCTTTATTAATTAGGCTCAACTATAAATATTTGATTTTATAATCGTAATACAAGATTTTCTAGAAATAATAATAAAAAAACACGTAAACAAAATTAAGAACATTCTAAGGTATAATTATGTCCTAATAAATAAAGAATAATAAAAAGACGTGAAACAAAATAAAGAAGGTTCTAATGTCTGTTTATGTCCTAATAAACGCTTGTCCTAGACATTCGAGACAATAAATCGCAATAAACTTGTTCCTTAAGCCCGTCTGAGAACAGGTGGCCTAAATCCTAGGTATTGGAAAACGCTAGGCTCAGAGGATTATCAAACGTTTTGTCTTGTAAGTACTAGCTATTTGAGTTGGAGTAAGGTACTTATTTTCGTCTCGTAGTTTATTAAAGGTTACTGTGTTGTTGTTTGTTATTTATTAACCGACTTCCAAAAAAAGAAGGTTATCAAGTCTTCTCAAAGTTTTATTTTGTGGGGATGTTACGCGGTTACTCCGTTGTTTATCAACCGATTTCAAAAATTCTTTTTTTTTTCGATGGTCCCATAAAAATTGATTTTTATTCGGTTCAGTACTTATTGAGAAAAAAAAACAATAAACCAACAAATTGATAAAGTTTATGCAACCCAATTTTACCCATATTTCCAAAACTACTAGTCGGATTTTGATACAGTTTTCTGTAATGTGTTGAGGTTTAATGGGTGCATCTTTTTAGCTATGTATAACGATGACAACTCACCAGGGGGCGCTGCTGTATATACTATATATTCTGAATTATCAGCCCGATTTTGATGCGGTTTTCTTTGATAGGCTTAGATTTGTTTAGCAAATGAATTTGTGTTGTAGTTTTTTTTTATACCTTAGATTTGTTCAGTAACGTGACAGTAGAGTTGAAGTCGGTTTTTGCTTCTGTTTAAATTGGTCTCACTTATCTATATTTCTAGTCCAGTCCAATACAAGAAGCGCCCGTAGCTCAGCTAGCGGAGGCAATCGCATGCGATTACCAATGTTGAGTAACTGTAGTCGCGGTCAGTCCTAGGATGGATGCGCGAAAAGTGGCATTCCATTTTGGGTGCTTCCGTAGGTCGAATGACACGTTAAATTGTAGGTCCCAGCTGTTTGTCTAGTACGGTAGTCGTTACGCCGTTTCAGAGGCACTTAGGGCGGCTTGATAAACTCTCGACACCAGAGTTGGCCACTCTCATTCGATAAGAAGAAGAAGATTCACACAAGATAATTGTGGTTGGGGATGGAGAATGCTTGTTTCTAAATATAACTCAAACACCTTTTATCTGTTTAGTTTTATACACCTACAGATTATATAATTAAACATGAAAGTTAACAGAAATTATTCGTAAAGCACATAATATAAAACCTTTTGAAAGAAACGTTTTCTTACTCAGTTCAGAACTAGGGCGAAAAGCAGAATTGATATTATTGTATATTTTAACACAAGCAGTGGGCGATAACGGGCTGATGATGATGATTGAATAAGTAAAAGATAAAAATAGCAAGGCAGATATTTCATTTTACCTCCAATACACGTCATGGCAGCCATATCCATAAAATTCGAGAACCTATACAAATAAAAGTTTATGCGCCCGTGACAAATGGCAGGTGCGACGCAGCAAAATGATCTTGGTCCCAAAAATTTGACACTACCGATAGTTTTTTTTTTTGAAAACTGATTTGTACTTGACTATAGTTTTTCTGATAGTAATCAATAGATTTGTTCTAGAATGGAATGAAAAAAACTAGCATATTATTGATCAAAATAGATTTAATAATCATTTTTTATGCATAAGTTTAGTAAAATTACGAAAAAAATTCAATTTTCAAAAAAAAAACAAGGTATGGTTGGAAGTGGTAGTGTCACACAAAAAAAAAACAGCAACAAACTTAGTAGTGTCAAACGGTATCTGAAAAAAATCATAAGGTATGATGTAATCGTACAGGGAATAAGGTTTTTTATGTAAAGCGTAAAAATATTAGACAGGCTCGCGACTTCATTTTATGAAGGAATGAATGACACGTGATATTTTTCAACATGTATTATGAGAGTATATTTCTTTAGAGTTTTATATTTTTTTACTGTTTTTGTTGAATAGGTTATTATTATGGAAAAGCGAGATTTGTACTCTTGGATGGTATTTTCAAAGCAACCATTGCACATAACAATGTGGTAGGTATCTGTTGCTACTTTCCTCGGTCCTATTGGGATGCCTTGTCGGATGAAATAACAACTAGCTGGATTATATGCGAGTGGACTGTATAATGTATATTTTAACTAGACTGGTAGTGATGGCGCGTGCGGTGCGAATGGAATGGTACTGTCGTTCTCATTGCGCGCTTCTGTTGGCGCACGGGCTGCCCCCTGTCGTCGTTGGCGGGAACCTCTCTCGTTGGTCGGCCGGTCCCGCCGTTATGTTGGCAGCGGGATCTGACGCTCCAACATCCTCCCCGGGTTGATGGCTTATGCATCAAGTGGAAGAGGGCAGATGTTGTTGAATGCTCGCAGCATGGTTCCTCGGCTGGTCTTCACCTCTGCGACTCTGGTGGAACCGTCTCCGCCTGGCATAACGTTCGAGACTCTTCCAAGCAGCCATAGCAATGGTGGTTGTCCCTTATCTTTGATGAGGACAAGACTTCCAAGTGACAGTTGTTTGTCTGGAGACTGGGTCCACTTGGTCTTGCTCTGAAGTAGTGTGACATATTCTATGTTGAAGCGTGACCAGAAGTGCTGCTTGATGTGCTCCACTCTCTTGTAGCGCTGGCGTATGCTGCAGAATGGTAAGTGGTCTATCTGCGGGTGAGGAACTGACATTAATGAGCGTCCAATTAAGAAGTGGGCAGGAGTTAAGGCTGTGAGGTCAGAGGGATCACAGGATATAGGGGTGAGCGGACGTGAATTTAATATTGCTTCTATCTGAGTCAGGCATGTTATCATTTCTTCAAAAGTGAAATGAGAAACTTGGAGTAACCTTCTTAGGTGATGTTTTGTTGATCGAACGGCTGCCTCAGCTAAGCCATTGAAATGTGGAGTGTATGGAGGAACAAATTTAAATTCAATACCTGTTTGAGTGATGTCATATGAAATATCTGAATCCTGCAGGAAGCGTTGCAGTTCATTACATGTACCTATAAAATTAGTGGCATTATCAGACAAGATACTCAGAGGCCTGCCCCGGCGAGCGATGAACCGATTGAGAGCAGCCATGTAAGCCTCTTTGGTGAGTTCTGTAACGAGTTCAATGTGTACACATTTTACAGCTTGGCAAATAAAGATGCATATGTAGGCTTTTATAAGTTTACACCCTCTTCCCTTGCGGTCGGCTAGAAGTATTGGACCTGCATAATCAACATTACAATGCAAAAAGGGATGTTCTAAAACTGTTCTTGTGTTTGGTAGTTGACCCATGATAGGTTGTACAGTTTGACCAAAATGTTGCTACTTTCCTCGGTCCTATTGGGATGCCTTGTCGGATGAAATAACAACTAACTGGATTATATGCGAGTGGACTGTATAATGTATATTTTAACTAGACTGGTAGTGATGGCGCGTGCGGTGCGAATTGAATGGTACTGTCGTTCTCATTGCGCGCTTCTGTTGGCGCACGGGCTGCCCCCTGTCGTCGTTGGCGGGAACCTCTCTCGTTGGTCGGCCGGTCCCGCCGTTATGTTGGCAGCGGGATCTGACGCTCCAACAGTATCATAGTTTTCATATAGGCGCTTATGTGTTTGAATTACACGTTGATTTGTAGATTTCAGATGCAACATTTACTAAGCCATTTCAAAGGCCCCTGTGGTGGCTTAAAAAATGTTAACGCTTCTCTTTTTACGTCTAATAAGCTTACTTACCTACTTCTTATCTCATCAACGTAACTACACAGACATTTTTTTTTATGCGAACTTTTTTTTTTTGTCTCTTTAGTCATATTTCCTCATGACTCTTGGTCGTGACTCTTCCGCAGAATTATTCGTTATCTCGGGGAGTTCTCTTGTGTAGATACATCGTGATGGGCGCCCAGGTCCTTCAACGGAAGACACATGTATCAAACATGTCAGTTTCCTCACGATGTTTTTCTTCACCGTTAAGCGAGTACAAATCCACACTTAACTTGAAAATACAAGTCATTGGTGTAGGGTCGACTTCGAACCAGGGTGCGTCTGGATGAAATGCAGACACTGAAACTCCGAACCACACCTTTTTTACATAAGTACCTACCTATACCTATATTTCTCTTCATAAAACACGTATGTTGAATAATGGAAACTTCAATTACGTTTCATTCTCCTGTCACGTTACCGCCTGTCATCAACGCTATAATCAAATTTGCCCTCGCTTCTCAATTAACTCATCAATATCGTATGTAAGGGACAAAATGCAATACCTAAATGACTTTCCAGTACCAAATTGATGTAATAACCTTTGTTGCCAAGAGATGGCGCTGTTATAACAAATGTTCGTCTTTTCAGGATTATTAGGAACTAATGCTAAATTTCCTTACTAAAGAGTTATTGCTAAGAAAATGTTTGTAGAATCCGGTTAATCTAAGATAAGTTTTATAAATGGTGGCGAAAATCATTCCATCTTTTCCATTAGTGAGAAAAGGTTGACACGATTTTCATCGCTATTTATAAAACTTACAAAGAACCGGGTTTTACAAAGTTATTTTAATAACGCTTATTGTTCAGAGATGGCGCTGGTTTTATTTATGGTCAATATAGAAATATTACTTATTTGTTTATTATATACGTGCAGAGCAGCACAAGGCGCGCACGCCGCGGCCGCGGCGCTCGGCGAGCAGCAGCCCCGCCATTGTGTCGTCCAGGGGAGTTAAACCGGGACAAAAAATAGCCTATATGTTGATCCAGGATATAACCAGTCTTAATACTAAATTGAGCATGACAAAGAAATAAATAAGCCCACACACACACACACAACACACACACATACATACATTACTTTGCGATCTTCAAAGCCAGAGTGAATCGGTTCTTACTAAGCACTTAAGGGTAAGCACGTTCCATCCTAGACCGTAATGTTTGCTTACCATCAGGCGAATTACCCATTCCTTGTAAAAAAGAAACATAAGCTTTTGTTTACATTTATAGTTTACTAGGTGTGATAAGGGACCAAAATATTTCAGTAAATATGATGCACAGTGATAAACTTTTTTCCGTATCATTTAATTTTCACAATATTCATAGTCACGAAAATACGATTCGTCGTACAGCGTAGGTATATAATACGCAAATATGTTAGCAGGGTTGTGAAAGTTCTAAAGATGGAATAAAAATGATTTATTTTTGACACAAAAAAATTGTGTAAACCAAATTAACAAACTATACACCTAAAGTAAGAATAAGAAAATAAGACAATTATATTATAAGCAATAATTTATACTCATTTAATTGTTTTTACAAGTTATCAATTTTAATTTATTCCAATAATTTATTTTCTGTTCAGCTATGTCTCTGTTCATCTGTGTCTCTGTTTGTCTGTTTATTTAAACGGTCATCACGCAAAAACGGCTGAAAGGCTCATCATGATTTTGGGTATGTAGGTATTATAAGGTTTTAAGAGTGTTACAGCTACTTTTTATCCTAAAATAATGGAACCGAAGCCACGGGCGTCCACTAGTTGAATAATATATATATATATATATATATATATATCTAGATAAAAGAAAATGGTGTTAGTTACACCATTTATAACTCAAGAACGGCTGAGCGGATTTAGCTGTAAATTGGTGTGGAGGTAGCTTAGAACCAGGAGACGGACATAGGATACATTTAATTTCGTTTTCTTTTGCTTATTTATTGCCTCTAAGGCGGAACAAAATTTGCCGGGTCAGCTAGAAAATAAATAAAACAATGTCCAACCAAAGTGCAAATAAATAAATAAAAGTTAAACCAACCCTAGTCTAAAATAGGCGTGTAGGTGTGAATGCACAAATTTAGCTCGCACCGTGTCGCTACGTGCCCAGACTCTATACGGACTTCCTCGAATTCCTTCGCAAAGTGCGGTACAGCTAAATGGATTTACAGGTCGAAAGGTGAGAGATCCCCGTCCTTTTATATGGCAGACCTTTTTTTAACCTACTTCAAAAAAGGAGGATGTTCATTTTGGTGCACCTTTTCTTAACCTACTTCAAACCTGCTCGATTACTCAGCTATGTATGTATCGACTTTTAATCATTCTGTTGAGAAAAAAACTGGGGTTTACAGGACCAGAATTGTTTTTTTATTTATTTCACTTCTTTTCACGAGTTCGATGGAAAATTAATCACTATATATTATCATTTGATACTAAGCGAGTGTGACTCAGCGGTTCCAGTCTGCTTTTCATACAGACACACGTTGGTTCGAATCCAGTCATACACCGAGGCCTAGTATCTTTAATATTATGTGTGGATTCGCACTCCCTTAGCGGTGAAGGAAAACATCGTGAGGCAACCGACATGTGTGAGGACAACAATATCCGAGGACGTATGTCTTCCGTGGAAGGACCTGGGCGCCCACCATGATTTATCTACCCAAGAGAACTCCCGTAACAAATAAATTCTGCGGGAGAGTTACGACCCTCAGTCAAGAGGAAAAACGACTCACGATGAGTACTAGGTTTTCGTGATAGGCACGTTAGGCCTTCGATTTAAAGCTAGGCACTAACATTGTTTTCCAGCAGCTTTGTTTGAGAGCCAATTCATTTAGTCAGATAAATACTTAATTAAAAAAAACCACATATAAAACAATACCAAAAAACAGAGAAATTAAAATTAGCGTCTTAATTGGCGGCCTTATTGCTTAGAGCGATCTCTTCTAGGCCACCAATCTGGCAGGCATATAATCTTAAAATGAAATGAGTAGGACGAGTTTTTTAAGATATTAAATAAAATAATAATTTCAGTGTTTTTATGTATAATAAATATGTATTTATAAAAAAAAAGTATATATTATGTATTATATCCGTTATCTAGTACCCATGATACAAGCGTAAGCTTAGTATGGGGCTAGATGGCGCTGTGTGATTTGTCCTGAAATATTTATATTTATTTATTTATTTTAGTGTTTTTTTTAATTGTTGTTCAAATGTCAGTCCTGTGAAGAAAAAAACATCCTTAAATGATGCAGCGACCCTTAAGTTTTGGCGTGGCGACTATGAGAACTACGTCATACATTAATCCATTCTTATTTACATCTATTATATGTTTTGTGATAACAACAATATAAATAATCAATATGCACATCACAATCTCTTAAAGCAGACAGTTTGGACTCGTCAATGAAGTCAGCAGACTACAATAAACTCGGCATGTGTTATAAATTCTGCGAATGGATAAAATTGGAACTAAAATATTCTAAACTTTAAGTATAAGTTGTATTCCGAGAACTTAGGCGCCAATCTGAAGACGTCTAAATTAACATCATCATCAGCCTGTTATCGCCCACTGCTGAGCATAGGCCTCTCCTCTTGTACGCCACTCGTCCCAGTCCTGCGCAAATTGAATCCAGATCCTCCTCGCAGTTTTTTCTAATGTCGTCAACCCACTGTATTGTTGGGTTACCTCTGTTTCTATGGCCAGTCATGGGTCTCCAGTCCGTTAAAGTAAATAAAATAAAACTAATTCATTAATTTATCTAAATTAACACAATATTTTATGTTCATAAATAACGATGATATCAGTCAATCACAATCATTACTGGACTAAACTGACTCGTCCTCCAGATTAAATAGACCGAGAAGGTCATATATGGACCAAGTAACAGAGAAGGCAGGTGTCATGACGTATAACTCCACCTAACTGTAACTGTGGAACTCCTTGCCCGAATCTCTATTCCGCTTGAACTATAATTAGTCGGTCTTCAAGTCGAGAGTAAACCGGTTTCTTCTAGGCAAGCGCGCTAGATCGTAGATTATAACGTTGCTTAACATCAGGCAAGTTGTAGTCAAACGTGACCCTATCTCATGTAAAAAAAATAAAAGAAATATAAGGAGATCAAGGAATTATCAGAAGATAGACCTCGACCTTAAATATGTGACGATGATGATGATGATACTCCTATTTCACTTGCTAAATTACTTAAATTCTGATCAGTAGGTGATTTTGGGGTCAAATACGTAGCATATGTGCTGCCTTATATATCATGCATAGATATATTTGCATGGACACTGGGTACTTCTTGATTACACAGATAACGTTAAACTCTCAATGGTTTCATAGTATAAGAGATATAAATGAAATACAGAATGAACATACATACTTTTTTGTTATTATATATTGTAAAGAGACGAGCTAGATTTTTGATTGATGGTAAGCAACACGCTTCCTAATTTCAAATGCAGTGATATTTATAATAATCTCAAAACCATATGTCAGTGTGTGGTTTCTATGGGGACAGAAATACATTTCAAGAGTTTTCAAAACTAGAATTGGTAAATAGATTTCTTTTAGGCAAGCGTGCTTCATCTTAACACCAAGTTGGATGTAATTATACGTTAACTGTACGCTAAAAATATTGGAAAAGTATTTTGTATAGATAAACAAACTATATAAATCATTTATTAGTTAATTTACTCTGATTATGTTTTATTCAGAAATGAAAAGTAGACCAAATCTTAATACACCAAACTCAAAGGTAGACAGTCTGACTGACTGACAAAGTGATCTATCAATGCACAGCTCAAACCACTGGACGGATCGGGCTGAAATTTGGCATGCAGGTAGATGTTATTACGTAGGAATCCGCTAAGAAAGGATTTTTTGAAATGCAATTTTTAAAGGGGTGAAAAAGGGAATGCAAGTTTTACTTTCCAATGCGATCACAACCACGGGTACTAACTAGTTTTAAGATTTAAACAGTTGTATCATACATTTCTAACACTAGTATTATAAATTAAGACTAAATGTCATATCATTTTATTCAATTTACCACTTGCTTTGAATTTGAATACCATTTTCATCTCCTATCTTAGCCAAGTGATACTCGATGGTGCAAAGAACAAAATGAGATCCTTATCTCTCAGATAACGCATGGTGTTATTGACATGACATGTGTGAAGAGTTTATTTTATGTTTGGATAGTGTATTTATCATCGTGGAATAAAAGTAGTGTGTTTGGAATGTTTTGTTTTAACGTTAAAGTAGATTTTAACTTTAATTTGACAATAAATAATTAATACTGATTTATTTGGTAATCTCGACGAGTCTTGTTATTAATTATTGTAAGTTAACTAAAACACGTTACCATTTTGAAAAAAAAAAACACATATTTTTGATTGCTGTTTTCCCTATTAAAACATAGCTTACCTGATACAAAAATAATATAGTTAGTGTTTGACTGGCCTGTTAGCTTAGTTGGTAGTGGCTCTGCCTTCTAATCTAGGGGTTGCGGGTTCGTGTCCCGCTTGACACAAGTATTTATGAAATTTAAAAAAATTATAATTACTTGTGTTGAGTCTGGTCGTTTGTATGTATAATAAGTATGTATTTACAAAAGAAAAGTATATAAGTATTATATCCGTTATCTAGTACCCACGACACAAGCGTTTGCTTAGTGTGGGGCTAGATGGCGCTGTGTGCAATGTCCCGGAATATTTATTTATTTATTTATTTATTTAGTGTCATTTCTAGTTTACAAGGATTTTGAACAAACATACTAGGGTGTCAAAATTAAATGTCTTTACAATTCGATTGAGATCTTCGTACTTTTTTTTTTAATACTAACAATATCATAATTCATATACATATTACATATACATATGTACTTAAGTCAAAAACTAATAACCTCTTCCTTTTTTAGGTTAGGTAGGTTTAGTAAAATATAAACATAAACAATGAAAATTCAATTCGAAAGCAAACAAAACTTTGGCCACATTAATAAAATACCACATTTAACTCTGTATCGGAACCCACAAGTTTTTGACAAAGGTTTGGTAATTTTGACGTGAACTTTGATTTAACGAACCTCTAATGGACCTTTGGTTTTTTCCAAACTTTCAAGTAAAAATAATACGTGGTGCAAATGATCTAGCTAAACGAGTGTGGCTAAGCGGTTCCAGTGTCTGCTTTTCATCCAGAAGCACCCTGGCTCA
This sequence comes from Macaria liturata, assembly GCA_964023185.1. Lineage (NCBI taxonomy): Eukaryota > Metazoa > Arthropoda > Insecta > Lepidoptera > Geometridae > Macaria > Macaria liturata. The sequence goes on from OZ026806.1 coordinate 15,307,709, forward strand.
AATCCGGCATTACACCAATGACTTGTATTTTAAGTTATGTGTGGATTTGCACTCGCTTAGCGGTGAAGGAAAACATCAACATATCCGAGGATATGGTGTCTTCCGTGGAAGGATCTGGGCGCCCACCACGATGTATCTGCCCAAGAAAATTCCCCTAACGAAATTATTCTGCGGGGAGTCACGACCCTCACTCATGGGGAATACGACTCCAGAAAGAGATTATGATATAGCTAGTTACAGGAAATTTAAATGTGACCAAATGAAATTTCACCTCTGTCCATTCATTATTTTGACAGATCTCCTCTACAAACATTGTAAGTCAAAGTTGAAATAAAATATAGATAGATAGATTAACGCTTTATTGGACACACAAATAAGAAAATTTTAATCTTATGCCACATATGGCGGCCTTATCGCTAAAAGCGATCTCTTCCAGGCAACCGTAGGATGGAGAGGAAATCATAAGGAATAATGGACGGGGTGTACAATAAATATATGGAATAATAATAATATATGGAAATGCTAGCTGTTAAAATGAAATATAATGTGCGGACAGAAAGTTTTTTATTTAAGATCTGTGTCAATGTATATATATTATCTATATTTATCAAGAGGAGAAGAGGGTTGAAAGTCTGAACATTGAAGGTAGAAAATAAATCGAGATACTTCGAATGGATAGCGGAACACGTTACAACAATTTCTAGAAATTTTGTCTGTTTCTCTGTTTATTATCTGTATTTCTGTTTGTTTGGTTTTTAAACGCAGATCACGCAAAAACGGCTGATCGGATCATCATGAGTTTTGGTATGTAGGTAGTATGAAGTTTTAGAAGTGTCAAGGCTACTTTATATCCTGAAATAATACGAGCGAAGCCACGGGCATCCATTAGTAATTACTAGCAACCTTAAACCAATTTAACCGTCAAACAGTTGCCAAAGTTGAAGTGTTTTGTTTTTTATTTCATTCATATTTTTGACAATCAGTGAAAAAGACAAAAAACACTACAATCGCTTTACAACTGATATTTAGGCGACTTTTAAATGTTAACTTAAATCAGTACCAACCACAAAAATAACGTTTCCGCCAGCATTTTAACCAAATTTCATCATCTAATATGCAAAAAAACCGACCATTTCAAACAATTTACCACATAATATCCGATCCAAAATTCAACTGATGGGCTATCATAAAATTCTGGGCCAAGAATAAGGCATGAGTCTAAATATTTAGATTTCTCGCCAAAGAATCCGGCCTGAAACCACGAGGCACGATTTTGTAAACAAAATTCCACCTGCACGAATAACAATCGAGATTTTAATTTTAAATAACTGTGGAGTTAGCATAGCCACATAAGCAATATTGAAACTGATTTCTTTTTCTCCTAATATAATACTTTTATGCTGACTGAGTAACGATGAAGATAAACTGATAATTAACAACAAAAAATAGTATAAAAAATTACTTAATCTTAAAAAGAGATTAACGCACAACCTTTAAAGGTATTATTTCGTAAATAACTTTTCAATTGAGTACTTTTGAATAGTTTTCAGTAAGTCTAATTTTGTTTCCAGTATTTTAAATAAACAGTGCTTGAAAATCTTTACAAACAATATTCCGTTGTAAAATGTGATTCAGGTTGCATATTTAGGACATAATATGACAAAGGTTTGTAAAAGGTGGCCTTAATTTTATCTCAACTATCTTAATGATGTCTTGGAGGTACTTAAACTTAAGGCAATATACATCGGCTAAAAGAAATCTTGCCTTACACACTAATCATGAATCACTTACTGAATTATTTACTGAATTTACTGAAATTAAAATTTGAAAAGAGTTTCATGTTATGTTACCGTGCTAAAAGCTCACGTCGCAGATTGTACGTACATTACATTATAAAGTGATGTGTAGATTTAGCTAGCTATTTTTTGTATTATTTTTCTAACCAGACTTGAAATACGTGCACAATCTACCGTATTTAGCTCATAAAAAAATCATAATACTTACTCGAAGTCAACACACCATTGTAATAAAAATGAAGTAAATTTATTGTTATTTTAAATATATATCCTTATTTTCATTACTGCGGAGTAAAAACATAGTACAAGACTTCTAAAATAATCATAGACTAGCACAAATTAATTTACTGAAAACTGAGCGAAACCACAGGTATCCATTAGTTGTATAAATTAAATTGTTTACAGACAATAGTCGACTATCTAAATACATATATAAAATTCAAAAGCCTGACTGACAGACATAGTGATCTACCAACGCACAGCCCAAACCACTGGATGAATCGGACTAAAATTTGGCATGCCGGTAGATGTTATGACGTAGGCATCCAATAAGCAAGAATTTGAAAAAAAAAATACTTTTAAGGGGTGAATTAGGGGATGCAAGTTTTATTTCTTAAAGCGAGCGAAACCACCCACTACTTAGTCGAACATATACCTTTTCAAAGATCTGTCATCCCTATAAATTTCTGTTACACTTTTAAAACCATAGTAGTTTACCACTTTTTTTTAGCAAATACGGTCTCACTTACTTGGCGGCTTTTAAGTGAGACCGTTTTTGGTAAAAAGTGACAAAAAAAAACGATATTTTCTTTTCGAGTTACTTGAAGACAAACTATCGTTTTTTTTCACTTTTTTGCATAACCATTTTCGTCCAGAATCGAACCAGTAACCTCTATTCATAACAGCTTTTCGGCTCAAACCTAGCTCTAATACAGCTACAGCGTTATTAATAAAATGTTATCAGAAATGCTATAAACTGCATGTCCCTATCACGTCGTAAAGCCGCGCAAATGAAGTCTGGTGACGGAATGAATATGTGAAGGACATACATACCACAGAATACATAATACAATACATACGCTAAGTTATATTAATTACTTTTTTATACTGGTCAGTCAGACCACTTATCGAGATCACCTGAAATTATCTAAATATATAAAACTCAAAGATGACTGACTGCCTGACTAATATAGTGATCTATCAACGCACAGCCCAAACCACTGGATTGATTGGGCTGAAATTTGGAATGAAAGTAGATGTTATGACGTAGGCATCCGCTAAGAAAGGATTTTTGGAATGTCACTTTTTAAGGGGTGAAATAAGGGATGCAAGTTTTATTTCTTAATGCGAGCGAAACCGCGAGCACCCACTAGTAATCTAGAAAATTAAACTATAGTCTTAGGTGAAGCATGCCTATTGTGATACTATATTAGATTTATACTGAAAAAGAAACTACCTTCTTAATAATAAGACGAAAAAATTCGTGAAAACGTAAATAAATGCTGACAATTTAAATAGTTAAAACACAAACACTCCATTTCCCCCAATTTTATCAAAACCTACGCCCTAATAGTTTTAAGTTTCAACACCTAGTGCATGTACACTACTTACAAATCATAAGAGAAACAAGAGTTTTTTTTATTTCTAAAGGACTGAAAATTAAAACCATTACAATACGCTATTACCAGCATGCACAATTTACATAAATTACCTATTCATCGACTCGACTTATATCTTTAATTAAAAAAAAAAAACTAATAACGAGACAGTAAAAATCCTTGAAAACATTAAAAAAAATTAATTCCTTATCCAATTAAAGCCATTGCCTATATCTAAGTATCTAAGTATCGAGAGTTTTCGATTTCATAACCTAACGTTACTGTCACTACTATCTAACAAAGAAAGAAACTAAGCCTATATTAGAGGAATAGAGAATTTCCTTTAATCACTACTAAGTCATAAGCGACACTAGGCCTATAAAAAAATATCTTTTATAAGATTAAAAATTGCGGCCCATTTTTCTCCATCCCCCTACCTATCTGCAGCCTAAGCTAGTGCCATTACATCATGTACATAAATTATTGACTTCCTCCTACCCAGTACCCGGCCCATGTTCGCCGTGTTTACCCTTTAGCAGCGGATCGCATATATCAAAGACATATCGCTTCGTAGCCAGGCTTAATACAGGGTTATTGAGAAGGGGTGCGATGATCGGACTACCTTCACGTTGGGTAAGCCCAACTAATTTCATCTCTCTATATGGGGATTTGGGATTAGTTGGGGAAACTTGGTGCATCCCGTCCACAGGTTAGTAACTTCCACGGTCTGGTGGATCATGCTAGCCTGTGTCCAAATGTCCGATCGAGTGGGGGCCCTCGCCTATACCTCTCCTTACCAGAAGGCTGGTGTAGGGCCCGGGGCGTGGAGCTCGCCGCACCTCGCGGAGCAGGCAGAGCTGGGTGCTCTTTTAGAGCACCCGAGGTAGTCGCTGAGAGGCGAGAGCAGTTCGGTGTACCGGCCGAGTAGCGGCGATACGGGAACCGAACTCCGTGCGCAGAGGGCGCATTGGAGGAGGGCGGCCGCTTTGGCGTGCGACCGCCTGACTCCTGGGGGCTCTGGGCGGCAGGTCGGGGAACCTGTTGCCCTAGAACGAGTTCCCACAGAATGCACGACGTGTCCCATGTTCTGACACGTCGTCCATTGAGGGTAGAGCTGAAGCTCCCCGAGGCGGGGCCTGTTGCCGGGCCAGCATCACCAGGACTACTACGGATGTATGCATCGCACTCTCGTGGCCTTGGACCTATGATGCGGAGGTGGAACACCCCAGGTTTTTAGTGGGTATGCCGCCCTTTGGAGTAGGGCGAAGACTCCCACATAACCATCCGCCCACCCCGGGGTTGGGTGATACCTGTAATAGGTTTTCCTGGGTCAAAAAAAAGGGTTATAGAGAAATAAATTTATTGCTCATACTTTGTGAATATAGGTTGCTTATTTTGGCAGCTGACATTTATAATGCTTCATAATTTTGATAGCTATAATAGCAGTAAAACTTGTATTCGATTCGATTTGATTACAGATTAGAATGTGGACGCGGAGAAAAACGCTAAATACAATTTTATTGTTAAGTTTTATGACACAAAGTTATTAAAAAAATACAATGAAAGAAAAAACATATTCTAAAAAGACCATGAAGAAAAAGAAGATCTTTAAAATACAGGCAAGGCAACATTTCCACCTGACACCATATTTGTATTAATAATTCGTGAATGACAGCAATTATAAAAAAAAACCCTAAAAACATACTGTAAACCCTGTATGAAAGCTATCTTACCACAGCAATGCTTCATTTATTTAATATCATTAAATCATTTCATCAGCTCATATACAATATACTTCTAAGAGATTATATTACGAAACTCAGCTATATCACATACCATATTAAATCATAAAATATATATAATCACAAACTAGTAGACGGCCGCCGCTTCGCTTGCATTATTTTGAGATAAAAATGCAGTTATGATACTTCTATGACCTCATACTACCTAAAAAAATCATGATGATCCGTTCATTTGTTTTATACATACATAGATTGCTACTTTTTCGTTGTTTTACGCAAGATATTCATGTATGAATATGACCGAGGATCGATTGAAGTGTCACCTGTACTGTACAATAAACTCTTTTTCTTCTTATCGAATGATAGTAGCCAACTCTGGTGTCGAGAGTTTATCAAGCCGCCCTGAGGGCCTCTGACATGGCGTAACGACTGCCGTACTAGACATACAGCTGGAACCTACAAATTAACGTGTCATCCGACCCACGGAAGCGCCGAAAAAGGAATGCCACTTTTTGGTAACCCATCCAAGGACTGACCGAGTCAACATTGCATTTGCTTAACATTGGTAATCGCATGCAATTGCCTCCGCTAGCTAAGCTACGGGCGCTTATGGGCTTACAATTAACTCTTAAGCCTTACTTGAATAGAAATGACTTTCATAAATGGGGCTGCCTAAAAAATTCATGAACTGAAGCTTGCCTAGATCTAGTACTTACATAATATTTTAGCGACAAAAAATAATTGCCAGAAAGCATTTTTTAAAGTCTGCTAATTTTATAACGAACAAATTAATTTATTAAATAAAGTGACTGAACACAAACATGCAACCATAAATTTAATTTTATTATAACGTAAGAAATATAAACAAAAACACAGTATAAGAAAGTTTCCCAGTAAAATAGCTTGGCGTGTCCCAAACTAAGCCTTCGTACACAATGTCACTTATTTCCATAATCCACACGACCAAATTTATGAATACTCGCCTTACGGTGTTATTTTCTACATACACGCAGACTTACCAGTGACTTAGGTTTAGTAACTTATGGCTTAACATACGGCAAACTGGGTCAAGTGCGAATTAATTGCAGGTAAAAAAAAACACAACATTTAGTAGTAAGAAATCTTATGTTACATTTTTAACTTGAGCTACATTGTGAGGGTTATCAGATAAAATACTACTAATGAGTTTTTTTTAAAAAGTAATTTGAATACAATAGTGTAGGTAAGTAAATGATTTTGTTGATGAAAATAATTTGTGATAATTCTTGTGGAAAGTAAGTTTCCGAGATAGGAAATACATTTTTTCGTTGATATATCATAGCTTAAGTTTCTGATTTGGAATAATGATACCCATTATTAAACTGCATATAAAAAAGTAAAAATAAAGGCTTTTTCTTGAACATTTACTTCAAATAAAGATGACGACCATTATTTCAATAGGTCTATAACTGACTACGTACTGCGAGATTGAAAAAATAATCTAATCAATATTAAAAAAAAAAAACAGTCATAGAACAGTTCCAAACTTAGATACTGTATTCCACTACACTTTCCCAACCTAAAACTCCTTATCAAGGGTCCGTCTTACTTTATACCAAGCCCTTGCAAAGTTGTGACCCAAAGAGATTTATGAAATGCGTGAAGAGTTAGCATTTAGATTACATTTTTTACGTTTAAAAGAAAGACCTTGGGGTGTTGGGTTGTAGCTTTGATGTTCGTTTTTCCTTTGAGGAAAAGCTCTGTAAGTTTTTTTTTCAGGTGATGTAATAAATAAAAATTAAGACCATTCTGGTAAAGAGTTAGATTAGATTGTGCAAATTCAACAAAATTGGCAATTTATGACTGATTTAAATAATCAGTCATAAATTGCCAATTTTGACCTTATAACGTATTCGAGAGTTGATTTATGCAGTATTTTATTGTTTTTAGAAAACAATAAAATACTGCATAATTTTGTATTTAGAAAAATGTACTGTATGTTCCTGTCTTTTAATGTTTTTTGCATTTTTGGCAGCAGCAGAGCATATTGTGAACTAAATTTTGAGATAATATCGGTTACCCTAGTTTTATAAAAAACTAATCTTGCAGTTTTAAAATTTAAGGACAGAAAAATCACTGAAATCATCATAATAAAATTTAAATTAGTAACCACTCCCAAAAACCCAATAAAAATAGAACGCTAGAAATAAAATGTCATTTTTTTCACAGGAATTTTCGTTACAATAATTTCATACACTTGTCACACAGTTTCCTAAAATAATTTTGCCATAAAAATAGAAGTTTACGACGAGGTTCGGTAAAAATAGATATTGTCGTAAAATTCTTGTGATCCGTGTGGGATTACACGATTGAAATGTCATGTGTCTTTTTGACAATTGGTGATTTTTATGCTTATTTTGTTTTGAATATTCTGCCAATTTTCGTGAGATTTGGACCACACACATCAAAATATTTATTTAAAACCCAAACTAGTCCAAAATGTAGCGTCATTACCGACACCAATAAAAACAACACATTAATATTTTGAAATCAAATAAAAGTTTGTCAAAGCTATCAGCAATACATGACATTAAAATTTTATACCACATCATAATTGCCAGACATTTGGAATACTATCACGTGTTATCTGTTAAAGTACCAATTTATTTTTATTTCCATACTAGTGGACGCCCGTGGCTTCGCTCGCATTATTTCAGGACAAAAAAGTAGCCTATGACACTCCTAAGACCTCATTACCTACTTACAAAATATCATGTTGATCCGTTCAGTAGTTTTGCGTGACGAGCGTTTATATACAAACACAGACATGGATAAACACACAAAATTTCTAGAAATTTTTGGAACACGTTCTGCTATCAATTCGAAATATCTCCAAACATTAAATTTTTATTTAATGTTCAGACTTTCGACCTTATTCAGCTTTGTAATACCTAGATGTATAGATAGATTTTGATAAGTACTACCGTTTATTTTAATGCATGATGGAAAACAGACGCGACGTATGAACTCAGCGGCTAAACTTTGAAACATAGCATAATTTGTTATAGATTTGAGTAAAAACAGAGGATAGAAATGTTAATGAGTGAAATAATCTGTTTTCGATGTTTTTGGTAAACTAAACTGAAAAACTAAGTCGAAATATTTTACATTCTCACATTGGGGTAACTTTTTTCATTATTCAAGAAATACATTTCCTAAGACAGTGTTAGAGTAACGAACTATAGTGTTATTAGTATTAAGGTTAAGGTAATAGCATATGCTGGAAAATAGATTCTAAAGCACACAGGTCTAATACGTTAAAAACAAACATAGGTATCCCACAGGGATCCTCATTAGGAAATGTGTTATTCCTTTTGTTTGTGAATGATATAGCCAAAATTAATATAAATGGTTAAGATTATACAGTTCGCCGATGACACTACCATTGTCCTGGCTGAAAACACAATAGAAATGCTACATAATAGTATAAGGGACACATTGTACAAGCTCAGGGAATGGTTCAATTTTAACGGACTGAAACTTAATGCTCACAAGACTAATATAATGTTTTTAAACGCAATAACCGCCAATCAAGCGCCTGTACATATAAGTTTTCACGACGGAACTGTGTGTCTATCGAAAAATGTAGTAAAACTACTGGGGTTTGAAGTTGACTCTGCCCTGACATGGAAACATCACATTGAGTGCACGTGTAAAAAAATGGCCAAAGGTATATATGCCTTAAAACAGCTAAAGTTTATATCCACATCAGAGACTTTAGGGAATCTATTATGCATATATACACTCAATCTTGTCCTATGGAATCATTTTGTGGGCAACTCAACGGAGTATGAGAGGGTACTCAAGATGTAGAAAAAAACAATCAGAGTACTAGTTGGAGGAAAACACGATGAGCCGGCAGAGATCGCTTTAAAAATCTAGAACTTCTAACTTCAGTCTCTGTATACATTCTTGAAATATTAAAGTATTGGAAGAAGAACATGCATAAATATAAACTGAAAACAGTACAGAGCAAAAGAAGCGCAAAAAATATAGGAACAGTGTTAGAGACAGCTATTCCAAGGCTTAAAATGACAGAGAAATTGCAATTGCAACACACACACACACACACACACACACACACACACACACACACACACACACACACACATGTATGCTTAACATATAGTTATTTACATCCATCCTGTAATAAAATATTGTTAAATACATATTCTTAAATAAATTAAAAATACTATTAAGTTATACAAATCATTTGAGAAAATTTAATTATTTTTTTTTAAATCTTTACTTATTGAATTTATAAACATAACGTTTTTGTTTTTTTTTTGTATTTCATAAAAATATGCAAGGTTAAGAAAACTCATTATGTTTGATAAATCTTAATGTTTGTTATGTTTTTATTTAAATGTTACCATTTCTTAATAAATTTTTTGGCATTCTGTTTATTTATGTGTTAATTGTAAGCAGGGAGAAGCCATCGGCTCCCGAGACACAGTGAAAACTAGTTCGGGAGGCTTTGGATTCCAATATCTTTTTGTAAAATGAAATTATGCAAAATAAACAAATTTTATTTTTATTTTTTATTTATTTTAATTGCGAATGGGCCAAATGTTGTTTGTTTGACGAGACATGACTGATGCCAACTCATATTATTATTGTAATAAGTTAGTTGTAATTCTGTATGTTAATAAAATTATATCTATATATCTATCTAGTATTCTATTCCTATAACCCGATGCATTAATTTTTTACTGTCATCAATATGTTTATATGATGGTTTGTTATTTAGTTAATGTCTCATCGTCAATTTTTCCTAAAGAAGCTGTTTCTACAAATCCAAACACCGTTACACACCAATATGAACTGTATCACCCTACAATATCGACTACAATTGCATCACAAACTTGCAAGTCTGAAGTGTACTGAATCGCTTAACGCCGGGAAAATCACCCACAAGAAGTTTCCAAACAGCATTTACCGTATCAACACAATACATAAGCGACGTAAATGTCCTTCTAAAACCCGAAAAGACCTTTTATCGAACAAAATCGCAAACAATACGAACTTTGGCTTGACAATAATAGCGTTAAAGTAAACGAAACTTCGGAAAACTGGCGTGCTCCCGTTAAACCTACCAGTGTTTTCTACGTTAAGGGGTTTAGGAAATTGTCTTGCGTGTAAATGGAAATGTTTATTGCATTCTTTACCATTTGTAAAAAAAATAAAAAGCGAGTTGTTAGATGCAAAACTAAAATTATTAGCGACTTTGTGAATAAACGTGGCGAATGCTTTTTACAAGAACTTATTCTCAATGGAACCAGTAGAATCACGCCTTTAAGTGCATGGTGATTGTTAGTTTTTTTATTATCTATAAAACAGTAAAAGTAAGTAGTAAAGTATCTATATGAATTTTACTTTAGTAACGAAAGCTGGGATATTCTTATGATTATTCGTGTTAACTTTGAACGAAGTTTGAACAATCACAATAAGACACTATGCCATTATGTGAAAGCAGCAGTGTATAATGTTGGCTCATTTTTCTTTTTTCTGTTTTGTTTGTCGGCAATGGAGTGATGGATCATTTTAATTTTTGATGTGTTTCTTGTGTAATATTTCAAGCGCAACTATGACACAATAGTACCACTTTAAAAGCCGCGAACATATCAGAATTATAATGAAATCTATGAAACGATTCAAATAAAATTAAGAATTATCTAATTATGGAGACATTAAGACGAAAACCAGCCTCCAATCAAGTGGCAACCAAAAAACATAGATGGCGTTCAAGTTTCAATTTTGCTGACGATCCTTTTACGAAAGGGGATCGGTCAGACCCCTTCAAGCCTAGTCCTCGAGTAGGCCGACCTAGTTTCTGAAGAGGTGTCTGCGTGGTCGATCTGGTTTGATAATGATGTGTTTTGTTTGTATATTTTACGTTTTTGTGCGTATGTTTTGTCTTAGGAAAGTGTTACGAGTCCATAGCAAGTTTGGCAAAAAAAGAGATACTTTTTATTGCTTGTTCAAAAAAAATAATTAAAAAATTTTTTTTTTTTTTAATATATGTTCTCAATTATTCTTGTAACTTTAATCGCGTCGTTTTAGGTATAAAAAATAGCTAATGACACTTTCGGGACCCTATATCACTATACCGAGTGAGTGAGTGAGGGTGGCCAACTCTGGTGTCGAGAGTTTATCAAGCCGCCCTGAGGGCCTCTGGCATGGCTTAACGACTGCCGTACTAGACAAACAGCCAGGACCTACAATTTAACGTCATCCGGCCCACCGAGTCGGCTAAAATGGAATGCCCGTTTTCGGTCACCTATCCAACGACTGACCGCTTCGACCTTTGTTTAACGTTGGTAATCGCAACCAATTTCCTCCGCTAGCTGAGCAACGGGCGCTTCAGTATCACGATGGTCTGTCGCGTGAGTGCGGAGTAAACATAGAAACATATTAACAAGCACTCTTTGCAAAACAGAATAGTAAGGAGGTAAATATAGCACATACCTACCTACACTACGTATCCTAATACTAAACGATTATTATAACAATTTAAAAACAAATAAACATCGCGTACAAAGCGTTTTGTACAACATAAACAATGATCAAAATGGCCATTCAACATTTTTTTATTCCCAAACGCGTTATTATATTTGCTTTATGTGGAATTTATTCAAATGGCAGAGATAACCGTCTCATGTGAGCATGTTGTGAATACCAAACGATTTGTGGACGATTTTTTTGTGATTTGTATAGATTCGCATTTACGATGCGCTGTTAGGAGAAATTATGCATACGGCATAAGCAATAGATGTATACATAGATATTTTTATAGCAACAAATTAAATTAAAAAAAATACCTGCGTGCTGCCGCGGTCCCAGAACATACGTTCTGAAGATGGATGTCATAACATCCGAAACGCGTAAACAACTTACGCAATTTACACGTGAGTGAAAACCGTTTAGTTAATATATTGTTAAACGTCTTACGAAAGTTTTAATATTAAAATAAATATATATATATATATTAAAAATAACTTATACTTGTCCCACATGTGGCATTATCGCTAAGAGAGATCTCTTCCAAGCAACCATTGTATGTACAAAAATCCAAAATATAATGAAAAGTTAGTATTAATATTCAGTTAACCAGTAAAAAAATTGATCCACGTTTCTATAACATGTTCCGAAATTTTTTGTACAATTTTTTCTCCGTGTGATTTTAGTTCTCGTGGGTTTTTTCCGTCAATTTGCATAATTTTTCATTCAGTTTTTTTGTCTGAAACTCTCAGCTTTCTGAACAACACATGGCTAGTGAAAAATAATGAAAGTTTTAAGCCCCGTTTCACACAGTATTTTTTTCATTTAACTTTTTTATCGGAATTTCCATCACAAAATGTGTATGACTTATATGTATATACATGACTTCACATAGCTAGAATCAGTGTATAATGTGTATATCATACAAATTTTGTATGAATTAAGATGTTTTTTTACATGAGACTAGATGGCACTGTGTGTTATGTCTCAGAAAATTTAATTAAACTATAAGTACTAGTAGCGCCCCGTAGTGTATATTACCAAAATTTGATCCACAATTAGTGTTTAGGTTTTCTTTATTTTTAAATAAATATCTATTAAGAGTAGTAGAAATAGAGGCTTATTTATTTTATTTATTAATTTATTGTTATTTTAATACTAGTAGCGCCCCGCGGAATCCGAAAGAAAAATTCTCCATGTGCAAATTTCATGAAAATTGATTCAGTTGCCTGAGCGCGAAGAAGTAACAAATAGACACACGTTCACATTCATTCACAGACCTAAGCCTTTATAAAATTGAAAGGACATTAGTTTTACATTATGGAAACAGTACCAAAAAATAAGGAAAAAATAATAAGAAAAAGTTATTACAAAGATTATTCCCAGAATTACGCTGAATTTACTCGTTATTTTTCTAGTTGAAACCGTCCAGGGAAATCCTTGATTTTTGCCGGCCCCTGAAATCAATTAATCTGTTTTAAACCTACTTAGGACTAAAATCTGTGAAGCGATAAGACAACCATAAGAAATTGAGAGTTACTTATAGACATTTGTCAAAATTTGGTTAAGAGTAAATCGAATGCTCTAAAGAAAGTAATTATTGGCCATTGAGATGTTACGTAAAATTCTTTCAGTTTTTCAGGAATAGGCACAGGGTACAGAAAGCTTGGTTTACTTTTAGTTTAGTGAAGCGTGGATAAGAATCGCACCATCAGAAAAAATATAAAAAATACATTTTAATGCAATGGACATAAAAGCATTCAAAAGTTAAATTATATTTGGATTCTGGCAAGTATTCAGCGGTTTTAAATGAGCTCTGAAAAGTATCCATTTAATATAATGGCCGCCTTATTTTCGCAAAAATTGCTTCGTTACATATTTAAATTTGCGCCCACAATTGCAATTCGCTAGCTATATCTTTTACATGAAAATTGAGGTCATTTCTGAAACGCTGTGTTCACGGAGGAATGAATGTCCTCTTCGCTCGAACTAGATAAATTGTTAAACGTATTTATGGTGATACAATATTAGGCAAATAAGCTAGGCTAAAGATTTTTAAATACATTGCAATATAGCCGAATCAGTCGTTTATTATTTTATGAGAATTATATGCCTTACTCAGAAATCTATAAATCATTCATCAAACGTTTGCTTGAATCGAGAAGTGATTTGTTTTTCTGTCATTAGATTTTAACGAAGTTTGAAATCGAAAACCATTTTTAGGTAGACTTTTTTTAATTCGTTTTTCCTCAATACTTTACTGGGGAAATTCTCTTATGCAGAACGTCGTGGTGGGCTCCAAGGTACTTCCACGAAATAATTTAGTGAATATGTGATTCACTAATTCACTGTATGGAATAGGTCATGAATGTGTGATCTTACTTCTCTCGTTGAGTCGTAATTTCTCATGACTGAGAATTAATTCCTTACGGGAGTTCTTTTGGGCAGAAACATTGTGGTGGGCGCCCAGGTCCTTCCACGGAAGACACGTCATGTCCTCGGATATTGTGGTCCTCAAACATATCGGTTTCCTCACAATGTTTTCCTTCACCGCTAAGCAAGTGCAAATCCACACTTAACTTGAAAATACAAGTCATCGGTCTAGGGCCGGATTCGAACCAGGGTGCTGGATGAAAAGCAGACATTGGAACCGCTGAGCCACTCTCGCTTTCTTATTACTAACTATACATTTGTCCAGATATTTTGGTAATTCTATGAAACTAGCTCATTTCGTGGTTCCTACAATCATTGTAAGCTCGACCGCTGCAGCGTGGCCTGAATGCCTACCACGCTACGTTTTAAAAAGCTAGTGGCATATTGAGTACCTACTGAAAATGTATTTTTTATAATTAATTCAAAATATAACATAGATTTTTATCTCTTTCTCTCCCTTAGAGCGTATTCCTCATTATTGAGGGTTGTGACTCCCCGCAGAATTAATTTAATAGGGAAGTTCTCTTGGGCTTTTACATCGTGGTGGGCGCCCAAATTTTTTCACCACGGTTTCCTCACAATTGGTTTTTTTCACCGCTAAGCAAGAGTAGTGTAAATGCAAAATTATTTCAGGTTTCATGTACTTTCTGGAAATATCTTGATATGAATGACTAAAACTAAAAAACTATATGGCAATTAAGATACATAATATATATTTACATACGAAAAAGTACATAAGTATTATATCCGTTATCTAGTACACACGACACAAGCGTTTGCTTAGTGTGGGGCTAGATGGAGCTGTATGAGATGTCCCGGTTTTTTTTTTTATTTATTTATTTAATATGTATGTTTTCTATTAACGTTATAAAATTATATAAAAAATAGCAATAATTTCACTAAATATATTATTAACTTACATTGAAATACGATTTAATCCAAGCATATTCTACTTTACAAATACCAGGACATGTGTAGGTGGAATTGAAAGAAAATACTTTACCCTGAAAACACGCCTCGTTAGTTTCATTTCAGGCCTGAAAAGAGGCTTTTTGTCAGCCATTTTGTTATGCGGGTTAACATTTACGAGAAAAACTGGTTATAATTGTTTGAAAAAAAATGAAAAATCATTTCGTTAAATATGAATAAAATAATCCAGACAATATTATAATAGACGTTAAAGTGTTTTGTTGTTTAATTTCTCCATGATTCATTCCTTTTTTATATTCCTCGTCAATACTATCAATACGAAAAAAAAACAGGTTACAGCTACTGATTTAACGTTAGTTTGTAGTGAACAATTTATCGAAATAATAACGTTATCTTCGGGTTTAAAAGTGTTTTAGCAATACTCTGCTTAGCATAAGAAACGTTGAAAAACCTAGACCACACTTCTAATACTAAGCACTACTATTACAGTCTAAGTAGGTACTAACACTAGGTTCTAAAAGTTCAAAGCTAATGTTATTGTAATCTCCACCGCGTGAATCCATCAATATGATTGAACGACTACGTCAAAAACCTCTAAACGTATTGAATTATTGGGAAAGTTACTTTGATACCTCAAACCTAGCAAACATATAATAAAGCTGCAAAGGGTCGAAAGTCTGAACATTGAAGATATTTAAAAAATTTTTTGGAAGATCTACGATGACTTAGAATTGATTACTTACAGAACATGTTCTAACAATTTATAATTTTTTTTTCTGTTTATCTGTGTCTCTGTTTATTTAAACGATCATAACGCAAAAACGTCTAAACGGATCTTCAAGATTTTTGGTATGTAGGTAGTAATAGATTTTGGTATTTTCATAGACTACTTTTTATCTCGAATTTGCGCGAGCGAGGCCGCGGGCGTCCACTAATTAAAGACACAATTTTTTACATTGGGTACATTATTGGACGTACATTGCTTTTAAGTTTTTAGAAAGACATAGAATTTTGAATGGCTTGATGATTTCACATTTTTAATTATACCATTAATACGGTGTATTTTTTCATCTTTTCAATCTTCGATTATTTTTTCCAAAACGATGATCAAACCCTATGCCAAACAATGGCACGCGAGTTGTTTTGTTGATATATGTTCTTTCCTCATGTCAAAGTGGCATCCCATTTTGGGCGCTTCCGTGGATCGAATGACACGTTAAATTGTAGGTCCTGGCTCTTTGTCTAGCACCGTAGTCGTTAAGCCATGTCAGAGGTTTTAAGGGCAGTTTGAAAACTCTCGACACTAGAGTTGGCTACTCTCATTCGATAAAAAGAAGATATCGCAAAGGAGCAACAAATTATTGCTTATAATTTTATGCCTAAAATAAAGCCAGCAGATTTGGTACAGAGTTTACTATATAGCAAAATAATTTCATTATCAAAATCAAAGTAGTTGGATTCAAAACGTATCTTAAAAAGATTACCTCCTTAAAATTTTCAAATTAATGACCATTACCAATTAAAATAAAGCTAACGTGAAAGCAAACTTTGTAGCGAAGTCTATTAAGGCCACCGCTAAAAGCTTTTTAGACCTTTAAACAGACAACAGACTGTAAATTTTAGGAGGTCATTTAGTACGTTTCTTTCAAACCACCATGTCATACAAAAAATTGGGTCAGGTCAAAAAGGAAATTGGATATTTGGAATATTTTAAGTTACTTATAAAATGTGCGAATGACTTTTAAAGGATAGACTAGCAGCGCTCTGCAGTTTTACCTTCGTTAATCAGTATATATAAAACTCAAAGGTGGCTGACTGATTCACTGACTGACTGACTGATATAATAGTGATCTATCAACGCACAGCCCAAACCACTGGACGGATTGGGCTGAAATTTGGAATGAAGGTAGATGTTATGATGTAGGCATCCGCTAAGAAAGGATTTTTGAAAATGCCACTTTTAAAGGATGAAATAGGGGATGCAAGTTTTACTTCTTAATGCGAGCGAAGCCGCGAGCACCCACTAGTTTGAAATAGAAACCTTTGTGTTCCAGGGCCATAAGTTCAGTGTTAGATCGTGAAAAAACAAACATCCTTAATTAGAAATTATTTTGTGGTCATTTTGTATTTCCAAGTAAATGAATTAAGTTTTCTTGTGTCGCTGTATCATCCCACAAAATATGATTAAGTAGTTGTTTCAGGTACATTATATTCTAATGAGAATTAAATATAAATTGCAACGTAACAAAATCTTTATACACAAAAAAAGGTTTCTTTCATACAATCATTGTATCCGTGGACATGTGTCCTCCGTGAAAGAACCTGGGCTCCCACTACGATGTATCTGCCCAAGAGAACTCCCTTTACGAATTAATTCTGCGGGGGAGTCAAGACCCTCAGTCACGAGGAAATACGACTTAAAAGAGATACAATCAATGTAAAGCAAGTAAGTATACTACACGTAAATATTAAACAGCATAAGTTTAGTGTTTGGCAAACCGTTCAGGCTGTTACTACGAGTACAAACGAGCCTTACAAAGCTGCCAAATTTGGAGGGCAGTTCGGAACTCCTGCTAATTGCTAACAGACGAGCTCGGGCCGCGATTGCTTTTGATAAAGAGTCAGGTCGTATTATAGTGCAGAACTTTGTTTTAGTGTTGAGTATTTTTAGACAGTTGTAGAAGCATTCGACTCGGCCTAGTTACTATTTTTCTCCGTAGTCATATACCTTATTACTGAGAGTTGTGACTACCCCTCAGAGTCAATTCTCTTGGGCAGATACTTCGTGGTAGGCGCTGTTAGGGGCAGGTTTCGTTAAGTCTTTTTAAAAAACAATTTATTCACTTATTAAAATTTATTGGTTAATTATAATAATAATTTCAGAGTACATGCGACGGAAGCTCAATCCAATCTGCCGGTTTAGGCGGCCTAGTTACCGGGGCTCGCGTTGCATTGACGTCAATGCAATGCGAGTCAGCAAATCCATAATTGCTGCCTAAACGTGTTTACTTTAATAAGGTTGCAATGGAATTTCCCTTATAACAGCGCCCAAGCCTTTCCAAAGAAGTTACTACTTTTTCATTAATAAATTATTTACTTTATTAATTACTTACTCGAGAGTGTATCTGTTTATTTTGGGCAAGCGCTCTAGATCGTAAGCTACAACGATGCTTAACTTCAAGTGAGTGGTAGTCAAACGTGAGCTTCTCTTCCTTAAAAAAATCTGAATGTAAATACCACTATTTACATTGACATATTAACAGGATACATTTTTTATGTTCAAAAAGTATTTTTAAACCTTAGAACACATTTTATATTGAATGTTTTATCATTATGATGTTTTAATTAATTTATCAACGCCATGATAAACGACTTAATTATTTTGTTGCAGCGAAAGGTGTTCAATGACTTTATCACATAAAGTAAAGAACAAACATAGAATAACCATGATGTAAAATTAATCTTAAATAGACTTATTGCTCAACTAGTGGATGCCTGCGGCTTTGCACACCTTATTTCAGGATAAAAAGTAGCCTATGACACTCCCATGACCACATACAACCCAAAAGTCATGATGATCCGTTCACCAGTTTTTGCCTGATGCGCATTTAAATAAACAGATAAACAGACAAAAATAAAAAACTGTTCTGTTATCAATTTAAATTATAGTATATAGTTAAGTATACCCAAACATTTTTTTTCTAGTATCATCTATGTACAGATTTTTAATCCTCTTCAGTTTTATTATATTTATTTATTTATTTTATTAGGCACACAACACAATACACAGAAAATACATGTGTAACAGCATAACATTTTAAAGGTAATATCCATTCTGTGCATCAAACACATGCGTGCACAACATGATTACAAACAGATCCAAAGTTCAGTTAGTTAAACTAAAGTAAAACAAGTTAACATAATACATATAATACGATACTTATGGAAATTACAGTTATTTATATATATTAAAAAAAATTACGTATAGATCTCAGTGCATCTCCGCCGAATCATTCAAGTAGCCCAACTCATAACGCTTGCAGTTGACCTACTTGTGCCACTGAAAGACGGATTAAAAACCAACTACATTGTAGAAGTAGTTTTTTTTACTTAGGTTTACAAACGAGATTGTTGGTATTTAAAAAAACGTTATTTATCAATCTTTTGGTCAGTGGCGTCAAAACACGAAGGCTTTTATAAAACTAATTGACATCACTGGAGACAATAACGCAGGCTGGTTCCTTGCGCAAAGGATTTCTATAGCAATCCAGCGTGGTAATGCAGCCAGCGCTCTTGGCTCCATACATGTGGGTGGATGTTTTAAATTTAGGTTATATGTACATACTCTTTTTTAGTTTAGTGTGTGTGCGTGTTGTTTATTTTTTTTATTTATCTAATAATCAAATTTGCCTGATGATGACTACAAAATACTTATCCTTCGTAGTTATATTCCTCATTATTGAGATTCATAATATCTTGGGTAAATAAATAGTAGTGGCCAGAACCTTCCTCGGATTACACAATATGTCTTTTAAAATAACATACACGTACAACTACTATTAAATAAAAATCAATATCATGAGACATATTATATGAAAGTGTTCAGAAATCCAAAAGCAATATAATCTGAAACATTTTAATCAGTTTAAATGCAAGCTGACCTGCGGAAGGCCACTTGCTATGCAAAAAAAAAATTAACACCATAAATTACTCACTTAACACATAAATCCGGTCCCCGAAAAAATATTATGTAAAGCGGTAAAATGTTCTAAAGTGTTAAATTATCAACGCTCGTGTATGAACGTTTACGGTTTTTTTATTGCCAAGCGTAGGCTTTCATGCTAAGGTCACCCTAAATTGCATATCACCCCGTGATTTTTGTAATTTAATACCCCCTACTAATACTCTTATTAGAGACCGCCACGCGATATTTTCTTGCAAAGTTTGTAGTAGAAAATAGTTTGATAAGAAAGCTAGGTACAAGTGGGTGTTTTTCATTTTTCATTCGTTGCGGTGTTCCGTGTTCTCAAAACTATCATCCATGTAAAAAGAGTAAATAAGACGGTATTTAATAACGAATAAGTATTTTATACATTCTCACTTACCATATCATCACAAAACCTACAGACATAGTTTTTCCTTAGTTAGAGTTCTTAATTGAAATTTACCACACAATTACCATTTAGAGAAAAGTATTATTAAGACGTCAGTGTTTATTTATTTTATTTATTTATTTTATTTAGTTTGGTACAGTCACAGACAATTAGTTAAAAAAATATATACTAAACACTTCTAAAAATAATATATAACCAAGAGTCCAATTACGACTAAGGATAAGGATTTAGGTATAAGTAAAACGTAATGATTATGATTTGTAGTTTAAATTGCACATAGAGTCTTTAAAAAAACAGTAACTGTAGAATTAATAAAACATCAATGTCAGAAGAACAATAAAACTAAAAGTAGGGCTCAAAAACATCAATAAATTATTTTTTTTCCTTTATAAAGTTCAGTTATCTTTTCAAGAGTTCATTCATCTTAGAAATTCAATAGTATCTCATAAATCCTATCAGATCAGGACAATCACCTACAATGCTATCAAATAAATAAAAATGGTGAAGATTAACTTGTCATCTTTTATGATAGAAGTTTTATATGCGATTGTCGACCGGGAGTTACATAAAATAAATAAATAAATAAATATTTCGGGACATTGCACACAGCGCCATCTAGCATTACATTGTTGAACTGATCTTTTATATCTTCGATATTTGATTATTAAATAAATATAACGAATGCGCTTTCTACAACTTAAATTTCTTACAGTAATATGCCATACAATATTAAATTATGTACAGAAAGTATTTCAGTATAATATTTTTAAATAAATAAATAATAAATATTTCCTGGACATATCACACAGCGCCATCTAGCTCCATACTAAGAACCATTATTCTGGTAAGCTTTTTTGTCCAGTATTTTTAAATCATTTTAAGTTTTACACCATTACCATTACACTATAACATTATAAAGAGTATGTTGCACATATTACATATAAAAAATGCAAGTCCCGGCTGTTTGTCTAGTACGGCAGTCGTTAAGCCATGTCAGAGGCCCTTAGGACGGTTTGATGAACTCTCGATACTAGAGTTGGCCACTCTCATTTGATAAGAAGAAGAAGTAAACATATAGGTATTCATTACATAAAATTAGTGCTAATTTGTATTCAGTATGTAGGTGCTTATTCTAATATTAATAAGGCACAATGGCTAAGGAAACAATAATAATAATGCGAACAATATAGCTGAGTTAATAGTCGAGTGTTATTATTTAGGTGTCGGATACACCTATAAAAAAAAATAAAAAAAATTGTATAGAATTGGACCACACAACAGTTTAATAACTAACCCGATGTAGTCTATACAAAACGAATGATAAAATTAAATTTCAATTTTTTTTTTAAGACTGTGTATAATAATAATTCAACATTAGTTCATTTCTTATAAATAAAATAATCTAAACACCTATTTCAGTAAAAAATAGCTCAGCTAGCGGAGGCAATTGCATGTTAAGCAAAGATTGACGCGGTCAGTCCTTGGATGAGTGACCGAAAAGTGGCATTCCACTTTGGGCGCTTCCGTTGGTCGGATGATACGTTTCATTGTAGGTCCCGGCTGTTTGTCTAGTACGGCAGTCATTAGGCCCTTAGGTTATGTTTTACTAGGCTTAAGTTCGAATCTGTTTAGTATAATTTTAAAAAGATGTATTTTTTATGTCAGAGGCCCTTAGCGCGGCTTGATAAACTCTCGACACCAGAGTTGGCCACTCTCAGTCGATTAGAAGAAGAGTAAAAAATAATAGAGACCCGTGAAATGGGTCAAATAAGACTAAAATTAACACTTGCACAACGGTTCTTACATGCACTGCCAATTGCTAAATTTGTTAAAGACTCGTTTTGCGTACAAACCTTAGTGAAAAGACGAACATTTTTAACTCTTTGGAGAAACACACAAGAAATATCACTACAAAACTCCAGTCCGTAAAACTGGTCAATAAAATACGTCAAAAGCAGTCTGTAATTTAGCGGAAAAGTTTTAAATTTTTCTCTTCCACGAATAGTCATAATCGGTTCCTTCTGCGCACATATTTACTGATACGTCGGGTTTTTAACATCTGTTTTCTGTCTTACCGTATTTATTGTTCCCCTTTGGCTCGGCGCAGTTAAAAAACTGAGATACAGCACAGAATTAAGAACTGCCGGTATATAGCTGTAATGTTTTTTTAGAATTAAATATAGGTTTTTGTACGAGATAGGCTCACGCTTGACTACAACTTGCCTGATGTTAAGCAACGTTACAATATACGACCGACAAATAATAGTTCAAGGGGAATAGAGATTTTACACTTTAAAACAAAGTCGACTGCAACTGTCTGTCCACGTATAATGCTGATCTTTAAAACTACGCAGTGGATATTGATGTGCTATTTTTTAACGTAGCTCACTCTCTCTCTCTCTCTCTATGAGTTGTATTTCCTCATGACTGAGGGTCGTGACTTCCCGGCAGAATTAATTCGTAAGGGGAGAATACAATTCTTGGGCAGATACATCGTGGTGGGCGCCCAGGTCCTTCCACGGGAGACACATGTTTTTGTGGTCTTTTTGTGGTCCTCAAACATGTCGGTTTCCTCACGATGTTTTCCTTCACCGCTAAGCGAGTGCAAATCCACACTTAACTTGAACATGACAAGTCATTGGTGTAGGGCCGAATTCGAACCAGGGTGCGTCTGGGTGAAAAGCAGACACTGGAACCGCTAAGCCACACTCGCTTTTTTAAATTATACCTAAGTTACCGAATTTAAATAAAAATAAAATCCTATCTATGTTAGTAGGTATATCTATTAACATAAAGCCGTAGGTAAGCCAAAATAAAAAATAATTGCCGCCTAGCTATACTAACATAACCTACCCACGTTTATTACATACATACATACCTACATACATACGTGCCTACAAATGTTTCAAGATTAAATGGGATGAGTACACATTCATGGCCCAAATAGTACTTGTGTAATCAGATAAAACTGTGAATGGATTTAGCGTAGAGCTTTTAATTGTATAGACTAGATTTTCAAACAGTGTCAATTATAAGTAGATTGTTGGAAAGAAAATATCGTGAGAAATTTGATATATTTGAGGACAACAAGAAAAACTTTAGGACCTGGGTGCCCACCACGATGTATCTGCCCAAGAGAACTCCCCTAACGAATTAATTCTGCGGGGAGTCTCGACACTCAGTCATGGGGAAATACGATTCAAGAGAGAAACATGACTTACATAGGAAATTGGGTTCTACAATGCTCCCATGCCAGATGTTACTATTTTATAGCTTACATCTTATTCTTCTTCTTCTTATCGAATGAGAGTGGCCAACTCTGGTGTCGAGAGTTTATCAAGCCACCCTAAGGGCCTCTGCCATAAAAAAATACATCTTAATAAAATTATACTAAACAAATTCAAACTAAAGCCTAGAAAAAATTAACCTTGCTCCATCAACAACCATATCACGTCACTGGCAACTTTACTAAATATTTGCGCGTTCGGATTTGGAGATATGGTTTGAATAGGTTACCCAATTGAGTAAATGGACGCGTTGGTTACTCGCTTGGTGCTAACAGGGCTATTGAGACTAGTATCCTGTGGTGTGGCCTATTAATGTAAAATTTTCCTTTCTTTACTTGGGATAGGTTCGCATATGACTGCTTATCCTTAATATTGACTGCCTCATATTATTTATTTATAAATCAATATATTGTACACCAGAAAACAAAGTTACAAAACAATTTACAGAAATATTAATTAATCTAGGTACATTGGACGGCCTTATCGCGTAGAGCGATCTCTTTCCTCGATTTATTTATAAGATTTCCCTATAAAACTCATTGATACAAATAGGACAAATATTATCCTAATAATAGTCGGAGTAAAACGGATTTCCTTTTTGCTATATTCTTCGAATTATACCTACTTTTGCTAATTATTTATTGTTTTGTTCAGTTTTGTATAAGTAATAACAAAGTAACTATACCATTATTCTTACTAATTGTGTCGCGAATAAATAACAACGGACTAAAAACACACATTTTTATGATGCTTATACTGATGATATTATACACAATATACATATACCTATTTGAAGACGAATCAGTGACACCATCAAACCACATTCTTCAAATAGCCATTTATTTCCTTTTAAATCGACTTAAAAAAGAAGGTTATCAAGACTTCTGAAAGATTTTTTTTCCTTATAAAACATGATCATTCAATGTTAGTTATTATTGCGATGTATTTTTTTCTTTTTTCACGGTTTGATGTTTTTTATGGCAAGTTTGAACGTGTCTTACTTGTCATAAAAAAAAGCATCAAGCTGTTCGTCGGGCGTGAATTTAGACGTGATTATTTTCTTTGTAAAAACCTGCTTTCAAAGGCTTAAGGTTCTGAAGGAAAATTTTCAGGCTGAACTGTGCTGGAGCTGATTTTAATATCTCATTGTTGCGATGCTAGATAATAAAAAAAAGAAAATTGCGGAAAAGGTTCGTTTAAGTCATAGACAATACAAACCAAAGACAACTAACTATGTAATTATCATTATAATATTAAGTACTACTCCATTTTTGACTTAGGATATGTCAAAAATGTATTTGTGAATTTGTGTGATTATGTGCTTTTAGTAGGTCTGTTTGTAATGTTTATCCGTTATCGGAGTGACATATCGCCATTATTTTTGACATGGTTATAGCGTATTTTCTCGAAAAAAATGATGGTTAAGTCGTATATACAACTAGTTGTAACGTTAAATGCCATAATTATTGTGAATTAAGTATATGCTACGTAGCTAGATAAGCAATAATTAAGCTTATATTATCTAGCAATATAACTGTGGTGAACCAATAAATATTAAGACGAATCGCGCAATGTATAACATTACTTAAACTTTTTATTGGAAACTGATCAAAAATAATCACGACCGGCAGAATTCGAACCTGCATATTTCTGATTTACCAGCCAGAATCATTTCATACTCCAATATAAAGTTTAAGTTAATCAACTACAGTACGGGTTTGGCACTTGACAAAATAACTCATGTAGGTATTATAACATATTATAACATTTTTATAACATAATTATATTTACTTTACACCCGTTGATTTAAGAAACCTGGTGAGCGGTGCTTGGAAATGAAATGTAGCCTTCTTTTGGAACCAGAAGCGGCGTGAACGAAGAAAGCAAACCAACAAATTCACTATTATTTCTCTATCATAGCATGTATTCTGTGATCATAGTATACATACGTTTCTACGTCGTAATAATTTAGCTTTAAAGAGAAGTCTGGCCGACGTAAGTCGTTGATGGATGCAAAACCACGTAACTTATAAAAGAAGAAAAATCTGAATAAGGCTTTTCTTTATGGAGGTTGATGACCTGAGAATGGAGAATATTTTTTAATTAAAAACTTTATCCTCAGTTTTAGCATTAGTCGGTTAAAAGTAATTAAAAATGTTTTTGATGCTCGTTTCTTGTCGCAACTAATTTGATTATAATGCCGTAAATTTTGCTAATGATGCATGATCATTTGTTCGTATAAATGTGGCGACCCCGGGCGTGAAAAATTTTGAAACATGTCAATTTTTGCAATAATTTGATGCGGTAAGTCTTTATTATTATAAATAATTAAAAAATAAAGTACATTTTTTCTGTTTCCTATTGAAAGGGAAACAGAAAAAAATTACTTAGCTGTAGATATTACATACCATGTAAGTAGATCAAATGAAACTGTATATGTAATACAAATTTAAAATCGGGTTTCTCGTGATTTTGCGGTCGTCGTCAATTTACAATTAAAACCCCTAAGGTGATATAGTTTAAATTATGTTAATCATCCTAGATCAGTGTTTGCCTTTTTTTATTTCCTGCCACTACTACACTAAGCAATTTGTATTAGTAGAGATTGCTTTTAGTGACAAAGTGCTATTTGTTTCTATATTTAGCAAATTTAAATGATTTTCATTTTATTTATTTCTAATTTAAAACCTTTATAAAAATTGAAAAAAAAAATTAAATTTATTGTCAGGCAACTAGGTTTAACATGGGGTCATAAAACTTAAAACATCATCTTGTTGTCCAGGCTTGTTTTAAGGCAGGAGAGTACTCCTAGCCGCTGCCCGTGTGGGCTTACAGATATTTTTAAAATTAAAAAAAAATAAAATATATATATATTATATCGATCTCCTACCGTATTTAGCAGCCGCTTATATTAGAAATAACACCTGCCATAAAAATTACGTTATATATTATACCAAATATATCTGTTATATACGACATTATTATCAAGAGAGATAAAAATCGATTGCTTACCGATAGATAGGCATTTTTACAGGCTATTATTTTGGAGTGTTGCATTTATCTTAACAGTGGTAAGTACTGATGTTATTTTCTTGGTATATAGCGTATATTGGTAGGTAGATATATCTTTCAGATATCCGATAAATGTTTCGTCATCGTTTGAAATATCCCTAGACAAAAAAAAAAAAATAAAGGTTTTATGTAAGAAAATTACAATATAAACTAAGGAGAATTAGTTACAATACAAACTAACACGTGAATAAAATAACGGAGAATAGCAAACGTAGATAATTTTATATTTTTCAAAACCGTGTAAAAATCTTATTTTTTACCGTTTCTCAGTAACACAATAACAATGTCCTGTCATATACATACAATTTAAAAATAAATATTGTGCCCTTATTTGCTGATTTAATCTGGACCAAAACCTAGAAATTAAACTAGCGTAAGCTATGCACATAGTAAAATTTTATGAATAATATAGATAGATAGACAGACAAAATCTTTATTGTTGATACAAATTAAAAAATAACGGTACAAAAAGCAAATTACATGTGAACTAGTGCCACAAGCGGCAGCCTTATCGCTGAAAGCAATCTCTTCCAGGCAACCTTTGGCTTTTAATATAGATAACTCACCATTTCATCATAAACAGGCATCAGGGTAATTAGTGCTCTCTTTATATGGTAGAAACATGCCGTCCAATTCACGTCAACCCCACTGCACAGCCGCTCAGAAGATAAAGATACATTCTCAGGTAAAGAATCATCTAAGCCACCTATTTTGACTGTTACACACTAAAACAACCATCGAATAACACACCCGAATCAAACACTAATATAAAAAATGCGTCAAGAAAAACAGTTCATATCTCTCAAAAAACAAAAAGAAAAACAAACGCAAACACAAAAATTCAAATCCTAAACGCGCGGTCTTTCAAAACAATGAAATAAATAAACAAAATCGCGTCTAAACAATAGAAGTGCAATTTAAAATTAACTGTCCATCAATTTGTTTTACTTATCGTACAGACATGGAAAACGATTAAAAACGGATTCGAAATGTATTTTATATCGGCGTAACTGAAACTTTCGTGTCGCGTGGAGAGAGAAGAAACGTGCGTTCAGCTCGAGAGACGAAATCAGACTGAGTTTGATACTGCTTCGGGAATCGGGGCTGAAATTCAACTGAAGGCTATCCGCAAACTAAGTGTGATACTACAGCTGGTGTGACCGCGGTACTGTAGGTTATTCTGTGGCATTGAGTATAATATAATATTATGTTTTCTTTAAGGAATAGAGATATGGGATGGGGTTCATTTTTTTGTATTTGACTTGGGTATCAGATCTTTGGCTACACTTGAAAGTTTTTTAGTTGGCGTAGTCAAATAAAAAACATTTTATTGTTAAAATTTTGACGTTTAGTACACAAACTTCAACTAAGTATTTAATTTGTAATACTATTAGAATTATTCTATTTTAGGGTTTGGTTTCTATGATATAAAGACTACCAATATTTTCAGGTGCTTTAATGGGTGTCTGTGCGACCGTTCATATTTTATTATTTCTTCTTCTTCTTATCGAATGAGAGTGGCCTACCCTGGTGTCGAGAGTTTATCAAGCCGCCCTGAGGCATCCTGACGTACTAGACAAACAGCTGGGACCTACAATAAATAAATAAATAAAATAAATTTTTCTTTATTGTCCGACACATAATCCATAAAAATAACTACGGATTTCTCCGAAACTATACACATAACATACATATTTTTATAATGAATGATTAAAGTAGCATATGCTAGTAGATAGTGTTAGTTTTATTACAATTAGTTCAGCAGATTTTACATGGGTTATGGATATGTTGTCAAAAATAAAAATTCAATGTAGGTTTGGACAACTGATGCCTAAACTAGTAATAAAACTGTATCTTAGGCATCAGTGCCTCCCAGAGTAAAAGGATTCTAGTGTTGTTATTACAAATGTAGTAAAGTGCTTGTCCTAATGTACTTACATTCAAAACTTAGACGTAAAAATAGAATAAAAATAACTATAATTACAATTTGCAGCAATGCTATTAACGTTTAACGTACAATTTGACGTGTTATCCCACGAAAGGGCCTAAAATGTTTTTTTTTTATTTTATTTTTTCTAAATCATTTTTTAATTGAAATATTATTATCAGGGCTGCTATTATTATCTTCAAGCAAAAGATATATTTTTTTTTATTTGAATTGGAATTCTCTGTACTACGTAAAAAATAAGTGAATTTTAAAGAAGTCCTAAAATCTTTTTTCTTAATTTAAGAATTTATTATTTGTATATAGGTAAGCCTACATAAGAATCAAATTATCGGATTCTTAGAATTTACTTGTAACTATTCTGGTAGACGAAGCGTTATTTTTTCTTTCGCGATAACTAAAGTTAAACCACTACCGATGGTTCTTCTTCTTCTTGTCGTAAAAGAGTGGCCATCTCTAGAGTCGAGCGCTTTCAAACAGCCCATAGATGAACCATGGCGTGAAATTTAGAATGGAGATAAAAATAGCCCCTGGATTAATACATTATGCAATTTTATCCTACATTAACGTGGGTAAAACCACAGGGCGCTGTTTGTCCAAGTATAATTTTCTAAGTAAGTAATTTGAGGCTTCGTGACCAAACTTCATTTATAACTTTCACGATAAGCAAACCGATGGTCTGATAACTTTAATACTCGACCTTGTGTTATGAAACCTGATATTTCTTCAACTGTTACGTAACTATTAAGTAAAGTATTCCCTCCTTATTTTTTTTTAACTAAAACAGGTTAGCTCTTGGCGATAGTTTGCCTGATGGTAAGCAAGGGCCTAAGATGGAGCGTGATTTACCGATAAGTACCGATTCACTCTCGCTTTGAAGATCGCTGGATTATAGTGCGAAAAAATAACCTAAATGGGTTTTATTACAAAACGTGATTTAACTGTTAGACCAGAACTTTGAAAATATGCAGTCCGTTTTTGCTATTCGAAATGTGTCTGTCTACTGTCATAATAATCAAACTGTCAAAATGTTACCAGTGATAATTAACGTTCTAATTTAAAGTTGACATTTTGATTGTTTGTATGTGATGTTTAAACAACAAGAATGGACCTTTTTTAAAAGTCTTAGACTAATATTTGAGCCACGTTTTGTAATAAGACGGATAATCCTTCTCGAGGCTTGACTACCTACTATAACAAAACTTGTAATCCGTTGCTTTATTCTGAATTGAAAGTGTAACAAACAGATAAACAAAAATAAGTTCACTTCATAATAATTGTTGAAAGTACTTAAACAATGTAGGTATTTAATTGAATGCAAATAAATATTATTTCAATTTTTTCTTAGCAAAAGTAAAATTATCGCTGTAATGTTGCTTACTTTAAACTTATCTGCAGGCGCCCAAAGTTTGGTTGATTGTTGATATTTATGTACTTTAGGTACTTTTTATTCTAGGTATTACAGGGATCTCGTAATCTAGGCTATGTAAACAATATCTTATTAAGGAAGCGTGCTACAACTATGACTACTGTGGTGCTTAACATCATGCAAGCTGTAGTCAAACGTGGGCCTATAACGTGTAATATTTAATCAATAGAAAATTTGATTTTGCTAACGCATTGACAGCAAAACTTCCCTAGAATTCAGCGGTTCTCGGAACATATCTGTTTTCTAACGACGTTTCCCTTCATCAGTAGGCGAGCAAATACACAAAACTTGAATCAATCACAATCAAAATCAAGTAACTGATGCATGTATGCGAGCAACTGCATTAAACTGCAGGATATACCGAGAAAGAGAGTTTTTTTTAAGGATTGGGTTTGCACTTGTCCCTAATTCGCCTGGTGGTAAGCAATCATTACGGTCTATAATGGAACGTGCATGAAAATCCTTGGATACACCATACAAAATTCACCATTGAAAAAATCTAATAACTACGTCTTTTTTTCTCAGAGAGAATGAAAATAACATTTTTCAGACGTTTTTCTGTAAATGTAATTACAATTTCTTCTTCCAACCTGAAAGAATATTTATTGAATATAATATATTGCTGAAACAGAAAATATTAAATACACCATATCAAAATAAATATGTTTGTTAGTTGTTTTGTTTGTGAGATTGTTAGTTTGTTTGATGCTCTTTCATGACATAAAGGAGCGATCAGTCAAGATGATTTTGTGTGTAATAATAGTATAGGATGTTATCAAATCATGGCGTAACGATTATATTATTTACAGTCCTGTTTTTCGTGTCTTATAGATGTTCCGTATTCATTTATCAACAACTGTTTTTTTTTTTACAATATAATGTATATAAGATAAAACCTATCATAAAAAACTTAAAACTAGTGGTGCTGGTGCCGCCGGCAACGGGGCAGGACCCAAGCTACTATAGATGTTTATTATTGTTATTTTTTAATCTGTAGGGTTTCGGGTTACAATTACTTTTTAATTCAAAACAAAGCGAACAAAATCATAGGCCACCACTAGTATGAAATAAGTATCTGAATTCTAATTTCTTTCTAATATTAAATTCATATATTGGATTCCAGGCAATCAAATATTTGAGCCATTTTGTCTGAACCTAATTTTTAGGGCAATAATAAATAGCTGACAATAGATATAAATGATTATAAATACTTCAGAGGACAAAAGTGTAATATATTATTTTCTTAACTAGTGGATACTCGTAGCTACGTTCGCTACGTTCTTTGTTTTAGAATAAATAGTAAGTAGTGTTTCGTTTTTTTGTACCCTGCTCTAATACCATACCAAAAATTACGCTGATTAATTCATTATTATAATGGGTTAAAGAGAAAAAGACCAACAAACTAATAAACACACTTAAAAGTGTTTTTTTTAATGAAGTTAATCACAGTAAAATCATCAGACAAACAGAATAATAGTGTTTAATATTTACGAAACGCCTTTACAATAAATTTTGGGTGAAAAGATATACTCGTATCTGGATATTCAACATCTTATAGACTTATCTAAACATAATCATAGCAATACCTAAAACAATGTAACAGAATAAATTTAAGATTTTATCGAGACATGTTGTTTCCGGTTAAAATCAAGAAAAATCATGTTACGCAAATGATAAGTATCTAACAAAGAGTTATTGTATTTATATAAATGTAGGTACCTACATTTAAAAGTAAAAAGTAAAAAAATAATAATTAAAAAACCTGTTATTTAATTACATTTTTGATATTTTATAAATTGCACTCATTATTATGATCACTTTAAATATCGCATGTCAATACGTATGGTCATATCTGATTATAATGACCGATACTGTTATAATGGTTTCAGTAAGTAATATTATTTTATCTACACTAATGTTGTAACATTCTACTTATGTTTCCAATACTTGACTTATAATTACTACTGTTATAGCGCAGACAACAAAATACTCAATTTAAGCAATTTCACATGATGGTATAATATCCACATCGATATCGTAATAACTCATTATAACATCAATAAAACGCGACCAACCTGATTGCAGGGCCAATCAGGTTGGTCGCGTTTTATTGATGCGCGCAGCTGCGCTCTCATTGGTTAGATTTTAATGGCGGCAAAATCACTGTGACAATACACGTACGCGTGAATTTAATTTAATAAATTAAAAGTTAAAAATTAGTGAAGATAAAGTAGTGTATGCAACTGCATTATAACACGGGTATTAAAACACTCGTTACTATTATGAAACTTGCTGCGCTCGTTTCATAAACTCACACTCGTGTTTTAATACCCTTCATTATATGACAGTTGCATAAACTACTATAAAAGCTGTGTTATCAAATGGTTAAAAAGTGTTTTTGCTACTTTTATGGAAGTTGGTTTCATTTCCAGAAACCAACTAAGATTTATATTTTTAATATTTAGATACTATCCGTCTTATTACAAAAAAATGGTTTGTTCTAGGCTTATGTCAGGTAATACGAAGTTCAGGGTTGTTACCGTAACACGAATTCTTATTACAAAAACAGGACTAAGTCAAGACTTGTTGCTACAAAGAACGATCCTAGGTTTAAATATTATATCATCTGTGGTAGCAAAAACACGAAGTTTTTTTTTTTTTGTTGGCTATAACTACGTAATTTGCCAGTTTTTAAGTTAAAATAACCGTCAACGAAACTATTTTAGCGTCTTTGACGTTGTCATTCAAATTGTTTTTTTTTTTGGTTTCAAAAAGTTGCATTATTTAGCAACATATCAATGGATTCAAAAAACAAAAAACGAGCCGCAAACTGGTACTGGTGGCTTTATTAATTTATTTCATTTTAAGTACATTGCCTTGGAAAGGAATTAAATTTAACATCTACTGCAAAATATACTTATACAGTAAGTTTAGTTTACTAAATTTATTTATTTCTGGTGTGGGTTTAATGCAGTAAAAATACACAGACATATTATTATTGTTGGAGCGATAATTTTAGTTTGTAAGATTTTTACTAGATGGCGCTGCACGTCGTTGAATCGCACAAAGACCCCAGCGTCATTTCAACTGTATAGTTTTAGTTACTATTAATAAACGAGCTCTCCAACACAACACAGTCTTTTCCTCAGTTGGATTTTGGATTGCCTCCACTCAGGGAGCTATCTAACCCTCAACCCCCAGTTTTTACCTCAAGGTTAGATTGGCTCCCCCGCTCGTACAATTATTATTCTTATATTAACTTTTTACATTGACACAAGTTTTAAAAATTAAAATAAATGTATTTATACTTGAGGTTTGATTTAACATTTGCATATTTTATTACATAATTTAGATAAAGAAAACAAATTGATCCAGTTTAGTTTAAAATATTAGGTGAAAATATCATATGCACATTTTACTATAAATTTGTTTTTATCCATAAATATTAGAACATTAAACAGTTTAAACTTCACTGATTACAGTAATATATGTTGCTCAAGATATTAGGTATACAACAATCACACAAATTCTTTTTATAACAATCCAAAACTGTACAAAACTGTCCAAAACCAAACAGTTTTTAAACGATTATTAGAACACAATAACAAAATATTGAAAATAAATCAATATCACCTCTAACTAAACGTCAGAATGGTTCCATACTTCAAATCCAGCTTAGAACAGAGTTAAACCATAGTTAAACTAGGTGTCGCGGCAAACTAAGTTTGGATCATCGGAAGTCCGAACTATCGCGTTAGTCGTCGTTTTGTAATAAGAAATTATTTGGTACCAGACTTAGTATTGACTTAGCCCGGTAATAACAGTTAGACCTCTTTTTATAATAAGACGGTATGAATCTGACTGTGACACATTGAATTAAAAATAAAAGATTTCGAATGATTTGCATACTTAATTATATTTCCAACAATAAATTCTGAGCTTTACTTTCAAAACTAAGTTCTGAATGATTTTTATAATTATAATTAAAATAACTTTCTTAAAATATCTTTCATATAAAAATAACTACTTTCTTTCATATAAAAAATACTGTATCTCAATTTTAGGTAATAAACGAATAGTTTACGGTCTAGATATTTCTACGCGATATTGTCTTAAACATTATAAAATGCTTATTTCTTGCTTGTTTCAATCTGAATTTAATAGGTCCCGGAGTTTATCGAAATAGCGAAGTCTGTCGGAATTTCATTTCAACGTGTGAAACAAGGAATAGCGAGCATTACATTTCGATAGAACTGATATTGCTTGGTGACAGAATATCTAGCCTAAGTTTTTATTAATTTACGTAATTTATAGATGATTGTTTGGCAAAAATATTTATCTTTTTAACGATTTATTGAAGACCTTGTTTGATTCTGCGTGCTGCCGCGGTCCCAGAACGCGCGTTCTGAAGATGGGCGTCATTACATCTGAAACGCGTAAACAACATACGCGAATTACACGTGAGTAAAAACCGTTTAGTAACATAGTGATAAAATGTCTCGACGAACGAAAGTTTTTTTTTACATTAAGATTTATTGAAGCCTTATAACAAAACCTATTTGTTGCTGTTCCTCTTATCCATATCACTAATTAAGGGTCAGGGTATAATCATCGGGTCAGTAACAAAACTGATTTGATAGTAAGTATTATCCAAATTAAAGTAATTGGCTATTCTACGTAAAATGTAATTCTTATAATCTATTTACTGAGTGGAACTTGATGGAAACATTTATCTATTTTAGCTTAGTTTCAATCAGTATTCCAAACACCTAGATTCACATATTCACTGATTTGATTACGCATGCCTAGATACATTTAAACATATCCAATTTATTTAGAAACTAAATTAATTTACTTGATGAATGGAACGGTTAAAATTCTATTAAAACTGTAATACCTATGTTACTCGTATCTGCAAATAAAATATTTTAACTATGTACGAATATACATAATGTATGCAAAATGATTTGGTCAACTTTGAAACTTGTGAAAGTCCATATTATAAATGAGTTTTATGGAAGCGTTTTTGTAAGTTTATGCAAATTAGCTCTAAATCCGCAGTTACATACTCTAAGGTTTTATTCATTAACTTGTATGGAAATGTGCGAAAATAATCCTGAAAATGATGATGATTATTTTCGCTAATTTCTAAACAATTTAACCTTATGTTTGTTATAATTACCGTTTGTTATTACTTTGAAGGTATTGTTGGCTACGTAATTACTTGCCCTAGTTTGTGGTAGTTAACCTATTAGCGCCTCATCGGGCTTACCTGCGTTAATCCAGGTGAAAATCTATCTATTCGCTATATTTTATCCACATGGGTTCAGCTGTTTGATCGTGTGAGCGAGATGTAACAAACACTCACACATTTATGGGTGTTGAAATATTTGAATGTGTGTGTGAACATGACACGCCCGTAGATCAGTTAGCGGCGCAATTGTTGACGCGGTCAGTCCTTGGATGGATGACCAAAAAGTGGCATTGCATTTTCAGCGCGTCCATAAGTCGTATGACACGTTAAATTGTAGGTCCCGGCTGTTTGTCATAGTACGGCAGGCGTTAAGCCATGTCAGAGGCCTAGGGCGGCTTGATTAACTCTCGACTGTCGGCCACTCTCATTCGATAAGAAGTAGATCACACATGAAAAACCAAATCAAAGATTCAATATCTTAAATCTTACTTAAAGAGCCTGTTGTTCTTGTTTCCGCAAGCCACTTCATAACTTGCTGACAGCCAGCTTGCAAAGGTCGAGCACTTAATCGATTGAAAGATGGCGCTTGTGTGGTAACTCCGGTCACAAAAGAGGGGTGTGTTAGTTTAATGCTGATATATTAGTTGGTTTTATAAGTTATAAATATTGTTTTTTATCTGTAAGTTTGGGTTGAGATGTGCTATTAACTTTTGATACAAACAGAGGTTTTATAAGGTTGAATTTTTCAGTTTGTTGATTGTTCAACCAATTTTGATCAAAATTTCTAACGTTTGAGCGTAAATGAACAAACATAAAAACAGAGCATTCACATACCTACAATGTGTAAAATTTAACGATTATAAATTTTTGCAGGTTGTCAATTCAACTCGTATATACGTTCGTATATGTTAATCCTAAGGATCAATGAAAGTTTTATCAAAATCGATTTAGTAGGTTTTGAGATAGTAATATACTGAAGTCGCTTCGGCTTTTTCAAATAGTCGCTTGTTTATCCGTATATCTATCTTAGATATATATACTTCAGCGGCCAACAGACATGCTCGTTCTAATAATTAGAATGAGATGTCTGTTGGCCGCTGAACTTGGTTGTTTTTAATTTTATTTGTAAGCAGAACACATGCAGAACATTGATCACTTGTGGGTGCTCTGAATCCAATGTTAAATTCCCCATTAAAAATTCTTCTAAATAGCCCACATGACACTTTTAGATCATCTTCAACAGAGTTGTTGTACAGCTTGAACAACTTTTTGATGTTAATTGAGCTAGGTATCTAAATATATTCTTTTTGATTTGTTTCGAGAATAATGACTTTCTTTTGCAGGTAACTTTTCAATAAATTTCCGAACACTTTGTCGTTTCTTATCAATTTTTTTATTTTATGGTCTCCACCTCTTCTTTCCTCTGGAAGGGTTCCATTAAGCACATTCTTACAGATTGTTCTCAATCTAAAACTTTTGATTGAAAATGATGCCATGAACACACTCTTGCAAACTTGAATCAACTTGTTCTTCTGTCCGGTCAAAAAGAAACTGGAACATAGTTTCCTAGGTTTCCGACAAGATCCTTTAGGTTCCTTGATTCTTTGTGGTGTGTATGAAGAGACCAATCTAGTCAGATAAGTATCTTGAGCTACTTTTGTTTTGTTTTTAAAAAAATGCCTCCTTTTCCTGAGTAGTATGGGAAGGCTTAACTTTTTGCATTTGAAAACACTTTTTGGGCCATGTTTGCAGTTTTTCTGCAAATTAAGTGCAAGTGGATCAGTATCTGCATACCTGTAACAGGAAAATATGAGTATTAGAGAATATTATTTTGGTTCTTCATAAAATTCCCACTCAAATTGATGTAATACATTACTCACTTGGATGCTGATATTGTATTTCGTGTACGTCCTCGCCGAGGCCTTGTTTTTGTACCACAATTGATTGTTACAACTTCAGCAGTACCGTCTTCATCCATTTCAATATAAATTTACAGAAAAACAGCACTTTTTCGATCGAAAAATAAAATTAACCGCCGAATACAGAAATATCAATATCCGATTTTAAAATCTTTGGCAACTATATAGGTTTGACAGATAACTTCAGACGTCAAATAATTGAAAAAGTGTTGCCAGACATATGATAAAATAAAACTACAATAAATTATGAAGCAAAAAGACCAGGCATTTGAATTTTTGCACCTTTATTCTAAACTCAATGTTTTTAAGAGGTTTTGATGCAAGCTTAGTGATACAATTGAAATTTTCTGCTATAAAGTGAACTTTTGAAACAAATCAAGAGACACTGAATTTTTTAGACGGTAATGTGTGGTTTTGATCGAAGCTCTCGATTTGAAATGAAATTTTTTATGAGAAATGAGATGTTTTGATAAGATTTGACTTATTTGCTTCGATCAATTTATCATTATTTACACATAGCAAAAAAAAGGGATTTTTTTTGTAAGTGGAAATGTGAGGTTTTGTTCTTTACCTCCTCAATTACCGTAAGACAAGGCCCTGACAAGAAACTCCCTTGACCCAAGATCGGATTATGCCCCTAGGAAGTAAATTAATTTGACTTTGGGACATAGATTAGAAAATCTAATGACAGGTATTACATAATTTTCTCAATATTATTAAGGTTTGTAAGCAGTGATGTGTCTATATTATTTGATAGACTTCATTCTTCTTAAGACTCGCACGAAGTGCTTTGTGTCTACCTTCTTAGTTAGGACAGGGAGATTATGGAACTCTCTACCTGGAGCCCTTTTTCCAGAAAATTATAACTCAGGGGTCTTCAAATCCAGAGTAAATAGGTTTATCCTAGGCAAATGTGCAATATCTTACAGGCAGGCTGTAGTCAAACGTTGGCTTATTCCGTGTAAAAAAAAGTTATACATAAGGCAAAATTAAGCAGATCATTTATGCATTCTATCATAACATTTCTCTATATCTATTTGTTCTAATATCAATCTATTTGTTCGTCTATACCGATATAACGGAGCAACAGATCATAGTAATAATTATTCTGGTAGCGTATAGTCGCAAACATGACAAAGACTTACATATTTTTTAAAAACAATATAATGTAGTTATCACGAATAAATCCTTGGCATGTACTAAGTAACCTTAAATGCAATTTGTGTGCTTTATGGTAGATATTATATATCTTCTAGGTGAGCGTGTTACACCCTAGGCTGCAGCTTAACATCAGGCAGGCTGTAATCAAATGTAAACCTATCCAACGTAAAA
The DNA here is from genome assembly GCA_964023185.1 of Macaria liturata. Taxonomy (NCBI): domain Eukaryota; kingdom Metazoa; phylum Arthropoda; class Insecta; order Lepidoptera; family Geometridae; genus Macaria; species Macaria liturata. The sequence goes on from OZ026806.1 coordinate 15,346,040, forward strand.
AAGTCAACGATCTCTTAATAAAAATTATAATCTGTGTTTCAGGGATTTAGCCCCTATCTGCTTTTAGCATGACTACTTGGGTATTAACTCACACGCGGAGGCTTAAAATTGGTTTTGTTTGACTTTACAACATACCTACCTAGAACATAATATACCTACATACCTAGTATATAATACGGTTGAAATTTCCCCTCGTGTTACCTGAGATAAGAAGAAAGTTTAATAAATTATTTTTATTGTATGTTTAAACGACTTTTATATAAGAAGTTTTCCTTGTCATATCAAACAACTGCATACACACTTACTCACAAAGACTCCTTCCAACCAGGAATGACGGCGGGACTTATAGGATGAGTGGGAATTGAAATAGGACGATCGGGAAATGTAGGACTGATGAGAAATATAAATAATAGCACGAGTGGGAAACATATTAGGATAAGTGGGAATTGAAATAGGATAAAAGGGAAATGTAATTGAACTGGTGAAAAAAGAAAGGCTATGTCATTCTCAGGACCCTTTACTACAACCTTGCTAAACATTACTATGACCCGTCGCTCGTTGCGGCTTGAAAGAAGATCAACAAATACTTTCGATTTTTTTATAATGGTATGATATTTAAATGAAGGAAAACTGAATGGTGTATTAAAATGATAGTGCTATTGGTGCTAGAGAAAAATAAATCATTACCAATACGTTACACGTATTAGACTGTATTTAAATAATACTAGGAAAAAGTAATTAAACCATTTCAGTGCTTCGAAATAAATATGTAAAGAAAACTATTGCTTTTAGTAAAAATAATCCAAACTTTTTAACCGACTTTAGAAAAGGATGAGATTCTCATTTCGACTGAACGACTGTTTTTCTTTTTCATTAAAAAAAACTTGTCACATATTAACCGATTCCGCTTAAGTTGGGTTATGATTTTTGGTCAATCCAATTATTAAAAGTCTGATTTCTCATGACACCAGTGTCGAAAGATAAAAGAAGTGTTAGATACTGCGAATAGTTGGTATTATAGAACTGTAACCTTACAAATGTCGTGTCGAAAATGCTTCCCCATTTCTGTTCGAGCGTGGAATAAAATGGAAAGGAAGGTTTTTTACTTGGCTATATTTTAGAGAAATACATAACTACAATGGCTACGGAGTGAAAGGGCAGCCCAGATGGTTCGAGAATGGAGGAATGAACAAAATACAGATTATCAAAGAAGTTCTTATGTGATATGGGATTTGAACAATTTCATCTGTCTCTCACACACCACTCAAACTAAGCTTGTTTGTGATTGGTTACGATGATAGAAATAGCCAAAGCTGAGTGGACGTTAAGACCCACTCACCAACTCAACCGCGGTGGCAGGCTCGTGTATTTTTTTCACAGTTACATTTCTATAATATCAATAATTCGTAGTTTAGATATTAAGATTTCGCATTTAATGCATTTTATTTATTTCTCCTATTTTCTATTTAGATAAAAATAAATATGAAAAGCTAGTTTGATGAACATTATTTCTAATTTCCTACGTGATTTAAAATGTAATTATCTCTTTTTCTTTTTATATGATTGTAATCTAACTATTAAAAGGCGCTATTTTTGATAAACATAAATGATTATAAAATACTTAGCATACTTGTATTATGTATAAATTCAAATTTTGCGCACACATTAATTTATTATTCAAAACTTGCCCCTGCGCAAGATATATTACGCATGGATAAAATCAGAACTAAAATATTCAGCTCAGATTGCGATTGGCTGAAAATTTTAAATGACAGTGCTAAGCAGTTGATGTTATAAGAAAAATAAACAGATAATCATTCTATAATCCAAGGATAAGAATACTATTTTATATGTTTCTATACATCTTTGTCATCTCTTTCTCGAATACAGATAGAAAAAGAGGTTTAGTTTAAGACAAGTCAAATTAGTGTTATATAATTTTTCAGTTTAAGTTAAAATAACTTGATTCACAGACTTACTTAAAAATCTGAATCAACAGATGATAAGTAAATTAATCCTTTATGTTTTTTCCTAACGCTGATAGCTTAAAAATCTAGTTAAAAGGACAAAAAATGAATTTACACATCTGCTGTTGATTTGTGCTTTTAAGAAAACTAATTTACAAATCTGCTGTTGATTCGTGCTTTTAAGAAAACTTCTATGTAACATGTGATTTGTATTAGAAAACTTTAAATTTAGTGTTTCTAGTATTTGTAATGATTATTATTTAGTTTAATTTTAAGGAGCGCCTTTGTAAATACGTCGGGCAATATTTAATTTCAAATGATTAAAAGAATAAAGTATTGTAAGCTTGTAATTTGTTGTATATTATTAAACTAGCAGCGGCCCTCTGCTTTACCTACAGTAATCCGTGATAGAAAACAGAAGTGGATTTAAAAAAAAGTGTAGAAAATGTACTAATTTCTTTATTACTTTTCTAAACTAGATATAAATATCGCATGTTGTGACAATTAGAGTAAAACAGAAGATTCTATTTTGAATTACTTTTTATTTTCGTTATCTCAAATAAATAGAATGGCCAAGCGCAAACCTGATTTAGTTAAAAAAAAACTAAACTGTTAACCTTCCAAAGGTCAGTAAACTGGTTTGGCGTGTGGGAACAGTCCCTCCTACACTATTTTACTTATTTACAAACATCTTTCCTTTTTGTAAACTTCTTCTTATCGAATGAGAGTGGCCAACTCAACTCAGTGTCGAGAGTTTATCAAGCCGCCATAAGGGCCTTTGACATGGCTTAACGACTGCCGTACTAGACAAACAGCCGGGACCTACAGTATTATAAATTAATATGTGTGACGGGAGATGGTAGAGCAGTGTAAAGGAGAAACTAATATCTGATGAGGGGATTACGACGCTCCGTAATGAGGACTACGCAAGGAGGAGGAAGCGTGACACAATACAGCCTAAAACAAACTTTGAAATGAACCTTTAAAAAAATTAAATAGACATTCATCGATTAACGACATTGTAGTTAAATGAAATAGTAAACTAAACTATGATACTTACATAATATAATGATTAATCAATTCTCTTACAACTAATAACTACTAATAATTTTAAAGAACGAAAACGGTTTAATAAATAAACGTTGGTTTGGTAGTAAGATTTTACGTGTAAATTTAGTAGTATCAAAATGACAAAGGCCCACTTAAGTTGTTTCAAATCCTGACACCATAATTAGCTATTATCAAACACTTATTTAAAAAAAATGTAAATACATTTTCCAGGGGTAAGTTTTAAGAGCTTTGAGTTCTATGTACCGTTCTATCTTTGACTGCGTTAATTATCGTCATAGATAGATAGGTAAGTACCTACATAGAACTTAATAATGACAAAACTACGCATCTAGCAACAAATAGCTGATAAGTATAGGGAAGTACCCATATGAGTGCATAATATTATGATTCACGTATGAATCAATTTGCAGTGCATAAATTTAACTGCATTCTTAGTGTACATATGTTATCTAGGTAACGTGGTTTATTGCAAAAATATGCATTTAGACAGACTAAGCTAAGTACATGTCTACTAAAAACCTACTATCATAACTTTGGAGTAGGTACATAATGGTATCTCCATACAATTTGACTTCAAAATTAAGTACAATAAAATATACTTAGGCTCACTAGCACAACGATTCAGAAGCGTATTTAGTATAACATAAACAATATAAATGTGTTTAAAAGTCGTTGTGCAAGTGAGCCTTATGTTCACGTCAGAATTTTGGAATCCTATCAATTAAACCTACCGTACCTATTCTGTGTCTCTGCCCAGACTTAATGTGGTATTTTTACCGTGAACTGTTGCAAAACTTGCTTTACATGTTGCTAGTTATTAAGTACGTTATTAACTACAAAGTTTTCCTTGTTTTGAGCAACAGGTTGCTTCGTGAATTGTGATCTTGGGATTTTGTGTAGCCAGACGTGTTTTCCCGGCCATTTCCAAATTAAATATTCAAATGGAACTATAAATATCAAGGCAGTCGTTTTTCTTAGTGATTTGTTAAGTGGCGTTCGATTGAAAATAATAAAGTTTTGAACTGTTTGTTTGTGAAGACCGCATAGACTCTGATTTTTGCTTGTATCATTTAAGAATAATAATGGTGATCTTATCATGTGAAAGATACTTTCCAATCCAAGTTTTACGAAGTTGTGAGGGCAATTCCGGATAATAAGTAGATGGAGAAAGATCCATCGCTTCAGGAGTTCCAGTGACCACGATACTCACCATCACGGACCGACTATAGAGAAAGAGATAGGTATCTAATCTTCTAAAACAAGACAAAATGGCAAAACCAATAACCAATCAACCATCCAGAAGAGATTATTTAAACAATTTGTCCTCTGCACAAACTCCTGCCGAACCAAATATGAACTTGTGTGAAAGAATGTGTACCAATTTTATTGAGAACTGCGGAAGTTTCTGGAGTTCTTGTTGCGGTTGCATCGGAAGTTGCTTGTGCTGTGATTGCTTTGACGATGATGGACGGACACGTCGCCATAACACGAGAAGCTTATATTATACCAACACAAATGATAACTGGACGAGTGGTACGACCAATTTTAGTGATGATGCTCATCACACGACAAGTCACCATGATACTAGTCATCACACATCGAGTCATCATGATACTGGTCATCACACATCGATTCACCATGATACTAGTCATCACACATCGAGTCACTGTGATACAGGTCATCACAGTTCGGGCTACGATGGCGGTGGGTGTGACAGTGGGGGTGGGGGTGGGTGTGACAGTGGTGGTGACGGTGGTGGCGGTGGAGGCTGTGATTAAAAAGACAAATATGAAAAAAGTCAGGATTAACTACATGTGAAGATTAATTAGTTGTAGAATTATTGATTTTTCAGTACCAAATTAATTAGGATTATAAATACCTCGTGATTATTAAGAGGGGCCAAAATCCGGCGCGCTTGGGTGGCGCCATCTCTTAGCAAAATTTGTTACTAAAAAACTCAGAAGACTTGATAACCTTCTTTTTGGAAAATCTGTCGAATTGAACGCTAATATTGTTTCGATAAATTTGTATTATGATTCTATATACCTACTTACATAGTTAAATAGACTGTTAGTAAAATTAACCAATAGATACTAAGTTTATTTTTATGAGACAATGTACTAACCAACATTTTTTATAAATGAAACTAATATCTTCATTATTGGGTGTGTTTTTATTACCTACCTATATACTTTTTTGTAACGTTGGATAGGTTTACTTACCAAGTTAGGTAGTTAGGATCTCTGAAATCACATACATTTTAGTCTTGATTATTAGTAACATCTTTTGTTTCACGACTTTTGGAAATTCGCGAGAAAAAATAAACTGTTCAATGCAAAAAGTTCATCACCCTCTCAACAAACTTCAACAAACAAAATGTATGGAGATTTTTTTTTTCGTGAATTTTAAGTACCTACCTACCTACTTGTAGAACAAATGTTGTTGATTTAGACCTACTATCTACATCCGTCTTTATAAGGTTATGCGTTAGTTACCAATAACCCTGTGGGTATTTTTAAAAAATACACACTTAAGTCATATGTTTTAATAGAGCCTATAAATATATTAGCACACGCACAGTACACACACACACAATTTTTCCTAAAGAGAGGAGATATGGGCCACTCCCAGACTGTTGATATAGTATGGTTTCGATTCGACAAACATTGCAATTGAGTAGGCACTTAAAGTAGGTAGGTATTTGTGCTATCTAAAGGTCAACATACATAGCTGTATTTGGCCTTGGCGGCTGCGAAAACGTGTCGCCTGTGTGCGTACTAGCTTTATGTCTGGTGAATTAGTCTAAATTAGACGCCGGATTTCAGCTGCCAAATATTACGAACTTTGTTGGTGTAAACACATTGACAGTCCTTAATTTACATTCAGAAAATGCGGTGTTTTTATCTCAAACTCTTTGCGGTATTTACAAGAGTGTATAAAATAAGTTTGATTGTGTATTAAGTCTCAAGGAATGTGAGCTGTTGATTTTGTAGAGATATGGACATGTGCATCCTACGGTTCCTAGTGGTTTGACTATGTAATGTGATTGAAGAAACAAGACTTGTGTGAATACATTTCTCTATGTTTACTGTTATATAACTTTACCTACCTATATGTGTATACTTAAGTACCTACATAAAAATATGTATGTGGGAAACTTACGAAACAACCAAATTTAAAATGAAATTATAGGTCCTATTTGTCACATGAATTCAGTTAATTAAAATAGATCATCCACACAATTACATAAGCTGTCATAATTTTATTGAGATATCATTTCATGATACGCAATATTGCGTGCCTCTACCGACCAATGAATTGAAGAAAAAACAGCTACAGATAAAATATCAAAGATGTCCAAACCAATCAACAATTTTTACACGCAAAACGCGCCAATTACAAATCAACCGACAAAAGAAGGTACTGAAGAGGAACAAGACCCTCCAGAACCAGAACGAAATAACTGCGAGAAATTCTGCTGTGGATTTGTAGACTTCTTGGGTGAAATTTGCTCGTCGTTAGTTGAATGTTGTGAAGTGTTCTGCGAACTGTGTTCACAGAGCAGTCCAGTGGATAGAGCATCGTCTTGTTGTGATGATGATTACATGACAGGGGCGCTGGCTAGAGTTGGGAATGATGAAGGGTGGGGCTACGAGGATGGTGGTGATACGGGTGGTGGGGACTACGGCGGTGGTGACAGCGGCGGTGGTGAGAGCGGCGGTGGAGCAGATTACAGCTGGGGGAATGATGATGATGATTAACAAATTCAGGAAGGAGTCCGTGCTTTGTGGTGCTAGATACCCTCTATGTGCCTTCAAAGTGAACTCCTGGTCAGAACTTTTTAGAATTTGGATACTAAGATAGATAGATAGATATGTATTGTATTGTGACACACACAGAAAAAAAACAAATAGAAACACAAAAGACTTAAAAATCCACACACTGTGCCACAACTGGCGGCCTTATCGCTAACAGCGATTTCTTCCAGGCTTATTTATATTGCGAAATTTCTAATATTTTTAAGTAAGTAGGTACTAAACTTATTTAAGTAAGTAGATCATCAGATTTTTTACTGATTCTGAGCATGTGTTCTTACAGTTCTTGTAAGATATTTTTTTTTGTGTTTAGTGATAGGAATATATTTACCTACTCACACAAAACTTGTAAGTAATATGTTTGTAAGTAACTACTATGTTTAATGTCATTTTTTTTGTAAAATTGTATGTGTGCAAGTATGAATAAATAAATAAATGTTAAGTAGTATGACTTTGAAGTTCAAAAAATCTCTAACAGAATCGAAAACAAGTTTAATGAATCTTAAAATAGATGCATTGGGAAGTTTTTTTAGGGAATCCGGTTCTCATATTTATCGTCATGTTTTGATTTTAGATTGCCTAGCTTTTAACATATTAGTACATACATTCATACCTAAGCTACGAAAGTGACATCACCGTATCGTTCGTGGCAATTGTTTATAAATTATTTTAAAAAGAACAAATTATATTTAGGTAATAAGTTTCTTTAATTTCTTAATCTGAGTTTAGTTCGTTGTAAATTCGTACAGCAATAATTAAATTAAAACAAGAGTATTAATTATTAATAGACAAAAACATACGAAACAATGTCTCAACCGATAACAACGCAACCGAAGAAACAAAAAGAAAAAAAGGAACTAGAAAAACAGCACATCATTCCGAAAATATCCAACCCAGAAAGGGATTACTCAGGATGCTGTCTGTGCTATGTCTTTCGAAAGTGTTCTGAAGAAGGTGATCAATACATAGACGACTGCTTTCAAGGTTGCCAAGAAGACCCCTGGTGCAGCAGAAGATCTGATAATGGCTTTATTCCTGGTAACTCAATAAAAAGAGAAGGTTATAGCTATCAGAACTCGGAGCAAAATGAGAGTCCTTCTAATTCCGGTCAGTCTTGCGGTGTCCTGAACAGGGCACAGGTGTAGACATATTTAGCCCTTAAATTAGTTTAAATGTGTTGCAAGTAATAAATAAAGAAATAGTTGGTGTTTTCTGGAAGTCTCGTTTGGGAGCTAGTGACAAAATAGTACAGAGATGCTCCACCTTAGGCTACAGTGTCCACTTGTTTATTTATTTATTCATATTTGCACACATACAATTTTCCAAAAAATATTACTATCACTTGTATGGATATACTTATATCGCTTCAGATGACCTAATTGTCAAATTAACTGACAGTAAAATTTTAAGTGTAAAAATAAATGTATCTCACTAAAATTTATATTGAGTCATTATGTACATTCATGGTACCTTTAATTTACTTTAGTATTCATTTATTAAGAAGTTGTTACGAGATGTTGTGTTAAACTAAAATACGGTCTGTCCGTTGCATAAAAAATTAACGAGACCATTTTTAAGTCCATATACCTCTTATGCTCATACTTAGAACGTAAGTATAGATATATATTTAACATTAATACTGAAAGCTTATTTTAGACGATATTCAGCTATTAGCATTTTACTTAGGTACCCATAGATACCTATATACTTTATTTTGTGTCTTAAATTTGTGTTTCAAACCCTCAATTTTTTTTTTAATATAGTAAGGGCTCACACCTCGAAATTTTTATTGTTTTTTCTAACTGGTACGAGTAAGTAGGTACTTATGAATATTTTAACTCTTTTATGTACTTATATATTTACGTAGAGGTACTATTTACAGTCAATATCTTTAAATAAACTAGATTATACCTACTCAATGCAATGCGGCCAACTTTATCTTAGTGATTTTTTATCTGTAAGATTTTTTGATTGTAAAGATTAAAGTAAATAAATACTTATTACATTGTATATTAGGATTCAAGATAATAATCAGTATCCGCGACACAGGTGTGTCAAGTGCAGCGGATAGTAAAAACTTGTACATATAATATCATTGGTAAAAACATTGTAGGTATATTATGGAAAATAAAGATATGTTTATGTTTATATATTTTAAATAAAACATTATGATACTTCTAGTTTATGTTTTATTCAGCTAGCTAATTTTGAATAAGTACGTAAGTATATATATAATAGTTTCAGATACTTTTACTAAGTTTAGATAGGAAATTACTATTTAGGTTCCTAGATTTCCAATGAATACGTCAAATAAAAATACAGCTTATTAATGCTATTTAGCTGTTTTAATTACTAATTCATTTCAGATTGTTAAGTAGAATACTGGAAAGTTGTAAAATAAAATAAAACATTAGTTTTTCAAATTTTATAATTAATATTAAACAAATTTTTATTTGATTTTAAGGAAGCCTTATTTAGTAACGTTTAAAAATGCGATACAACCAAATATATTTAGAAATAACGTTATGGAGCAGTTTGATAACTTAGAATTAAAATATTTTAAGAAATTAAGTACTTATTTGTTGTGTAACTTAACATTTAATTAATTCGCTTATCTAAAAGAATAATAAGACCATTATTATGCACCTAATTGATAAGAGGATAAATAATAAAAATAGCATAATATAATTAATTGCTTTAATTGACCAATTAACATTGAAAACAGTTTCTTTATCAAAATATACCTGACTAAGCTTTTTCTTTTAAAAAGAAAAATATAACCAAATTGAGTAATAACATGGTAAGTAAATATATAGAAATAATTTTGTAACATAGAAACCTACGTTTATTGTACTTAATCTATTTATTAATATTAGGTATATGAATCACATCATAATATAGTTATAAACATGATATACAAAAAAGAAAACATAAAAAAGCTACATACTTCTTACAGAATAACGATTTTAACGATTTTAAAATATCTACTTATATACTGTTATAAATTGACTTAGTTATAAGCAGATGTATTATCTTTTCTTACTGTTTATTCCTATATATATTTTGTTTAAAAAAAATTAGATACATTTGTATTTTTTATTGTTATTAATGTTTATTAGTAATATTTCCTATTTCCTTTTTGTTGTAGGTACACAACATTTTACTTTTTCCTTTTTACTTATTTCTCTCCAGCCATAGGTTGCCTGGAAGAGATAGCTCTCAGTGATAAATATAATTTGTTTTATATGTATTGTTTCTTTAATCTACGCAACAATAAAGAGTTCATCTATCTATCTTTTACTGTATATATTTGTGCTTTTAAATTTTGTTTTAACTAAGGTCACTTAAAAGGCTGTATTAGTAATCGGTAATCCTAAAGAAACATTGGACTAACGAAATTAAATAAGTTTTAAAACTATTTGAATACTGTTCCTTATATTTATAGAAAATTATTGTATGAAATATACTTAATATCAACTAAGGGGCTGTTGTACTTTGTTCTTTTTGCTTTTAATCAAAATATAAAAATAATTAAATGCTCAGTTATTAAAATCAATCATTATATATCTTACAACTATTGGAACAACAATAAACACAGACTTTTGTAGTTGGATACATTTAAATATGACATGTATAAATAAATCGTTAATAACTACTTTTAAGTAAAATATGTGATAAGTACAACAATTTCCAAAGGAAAAACTTTTTGCTGTAAATCTTGGAAGTAACTATAAAAAACATAAGTATCATATTAATTATTAAAAATATGTATAAAATCCTTAATAAAATCCTATAACATACAAAATTAATGATATATTATCACAACATAAAACTAAGCTTACACTAAATAATAAATTGGCACAATGCAACATTCAAAATATATATGAATACAAAAGTTGATAATTTAAAGAGTATACAAAATAGTCATACAATTTAACATGTTCAAAATACATTATGTAATAATTATTAAGATCAGCACCATTTATATTTCACAATTTTGTGTATCTTTACATTTTTTTTTTAGGAATACAGATTTACATTTAACCATTGTTACCTAGCCTGATGGTAAGGATTAGCTATGGCATAAGATGTTATAATTATATATATTGTCAGGACCAAGGAGTATATCAATGTATTCTCCAGAATACTGTGAAAATTTTTATTTAATCACTACAGCATTCCAGACAAGATCCAGTACATTCACAGCATGAACCACAACATTCAAAACAAGAGGCGCAACCATCACTACAGTCTTGATCACACACACAACAATCACAGCAATTCCCTTCATCAGAACAGCATGAACTTAGGCAATTAGCGCAACCTTCAAAACAATTTTCCGTACATTGGCCGATGCCTCGGAAACAATCACAAATCCAATTACACAAAACGTAGATACACAAACAATCTGTATCATCAGTGTAAGTAGGGCCAACACAACAACAGTCAGTGACTTCTTCACGCTTACGTCTCCTCTTTTCTTCTTCTTCCTCCTCTGATAACTCAGCTGGATTAAAATCTGCAGTAATTTCTCTCATGTGTCCATTTTCACCATCTCCTATTAGTATATTTGTAGATTCTGCCAATGTTTCAGGGTTTATTGAAGTTGGTTGTGTAGTGATGGTATTGGGGTCCATTTTTTCAAATTTGGAAGCTTGACTTTGAGGATTGTTTTGATACAAAACTTCTTGGTAGGTATCAGGTTTTTACGAGATTCATTATTGTGGTACTACAGCGCAACGCATAACTAAGCCAAATATTGTTTGAATTTTCCTGTTCTACTCTAAAATGGTGCAGATTACGGTCAAGTAGGTATGTGTGTACATTGCATGCCAATTTACAACGTGGGTGCATATATTGTCTCTATTTTTACCTGTGGTTACTCACAGTAAAGTTATTTCCAATCATCAATCAAGTACCTATATTATTGATGTAAAGGGTCTTTATACATTGCTATAATATAGTAAGTAGTGTATTAGGTACAGTAAGTACTTACTGTAGAACTTGTTCTTTGCTTTAAATTGAGTCTTTAATCACATCACACAAGGGAAGACCACTATGATTCTATTCCAATAATTTAACATAGTAATTACAGTCACAAATCATAATTTCTTTTCGAATGTTACTTTCGAATATTTCTCAACGATGGTAATAAAAACAAAAACAGGTTCCAAATTTCAAATCTGGTTTGATTTCTGAATTTTGACCGGATTCTGACTGAATCTTGCTTTTGTTTATCTTTCATCTTATGACAGTGACTTGACGTCACCTTGACGTTTGTGCCACATTTCGGCTGTCACTTATCGCGTTTGCATTATTTAGTCATAAATTTTAGCGATTAATACTTTTTTACTTTTGTCATGAATTTTGAAACTGCCACCGCCTCCTGTGAACCCTTAACTAGGTCCAGAGCTGTAGTTGTAGCTGGTCTCAGCCCCATCTATAGATTCAAGAACACTTTCATTTAATTAACATTATAGAGGTCAAGAAAATTAACCAATACAAAATTATATTACTTGAGTTACCTACTTTAAATAAGTATTTGGTATTTTTGTGCATTGTATTTTATTTTGTAATTTGATATAGGTCTATAATATATCTCTTTAAAGTGCCTGAAAATAAAGAACTATTATTTATTTATTTTTATTACCTACTTAGTAAGGTTACGTAAAGTAAAACCTCCAGACAACTGATATTGGAGAGAATGTTATCAGTTTTACGCTTATTTCATGCAATGCATTTTTAGGAAGTTGGCACCTTCTGTAAGGTAGGTACAGATGTTACTAAAATAAACTTTGTACTCAATGGAAAAACGCTCATTGAGGACTACTTTAGGTGGTATTATTGGGTTGGCATAAAATTGGCCTATGTGTTATCCAGTGTCTAATTTACATTCACGCCATATTTCATTCAAATTGGTTCAATTGTTAGAGCGGGGAAAAGTCACAAACACACAAATACACGCACAGAACGCACAACGTTAACTTTATATTTTAGAAAATTTGAAGGTTAATGATGTCTAGGTAATAGGAAACTAAGAGCTCAACGGAAACTTACTTGTGTGCTATTCTAAAACATGTTTTTTTTTATATAGGGTGGAGTGGTAGTCAATGAACCACAAAAAGTTCAAATGGCTGTAGCAGTACCAATGTGAAGAATGATGAGAATAATTTTAGCATGATATCTAGGCAAATTAGTTAACTTTCATTGTGTGTACATAAATTTGGCTTATTTATAATTTTTAATTTGAATTAAGCAGTTTAAAACAAAAAAGGGAATTGGTTCTATGTGTACACCTTATGGTATGCAATGAACCGGGGGGGTGGTAGTCAATGAACCATGTGGTACACAAATAATCACTGTCCTTGTTTAATCAAGAGGAGGTTAAGTATAATATTAAAAAGCAATTTTATTTTTATTTTTATTTACTTTTCTAAAAAAAAAAAATCGTCGAAATTACAAATATGGCACCACAGTTACATAGGTAATCAGTAATAATCAAATTTTAAAATCTACATGAGGTCTTACTTTTAATCAGACTTAGAACGCTACAACCGTCATCAGCTAAGTCACTATCCTAATAAGTAATATTAAAAAAACGTAACCATGGACTGGAACATAAAGAATGCTTATTAATATCGTAGGTTTAACAGTGTCATATTGACAGAAAACTTATATATAGCTTGACGGCGTGTCGTACTACCACTCATTTTGGGACGTGGTAAAATATATTTTATATCCATTATGTTAACCCCAGCAGTATCCGGTTCTAATGGCCTTATAAAAGAATTTTTAGCCCTGCTTTTCAATTTCATATATGACACAAAATATTCCTCCTTTTCCAATTCTTCTAATACTTCGGCTACGTAGTAAACCTTATTTTTTTTGGATGCGAAAGCTACTATCACAAAATCTTTCGGTCGAGGGTTCCGTGTTATTGAAGGAAATTCGTCACTCAAGATAATTTCCTCCTCTTCAGCATCGCTTAAGAAGTCTTCTCCTCCCGAGGATGAGCCACTACACTTAAATTCTTCTTCGTTGTCTTCGGACGAATCAGAATTTGTTCTTTTTCTTTTTCCATCTTTAAATAAATCTGTTTTTACTGTTTTTGGTCTTTTTAAACTTTTCTGTCTATTCTTATTTTGTTTCTTCTGAGCTATGGCATTTTTTTCTGGAGTGTCCGTAGCTACTATGCTCCTTCCTGGTTTTCTATTAATTTTTTTGCGAGGACCTGCTCTCAAAGTTGGTCTGAAAATTTTTGGAGAGACAAAATCACTTGAAGTTGATGGCACTTCATTAATATCGGAAGTGGATTGCTGAGGAGTTATTTTCTGAAACTGCGAAGGCTGAACATCAGTATGCATCAAATTTTCAGGTTTTTCGGATAAAACTGACGATGTTAATTCAATTTGACTAAGTTCATCATTTCCATCAGTATTGAAAATTGACGGAGAACCTCTCGTTTCTTCTTCAATATTTGCCTCCGCATCTGTTTCTTCGTCAGCATCTTCGACGTCTGGTGTAGGTCTATTGGTCACTTCACTAGGTAAAAAATCTACCTCAGTAAAAATTAGATCATCGAAAGGGAAGATGCCGCACTTTTTAAATGCATGAGTTATATTTTCTGGTGTCATGGCTCTCATATATGCAGTCCCAACGCATTCAGCAATGTTGTAGATCGTCAGTTGTTTTCCAGGGTGACGTACTAACCACGCATCTACTGCAGCATTGTAGTATGATTTAAAGGGTCCATTTAGACCTACATCCAAGGGCTGCATTTTAGCTGTAGTGTGTGGGTGAAGTGTTAGCATTGTTACTCCAGAGGCTTTTGCTAGATCAATAGCCTGAATAGACAAGTGGCTCTCGTGATTGTCTAGTATTAGTAAGGCAGGGTTTTCTTTTGATGCACACGAATACTGAAAAAAAAAATACAACGGTTGTGGGTAAAAACGATAAAAAAAATATAAAACACTGAAGATAATAGAATAAACTAACACTTACCTTTATAAAATGCTTCATTACTTCAACAAAGAGGTCGGCATTCATCCAACCACTGGGGGAGGCCAAGCCTAATGTGCCTGGAGGAGCTCCATAAATCATATGGTCCTTATAATTTTTTCTTGGAAACACCATTGCTGGGGGCAAAGCCTGGCCTGCTGCATTCACTATACAACAGGTGGTTACTAAGACTCCGCGTTCACCACTTGTGACTTTGCAAACGTTGCTGCCTTTTGTTGTGAGTACTTTTTGTGGACGATGCACAGTTGTTGTTGAGGTTTCATCCAAATTATATATTCTGTTTCCGCAAGCAAAGGATGGGTGGCGATTATACACGTTTTTTAAATTGTCAAAGAATTTCTTAATATTGTCTTTATTAAATGCAGTAGCCCTGGCTAAACTACAAGCCTCTGGTTTTTTGACTGACAAATCAGGGTGTCTTGCTCGAAATCCTCTCATCCAGTCTTTGCCAGCCATTTTTTCTCTGTTCCAGGTTAAAGGACAATCAATGTTGTTAATTTTTGCCATTTGGTAAGCTATTCTTCTGCAATCTTTGGATGTTAAGCCATAAAATTTATTTGCGCAGTCTACTATATACTCTTTAAAACTATGTTCTTGGTCTGTTGTAAATACTTTCTTATTATCATAATTTGGCTCCAACCTAGAAGTGGGATCCGATATATATTTTAATACGTAACGACGTAGTGTCGGATAGGGTAATTTTGCTTCTTTTGCGGCCTTTCGCAGGCTTAATCCTCCCAGATGAAGGTCTATACCTTTTTTTATATCCTCAGGGGTGTGATTTCCTTTTTGCCTTGCTTCTCGTCCTTTTGTATTTCGTCCCATTCTGAAATTAATAATATTCTAAGAATGTGCAACAGAAAATTGCTGTAAACATTTATAGGCAACCAAAATTCTCAGCCCAGCAGGATTCAAACCTGCGACATTCCTGCTGAATTCTGCGGTGTTGAGAATTTTGGTTGCATATAAATGTTTGCATAAAAACCCAAGTGTGTTTATAACACTTTAAATATTACAAGGTTTAAAGCTGGTTATAGTAGCTGCGTTGAATTGATAAAACATATTGCTACGTACAAATAAAAAAATGACGAAAGAGGTCCAGTCGTTTAGGATATTACCCGGAACAAACATACTGACAAAACTTCGATCATTGAATGACAAAAACAAAAACAGCGATATATACTTGGTATGTTTCAAGAAAATATGAATCAAGTACACAATGAACTTTATGTAGTACCCAATGAGCCATGGTTCATTGAGTACGTCAGTGAATTGATTCATTGGATACCACCCCCCTCAGATGAAATTTGAGGTTAGATTGCTTCTAATAGAAACACACTTTGAGAGCTTATGATTATTAAAACAATAGCACAAAAACACATACAAACGATATAAGCAATTCACAAGGTAATACTTTCATAAATAAAAATGTAGTAAAAAAAATAAACTCACTTCTTTTTCTCCGTTTTTGTGGTTGAAAGTTGAAAAACACATGTAACACAAGCGCGCGGCGCTGCAAGCGACTACCGACTAAGTAAGCAAGCCACTGAGTGGCGAACTGGTTGCTACGTGTCATACTGCACAAGCTGGCAACGTCGCCTTTCGTCGATAATTTGTTTGGTTCATAGAGTACTCTTGGTTCATTGGCTACCACTCCACCCTACACATATTTTCGCCTTGATATTTTTTAGTGTTTGGTACTTTATGTTACATTTAATTAACATCTGAAATAAATTAAATTTGTGCTATATATACAAATAACGAAATCCAAATACGTCATTTCAACGACAAATATTGTTCAATCCAACTAATTGGAAAATTAATCAAACGTAAACAAGAAACACTGTAAATGTTTCAATATCGGAAGTTGTAAAAACACATTTTAATTAAAATAATTAAGTTGGGAACGGTTTAAGCCTTTAATAAATCTGGACAATTAGCTGAAGCAAGTCGTTGAATGGTAAATCGTTCACTAAAATTGCCCGCCGTTTGAAATAGGTAACTGCTTTGAAACGTCTAATAAAATAGATAATAGTAGAAGACCACAACCTGGACGCCTAGCTCGATGTATCTGCCCAAGAGAACTCCCCTAACGAATTTATTCAGCGGCGGAGTCACGACCCTCAGTCATGAGAAAATACGGTAGCAGTAATATTATTATTGACTAGCTTGCCTGCGACTTAGTCCGCGTGCAATAGTTATTTTGGGCATTAATTCTTTGAATTTTGAACCGTTTTCGCAGCGCACGCAACGGAAGTCCTCAATGATGAATAAACTTCCCCGTTTTTTCCACATTTCCCATTGTTTCTTCGCTCCTATTAGTTGCAGCGTGATGTTATTTAGCCTTAAGCCTTCCTCGATAAATGGTCTATTCAACAAAAAAATATTTTTTCAATTCGCACCAGTAGTTCCTGAGATTAGCGCGTTCAAACAAACAAACAAACTCTTCAGCTTTATAATATTAGTGTAGATAATGAATTATATTACCTACTAACGAGATTTTATAATATGATACATACTGTACATAGGTATTTCGATGTATTCATTTTATATCATTAATAAATATCTATATCTTTATCTGTACAACGAACTAAATTGTATGTATTAAAATATTTTTCGACTTAATTTCATATTTTTTCTGAAGAGACAGAACTAATGATCCTAACAAACTTCAATATTAATTAGCAAAGATTAAAAATATTCTTTAGGCGCCTTTGTGTCGAGACTAATTTGCGACAAAATTCCTATCTTGAAGTAAAGAGATTTAGTGCTACTTTGTCAGCTGTCATTTTATCGGGCGAGAGGCTAATAATCACAGAACAACGATCGGGCCACATCGCCCCCGCGCGCGCCCCCCCATAGAAGCGAAATGACTAATAATACGTGGTTCTCGTTTCTCGTTTGGACCAGTAAACATGCCAACCTAACCTACGACAGCGCTTGTCAGTCTGTTGTCAAACATAGTCCGAGCGAGAGAGAGTTTTCGGTCGTTTTACTCGGTTTTACAGCATGATAAACTATTAAATATGTCCTGGTGTCAAGTTAAAAATTGTAAGAACAAGTTCCAGTGTTACCGGCGTGAAATACCATCGGTAAGTAGTAAAATTTCGTAATTTTAATAAATAAAACTTTTGACATTTTGAATGGCATTAACACATTCGTTGTCTTGACGACGCTACTTCTCGATAGCAAAGTGATGTGTAAATGGAACCTAGCAAATTATCGATAATCGATATAATGTATATGATGTTTCTGGATTTGTATGGAAATGTTTCTGGATTACGGTTTTTATTTAACACATACCTACTTAATTTACAGATTTCCAAAAAATCCAGTGTTAAAAAATAAATTGATATTGGCGACCGGTAGATACAACTGGTTTCCTCATAAAAATGCCAGAATATGCTCCAGTCATTTTGAAGATGATTAGATAATTAAATAAAATAGATAAAAATAAATTTGCTATAGTGATAGTTTCAGTCCCCGGTAAGGACATAGGATAGTTTTTATCCCACGGGATAAAAAAGTTTTTACAACGGATAACACCGCGGGCCATAGCTAGTTAACTATAATTTGTACTTAAATAATATAGTTATACTAAAGACATATATTTCCATCTTCGAAGTAAATGTGTAAATAATCGATAAAAAATATCGACATTGCACAGCCGATGAAGTTGAAGCGTACTGTGTACATGAACATCTCGTGCGTCGTAGTGTGCGTGCCGAAAGTGTGTTAGTTTTAGTAAATGGTGACACCTGTTTTGTATCGAATAAAGAAAGAATTCGCCTCTAGTCGCAGGGCGACAAGCATGGACTTCAAAGCTCTGTGCTAATAATTAATTAATTTTACAATGGATTCAACAATGTAGAAGGCTTTTATGTTTTTTATCGTTTTTTTCCGTCGGTCATGTCTAGACAATTTTATTATAAAAGTGAACTTAAGTTTTATTTATTGATAATTTGGTTCGGAAACCTGGTTGTTTGTTCAGACAGAGTTTTGTTTCTTAAGGCGAGGCATTTTCGCGCGAACTACGATTTTAGGAGGTGAGGTGTGGGGGGCCGCCCGCGCGTCTCACTCCGCGCGCTGTCCATTTCTCGTAACGTTAGCACTACGCCACAGTATAAATATTTCAGCTGTTATACTATGATCAACTTCTATTAATGTAAAATGTTATTTTTGTCAGTTTTAAATAAGCTAAGTAATAATTTATTACTTTATATCTATAAATATAAAACAAAGTCGTGTTTGTTGTTTGAAAAAAAATACATAGGTTATATTAATAAAATTGGCGTGACTTTGTATATTCGCTGCTCAGATAGCATGCAAAAAAAAATATCACCACATTTATTACGTTTATTATCGTATACATTCTGTTTGGATATTCTGCTTGGATCTGTTTTTAGGGTTCCGTACCCAAAGGGTAAAAAACGGGACACTATTACTAAGACTTCGCTGTCTGTCTGTCTGTCCGTCCGTATGTCACCAGGCTGTATCTTATAAACCGTGATAGTTAGACAGTTCTTTTTAGAAGATGTATTTCTGTTGCCGCAATTATTATATTTATTTCGAACACATACAGTCGTAACAACAAATATAAATTACCATAATTATTACGTTTATGATTGTATAAATTCAGCTTGGTTCTGTTTTGTGTATTACGTGACAAACTAATGATGTTATAATATACTCACTCATCATTGATATTATTTTGAGATAATTTATCATCACATTCTGCAAGTCATTCTTTATCAGCTGTAGAGTTTATAGTCAATAGTAAATAATATAAAAAATAAATAGATCGGCCTATTTTATGGTATTATTGTTTAGTACATGATCCACTTACCCATCTGTCGTTGGAGTATTGAAATTCACAGGTTGCAATTCTACTAATGGACTGGTAGTATTAGATACTCGTGACTGCTTTTTCGACCTGAGAAGATTGATAAATGTTTCTACGCAATATCTATCAAGTTTTGATCGATTTTTTGTAACGATGGGATAAAGAATTTGGAATGTAATGTTTTATTAAGCTATATACAGCCTCACGAGATTTACGCTCTGTATATTAGGGCATTAGTGGGGCCGTAGCCAACACTGAGAGGCCCTTTACAAATTAATACGACTATGACTATGATAATAAAAAAATCTATTGCAGACATGGTATGTACACGTTTAGGCTATTATGTTTCGCTAGTAATTGATTTAATGTAAATAGTCTACTGCATGAGGTAAAACGAATGATGTGTCGTGAAATTAGGAATGTAATATTGTTAATTATTATGTTTATTTTTTCATCCCAAAAGCGACGGGGTGCTATGTGAAATCGTCATTTTATAAAAATCAAATAAAATAGAAGCATATAAGATGGAGCAAATTTTTTTCAGTTTATATAATTTTGATTCAGTGTTAAGACAATAAAAGACGCCAAGACACGATTACGTTTACTTCGATCGATAGTTTTATCTTTTGAAAAATTAATGTTTTGAAATATGTTTAACTTTTTTTTCCAAGAGTAGTACAGAAATTTAAACCAATTAAATTCTATCAAAAAGGTAATGCTATTAAATATTTAGAGGAGTAGAAAACCATAATGAGAATATTCTGAATTGCTCATTTTATATGAATTTATTTCGTCAAAAACGTCTGCAAAACTGCTCAAATTGTGCAAAATTGTTTGCGTGTGGACAACACTCGTAGGCCGGAGTATGCGCGCGATGCTCGCCCTTGCTCTCATGGCGTGGAATTGCATGCAAAAAAGCAACTGTAGGCATTTTTCCAAGCGCAAAGCGTGTTCGGGTGAAATTTCGTGGCCTTAAGCCAACTAACACATAGTTCGTATACAAACAATGGTATTAAATCCTTAGCATCAATTTGTCATTGTCCCAGGAACTAGGTGACCGTCAGACAGAGGAGTACCAACAGATGGCGTAACCAGGAACCTTGACAGTTTTAAAGGAAGTGTTTGTGACAGCGAGCGTTATTTAGGTAAATTTGAGAGGGATTTTTTCCGTGGAAGGACCCGAGCGCCCACCACGATGTATCCGCCCAAGAGAACTCACCAACGCCTTAGTTTTGTGAGGGAGTCACGACCCTCAGTCATGAGGAAATACGATTCAAGAGAGAGTGACGGAATTTAAAGGTTTTGTAAAACATGATCTGTGCTTTCAAGTAAAAAAATACTTTGTTAGCTTCGCATGAGAGTAGCCATCTCTGGTGTCGAAAGTTTTTTACCACCCGCGCCCTAAGGACCTCCGATATGGCTTGATTGCCATAAAAAACCTATAATATTTTTATCTATAGTGTCTGATAAGATCCAGTAACTACTTATTCTTCCTCTTATCGAATGAGAGTGGCCAACTCTGGTGTCGAGAGTTTATCAAGCCGCCCTGAGGGCGTCTGACATGGTTTA
The DNA here is from genome assembly GCA_964023185.1 of Macaria liturata. Taxonomy (NCBI): domain Eukaryota; kingdom Metazoa; phylum Arthropoda; class Insecta; order Lepidoptera; family Geometridae; genus Macaria; species Macaria liturata. Next base: position 15,367,324 of record OZ026806.1, read on the forward strand.
ACGACTACTACTTCTACTTATTACAATATTTTTACGATATAACTAGATAAATAGACAAGTAGTAGGAGATACACCCGTATTCTTAAACGTTACCTTACGATTTCCTCGACTTAAGGATGGCTTGAGTAAGGTCACGTGGTCAATTTGGTATTCTTAAACGTTTCAAATGCACTCCACTTAAGATTTTTCCTCTTTCGAGTGTACGACACAACTGTCAAACTCAAGGTAGCTCGCGACCTACCTTACAGCTTCCTCAAAACGTATTGTCCGGTTTATCTAGTGTTTGTTTGTGAAAAGATGAGTGAAGTTAACATGGAATTTGAAGATTATGTTTACGAGGAACAATATATGTACAATATGTAGGTAATATTGTACCCATCAAGGAGCTATGTGCGAGACGCTATGAACTTTATGGAGTTTTATAGTAATGATGAATTTAGAAAAAGGTTTTATTTCCGGAAGGAAACTGTTCTACATGCAATCATGCCTTTAATATGCTTCAAGGGTGGTGTTAATAGAGGTCTACCAGTGCCTGGTCCTACAATTATTGGTGGCATTAAAGTTCTTCGCAACGGGACTGTTTTAAGTGAGTTGAGCCAAGGTTCCCTAACTACCTAATTTTATTGAGATATGCCGTTAATTTGTTTCAATTAAACCTATTTCCTAATACAAAATCTATTATTGCTTTCAGATTGAATGTGGAGATTTGCACAAACTTAGCCAGAGTACAGTGTGTAAAATTGTGGCAAATATATCGAAACAATTGGCATTGAAGCTGGGGCTGTTCATAAAGTTTCCTCAAGGTGCAGACGTCGGCGATGTGAAAAGGAAATTTTATGAAATAGCGTCATTTCCCGGAGTGGTTGGTTGCATTGATTGCACCCATGTGCCAATCAAAAGCCCTAATAGATAGCATGGTTCAGTTAGTTTGTGGCCCTAACTTGGAAATTTTTGATATTGTAGCTCGTTGGCCAGGCTCTGTACATGACTCAAGAATTTTTGCAAATAGCAGGTGCTGCATGAAATTTGAAGAAGGAAATATTCAGGGTTTACTTTTAGTTGACAGTGAATATGCTCAAACTAGTTATATGTACACACCAGTTCTGAGTCCTCAGAGTCCCGCAGAGGAAAGATATAAAAGAGCACACAAACATACTTACAAGGAATACAATAGACAGGCTAAATGGTGTGCTGAAACGCAAGTTTGCTTGCTTGAGTAGGAAGCTACAGCATAAACTGGAAAATGTTATCAATATTATAGTAGCTTGTGCTGTTCTACAGAATATCAGTATACTTAACCGTGAAGAGTTTACAGATGAAATTCAAACAGAAGAAGCAACACCTGAAGTACCTGCTATTGCAAATGAAAGGGGCAGCCTTATAAAATCTGCTTTCATAGCTAGACATTTTAGATGAAATACTAGCAACGCCCTAAAGGTGTTATCACTTTAATGTGGAAGTAAAGTAGTTATGTCTTAATGCAGGGTCTAATCTTTCTCCATGCTTAATTCCATTCAAAATGCCTCTATTATTTTGAATATTCAACATTTTCATCATGTAGATTTTTACTATTTGTAGGATATGGTGATATTTACTATAAAAAAGTTGCTACAACAAGTACTAACTGACCGCTTACACTATTAGGTCTAATAATGAAAAACAAGTGTACAGTGATCCATTTTTTAATTGATTTAATTTAAAATCTGCAGCCTCTCTTTCTAACTATTTTTTTTAGTAAATGGCTGCAGCTGCTTTGACTTTTAACTCGGCAGCCTCCTTTTCCAAATAATTTTTATTATATAACTCTTCTGCTGCTTTCATTAGCCAGTTGCTTTCTTGATGTTTTATTTGGTGCAGCTCATTCTCCCTGGCTTGTGTCCGTTTGTATTTTTCCTTACGTAGAGAAAATTCATCCAGGATCACTCGCCTTGTATAGTTAGTAGGCCCTGAGGAAATTATCAAAATAAAGTATAACTAAATAGGTATTAGGTTAATATTTTTTCATTCACATTTGTAACAAATCTTGTGTATAAGTATTCTATAAAGATTTAATATGATTGTCATGCCTAACTAACATTTAATAGTATATTCATGTTTTTTGCTTTTGTATATCTTTTGTAAACCACATAATGTGTATTAATAGATTACTATTTACAAAATATATTTTACTTCAACTTTGTGAAGTAGTTTCTCTGGGATACAAGCTTGCTTGGTTCAGAAGAACTCAAACTTCATTTGTACCACATTACTAATTATATTTAAATTACTTGACTTTAGTTAAGCATAGGCTGTGTAACTAGTACATACAACTCAGGTTCAATAAATGATTATATGGAAATTGACATGACAGGATTTACATGTTATACATGCCAATGTAATGAAATATATAATGCAATTATTATTGTTAATTTAAGGTGATTATATACGAGAAAGTATCGTAGAAATAAGTGAGGCTTGACACAACTTAATTATTATGCACTGGTAGGATTGTATCATAATAGCACCACAGACACAAGTAGATATTGTATTTCTTAAATAACATAATTTAGAATAAAAAGTATGGTTTTATTTACTTACCTTTGAATTAGTTTCTATCGAATTAAACTCATTAGTAAGTTCGATCCACGCATTTTTTCTTACGGCAGGATTAAAATTACCAGCACCCATAGTTGCAGTGGAATTTAATTTGTATTTAACTATGAATTCCTGTACGCACACTTTCTCAGACTCTGAAAATACTTGACGACCGGTCATTTTGAATACCCAACATTTAATATAACACGCGAATAGCACTAAAAACAGTACGTAGACAGAATATTAAGATACAGTAATAATAACTGACTGAATGGAGAGAAAGATAAACTTTTGAAAACTATTTAAAATTTTAAAAGAAAACAAACACTTGGTAGTAATACCATAAGCAAAAACATTTTTCCCTGGTTTATGCATGTACTTCACAGTCACTTTGATTCATCATCGTTTAATCTAGTCCGAGCATGGCATAGATTATCACAATCACTATATGTTTTATAAAATAGATATGAAAATATATTATCACGGCTGAAAAATATTAAAGGCAAATAGTTTTTAAATACATACATACAAACAAACACTCTGACCTAAGCCTACCAAGCCACAGGTTCACATAACCTAATATTAATATTGTTGTAATATTGTATGTGTGCTGGCTTGATTGAATAATTAATAATGTTGATATTTTGTAACTAGACACATAAAATATTAGGAAAATAAAAATTGAATAAATTAAGTAGACTGTTATCTGTACATGTTGCAATCATCAAAGATTCACATTCTCCTACGTTTAAAATTCTTACGTACATACACAAATAATGATTTGTAAAAACTAGAATCTGCCTTATAAACCGTTAATAGGGAATTTTACATTAACTGGTAACACTAAAATACATACATTGATATTTGCGATAATTTTGACATTGACAGTTATAAAATTTCACATTAGCAAGACATTAGCAAAGAATCGCCTTTAAACGCGCCCTAAAATCATAGACAGCAATGACGTCACACCTTGACTCGACCCTTCTTCGAGACACGCTCGAGGTTGGTCGAGGTTTGACTAACACCCGTATTCTTAAACGTTACCTTACGATTTCCTCGACTTAAGGATGGCTTGAGTAAGGTCACGTGGTCAATTTGGTATTCTTAAACGTTTCAAATGCACTCCACTTAAGATTTTTCCTCTTTCGAGTGTACGACACAACTGTCAAACTCAAGGTAGCTCGCGACCTACCTTACAGCTTCCTCGAGACGTATTGTCCGGTTTATCTAGTGTTTGTTTGTGAAAAGATGAGTGAAGTTAACATGGAATTTGAAGATTATGTTTACGAGGAACAATATATGTACAATATGTAGGTAATATTGTACCCATCAAGGAGCTATGTGCGAGACGCTATGAACTTTATGGAGTTTTATAGTAATGATGAATTTAGAAAAAGGTTTCGTTTCCGGAAGGAAACTGTTCTACATGCAATCATGCCTTTAATATGCTTCAAGGGTGGTGTTAATAGAGGTCTACCAGTGCCTGGTCCTACAATTATTGGTGGCATTAAAGTTCTTCGCAACGGGACTGTTTTAAGTGAGTTGAGCCAAGTTTCCCTAACTACCTAATTTTATTGAGATATGCCGTTAATTTGTTTCAATTAAACCTATTTCCTAATACAAAATCTATTATTGCTTTCAGATTGAATGTGGAGATTTGCACAAACTTAGCCAGAGTACAGTGTGTAAAATTGTGGCAAATATATCGAAACAATTGGCATTGAAGCTGGGGCTGTTCATAAAGTTTCCTCAAGGTGCAGACGTCGGCGATGTGAAAAGGAAATTTTATGAAATAGCGTCATTTCCCGGAGTGGTTGGTTGCATTGATTGCACCCATGTGCCAATCAAAACCCCTAATAGATAGCATGGTTCAGTTAGTTTGTGGCCCTAACTTGGAAATTTTTGATATTGTAGCTCGTTGGCCAGGCTCTGTACATGACTCAAGAATTTTTGCAAATAGCAGGTGCTGCATGAAATTTGAAGAAGGAAATATTCAGGGTTTACTTTTAGTTGACAGTGAATATGCTCAAACTAGTTATATGTACACACCAGTTCTGAGTCCTCAGAGTCCCGCAGAGGAAAGATATAAAAGAGCACACAAACATACTTACAAGGAATACAATAGACAGGCTAAATGGTGTGCTGAAACGCAAGTTTGCTTGCTTGAGTAGGAAGCTACAGCATAAACTGGAAAATGTTATCAATATTATAGTAGCTTGTGCTGTTCTACAGAATATCAGTATACTTAACCGTGAAGAGTTTACAGATGAAATTCAAACAGAAGAAGCAACACCTGAAGTACCTGCTATTGCAAATGAAAGGGGCAGCCTTATAAGATCTGCTTTCATAGCTAGACATTTTAGATGAAATACTAGCAACGCCCTAAAGGTGTTATCACTTTAATGTGGAAGTAAAGTAGTTATGTCTTAATGCAGGGTCTAATCTTTCTCCATGCTTAATTCCATTCAAAATGCCTCTATTATTTTTAATATTCAACATTTTCATCATGTAGATTTTTACTATTTGTAGGATATGATGATATTTACTATAAAAAAGTTGCTACAACAAGTACTAACTGAGCGCTTACACTATTAGGTCTAATAATGAAAAACAAGTGTACAGTGATCCATTTTTTAATTGATTTAATTTAAAATCTGCAGCCTCTCTTTCTAACTATTTTTTTTAGTAAATGGCTGCAGCTGCTTTGACTTTTAACTCGGCAGCCTCCTTTTCCAAATAATTTTTATTATATAACTCTTCTGCTGCTTTCATTAGCCAGTTGCTTTCTTGATGTTTTATTTGGTGCAGCTCATTCTCCCTGGCTTGTGTCCGTTTGTATTTTTCCTTACGTAGAGAAAATTCATCCAGGATCACTCGCCTTGTATAGTTAGTAGGCCCTGAGGAAAAAGAAAATTATCAAAATAAAGTATAACTAAATAGGTATTAGGTTAATATTTATTCATTCACATTTGTAACAAATCTTGTGTATAAGTATTCTATAAAGATTTAATATGATTGTCATGCCTAACTAACATTTAATAGTATATTCATGTTTTTTGCTTTTGTATATCTTTTGTAAACCACATAATGTATATTAATAGATTACTATTTACAAAATATATTTTACTTCAACTTTGTGAAGTAGTTTCTCTGGGATACAAGCTTGCTTGGTTCAGAAGAACTCAAACTTCATTTGTACCACATTACTAATTATATTTAAATTACTTGACTTTAGTTAAGCATAGGCTGTGTAACTAGTACATACAACTCAGGTTCAATAAATGATTATATGGAAATTGACATGACAGGATTTACATGTTATACATGCCAATGTAATGAAATATATAATGCAATTATTATTGTTAATTTAAGGTGATTATATACGAGAAAGTATCGTAGAAATAAGTGAGGCTTGACACAACTTAATTATTATGCACTGGTAGGATTGTTTCATAATAGCACCACAGACACAAGTAGATATTGTATTTCTTAAATAACATAATTTAGAATAAAAAGTATGGTTTTATTTACTTACCTTTGAATTAGTTTCTATCGAATTAAACTCATTAGTAAGTTCGATCCACGCATTTTTTCTTACGGCAGGATTAAAATTACCAGCACCCATAGTTGCAGTGGAATTTAATTTGTATTTAACTATGAATTCCTGTACGCACACTTTCTCAGACTCTGAAAATACTTGGCGACCGGTCATTTTGAATACCCAACATTTAATATATGTAACACGCGAATAGCACTAAAAACAGTACGTAGACAGAATATTAAGATACAGTAATAAAAACTGACTGAATGGAGAGAAAGATAAACTTTTGAAAACTATTTAAAAGAAAACAAACACTTGGTAGTAATACCATAAGCAAAAACATTTTTCCCTGGTTTATGCATGTACTTCACAGTCACTTTGATTCATCATCGTTTAATCTAGTCCGAGCATGGCATAGATTATCACAATCACTATATGTTTTATAAAATAGATATGAAAATATATTATCACGGCTGAAAAATATTAAAGGCAAATAGTTTTTAAATACATACATACAAACAAACACTCTGACCTAAGCCTACCAAGCCACAGGTTCACATAACCTAATATTAATATTGTTGTAATATTGTATGTGTGCTGGCTTGATTGAATAATTAATAATGTTGATATTTTGTAACTAGACACATATAATATTAGGAAAATAAAAATTGAATAAATTAAGTAGACTGTTATCTGTACATGTTGCAATCATCAAAGATTCACATTCTCCTACGTTTAAAATTCTTACGTACATACACAAATAATGATTTGTAAAAACTAGAATCTGCCTTATAAACCGTTAATAGGGAATTTTACATTAACTGGTAACACTAAAATACATACATTGATATTTGCGATAATTTTGACATTGACAGTTATAAAATTTCACATTAGCAAGACATTAGCAAAGAATCGCCTTTAAACGCGCCCTAAAATCATAGACAGCAATGACGTCACACCTTGACTCGACCCTTCTTCGAGACACGCTCGAGGTTGGTCGAGGTTTGACTAAGAATACCACTTTAGAGTAACGCCTTGACTTATCCTTAAGGACGCCTTGGCAAAGGCGGAGTGAAGGATGGTTTTAAGGTTTGTTTAAGAATACGGGTGTAAGAATACCACTTTAGAGTAACGCCTTGACTTATCCTTAAGGACGCCTTGGCAAAGGCGGAGTGAAGGATGGTTTTAAGGTTTGTTTAAGAATACGGGTGTAAGAGTTTGTTTAAATTAATAAAACCCAATGACAACTTAATAGACTATTTTTTTCCTGAGGCCTTACAGGCAATACGTATGCATTTATTCTTGGGTAAACAATATTAAAATTAAGTATCGGAATAAAAAATATTACGTGACTAACTCGTATATAACAACTTCACCTACAGTTCGAAACAAAATTAAACAAAGTTTCGTTCCACTACGCTTATACGATCAGCCATTGAGTACGGTATTCAGTTCTAAAACAAGGTAATTTCACCTGTATTAATAATATCCATTAGAACAAACAGTAACAATGTGAAAATATAGGACCACTTCATTCTAGTTATAAAAGCTGCCATCATAAAAACAGAGCATAAAAGAAAACGACCATCTGTGGCACTACGACATTGATTATCTTGAATAGATACTGCACAAGATTGTGAGTTTTAGCCGTCGTCTAGCTGACATTTTGGTTTCTGTAGGTAACATTTTAATTAATTAGTTTGAACATCTCTTCTTCCTTCTTATTCGGACTTTGGTTTGATTTAATTATTGTAACGTGATTAGAATTGCTTTTAGCGATAGTATGACACTTGATACACGATACAATAGTATTTTTTAAGTAACTTTCTTTGAGTTTATTTTATATTGTTTCTTTTATGCCATGTTTTGGTATTGTTTTAAAAAGAAACTATTTATTTGTTCCTATTACTTATTGAATTAGTTCTGTTTTACAGGTACAGATAGATACCATGCAAAAATTGGGAAGTTGCCTGCGGATCCATCATCCTAGTTATTTTTATACTATTCGTAAGACTCGCCTTTTCCTTGGTTGTAAACAAAATAGGTAAGCATGAAGAAAATTCGTCATGTGCCTGTTAAAACTCTAGTTAACATACGTTTTGTCTTTAGTTTCCGATATTAAATGACATTCGTATATTTGGATTTATTATAAACTTCTACTCAATATCTGCGCCTATTTATTGATTTCTAAGATAATAACGATGATAATTAGTATTTCTTTAAAAAATATATGAAATAATTATGAATATATTATTTGTGCATAATAATTAGATGTAATTTTGTACAATCTATTTGGAGTAATCTATGCAACATCTATAAAGCTACCACAACGTCACGTAGCGATAGTTAAGGAAAGAAAATGGCATACTTTTTGTTATTTTCATAGTTTTTGCTCTATCGGGAAAAGGTTATGTTTATTTACATTTTTATGGAGTTAATTTAATTATACGTGTTACGACTACAGATTGATATTTTCATGCATTTGTTTTAAGGGTTTACTCAGCAGTTTATTTAGAAAAGACATGAATTAAAAATAACTTTATTTATTGTAATATTCAGCATCTCTCTCGCTTGAATACCTGCCAATCTGAAACAAAGTAGGTGTTTTAGTTTTGAAATGAAATGAAATGAAAATTATTAATTTTGTGACAAGAAATTACATACGAACACATCCAGGAAAGTAATACAAACACATTTTGCACATAGGTACACAATTTCCTGTCACAAGTTTATTATCATATTAATGACTCACAATGTATCTAGCAATGGCCCGCGATGTTACCTGCATTACTTCGAAACAAAAACTAAATGTTATGTTATGTTATAAAAAGGCAAACGCAATATTTCTACTTCTTTACGATGCGATGTTTAGACTAAAATTCTTTGAAGTAACAACCACAAAGGGTTTCTAACGTTTAACACGTCGTATAAAGTACTCGTTATTGTAGAATTGCGGTAAAAAGCTCGTGCTGGTGTTTTTAGATGTTGCGTTAATCTAATAATAGTTCTGAGTGTTGCCATTTCCTTACTACATTTTTAGAATCATCAAAGGAAGAGTAAATAGGTACATATCTTTTCGGAAAACGTCTTACACCTTAGGCTGCAGCAATGCTTAACATCAGGCAGGCTGCAATTAAACATAAACCTATCCCACGTAAAAAAAAAATATTTTAAGTTTTTTTTATCAATTAATGGCATTAAAATTTAGCCTTGTCTTTATCTTGTGAGAGCGGCCAGCCTTAGTGTCGAGAGTTTTCAATCTCCCTCAAGGCATCTGACTACTTCTTCTAATCAAATGAGAGTGGCCAGCTCTGGTGTCGAGAATTTATTAAGACGCCCTAAGGACCTCTGACATGGCTTAACCACTGCCGTACTAGAACAACAGTCGAGAACTACAGTTTCACGTGTCATTCGACCTACGGAAGCGCTTAAAAAGGATGTCACATTTTGATCACCCATCTAAGAACTGACCGCACCAACTACGAATGCTTTATAATATTATGGTCTTTTCATTTCCAATAACCTTGTATTACCTGCGTTAAATGCATTGTGTGCTCTTTGAGTTGTATTTCCTCATGACTGAGGGTCGTGACTCCCCGGCAGAATTAATTCGTTAGGGAAGTTTTCTTGGGCAGATACATACATCGTGGTAGGCGCCCAAGCCCTTCCACGGAAGACACAATATGTCCTCGGATTTTGTGGTCCTTAAACATGTCGGTTTCCTCACGATGTTTTCCTTCACCGCTAAGCGAGTGCAAATCCACACATAACTTGAAAATATAAATCATTGGTGTAGGGCCGGATTCGAACCTGTGTGCGTCTGGATGAAAAGCAGACACTGTAACCGCTCAGCCACACTCGCTATTAAATACATATGTACTTCAAACAAATACCTCCATTATTAAATCCTCTATCTCCCATACAATCTCATTGTGGTGACAAATGTCTATAAACTAGATATTTTGTCTGTCTAGACTACATATCAAGATTTACGATGTATTTGAGAGGAATACCAACTATAAGTATTCGCTTTTGACCTGATATGATATAAAAGTTTGCATAATAACATGATTTCGATGGAATGTAAGGAAAATTGCTGTAATATTTTTTTCAGAGAGTGTAAAGTGTTAGGCATATTATTGTTAAAAATCTGTTTTTTTTAAAATAGAAATGGGTTTGGTCTTGACCGTAATTTGCCTGATGGTAAGCAATCATTACGGTCTAGGATGGAACGTGCTTACCCAGTAAGAACCGATTCACTCTCGCTTTGAAGATAGCTAGACATATTATTAGACATATTTTAACATTATAATGGATAGGATACCGTCACGTGTTTTGCTCAGAAAATCAGAACTGGTTGAATGCCAAATTCATCATCATTATAATATTTTTACCTGAATCTAGCCACTGCCAAGGCTCCATTAGTTACCATTAAATTAGTTTGAGCCAGACTAATGACAAGCTATTACAAATGTTAAGCAAATGTTGACGCGGTCAGTCCTCGGTTGGGTGACCAAAATTGGCTACCATTTCGGGCGCTTCCGTGAGTCAAATAATACGTTAAATTGTTGGTCCTAGTTGTTTGTTATAGTAAGGCAGACGTAAAGCATTTTAAGAGATTATTAGAGCGGTTTAAAAACTCTAAAACCAGGATTGGCAACTCCCCACGATAGAATCCCACGATATTCCATACGTTTTGTGGCCATGGCAGAGACCAAACTACTCGATCTCAGGATATTGGAATCCTGTCGGCCATATTGCAAACGCGCGTGTTCATAGACATGAAACTTAATAGACAACTCATTATGACGAATGAAATTCCAAATTTTGCGATCGATTGTGTCTTTGTTTGTTACCTACTCTTTAATGTCACAGATGAGTAATCAAATGTGATGTTGACCCAGTATAAAATTTTGTGACGTATGCGTAAATGTTATCCCGAAGTAACATGGACGAGACAAAACTGAATCATAGTGAATAGATCCACTACGATGATTGGCCAGTAATCATGGTAACATGATTAATCCAAGTGATATAAGCAAGTACAAAATATTAGGTAAAGTTTGTTCATATAGTCAATACCAAAAATATAAAAAAAACACTTAGATAGGAGCACATAATTACAGAACAGTTATGTCAACTGTGTCAACCACTACTATTGTATCTGGCTGCCTCTTTTAATTATAAATAAATTTACCTTAATCATTTTTTTTTCAGAAAACTACTTCATTTTTTTCGAGTAAGTCTTTGAATAAGTCAAATGAAAAGAAAAGAGAGTAGATAATTAGATGTCCCTGAGTTTCATATTGTCTACGTTTTTATCCGATATTGTGAAAACCTCGTCACCGTCTCAATCCTTTGAATGCTAGGGTCTAATGTATTAGACCAATATTGCAGGTCACATTGTGTAGTGGCTAGACGTTTTTGATCTCTTTGACTTTTCATACATATTTCATCAAAGAGTCTCTAGTATATTCCGATCAAAGGGCTAGATGAGATTTTTGTAAGAGCTACCGTTTTGTGACATTTGACATTTTATAAATTTACGATAGTTACGATCCATTAGCGATCCTATTGGCAAATTATGAAAACCTTTGGATCTCATGTTACAATAATTGCCTCAAGCAGTGATCTGACACTCCCTCATCGCACTAGTGGTATAAACGTAGAAATATTTTTTTAGACTCTTCTTCTTTGTATTTCATGAGAATGACCAATCTCTGGTGTCGAGAGTGAATCAAACCGCTCTAAAGGCGAAGAGAAATTATTTTTTCAGAATTTTTAGCCGTTTATTTCGCTCACCTTCTCTGTGCCACTGCTGGGCATAGGTCTCTCTATGAAAGTGCCAGCTGCGTCGATTTTGTGCGGACTTCATCCATAAAGAACATAAGTTGCTATATTTGTTTTTTTTATTTTGTCTCTTGTATTAAGCTATTATTATGTACCTGTGTATGTATGTATAGGTATATATTATTGTAATATTTGTTTATGTTTATTCATATACCTATTGATCTTTTTATTATTATTTTATTTAATATCTTAAACACTTTCGTCCTACTCATTTAATTTGACAAATATATCCCTGCCAGATTGGTTGCCTGGAAGAGATAGCTCTTAGCGATAAGGCCGCCAATTAAGACGCTAATTATAATTTTTATGTTTTATTGTATTGTTTTTTTTTATATGTAGTGTTTTAATAAAGTATTTATCTATCTATTTAAAGAACCCACGACTCGAATAATGTCGTAGACCCACTAATTATTATACAGACGATTTTCTAGCTACTAAACATCAGGTCTTCGGTAGTATAGTGGTAAGTATCCCCGCCTGTCACGCGGGAGACCGGGGTTCGATTCCCCGCCGGAGAGATTATTTTTGCATTTCATTTTATAATTACGATTGTTTGATAGCTTAACTACCGTTGCTTATTACACAATGTGTTATCAAAACGAAATATAAAACTGTTTTTATAATAAACACATTATTGTCAAGTAGCGAAGAATAGGCCTATTTTAACCATAAAATCTAATCATTATTTCGATGGTTATAAGTAGTAGTTATGGCATGGTAAACTAATTTATATAATTTATTAGACGCAACTAGCTGAAATTATAGCGAGTGTGGCTCTGCGGTTCCGGTGTCAGCTTTTCATCCAGACGCACCCTGGGTCGAATCCGGCCCTACACCAATTATGTGACTTTGTTATGTGGTTAATATTTTCATATTAAGCGTGGATTTGCACTCGTTTAACGGTAAAGGAAAACATCGTTAGGAAACCGACATGTTTGAGGACCACAATAAACGAGAACATTGTGTCTTCCGTGGAAGGACTTGGGCGCTCACCACAACTTATTTTGCTTAAGAGAACTACCCTAACGAATTAATTATGCGGGGGAGTCACGACCCTCAGTTATGAAGAAACACTTTCAAGAGAGAAACAGCTGAAATGTGAGTAACGAGCATGTATTGTATACTAATATAATGAGCGTATTGTTAGTATGTATAGTGCGAGAAATTCCTACAAAATAAAAAATAAAATAAATAAATATTCCGGGACATTGCACACAACGTCATCTATCCCCACTCTAAGCAAACGCTTTGTCGTGGGTACTAGCAGTACTAGATAACGGATATAATACTTATATACTTTTCTTTTTGACATACTTATTATACATACAAACGACCAGACTCAATACAAGTAATTATACAAAATGTATACATGTCTGGTGACCAAAGCTTAGTACCTATTCGAGATGTATAACTTACTCCTCCAAGTGTTACAGTTTTCATACTGCATGTAGCAATAGTTGTCAAACATTTTGTAGTCACCGTCAAAGTTTCGTGCACATATTATCTGTTCTCTGGAAAAAAATACAAAATATTAATTCAAGATAATTCACTCAACGCCACGCAAAGCCATAATCTTGTATTATTGATGTTTCCTCAATTTTATTTATATTAGGATTAAAGCACATCTACAGGAATAGTTTATTTTAGATATTTGAAAAGTAAACTTAATCCGTCGTTCGATAAATTTAATCCGTCTTCTTAAGCAAAACCTATAGTTCATAGTTCATAGTCATTTATTTATAAACAGAGTTTACACGTCAAATTCTAAAATAATATTAATATACCACATAGTACATAATAATAGGTAAACACTTAAGTAACTACATAATATGTTAATTTATAATATTATACAAATTACCTAAAGGTACCAATATTATACTCTGGAATAAATAAGTTCGTATGAGAGTAACCACCTCTGGTTTCCGAGTTTTCACATTAATTCAACGGATGCCGTTACTATGACTAACAACTGGGACCTACAATTGACGTATCATCCAAATCACGAAAACGCCCTAAATGGAATGTCACTGAATGATTTCTAATGGTAAATCTAACTGTCTATACCTATAATAATGCTGAAGAGGTTCGAAAGTAACATTGAAGATATCAAAAAAATGTTTGGAGATACCTACTTAGAATTGATAGCAGAACACGTTCCAACAATTCCTTGAAATCTTTTTATCTGTTTATCTGTGTCCATGTTAATCTGTTAGTTATTTCGGACTTTTATATCATTTTTTTCATGCCGAAAGGCGAATTATGGAGACACTTAATTAGAACGCCGACTATCTGTAATTACCCGTGTTCGCCAATAAACAATTTCATTTGGTTTGATCTGTTTGTCTGTTTATTTAAACGCTAATCACGCAAAACGGCTTAACGGATCATAAAGATTTTTGGTATATAGGTAGTAGGAGTGTCATAGGCTACTTTTTATCCTGAAATAATGCGAGCAAAGCCGCGGGCGTCCACTAGTAAGATATTATCGACTTACTTATATGCCTTAGGACATTTCTCCAAGAAAGTCTTGCAACCGCCGACGAAGAAATCTGTGGCCCACCATATAGTGTCTTTTGGGTATCGTAGCTTTGGCTTTCGGTATCGGAACCTCTTGCTCTCAACAAAAGATGTGAGCACCAAAACGGTAAAAATGACTGTAACAAAGAAAAATTACGATTTTAAATTCAATTTTGAACACATCTTGAATTCTAAGGACATGTGCCATTCGTGGATAGATCTGCACATATGTGTCAGCCAAAAGAACTTCCATACCTACTTTTAATTATTTCTGCTGGATGGGAAAGTAAAGGTTTTTTTTAACTTGTACGTGTTTGCACTTGCCCATAGTTTGCCTGATATCAAGCAAAGGCTATGGCCTAAGATGGAGCGTTTTTAGCGCAAAAAATGTATGATCAGTTTGGGATATATTGCTTTAAAAATATGTACAATTCTGCAGGTTTGCGACCAGCTTTTTATAAAAAAACCGTATACTTACGTTCAGTGTTATTCAAGCAATTTAGAAATTTATTTTTCGTATCAATATATAGCAATAGTTTTTTTTTATCTAAATCCCACTTGATTTGTACAAAATAAAAAAAATACAACTACAGCCATAAATTTATGGGAAAGCCGTTAAAATTTTCAAAACATCCCTTCTTAGGGCGATCGGATGAATGTGTTTATTTTTTCAACAAGATTAAATGCTGTTAATACTGATACTGAAATAGTTTTCTCTCATAATGAGTATTATATATGTTGAAATTGTAATGATTTTTGGCATATCTCAGAGAATAAAAAAAAAAACACATCGGATGATTAGAATAAAGGAATAAAATAGTTAAGTATAAGTACATAGCTGTTGAAATGATTGTTAACAAAAAATTTGGCAGATATTGTTACATAACTAATGAATGATTTTAATCAATATTAATTAATTTACAACAAAATACTCTTATCTTATTCACTTGAATAGTATTTATAACATTTACCACATATCTATTTTTTATTACTAAAGAAAATCCATACGTTTTTTAAACAAAATTGAATCATTTTTGCTTTGTTAACATAAGAAATAAAAATTGGGTCAGTATTCTTCACATTATTCTTCATGATAAACGATCATTACTGTAAATGTAAAATCAAGGGCTGATATAAAAATTTTGACAAAAATAGAAATCATACTTTACCCACCCATCGGCCGTTCATATCGCAGAAATCCTTTGAAATCACTCCCAGTATAAATACACTATATCGTAAAATACGGAGTTCGTTTGAAGGGAAACGATAACAAGTTTATTCGAGTTAGCAATGTATATGATTATGGCTAGGTTACGACATACGGTTTGCTATAATTTTGAAACGGGTACTTACAGAGTAGCGTTATACCTATTGCTTTACATTACTGGTGGATTTCCACGACTTTGTTTATATTACATAAGAACAAGAATAACTAGTTAGTAATTTTTTATGAGATATACATTGCTTAATGATTGCCGTACAATAAACAAAATAACTTTTGTAACTGAAAACTATGATATACACATACCTACAGATCAGCCAATAACAGTGATCATCTAAGTTCCAAAGGTGTCTATAATTGGCTATTGTACTGAACAGTTTCCGAATTTGCAAAACAGTTCTTCCTCTCATCTGAGGTCATCGGGTACGCTTATTCTTAAGACTCCTGAGGCCAGTACCTCTTTCTATCAAAATTCTTTCACAGCAAGAGCTGTTCATTTGTGGAACGCCTTGCCTTTGTGTATCAAACAAGCTCAGACTCTTGAGGCTTTCAAAACACAGGTTAAAAACTGGTACCTAAACTCAATAGCTCAATAATCTGCTGTTGAAATCGTGTGTTTATTGTTGTCTCCTTCTGTCGTTATAGTATGTAGGTATAATATGTATATGTGTTATATATTTATAGTTATTTACACTTATAAGTAATATGTGTTATTTGTTATTATGTATATAATATTGAATATTTTATTGTTTGTATAATATTTTCTCTTTTTTGAACACCCCATCCTTTATTTTTCTTTCGACTCCTGTCCATCCTACGGTTGCCTGGAAGAAATCGCTATTAGCGATAAGGCCGCCAGTTGTGGCACTATTTTTTAAGTCGTTTGTGTTTTTGTTTGTCTTTATATTTTTTTTCAATGTGTGTTACAATAAAGAGTTTTATCTATCTATCTATCTATCATCTAATGAGAGTGGCCGTCTCTGGTGTGGAGAGCTTATTGTCGGTGCCCAAGCGCACCGAATAAAATAGCTTCTAATAAGTTGTGAGCCTACCTAAGGTGTGAGGGTTCTGTACCGGGGTTACCGGCACTGATGGTCAATAAAAACTCGCGTGTAAGATTAATCAATTATAGAATTTAATTCCCCAACAACTAACGCGTCCACTCAGACCACCAGTGCACAGCAACTGGGGTGTCGCGTCATGCATCACGCACACATACACAAAATGCATTCGTCATCATTCACACTTACAATTGTGTCCCTACATTATCATGCCGCCCTAAGGGTCTCTGACATGGCTTAACGATTGCCGTACTAGACTAACAGCCGGACCTAAATTTTAACGCGTCATCCGACCCGCGGGAGCGCCCACAATTCACCTACGATCTCATAATACCAAATTATTAATTTATGAATAAGAACTAAATTTAAATTATGTTTAATTCCACATTCTAGTAAGATTCTAGTTATTTTAATCTGTTGGATTAAACTAAACACATGTATTACTGAGAAATCAGAATTATTGCATTAGATTTGTGTATTGCATATTCATATATTGATTTATGTTTCCAGAGATGTTTCCGTTGATTGGTTTATCTACTAACTGCCTGAATTTTTACAAAACTGATGAATAATATAATAACTGCTCATATAAATTCTGTTAAATTAGTCACTGAGAGACATAGATTTAAAAAAAATTGCCAGTTTACACGTATGTAAATTAGTTTACGAGATAATTAACATGTCAATGGTACTGTTAATACCTTTACTACTTATTACTACATTTGCTGTGTGCAGGGTCTTTACTGAAAAAATTGTGATCATGTTTTGCTGAATAAATGAGAATTTTATACTGAAAAATACAGAAATATCTGAGCAAAAAAATTATCAATATTTTATAATATATGGCGGGCGTACTCTAAAGAAAAAGGTGTCACATTCATAAGCATCATTTACAAAACAAAGTTCTGAACCATTTTAATATTTTCTCAAAAACCAGCCACAGGTAAACATGCGAAAAATATTTTCAAAGCCAAACCTGTTTATCAAGTTAACCCTTTCAAAACCAAAATGATATAAATTACGGACTGCGCTTAATTTCTGCCCTCCAGGGTAGAATATTTGACATTACTTAACCCTTTTCATCCACTCCCGAGGATGGTGGAAAAAGGTATAATAGTTAAACATTGTTAATTTGTTGAGTCACATTGGAACACCGCAACGGTTTTAAAATTAATAATTCTCTTTTTGTCACTTATGAATAAGTTAAGAACCATTTATTACAATCTTTTTAGGTTTTTTTTACAGAAAGAAATGTTTTTCGAAATCATTTACATTACAAATAGGCTTTTAGGTACATTATCATGATAGTTTTAGACTACTTAATTGAAATGTCTTGCCTTAAATGGTGATAAGTATCTACCTACGTTACAAGTATCTTAGCACATGGGCCCCCATTAAAATATTATCATCAACAATTTGAAAAAAGAATATACTAAGTATGCGAATTGCATAATGTATCGCTTCTCGATAGAATTTAATAACCCGCAATGCTTAATATTAGCAGGTTCATAATGAATAATAGGAATCATAATAAAAATATAATATTTCCGTATTTTATTACTTAATTTTAAGTATTACATATATTGTAAAAGGCCTCTCAGTGTTGGCTATAGCCCCACTGATGCCTTACAAATACCGGGCGTAAGGCCCGAGAATCTGTGAAGAAAAATAAAAATATCAACTCATTCGTAAATACGAATTTTTACATATGATTTATGTTTAATATACATTCAAATGTAAGCTTAATGAGTATAAAAAGTATTTTTCTAACCTTATTTTTTACAATATGTAAATTTCACACACATAATCTTATTTTTACCATATCCAACATTTAAATATCACTATCGCCGTTTTGCTTTCCCATAGCTTTTCTCATTTCGATTTCGTTCGTATGAAAATTGCTGGAAACCACTTATTTTAAGCACAAATAAGAGTAATCTTGTGGAAAATGCGATATGCACGAACACCTATACGGATTGATGGAGGAGAAATTGAAATTGAATTAAGAATTGCTGACTGATATTTTCTTTATCACGAGAAGTTAAGCACTGGGTGGCACGGCCAGTTTTTGGATGGGTGATCGAAAAGCTAACATGTCAAATAAATCAAACTTTTGAATTTATTTAAAAGTTCTTTATTTACTATCAAAGGGGTCATTAAATTTGAAAAAAAATACGTAAGCCTCTAAAATAAAAACTTTGTTTAAATATATATATTATAGGTACATATTACAATACATTACCTTAATTCACCTGATAACAAACTTACATTGAATTAACACTAACGAGATATTGTAACAATAGACTAAAATACACCGTCACAAATTCCTGTAGTAAAAAACACAAGATAAAAAAGTAAGAAAGTCCTAAAAAGCATTCCCTGTGTGTAATAAATCAGCGCTCTCACTTCAAGATTGTTTTTATTATTTAGGAGCCCGATTCTGGTTCTAGGTCGCTAAAATATATCATTTGGGGACTACATAAATTAATTTCTGACGTGTAATATGCCTAAAAACGGGACTAGGCCTCACAGTGATTGCGACGCGATTTCAGTAGAGATTACAATTGAACGGCGCACGTTATAAGAAAAAGCGATTTCATTGGTGCTTTTTTTATTGGAACACAAAAGTTTTATGAATTGTATTACTTGTCCCTTGTAGATGCCAGCGGGATCGTCCAAATTCTGTCGAAATTAATATGCCTATGATACTCTCAATTTCCTATGTAACCGTTGTACAAAAATTACGAGGATCAGTCACAACGTTGAGTTGTAAAAGAAACAAGCAGATTAACAAACAAAAAACAACGAATACATAATGTAATATCTTATGATAAATACGATTTCAAATCAAACTATTTAGATATTTATTTGCTAAAACAGTAAAACATGTAAAACTCTGTCACGACTGGGAATTTATAAAAGTTTTTTTATCCTTAATACTATTAGTAAGTATATAAGTACAGTAAAGTAATAGTTTATGCAAAGTTTACACAAAAATAAATTTGATAAAATTTAATTGTAATTATTTATTCATCTATAATGTCTGTGTCGCTGTAATCGTGTACCTTGAACCAAACAATTCATCATTTGGTTACAGCCTTCTTCCAAAGGGCAAGTGTCAGTTTGCTAAGTAAGTTGGTTACCGTTCACGAAATTATTTATTCACTAAGGAGGCTTTGCTAAGCAAAACTTGTGCTGGGAACATATTTTTATAATTTTATGTGACTACCAAAGTAGTAGCTATCGAAAAAAGTTTGATTGATGTATACTTGTATATTGTATTTATTGAGATTCATGGTTAAGTTGTACCAATTTAAGATTTATTTACATAAAGATAGTAAATGAATTATGTCTTCAAATGTGTGTTGTTAGTTTGTAGATATTTGTTTGTTTAACGTTGCATGCTACATAATATAGTTCGAGAAAAGACATTAATTATTATATAGGTAGAATGTTTTGGCCCAAAACAACGGAAGCAAAGCTACATAAATTCATTGGCTTACAATGAGAATGTTACTTTTTTAGCTTAATAAATACTGCCTCTAGTGTTTTCTTCTCACATCTAGAAACAAAAAGTTTTACACAAACGATACCTAAAAAAACACAATACAACAAAAATATCGCATAGTATTTCTGCAAGGCGTTTATTTTGATCCAAGTATTGTTTTTCATTGGATCAAACAAGGGATCGTCTGTTTCAACTTTCAACACGAAATAATTTCGGTTTTGTTCGCCATTTTAATTTCACCTTGTGGAATGTAAGGAAGCACAAAAACAATTAGAATTAAAATAGCTTATACCAATATACGAAATATAATTATAGTGTTCATATCCGTTGGCACAGAATAATTTACAGATAGACTTAGACAGTGGAATTAAGTAATTAGGTTGCTAGTTTTGGAAAAGACTCTGGAAAAAATATTGATGATCCATTTTCATTTTAAGGAATTAAAAATATGTTTTTAGAAATAAACCTTATAAATAGTATACCATGCTTTGATCCTTTTGATATGGCCTATCGTATCGTGATCGCTATGTTATTTCATTATTGATCACATAGCAGCATAAAAATTGTTTTTTAATCATCGACGTAAAGAGTCAAAAACGAAACACAACACAACTAAAAATATCTGTCTGACTCATTGTAATCTCAAAATGGCAGGACCTATTACAATCTAACTTTTTTATTTATTTACAATAATAATTAAAGAAAAACAAGCATGAAAAAGTTAAAATGTCTACCTTGAATAAGTTGGTGGTTTTATCATCAATGTATTTCTTACAACCATTCTAAGTATAGCAAAAGGTGATTCGAAGCTCCAATTACTGAATATAATTATGGAAATCCAGTGGCTTTGAGGTTTGTTGCTCAATTTTGTATTTTACCCAAAACATATGTTTTATGTATGAGATATTGGCTCTTGTTACTTTGAATTTAGACATACTTTTACTTTGAAAGTCTGTTTCAAATAGACAATTAATCTAGAATCTTATTCGTTCAAGCCGCAAGGTGCTTTTCGTTCTTTTACAGGTTCATGACTTCTTAGACGAATTGCTTTTCATTAATGCATTCACAGAACTTAAAATAGAAATATATAGGTATGAGTGAGTATATATGAAACTATCCGACTTCACTCGCGTTATGAAGTATCAATTAAAGTTTCATTCAAACTTCCTCCTCAGATCTGGAATTTCAAAAAATCCTTTATAAGCGGAAGCTTACATGGTTAAAATTATCTGCATGCCAAAATTTAGCCCGATCGGTTGATTGATTTGAGCTGTGAATTGATAGATTGATCTTATTTGTATAAAAATAGGCTGATAGATATAAAACACATCAAAAGTATCGGTCAAGAGATTTTCTGGTCTGACCGATCCATTGATTTGAACTGTGAAATTATAGATCAGTCAGTTAATAACCCTTATATTTTATATATATACCTAGGGATAGACAGTTAGATAACACATCAAAAGTATCGGTCAAGAGATTTTCTGTTATTATTGGTAACACTACACTTTCCAATTTTCCTCGTGGATTGCTATGGTTACTTTACAATAATAATTATCTTAGGCAAATCTAGTACTTTCTAAGTAAAAACAAGGCCGTATGTTATCATTACAAAGTAGAAAATCATAGTAGTTATTAAAGACACACTAGTTCTAAAGCTGTTGAGTTTTCTAACCTAGAAAATATAGTGGAAACATAGAAACACATAGAGAATGTATTTGACAGCTGTGCTACCTAAAATAAAAGTGAAACATAATGGGAGCAAAGCTCTTATGGTGTCATTTTTTGTCGAAAAGGAAAGTATCACGATTGAAAATATCGTTTTGTCTAGTTTCTTTTTATAAACCTCAACAATTATACTACGACGACGTTACATGCTCGAGATTTCTTAATTACTATGTAGTCTCACTTCTGTATGTACTAGGCGTCACACTTTTTATAGCTGTAAAAAAAAAACAAAAAAAAAACTTTTGAACAAATGTCACTGTCAATGTAGCGCATGTAGCGCCGTCCTCCCGTCAAACCTCATTCATATCTTGTGTGCGGGCGTCGCGACATCATAAATTTCGTTGAATTTCACTATTTGAATTTTTCGTGGAAAAAAGTGTTTATTTCATGTGTTCAAGTGATAAATTAGGAAAAGGATCATCGAAATTTTAAAATAACGTCGAAAATTCGACGTTTGGTACAAAAACTAAGCAATTCATCAACCAGCTCAAAGGATAAAGGTATAGTGCAACTACTAACTTACCAAGCAATCTTACTGCATTTATTCATCATCGATTTTAATTTTCTTGGTACAATATATTTTATAAAACTATACCGAATAGATCGTAAATATAGTTTTTTTTTCAACAAACGATATAACGATCTTTTTTTGAAATACCCACATTTTTGTCATGTAGATCGGAAACATGACTTTTCTAGCAATGTTTCTGTAACGATCTTTTTTCGATGTACCGGTTTATTTGTTGTTTTTGTTACAAATACAATACAATAAAATATGAATTTATTTATTACCATTTTCTTACATACATTGTTCTACAGTTTATTCAATGTAAAAAGAACTAGATTTTCTGACCTATAACGGTTATTTTGTTTGTGATTCATATTTATTTGAGCACGGTTAGTAACAAACTACTCTAGTGGCATAACGTGATTATGTACAATGATTTTAAAAGTGTACTGCTTCATAGCAAATAAGCAAATGTTCAGTTTAGTGGAAAACAATACCAACATACAATAAATGTATATATTGGGCGTTGAATAAAGCACGATTGATAAAGAGTTAGTCTAGTGGCGTAACGCGATTACGTACAATGACAAAAGTGTTAATACCTAATAGCAAATAAACAATTATTAAATTGAGTGGCATACATTACACCTATATTCAATGTACATTGAGGAGTTATACTCCGTGACATTAGAGCGTGGTTGCTAACGAACTAGTCTAGTGGCGTAACGTGAGTACGTACAATGACTTTAAAAGTGTTTCTGCTTCGTAGCAAATTAACAAATATTCAATTTAATGGCAAATAGTGCATCCAATTTACCTACATTGAAGCGTTATACTCCGTGACATTGGAGCCCGGTTGATAACGAATTAGTCTAGAGGCGTAACGTGATTACGTACAATGACTTTAAAATGTTAATGCTTATGACAAATTGTCAAATATACAGCCTATATACAGCGGCATAAGGGGAGCATGTATAACGGTGATGTGACAAAGTTAGAATGCTTTTCTTTTCACAATGATACTAATGATCTTTATATTTCTGTTGTAACAAAATATGATTGCTATTACACAAGGTCACGGTCAGGAGACCCGGTGCCAGTAAATTCAAATTCACTGGCACTGGGTCTCCTGACCGTGACCTTCGCATGTAACATCGTCTCTTATAATTATTATGGTCGAACTTCGTTTAACCATTAATTATAATCATAGTGGGATCTTTTTTTGTTTGACTACCACTTTAAAGTTTGAAATGAGAGTAGAACATTGTTATTGAAATTTGTAACTAAGTTGAATTATTGTATGTGTTAAATGAAATTTTAATCTCAACAAAAAACGTTCAGAAGACTTGATAAGCTCCTTTTTTGAAGTTGGATAATAACCCAAACTTATAAGTGACAACTTTAGTTTCAGCGTTTTGGTACCGAAATTAATTACATTGCATTTCATATTTTAAGAACAACAAAATTATTTGTGTTAGACGTAAACATAAAAATGGCAAAGTTCTACTAACTAGTAGAACTTTGCCATTTTTATTTTTACGTTTGAATGTGTTTGCCTTTTAAGTCCTTACTTACATCTATACATAGTCCACAATATTCGAAGACATTGTATCCGAGACTTGGGCGTCTAACACGATGTATCTGTCCAAAAGAACTCCCCTAACTATTATTACTATATTTATAATTAACTGCTTATTTTGACATTTAGGCATGCTTGTTATAATTTTGATACTGTTTTAATTATTTTATTTTTATTGGATGTGTAAATAGGCTTTATGAAAATATATGAATAACGAATTAATTCTGCGGGGAGTCAGGACCCTCAGTCATGAGGAAATACGACTTAAGAGAGATACTACTATTTGTTAGTCACTAGTGCTCGTATAAGTTGATTAAGAATAATTTGCTGGTCATGTCCTAGACGCCTGAGTTCGCTAAAGTCAAAAACCTATTTTTTGAGTTTATATGCAATAAGTAGAATTTAAATTTTATTTTACAGCAATGGAATAAAAAGTTGAAACTTAACGTGGGTAGATATTCAAAGCCACGTATAAATGTTAAATTAAGTACAAGGGGTCAACTATGATTCGAATTTACATTACGGACTCAGAATTACTGGCCTGTTAGCTTAGTTGGTTGCCTTCTAATCTAGAGGTCGCGGGTTCGATTCCCGCATGACACAAGTATTTATGTACTTTAAAAAATTATAGTTTCTTGTGTTGAGTCTGGACGTTTGTATGTATATTTTTTTTTTACAAGAATTTGCTTGATGGTAAGCAATCATTACGGTCTAGGATGGAACGTGCTTACCCAGTAAGAAGCGATTCACTCTCGCTTTGAAGATCGCAAGGTTATATTCCGCGGGGAACAGGGATTCAGGCAGGGTATAAGGCAATAAGTATGTATTTACAAAAGAAAAGTATATAAGTATTATATCCGTTATCTAGTACCCACGACACAAGTGTTACCTTAGTGTGGGGCTAGATGGCGCTGTGTGCAATGTCCTGGGTTTTTTTTTTTTTTTTATAATTGTTTTGCCAAAGTATTGAAAGCATTTATTTGGTTTACATACTTTTAATATAAAACAATACATACATATGTCACTAGCCTGTTTTAGCCAAGTGGGTACCAGACATTACCAGCATAACCATTTTTTAAACAAGATAGGCTCACGCTTGACTAGTATATATATCGCCTTATATTGTATACTAGCTGGTGCCCGCGACTTCGTCCGCGTGGAATAGTTATTACCATAAAAACGGTTCTAGTGAGTTAACCTTAAAAGATAGACATATGTTGTTGAAGACACTTTGTTAGATTATTTTAAGAGAAATAATTCTTTTATACATATTTTTGTAAAATATTGAGTCAGGCGTTACTTTGCGGAAATCCATTGTAACTGAAACTCTGGAGAAATGTGTAGTGTTTTTCCGCTGCGACTGCTCCTTAACCGACATCAAACCACAGACTTGATGGTTTTTAGGTGTGATCCTCCATATACCACCGCCACACCTCACCTCCTAACCAATGTAGCCTCCGTGGATCTCAAGATCTTACTAACACCGCACCTTGTGTCTTGAAGCTTTGTTGTTCTCCTTCGGCAAGATGTTTTCGTCGAGACGTGTTGACTCCTCAAACGTCGGTCCGAAAGTGAGCTCGGCGAGCAATGACCGCTCCTTATATAACGTAATATGATGTCATTCGATGTGTCATTGCCTGACCGTTCCTGGCATCTTCCAACCGATCTTTACCATTACACAGGTGACGTAAATTATCCGTTGTTTTATAAGCTGTATTGAGTTCCGCTTTCCGCAATATTTTAGCGGCCCGTTCTGACACTGGCCCCATGTAAGTAAGGCTACCCACATATATGTCGGCCTGTCCGGTGGTATCGCATATAACATATTGCGAACCTGCTACCTTGTCTTACTTCTTACCAACCCGTCCACCATGTGTTTTCCGTATCCGTTGGCAGTTGCGATTTGATATATAATGCTCAACTCTTCTTGATAACCTTCTCTTGTCAATGGCCCCGTAATAGTCTATGAACATATTTTTGTGATATCTTGAACCGTTTTCGCAGCGCACGCAACGGAAGCCCTCAAAGATGAATAATTTTCCCCGTTTTTTCCACATTTTCCATTATTTTTTCGCTTTTATTAGTTGCAGCGTGATGTTATATAGCCTAAGACCTTCCTCGATAAATGGTCTATTAAACACAAAAATAATTTTTCAATTCGCACCAGTAGTTCCTGAGATTAGCGCGTTTAAACAAACAGACAAACTCTTCAGCTTTATAATATTAGTAACGATAAAAACGGTTCTAGTGAGTTAACCTTAAAGATAGACATATATATATTGTTGAAGAGAATTTGTTAGATTATTTTAAGAGAAATAATTCTTTCATACATATTTTTGTGATATCTTGAACCGTTTTCTCAGCGCATGCAACGGAAGCCCTCAAAGATGAATAATTTTCCCCGTTTTTTCCACATTTTTCCATTATTTCTTCGCTCCTATTAGTTCCAGCGTGATGTTATATAGCCTTCCTCGATAAATGGTCTATTAAACACAAAAATTTTTTTTCAATTCGCTCCAGTAGTTCCTGAGATTAATTAACGATTAACGTGTTCAAACAAACAAACAAACTCTTCAGCTTTATAATATTATAAGTTATAGATTCTATTTATATTTCATACAACTGTTAAGGCAGCGCATGCAAATAGTTCTGTTGTAAGAGCAATTTTTTCCTTCGGCTAGACAAAAATGGGAAAATCTAAGAAGATTTATACAATCTTTTATCCTTCATTTTATCTCCTTTAGGGGTGGAATTTATCAAAATCTTTTCATAGCGAGCACTTACGTCATATTAGCTTTATGCATGCAAATTCTCAGCCCGATCGGTATAAAATTGACAAAGTTTCATACAAACTTTCATCCCCTATTTTATCTCCTTAGGGGTGGAATTAATCAAAATCCTTTCTTAGCGGATGCCTATGTCATAACATCTACCTTCATTCCAAATTTCAGCCCGATCCGTCCAGTGGTTTGGGCTGTGCGTTGATAGATCACTATATCAGTCAGTCAGTCAATCAGTCACCTTTGAGTTATATATATTTAGATATATCGCCTGATGTTAAGCAACGTTATAATCGATCTGATTACATTCCTGTGACATGAATACATATATTATTAAAGTAATGTACATTCCTTTTTGCCTCTGTTTCATAATAGACCCCTTCAGTATCTTTAAGCAGTATTGGGAATATGCATTAGGATTTTCTGAAACATGATCTCTTGTGGATAAAGTGCAAATGTAAACGGAATTTCAGATTAGTTTTTGGAAATTTAAATGATTGTTAAAGTTACTTTGCATACGTCGGTTTTATCTGTTTTAATACTTAGTGAGTAGCTGAGAAATATGTGAAAATGCGTTTGTTGGTTTATTTGCAGAATTGTTGCTTTCATGTTAAAAGAAAGCAAAATCTCTGATGGATAGCAATTTTTTGCGAACTCTGTCATTATTTAAGCCTTCTTCAAGTAACTACTACTATTATAGTTGGTGTGAGGTTAAGGTAGTCATTATGCTGGGTCAGAAGCCCTTAGAGCGGCTTGATAAACTCAGGACACCAAAGATAGACATTCCCAGTCGATAAGAAATAAACGGATGTCTGTCTAAAAACTACATATAAAAAAAACATTTAGTACCCACGATACAAGCGTATGCTTAGTGTGGGGTTAGATGGCGCTGTGTGTAATATCCCAGAATATTTATTTTTTTACAAGCGAAAGTTATACTAAAGGATTGTAATAATTTTTACCACTTTCACGCCTTTATAGCTTTAGTGTGACGGTGGTAAAATATCCTAAACGTCACATAGGCTATATCTCTCTTTGAGTCGTATTTCCTCATGACTTCATTCGTTAGGGGAGTTTTCTTTGGCAGTTACATCGTGGTGCGCGCCAGGTCCTTCTACGGAAAATAGGCTACATAATTATACCGAAATATTCCACTGGGCACCCAACTATCTTTAATCTGTTCCAGTATCGCTTGTGTGATCGCCGCTTCAAGTATATTCTCACTGTTTATCCAGTATTGAAAAAAATAAGCGGTCTTTAAAGCGAGGGTGAAACGATCCATCATAACTTTCATCATCCACAGCCCTTAGAATCCCACTGCCGGGTATAAGCATTCCTCTGTATGTGCTATATGTGTCGGTCTTGTTTAGCCCTCGTCCACGGTCGATTTTAACAATATCGTTGATCTACTCCTCGTCCGCCAGCTGTTGGTTACCACCACCAAGTTCTTAAGACTTTACTTTTTAGGAACATTTCTATAGTAAGCTTTTCCCAAAGACAGATTCAATCCGAGAGCCAAAATATATATTTTTTTAAATCTATTGTCAGATATTCTAACCACGCGTGCTAGCTCTATATTAAGCCATTCCTAGATAATGCGTGGTTATCATCAAAAATATATGAACAACGAAGTGGAGTGTTATCTACGAGAACATATGAACTTGAGGTCAAAGCCCGTTGACCCTTTCATCCTAAGTCGCGTGTAACGCAGAAATTGTAAGTGAAATTTCATACTGAGGGAAACCTATGCGATTATATTACTAGGAAACCTTGTGGTGGAACTGAGAGTTTTCTGATATGGTTGTTTGAGATTTATTCTGGAGGATTTTTTACATATTTTCATTCGTGACAATGTTAAGATAGTACATTTTTTAATAGTCATTTTGATTTTTCATTCCACTATTATTATTTTATTACTATATAGTTATTCTTCATTATATGGGTAGTACCTTGATTCAATCCCCGCAGGACTGGGACGAGTGGCGTACAAGAAGAGAGGCCTATGCTCATCAGTGGGCGATAACAGGCTGATGATGATGATGATTTCTCATTCTGTTAGAGTGGTCGAATTGTTTAACAGTTTTTAAATCGTCCTAAACACTCTGATAGCTTTATATTGATAAGTTTAGCCAAGGAGACTCTTTCGTATAATTTTCCATCATGAGCTGTTTGTTTAGGCTAATAGTTTAGGAAACAAAGGGGAAAAGCTAAATGCTAAGGTCTAATTCATAAATTACTAGTGGACGCCCGCGGCTTCGCTCGCATTTGTAGCCTATGACACTTCTAAGACCTCATACTATCTACATACCAAAAATCATGATGATCCGTACAGCCGTTTTTGCGTGATGAGCGTTTAAATAAACAGACAAAAATTACAGAAGCTGCTGAAACGTGTTTTATTATCAATATAAAGTATAATCAAACATCTTTTTCTAATATAGAAGATATTGTGTAAATATGTTTAGCTTGTTGACCCTCTTCAGCTTTATTATATGTATAGATTATAATGGTAAAATTTTAAATCAAACCCAATTAGAAAAAAAAAACAACGAATGCTGTGCATAAATTGCTCAAACATCCCAAAACCATAGTAAGGTAATAAAAAACCATTTCCACCACATTTCAAATGATCCGTAACTTAGTTCCGTGGCGCGTCCGTTAGTAGATCATTTAAATAGCGAATCAGGAGCGCGCTCTTGACATTGATCTGTTTGAGAGCGGCGCGCGCGCAGGGGTGCTTATTAAATTTTCTCCAATTCCATTTTAAAAAAATTCTTCTTTTTTTATTATATTTTTTTGTTTTCCTTTTTATTATTTTATATTTAGTTAAATTGCAATTGTGCTTATTAGTGTTTTGAGTGACCAAAAGGATTGGAAATTCCGGTGGATTTTCAAGTAAGTGTTATTCATGTGAACTTTTTAAGATTATTAATAATTTTTATATTAACATATTTTAAGGTTAAATATTTCGTAAGCAATAATGTATCTATTGCCTATACCTATACATCAAATATACATTCATTATATCATTTAACAATTTCGGCCAAGTCAAGAAACTAAAATTATTTTCCACTTTCATATCCTAGACCTTTTTAAGATCGATCCATCAAATCGCCTAGACCCATCTTATCCCTATCTTTTATGAAAAAAACCTTAAAGAAAATGGGACAGGGTAATGTAATAAAAAAGAAATGTCCATCAACTTCTGTCCAATACATGCTTTTTATACAGGGTTAATTTTAATTAAAACATATCTTTATAACACTAAACTTAAAGTTATTAATGTATACATAGTTCGTTCCAATTTTAAAATTTACAAAAATATGGAGTAGATAGGTACAAGGTTTCGATAGCTCAAAAGCTACCTGAAGTCCAGTTTACAAAAATTGTAGAATATAATGTTGTTGTTTTTGATCCACTAACACTACACTTAAAAGTTTGAAATGCATTAGTAACCAAGAATACCTACTGGTTGCATAGCAGCTGTTCCACAAAAAAAAACCTGCAATGAATGAAGTTATATTATAATTTTATGGGGTAGTTTATTCATTTTGTGCGATAGTGATTGATATTGAAATCTTTACTTGAAAAACTTTGTCGTTATCTGTTACCCTGTATTATGGAGAACTTGATGTGGGAATCCAATTTAGTCGTGTACGACGATATTGCTCCTGCTTCGCATACGGATATTCTGAATAGCACCCACTAGATAGGTATTATAAAATATACTAACGTGAAATCTTCCTCAAATATTTTCATTCGAAGTTTTGCTAAGAACTCCAAAATTACTTCATCATCATCATCAATTTAATTTCATTCCGCCTTTTCTATTACTTGGTCTATATATGACCTTCTCGGCCTTCCTCTTCCTCTTCCTCTTCAGGCTTCCAATTTTCTGTTGATGATGTTTTTCATAAATTCGTCATGTCGTATAAGGTAAAACGGCAAAAAAACCTTCAATTTAAATAAATTAATAATTAGAAAAAAAAAATACTCCAATTATTTAAATTAATTTGAAATTTGGATTGCACTATTATCTGCCGTTCGGGATTAAAACTAAGCGCTTGTGTTAATTCATCCATCCACAAACTAAATTTAATTCGATTTGATTAGGTTTCTTAATATTAAGCATGAAGAAAGAACCAAAACTCTCTCATACTAACTATATTTTACCTCTATTATATATATTAGCGTAATTCTAAAAAATCTCAAACACAGTGGAGCCGTCACTAAGATGAGTCGTCGGCTAAGATGTCTAAGATTCTTGAAGATCATTTATTTACCGAGAAATTAGTACCTACACATATCCATACAAACACAAAAATACCTCAGAATAGTTTTACTGCATTCGGTAAATAGTTTTCACATAAAAAGCTCGCGTTTTACTCATTATAAGAAATGTCTAGCTAATTTGACTAAGCAGACAGCCTACCTATTGTGTTCTGGTTGGAAAAACATTTCGTGACCTGTGAAATGACCTATGTACCTACATACGAGTATATGTATCGAGACAATACAACAGTCTCACAATGATGAGCATTGGACACAGCACTACCTATGACATGTTGTGTTTTGAAATCCAAAACATAAAATGGCCGTTACATCTGGAAAGCTTTAAAATAACTAGTGGGTGCTCGCGGCGTCGCTCGCATTAAGAAGTAAAACTTGCAATCTCTTTAAAAGTGGCATTTCCAAAAATCTTTTCTTAGCGAATGCCTACGTCATAACATCTACCTTCATTCCAAATATCAGCCCAATCCGTCCAGTAGTTTGGGCTGTGCGTTGATAGATCACTATATCAGTCAGTCAGTCAGTCACCCCAATACCTACTTGTTTGATCGTAAAAAGCTATATTAGACATGGTATTTATCTATGTTTGAGCTCCTTTAAATTTGTGTTGCTATGGAAAATGTTATATAATTTTACATTAACCATTTCAACCAATAACCAAGTTCAGAACCCGAAAGAGAAGCAGCTGTGGTCTAACTGCATGCAAAAATTATATCTTAAATCAAATTGTTCTTGACGGAACAGGCAGATACAGGAAAAAAAATGAATAGTAAAATTGTGATTAATAAAAATATTTAAGTTACTAACTTTCTTGATGGATGATGTATTTTGGGTAATAGGATAAAGAATCTTGCAGGAAAATTCTAATAAAATCTTGTGCTAATTAATTTAAGGCTTTAATCGAATTTTGTTGGTAAATTTTCTGATAAAATTTGTGCACGTACGCAAATTTAATTTAAAATGTCTCTTACCAGGTAAAGCAATTTTGATCGATAATGGAGGTGATTGAAAATACTGTCTGCAAACATGATGACAATTTAATTATATATTTTTATCATATTTTTTTAAGGAAAATAAATATCACATATCCATAGAAGTGTGAAACCCTGTCTTTCTTTTTCATGCTTGTAATTATGAAATAAATATATGTATGTGTATTATGATATACTAGCTGGTGCGCGCGACTTCGTCCGCGTGGGATAGTTATTACCATAAAAACGGTTCTAGTTAGTTAACCTTAAAAGATAGACATATACTGTTGCAAACATTTTGTTAGATCATTTTAAATGGAATAATTCTTTCATACATATTTTTTTGATATCTTGAACCGTTTTCGCAGCACACGCAACGGAAGCCCTTAAAGATGAATAATTTTCCCCGTTTTTATCACATTTTCCATTGTTTCTTCGCTCATATTAGTTGCAGCGTGATGTTATATAGCCTTAAGCCTTCCTCGATAAATTGTCTATCTAACACAAAAATATTTTTTCAATTCGCACCAGTTGTTCCTGAGATTAGCGCGTTAAAACAAACAAACAAACTCTTCAGCTTTAAAATATTAGTACCTATAGATAATATGAGTTAAAACTGTTTTAACATCCGCCAATTTACCTTTGTTCAGTATCAATATTTTCTATCTCTATAGGTAGTTAGATATGCCTACTTGTATCTATTTATCATAATAAAGTAAACAAAACTGGTAAACAAAATTTCAAAATCGCCTCGTAAAGCCATTGATAACAATTGCCACCTATAGACATTTCAGAAATCAGTAAACTTTTATAAAAATTAGTTTGTCATTCAACCCACGAATTTGTTTTCAACGTTTGTCATTCAAGCACTTTCCATTTTTTTTATTACCCATCTAAAGACCGACCGCAACGACAGTGGAATAACATTTTTAATATCATGACAATATATCCGTTAGCTGACTACGAGCGTTATATCTACTTAATAGCAATATAAAAAACTTAATTTCGGTAATGGAAACCTTTTCGTAGCTTTTGAGTAGATAATTGCAATTAATATATAACTTGATATTTTCAAGCAGCTTTTACGATGAAAATGGATTTTAACCGACTTCAATAAAGAAGGTTATCAAGTCTTCTGAATTGTTTTTTGCGGGTTTGTTACTCGTTTCCTCCATTATTTATGAACCGATTTAAAACTGGATTGTTTCGCAGATGGTCCTATATTTGATTTTTATATTAATTTCTGAGTGGATCATAGCAATATATTAGGCTAAGAGAACTGCCCGAATGAATTTATTCTGCGGGGGAGTCACGGTTCTCAGTAAGGAGGAATACTAATGCCTAATAATAAACTCTTACTTCGGTTCTTAATACTAGTATTTTGCTAAGCGTAACCTCAAAGAAAACTAATTATTTCCGTTCTGGCTCCATCTTGGACCCATTTTCTTTCTGCAAATACCAATGTCAGATATAATAACTGTGTTTGATCCGCTTTCGATGAAATTGCATTGGTTTCGTTCGCGTAGGTACCTACTTATTTAGTATAGTTTACATCTTAGTTGTACCTTGTTCTATGATCTGTCTACAATATTTTTGTAATATTTTGTTTGGTGATAGTTACACGTAACATATCATAGAATAAAATATAAGATAAGATAAGATATTT
Organism: Macaria liturata; assembly: GCA_964023185.1. NCBI lineage: Eukaryota > Metazoa > Arthropoda > Insecta > Lepidoptera > Geometridae > Macaria > Macaria liturata. The sequence continues at coordinate 15,401,122 of OZ026806.1, forward strand.
CTTTAATGTACACCAAAAAATTACATGATAAAAAAAAATTAAAAACTATTTTAATGCACATTGGGCGGCCTTATCGCCTTAGGCGATATAATGTAGGAACATACATACATGCCATAAATGTATAGGTTTTAGGTCATACTACAGTAGTAATATGTATCAGAGACCCCTTGAGAGCATTAACCCTCGTTACCTGTGACGTTACTGAAGGTTGTGACTTTTTTTTTAATAATTCACTGGGACGTTTTCCAGGGCAAATTCAACAGTTTTTCCGTGTCAAAAATCCATAAAACGACTTTACATAAAATAAGAATAAGATTCATACATAAACATAATGTACTTTTTCATTATTGATTTATTTATTGTATGGCATTTTTTAAAATCTCTACTGAATAAATTTATTGTTTTTAAATACGCAATTGCATCTGCAGTAAAGTTAAGGTTTTAAAATCCTCCATTTGTCCGTCATACTTGGTTAGAAGACAGTCAAATACTACGTGCTGGACAGTCTTACTTTTTCATAAGAATACTATAGTATACTTACATCGACCTATGCATCATAACTTTATTATTGATCGTCTCAATCCTGTTTTAATGATATTAGTTCTCAAACAAACTCGGCAGATGCTAGAGTATCTCAAATGAGGTATCTGTTAAACTTTGTAGTTAGTAATTGAAAGAAGCTTCTATAATTCAAGTACATATTTTCATGGTTATGTTTGGACTGTTCACACATTCCACATTCTTCTTTTTCCTGTATGCTTATTTCTCTCCAGCCAAAGGTTGCCTGGATGAGATCGCTTTCAGCGATAAAGCCGCCACTAGTGGCACTAGTTAAGATAATAATTTGTTTTACGTAATGTCTATCTATTAGTGTTTGACTATACGAGTATGTACACATGTGGATGTTATAAATTTAGTGTATAGGTTCATACTCGTGGTTAGATTAGCGTACATTGTTTATTTGTTTATGAATGAATATGTTTACTATTTGTTACTGGACTTCCATAATAATTAAGAAATTAAACGTTAGACTTCTACTTATTTTATATGTAAATCATTCAGGCAAGATAGGTAAGGCGCGCGTGTAATCGCTAAAAATATGACTATGTAGACGTATATAAAAATAGCACGAATGCAGTCAATGATCTTCTATATAAACGAAATATCACAATTTGCATATAGTATCCTAGAAAGTTTACATAACATGCAATTTCATAAAATCTCTGCACAAAGTTTCCTAGAAATATGTAAATCTGTTTAATTAACAAACATAATTCAACTCACAGCTATAATGTATCTGCGTCTTACTGCAAGTTTGTATAAAACTCTATTACAAACACACACGCTTCACTGTAATATATGATGGAACTGAACCACATAGACAACTCACAGCAAAGAAATATTGCGTGTGTCTTTCGACTCACATTATGCTATTTAAATTCACATTTAATACACGCTTATATTATGTCCATAGCCGTAGGTTTCTAAGTGATGTTGTAAAAATTTTGCCAAGGTACAAAAATAGTGATATAAAACCAAATAAGATGGAAGAGATCGCTCTACGCGATAAGGCCGGTCAATGTACCTAGGTTAAATAATATTTCTGTAAATTGTTTTGTATTTTGGTTTTCTGGTGTACAATGAAGCTATATTGATTGATTGTTTAATTAATTGAATAATATGCTTCTGAAATTAAAATATCTTTGAAAGACGGTGTATTATGTCAGTGATATAATAATAAATAACAAAAGGTTAGGTAGGTAATAGGAAATAAGATAAGATTGAATTTTTTTATTGTTCGGCGGAGGGTAAATGTCATATGGATGTGTCTTAGCGTGTAACGTCTATCTACGTCGCTTTGCGGGCTCAAATTAGTCTGGGACTAGGGAGTTGGTACAACTTTAGGAGGTTCCATTTATTCTGCATACTGTTTAATATATGTATTGTATTCTATACTAGCTGTGCCAGCGACTTCGTCCGCGTGGATTAGTTATTATCATAAAAACGGTTCTAGTGAGTTATTCTTAAAAGATAGACATATACTGTCCCAAATATTTTGTTAGATCATTTCAAGAGGAATAATTCTTTCATACATATTTTTTTGATATCTTGAACCGTTTTCGCAGCGCATGCAACGGAAGCCCTCAAAGATGAATAATTTTCCCTGTTTTTTCACAATTTCCATTGTTTCTTCGCTCCTACTAGTTACAGCGTGATGTTATAGCTTAAAGCCTTCGTCAATAAATGGTATATTCAACACAAAAATAATTTTTCAATTCGCATCAGTAGTTCCTGAGATGCTAATCTGTTTGTTTGACAAACAAACAAACAAACGATCAAACTCTTCAGTTTTATAATATTAGTATAGATACAGGGTTATTATCAACGAGTATGATGAAAATCATTTAGCACAAGCATTTCTCCCTTTGGTCTTGTACGTTGTGTGTTGGTACTTCGATATCCGTTTATGAGTACCAAAGTAATGGAACTGCAGCCGCAATCAGTATTTGGATGGGTGACCGTTGTATACAGGTGTAGATAAAAGTTTATTTTTACATACGACACTATAAATGTATAGCTGTCGTATTGGTAGGTACTTAATTAATGTACGGTTCGTTAATTAACGTAAAAACAGGCAGTCCTCAAATAGATCCCACTACTAATATTATAAAAGCGAAAGATTGTGCGTGTGCGAATATTTGCTGTTGTAACTTTTGACCCAAATCATCGCAGGTATCACCGCGGGGCGCTGCCAGTAACTAATACATATAATTTCATATACGTGTATTATTTATTTTTATTACGTTTCTTATAACCATGTACAAAGGACATTGAACCGAAAGCAGAAGTAATTTTATGCATCAATATTCTCGAAACGTTTGGTTTCTGAATAGATTCGATGCATCTAGGACTTTGTTTAGTCTCTTTCTCGTTATTTAAATTGTAAGCTAGCAAATGAAATAGCACTTGCATATGAAAAAAAAAATAGAAAAATTATACAATACAGATAAAGATTTAACCATTTTATTATAATATCGTTGTCAAAACTATATCACTTTAAATATTCATTCATTAACTTTCCATTTGCTTGCCTGATTGTTTATAATAAAGACTTTATTGTTTGTTTAATAGATCAGTGGTTTTTAGAGTACCTATATTATGAAATCTGTCCCTTATGTATTATATATTGGGTCAAATTTTTTCTCCCTTTCAATATAAAGTACTTAACACATGTTTTTCTCATATTTTCAGATCTCATCATGACACTGCTCCACACCATCATCATCATCCTCAGCATTTACAGCTCAACAGCATCCGAAGACGGCTATCTACGATACGTCAAAGATGGCTGCTTCATCCGAGGCGAAGCATTAAACTGTGTCAAATACAAAGCGTTAAAAATCGCCAAAAACACACTTTTTGGAGACTCAAAGAAAAACGAAACAATCAGAGCAAACCACATGATAAGTTTTGTACCATTAGACGATGAAATCATCAAAAATCTAACAGTTTCTGAGAAGGAATCTATTGTGACAGAACCAAGGAGTATTTTGTCGGAATGGACGGAATTGGCGAAGTATTTTATGAAACTGGTCCAAGAGTTCTTCAGAATGAAAGGGCTGAGAGTCAATCTGCCAGAAGGGGCCAGGACTGTTGAAGATGAAGATGAAAATGGTAAGTATCTGTCATCTAGGTATATTTATCTTGCTTATAATATATCACTAGTTATTCTTGCTGTCGAGTATACGATTAAGTGTCATCGAAGCGAATTGATAAAATTATTGCTAATGCCCCTTCGCTTTGTTGCTCGAGTAAAAAAAAAGACCGGCTTTGTAAAACAGGGAAAAAAATCAAAAATTGTATTTTAACCTAATCAGTCTAACGAATTTTTTAAACCTCCATATTTTATTTACATTAAAGATGTCTATCACATATCTTAAAATAACGTGGAAATAACCCACTAGAGTTGGAAAACAAATGGCTTTATAGTAATATCAATTATGGCTTAATTTTTCTTCCCATTCATCGGTTTTGTAAAACGAAATTTAACTGAAACTTACTAGTAGTAATCTTAGCATTGGAAGTGCTAATCATTACTGATTGATTAAAGTCACTTTGTATAAAAAAAGTTTAAGTTACATAAAAATAATAAATAATTATAAACTTTATTTACAATAATAAAACATAAAAACAAGGTAAGAAAAACTAAACATACTACTTCTAACTACAACATCAAAAAGGGGGCACAACACACTTAGAAAATATTTAGAATTAAAATAAAATAATTGAATTCAACTATCCCTCATCCAAGTTTCTTATAAAGCTTTCCAAAACTAAACGGTTATCCCACAACTAATGAAAAACGTATCTCTCTTCAGCAAACGTTTCCCTTCGTTTAGAGATTAGGGTGAAAGCAACGTTGCGGTTAATGCAGTGCTGAGAACAGGACGTGACCACAGGTTTTGTTGTTTGTTTTTTGACCGATATCAAAAGAGGACGTTATTAATTTCAACCTGTATGTATATTCAAAATCCATTTATTTATGGCGAAATAAAGGTATTTACAAAGGCGGTATTATGTACATATGAGTGCGCTATATTTCCACCCACAGGTATGTATGTACCTATGTGATATTGTAGGAATCGGATAGTATTTGAGTTTAAGTATATATATTTATATATTCTCAGTAAATTAGGTATAATGTTATGTGCAAAACTTCGTACTAATGTTAGTCATGGATTTAAAATTTAGCATGCGCAATGAAAAAAATTGTTTATTCTGAATAGGCGTAAAAATTTAATTAATTTTAAATTATATTTATTAATTACAAAAAAAACTCATTAAAAATATCCCAATAACGTAAAGTATTAGGTAGGTAATCTCTCAGAATCCGATATGAGTGTTGAGAACGGACTTAATTGAACTGTAGGTTTAGTCTTTACATCACAGTGTTATTTGTCTTACATTTTGTGTCTGCACCTTTAGGAAATAAGTAAAATCTTTACAGAACTGCCTCAATATAATTACACGTTTAGTCCACAGTTGACGTCAATCATCGACCATTATCATGCCTCTGTCAAAAGATAATTAAGAAAGATGTTTCAACGAAAAAATGTATTCAAACCTATAAACAATTGACGTCCGAACCGCCATAAGTCAAAAGAAACGAACCCGTTTCAAATGAGTCCAATTACGAACCGTGGCCAAAAGTCAAATTAATGTCAAATTGGAATTTTAATTTCTTCCGTAAAGATGGGGTCGATTTAGTAGGTCGAGACCTTTGATCCGTTCACTTTTAGCTGTGACTGATGTTTGTGTAATTCGATTTTGTTTTGATGTGAAAAGTTCTTGATATTAGTGAGATATTTAGATTATACAAAAATTAAAAAAATATTAAAAAGAAAATAGAAATTTATATGAAGGAAATAAAAATCTAAATAAAAATTCTAACATAATATTTTCATTTTCGCCACTAAAAATATAAACAAGTGGCAGTGTCATATTAAGACGAGGAAGAGATCTTTATTATTTAAAGAAAGGAGTGCCTATATAAGAAGACTTCCTCCTCCTTTTTCGTATTTCTCATTACTGAGGGTTGTGACTCCCCCTCAAAATAAAAACGAATGCTTGTGTACCTTTTAAATCTCATTATCTTTCAAATTCCAGCTCGTGGTAAGAAGAAGAAACTGGCAATCATAGTCCCGCTCCTAACTCTGCTGGCTGCTGTCAAAACTAAGTTACTGCTGATCCCAGTCCTGCTATCTGTGTTGCTGATCAAGAAGCTGTTGTTGATTGCTGCGTTGCTGTTGCCGAGCTTACTCAGCACTTTGAAGGCTTGTAAGGTATGACAGAGGATTTATATCGTTTTATTTTTTAATTATTACATGCTTGGTCTTATAATAGCAACCAAATGGAAACTAAGTCGGCAAACGACTGTGGCAAAGCCGTTTATTTTGTCTCAGTTGACATCAAACGTGAAAATAAATGTCCATTAGACGACAGTGACAACTTAACATCAGGCCGTTTGATTATCTGCTTTATATGTATATTATTAAAAGACGGTAAGTCCCTAAGTGCAGGAAGACCTGTGCAACGGTGGCTGCATGATATAAGAAAGTTAGAAGGAAACATCTGGGTAAGAACAAAGAACGCAAGACAGGGAGTATTGGCGTAAGAGGGAGGAGGCCTATACCCTGCAGTGGGTCTCATTAGGCTGATGATGATGATGAAGTCGCTAAGGCCGGTTGAAAACCTTTGACTCTAAGTTTGGCTACTCTCATACGATATGAAATGGAAAGAAATTAAAACATTATTACTTCGGTTGAAACTTATAAGTTTTTGCTAGAACCTGGCTTGACCTTTAATGTCTAGACCACAAAAAGACATTAGCTTTGCTTTAGCAGCTATATAAGACATTAGCAGCTTTAGAAATCTATGTCTAGTTTTTGTTAAATTTGTAAGACAGATTTGAGTCATAATCATGAAACCCATTTTTCTTATACACTTAAACAGAAAATTTAAAAAAATTGTACCATTTGCAACAAAATTTAAATTATATTCAAACGTACAATTTCATGAGTTTGGATGTTACAATAAACGACGAATAAACTACTCTGTCATTTTAAGCAAGACACTCTTACATATCGAACCCTTAAAAACTCCTATCAATATAATTTTGGAATACACACACACACACACACACACATACACACACACACACACAACCACACACACACAATACACACTTTCATAAGTGACTCACTTATTAGAGTTTGGGCAAAAACATATGATTATAATTATGCGCAGTTTTACATGTTAATCCACATACATACAAACCTACTTACCTACTTATTGTTTCTTAAAATCTTTGAAAACTTGCGGATTATCATAAAATAGTCTCGTCTGCAGCAGAAGTTTTTTAATCAATCGTTTAGGTTGTAAAGTTTCGTAGCTCAGCGTAAAGTACAAGCAAAGTCAAATAAATTACTCAACAAGAGAATAAAGCTTTTTTGAAGGGTCCTGCAAAAGGCATTTAAGTAAATAGAAAAATCTGAGGTTTGAGGAAAAAGGGTATTCAAATTTTGAGTTATAAATGTATATCATTTAAAAAGTAGATATATCAGAATGAAATAACAGAAAAGTAACTAACACAATTACGTAATGACAGACACACACCTTATATCTATTTCTTTATCTATTTTATCTGTTTCCATACCATTATTACCTATATGTGACAAATTTTCAGAGTTTAAAATACTATAAATCTACAATAAACATATGTATGAAGCTCTAACTAAAACGCCTTGAGGCTATATATCTAGCCCATAAAAGAACCTAAACGTCTATAAGTACATAATAATCTATGCCTATACATATAATAAAATTGAAGAGGGAAAGTCGGAACATTGAAGATATTTAAAAAAATATGTGGGAATACTTTTCATCCTGAAATAATGCGAGTGAAGCTATGGGCTGTATGTCCGCATAGGCTCTAAATAAAACGACTTGAGGCTATAAATCTAGCCCATAAAAAACCTAAACGTCTATATGTACATAATAATCTATCTATACACTATAATAAAGTTGAAGAAGGTCACAAGTCTGAACATTGAAGATATTTAATAAAAAAATTAGACATACTTTTATTCCTGAAATAATGCGACTACCAGTCTGAAATATGTTTACTTTAATGTAAACAATTTGTGAAACAAAACTTATTAAAAGTCCTCCATGCATTTATTTCGCATATTACATTATCTTTTTTTGCACAAATCCCAACAATTTTGTATAATGAAAATCTCCAAAAGTGACAAAACGCGACCATTAAATGAGATTATTTGCACGAGTTAACAACAAATCTGCTCCAGAAGAGATGTGTCCAGAAAACTAATTCAGACGTGGCTTTTACAAATTTGATGTTTCATTTAAATATACATGTGGTAGTACAAAAAACAACATATTTAAAACATTTATTACTTGAATTTGAACCTTCTTCTATCCAGTACATTCAAAACATTAAAAAAAAAAAAACAATTACAAGACAAACTCTTTCTTGTCGCTTACTCTGGTAACGTCAAAACGATCCAGTCAAGCGACACAATCCAAATTTTGCGGTAAGTAATCATTAATCATTACCGGTCTGGTTTATAAACCTACAATTTTTTTTGTGGAAACTTTTAAATAATCGAATGTAAATGCTAGATTGAACTTTATTTGAATGCGCGTAGTATAATAATATCATACCTCAAATCAATTAGTTTTTAAATAGGGTGTGTCTGTATATATTAAACTGCACCTGCTGCATGCGATGTATCATCTTAGTTTTATGATAATATTGGATACTAAGATTTTATATTAAAACTAATGAGTGCTCGCGGCTTCGCTCGCATTAAGAAGTAAAACTTGCATCCCCTATTTCACCCCCTCTAAAAGTGGCATTTACAAAAATCCTTTCTTAGCGGATGCCTACGTCTTATGACGTAAGAACTCTTATGGCGGATTGGGCTGAAATTTGGAATGAAAGTAGATGACATCTTCCAGTGGTTTTGGCTGTGCGTTGATAGATCACAATGTCAGTCAGAGTTTTATATATTTAATGAAGTTTTAGGTATATATTTAGATAAAGTAAACAAATTCACATATAAGAACGCTCTTAATAATATTACTTCTTGTCGTATTATTTTGAACGTAAGAAACTATGTGGTCAAAAATGGATCATGCATGAATATTTCTCAAAAGAAAAATTCCGTGCCTTGTATTACCTAGAGAACAACTGACCTAATCTCAATCGTTTGTCAAATGTACTAATAGCTCACCCAAAAACCCTTTGCGGCTATTGCAAAAAAACAGGCGACCATTTGCTTTGTTTATTTTTGGGATGCGGTTTCATGCGTAAATGATTCAGTTGATAACTGCCCAATTAAGCCTTGGATCTCAAATAATGATGTTTTTTTACCAAGATGTCTGCAAATATGGAGCGAGAAGTTAGCTGCTTTTTTACACGGAATGGGTTTGCACTTGACCATAATTCGTTTGATAGTTAGCGATCATTACGGTCTCGGATGGAGCGTGCTTACTTTTTAACCGACTTACAAAAAAGGAGGTTATCAAGGCTTTTGAAAGTTTTTTATTTATTTTGGGATCGCTTTAGTGAATGCCTGCGGCTTCGCGTTGATTCGCGTTAAAAGCCTATGTCACTCTTAGATCACTATTTTATCTCCATACCAAAAATTAAGATGACCCGTCGTTTCAGAACATGCAACATATCACCAAACATTCATTTGCTTGGTGTCATAGGCTTAACAATCATTCCCTTCAGAAGTCTCTGGGGCGCTCTGACAACCCTTGAAATCAAGTGGTCCTCACAGAGGAATTAACTTCACTTAAACCCTTCATAAATAAAATAAAATGAGTTTTCTTATTTTGAGGCATTACAAACCCATATATACAAAAAAATATACTTATAATACTTACCAAAACCTAAAAGGAACTGTGAACATCATTTTGCTGAATGTACAAAAATTTAATTCGGTTCAGAACGGAATAGCATAATTAATGAAAATAAACTAATACCAAATGGTATCTCTTTTTGGTTCAGACAGCAGTCTCCCCTCGTAATAATAGAAAGAAATAAATAATAACATTTATTGAGACATACAAACTTAAACTTACTTACTTACTAAACTTACATGTTAAGATTGTTCTTGACATTCCATAAGAAAATACTTTGGCAGTAACAATATAAGGCAATTTTACTGACATCTACATCAAAGAGTTCGAACATGTACTCTTATTTAATATCGTTACAGTCGTACCTCTTGATCGCTCCAATTCACGCAGTAATAGCATATATTCGACTGACAGGTAAGGGCGTAGTCATCTTCTACATATTTCAATTGTTTTATTTAAGCTAGTGGACCCCCGCGGCTTCGATTGCATTATTTCAGGATTAAAAGTAGCTTATGACATTTGTAAGACATCATACTACCTACATACCAAAAATCATGATGATGGGTTCAGGCGTTTTTGCGTGATGAGCGTTAAAATAAACAGACAAACAGAAACACAGAAAAACAGTCACCATTTTCGACCTTCTTCAGCTTTATTAGGTATATTTTTAGGTTTGAGAAAGAAAAGTACTCGTAATATTATGTGCTAAATCAAAATTATAAATTAAAAGTAAAAATGTACTTATCTAAAATATAATACCTACTTATTTAAGCATGGCAGGTTGCCAGCATATGCAGTCTAGTAATAACTTTAATACGACTCAAGAGGGAGTAACTGTTACAGACTACAACTTGGTTCACAAAATAAGCTTACAATAATATTGTCAAGAATGCAAACTTAGCAAAAATAAAAACAAGTTCCCAAAAAACACATTGAGATTTAAAAAAATACGATAGAAAATTTGTATCATTGTGAACAAAACTCTAGTTCAATTCCAAGCATATAAGCAGGGAGCTCAGTATTTGACGGGTTAACTCCCTTCAACGTATGATTATGGACTAGCGAGACTATTTCTAGGTTTCATATTTACTCCTTTACGAATACGGTGGCAATAGTGAGCGGAATGGTTCTCTATGTAGCAGGGTAGATTATTGGGCAGATACATCGTGGTGGGCGCCCAGATCTTTCTACGGAAGACACACGTCTTCGGATAATAGTGGTCCTCAAACATGTCGGTTTCCTCACTATGTTTTCCTTCACCGTTAAGTGAGTGCAAATCCACACATAACATGAAAATACAAGTCATTGGTATAGGGGCGGATTCAAACCAGGATGAAAAGCAGACACTGAAACCGCTGAAAACGCTCGCTTCAAGTTATTCCTTTCAAACGGTGTACCTTCTTTTAAATAAATGTTTGCGAAAGCGTTTTCTGCGAACTACGAAAGGTCATAGATATTTAAAAGTTTCTGATTTTGGAGCACAGAAAAAATAATGCGTTAGTAATCTGTACGAGTATATCCCTGAAACAAACATGAGTAATAATAATAATATTTCGGGACATTGCACACAGCGCCATCTAGCCCCACACTAAGCAAACGCTTGTGTCGTGGGTACTAGATAACGGATATAATACATACATACTTTTCTTTTGTAAATACATACTTATTATACATACAAACGACCAGACTCAACACAAATAAACAGTTTGTTGTATTCCAAGAATATGTTGACTTTTATTTATTTTTTATGTATGTTTTATGGAAAATCTTATTTAGAATAGTTCCAAATTTCTGCGTATATTTTTTCTATTATTGGTTTTAACTACAAATACCACATACACACACATACAATATATAACGTATGAATTTATTGATTAGTAACTTAGTTTGAGGCTAGATGGCGCTGTGTGATAGATATGTCCCAGAATATTTATTTTTTATTGTAAATACGTTTATTGAAGATAAATCAACTTCAATAAAAAATCTGATCAAATTTCTCCTGTTTTTATATCCGAAATGTCATTTTAAAACTTCAAAAGACGAGACATTTAAACGAATAAAAATCCAGCCTTTTTAATATGTTGCAAAAACACACCTGTCCCATTCATTAACAAACCTTTCCCAAAAGCAATTACGAACGACATTGGCCACCACGCTTGGGACTTTCAGAGACAATATTATTTTAAGACTCCACTATGTTATCACTTGTGATTTTTTTAATGCATATCGTGGAAGGACGTACTTAGATAATTCACGTAACGAATCTATTCGCTGGGGCAGTCACGACCATCATTCATGAGGAAATACGACTCAAAGAGAGAAAGAATTAATATAGTATTTGACTTAATGTACATGTTCACTTAAGCTGTTATATAAGTAACTAGTGGGTGCTCGCGGCTTCGCTCGCATTAAGAAGTAAAACTTGCATCCCTTATTTCACCCCTTTAAAAGTGGCATTTCCAAAAATCCTTTCTTAGCGGATGCCTACGTCATAACATCTACCTTCATTCCAAATTTCAGCCCAATCCGTCCAGTGGTTTGGGCTGTGCGTGGATAGATCACTATATCAGTCAGTCAGTCAATCAGTCAGTCAGTCACCTTTGAGTTTTATATATTTAAGTAATTAATGGCTACCACGAGGTCAGAAGATTCGAAACATTATGTGACAAAGTTTTGTGTACAAATAAATAATTTTGTATTATATATATTATACCTATATAAATATATTATTAATAATATATTGTTTTGTATAATTGAAATAAATAAATGTACACGAGTGCTAATTCAGCAACCTGGTGGTCAAAAATCTGAAATTACTCTTCTTATATTTCGAAGTAAAGTAAGAAATATTTGCCTGTAGTTGTGTGCTACTGTTTCACTTGTTTTAGATTAAAGCTCATAGATTATAAGCACCGCAATGTTGCCTAGAATATTTTACAGTCATCTAGAACAAACCTTTAAGCAATACTTTGGTTTGATATTCGAATTACCCATACTATCTTTTTTTTTCGTCGTTTTGTTTGTTTCTATATTCATTATCAAACACAAATCAATAGGCAGAGTTCTGACGCATTTATGGCAATAGTAACAGCTAGATTTGTGCCAATAGCGTACTTTTTTTACGTCAATTGGCATTTATGTGCTAAGCTCATTTCATAATTAGTAGTCTAAATAGTAAAATATCCTTGGACCGGCCAAACGAATTTAAATGCCTATAATTAAATCACGCATACGTTTTAAGAGCCCGTTCCGATACAAAGCAAAGATCGGTTGCGGTTTTGTAATTATTGAATTCACCCTTTAGGGTGGAGTTACATCAAGCGAGCTTTCGCTACCCCCACCACGTCAAATTCTTTTAGTGTAAACAGGCGTAGAGCATTCTATCAAGAACACTGTTCTTAGTGCATTCGCACAGATTCTATAGAATGCTCTAAGAATGCTCGCTCGCTCGATGTAAACGGCGCGCGAGCAGAAAGTTACTTGGAGCGTTCTTGCGTGTTCAGACTTTGAGCGGTCTTTTCAAAGTGTTCTTGTGTTCTAGCGAATGTATACATAATATTAATATGTAGATAGAAATAATGCTCTTGTTCTATGCTCCTATGCCTTATGCCTTAGCTCTATGCTCGTTTAATGTAAATCCACCTTTACACGTATAGCATTCTATTGTAATGTGGAAATACATTATTAGAAGTGTCATGGGTATAACTTCTTATAAGGGACAAGTTCTCGAGCCTATTTACTGCTTTCTTTTTTACATGTTATTGTTTTGCACTTGACTTTAATTAGCCTGATGGTAAGCAATCGTTATGGTCTAGGACGGAGCATGTTCACGACTTGCTTACCTAGTTAAAGCCGATTCTCTCTTTTTTTTTTATTCAGAGGCGTCTAAAATAATATACCTACATAGTTAGGTACTAATTCATTTAAAACTTTATTATGTTACTATTTCTTTTACTTATAGTTACAAAAAAAGTTTTATGGCTATTTTAATCTAAAAAGAAATCTAAATAAAAATAAAATAAATAAATCTAATAAAATCTAAATCTAAAAAAAAACACTGTAATCAAATATTGAAATCACTCCGTCTGCCTAAATAGCTATTTGCTATTGATATTGACTCAGGCGCTATCACGGCAAGCATTTTGCTACTAAACCAATTATAAATGGATTAACACGCGCTTAGGCTTTCTATCTAAATTTATTTTTGTAACTCAGATTTTTTGATGATACAGATTACAAATTAGTAAGACCCTCCAATGAATTGAAATTAATCATTTTATTCAAATAAGTCAATAATTCAAATAATGCCAAAGTGATTTTGTATTTCTTTTACAACTTAACAAAGCGATGGTTCATTCATCATGTTTTTCGATCATCATCATCATCATCATCATCGGCCCACAGTCGTCCACTTCTGGACATAGGCCTCTCCCAAGGCACGCCACTCAGCCCGATTTTGTGCTTCTCGTCTCCACCTATTTCCTGCTATCTTCATGATGTCCTCGCTCCACATAGTGGCAGGGCGCCCTAAAGTACGTTTTTGGTTACGAGGGTATAATATGGGCTTCTATTTATCCTAAAAACCGCGTGCATCTACAGCTTTTATTTACTATAACTGTTTAGGTACTGTTTGTCTTTCTTCATAATTACTATCTCTCTCTTTGGAGTCGTAATTCCTCATGACTGAGGCTCGTGACTCCCCCGCAAAACGAAGTCGTTACAAGAGTTCTCTTGGGTAGATACATCGTGGTGGGCGCCCAGGTCCTTCCACGGAAGACGCATGTCCTCGGATATTGTGGTCCTCAGACATGACGGTTTCCTCACGATGTTTTCCTTCCCCGCTAAGTGATTGTAAAATCCACACATAACTTAAAAATTAAAGTCATTGGTGTAGGATTCGGACGAGGGTACGTCTGGATGAAAAGCAGGCACTAAAACCGCTGAGCCACACTCGCTTAATAATCACTATAACGACATTGATTTTCCTTTATTTACCGCTAAAATTTCAGCGCAACGTTGACTAGCTTGTCAACATGACTTCACTTAACACTGTCTTATATAACTGTCGTGCCAGTAAATAATAGACAAATAAAAAAAAACAATATTATTTATTGTTAAATAAAAATGTATACAAAAATATTAATTATATATTTTTGTTACAGGTATATTATATATATTTATTACATTAACTTATCATATTACTAGCTCTAAATAGCTCATCGTATTATTTTAGAAAACAAAGATACGATACGTTTTCAATCCACTATTTCACCACATTGGTATAGATAGATACACATATGAGTCATATTTTTTATCACACCTGCGGTATTTGTATCAATAAAAGCGCTACTTGTAAGCACTTGTTGAAGTGAATGCTTTTATTGATAACTTTGTGCTTCTGCCGGTCCATTAAACTTTATAAATGTAGGTGTTTATATTTTAGTTGAAATTGAAATCAATAGATTTCTTTTTAATTTTGAACACATATGAAGCGCCGGAACTCAGCTAGCGGAGGCAATCGCATGCGATTACCAATGTTAAGCAAAGGTTGACGCGGTCACTTCTTGGATGGGTGACCGAAAAAGTGACATTCCTTTTTGGGCGTTTCTGTGGGTCAGATTTACACACGACACGTTAAATTGTAGGTCCTGGCTAGTACGGTAGTCGTTAAGTCATGTCGAAGGCCCTTAGGGCGGTTTGATAAACTCTCGACACCAGAGTAAGTTCGATAAAAAGAAGAAGATGATATGAAATTCAACCACTTCATCATCTGAAACGATAGCCGCACAATCGTCTCTGTGTCTGAAGGTGGAGCATGCTTGTTCTTGAATAGAAATGACTCCCAATCGAGACTCCTGAAAAACACAGATGGGCTAAAAGGCAGACATAAGCATCCGATATTATTTTTGAAAATACAAATGAAATGTTCTGTAACCCAATGTTTAGTTCAAAATTTACCTTTTTATTACTATACTATCTGTGACCTGTGGTTGTACCTGCACAAGTCATATAATAGTGTAATTAACACACCTTAGCTTAAATACATAGATTATGACTCATCATTTTTTGCTAAGTAACTTTGCAATGAAACGAAAGGATTTATAGATAGACAGAGTCTTAGATTATGACTCATTATTTTTTCCATGAAGGTTGAGCCAACGAAACTTTTTTTTTCATGATCTAACATCATCATTATCTCGTTCCAGCATCACCACCCGATGTCTCACTACTCCTACTTCGGCAGCAATGATGCGAGCGACTACAACGCTGATTACGGTAGCACTTACGCATATTCTTCCGGAGGAGGCTACGGCAAAGACTGGGCGTCGAATAGGGCGTATAACCTTAAACATAGACCCACACCCGCGCCGGCCTATGTTACTGCTCCGGGGGCTATGGCTTAGGAATGGAAAGGAATAGGTAGATTTAGAATGTATGTTATAAATTGAAAAAAAAAAACAAAAGAGAATTGTGAAATTCAAACTTTAAGTACCTAAGTGAAAGAAATGTAACAGTTCCATTTACCTACCTACGTATGCAGTTTTTAGACGCGCGTTTTGAAGCATTCTTAGATTTTTTCGGGTGATTTACAAAACGACCCGCCGTTATGTAACAAAAAAACTACAAATAATTTTAATCTGGATATTAATTTAGTTGTAAGACTCACACACTTAATTTAGTTTTATGATAATATTCATTGTACAAAACAAATTTGATAGAATAATTAGTTAGGAAATATAAATCGGAGAGTTAGAAAATATTAATTTATTCTAAGCTAAGAACCTTATCCTGAATACTAACTGTATTTATGTAAAACTAATTGTAATAATTTATTTATATATAATTAAATGACTTTTATACAAACCAGCCTTTTATTGCTACTTTTAAATAATAAAATAATTAATTGTGTGGTGATAAACACTCGTAGATCGTCGTTAGTTGATTTTCTTCCAACTTCTAAAAAAAATATTTCATACTAGCTGGTGCCCGCGACTTCATCCGCGTGGAATAGTTACTACCATAAAAACGGTTCTAGTAAGTTAACCTTAAAAGATAGACATATACTGGGTCAGACATTTTGTTAGATTATTTCAAGAAGAATAATTCTTTCATATATATTTTTTTGATATCTAGAACCGTTTTCGCAGCGCACGCAACGGAAGCCCACAAAGATGAATAATTTTCCCCGTTTTTTCCACATTTTCCATTTTTTCTTCGCTCCTATTAGTTGCACCGTGATGTTATATAGCCTAAAGCCTTCCTCGATAAATGGTCTATTCAACACCTGAGATTACACCTGTTCCTGAGATTAGTGCGTTCAAACAAACAAACAAACTCTGCAGCTTTATAATATTAGTAAGTATAGATTATGTATTGTAAATCCAAGTTTTGTGCTATGTAAACTGTATTGTATTTTTTGCTATCTAGTTCACTACTGGATTATTTATATAAGCCTGTATTATAAGCAATTACGCTAGACTCCATCATTAATTTAATGGGTTAGCCACTATATTTCAAACTAAACTTAGACTCGACCCTAACGGTCGACAAACGATCGGTAACAGTTAATTGATATCGGTTTACCAATTTGATTCCCAATTTATTTCCCTTTGTCCATTTCGCTGTTTCCTAAAAGCTACCGGCCGTATACTGATTTCAAAAAGAGACTTTTACAGCAGCGGAGTGAGGAGTTAAGTTGGTACTTACATTATTATTGTAAGGAAAAGGTTTGTAAATGTAAATGTGTAAGTTTGTTGCTTTTTTATGAATGAAGTGCTAAAATACTGAAATTTTGCTCATATCGTTCTAAATTATTTTACAAAATTTGCCTGATGGTAACCGATAATTGCAGTCGTAATGAACTATGTATGTAAACTAATTTATTACATAACAACAAAATATCGTTTCTAATCGCTTAAATGGCAGTTAGTATATAGCTACAGTATCTACATAGACTATTAGATATAGGTATGCTCCATCATGAACTAAAAGTGACCTGATAGTAAAGTTACTGACTGTCGCGTATCTGAATTTCTTCGTCAATTTCATTGATCAGTTTAAATTATTTTTATTTTAAATTATGTTTCACAAAACAGGTCCCACACAAATACTGTATTGGTTAATTACAGTACCTACTTTCTACAATATGGAGAGATTTAAATTGCTATTTTCAAACACCTATCTGAGCTGCCAAAGTGCTGCATCGCTCTGGAGTTTCACATGTCTATAGGCGACGGTGACTGCTTACCATCAGGCAGACAGCCAGGCTTAATGCCACTTTCTTATGAAAAAAAACATCGAAGTTGATCGATTGTATTATTAAAGTTATAATAAATCTTGCATT
This sequence comes from Macaria liturata, assembly GCA_964023185.1. Taxonomy (NCBI): domain Eukaryota; kingdom Metazoa; phylum Arthropoda; class Insecta; order Lepidoptera; family Geometridae; genus Macaria; species Macaria liturata. The sequence continues at coordinate 15,418,916 of OZ026806.1, forward strand.
GAATATATATCCTGATTTATTTATCCTAAGTCCGTCCATACATATTTATTACCCAAATATTTACCGAGCCTCATTCTGGGCCGAGTAACACATGTGGGGAAATCGTAACTTTTTCCATACGAAATGAGGTCGGAATGAAAAAATCCGAAACGTTAGGCATACTTACTTGCTAACAAACGAAACGAGTGAAAATTGCTCGAAAAATTGGAATAAATTTGCTACTTTTGCCTGTACGTTGGAATGATTATTGAAAGATTTGGAATACTTTTTCGGTAAATAAGGTAAAGTTGCCAATAAATAACGATGATTGGGAAATTCTATAACTTTGGAAGACGCTTTGTCGTAGTAAGGTAGGTAACTAAGTCATAGTAACATTTAAATAATTACTGGAACTGTTTACAAAAGAATCTGAATTCTAACTTAACTAATAAAATATTGAAAAAACAGCATAACGGATCTTCATTATTTTTGGTATGTGGGTAGTATGAGGTCCCGGAAGTGTTATAGTCCTTTATAGACCTTTTATCCCGAAATAATGCGAGCAAAGCCGCGGCCGTCCACAAGTATAAGAATAAATGATTATTTTTATTATGAATAGAAGGAATTGTAACATAGAATAGGTATAATAGTTGCTTAGTCATATCACAGGCCCTGCTGGTGTTCAAAATCACTTAACACTCGAGTTTGCCACTCTCAATGTTATTGCACTAGTTTCAAATTATTGTATATGTTTCTTGTGTCTTGTATGTGTAATATATACGAGTACATATAATATAGCCCTGCAATACAAGGTCCTTGTGATACTTAGTGCAGAGCTCAGTAAATATCACCAAATCAATCGGCCGTTTGAACATGAAGAAGTAACAAACACACACATATCACACACACACATCAAACACACATATCAAGCACATACTTTCCTTTTATTATATCAGTGGAAAAGTGGCAAGTGATATAGTACGATCTAACAAGATCTTGTTAATATAACTTAATAAAAAACAACTACCTCTTTAACTGCTTAGTTGCATTCGCAAAAGCTAACCTATAGTATATTTTAAATTCGTACTTGCATTCATTTTGCATTTAACTTAGGGCATTTGCACTGCGCTTAGTGCGTCGTTAAGCACTTTACGAGAGCCACCGGCGCTTAAGTGAGGTTTAAGTTATAAAGTTACAAACTCGTAACTACTTAAACGCAACTTGAGGGCGTAATAAAGGAGTTATTGATCTGCCTAAGGCCAAATGGTCAATAAATGATTGTTTCGTTTACTTAGGTTTACTTGGATTTAACTTGGTTAGTTATACTGGGTTGATAAAAGCTTATGCAAAAGTTTTATTAAACTTCCGTAGAAACAACTTTGGTTGTACGTCTTTTGAAATATGCATTAGATTGATAATATTAAAAAAAATAACATAGAATACTCATTGACCACTTATACTCGGGCACTTCCATGAATAGGATGGCAAATATATTGATTTTGAATACTTACATCTTTACTCAGAAAACTCACTTTTCTCCACATTACTTCGTACCGCAAGGTTGTGGAACTCCCTGCCTGACTCTCTGTTCCCTACGCACTATAATCCAGCGATCTTCAAAGCGAGAGTGAATCGGTTCTTATCGGGTAAGCACGCTCCATCTTAGGCCATAGCCTTTGCTTGCTATCAGGTAAACTATGGCCAAGTGCAAACCCGTCCAAGTTAAAAAAAAAAAACATTATAAAATGTTCTACAAATTTCTATATGCAATGCATTTAAGGAAATCTGATACATTCTCTCTGGAAGACAAATTGCCCAATTTGTAAAAACATTTCATGAAAATCTCCGCCATTTCAATAAAATGGCTGAAACTTTTCCACTGCATGCTTTCAAGAATATTCTTTATTTTTTCTTATCAATAAAAAAAAATGTTTAATTTTGTTAAAAATCATATTAAATGTTAAGCTACGTAGCAGTTATTACAACTAATATACAACTAAAACTATTACTTTTTTCTGGCTATCTATCATAATATGGTAGTCGTTAAGCTATGTCAGAGGCCCTTAGAGCGGTTTGAAAAACTCAAGATACTTAAGTTGGCCACTCTCATAAAAATTTACTTACTTCTTTTGCCAATATAGAATGTAGATTTTATTTAAATTTCACTCAAAGGAAATTCTTATTTTGTTCAGCAAAAATTTTCATAAGCATGACATGAAGAATGAAAAATTGTTGTTCGTACAAGAAAATCTTTCCTCAAATATTTTATTATGAAACGTCAGGTTTCAGAATTACGTCACTTAACTCGTTTCATGACCATGAATAAAAGAAGCTACTATACACACGCAATTTTAAATTTATGAGCAAGTATATAACAAATTATACTACGACGACGTTACATGCTCGAGATTTCTATATTAACTATTTAGTCTCACTTCTGTATGTACTAGGCGTCACACTTTTTATAGCTGTGAAAAAAAAAACTTTTGAACAAATGTCACTGTCAATGTCGCGCCTGTAGCGCCGTCCTCCTGTCAAACCTCATTCTTTTCTTGTGTGCGGGCGTCGCAACATCATAAATTTCGTTAAATTTTACTATTTGAATTTTTCGTGGAAAAAGTGTTTATTTCATGTGTTCAAGTGGTAAATTAGGAAAAGGAGCATCGGAATTTTAAAATAACCTCAAAAATTCGACGTTTGGTACAAAAACTAAGCAATTCATCAACCAGCTCAAAGGATAAAGGTTAGTGCAACTACTAACTTACCAAAGCAATCTTACTGCATTTATTCATCATCGATTTTCATTTTCTTGGTATAATCTTATATAATTTATAAAACTAAGTATACAGAACAGATCGTAAATTTAGATTTTTTTTTCAACAAATGATGTAACTATCTTGTTTTGAAATACCCACATTTTGTCATGTAGATCGGAAACATGACTTTTCTAGCAATGTTTCTCTAACGATCTTTTTTCGATGTACCGACATATTTGTTGTTTTTGTTACAAATACAATACAACAAAATAATAATTTATTTATTACCATTTTCTTACATACATTGTTCTACAGTTTATTCAATGTAAAAAGAACTAGATTTTCTAACCTATAACGGTTATTTTGTTTGTGATTCATATTTATTTGAGCACGGTTGATAACAAACTAGTCTAGTGGCATAACGTGATTATGTACAATGACTTTAAAAGTGTACTGCTTCATAGCATATTAGCAAATGTTCAGTTTAGTGGAATACAATACCAACATACAATAAATGTATATATTGGGCGTTGAATAAAGCACGATTGATAAAGAGTTAGTCTAGTGGCGTAACGTGATTACGTATAATGACGAAAGTGTTACTACTTTATAGCAAATAAACAATAAACAATTATTAAATTGAGTGGCATACAATACCTATATTTAATAAACATGGAGGCGTTATACTCCGTGACATTAGAGCGCGGTTGATAACGAATTAGTCTAGTGGCGTAACGTGATTACGTGCAATGACTTTTAACAACAAAAAACAAAGTCTTAGATATCAACTAGTGAACTTTAAAAATTAAAATGTTCTTACTATTTTTACTATATCAGTGCAACTACAACAAACCTATAATTACCACAGACTATAATTTGCTTAGTCTGTTTTGAGCCAATTTAATAAATAGGTGGTACTTTTATTTTGTTCAGTTATTAGTTACGCCAGAATCAATTTTCTGTTTTGTATTTAAGAACTAAAAAAAATATATATGAGTCAAGAAAATTAGTAAGACTACAGTTTTGTTTGTGGTAGTTTGGTTTTGTTTCAGGTGGACTAGTCAAAATGTTTGTCTATCACGCATAAATAAATTCATCTTTTTTATTTTTTATAGCTTTTATTTGGTCGAAAGTTTCAAGAGACTCCAAACACCATTAATCAGAGCTTTAGGTTCTAGTCAACAAGCCCTTCATTCCCTTTTCCCGTATGTCACAAAACAAGCTTTCCAAGCTCCGTAAAAGCTTTCCCAGTCATTGTAGGAGCCTATTGTCCCTCTGCATTCATCCATCTAGAGCAACTACAAGTATTAAATGGTGACATAGTACAATCAAGGACATGCTTTACAAATAAAAATTGACGGAAAAATATATTACCTACTCTAAAAAAAATATATTTGAAAATCGCAAAAGAAAAAGTCAATAATAATCAAGGATGCCGAATGTGAGCATTTTTGCTTGTAGTTCTTATTTAATATATTGTACAAGAGTTATTTTCTAACTAATTATATTCTAGTGGTGACAATGTCAACTAACGACTAGCGTAGTACATACTATGACAAATCATTGGCAAAAAAATAGTGTCAACCGACAAGGCCCGAATGTAATGCCACGTATTGGTCAATTCCTTCACAAAATACGTCAACACATTCAAATCATCATCATCATCATCATTCACAGCCCTTGGGATCCCACTGCTGGGTATAGGCCTCCCTTTGTATGTAAATCATAATAGTCCTTATAATTTACGTAGCGAACGGCTTTTCCATTATACTGCGCTATGGCAGTAGTGTGTGTTTTGTAGTGCCGCCATGTTTATTACACTATAATGGTCATATGGGGAATTAGAGGACGATAACGTTAATTAAGCTTGTACCACAGAAGTATATTCGAATATTATATTTAAAAAGTTAGTGAGATTTTTTATTTCCTGCCTAAGCCATCCTTGGTTATTTGCGCCTTATGTTCAAGAAAAAGTTATATGCACTGTAAAAAGCCAGGGCAGAGTATTTGTTACAACAGCCTGATATATTTATTTGACCAAAAGATGTAATTTAATGTATGTTTTTTTAACAATTAATAACCCCTATAGCATACAGTTACACTAAAATTAAAGTAACGGATCCAATTCACTACCAAAACGCAACAGGAAATAAAACAAACTAAAACAGATCATTTATTCAAACATTCATAGAGCAGTTTCCACAATTTACATTCTGACGTCCATACAAAATAACTTAAAACGGATAAAATTTGTACTAAGAAATTCCGATAAAATCTGTCGTTAAAATCTGTAACTTAGCAGAAGTGCTGGTCTCAACCAACAAATTTATTGGGAGGATTCTAACTCTATTCATCTTCCTTCATGCTATATTACAATTTCAACCACTATTCCATTATAGAGACAGATATTTCATTCCAAAACGCGGATTGCAATGTGAATCCAAGCAATTTCAAACGCTCAAAGATATGTCTTCTCTTGGACAAGGAAACTGTTGTGTGTTTGGAATACTGCCTTAAGAATTGACTTGACTTTTAAAAGAAATAATTATATAACTTCAAAATTGCTTTTACTTTCAAGAAAAAAATATGTTAATTACATAAAAATACAGCTCGTTTATTTACAAGGTACGTACACATTAAACTTTTTCAGCTATTACTTGTGAATTATTCACAATGTGAAACATAATTTAAAACTTAAGAGCGGAAGAAAATAAATTTTTAGATGTTGATTACAATATGGAAATCTTGTATTGGTCACCCATCTAAAAACTGATCGCGGCAACAGTAGCTTCGCATAGGTAATCGCCTGTGAATAAGTCTGCAAATCCTTCATAATAATGAAATTTGAGTTTCATGAACTCCTATAAACAGAGCTTGACAATATTGAAATAAAGAGCATTGTACATAAGTAATTAACTTTAATGCAGCAATGCTTAACATCAGGCAGGCTGTAGTCAAACGTAAACCTATCCCACGTAAAAAAAACTTTAATATGATGTTTTCTTTTAATTGAGGACATTCATGTGACCTCAAAATAGTCCAAACGAATTTCTAGCTCCATTCCTTTGTATAATAGAATCATCTTTATCTCTATGCACTGGGTCTTGTTTCAGATATCCTCCGTGTATATTTTACAGTTAAAGAATGTTTGTCTAGAAGACATCGCTCGAAATTTAAATTAACATAATTAAACTAATGTTACATCTAGGACACGAAGTTTGTTATAACCTCTCTTTTTTTCTCTTGAGCCGTATTTCCTCATGACTGAGGCCTGAGGGTCGTGACTCCCCCGCAGAATCAATTCGTTAGGGGAGTTCTCTTGAACCTAATATATCATATTGTTTCTCAATCGTTATGTTCACGTGTTAAATTTATATGTTTATTTGCATTTTGTTTTGTTTTCTGTTTGTAATGGTAGGTGTGATTTCTTTCAATGTATAAATTTCCTCTACATATCTATATTATGTACATAGTTTTATGTGTAGGTATGTTTGTTTGTTTTTTTGTATTTAATATTGAAATAAGTACGCCATTACGGTATTCTCAAGTGTTGTCCAAACTAGATTGTCTGGAAGAGATCACTTTAGTGATAAAGTCACCCAATGTCCTTGGTAACCTTTTTATGTAAATTGTATCCTTTATTTTAGTGTACAATAAAGTAGATTTGATTTGATTTGATGCACAAAAGGTGTATTCTATGTTCCCCATATTGAAGTACAAATCTATATATATGTACTTAAACTATATATTGTTTAGAGAATTGCAATAGCTCCTATTACATTTTGAATATATTTATGTTCAAATGCAGTGTAATGATAATTTGTTCCGTATGTTATTTTTTGTATTTTAAATTGACTTTACTTTCTGCGATGAAAACAAAATATATTCATAAAGGCAGTTTTCTACATGAAATCATACATTTATTACTCAATAATTATAGCTAATAATTCTAATGGCTTTATTAAACTGTGATGTTAACAACATACGTATGCGTTACTTTATGCATTATTAAAAAAAAAACATTTTATTTTCTGCATTCAGGTAAGGAGTTTTTGTAAAAGATTTGGTAGGTATATTTATTCGCTCATTGTATACCTTCTTCTTCTTATCGAATGAGAATGGATAACTCAGGTATCGAGAGTTTATCAAGCCGTCCTAAGGGCCTCTGACATGGCTAAACGACTGCCATACTAGACAATTCGCCGGGACCTACAATTTAAAGTGTCCTCCGACTTATGTATACCAAAGATAAGAAATTACCGGTACGGTTATTTCTTTGTATGGGTGATTAATATTTTGTACCATCTGTTAGTAAGACAAAAGGGTATATTAGTCATGTGAGGACGCATCAGTAACCTTCCAGTAAGAAATGCGTTCACCGTAGCCGAAATCAGCTTGGAAGCATCAGTAACCTTCCAGTAAGAAATGCGTTCACCGTAGCCGAAATCAGCTTGGAAGCATCATCATCATAATGAGACAGTCGCTAAGCAACATCAGACACCTTAAAGGTGGATAGGAAAGTCTTGACTCTAGAATTAACATGTTACTAGTGGACGCCCACGGCTTCGCTCGCATTATTTGAGAATAAAAAGGCTATGACACTAACTATGGATGAACATTTCTGTAACTAAACTATACATGTATAATATAGCCGTGATTATTATTGTTTTATACATTAAAATTCAAGATTTAAATTCAAAATTCCTTTATTGATCCATTTAAAGTGTGCGTACATTTTTCTCTCTCTGCCTGCTCTGGCTCTGCCTTCTAATCTAGGGGTGCGGGTTCGATTCCCGCAAAACACAAGTAATTATGAATATTTAAAATTTGTAATTACTTGTGTTGAGTCTGGTCGTTTCTATGTATAATAAGTATGTATTTACAAAAGAAAAGTATATATGTATTATATCCGTTATCTAGTCCCCATGATACAAGCGTAAGCTTAGTATGGGGCTAGATGGCGCTGTGTGATATGTCCTGAAATATTTATTTATTTATTTCTATTAACATTAGTATTGCTGCAATTTGTGTTGTACGCTGTTTTCTGTACATCATACTAGATATCTTTCGACTCTGTATTATGATGTACAGTTTCCCCGCGCCACATCTCTAAATAGTAGTGAAATTATTGTCTTTTACTAGCGTCAACTTCTTTCAGGAAAATAGGATCTTTTATAATTGGACCACCAAGATACAGGCTAACGCCTAATTTGGGGTCTATTGCTAATATTATAATCCTATTGTATTGTAAATTAACTAAAATATGAATATTGTAATGTGTAAGTTAAGTTTTCATAAGGCAAATAAACATATTTTTACTTTTACTTTTACTCCTAAGACCTCATACTACCTACATACCAAAAATCATGATGATCTGTTAAGCTGTTTTTGCGTAATGAGCGTTTAAATAAACAGAGAAACAGATAAACAGAGACACAGATACACAGAAGAACAGACAAGATTTCTAGAAATTATTTTTTAATATCTTCAATGTACAGACTTTCGACCCTCTTCAGCTTATTATATGCATAAATAAAACAGAACCGATATCCAGTGATTTTATAACCCTCTAGGCAGTAATCGCATGTGTCACCTTACAATAAGCCTTTCGACAAGCTCAGGCTTTCTGTTCGGTTTTCGGCTGGTTGGTTTGAAATTCAATAGTGAACTATCGAGTGTGGTTCTAATTCCGTTAGAAGGAGCGCTTCTGGTTGGTACACGGGCTTAAGTGGGATACTATCTCAATTCCAGAAATCTGATAGTTTTAGTTCACGGATAAAGTGTGTGGTATGTGTATTAAATAGGAATCAAATGTATTGTTTCAAACCAATTTATCTTTTTAACGGGAAATATGAGATTATGTCGATGTATCAGCAACATTCATGTCATGTTTTGTGTTAAAATACGTCGTCGTCTTAAAAAAATATTATTGCTATAGGTATTTGCCAAAATTCTCTTTTTTATCACAATTTAAAGTTGTGCGTGAACGATTCTTTTGAATGAATACTAAAATAAACAGATTTTTATTTTATTTAATTTTTATAACAAAAATGGAACCTGGTCCATTTCTTGACAGTAAATTACATAGCACTACGCTTAAAATCTATAATCATCGATTAAGACCTACCCATTACACCCTTCCATGGGTGTTTAATCGTTTTAACCCACTTCAAAAAGGGGAATCAATAAAATTCTTCTGAAAGGATTTTTTTTCTTTTCCTTTGTTTTTAAAAACGATCGATTAGGACCCACCAATTCCATTCCTCCGTGAACGTCTGCATAATGATTACTAAAATATTGTAAATGTTTTTTTAAAGTGATGATCGTTTAAGTCCCACCCATTCCACTCCTTCTTCTTCTTCTTTTCGAATGAGAGTGGCCAACTCTGGTGTCGAGAGTTTTCAAACCACCCTAAGGGCCTCTGACATGGCTTAGCGACTGCCGTACTAGACTAACAGCCGGGACCTACAATTTAACGTGTCAGCCGACCCACGGAAGCGCCCAAAATGGAATGCCCCTTTTCGGTCACCCGTCCAAGAACCGACCGCGTCGACCTTTGCTTAACTTTGGTAATTGCATGCGACTGCCTCCGCTAGCTAAGCTACGGGCGCTTCATTATGATTCCTAATATCCACGCACGGCATTTGATCGCGTGCCTCTATATCGTGTCATACTTTCCTTTACGCTATTTATAAGATCGAGGCGGCTCGAAAGTACTTTTTTTCAATATATTTTCCCCGTTGTAATGCTGTTAATAATTCATAGTGGACATTGCACTGGTCGGCGTTGAAGTAGCTATTTGTTAATCAGTTGATTTAGTTAACGGGATTTGGATTGTAATTTTGTTGTAAGGCAATAAAATGTAGCAAAAGTTTACCGTGGCTCAATGTAATGAACAATACCTTCAAAACTAAATAAATAAACTTTAATACTTTTAACTCCTGTACTTAATATACACAAATTTAAATACTTACTGTATATATTCTGGAAAAAAAATGTATTTGTGTTCATACCTATAACATTGAAATGCCATTTGATTATACTACTATGATTAATTTATTGAACGAACATCGTCAAAATTGAAACAATCATTATCATGGTAAATTGATGGAGTATATTATTTTAAATTATGGCTTTAGTATTATCATTACTATCAAGTCGTGTTGTACGACTTTTTAAACATGAGATAAAAAATGCTTTTTTATAATACATGTTTAGCCAAACTTTCCTGATTAAAATTCAGAAATTAAAAGTATCACTAGTTTTTAGGCATTTAAAGTTTTTTCAGTCTGGTTTAGTTCATATTCTTATTTTACGTGTATTATTCTGTGCTGTCGAGTTTTGATCCAATTTTTGTTTATAGTACATTTAGACAGCTACACTGGTGTCTTAGATTGAAATCAAACCAAGGACATCATATTTCATAGAAATCTCGTCACAGCGAAAAACACCGAAATACAATGCTTGCTTTGATAAATGAATTGTCATTTATCAAGAAATGCTTAGTGCTTACTTACTGAAAAAATCCCTTTTTATCATGATTTTTTTTTGGCAAAACGGGTTGTACAATACATTGCATCTAACACTAAATATACATATGTATGTTAACAATTGGTACATGACTCTGATCAATAACAAATTAAATAAGACAACTAACTAACAATTTTGTAATAATGAATTTATCAAACAACTGATGCTGGTCAAATTTTTGCTACATCTATGTATTCTACTTTATCTATGATATTGAAGATGGACAGATACATCTTTGTGACACATTTTTATTGTCCATGACCCGAAAATATAGCAAAATAGAGAAAAGGTCAAATAAATCCTTTTGTCAAAGATACCGTAAAATGCAGCAATACCTGACAAAATTATATGAAAAGAAGATGAAATAGGATTGAAGCTTCTACGGATGTCTGAAGCTATGTTTCATGCCCTATGTGAATAAATCGGGAACTAAAATTTCCTGCACAGGGGTTTTAGTTCGAATATCCTTCAGGTTGTAAGCTTTCACCGATATCTTAAATAAGGATGTTTTCAATCCAACCTATCTGTTTACGCTTCCAAATACATGTGTGTATATGTAAAAAAAAATACGGCTTCAATTTCTATATGACCGCCTGTGCATAATACAAATCAATAATCAACGTATCAGCATTGCCATCCAGCGTGGTAATGCGGCCAGTATGCTGGGCACGCAGTCCTCTGTTAGTGGGCTGGAGCACTTAGCTTAGACTATCTTTAGGCATTTCTAAAGATTTTCTAAGTGCCCACCAGCCGCCCCCCCCCCCTTTTTTATGTTGTAGTTAGAAGTAGTATGTTTAGTTTTTCTTCTCTTGTTTTTATGTATTATTATTGTAAATAATCAAATATGCAATCACTACAAAGTGTTAATCAAAATCGACCGCTGTTCCTGTTATATGCTTGCATCTTTCAAACTACAGAAGGATTTTGGTGTGTTTTTTAAAGATAAAAGAAGAAGAAGTGAGATTTTTCATTTCTTCTTCAACTATATACTCTCATGAGTCGTATTTCCTCATGACTGAGGGTCGTGACTCCCCCGCCGAAATAATTCGTTAGGGAAGTTCTCTTGGGCAGATACATCGTGTAGGTCCTTCCATGGATGGCACTATGTCCACGGATATTGTGGTCCTCAAACATGTCGGTTTCTTCACGATGGTTTCAAATCACCACTAAACTCGAAAATACAACTCATTGGTATAGGGCTGGATTCGAATCAGGGTGCGTCTGGATGAAAAGCAGACACTGGAACCGCTGAGCCACACTCGCTTATAATCTATATACATTCATCACAAATGACCGTGCAAAGCCGGGCCAGGTCGCTAGGATATTATAAGTTACCTATATTTTATAGTAGCAGTAATTCATACCACATATTCCTTACAGAAAAGAACCATGCTAGATTTACCTTCGTACCTATATTTTACAGTTAAACCTTCATAAACTAGAAAAGGCAAAAAGTAAGCCTAGGAAATTTTTTAACGTAATGAATGTGGCGCCGCTTTCTCACTTTTGTAGTTTTTGGAGACTTCTTTCAAGAAAGAAGTTTATTAAGACTTTTCCTTTTGTGATGTTTTTCCTTAAGGAGTTAGGTTACTTAATGTTTGTCTAGAACTAAAGTGTAGATACGGTAGGCAGATATAAATCATATGTAATAAAGGATTTCCCAAAATAAGTGGGTATTTTCGGCACCGGTATTTGAAACCCTTTTTAATCTATCATAAATCTATAATAATATTGTCTAATTCTCAAATTTTCACATACATACGGTACGAGTTAAATTAATAACCTGCTTTATTTATGAAATCGGTTAAAAATATACATAACCTAAGTTCACACGTAAGTACACACAAACAAATTTTGTTTTTGAATTTATGAGCCCATTATCAACTATATTCTCGGACTATTTGTTATTTTGTAAACGGCTAAACTCTAACCAAAACAAGTCTATGGATGTTGTTTATGTATTGTTTGCTATAAATAGAGTGATAAAATTTTATATGACACTATTTCGAACTGTTTCTACTTAGGCTAATTAAATTTCGGTTGCTAACTGTTAGGTGCTGATATTTATGATTTTAGTGTTTTTGTTTTGTTACAAAACAAGGGGCACTTTGAATAAATTATACTAAGTTTATTAAGTGCTAAAATCTATTCGTTAGTAGTAGTAGTAGTAGTTCTTGAAAACGCTTAGATAAGTAGGTAGATGTCCAGACTTTACAATCGATATTGCAATAAAACTTTTATTGTTCCCGATGTTGAAATATAGACAACAGCGCCATCTAGCCCCACACTAAGCAAATAAATATTCCTAGGCTTAATACATCGCAATACCTAATATAATAAAAAATCTATACATATTAACATCATTATTTTATTAATATCTAGTACCTACTCACTTGGTATAAATAAATTAAAAATTTACAATAAAATTCCATTACACATTAAATTTTGCCAACTCAGCGAAGAACGTATTAAATATTACAAACCATTAACTGCAAAGAATCTTAGTGAACGAAAGCGAAATAATGAATTTTATAATTTTACACGCGAACACTTTAAATTCATATTAAATTGTGATAAAATAAAATTGAATCATGAATCTAATCGCTGGGTGAGATCGTCGAGAATGAAATATAGTATAAGTATCCAGTTTTACTTGGTATTTATGTATTTATAAATATTTATCTTTTTTTTCTAAGTTTTATCAATTTCCAATGAATCTGTGGGGTAGTACTACCCTTTGAAATGAGGAATAAAGAGGAGAAGAAAGAGGAAAAGAAAGCATAGAAACAGAAACGTAAGTTATAATTCTTACTAAAGTTGATGAAACCCCTAAAAATATTCTTAAGTAGGCAGTACAGGTTTAAATCTTTACAGGCGCTTTTACGAGAGAAGTTTCAAAAAACAATTCGCTATCAATTTTTTTTTTTCATTTTATGAAAACTTTCGAGATTAGTAAAAAATCTGATGTTGCAACTTGCAATTTAGACATTCATTTACAGTATTCCCGGTATTTAGCCTAGGTATAATATCTCTAAATTGAAATAAAAGTTTAAGCATTTCTTAGAACGGCCACTATTGTAGCCTTAAATTTGAAAGATGTTTTTATAAGTATGGCAATCAAAACACCTTGCTTAATGATGATGAATAACATGGTCTATCTGAGCTAAAATGACAGCCCTGGATATTTATTAAGTGTATTAATGCGTTGTTTACAACGATAACAATGGATCAAGGGATATTGTTACATACACGATTTGTAGAAAAATCAAGCAACAAAAAAACTTTTGCGAAAAATGGTAAAAAAACGCTCCTTCTCTTCTATGCATCAAATAAGTAAGGATCATACGGTGTTCAATAGAATTAATATGTAATGGTAGTTATTTTAAACAGATATATTATATCACATTGTATATTGATACCAGCTTAAAAAGTTTATTTATGTTAATTTAAGGACAAAATATTCTGTTTGTTGTAGGTACCATAGTAAATAAATAAATAAAGTACACACGCAAGTCCCTCTACGAATAGTACAAGTTGTCGGATTTCCTGTCCCAAAAAAGTGTTATTATATTTTTCTATGAAGTAAAATTTGTGAACTTGAGAACCAGGCTGTTACTTTGATACTAAAACTCCTTACTTGATTCTTATTTGGTCGTAGTAATCTATCTTTTGAAACAATAGAGAACAACAATAAGTATTAGGTTTATGAATTACTCTTTCTCTCTTTGAGTCGTATTTCCTCATGACTGAGGGTCGTATTTTCACACACTTAACTTGAAAATACAAGTCATTGGTGTAGGGCCGGATTCAAACCACGGTGCGTCTGGATGAAAAGCAGACACTGGAACCGCTGAGCCACACTCGCACATGAATTACACACCATGCTAAATTATTATCTATGTTTATCTTGTCTTCTTCCTATTGTAGGAGAGCCAGCCTAACTGTCACTGACACGACTATTTCAATTAGGTGAAACACACACCATAGCTATATCTTGTCTAAACCACATATCTATCCGCAATTACACGAACAAACAGACGACATCACAGACCGCAAGCACACATACCAAGTAAACCCCACCGCTTGCTCATTCAACCATCCCCATATATAACACAATACAGTTATACTCTTCTGCATTTGCCATAATAAGCGTCAGTGCTACGGTGCATCACTATTTAAGAAGTCGATAAAAAAGTGATAGCACAAAGTGCTAGTGTTGTGATTGACCGGTAAAAAATCAAATTTAATAATCAAAATGAAGAGCGCAGTGCTGTTATCCGTTTTGCTCGTCGGTATCGTGAGGTGCAGTGGGATCGACAATGAAGTAAGTGCATTGTTTAGTAAAATGTTTTCCCTTTTTAGGAGGAATTGGTTCGCACTTGAACATAATTTGCCTGATAGTAAGATATCATTGTGGTCTAGGATGGAGCATGATATCTATTTAGAAACCAAAGAAAGGAAAAATTGTAACAAATGACCAAATTATACCTATCCGCACCAAATGTGATTTTGTGACCGGACCAAACTGTGGAATATAATGTAGAATCCTTGTATACCTACCTTGTAAACGAAAATGTTATTGAGTGAACCAGTAATTACTACACAACAAGGTAGTAGACCTTGTCATTGGAAGTTGTGGTCAAGCGTATACCATGTTTTTAAACTTTATTGAAAAACTATCGATATATTTTTTTGTAACGATATTTGTCCTTATTCAGCTATTAGTGAGAATTAGGTATGTTATTTTTCACTATTTACCTAAAAATAAGGTCTTTTATATACAACTAGCGGACCCGACAGACTTCGTCCTGTCTGTTGACTCTTTTACTCTTTAGTTAGTTAGAAAACGTTTGTATGGGAAAAAGAAAAGGGCGGTTGTTAGGGATTATCCGGCCATTTTTCGAATTTTTCTCGCCGTAAAAACCATCCTTGAACTTCAACTAATATAAAAAAAAGAATTGGCCAAATCGAAGTCCAGGCGTTGTTGAGTTATGCGCTTAACAACACATTTTTTGACTCATTTTTATATATAATGTAAGAAGATTAGGATCAAACCAGGGTGTCTTAGATTGTATGTGAGGCCGAATTATTTTTCCACTGTTTTTCCCTCTTAGTCAGACTAGCTTCATTTAGTATTATTATATTTATAAATAATAATTAATCAAGTGTACTAAATTCGAATTATTCCTACAAATTGTTGATAAGGTATGATATAGTAGTAAAATTTTAATTAGCACAGTATGTTTTCGTTAAACCATTTGGATTCGACAAGCTTTCTCATGGGAACAGTTATGTGAATAATAAATGAATTGTTATCAAAAACACAGGCTTTAAATTGCATCGGCAAGTTAGAACATACATTTGAATTTACAATTTACATATGAAAATACCTAAGAGTAGAATCTTGATCGGATTCCTACAATTAGACGTGATGAGGATGTTCCTGCTGCTACTGGATTTGTAGAGAAAATACTCCTGTTAGATTTAGATTTGTTCTGTATTTAAAATAGAGGTTTGATACAATTTTGTGGTTATTTGATTGCAGTTGGATGAGAACTTGAGAAGTGAGTTTGATTCTATATAAAATAAATGTGAGGTTATGTTGAATTTGGGAAAAGTACGGCCAAAGAATCTGGTACGCGGACGGAAATGTACAGCCATGCTTATGCATTTTTGCCAAGAATTTGGTCGCTGCGATCGAGCCGCGACACTAAGATAATTGGTATTTGAAATGACACAACACGAAATATATATGACATGTTTTTAATAACAAAAATTTTCATTATGATATTAATAAAACTTGACATTGTAACTTCTAAAATTTTATTAAAACTAAATGTTATAAATTTAATTTGACGAGATATTGTAATTTGTGTAGCATATTCTATGATATTAGTACTTATACCTATGTTACAACTTTACATTATCAATAAAGATTCTTTATCTTTATGAGAAACCTGTTTGAATACAGATTAGACAGAATACATGACCAACTAATAACAAAAAAAAAACTACTCTTAGTAAGCAATCAGTCAATAAGTTACTGTGAAACGACAACAACAGCACTGAATGACGTATAAAATAAAATAAAAACACCTATAATATTATTATTTACCCATCTTATTAACGGAAATGGTCACAGATTCCCCGTATTCTAATTAACAACTTAAAACCTTTCACAATATTTATACCTACCAGCTGCCAGTTACAGATAACTCGATTAAATTTTGGGAAATAATTAAATTGGATTACTTTCAGCCTATTGTTAGTGTTAAGTTCTTATAAACTTAAGTAATGTGAAAATTGAAAGACAATTAAAGAATCACAAATATTTTGTTAAAGAACAAAGAGCCAAAAGTTTTGAATTTCACAAATACAAACACATAATTACTTGTATATTTTGGTCTTTGTAGAAACAATAATTTCGAAAGCCTAATTTCACAGTTTCAAACTCAAATTCACAAGTTGTGGTAAGAATTTGTTTAAGCTTTCATCTATTCCGATTAAGGCTGGCTGAGCCAAAACTTAATCAAATACGTTTATTATACCTATACAAGAAAACGTATACCAGACCGTATAAAATACAAAATAAATAATAATTGGTGAAAAATACAAATTCGTTTCTATTTTATGTAGACTATACAAATCCAGTAATATGTGTTTGGCACGCGTTGAAGAGACTGACTCTTGCGCTAGGTACCAAAGGGTCCTGTGTTGCGAGGAAGTCAGAGACACCACCACCACCAAATGAAGCACTGACGTCTTAAAAAAAGTCAATATTATTGGATTGGAATGAAATAATTCATTCCACTCCAATATCCTATAATATTACAGAGTGTAAAGTTTCAATAAATATACTGAAACAGAAATTATAATAATCATTTGTATGGTATATAAAATAAATAAATACATAAATAAATATTCTGGGACATCCATTCATCCTTTTTTTTTCCTATTTTTATGACTACAAAAATATTTACATAAAACATGTACATAAAAGGATACCTATGACGATTTATTTACCTTGGCACGGTGACAGCCAAAATAAGAGTGTTATAATAGGTAAGTATTACATAAATTTAGTTTTTAAGCTTTTTGCACGGGACCAAAAATATGCGGTCTGTTTTTCTATGTCCTAGTTCGAAATGACTGAAAAGCTAAGTTTACTGAGCACTTATTGGAAATTCAGAGACTTGAAAGTCTTAACGCTAAGTTGGCAAAGATTTTAATAAGACAGGATATTATTTTAGTGAGATGGATAGGCAATTGATTGCTAAGCTCAGTTTTTATAAGAAGTTAATTCTCAATACACGTGATTTATATTGATTTTTGCTATGTGTTATTCAATTTAATACTAGAGATTAAGCATTTAAAGATTGTGTTATTTTTTTTAAACTAAAATTATTGAACCGATTGAAATGTCAATTGATAATGATTGATAACAGCCAAACTTATTGTCTTATGTTTTGTCCGTTATACCATGATATTAAGACAGCTGTCAAATATATACTAAAATGAACAAAGTTTATGATAGCTGAAAGCGTCAAAATCTGAACATAGAAAATATTAGAAAAAAAAAACTTGTATAACTAATAATTGTTTAACTTTAAATCGATAACTAACACGATATAGCTGTTTTTATATTTTTTGTCTGTTTATCTGATTATTTCTGTCTCTGTGTGTGTGTTTATTTAAACGCTCATCATTAAAAACGGCTGAATCGGTCATCAGGATTATTGGTATGTAAGTTGTATAAGGTCTTAGGAGTGTCATAGGCTTTTTATCCTGAAAAAATGCTAGCAAAGCCACGGGCGTCCACTAGAATTTTATAAATCTTATGAATTGTATAACATTTTGCTCAGTACGTAGCTCGCAGGAAGTATAATACAATCCTCCTTCCACGGAATGGAATAAAACCGTGTTAAATCTTTCCCACGTAAATCAGATTATGACACATCCTTTCAAAGAATAATTTCTGTTTCATAATAGCATTGAAGGCTTTCTCGCTTTTATGTGTCTAAATACGGAAGTAAAATTGTCGCGAAAGAAAGCCACGCTATATTATTTTGCAGCTTCTAATCATTATTTCTTTCTTTTCTTTTCCTCGACTTGGATCTAATTATTTTGGCTTTTTCTGTTCTAATCTCTGTATTAATTATGTTTATTACAAATAGGTACCTATATCTTTAAGCGGAGAATTATTTACGGATAACCTTAATGTCTTACATGGTAAACTCTTTTGTATCATATCAGATTTCTGTACCTAATTAGTAAAGATGCCTCTATATTCACTTGTTGAAATTATAAGATATTTTTATGAAATCAATTCATACACAAACTTCCACTAAAATAATGTGTATGTTTGTAATTCTGTGGATACTTAAATTATTACAAATATTAATTTATATATCAAAATATTTGAAATTCTGTATTTTAGCCAAGCTTAATTTACTCATAATAAATTCATAATTGGTGTAAAAATTGATAAGCTTTTTTAAATATTTTTATTTTGTCATTTAACACAAAAAACAAAACGCAGATAAAACCGCAGCATACAACTAGTCACATAATGAGATGTATGAAAGTATTCTTTCACGTGTTAAAAAGCAATTTTCTTTAGTTTTCATTTTACACATTACTGTGATTCACGGTTGATTGATTTGACGAGCAATTTGAAAGTAAATGAAAAGTTATGAGTGAAAATTGTATCATTAGTATAATATTTGATAAGCGAGTATGGCTCAGCGGTTCCAGTGTCTGCTTTTCATCCAGTCGCACCCTGGTTCGAATCCGGCCCTACACCAATGACTTGTATTTTCAAGTTCAGCGCGGACTTGCACTCGCTTAATGGGGAAGGAAAGCGTCGTAAGGAAACTGACATGTTTGAGGACCACAATATCCGAGGGCATGAGTCTTCCGTGGAAGGACCTGGGCGCCCACCATGATGTATTCCTATTTCCTCATGACTGAGGGTCGTAACTTCCCCGCAGAATTAATTCGTTAGTTCTCTTGGGCAAATACAAACATCGCAGTGGGTGCCCAGGTCCTTCCACGGGAGACACACGTCCCCGGATTTTGTCAATTAACCACCTGTAGTTAAAAATGTGACCTCACCTTACCTCAATATTTATTAAGTCCTTTTCATTGTCTTTAGATTTTATGATAAGAAAACATGCCTGTTTGACATGTTTTGATTTGTTGCCATGTTTTTGGAAATCCTAACATTAATTCAAAATAAAGTAATATAATATGTAGGGCTGGCGTTAAACCAGGGACCATCACGTTTGAAGGCAGACCATAGGCAGACGCTTCCCCATACATGTTTTATGACATCATCATCTTACAAAATTTTTATTTATATAAATAGGCTTATCTATACCATATTTCATTTAGCCACCAAATTAAATAAACATTATAAAGTTGAGCTATCATTTTATTAATAATGCTTAATCTCTTAATAAACAAGAAAACATATTCCTAAGAACGCAATCTAATTTCACAGCTTAGTGAAGTGATAAAACTAAAAATTCAAATAAAGATGCACTTAAAACTTTTATCTTGTACTACAAAATGAAAAAGGTACTTATTTCGTAGAAATTCAATATTAATTTACACTTTTCCTCTTTCAAACTTCATAAGTTGGATCACTGAACGGTTTCTGAAGTGCTTTTAAGAGTATTAACGTTTTATTATACTTCAGGTCATAACTAGAGATGTTTAATGTGTTTAACAGAGCTATCGATATTTTAAAGTTTATTTATATCTGAATAAAAGTTTAGTTTGTGAGCCTTCGGGTGAATGGCATTTAAAAAAAATATTTTTATAATTTATATTTATACATTCCTGATCCTACTTTTTAACCGGCTTCAAAAAAAGGAGGTTATCAAGTCTTTTGAAAGTTTTTTGATGGTTTCTGTATCTTGAATAAGTAAAGCATAAAAATGTAATGTAAGTAGTTTAGATGGTTTTATCTTCAATTTATCGATATTTTCTTTGCATTCCTACGGCACTAACGTTACTTATTCTAAGTAAAAGAAATTAACATTTGACAGGAATACTTCAAGACATTTAAAAACTTCAACCCCTTAACGACATTGTTAAGCTGAGAGTAATTTGAACCTTTCTATTGTTTTTATAGAGTTAATTGCCATTGTTATCCTGGTCGTAAGGATGGGACAAAACTAGTTATATTTTATCACATCCTTCTCTTTGAGACGTACATATTCCTCATAACTGAGGGCACGTGACTCTCATGAAGATTGCGCTCGCTCAGATGCTAGTACGAAAGATACAGTCAGCCACACATGTTTTTGAATTGTATGGTCCTCAAACATGCCCATTGGTTATGATGTTTCTTTACGGTTAAGAGGGAACAAATTCATACATACTTACCTAATAAAATAATATAACATTGCAAGAATAGTTTTCACATAACTTAATCTATATTTTTGGTAGGTACCTAACTAAATGTCTTTGTAGATGAAATAGCTTTTTGTTTTAGGATTATCACGGATAGTCAAAGGTAAAAAAACTCAAAAAAAGCATGCACCGAAACTTTACCATTTCATTTTGGTAGTCAGTCTGTGTTTACTTTACAGTTACAAAATTTTATATTCGAGGACTATAGAGAAAAAAATAATACGATTTTGCTGTTATAAAAAAATAAGACCATTAAACCAATTAAACACTTAGCAGCACTATTTAACAGCACATGTTACGGAGGTGTGAACTCGTGCACTAGTTTTCTACTTTCCATGTGTATACGATACGCAGTGTTCGGTGACTCGCTCGATAATTAGACCGCTCTCTTGCTACCCGGATTGATCCAATTAGTCAATTAGTAGGTTCATAACCTCTCTCGTATTTCCTCATGACTGAGGGTCGTGACTCCCCCGTAGAAGTGATTCATTAGGGGAGTTCTCTTGGGCAGATACATCGTGGTGGGCGCCTAGGTCCTTCCACGGAAGACACATGTCTTCGGATATTGTGGTCCTCAAACATGTCAGTTAACTCAGGTAACTCATGTTAAACTAGCAACACTTATAATACAAACTAACTCGATAATTAGACTGGATTGCCATCCAGCGTGGTAATGCGGCCAGTATGCTGGGCACGCTGCCCTCTGGCAGTGGGCTGGAGCTTACACTAACTTTAGGCTTCTCTAAAGAATTTCTAAGAGCCCCTCATTTTTTATGTTGTAGTTAGAAGTAGTATTTTCCCTTTGTCTTTATGTATTATTATTGTTGTTGTATATTAGTATATAAAAATTGTTGGAACCTCAAAAAAAAACTAGAAAGAGATTATTAATCAATGTAATGAATCTCCCGAAAAACCTCAAAATAAATCCGCGCCAAGCATTATATGAATTAATTACAATTAACCCAAAATGTCTTTTTCTATTCATCGTTAAATCCAGATTGACTGGCCTGCTAGCTTAGTTGGTAGTGGCTCTGCCTTCTAATCTAGGGGTTGCGGGTTCGATTCCCGCCTGACAAAAGTATTTATGCATTTTAAAAATGTATAATTTCTTGTGTTGAGTCTGGTTGTTTGTATGTATAATAAGTATGTATTTACAAAAGAAAAGTACCTATATAAGTATTATATCCGTTATCTAGTACCCACGACACAAGCGTTCGCTTAGTGTGGGGCTAGATGGCGCTGTGTGCAATGTCCCGAAATATTTATTTATTTATTATTGGTCGTCAAATCAAGATTGAGTTGGTATCTTGTTTGTGGTTACATTCGATCGTAGATTATAACTTTGCTTAACATTAAGCTAATTTTAGGCCTTCACCACCTTTCTTGTATCATCTCAAAATTTTTTTATATGAATGAGTCACACCCCCAGTAATGAGGGGATATTACTCAAAAGGAGTAAGTTACAAATAATGACGAACAGATGGAATCCACTTTTATACCTACCAGGGTTCTCAACTGTAACAGATGTATACTTACTTAACACTACAGTGCACGCGCCCCTTTTTTTGACATAGATGCTCGCATGCTCTACCATAGTAGAAAACAATAATTGAGATATTTTAAAAATGGGTGGTTTTAAAATGATAAAACTGAATAATGTTTGTCATCTAATTATTATTACATACAATTATTGCAAAAGATTACAGTTTTAATAGAACATACTTAAACTAGAAACAATTTATGACATCCAGAAAATAATCAACATTTTTGCCATGTTTGAGATCAGCTCAAAAAAAAACTTCTAATAAGCGATGACTATCTTATTGGTCACCATCCTCGCATTCGATACAGACCACAACTTGGTGATCAGGACAAATCCACCTGGCACATCGCTTACACCACTTTTTCGTGGACCGATTTCGGGCTCGAGAGCACAGGCAACATTTACCTACTCTTCTCATTCTTTGAGGATCATTCCGAGGCACCTCATCTGTATGCCCCAAAAGCCATGTCGTTTTATTTTTTAATTCACGGGGGAGGTTTTCAAAGGTCAGTCTTCTTGCCATGAGGGGTTTTGCCAGCTGATACGAAAGATCGTAAAGAAAATTGCGTCTCACAATCTTTTCCTGGCCTTTGTTTAGTTGGTGGATAATTAATGCATTTATTCCAGCTATGTGAGCTTTTGAGATCTTACCCGGGTTGCAGAAGGACATGTTTTACTCCAGCGTGTTCCATTTCTAGATACATAAATGTCGTCGCGTGTATTGTTTTGAGCGAGCTCAGAAAGAGGCATGTCATCTTCAGACGATGATGCTTGGTCTTCGCTTACAGCTTCCTGTACCTGATGCCTGTCTTCCTGCTCCATCGGTTGTACTTCTTCTTCCCCACCATCCGATTCACTTTGAATCACTTACTCGTCCTCAAATTATTCATGCAACCACTGAATCACGCGAGATTCCATGATTGGGTCCATTTTTTCGCTGAAACAAAGTAATAATAGTTATCAAAACACCATAACATATTAAATAGCAATAACTATATATATATTGTTCATTTGTCAAAACATAAACATTAAATTTTTATACATAATGGATTAAAAAAGTCAAAAAAGAAAATGTTTACTTACATTCGGTATTATTACGCCAATACTCGCACGTACTACAATAGTAGAAGACGAACTTTGACACGTAATTACAAGAAAGTGCGCTTACGCTGCAAGTGGGCGGCGTACTAATCCGTTCCGCGATTTTGTCGACGAGGCTTATCTAGGAGCGCAGGGGTTCAGGTGTGAGAATGAATGAATGGCGCTAAAATAAGTAAGTGCATTCTACTATAGTAGAGCGCGCGTGCACTCTAGTGTTAAATCATAGTTCTAGCATTAATCTAGTATTATATGTATATTAAGTAAATGTAATTGTTATTAGGCTACGATGGGGCTGGCATAAATGTTTAGTTTAAAGCCCCTAAATTTCAAAATAAAAAAAAACATACTTTGAACACTATTAGTAGGTAAGTCAATTTTTTTTTAAAAAGCAAGAACGTTCTCATTTGGCAAAAAACATCTGATGATGATGATGATAATGAACCGAGTACTAAATCTTGAAGACGTATTTTTTCCAAAATCTACGTTTTTATAAACCATTGTATGTCCTTTCTGTTTGTCATAGTACTTACAGGAGTCGATACGCCTCTTTCGAGGCCCGTAGGGCGTTTTGAATACTCTAGACACTAATATACATGGCCACTCATATAAGATCATACCTAATAAGGAATAAACAGTTATTGTATCCACGTTCCTATGATATATTTATTATGAGGCTGTATTATTTCCGCCTCGTAGGTCACATATCAACCAGTGTTAATTAGAGTTTCTTGACTTGACGTACTATTATTTGTTTGTTGTTGTTGTATAATATATTATGTGGTAATGGAAATCCCTTTTCTTATTTGTTAGTTTCGCATATCATAAAATATTTGTTACAATTATAAAGTCGAGAGTAAACCGGTTTCTTCTAGGCAAGCTTTCTAGATCGTAGATTATAACGTTGCTTAACATCAGGCAAGTTGTAGTCAAACGTGAGCCTATCTCATTTAAATAAAGAACTTTAAGGGACCAAGTGATTAGATAAGTAAAATATCTTCAGTCTTATAAAACTAGGAAGTACTTAAATGAAATTACTTACTATAAAAAAGAACTATAATGTTTTACCAATTTACTGAATTGATTCTCGAGTTTTTAATTTTAAAATCAATTGTAAAGTTTTATTTTGTAATATCAGCGGAATGATTATAAATGAATGTATGCATTATTCTTTTCATTTCCTAAATAAGTCCGGTCTCTCAAAAGACATTCTCAAGCATCACTTAAAAATAATGCACGTAATTAACACAAAACCGTCCCCACAGCTCAAAGCACAGCCCAGAATTACTCGATCGCTTTCCTTATTAAAACTCTTAATAATAAATTAACTCAATAATTGTAAAAGGCGAACACCCTCGCTAGCTTCCGTAAGAATTAATGTGTATTGGCCCCCATGCCAACACCATAACATTTTGTTCTCTGTAAATGTGTTCTGGCCAAGAAATTGTCGTAATCAATGTGTATAAAATTAATGAAGTGTTGTTGAAGCCAAAACTTTCGAGGGTTAAAATTCAGGGTCGTTTTGCGAAAATCCATTGAAGATGGTTACGGTACTGACAATTTTACTTAAAATATAAAAAATACACTGTCACTATTATATTATAAAGATAGGCGAAATTCACTGACACGTTTAGCTATAGCAAAACTATTTTAGTAATTATTATTTTATTCTTATGTTTTAGTATGTATTTTTTGTAAAATTTAAAAGGTAGACGGATGTCCGAAAATATATTTTGTTACTATGTAAACCCGTGAAAATTTTCTTTAACGCCACAAGACATGTGTTTAGTTTGTTGAAATAATTAGATATTTCATAGGAAAGTGATTTTCTCATACTAAAGAGGCGTCGCTCAACATTGTTTCCGATAAAGATCGTTCACATTGATTTAATGTTGACAACAATTGCATAAAAACTTTGATGAAGATCTATAGGTACTTATGTGTAGGTTGTTTTAATAACATGGTTTAGAGCTGGGAAAGTCTTTTTCTCGTTGATTATAGGCAGGCAGTTTAAAAAAAATATAATAAAAATGTGTGTGTTATCTATATAAATACACACCTATTGGTCAAATAGAATGTAATTACATTTCCAATGAGTCGATAATATAAAACAATAATAAATTAATATCAAATATGTACTGTTTTTTACTCGTGAAAATATTTTTGTAAAATTTTCTGGATGACTTAAAATTTTCAATGTGGTTTACAAACTACATATCTACATATATACAAATTTGGCCAATGGTGTAATTGATTAGTCTATTTAATTTTTTAAAGACTTCATATGGGTCCCAATTACCCGAAACAAATTAATTTTAATATGTCCATTAATTCCTATTAGACCTGCTAGACGATAATTTTGGTCATATAATAAATATCTCATGTCTTAAATCAAGTTCCCAATAAATTATGATCATGAATCGATCTACATTGTAGGACCGCCTCAAACCCGTCTCTCTGAAATGTGATTTACTAAAACAATGACATTGGGAAAGTCCAATATTATCAGCTTTTGTGTTTGGCTTGATTAGCTTGAGTTTACCGTAGTATAAAGATATATACGTTTGATAACAGGTTTGATTTTGTAGTCGAAATGGTCAATTTATTTTTCAAAAACAGATGGTTCGTTATTTGATTGTATGCTTTATGAGAGTATCTTGTCATAGCATTTTGCTTGTGTAATTTAAATAAATTTTTTATGTTCGAACTGCAAAAAACGTTTGCACAATGATCCCAAAATCAACTGTTAAGAAAACTAGTAAGCGATCACTGTATTATAGTTCCCGTAAGGCATGATTTAAATCCGCGTTGGCAGAACATGCTGAAGGGGTGAACCACTTCCTACGTTTCGATAAAGTGTCGGTCTTGGCCAAGGAGAAGTTCCTAGTACCGAGGAAAGTTCGGGAAGCAATAGAAATAGATCGACATCCAAACTTTAATCGAGGCCGAGGATGGACATTGGCACCTGCGTGGAGACCTGTTTTAAGGCTGCTATCTCAAAAAAGTCAAATTTCAGGGATCTTTGAGATCCTACTGTTGTTCAAATATGAGTAATTAATTACATATTTATAAAATAGACAACACCTCGTATTACTACAAATATATAAACGTATAAAATATAAATGCAAAATATAAAAAAATATGAGGTACTTAGATAATTACGTGAACGTTGATCTTGATGTTCTATGATCGTTTTTCTGTGACTATCGGAGGGCGACGGCGCAAGATAGTCCAATATTCGCTAGCACCGTGGCGTAGTTCCGATCATTGGCAGCGGTGGGTAGCGTGTCTGCGCGGGGAGAGGTACGTTGCTCCGCCTATACACTCAAGGTCGTTGGACTGATCCTAAGCCTTAAACTCTGGCCGGGAGGACGTTGTAGCTGAACATCTGCCACTAGACACGGTCAGCATAGTGTGCGCGGACGCCAATATCTTGGTGCAACGGGTCTCAAGCGATGAGGAAGAAATACACGATCCTCCGATGGCGCCTCGATCGCCTATCCTCACCCGTCGCGGTGCGCGAGCGGCTGCGAGAGCGGAGCGGGCGCAGAGGCGCGGGGGTGCGCAACGGGTCGGCGAACCAGTCTGTCTGGACGAGGCGGCCAACCGGGACGCGCGTGCTGACTCGTCCTCCTGATGATGGAAACCTCAGATTTCCGAAACTTGTCGAGCTAATTTTTCGACGTAATTTTTGACGTAAGTGCTAGCCGGTTATTACAACTAAATTAAAACTAGTAAGCTTTGATATTTAAGATTTTAATATAAAATTCATACTATAATGGACGTAAAATTAGTGTGAATATAAGCACCACAATTATACATAATATACTAGAGAAAATCTGTGCATCCAAAGAAGTTTTAAGTCGTTGTACATTTAACGAAATGGGCTTTAGTCCTGAATTTGTTCAAATAAAATATAGGTCATATAATCAATGAAAACGTCCATTAAAATTAATTTCTCTTAATAACGAAAGCATTACCGAAAATATTGACCTTAACAGCAAATAATCCCGTAAGATTACCGTCAAATAGGTAAATGTAATTATTTATTTCCCAAACGCATTTCTCCTAACGAGATACCGTTCACAAAATTACTCGTATTTTCTGATATTTCTCGTTGATTTTTCCTCATTTCCTTCGGATCACTTTCGGTGATAAATCCTTATGTTTTGTTTATTTGTTGCTTGGTTTTGTCGGGTTTTTTATGGGACAAGGCTTGTGATAAATTCTGTTTGTTTTTTTGTAGCTTGTGCACATTATGTGGAAAAGAGGTGGAAATGGTAATGCCTTTTTGCGGCTAATATGCATTTTTGTGTGTTGTTTTGTGTTTTTTTTTTCACAAATCATAAAAAGAGGTTTAATATTATGGGTACATTATGTATGTTAATGTCTGTATTTGTAACATCTTTACCGTAGTAACTATAAAACAAATAGACAACTGAAACTCTGGGGAGATATGTAGTGATTTTCCGCTGCGCAGCGGAAAATCACTACATATCTCCCCAGATTTTCAGTAACAATAGATTTCCGCAAAGTAACGTCTGATTTAATATCTTACAAATAGACAATTTAGATTTACTGCAAAGAAGAACAGGAATGTCATATTATCTTGTATTTAAAGTGAATATTATTATTTTCAAGACGTAATTTTATCAAACTATGATATCATTAGCATAAAATATCCAGGAAAGGCACGTTTTTGAACGTACTTACTAAAGTACGTTCAAAAACTACTGTCCTTCCTACCCATATCTATGTCAGTTATTTTCAGCAATTACTCTAAATAATACTGTTTCCTTAGCCATCGTTCTGTCCGACCCCTCTCAACCCAAGATGTCAATGTTGCTATACATAGATTATGTATGTAGGTATGTGCTCGTGAAAACAACCGCATTATTAATGGAACGTGGAAGAAAAACAGCTCATATTATAAAGATTATTTACAAAATAGTTTGTGCAAAATTTTGTGAAAAGAAAATTATCAAAAGACCTATTGTTCACCATTATGATTGTAAAAGTAAAGTATATCAAACATGTTTAATTACAATACAACCCAAGTGATGTTATATTATAAAATCTAACACATATTTTTTTTTAATTAGACTTCTATACCAGAAAATTATACAAACACATTTATTCCTCGGTATTAGTCACTTAATATTACTTATTGGATAGGTAGGTACATAATATCTGAATTAAAAGCACGTGACTCCACAAAAAGTAGCTATAGTCTAAACATCTTCTTGCTACGCCCCAATACCTCGAAGCACATGTATATTTTTTTTTTAAATTGTATTTGTGCATGTATGAATAAATAAATAAACAAAAAACATTCACAATAATCAGAAGTATGTCTTAACAAATCAGTATTCAATTAATCAGGAAACATCGTAACCCAAATGGACAGATTCCCTTTAGATATCCGATCGTAATTTCACAGAAATAAACATTCGTCAATATTTGAGATAAATTCCTATTCATCAGCAAAAAATCCCCGAAATATCCCCAGAGAGACTCTTTGCTTTAAGAAATTTCGAGAGGTTATTCAACTTATTCTTGACAAAATATAAAAAGGCAGTGGTTCTCTAAAATGGAGCCCCAGCTGTGGTGGACGAATTCTAGGGAAGTTTTTGTGAAAGTCTAGATTAGTTAGTCAGCGAAATGTAAGTGCTTTGTCAGCTAACATTAAAAAGAAAGAATGTATTTTGGTCTGAAGATGTAATATTTCTGGTTTATTTTACAATTATTGTCTAGCCGACAAACATTTTTTATCGCATTTAGTAGTACTCTAAATACTGATTGCCACTCATATTTTTATTCATTTTAGTATTGCTACTTACATGTATATAAAATTTACTCAATGTATAGTAAGTATTACCTTTAAGTAAAACCACATCTACAAGCATATTTAAAACTTGTTGGTAACAATTTCAAAAAATAGTTCAGATTACCATGAAATCTCTTTCATTTTCCCCAGCTTACTATTCATGCCATGTACATTTTTGTCAAAAAAAACTGGAACAATGCTGACCAATAAAATTATTCTGATTTTTGATATATACACAAAACCCAAGAGAATAAAGTCATTGAAATTCTGCAGAATTTCTAGAAAGTTTTCATCAACCGTAGTGGCTTTTTCACTCACAGTGTTTGTAAGTTATCCCTTTTCATCAGGGATAAAACCTTGACATTTGCCGAATTTCTACGTCATATGTTTACCTTTTAAGAACCAGAAATTCCCAGTGAGTATGCCTTTCGCACTAAAAAAAAACATATTTATTTGATATTATTTATTCTACATTTATCATAAAAAAAATCTAACCAGCAAGGCTATGTACATATTTATGTTTTTTAATTATAATTTTTTTAATTAACATCAAATGATACGTTGATAGAAACACGCCTGGCACAAAACAGGCTATAAAATAAAATTAACTTGCCACTGAGATCTCCATGATATTATTTATTCGTCATTTATCATAAAAAAATCTAACCAGAAAGGCTATGTACATTGTTAGCTTGCTAATCAGATTGGCATTTATCTCATAATTTGATGATTTTTACTATTAGAAACAAATACTTGAATAAATTACATTTCTTGGACGTTTCAGTGACAGCACGGTGCAATTTTACATAAATCTTTATTATACCAAACGTTATTTTGAATTAGTTGCAAATGTAGGGTAGTTTGATATCATTAACCAAGAGCGCCGCTCGCGGCGAAACATAAATCAGTTCAGCTCTAACCGCTGTTTGATTCACACGTCAGACAAACAACAGTCATCAATACAAACCCACCTTTTCCTTACATTTATTATATCCGCTATCTAGTACCCATGACACAAGTGTTTGCTTAATGTGGGGCTAAAGGGCGCTGTGTGAATTAGGTATTCCGGAATATTTATTATTTTATTAAATTTAGGTATTCGACATCAATACAAAACCAACCTTATCATTTAACTAATAAGGTCAATTTTCCAATTCCAGGCACTACCATCAGAACACACGCTAAAGCACGGGCTGAGCAACAAATGCGTATCAAGAGAGACGTCTTCGTGCATCGCTCTCGAGCTAGTTGGATACGTCGACAGGATGCTGAGGACGGCCTCTGTTCAACTCAGCGACGACGTTATGATTTACGACGAAAGGTACTTTATCACTAGACACAATAGGTTCTATATTCCCTTGAAGTCCCTGCCTGGCTCCCTGTTCCCCACGCACTATAATCCAGCGAGCTTCAAAGCGAGAGTGAATCGGTTCTTATCGGTTAAGCACGCTCTATCTTAGGCCATAGCCTTTGCTTACTATCAGGCAAACTATGGCCAAGTGCGAACCCGTTCTAAAAAAAATAAGTTTTTGTTAAATAAAAACAATGTTAGAGTATTGTCATCGAACTAGGTTTTGGATCTAGTAGAAAAATATGTAAGCATTATGCAGAGAACTGTGCCTGGCTTTGGTCCATGATTTTTCATTTAAATTAATAGATTAACGTTTCATTGGACACTAAACCAAGGTGATAAGGCCGCCCACTTGTGCATTCATTTATAGTTTAAGTTCATTTCATATTGTAATTTATTTTTGGTGTGCAATAAAGTTATATTGTATTGTATTGTAAACCAAACACAACAACAAGAAAGACATACATATTAATCAAAACTAGTCACATAAATAGCAGGACTCCTGCTGAAACCAATCTTTTCTAGGTAACCGTATTTAGATTGATTAATCCTTTATCATTATTTATACACATGTCTGGCTCGGAGCTAATGAGACTCCACTACCGACTAAAACCTACCACGATGTCCCTTCATCTTGGATAGGGCGGGTTTCGCAGGCAAGGAAGCTGTGGGATATGTCCTGAAATATTTATTTATTTATTTCCAGCCACGGCGCGGCAGCAGACCTCCCCGTGAAACCAGAGAGCCTGGCCCGCGCTGGAGTATCCCTGGAAGACCAGGCCCAGCAGCTCATCGTAGACAAGCTGTGGAACTTCGCCACCACCAGGTCGCTGCGGTACAGGATCCTGGAGAACGCTGATCTGGTCATCGCTGGGAAGCAGGATAGGGACAACAGTTTTGGTGTCGGTTAGTATATGATTTTGTTTTATTTTTATTAAACTTACTCGCATAGCGAGTCTGGCTCAGTGGTTCCAATGTCTGCTTTTCATACGCACCCTGATTTGAATCCGGCCCTCGCATCCTGGTTCGAATCCGGCCCTACACCATTGACTTGTTTTTTAAGTAAATTGTGGATTTGCACTCGCTTAGCGGTGAAGGAAATCATCGTGAGGAAACCGACAAGTCTGAAGACCACAATATCCGACGACATGTATCTTCCGTGGAAGGGCCTGACCACCAAGATGTATCATTCCAAGAAAACTCCCCTAATGAATTAATTTTGCTGGGGAGTCACGTCCCTCAGACATGAGGAAATACGACTCAAGAGAGAAATTTACCTGTCAGTTCAATTCAACATTAAATTTATTTATTTTAAGGTGATAAAGTATCGAGTATATAGGTGGGTCTTAGTAACTAGGGGAATTAAATATTCACCTTAGACTAATTATAAAGGAAAACATTTATAATGGCACAAACACAATAAAGAACATAATAAGCAAACAAACATAAAATCTGCCACAACACAGCCCCACACACACACACAGATTATACTAAGTACTCCGTTTTTTTTACTTGAAAATCAGGCATTAGAATTCCCCTAGGATCAGTATATGACATTGTGGAATAAGATAAGATAATCATATTTTATTCATCAATAGCCCAACTTATGAACTAAAAGTTAGTAGTTAGTCATTCTATTGTCTCGTTTTACAAAATATATTTATGTCGGTGTTAATATATCAATACATGTTTAAAATATATTTATATATTACAAAAAGTAAATAAAAGTAAATACAAGCCTATTGAATTTTACCTTACTTGATCCATTACGGATATGGACTATGGATTAAGTAAGAATGATTCATTTTAATTTCATGTTATTAATTTACATGTCATAAAGTTTTCATTATAAAACAAAACAGAGATCATAATCGTAGCACCAATACAGAAAATTATAGTATTCGTATATTTAATTCAAGTAGGTACATGTCTAAACATTTTACTACGTAACGACACCCGTACAGACGACTCTGTATTTAAATGTATCAGAATAGAACACGTCATAAAATCTTATAAACATGGCTTAGATAACCAATGTGTATCTTTTTGAACAAACTTGGATTGATGAACAATCAAAAAGAGAGTTTGCTACACAAACGTTACTAGTTTCAAATCAACAAAGATCTAACAACAATAACTCAAATTACACCGAAAACAAACGTGATTTTCAACATTATCAGCTAACTTAATGTAAACTTCATCACGTACAATAAACGCGCCATTATTATGAAAAATTGTTACAAAGCTAATAAATCTTCGTGATTGGTCAATCTAAAAAATCACGCGAGAGATCTGCCATCTGATTGGTCAATTTTATAGATGTCCAAGAACAACTAGCTGCCTAGTTCATGATGAATATGTAATTGATAAAACGTTTATAACAATATCAAAATAGATAAATAAAAATATAAATAAAAATAAATTAATTTATACAAAGCTAAACGCCAGTAAGCGTAAGTTTCGTAAAGGAAAAATACAGTTTTTTTTTGTAAGTATATTTAACTAGTCCACGCTAATTTTCATGAATTTTTAAAATTCATGTTTTTGCTAAACATGAATTTTATTTATCTTAGGTACTTGGGTTTCAACTGTTTACTTTGTCTATGTTTAATACAAACAACATTTCCTTACCGCCCCATATGTTCTCTCATTAATTATCTTGATTACAAACCTCGGCTATAATTATAACCAAACAAACTCCATAGATAACTTGGTACTAGATCTGTCATATTTTTAGCATTTTGTAATAAGTATATTATGTATAGTATATTATATATGCATAACTTCGCTGAACAGACTTTTGTGGTTAATTTATTTAATATCAATATTTATTAATCGTATAACAGCCGATTTCACACCAAAATGATAAAATCGACTAACACATTATAATTTATAAGAATGAAAACTGATTTATTGCACATATTTATTTTTGTTTTTTTTTTTTCCGTAATTAACGCAAAAACCACTCAGGAGTTCAATTTTGATGAGACATATTAATATTGTAACATATTATTTTTGTTTTTTTTTTTTATTTTTATTTTTCACGGTAATTAACGCAAAAACCACTCAGGTGTTCGATTTTGATGAGACATATTTATATTGTAACATATTATTTTCTCAAGTATTTCTAAAGCATCAGAAACGTACCGATATCACTAATGATATCTGATAAAATCATGGACAAATATAATATAAGCGAGGAAACCTACACGAGCTTTATAATACTTGTGCGTAATAAATAAACTGTCATATCCAGCCTTAACTTTATTTAAGCGATGACTTAATGATATTTTAAACTAAATTAACTTGCACGTGTGTGAATAATTTTCTGACGGGATAATCTATTGGACCATAACACACTAAGACTATGTTAAATTAAAGACTATGTTTAATTGCAGGAACTATGTTTGATTAAAATATCAACTTTGTATCAAAAGTCTGGATTCTTAATTATTTTTTTAATTACTTATGGCTTGATTTTTTTTACAAATTTGTTTTGAGGTGTTGTAAGCTTGTATGGTTATTCACAATTTCTTATGATGACACTATTTATCCGATAACACACCTACTTTTATCGCGGGCTGCCTAGAAGTAGCAACTACGTAGAAGTCATATTCAAGAACTTGTTTTTATTTTACTCTTACACTAAAAACCTTTAGGGCCAAGTAAAAAAAAGGCGGGTGTCATGTCGTATAAGAAGGTCAAGGATTTGGCAGAAGAGCGAGAAGGATGGCGTATGCTCCACAGACAAGGGTCTTGCCCTTAAATTTGTGATGATGATGACTAAAAACCTTAACAAAAACCTTTGCTTTTGTGCCATGATAAAAAAAAACAACAGACGAAAAAACACTTTCGCTAAGTAGGTAATATCTAAGTGCGCTTTAATCTTTAAGTTGGAACTTAGGTACGGAAGCTTAAGTTGTGTGCTTACCTATATCGGATTAAACTTTAGGTCGTTAGAACTTAAATCTAAGTTAGAATTATCTCGTGATACCTTGCTTGAATATACGAGGAAGTGAAGCTTAATATACCTACTTAATGACATCTTAGCCCAAACACATGTTTTGTAAGTATATTAAATTGCAGAATGAGTTCTAATGCTTCACTTTGAAAGCTATTTTAGATATTTTGTTACAAGTTAGCAAAATTGGAGAAAGATAAACTCTTAAAAAGATCATTTATACAAAGGTCTTCAAAATTTTAAAGAACTAACAGCAATCTTCATACGTTTATTATACTAGCAATCTGTGTTGTTAGCTTGTTAGTTTATTGGCTTCTCATTTAAGACGCAACAGAGCAAAGGCGCCCCATCTTGAAAAACCTTTCATTAGTATGTTTTATACGGATTTGACGTTAACAAAGCCACGGGAAAGGGCATCTATCAGTCACAATATGGACATATTTACGACTAGTAGACGCCCGCGGCTTCGCTCGCATTAACTTTACGAACATTACCTTTTTATTTATGAACCGATTGAAATGAAATAAACACTAAATGTTAAGTTAAAATACACCAACATGTAGACAAATCGGTTCAGCCGTTTTCGAGTCTATAACGAACAAACATACCGACAGACACACAGACAAACAGACATTTTTTTAAACATGATTTTTGTGTTCTAGTGCATCAATGAAGACCTTTCAACTTTTTTTTTTCAAATATCTTCAATGTACATGTACACCGACCTGTTACAGCTTTATTATATGTATATGGAGAAAAAATCATGTCAGTCAATATAAGTTATATTATGAATGACAAAACCGTACCGGAAGCAAACAAACCAACAAAAATAAAGATAATCCACTCAATACCCTTATCCCCTGATACAATTTTATCTTTTCCACGGAAAAATGTACATATTATATTTACTCGCGAAGTGCTACTTGACACGCAAGAAATACATCAATGTCAATAAGAATTTCTCGTGTCAACATAGATTTG
Organism: Macaria liturata; assembly: GCA_964023185.1. Taxonomy (NCBI): domain Eukaryota; kingdom Metazoa; phylum Arthropoda; class Insecta; order Lepidoptera; family Geometridae; genus Macaria; species Macaria liturata. The sequence goes on from OZ026806.1 coordinate 15,454,361, forward strand.
GAATATTATTGTTTTTTGCATAGATAGGCCAGAAAAAATGTAGCGTAGGTACAGTTATAAAACGTTGGTATAGATGGACATTGTTAAGTAATTAAAAAAGAAAGAAGAAAGAAAACATTTATTGTGACAGATTTAACAGAAGAACACACAGGAGTAAAAACATAATAAACAAACATAAAAATCTGCTACAACACAGCCCCAACTCAGCATAATGCTGGTTGTGTGGAAGCAACCAGCGCTGGTCTTCGTTGGGGCCGGCTGTGACGTCACGCACGCAAAAAAAATCTGAATATATTAAACAGTAGAATATTAAAAAACCAATTTTAAAATAAGTATTACACTTGGTATTCAATCTTCTCCCTATCATTATGACGGTGTAATACTCTAATGTCGAGAGCTTTTACTAAAGTACCCAAATATATATATACCACTAACTTAACTTTATTTACTATTTCACTGACAGTGTATTCAATGATTAAAAAGAAAATATACATGAGCCACCTTTGAAACAATACCCATCCAAAAAAAAGTTAATCGGTTCATAAATAAGGGAGTAATCACGTAACATACTTACTAAAAAAAAGAAAAAAGCTTTCGGAAGACTTGATAACTTCTTTTATTTAAGTAGGTTAAAAAACAAAGCGTATTATTTTACTGTTGTCGATTACAACTGCGATAGGTATGTTTTCCGTTCTATTCATTATTTGGAATCAATTTGTCAGTCTAATAGATACACGTATCCGATTCAATACATGGCGTTTTGTCTTGTTAGGGGGTTAGTTTCAGAATATTACATTTGTAAAGATATAGAAAATAAGTAAAAAAGTAGTAGCTGAATGTTGATTGGAAGGATATAATTATTTCAAATCAGACTAATAAAGTACAAGTAAACAGAGAAGAAGGAATAAATACTCACACTTAAGGTTGCAGCTATATCGAGCAAACTGTATCAAAGTGTGAACATATTTTATTGTTAATAAAGCCACACTCGGATCATAATGTGTAGTTATGCTTCTTCCTGTTCCGAATTCCGGCTGAAACGATTTCGATGAAATTTATATGGCGATACACAGAGCCTACCCAGCATTAACAATAGACAGAATAAGCTAGACTTTTATCCAGAACCAATGCTGATATCCCCACGACTATTATTTCTATTAACGCAGGTTACATTAAGACCTAACAGGATAGGAACTTACTTAAAAATGTTTTTTTATTCTAAGTACTGACAAGAATTAAAAGTCGATTGATTAGTCTTTTTATCCCGAAACAATGCGGATATTCCGACATTCGTTCTCTTAATCTTAATTTATAATCATTACTATAATATCTATTGACCCAGGTTATATTGAGACCTCCTAATATGTTATGTTAGAATTAGTAGGTTATTTTAAACTTATATTTATCACATTCCAGATGTAGCAGTGAAACCTCACAAGGCTGTCGAGACCGGCAGACAGAAGAACAAGAATATGGGTCCTTTCCTTGCTGCCGCTGCCATGAAGTTTGGCCTCCTCGGAGCTCTGACCTTCAAGGGTATGTTCTTACTTCCAATGAGAAGAAAACAAAAAAAAAAACACTTGGAATATATACCTGGCCAAAAAAGCTTGTCGATTGACATTTTAGTTACATATATATGTACACACCATTTCTTAGTTTTAAAATGTCACCTCTAGGTACGTTGATATTATTTTTTCTTTGAAATGATAGATAGATAACTCTTTACTGTAACACACATGAAAAAGACGAACAGAAACACAAAAGACTTAAAATATAGTGTCACAACTGGCGGCTTTATCGCTAACAGTGATTTAAATGGACCACCATTTTTCATTATATTTTTTTAATGCAAGTTTTATTACACCTATAAGTAACTCGATTGCAACACCATTAGATACAATTGTATGCCAGCCTCATTCATATCATAGCCTGTGATAATCTTACGAAATAAGAAGGATTTGAAATACAGAGGAAATAATTATAACATTTTTTTTTTGATGATTCTATATCATAATATGTGGCGTGTTCTTGTTTAACTTTTAAGCATCCATTTTTGCATAGTAAAACTCTTATGAAATGTTCATATCTATATGTAATATATATATATTCCATCTCTTTCTTGTAAAACAGAACTTTCTATGTATTTTGTATGGCGTTAGTGGCATGTGGCCTTCATTCCGTCTAATCGTAAACTAAAAACGTGTATAACTGCGTTATTGTTAAAGCTAATTGAAAAATAATTTCACTACGCTGATTGTCTATTAAAAAGCTTTCATTGAAGTAATAAAAAAAAAAGTTGTGCATATTCCCTATTGTCCTTTTTGCTTTTAAAGAAATTAATTTGAATTGATACCAATAAAAAGTACCAGTGTGTAAATTATAATGAATTTATGTCCTTGCTACGTGTATTTCAGGTCTAGCCCTCATGGTTGGGAAGGCTCTCCTCATTTCCAAGATCGCTCTCCTCCTGGCTACCATCATCGGATTGAAGAAGCTGTTTTCCCATCAGGTGACCGATTAAAGCTATGCATGATTAAACTGTTCTGTCACGACGGTGTTGTTTTTGATTGACTAACTGTTACGAGGCTGCATTTAGGGAATACATTTTTTTTTGTGTAAAATAATAAAGAAAATTTCCTCGACTTATGTTTAGTAATAAAATATAAAAACAAGGGAAGAAAAACTAAACATACTACTTCTAACTACTGCTTGTTTAGTTAAATATGTTGAACTAAAAAAATAATAATTAAGAGTTATCAAAGATAAATTACGTATATAGAATACTCTATTTTCCTAGACATAGGCCTTCTGTTATGACGTAGTTCGACGTTTGACTTTTTGCGGTGGTTTTGGCGGTGGGAAAACTCTCGAATTGGTTACTCTCAGACGAATATACTTACTATACCATAACCAGGTCAAAATTCAGGTCGATACATATATAATGATTTTCTTTTTATTAAAATTTATGTCTATGACAAAAAAGATAAGAATAAAAGCTCATTTAACATTCATTGAGTAGATAACAAGTTCTATAAATTTCAATGTTAATTTATAATGAAACATGAATCAAAAAGATTTGAAGGGTATAACTGAAACCTACAGAAATTTTTCATCGTCTAGAATTTCTTAAACCCTCGGTCAATGCCTTTGTACTTTTAAAAGAACTTGAATGTTTACAAAAAGTGCATTTTTAGGTTTTTGGGGAGAAAATCCAGAAAAGTTTTAATGAGTTTGCTTCTTTTATTTCTTTTTTTTGGTATCATCTGGTTTCGCGAAATAGAAGACAGACATAAATTAATCTTTAAAAAAAAATTTGATGCAAGTTAATTTTAAAATCATTTAAAATTTCTCGGATATCAAATTATTCTATGTATAAATTATCGTGCAAATTAAATATAAATGAGCAAATAACAAAAGTTTTAATGCCTCTTTTTGTGTTAATAACAAAGTACTTAAGGTTACGAATTATAATAATACTATTTCCTAAATGCAGCCATAAATTTACTAATTCCGCATGTCAAAAATGATGAACGGCACACCAAAAATTATGATGAAGGGAATCTGAATAATGTTTGTTCTATTTCAGATCACAACTCTAAGCCCTTCGCATAGTTAAAACATAAACTAACTGCATGTATCTTAGGGATACAACGTACGTATTGTGGCACTATATTTAGTAATAGTGGCACTTTATTGTGGCCAAAAGGGTTAATAATATACAAAACTGCCACTTTAATGTGGCTAGTACATTGGGCTAGTAAGGCATAATGGTTTATGGGGCACAATCTACAAAGTACTAAGCACTTAGTAATTATTTATGTTGTGTTGTGGCACTTTTATGTTGTTGTGTGGCACTTTTAAGTTGAATGTGTCACTTTTATGTTGGATGTGGCACTTTTTATGTTGTTATGTGGCACTTTTATGTTGTTATGTGGCACTAGAATGTTGTCGTGGGGTACTTTTATGTTGAATTGAATTATGGCACTATTTGTGTGGGTAATGAAACAATTTTTAAATACATATGTGACTTTATAATATACTCAATCAAAATAGTTGTGTTGTAAGGTATAAAGTTAATTTGGCACTCATTTATGATCGTAGTATAACAGGTTTTTTTTTCTTAGAGAAGTACCTTTTTGTAACGTTTATATATTTACAAACAAAACTGTAGAAATATTGGTGAAATGTTTTATTGCAAAACTAGTACATACATATACATAATTTTACTAGGTATTCTTATAATACTTAAGAATCATGGGTGGTTCTCTACATAAACATTTACGAAAGTTTACTCTCATTTCTTCATCTTATTATTTTTGAATCATAATGATATTTAATACGTGCAACGTGGCAAGGGATTTCATGAATTCTATTTCATTATATGATGCGGCTGTATCTCGGTCCTATTTTATTTAATGTTACATGATATTAGGTTATTTATTTTAAATACATATACAACAAATACAATCCCATAAAGTGTGTACAAGACTTGTTAGTAATTAGTTTCGTTATATTTTTAATAATTTGAATGTTGATTTTATATTTAAATTAACAAAAACCATCAAAATTTACTAAATCTTTTAGGTCCTAATACAGACAGACAGAGATCTTCTATTTCTTTGGTTTTTTTATTGCAATAAACAAAAATTGTGGTATTTATATCTAAGACTTCGGTAGTGCTTAACATCAGGCAGGCTGTTAGCAAACTAAAAAGAAGCAACAAATGTTTTTTTTTATTATTCATTTAATTACCTGTCATATCTCAATAAAACATTTAACATAACAAAGTTATAAGCGTATAATGATTGTTCGTTAACATAATTTCCTATTGAAAAGTACGTTCTTTGGTGTCAATTTATACGAGTACGTTCCAAATATGTATTCCGGGTTATATTTAGGAAAATTATTGTTATTTAATATACCTGAGAAACGTTTTCAACGATTTCAAAGTTAGTAGCGATATTTGAGGAAAATGCGAGCACAAAATTTTAATACATATAAAAGTCATAAATTTTTATTGGTGACCTTTTGTTTGACAAAATATTTTATTCAGAACAGTCATAACAGTCAGACAGTAAATTAATAAATCCGTGCCTGGAAAAGTATACTTAACAGAATATTTTCTTGACAAATTTCTTATTTGCCACATTAATTTTAAGCCAAACATTCCATAACGTTAAAACATCACTTTACAAATCAATATTTTTAAACTCTAAGGGCTTATTACAAAACGTGGTTTAAATATAAGCCTAGACCAAGTCCGTTTTGGTAGTTGAAAAATTGTCTGTAACTGTCATAATTATCAAACTGGCAAAATGTACCAATGTTAAATCGAAGTTCAAAAATTTTGTTGACATTTTGATTGCTTGTATGGAATGTCGGAACAACAAGAACCTAGTTTTTATTTTCAACGTCCTGGACTAATATTTAAACCTCATTTTGTAATAAGACGGTAATTTTTCAAGATATACTGTAAGCTTGATACCGTACAATAAAGGAAAAAGAAATATTATTCAATTAATTATTGAATATTTCTTCCTTCGGAAATTCGTTTCATATTTTTATCATTAATTCAATAACTTTTTTTGTATTTCCTGGCAACATTTAAAAGGTTGGCAACCACTTCGACTTAGCAACCAACTGCTTGAACCCGGAACGTGGGTAAAAAAATGTAACCTATTTACTGTATTTTCGGGCGGCTACTTTAGGTACGCCGTAAAATATCATGTTTAATTTATTATAAACTAAATGACATGATGAACTTGATGAAAAAATTTACGTCAAGTAATTTTAATGATTATGATACATTTTCAGTACCTATTTTGTTTCAATACAGTATTATTATATAAATAAATAAATATAAATATTCCGGGACATTGTACACAACGCCATCTAGCCCCACACTAAGCTAACGCTTGTGGCGTGGGTACTAGATAACGGATATAATACTTATATACTTTTTTTTTTGTAAATACATACTTATTATACATAGAAACGGCCAGACTATTATAGTTACATACTTTTAAAAATTAGTTATGCGTAGTTCAGATTTTACCAACAGACTGTGTTAAAGTGTACTATAGACAAATTACAATTGGAAAAGATAACTAGGCAACAAAATTATTTTATGTTTAGGCTTCTACATGTCATATATTATAGTGTTACATAAATATAATAATAATTATATTAAATCATGTGCAATTCGAAATGATTACTAAATGATGATTGTTTTGATATTTTTCACCTCTTTTTTCTGAGAAAGAAAGAATCCTAGTTTTCTGCATAAGAAAAATACTAAATAATAACTAATGCATGATGTTTAGAACCTGTAGTAATTCTCCTGGAATATTAATGAGCACCATTTGCTACCTTTGAGAAAAAAATATGCTCCAACTGAGCTCACATTTTGGCGAATTTAATAAGGTTACCTCCTATTGCTAACCGAATAGACGCCTAACTATTTTTTTTTCAATACAAGAATGTGTTGGTAATTCTATAAAATATATAATACGTATTACGAAATGGAATTACGTAAGTGGATCAAATAACACAAATTTTACAGAATTGTGATTTTTTGGTTGCCATTGACGCGTAATTAAACATTCTTTTTTAATTTTACTTAATTTCCGGGACATTGCACTCAGCGCCATCTAGCCCCACACTAAGCAAACGCTTGTGTCGTGGGTACTAGATAACGGATATAATACTTATAAACTTTTCTTTTGTAAATACATACTTATTATACATACAAACGCCCAAACGACCTTGTGTAATAGGTTTACTTATAACTGTCCGTAGCCATATCTGTACTCAGTGAAGCGCCGCTGCATTTTAAATTATATCACTTTTACCTAGATTTTACTCAGGTACTTACTTTGGGTTCACCTACATTTATATTTCTCAAGCAATATGATTCCTGGTAGAGTTTCAAACAATACTATTTTTTTAAATAATAATAACATGACAATTACGCAATGGTATCAATTGTCTTCGTCTTCTTATCTAATGAGAGTGGCCAACTCTGGTGTCGAGAGTTCATCAAGCCGTCCTAAGGGCCTCTGACATGGCTTAACGACTGCCATACTAGACTAACAGGGAACTACAATTCAACGTGTCATCAATTGTTTTATCTTAGCGGATAAACATATTTCCATTTAAATTAGATTTGATGGATGTACGAGTATAATGTAACGTATATGACATGTCATCGATATATGTAGACTCGACAGTTTATAAAGTTGCAAGATAGATAATAAGGTGTGCTTGAATTTTATTGCCTATTACCTGGCCAAAGTAAAAGTTGGAGTCAGTACACGTATGGATTTTGACAGCTTTGGTAATGAGAATTGAACGTGAGACCGTTTGGCTGAAGTTTTTAGCCTTGATGAGTTAAGGTTTTTTTTTAGCCTAAATGTATATTGTAACGTGTAATTTAAAATATAAACTGTATAGATTTTAATATCTGACAGGTTTTTTTTTTGTTTATGATAGACATGATAAAGCAAATTATTTTTATTATTTACGAGCGATTTTTCTATACCAAGTTGTTTTTATACTTTTGTTGACAAGAGTGGACGCTAGCTTAAGCTATGCTCAATATATAATGTAGCATACTGTGCACAAAATATTATGCAGATAACTGATTAGAAATATTCTTCAAATTAAAATATGAAGAGTTTTATTTTTGTAACTTATCCATGTTGTTGAGGTTGATCATTGAACGTTTTGTATTACTTTTTAGGAAAACTAAACATCACTAGTTAGTTTCACTTTTTAAAAAAAATACCTAGTCTTTTAATGATCCGGTGTAAATAATAATATGTATATAGCTCTACAATCTACGTGAATTGCATGATATAATTATTAAACCCCTGTATTATATATGTATATACCCTCATTATCATTAGGTACATATAACGCTTTGATGAGAAATATATATGTATAATATACAAGGTGTAACAGAAGGGTGTGACAATACTTATACTATACATACCTATGTATATATAGAATACAGCCCACTAGGTTTCAGAATTCTAAGGGTCATAGATTTCGAGTAATCATAAGTTGAACTTTCATTAAAACTTTAAGACTTGCAACCCTATATCTTATCATTTTGAGCGTTCATTGACTTTTGACAAATTTTAATTTGTCAATAAAAAATTCAATTCAAATTCTCGCTCGGGCTGCCACGAAATCAAGTGAAAAATATTATCTAATTTTTGTATGGTAAAAAATATAAGTATGCGATTTAATTTTTCATATTTTGGTACATGACTCCTTACATGATTTATATATGTATACTCTTTAATATTGTCACACCCTTCTGTTACACCTTGTATACTCTGTAATATATTATATTCTGTTTAAAAACACATTTTTAGTTGTAATAGTGCTTTATGTATAACATTTAGAATTATCCAATTGTACTATCCTATTTCGAAATAAAGATTTCATAAACTTTCCAGGTCATTAAAAAGGATGCTTAACTCAATGGTGACTAAGGCTTGATGAAGGAACCGGCTCTAACCACGGACCTAGATTATTACCTCGTCTTATTTTAAACTGATTGAAAAAAAAATAAGACCGTAATAAAATCTTCACGCAAACGGACTGACATTGACACTGACAGGTAACTGAGAAACAAAGTGGAATCAAAAAAAGAAATGAAACCAAATCGAATGATTTTTAAATCGAGGAAAGAATAGAGCTAAGAAAGGAGTTTTAATTCTGTTTCTCAGTCATTTGTTTATGATGAAAAATAATTTATACGAATTAACAGTGACCCCACGCATTAATTAAATGTAAATAACACTAATTAATTATTTATTAACAATAGATGTAATCTTAGTACTAACTTTGGCAAGCTAATTTCGCATTTAAACAAAATAGATTGAGCATTTTGTCTAACAAATAATAATTTATTTATTTATTTTAATTGTAATTTATTATTATTTATTTATTGCCGAATAAATGAAATGATCATTAACAGTTTTGTATTTTTTTAACCCCCTATATATTAGGTTTTATGAATATTATAATATCAGGTTAATGGGTTTTTAAGGAAAGTTATTTATTTAACCAGCATAATATTTATATTATAATTACAATAATTTAAACTTACCAGATATACCTATAGGCAAAGGAATGTCTAACCTAGAATTAACATAAATAAATTTTATAATATAAAATTAGATGATGATTTACAGATAAGGCATAATGTAGATAAATATTAAGTCTTTTAGTCCAATTAATACACTAAGTAGTTACTACTTAGTGTATTAATTGGACTAAAATTACTTACTAATTACTAAAATTAATAATCTTGCTATTTTTTGTTTTTCAGGCGCTTTACGTAGATCAATGACTACTACTGTAGTAGTAATTGATCTACGTAAAGCGCCTGAAAAACAAATAATAGCAAGATTATTAATTCTTGCAATAAAATGTATCTAGGCTCTTACTGATAAGCATGTTACGTGCATAATGAAAGAAATAAATAATCTTACGATAAAATAAATAATTTTTGGAACTTCTTAACGCTAATTAAAATGGGTGAAAAGAATTGAATGAAATTTGGTACGGAGGGCCATAGATAAGATCCAGGCTTTACACATAGGCTATTTTTGCCCAGATTAACGCAGATAACACCGCAGGGCACCGCTAGTTTATTATAACCTAAAATTTATCATAATAGGAAAATTTGTTTTCTTATTAATTCTCAGTAATATACCATTGTTGAAATTAAACAATTTAATACAATATCATAACTTGATATCTTGTTTTTCCAACAGCTAATTAGATTCGGAGTATTTATTACATTTTGTTCGAAAAGGCTTTGTTATTAAATTATTCATAAAATATGAAACAAACAATGGAAACGAATTTCCCCTCTGATGGCTATTTTATTTGAAAAACAAAACAATTAGGGACGTTATTGTTAAAAATATGAATTAATATAAAATAATCTAGTGATTTAGAAGTATTTAGAGTTTTTTGGACGAGATCTACACAGCTTCCACATGAAAAGAGAGGCCTATAATGCCCAGCAGTGGGATATGGAAAGTTGTAGATAATGATGTTCAAGAGTCAGTTCTATTTATATTATTACACGACGTTACATGCGAAGAGATTTCTTTATTAACTATGTAGTCTCACTTCTGTATGTAGGTACTAGGCGTCACACTTTTTATAGCTGTGAAAATAAAAATCAAGGATTTTTTATTTCACCCCTCTCTTTCCTTCAGGATTGTTCTCTCTTTTGTTTTGTGAACTAGATTTTATACGAATAGAAACCTTATGTTTTTACTCTAAAAGTTTATTTTTTATAAATGTTAAATCGGGGGTGAAATCGGTCAAAAATGAGAGGCATATAGAGCAGGCTGTTGTCTTGCTTCAAAAGCTTGCCAGTTTAAAAAAATATCTGTGATAAATGTCACTGTCAACTTAAGTTTTGAAATATTTAGCAATAAATAATATTATTAAATTTTATTTATTATAAATCTTACTCGACACAAAGAAATCTGAATTAATTTGTGAAATTAACACAAAATATAGGTAGAATAAGTAACAAATTAATATTATATTATTTTTCACACAAGCAACATTATATTATGATGACATTATATAACAAAAGGTGGCGGGAAAAAATAATTTCATTTGTAACTAATTTAAATGTATTTTATTGTAAAAATAACAAAATGGTAAGGACTTGTAGTGTTCCGGGATGCAGAAGTGAATCTTATAGTGGCTGCAATATTATCTTTCTACAGGTATGCTAAAGTGTAAGATTACATTATTGGGACTAAGGTGACCATATTTTCTCGTGCTTGAAATAATTTGTGCAATATGATATTTTTTCAGTTTTCCTAAAAATGAAAACATCAAAATAAAATGGCAAAAGAACCTAAATATAACACGACCTATTACAAAATTCTCCAAAGTTTGCAGTCTACATTTTGATCCAACATCTTTTTATGCTCCAAATTCTCTCCGTGTGTTAAAAAAAGACGCTATCCCAATTCCTGCCGTGGTAAGAAAAATTTAGTAATTGATTTGTAGCTATTAGTAGTAGTGCTGATAAAAAGTAGCCAAGTATGTTCTTATACCATGGTTTCACATATAGAAAAAATATAATACGATTCCTTAGTATTGTATACAGTTTGCTTTATTTTGATTACATTGCCTCCCTGTCAATTAACCGAATCGATACTATTATAAGTTACAAACTAAAGTGCATTTTAATGGGTAAGTAAGTTTGTTGGTGTTTGCTACTTAACGCGTCAATAGAGCTAGGGATCATCATGACTGGCAAGATGCAGGTAAAATAGGATCCCAAAAGAGACTGCTCTAGATTTGGTAAGAAGATGAATTGATATATCCTAATTATATAATTTATTGTCACCCTAGTTAGAAAATGACAACAGCCTGTCATACATGCGCCTCACTGTGCTCGTAATTGGATCAGCAGTCATAATTCCAGTACTTTATATTATTTCCAAGATAAACACAAAAAAAAATATAAAAAACTTTTGAACAAATAACACTGTCAATGTAGTGCATGTAGCGCCGTCCCCCTGTCAAACCTCATTCATTTCTTGTGTGCGGGCGTCGCAACATCATAAATTTCGTTAAATTTTAATATTTGAATTTTTCGTGGAAAAAAATGTTTATATCATGTGTTTAAGTGGTAAATTAAGTTCAAGTTCAAGTTCAATTTATTCATAATAATATGTATTACAAGTCATATCTTAAACTACGAGTACTTACTTAAAAGTATTATACATGTGCGTATAATTACATCTTATAAAATTGAACAAAAAATAATGTCAATATTCAGATAATAATACAATAATTAATACTTAAAACAATAATTATTACTTCTATAATAATTTTGCAATAACAATACTAACAATAACATCAATATCACGTCAATAACATTGTCAGGATTAAGATCACCGAATATCGGGAATGAATTCTTCACAATTATAGAAAGCTTAATCAACAAGCCAACTTTTCAATTTAAATTTGAAACCCTGTAAGCTTATAGCCGCAGTAATTTCGCTGGGTAGCTTGTTATATACTGTCGGTCCCATGACGTGCGTTAACTTGGTCGACTTCTGCAGGCTACGTGGCACGTTGGCGAGCGTGAGGCCGTGGCGGGTGCAGTATTCGTGCTTGGAGGCAAGCTCGGTGTACTCGGCCAGGTGAACGCGCGTGTACACGGCCACCTGGTAAAGAAGATTAGGAAAAGGAGCATCGGAATTTTAAAATAACGTACCAACTCAAAGGATAAAGGTTAGTGCAACTACTAACTTACCAAGCAATCTTACTGCATTCATCATCGATTTTAATTTTCTTGGTACAATCTTATATATTTTATAAAACTATACCGAATAGATCGTAAATATAGTTTTTTTTTCCACAAATGATATAACGATCTTTGTTTGAAATATCCACATTTTTGTCATGTAGATCGGAAACATGACTTTTCTAGCAATGTTTCTGTAACGATCTTTTTTCGATGTACCGACATATTTGTTGTTTTTGTTACAAATACAATACAACAAAATATGAATTTATTTATTACCATTTTCTTACAAACATTGTTCTACAGTTTATTCAATGTAAAAAGAACTAGATTTTCTAACCTATATCGGTTATTTTGTTTGTGATTCATATTTATTTGAGCACGGTTGATAACAAACTAGTCTAGTGGCATAACTTGATTATGTACAATGACTTTAAAAGTGTACTGCTTCATAGCAAATTAGCAAATGTTCAGTTAAGTGGAACACAATGCCAACATACAATAAATGTATATATTGGGCGTTGAATAAAGCACGATTGATGAAGAGTTAGTCTAGTGGCGTAACGCGATTACGTACAATGACGAAAGTGTTACTACTTTATAGCAAATAAACAATTATTAAATTGAGTGGCATACATTACACCTATATTCAATGTACATTGAGGCGTTATACTCCGTGACATTAGAGCGCGGTTGATAACGAATTAGTCTAGTGGCGTAACGTGATTACGTACAATGACTTTAATAGTGTTACTGCTTTATAGCAAAGTAACAATCAATAAATTTAGTGGTATAAAGTACCTATATTCAATGTACCCCCGTTATACTCCGTGATATTAGAGCGCGGTTGATAACGAACTAGTCTAGTGGCGTAACGTGACGTACGTACAATGACTTTAAAAGTGTTTCTGCATGGTAGCAAATTAACAAATATTCAATTTAATGGCAAATAGTGCATCCAATTTACCTACATTGAAGCGTTATACTCCGGGACATTGAAGCCCGGTTGATAATGATTTAGTCTAGTGGCGTAACGTGATTACGTACAATGACTTTAAAATGTTAATGCTTATGACAAATTGTCAAATATACAGCCTATATACAGCGGCATAAGGGGAGCACGTATAACGATGATGTGACAAAGTTAGAATACTTTTCTTTCCACAATGATACTAATGATCTTTATATTTCTGTTGTAACAAAATATGATTGCTATTACACAAGGTCACGGTCAGGAGACCCAGTGCCAGTGAATTTGAATCCACAAGTGTCAGACAACGATTACCAGATTGGAGCTAACTCAATACTTCCTAACTATCCTGCCAGGTATGTTTGCGAGCAATTTAAATCGAAGCAAGTCACCTAGCCAGGTCCATGCACTTATAATGCACAAGATGTTTCTGCTTCAGTATCTTTACCGATGGAAATACGTGAAACGTGGAGGATCCACTTAGAAGAAATATTAGGTCATGACGTTATTGAAAAATTATCTAAGCTTTGGGGTAAAGTAGGTCCTAATGGAAGGAATTATTTAAAACTAATATTAAACTTTAAGGATAAAGAAAATTTTATTTCCTGAAAATGTCAGCCACACTAAAGCGCCAAAGCTCAACTTAAAAATGACATAATTTTTTATGGAAAGTATCAAGCTCCGCTACAATCTATTGGAAACCAATTAGGATTGCGTATTGCTGGACTAACTAATTTAGCGTCTTCATTGTTTAAGACAACTTAACAAAGGTGGAGATCCTGAATAAGCTCTTCTTTGGGTTTCCATTCGAAGATACAAAAGGTGAACGTGAGTTCACAATTATTTCACTGAAACAAGAATTAAGTGCTGTTTTTACTGATGTAAAATGAGACTATCTTTTATTCGGCATGACTCTGATAAAAGCCACTAAAACTGCTCAAAGAAGTCCCAAACTGCAGTAAGTCCATTCTAAGTTTCAACTGACCTCCACCTCACCTCCACTCCACATTTACAGGGTCCGGGTGGGACTTTAAATCTCTTCGCATGTAACGTCGTCTCGTATAGGTAATTATGGTCGAACTTCATTTAAGGTAAGTTCGTTTTACCATTAATTATGTTCTTATCGGGTAAGCACGCTCCATCTTAGGCCATAGCCTTTGCTTACCATCAGGCAAACTATGGCCAAGAGCAAAACCCGTTCTAGTTAAAAAAAATGTAACGCAAAATTGACTGATTTTTTAACGCAAAGCCCAAACTACTGAACCAATCGAGCTGTATTTTGGTAAGTAAATAGTTACTATGAACATAGGCATCTGATTAGAAAATTTTTTTGGAAATATATATAAATACACTTATTACAATAATAATAAGTACATAAAGACAAGGGAATGAAACCTAACTACCTACTTCTAACTACAAAAATCAATAAATACGGAAGTTGCAAGTTTAAAAATATGAAACTATAGTAATAATATTTCAAAACGCGATCGCAGCTGTGGAAAAATATTAGTATTTTGTTGTGTACAAGCCAAACATTGAACTGAAATATTTAACTCAAATACCTACACTTTTGTCTAAAATGTTCGCTAGATGTCACCTCATAAATATGTAGCGATGATTCCTCACACGATTCGATAGCAGGTATTTCAAGTGGAAAGAGTTGTATGCAGTAAGTATTCTTCCACTTTTTAGCTTCTTCTTCTTATCGAATGAATGTGGCCAACTCTGGTGTCGAGAGTTTATCAAACCGCCTCTGACATGGCTAAACGACTGCCGCACTATGACAATAGTCGGGACCTACAATGTAACGTGTCGTCTGGGTTAGACGACACGGAAGCGCCCAAAATCGAATGGCAATTTTTGATCACCCATCCAAAGACTTACCGCGTCGACCCTTGCTTAACATTGGTGATCGCATTCAATTGCCTCTGCCAGCTGTACTACGGGCACTTCTTTCTTCTTACTTTTAGCTAAAGTAGCTATACTAGGTTTGATTAACTATATTGGCTTCAGATAGTAATTAATCAGATAATATGTCAAACTTTTTTTAGTGTTCTAACTGTACCAATTCAAGTGTTAATGAAGGATTTATAAACTAGCCTGTCTATTCGTCCATATTACAAACTACTATTTCATCAAACTTCATCAAGCGTCTAAACTGACAAACATACAATAACTATGCCGGTAAATCATATGTACCTAATCTGTCTTGAGTCGCATTTCCTCATGACTGAGGGTCGTAACTGACCCGCAGAATTAATTCGTAAGGGGAGTTCTCTTGGGCAGATACATCTATGTATACATCCTCGGATATTGTGGTCCTCAAACGTGTTGGTTTCCTCGCGATGTTTTCCTTCACCGCTAAGCGAGTGCAAATCCACACTTAACTTGGAAACACAAGACATTGATGTAGTGCCGGATTCGAACCAGGGTGCGTCTAGATGAAAAGCAGACACTGGAACCGCTAAGCCACACTTGCTTTTTGTACCTACTTTGACGCATCGAATGGATCAATTGCATACGAAACATACGGATACAGTTTCAGCGTGAAGCAGTAAAAAACATACATCAAGACAAACTTTTCCCTTTGCAAAATGTGTATGTAGTATACTACATATAGGTAAGTCTCATACTGTAATTATACTGCAACAATTTACGACAAACATCAGTGAACAAATGCCCTGTTTCTTGCCAATAGGATTCCTTGGGCACACTTGAGTGCTCCCTCAAACGTATTGGATTCTCAGAGATTTCGTATGCTACCTACATAATGTAAATTATGATTCATTTTATTGTACTAGTATTGGAGACTCTCATGAGTCGTATTTCCTCATAACTGAGGGTCGTTACTCCCCCGCAGAATTAATTCGTTAGGGGAGTTTTCTTAGGCAGATGCATCGTGGTGGGCCCCCAGGTCCTTCTACGGAAGGCACATGTCCTCGAATATTGTGGTCCTCAAACATGTCGGTTTCGTCACGATGTTTTCCCTCACCGTTAAGTGAGTGCAAAACTACACTTAACTTGAAAATACAGTCATTGGTAGCACATAGGGCCGGATTCGAACCAGGGTGCGTCTGGATAAAAAGCAGACACTGGAACCGCTGAGCCACACTCGCTTATTATTAGTATTGGAGTAATGAAAGTAAAATAATAACAATATAAAATCTATATAATAATAATACATTCTACAGTCGAGGCCAAGACGTTACTTCCACAAAAATACAAAAATAGCTAATATTTGCATCCAGGATTTAATTATTTTAATATCGGGAAATGTTTTTTTTTTACAAATCAGATAAATAATTATTCCCAGTTTTAAACCGTAAATTCTTAATGAATTATTGATACACCGTGTATCACAATATTGCGTAAACACTTGCGTAATAATCAATCTTGTTTTTGGCGTAGTAATTTCGTAGACGTACAAGACTTTCGTAGCTCTTGGCTACGCGTATTTTGGCATGCAACAAACATATTTAACTGGTATTATCAAGAGTTTTATTTGCGTGTGTATTAGAGTCAGGCGTTACTTTACAGAAATCCATGGCAAATGAAAACTTTGAAGAAATGGCATTGTTCCGCTGAGACTGTTCCTTGCCGGATTCAGACAATAAACAAACTTGTTTCGTTGTAGTTTTGAGTGTTTTTCAACTATTTTTATAACCTAGAACTTTTAAACTAAACAAAGCTGTAAAATGTTCTGTGAAACTTGGGAGTTGCAAACTAACAAAAATAGATTAGAGGTTCCAAACAAAGGTTTATTTACAATTAATTCTATGAGGTACATCAAAATAATTATTGAATAAACCTTTAATTAATATACATTATTTACAAAGTTTTTACCTTTAATTTATATTTTGCAGAGGATAAACCTTACTTACGAGATATTCACGGACCCGCATCTTCACTCAAGGTGGAAGCACAAGAACAGAACACAAAACAACACACCCTAAACCTAACCTTTACCCTAAATATAACACTGTTATTAAAAACTATTAAAAAACCAATCCTATCAATAAACTTATTCTGTAAGTTTCATTCTAATATCACTTTGCTTTTTAGCGACGGTCATCCACCCAAGGACTCAGCGGCAGCGGCAGCGGCTCTTACTAAACTATGTTAATCCAGGACTTTACACACAGCGCCATCTAGCCCCACACTAAGCAAACGCTTGTGTCGTGGATAGTCTTAATAATATTTACCAACTCCAAATTCTGCGGTACAACGTGTCTTTCCTAATAATAATTGAGATAGAAAACAAGTCGACTTACTTTTTCTTTCAATCTCTAATACCCTAGATGATACCAGTACTGATCAGAAACCTTGTTTTTATTTTGATTACTAAGCACTAGAAGGTCCTAATGTGATTCTCTTCCTTGGGAATAGAAAGCCTGACTTGGCCTATTTATTTTATTTGGGTTAAAATATTGTTGTAACTTGCTAGACTGTGCCATAGGGATTCGACCAATTTATTTTTTCGAGTAAAAATGTAATTGTGGCGATCCTTTTGCAAATGTCGAATGAAATGCTAGTTTCAATAAAAAATCTGAAAGGGCAGACCTTAAGGGATATCAGATATTTTGTATATTGATTCTAGCCTAAATTTGATAGGTAGGTAACTATAGAAAGATTCTATCTCCGTTGTTAGTCAGAACTCATTTAGGTACATGACACATCGAAAACATAACAGCAGCCTATTGTAGTCGTAATGACATACATTTTAAATTTTCAAAACCCAGTTTATAGCTACACTAAAATTACCTTGTATAGTAATAATATAGACTTATCTAGTACCTACTATTTCTTCTTATCGAATGAGAGTGGCCAACGCTGTGTCGAGAGTTTATCAAGCCGCCCTAAGGGTCTCTTACAAGGACATGTTGTACTATTCCTTAAATGTTTACTCTAGCTTCTTCTAATAGATAGATTTTTCAAAAACGCCAAGAAATCAAACGAGTTAAAAACTTTAACAACATAATCTTTATTTCACTAAGTGCTGAATAAATAAGTCTTAATCAACGCTTAAATTACAAAATAAATTACTTATAACTAAAAGTCGACGGGTTCGCGCTATTGTAGACAAGAATAGATCAGTCTTAAGAGTTACAAACAGTACACACTGTCTTAAAATCTGGATGTCAAAATTAAGAGATTTGAACTTTAGGAAGGCCAGCCGTTTAAAACAGTGTGCCTGTACGCCAAATGTCAGATTACCACTTCAAATTTAACACATTGTACAAAGGGTATGGACGAAATAAAAACAACTTTAAATAATTTAATTTCAAAATTAACGAGCAGGATCAAACTCGTAAATATCAAAAAATTAAATGTCAACAAATCATTACATCAATAAATGAAATGTCAACCAAATGTAACGTCAAAAAAAAACAATTGACATTCAATTCGAATTCGGAACGTCCATACCCGTTTGTACAAAGTGATTCGGATCAAGTCGACGTGGTAATCTGACATTTGGCGTTGGCATGCCACTTGATCCTTGACGTGACATTGACGTCCAATTGTCCAATAATGGTTATTGGGGGGTTGGCATGGTCATCATATCGGGAGGACCATACATCATCTGTGGCATTACATACATGGGCATGGGCATTGAGGGAGCGTGGCTCAGTGGCGGTACCGGTGAGAACCCGAAAAGGATTCTGAAGTAGCGCGCGATTGTCCATAGTACATTGGGCGTCTCCGGAATCCTGGACATAATAAAGCGTATATTACTACATTGTTAGTATATTCTTATTTATTAATAGGCTAGTCTTGAAGCTGGTTACTGTTTGAAATTATATGAGATTCTGCGATATTCTTCAAACGAAAGGAAAATAATATTAAAATGACCAAATTGATCCATAAGGTTTAGTCCTGTAAGTTGACTTAAGCAACATCCGCATAATTTGACAGTCGTTCCTAAAGTCCCTAGATAAAAAAAAAAAAATTACGCGATAAAATAAACCTTTAATCAGCTTTAAGACTAATAGTAGGAGAAAGTCCAATCTCTGAAGCATTTCATTATTAGACAATTTAAAAAGCTTTTCAGTTACATAACTAATTTTGTTAATTTTTGGTTCAGATACTGGGCTTCTCATTTGCAAAGACATATTAAATTGTAAATTAAAAACTATGAAGATTTTATGATTAATAATAGAACCAGTAAAAAAAAATTGAGTTTGATCTAAAAAAAAGCGTAATGTACACCAATTGCAACAACAGAAGCGGAAAACATACAAATAATATTATAAATTACAGTTTAAAAAGCTGAAACCAAATGACTAAGTACAATACAGATTTAACCACCACCACGAAAGTAAGCTACAAAAATACTATAAATGCTATCATAAATGCAAGTTTGTTAATCTATGGTGCTGACATTTATGAATTACAAAATATAAATCTATTAGAATACATAGTTAAATTACAGTGTAGATTCATCTAAAGCTGTGCTCTGCTCTATTTCAGGTAATGTTGTAGATTCGACGTTTTCTATATTTTTTGCTGTTGTAGTTTCAACTGATAGTTTTTCTTCTGGGGTTGTTTCTTTTGGCGGTATTTTCTTTTTCTTGATCTTAAGTTTCTTCTTTTTAATTATTTTGTGTTTGACAACACTTGCATTGCTATTTTCATCTATTTGTTCTTCAACTTTATCAGATTTACTGATATCAGTTTTATGCATGCTGTTTTTCAATTTTGTTCTACGCCTGATTTTTTTCTTTTTTATAGGCCTATCTTTGTCACTAAAATAGTACTTGTCTAAATCTTTTTGAACGCCAAATAAGCCATCCATTACGTCAACAGTCATTATGAGTAAATTATACATAGTACTGTAGTATAGTGGTGGCTTTCTAACAGGAACTACGTTTTCCACTATAGTGGTTTTTGTCGCGTGATCAGCTTCATAAAGCATTTCATATACCGGTTCATATTCGAAGAAGTCTGTTATAAAATCGAACATAGAAGAGAATCCGCGAGATTTAATCGATATTGAATCTGACTTAGGGGCATTTATAGATACATCTCTTTTTATCCTTTTCCTACGCTTTAAATTTTGGCGCTTACGAAAAAACCGTCTGATATTACGATTGTATTTTTTCAAAGATAAATTTGGATAGTTTTTGATTGGAAAATTTGTGGTCGTACTCTGAGTAGTCGTTTCATTGAATACCGCAATTGGTTTCCAATCACCAGATTCAGTTGTTTTAGGAGTTATATCGGCTGGTGTAGTTGTGGGTACCGGCGGTATACGATACGGTAAAAGTCTGCTATTATTTGGTTTGCTCAAGAAATTATTTGGATTGTAAAGCACATATTTTATTCTAGGATAGTAATGAGTATTTGGATAATTATGCTTATACTTTTTAGTTTTGATATAATCTTGAAAATCTTTATTGCGCTTAAGTCTGTCTAAATCAAGTTTAAGTTCAGTAAACTTCTTAGGCCTGGTGCGCAGCTTGACGAAATTTTTCCTCTGCGCGATGAATCTTGGTTGCGGTACTAAGAATTCTCTTGGCTTTTTTGTTTCTTCTGAATCTGCTTCGACTGTCTTGTCAGTTGATACTTCAGTGTTGAGTCCTCGAAACGTTGGCATAGCTCCGTAGAATATATTTGCTATAGGGTTTATGACATTTTTGAATCCATCTATGAGTGGTTCGAGGAGTTTTTGCAGTTTCGACTTACCGTCCCATCTCTCTGCTGCCGTGTTGTTTAGAAGTAGAGGCGCTTGTTGCGACTGCTGAGCACTTGCGTCTTGTTGTTGTAGTAGTTCTTGTGGCATTATGTTAGAGTTATACATCTCGTTTGACGCAAACTGTGGACTCACTCCGGATACGGAGTATGCGTGCGAGGAAGCGCTCGGGAAATCGATCGGGTATTGCGAGTAAAGGTACGGATGATTTTGGAAACCGACGCTGCAATGTAAACAGATTTGGTGGGTTTAGTGCCTGCTCTTGATTGTCTTTAAATAGTGTCAGCATGTTCAATGAATTCAAGTAGGCTCAGTCATTGTATGTAGTCTTCCGAGTCCATTAACAGTTTAGTCAGGTCATCTTGTTCGCTTTAGTCAATGTTTTTTCTCTTATGTCGTTGTCTTTGTCTCCTCTGTTCTTGCTGTTTTTGAAGTCGTCATTTTATTAATCTTAACAGTGTTATAAGTCGTAACAGTTTCAAAGTTTATTTTTGAGTCAACTTGTTGTCAATCTTTCGTCAAATTCCAGGCAAATCACTCTATCGAGAAATTAATCCGGGATCAGTTTTCATAGTAAAAAACCATTATATTTTATTACGTCATTGTTTAAATTTTCTTTTGTGTCACATTTTTTTGTCTGTCTCATGTCTACAGTAAAATATATTATTTTTCTATGAGAATCATAGACTGTAAAGATTTAGACAGCGAAAATAAAAAGTATGTATCTCGCGTGACCTCAATAATTAATACAAGTGTTTTTAACGAGTACAAATAAAATAATTATGTTATTCACCGAGGATTCTGAAGTCACGGTAGTCTATTAGCTTCATTCTCTATCCTGGACGTAAATCTGGATACTAAAATAACAATTATTATCCAGAATTTAATGAATTATAGCTAACCAGAATAACCAGAATAAAACCTACAAAATAATCAGAAGAGAGATGAGGTGAGTTTTTCATGGAATTTGCTCACAAAAGTTAACAATCTGTTTCTGAGGAAAAACTTTTATCAAATAACATCAGAATGTTTGGTTTCATTAAAAAACGATGTACGTTAAAGCTTTTATAAAAACAGTAACCATTCCATAGGTTATTGTAAGTTATCCAATAACATGATTTGCTAAAATCCGTGTTATTTTATATTAATACATTTTCAATCCATAAAGTTAAAAACATTATTCAGCTGCATATTTTGTAGATAGGTACTACTTTATCATTCTATGTTCTGTAAAATAAATATGTAGGTACATACATAATATTTAGTATATTTTACTGTGTGGTTGTTAAGCTTTTGAAACTTTCGTTAGGTCTCATGGGTCAAGAGACAGAATATAATTTGTACGAAAATTTATCAACTTTTTGTGAAGGTGTGGCCAATTGTCAACTATCTCGGTCGAGTTGTCCAAAACATTTTGTTTGGGGCTTTTGCTTAAATTATTTTGTGAAATTTTGCCCTGCCGCCTGGTCCGGTCCCCCTGGTATAGATTAATTTGCAACGTTGTTTTGTGCCGTTATTTTTATAGGAAAAAATATGTGTGCCTTTAAATTCGATAATCTTTTTGTTATTGTATTTGACCTCAATTGACCTGAATTATATTGGTTTGTCATTATTATTGAAAACAGCTTTAAAAACTATGATATCAAGCATTATTTAACGTAAATGCTCTTGTATCAAATTTGTCAAAGACACAGTCAATGACACATTAAATTGTAGGTCCCAGCTGTTTGTCATAGTATGGCAGTCGTTAAGCCATGTCAGAGGCCCTTGGGGCGGCTTGATAAACTCTCGACACCAGAGTTGGCCACTCTCATTCGATAAGAAGAAGAATCAATGTCCGTCTCAAATGTTCCTAACCATGTCAAAACTAGTTAAAATTTGCTGTCAAATTACTTGTGCCATGTACCTTACTATAAAGTATGAAGAAACAATTCACAATATAGTAGTTATTTGTCGTCAAAGTGCGTGCAATTTTGTTCCTTACTCCGCTATCATTAAGATCCAAATTACTAAGTAAGAGGAGTCATTTCATCAGTGCGTGTCCGTTAAGAAGTCAGTCTAAGAAATCATGCCCGTAATTGTATTCAATTAACACACTTACAACACGTCAACTTTCGAAGAAAATATCTCTAAATAGGGGAAAACAGTTACTGTTGGCAACATGCAAGTTGTTACTAATAAAATTACTGATCAGCTTTTTAAGGTGGACTTAGAAGGCAAAACTAATCCGCTAGATGTCACTGTAAACGTTTTAACTGTTTGAATAAATAAGTATCCGCTAGATGTCACTGTAATAAAATTAACAAGGGAGTAATTTTTATGATATGTTTTTTTACGTGTCTTCTGAGTCCAGCTACAAAGATTAAGAAGCGATCAAAACATTTTTAGCTAAATAATTTTATGTAAGCTCTTAAACTTTATACTTAAAGTGCAAAACGTATTTTCATAGCATTTGTTTTCAGTTACGCTGCTATATTTTTATGAGAATTCTCCACTGCAACTCTACCATAAAGATTGTTAGGATTATGGTCCGTTATAACTGGTCAATCAATCGAAGAAGCAATTAATTCAAATTCAACACTGGTTATATAAAAAGTTATATATATTTTAATAACACAATATGGCATACTTAGATTGTTTCTTCAATCAATATGATTTCTGTTTTTATTTAATCATGAAACCTAGAGTACAGCGCACCAAAGAAGTATTGAAGAAAGTAAAAAAAAACTAAAAAAACAGGCACATAATAACACAGCGCCATCTAGCCGCAAAAAATAAAGTACTCTAGATAACATTCTAGTGACTAATGTTAGTAGATTAGCGCTTAATTTGTTAGAATGAAAAATGGCAACTTGAAATCACAATATGCGTCAACGACTTTACGTGCTATTTAAATAAAGTTATATATATTACTAATATGGTAACTTGAGTATTTTTCGGTAACTATTTTGTCATGATATGTTTTTTTTATGTATATGTATATTTCTGAATTTCGTTTATGAATGTACATAACGTGATTTTTTTATTAATAGGTTAGTAACTTTTTTCTCATTAAAATCGTTAGTATATCTTTGAAAGTCATTTACAAAATTGCGTGCGTAATCCTTCGTTGGTGCGCTAAAAATCTGAGTAGCCGTTTTCATGCTCATAATGTAACGTCAATATTAACACCCAAAGTAGTAATACCCACCCAGTACTGTATGTTTCATACAGTTTCTTCAAGGCCATTCCAATGGTAACGACTAGAGCCATTTTACTGGCCACAAACGCCTTCATCGTCAAAGCTGATACCAGGGCGAAAGCAAATATGACGGCACCGGCTGATTTCATTCCAAAAAGTAGAGGGATCAACGCCTGCATGACCTTTTTCTTTTGTCTCCTTTCTGGAATACAGAAAATATGGGTGTTAGAAAGATATGGTTTGAGTTTCCAGGGACCTTTTAATTTGTTAATTACATGCATAGATGAGTTACAAAAGAGTTTGTTTGGTAGGTTTGAGAGTAGGAAGCCATTCGCACAGCTAATGATTTTCAAGTCAAATTTAAAATCAATGCTAGATCAAAGATAGGTGTAATTACGCACATGCAATGTTGCCAGTTTGTTAAACCTTTTTAGATACTATTTGGAGAAGACAGTATACACATGGTTCTGTTTCAAAGGCATAGGCAATTTATATCAAACATGCTTATAACTAAAGACAAATGCACACGTTATTATTATACTCGTATTAACCTATGTGTATTGTTTGTATTTGAATTTAGCCTCCTTAAGTTATTATTAATCAAATTATCTAACTGTATAAAACAGTTTAACAGTCTTTTGTCTCAAAATGTCTTTATTACTTTCGAGACAAATTAATGGAAATACTATACTGTCCGTAACTCTGCGAAATTACAAATTAATTCCTACATTTTTAACCATTTTAACTAGGCGGAAAGAATTTAAGTGTCGTGTTGTCTTGTAAGCATATTTCCGTACATATTTCACCGGCATATCACGGCTATAATATACGCTCTACGATCGACTTTCTTCAAACCGGACACGAATCAATTTGACACTTATCGTTGGTGAAGCGTTGCTAACTAACATGCCAAGCTAATTCATCATTCGATAAATATATTTGATAATTTTCATTCTTATCTCAACGGAATAAGGTTGCAGTTCGAATCTTTGCTCTATATTCAGCATCTGTCTTTTATAAACAACCATATAGCTTTGTAAATAAAGTCGTGATTTGGTCAGAGATTTTGGCAGGAGCGGTAAAATGTGCTGGTTTTTAAAATGCACGGCTCGGATCCTAGCATTCATGGTCTGTTTCACGGTTGAGAAAAAAAAAACATGCAGCATTTTACCAGTAGTAGATGGAAATTGTAATGAGTCTGATCAATTGAGTGTTATAATTTTATTATCTACTCATTATTATACGTATTTACATAGTTATTTACTTCTTGGATATAATGTATAAGTACGTATTTGTTAGGTAAGATTCGGACGTATAGTTTATTATATTGATGATTGAAAAATTCATGCGTATGATATTCTGAAAAACGCTTTAACATGCATACATTTGAAAGCATAGAAACAGTAAGTATATTTTGTACATCTTCACAAGAAAACACCACTATACTAAACTAAATGGTAGAAAAACTCTTGATATTAATAATGCTTTTTAATTTTTTACGAACTTAACGTAGGTAAATCGTCCGTTCTCAAATTAGAACATGAAAATGATATCTGTAGATTGGCGCGCAGCGCGCCACAGCGCGCGTTGGGAAACTGTAAGTGCTGTGGGCAGTTGATGCTAAATAAATAAATATGCCCTATATTTTTTACAATCAAAACTTTTTTAAGAGTGTAAAACTCAAATAAACCATATTAATAAAGATAAAAACATGGTAGCTTAAAACTGTCATTTTAAAAGATTTATAAATTTAAGAGTCCGTTTAAATTTATCAGCAAAAATCTTGTGCAAAATGCATTTTCAATAATTTAAAGAAAAAACACATTGTAGGGTTAAGCTTAAAAGTTTAAAACATATAGAGATTTTAATAATTTATCATGCATAGTGGTGTTTTCTAATACAAAGCGTACTTTTAGCTTTTTGATACTTACTTCGACGTTTAATCCTGTTGTCTGGAAATAAAATACTATATTGTATTATTGAAATAAATTGTCTGTGAAGTGAATGGACTTTAAAAACCTATGAAACTTTGATAAAAGATTTGATCGTTGAAAAATTTTAGTAAGTTAGTGTCATTCAAATTCTATATTTTATAAAATTTGAATGATATAATATAAGTTTATTTAATAGTAGAGAACAGAAGTTTTCCTTGTTTTTTAAGTTTTTTTTTGTAACAAATCCTGCCATTTTAGACGGAATCGCGAGATAATTGGCTTATTATATTACTTTTTCATCCAAGGTTTCCTAAGAGATTTTTTTTGACTAAGAGACAGCTATCTATTATACCTAACAGATTAGGTGTAAAAACATTTCGTACAGAAAAATAATCTGTTATTGTTAGCGACTGGTCAGGTTGAAGTTAATCTTTTTTATGAGAACTGCTTAACACACACAAACTTTTATGTTACTATATTTTCAGAAACTTTTTTTTTACGTGGGATAGGTTTACCTTTGACTACAGCCTGCCTGATGTTAAGCATTGCTGCAGCCTACTTTGACGCAAGTCTTAACACTATATTATGATTTTAAATCCTTTTTTAATAGAAGTAGGTATTGAATTGATATAGTGAAAAGAAAACAACATTTAAGACTGTCTGAGACTTCGAGGGTTCGACTTATATTTTTACGACGATTATCAGCTATACTAAAACTTTTAAGTCTATTGGGCTGTTTACTTCAAAAGATTATTTTATGGAGTTATATTGTGTTGGAAATATTAAGCGAATATTTTGAGCTATCTAAGTTTTACAACGCCAAGCGCCATTCCAACACAACCAATATGAACATTACATACATGTCTTGGATTTATTTTTATTTATTTTAAGCGGCTCGTAATCTTACACAATATGATCGAATAATTTTGAAAATCTAAGTTTAACTAACAGCTAGTACTTATGTCATACTTAAAAACGTATGTCGGAAAATAATGTTGTTAAAATATCTGACCTTACGGACACTTGAATACAGTTAATTTTGAAACTTATTAGCCAACTTCAAAAATCGGTTCGTGATAATGATGCAACAAAACATTAATTTACATATACTGTGATACAAATAAATGAAAAGTTCCTATTTTTACAATGTACAGTGCACATTCAGGTATTTGGCCATTAGGTCACCTGAAGCGACAAAATTTGTTTAAAAGAACCAAAATATTAAGTTCGAAACTGAGGGCAACTGCTAGTTCAATATAAATTGCTGATTTACAACTTGTTGACAGTGAAACTACCACAAAGTGATAAATTACCTTCCCAAGTTACTATGTCTGCAATAGCTGATTTATGGTTTAAGTAATGTCTTTAATAGCCTCCAAGTTACACAAATAATAAAGTTTAGAAAAATAGTCTTAGTTTTATTTATTGCTTAGCTTAGCTGTAACCTTTTTATGATCGAAGCCTTTTTAAGGTAAGAAATTAAAAGATTAATAAGTACAGATGGATAAAGAAATAGATTCAAATATGAAACTTTAATTTCAAAATTATATTTATATATAAGTAAAAATAAGCTTTCTTGTTTCCTATAAAACCTCTTTTAAATTTTTAATTTTGTAACATAAATAGCTGAAATATCACGTCATTTCTTTTAATTCAATGCCTGAATGAAGACGGAGCTATTTAACAAACTAACTTGAATAAACAAAGTGAATAAAAGTCAAGTAGTGTAACACAACATGTTTAGTCAATTTCCGGACCAAAATGTGCAGAATTTAGTTTAAACTGCAGAGTAAAATACAAACGATGTCGTAAATTATGTCCACCCAGGTCTACACAGCGATTTATTACTAAAACTATGTCGTTATTTTGTTCTGCTAACAATGATTTTCACTAGAGTATTTTGAAACGTGTTATGTTTGATCCTATTTTAATGTTTATGTGTAAAACTTGTGACTGCATTTTGCACATCATCTTAAAAAAAAACATCGCAAAATAATCCAACTTATTTAACTGACTTGGTTTTATCATCGAATTATTTTTTTCCTGTGACGTTTGTAATAAAACAATCATAAAATTTTATAACACCTAAGCTAAATTTGAGCTAGAAAATGTCCTTGATGTTATGTAGAGAGAACCAATAAAATTCTGAAACGACAAAAAAACTATTTACTACCCCAAATTGTATTGAGATAAAATGTAGGCTATATAATTTTAATTTATTTATTTTATTTATATATTTATGTTACTCTCAGCAGTCTATTACTATCTACCACCACTGACCTAAAACTACGTCAATCTGTAGTTCCGTCTACTCAAATAAAACAAAGTTCGAAACCCTAACACGATCTCGTAAACGTAAACAATCACAACAAAAACGTCGCACCAACAAAAGCGATTGAACCAGCGAAAGTATTAGAAACCGAATCGTCAAAGTATCAATTAAGAGTGCTTATCTCAACGGAATCCACGGAAAGTGGCGACCAGTGATGTGGAAACCACATATCTGATGTCACATGCCATAAATAGTTGAGACATCAATATGTTTGAGCGATGCTATGTACTTTTATAGCTAAGATGTTGAAAAAATAGATAAAAAATCACTTAATCATAAGTTGATATTTGATATGTTGTTTGTTATATTTAATTGGCAGGTACCTAAAATTATTATGATTTATATTACTAAAGATACCGTGTCTTAACGAATATTTAATTGCAAACAACTTTATTTTTTTAAGCTTAGACATAAAAATATACCTGCTATTAATTCAGATATTTTCTGCCTGGAAGAGATCGCTTTTAGCGATAAGGCCGCCACTTGTGGCACTAGTATAAGTTTATGTTTGATCTATTTCTTTGTATTTTATTTTTATTTCGTGTGTTACAATAAAGAATATTCTATCTCTATCTATCTATCTATCTATATTTTAAACAAATGTAATTCTTCAAGAATTCTCTAGGAGTGGTTTCAAAATGTTTATATCACAGTTTTCCACTGCATTAACAAGAAAGTCACTCCCAAATAATCAAAACAATAGAGAAAGGCTTTAAGTATACGATAATGCTATTACTTATTAATCGCTTCGCTTAACGATAGATGTCACTGATTATCTCGTAAACAAAAAGTCAAGCACTCTCAATTAAACGAAGAATTATATCAACTCAATGTCAAGAAAGAGTTAAATCGATTCCTAGAACTGAAAGAGAAATCTGAATAATAATTATTATAATTGAGCATTTAAAACTCTTCATAGATTTTTAAGCCTATTCAATTAAGTTATCGTTCTATCATGAGATGAAAAACGAGTGAAGGAAAATAGTTTTCATGTCAAAAATATTTCTGAAAGCCTATGCACATATATACCTACATAAATTATTATAATGTAATGACTATATACATATAACGAAGCTGAAGAGAGTCGAAAGTCTGAACACTGAAAATGTATAAAGATTTTTTTTTGTAGATACATAGGTACTTCGAATTGATAGCAGAACACATTCCAACAATTTCTAGAAACTTTGTCTGTTCATCTGTCTCAGTTTATTTGTTTGACTGTTTATTGAAACACTTATAACGCAATAACGGCTGATTTTTGGTATGTAAGTAGTACGTGATCTTAGAACTTTTTATCCTGAAATATAACAAGCGCAGCCGCGGGCGTCCGCTAGTTTAATATACGTATATACTCGTACGTGCTAATAATTGGATATCACGATGTTAAAGTCTTCATTGATATACAAATTTTGATTCAATATCAGGTGACGATATATTTGTTTAGGTAATAGGTACAGTTTTAGAAATAATTCCTCACATTTACATATTAATTTTAGTCTCAATATTCTAGAATTAATAAGGGACATTATCCTTATAAGGCATTGAAAATACTAATTTGCTATTTCAGTACAAAAGATGGGTTCTTAGAGCTTAGATTTTCCAAGATATTGTTTGATGTTGAAGGCTTTTGTTTATTACTTCATCTAATTAGATGGTAATTTTCCGCGAGCTTTTGAATTTTGAACTTTTGTATAGGAAACACAGGTTGTTGAAAGACTTATTTTTTGTTTTCTTAACACACATTTTTTGTATAAATAAAAGAAAAGAAAATACAAATCATCGTATACCTATCTTAATCATTTACTTAACACTTTTTGCCAAAACGATTATTAAAAATTTACATTTACCATCTAATCCTGCATTTCCTACAATTTCTTCTTCAAAATCTTTTTAAAACTTTTCTTTTGAGCGAGCTCTTTCTAAATACTCATAAATTAATCTTTAAAACCCTATTACGGCTACAAAGCATTTTCCTCTTTCCATGAAGTAGTCAAAATAGAAACAAGCATTTTAGGAAATCTCTCAAGGCAAAATAAGGAAGCCTGTTGTGTTTCAATTTATCCATTTTCCCTACATTTGCACCTGAAAGCATGTCAAAAATATTTTTGCTTTTTTCCTCTATCACTTCGGATAAATCATGTAGATGGTTTTAGGAAAAAAATCGCTATTTTCTTTTGCGAAAAATCTATGAATTTTCTTGTCAATATTATACTAATAATATATTGACAAGAAAATTCATATTATTAGTTTATAAATGTTTATTTTGTATTTATAACACTAGATTAGACTTGAAACAAAACAGTCAAAGACAGATTATGCCCACACTAGAATACTTTGGGTATTTCTTAGGAGTTTCAGTTAAGTAATAACAAAAATGCTTCTGTTGTTTCGCCACTTTTTAATTTTAATTTGGTAATCATTTGCCAGATTAACTAAATTAAAGCTTTTTGGAAGTTAAAATAATAATAGATTTCTACTCACTTAATCCCATTTTTGGCGTTTTATCCTCTTCCCTGTCTTCTTCAACCTTACTGCTCGATTTTTTAACGCTTGTGTCTGCTTCATCTGTAAAATGGTACGTCAAAATATTACACACTTTTTAAATAAATATTTATTTTTGCACATTAAGGTTTAGATTGATAAGAAACTATGCATAAGAGAACGGATATTTTTGATACTTTATAAAGAACTCAAGGGTTTAGGTGAATCATTTCCTCTTCGCTTTGAAAAGCATGGCTTATGGACCCAAATAAATTGTTTTAATGCATTTGTTTTTTTTTTAAATTGCCTACTTTTTTCACTTCTACTAAACGCTTGAGTTATACTTAACTTAATAATGAATACATACTACAATCGAAATTCAAAACACTTTATGGAGTGAAACTTATGAAAAAGTCTAACAAACTCAAACAAATATTCTTCTTCTTATCAAATGAGAGTGGCCAACTCTGGTGTCGAGAGTTAATCAAGCCGCCTAGAGGGCCTCTAACATGGCTTAACGATTGCCGTACTAGACAAACAGCCGGGACCTACAATTGTCATCCAACAACAAATGTTAACAAATATTCTGTAGTTTTTTGATTAACTTCAGCTGTAATGTTGTTCTTATTCTGTGAATTTTCAATGGTTTGTGCAAACATACAATATTATTGTGTTTCTACACAATAACGATATATTTGCTCTCTGAATTTGTAGACGAAACTATGTTGTCTTTTTAAGTTAATAATAAAGCCAGCTTTGTTATTACTATTGGTTTTATGAGTGTATTTAATAAAAAGATAGATTATTAAAATGTAAACTTATTTTAAAGTACCTAGTTAGGTAGTAGTTAGGTTGTATACCTATATTTCACGTTTATAATATACTAGCTGTGCCAGCGACTTCATCCGCATGGAATAGTTATAACCATAAAACGGTTTTAGTAAGTTAATCATAAAAGATAGACATATACTGTTGCAGACATTTTGTTAGACCATTTCAAGAGAAATAATTCTTTCATACATATTTTTTTGATAACTTGAACCGTTTTCGCAGCCCACGCAACGGAGTGAACTCAAAGATGAATAATTTTCCCCGTTTTTTTCACATTTTCTATTGTTTTTTCGCTCATATTAGTTGTAGCGTAGTGTTATATAGCCTTAAATCTTTCTCAATAAATGGTCTATCCAACACAAAAAGATTTTTTTAATTCGCACCAGTAGTTTTTGAGATTAGCGCGTTCAAACAAACAAAAAAACAAACAAACAAACTCTTCAGCTTTATAATATTAGTATAGATTTTTTTATATGAGAAGTGTATTTAGTACGTAATTTTGTTGTTTAGTAAATAATTACTGTTTTATAATACAATATTGTCAGTAAAATAACACATTTGGTTAGCATGACGTATTTCATAAGGAAACCCCGGTACAAGTTTTTCTCCCTTTATTGCGAAAAAAGTTCACTCGCGCTGTCGTATGACAACACGTATATTACTTTAACTTAAGGCTCTATTCACACAATTGTTTTAATACACTTAGAAACAAAAAGCCCGTAAAAAATATGATTGAGTGACGCGTTTACCAAAGTAAGGTAATTGCTGACCTAGTTTTTCATATTTGATTGAGGACTCGCAAAATTATACTTAAATAGTTTTTAAATAATACGACAGTCGCAAATTTATTATATGGTCCTAAGGCGATTTGTTTACTTAAGAGTTCACAGTACACTTTTACAAACCCTGGTTTGATATCAGCACCACACCAATGACTTACTTTTCAAGTTATGAGTCGATTGGAGCAAGGTGTAATATCGTACGGAAACGATCAATGGATAGATACATGCATACATTTCATTTATGAACATAAAGAATAACAACTAACTTATAACACTAATAATAAGAGTTGGCATCAGTCATGGTATAACTTTAAAAAAAAAATTTTTTTTATTTAAAGTTAAAATTATTTATTTAAAATTAGGTATGTGTGTTTTTGAAGAAATGAATAACCACTAATTGTGTTATACGCTGACGGAACCAAACGATATGTACATACGAGTATATACCCCAGATACTTGTAACTCTTCCAACAAATATATCCGATGTAGAAAAATCAACCCTCAGTCATGAGGAGATCCAATTCTAGGAGAAAAATGCCGGGATATTACAACACTCAATAATGAGATACAAGGGTTGAGAAAGAGGGCTTTTGCAAAGAAATCACCAGTTTATTACTTTACGTTTACGTTAATTTAATTTATAAGAACATTCATTTGAGTGTTTAATTGATAACAACTCATGTATAATTTAATTTTGTTCAACGGAAGAACCCTGGCACCGCGACACAGGGAATCCTACAGCGATGGCCAGGGCCACCTACAATGTAAACAAATGTATTTAAATGCAAATAGAAATTCTTTTTTACCGACTTTAAAACAAAGAGGTTATCTAGTCTTCTAAAAGCTTTTTTTCGTTGGTATGTTACGCGATTACTCCGTTATTTAAGAACCGATTTCAAAAATTCTGTTGTTTTTTTTTATAACTGGCACCGACTCTAAATATAACGGATTTCAATATGTATACTTATAGAAGACAAGTTTTAATAATTTAATAGATTCTTTACTCAGAAATCTGAATTTTGAAGTCGCAAAAATGAAAATAAATTATTTAATAACTTTTTAGTGACACTTGAAGTCGATTTTTGATATTTTTGAAATATTTTTTATAGCTTTTCTTATCTATTACTCTTGTGAACAAACCTTTTACTTCTCCACTTATAGCCTGCAATCTCGTAAAGTAAACGTCACGTTCTTCCAACGATCTGCCTGTTTTGTAATAATACTGCTTTTCATTACCAAAACTATTTGTATGCTGAAAACGGAGAATCTTTATTTTGTGGTATGTGTTTTTTCTATACTTTGCTTAGTAACAAAGATTTATGAATAGATTCGAAAAATCATAATGGGTGCGGTATATAAGATAATCAAATTAATGTAATTCTAAAGCTAAACGAAGAAAGAAAAAAAAATTGCGTACGAACCAGCTTGAAATGAAAATCACTGAAATAATTTGTGGAAAGAACAGGACGCTCTGGAACTAATACTATTTCATTCATAACTTTTTATATCCCCTCCCATATCCCATGGAATAAAAAAAAACTTCGGTACTCTCTCTCTTACAACTTAAAAACTCACTCAGTTTAGTCTTAAGAAGTCTAAAATATATCATCATCAATAGTTTTTTTTTTACATGATATAGGCTTACGCTTGACTACAACTTGCCTGATGTTAAGCAACGTTATAGTCTACGATCTAGCGCGCTTGCCTAGAAGAAATCGGTTTACTCTCGACTTGAAGATCGACAAATTATAGTTCAAGGGGAATAGAGATTCGGGCAAGGAGATCCACGGTTGGGCTGTTCGCACGATGAAAGTAAGATTTAAATAATATTATATCTACCTTATGTTACAGCATTCTATTTTACTAAACTGTAAATAAATTTAAGTTTATGTTTTGCTGAGTAAAATAATGTATCTACTTCTTTTCGAATGAGAGTGGTTCTGACAATTCTGCTTCTGTCGAGAGTTAATCAAGCCGCCCTAAGGGCCTCTGACATGGCTTAACGACTGCCGTACTATGACTAACAGCCAGGACCCATAATTTAACAAAATGATACTGAATTTTTACAAAGAAATTTCTTCAAACGAGAGTGTATGAATCAATGATTTTTCTGGACTATTTACTTTATGTCTTGCGTGAGACGAACAAACATTAAAGCAGAAGAATACACATTAATAATTAATTAATTGATTCACTGAGCTAATTTATATAGGATGTTAGAGAGAAATATAAATATTCATCGGATTTTCCGAAGTGCTTTCAACATAACTAATGTAAATACGTTTGAAACAATGTTTACACCGAATAATACTGTTTGTATCAAAAACATGTAAAAAACGAAAATATTGAATTCCTTGAATTGCAGTTTTCAACATGAAATAAAAAGTTCTAATTTTAATTTAAAAAAAGAACATTAAAAAAAACATTATTAATGAAACTTTCAAAAACCACCTTCCGGATATTTTTTAAAATAAACACACAATACAAACATATGTATGTGTAAAAAGTCTCTTTTAAATATTATTCATAGATTATAATAATATTATCATAAGAGGTTTTTTATTTACGTGGGATAGGGTTACGTTTGACTACAGCCTGCCGGATGTTAAGCATTGCTGCAGCCTAGGGTGTAACACGCTTACCTAGATTAACTCTAAATTTTAAGACCCCTGGATTGTAGTTTCCAGTATATTAGTGTCTACCTAACTGCCGACCTAAATGAATTACCTATATGTATTGAATGATCCCGTTAATGAACACTATTAGAGGCAATTCTAGTAAGTAAGTGTTTAATAAGCGATTATGCGTAATACATACAGGGCTATTAAAAAAGGTCAAAACCATGTAAGATATGTCAGTCTCCTAGGGGCTCTGATATTGCTATGCACAATTTGAGTTGACCATTCTCAACATTATCTCAAGTATCTCATAAAAGATAAGAAAAAGATTCTTTATTCAATCAATCAATCAATCAGTTCTTTATTGACAAAAATATACACAAGACACAAAATGTTTCAAGTCTCTGGCTTCCGAATTAGAAAATTATCTGTGTCTCGGAAACCAGCTCCTTCTTTATTAAGGATCACAAAATGTCAATAAGACTATATATTGATATTGTAAAGTTGCAAAACATACATATAATATTGAAATGTAATCAAGCAAAATATTGACAGTAATTCTTTAGAAATATAATTGTGAATACTTTCGTTCACGTTCGGAGGATTTGCATAATTTAATTCCTGCAGCAAGCAAGGAAGCACTGTTATACAGTTGAGGTTCCAAAGACTCTCACCAAGCGTTTTGCGTTGACTTTCATCGTGCGAACAGCCAAACTGTGGAACTCCTTGCCCGAATTTCTGTTCCCCTTTAACTATAATTTGTCGGTTTTCAAGTCGAGAGTAAACTGGATTCTTCTAGGTAAGCGAGCTAGATCGTAGATCATAACGTTGCTTAACATCAGGCAAGTTGTGGTCAAGCGTGAACCGTGATCATATGTAAAAATAAAATAAAGATAAACTTGATATTTAGTAAATCCGTGTCTTTCTACTAAACTTTATAACTAGTCTTGTATAAATTAACTTAATAGCAGATTTAATCAATAACAGATTAAGTTAGTAACAGTTGATTAATGTGATAGATGGATTATTGATTACAGATTATATTGAAGCATTATTACTTAATAATACGATACTAGCGAGTACAACGTGTATTCAAATAAGTTGTTTTTTGAAAAGCCAAGCCATGTCAGAGGCCCTTAGGGCGGCTTGATGAACTCTAAACACCAGAGTTGGCCACTCTCATTCGATAAGAAGAAGATGACAAGTTGTTTTATGTACCAGTTGGTATTTTTTTAACGAAATAACTTTTAACATATTTAACTAATAGGAAGTATAAAGCTTGCCAATTAGTAACGCTTTCATCAACTGATAGTCAAAGTTTTTATTTCCTGTTTTTGGAAAGAATAGGTTATTATTTTCCTTGTCAAATGAAAATATTGATTTTTCTAAAAACCTTCGGATTGTTTTATGAAATATTTGTTTTATTATTTCGTTAATGTAGGTACGTTCAAATTATATAAGATAAAGAAGCAAACCTACATAATAAACCAATATTTACAGATAGCTAGGCACTTAAAGAAAAGTCTAGAACCTAACAGTACATTTTATCAAAAATTGGCTAACAGCCAAAAAATACCTGCGAACAAGAATCCAATTCGCTAACTTAATAATAAAGCCTTTTTTTAGACGTAGCGAAAACGAAGACAAACTTTATCAAGAGTTAAGCAAACACATCAAAAATGGACGAAGAATTTACGCAAGATTACTTTACAATTGACTGAGGCAGCACTTTACACCGTTCGCCTACTTCGGTTTAGTTCGTGTTTATTCGGGATTAAAATAACCCTTAGTTAACATTATATTCTTTCAACTGAACAAAATTAATCCAATTCAATTTACCTAATTTTTAAACTAATAATAACCTAATAATATATATTTAATTTTTATTTATTTTAATTTTAATTTATTTGATTGGACGTAAAGAAATAGGTCACAAACATACATTTATATTCACCCACGCGTACAAACTTTCACCCAAAGAATATTAGTGCGATGGGAAGTGAGTTCTGATCAATACTGGAATTTTAGTTCCGATTTTTCTCAATCGTAGTTTATGAAGCGCGGACTAGCTAGCGAATGTTGGCAAAACCAATTAATTTTACCGGTAAAAAGCTGGGCCAAAAGCTGGTGGGATTATAACTTGTACTTTGAGTTATTGGAAACGATTATATTGATGCTTTGAGGTGAAATTGTACTTTTTTGTTATGCTGTAATGTTGGTAACAATTATCGAGTAACGTAAATCATTATTTTTTAACTAAATTAAATAAGGTTACCAGAACACAGTTTTAGGCGCTAAACGACAGATTTTATTTTTATTTTATTTTGTCATTGTTTATGTACATACCTAGTTGTGAATACTAAAAATGGGAACAAAAACGAAGATAATTTATTTATATACCTTATACTTATCATACTTTGTACACATCTTTGTAATATTGTAATTGAAATTGTTTGTATACATACCTAATTGGGAAGAGGTCGGCTCCAGGATACGGTAACCCAGTCTGGAGTCCAACGCATTATGTTTACCTAAGGCTAAGTTAGTTATTTAAGAACCTAGTTATAAATTTTTATGTTACATAGCCTTAAGTCATTTTCTAGTACACAAAAAATATTTTCATTTTCATTTTCATTTATATTTAAAAGTTTCAAAAAAATTTAACCAAATTAGTTTCATTAGTCTAATACGAATGTTAATACGTACATAATAATATGAGAAGAATGATATTCCAATATTTAGTGTTTGGAACGTGGTGAAATGACTGACTACTGCGCTTGGTACCAGAGCTTTAAGATTGCATCGTAAACAACAATTAAAATATCCGTTTTCTTCCAGAAATTTTAATTGACATCTTGTACAAACCCTGCAACCCCCAATCCGTGCCGACCATTAACAAAACCCGAGATGATCAAGAAAAACTGCTACGAGGCAAAATCATACCGAAACGAAATTCCATCAGATGAAAGTCGGATGTCGGTTCTGCAGTAATTATAAACTAACACGACGTTGCTGGAAACAGAACGTGGTCGATATAAAGCTGTTGTTATAGGAAATTGTACGGTTCTTGAGATTTCTTATTGCAGGTTTGTTTTAAGTGAGTTTTCTTAGCAAAATGCGTTATTATTGTTTATAATCAACCTTCATTAAAGCTTGGTGGAAAAATGTCTAACATATTACTGATTTTTCTTAGCATGTGCCTTGTTATTTACTTATAATATTGAACTTCTCGAACGCAAAATGAAGATGTATAAAAAAAATAATGACTTGTATTCAAATTATGTGCTGTAAACAAATAGAAGCTTCTTCTTCATATCGAATGAGAGTGGCCTACTCTGGTGTTGAGAGTTTATCAAGCCGCCCTAAGGGCTTAGTCGTTTAACGACTGCCGTACTAGACAAACAACCGATACCTACAATTTAACGTGTCACCCGACCCACGGAAAAAAAAGCTTGTTTTTAGTGAAGAAGAGCCTTTGTTTTTTTTCTAATAAGACCATGTTCCCAGTTTTATGCTTTTCATCTCACCTACGATTTTGATTTTGTAACCAAATATCTTTAAAATTTGATTTGATAAGCTATGTCAGTTATGTCTATTTGAAAAAATTGACACCAGAGGTGACCACTCTCATACTAACTTACTTTTTATGCAATTTGATTAAGAATGATTAATTATCAGTGTCAAATCATAGGTTTTGCATCCTTAATATGATTGTAAACACTAACTTTTGAAAAAACTATTTTTTGATATACTAGGTACATATATTGTGAACGTTTCTTTACGTAGAATGCAGTAGGTAACAAACGAAGCGTATAAGCAGGAGTAATTACCTTGTAAAGTGATTCACAACTAACTGTTTATAATCATAAATTTATCATGTATTTGTATACTTCATTACAATGTATTTAGTTTACTTACTAGGTGTCTTTTAGGTAAGCAAGCTAATACATTAATATACTGAATAAGACTAAAATGGTGTTGAATATCACGGGCAGTAGTCAAATGTATGTCTTTACATAAATAAAATTTAAAGTAGGTACAAGTATTTCTTTCCTCCTTTTCTTAAATTATTGTTGTAGATACAAAAAGTATGATTTATCTAGCGTTTTAATATCTTTAAGTAGTCTTCTATCAATGTCAAAAACTTCTAAAGTGGCATTAATAAAATTAGTGCTTCTTGTGATTCCTCCGTAGTATCTTTGTATATAATAATTAAGTAGAAACTGAGAGATTTCGTCTAAAGTGGTAAGCGATAGGTATTTTAATTTAAAAAGTATTTTTTATAAATCAATTCATAAGCAACATGAATCATTTAAATGATAAATTATAAAACTTCCGAGGAAAAAGCAGTTCAATTTGTGGTGGTTAATCCATATTGAAACATAATAATACCAATCATTATTAATAGACATAATGAATGAATAAACGTATTATCTCGATTGATTAATCGTTACCATTACGATGATCAAATTGTAATTGGAGTTATTCAAAACGATACTAATACTGTGGAACTCAAACATATTAAATGCAAATGTTGCAATTTCACATAACTCACTTTTGTAGGTAATTGTAGACTGTTTAATGTGAGCAATACAAAAATATGAAACGTTTACTCACTATACATTATATTCTATAAAATGAAATATATAATGTTATATCATATTCATAGCATCGACTTCGATTCTGGTATCATCAAGAATGTGTTTCATCGTGGCAATATCAAGATTAAGCCATTTCCGAGCAATGGATCAAATAATGTTAAAGATTTTATGATGCTACATAATAACAAGTTAATCTAAGCCCTTACCTTTAACAGATCTGTATTCAAACATCTCCATATCTAAAGCGTCGTCTCTTCCATCTTCAGGCAGCGTGAATCTGAAGGTGAAGTCATTCCAGTCGAAACTCAGCGCATGGTTCTGCACCAACCCCCATAGCCCTTTACTCGATCTACCCTCCCTTCTTGACAGCGGCTCTATCGTCACCAGCTCAAATAACCTCACAGCCTTCTGCTCTCTCAAGCTCTGAACTAAATCTCGTCCCATCGCTTCAATACACGTTGCATTGTCACTACAGTTAAGATCCACCAACGCCGTCGCTCCGCCCAGCATCAGAACAATAAACACGAGACCAGTCATTGTCACTTCACTACCAATCCATTTGGGTCACACTGGTACCACCCTCATCGGTGCCCGCTAAGTTAATGGGCTCGAATGCACTTGTGGATGATTTTTATCCAGCGTCACGCTGCTATGACTCCGTCTTTGCTGTGTGCATAACATTTTTTGCGAGCTCACGTGAATATAACGCACACTTTTCTTTCGTATGCGTGAAGTTCCGTTCGATTGTTTTCCGTGATGCGGGGTGGGTAGAGTCGATTGTCGAAGAAGTGGTTGCGATGAAAAAATATTAGATTGTGCCAGTACGATTTGCTGAATTTATATTTTACTTTCTTTTGTAGTGAGCGCAGAAAAATCAGCACCGTTTTCAAGGTTTTATTAAAACCATTATTTTTATATCTTTGTTCTTTTTAAAGCGTCACTTGGAGTTCCAGACTAAAACCCCGTTGGTCACCGTGAGACGAGCTGTAACCAAGAGAAAATAAACAAAAAAAAATGACGAAAACGTTCCTTTCTCGGTGCCACTCGGGATCTATCCATGAATTCTTCTCAGTAAATTATTCTGCGGCGACACACGACCCTCAGTAACAAGAAATAAGTACAACTTATTATTAGATAGATAACCGTCATTATCGCTTTCTTTAATCGGATAGTAAAAATCCTCCCTGCCAACATAAAGTATATGGGTCAAATCCCCAGATGTGGAAATTTCAGTCATTCGAGTGATAAATGAAGCGCCCCTAGCTCAACGAATTAAGATAAACGATTACTGAAGCAATTGAAATATATTTTGTTACTAGTGGACGCCCGTGGCTTTACTCGCATTATTTTAGGATAAATAGTAGCCTGTGGCGCTCCTGAGACATCATACTAACTATATACCAAAAATGATGATGATGCGTTCAGCCAATTGCGCGTGATGAGCGTTTAAATAAACAGAGACACAGATTAACAGATAAACGGACAAAAATCTAGAAATTGTTGAAATATGTTCTGCTATCAATTCGAAGTACATATCTCCAAACATTTTTTAAACATCTTCAATGTTCAGATTTTTAACCCTTTTCAGCTTTATTACCAAAAAATAAAGTATCAATCTATCTATCTATTACCAAACACTTCTTGATAGGAATAATTGGTACAATATAAGCAACATTTTTTAAGTGTGAAAGTTTAATATTTGACTACGGCCAGACTGGTGTTCAGCATTGCTCTAACATAAGTATAACACGCTTACCTAGAAAATGCTAATTAACTTTAGATTCTAAAAACCCTGGATTGAAGTTATAATAATATTCATAACATTTATATATGTCTCAGTTTGAAATTTCATAGTAAACACACAATACCGTAAATTCAATTTACTTACAAAAGCAAATAATATCATACAAGCACAGAGTATATAGAAAGATTATTTACGTGACTAATATTTTCTAGGAAGATAAAACGGTTAGCACTAGCACAAACGCAATATTGCAATTCATGATTAAGAACTAAATCAGATAAGCAGATCTAATAATTTTTCATGCAGAATCATATTATTGTTAAGATTATTGCTGGGTTAAGTTAAATGTTTACTTCCTTAAATATTTTTTTCTCTTTTTCTTATTGTTTTATTCATAATTATTTGTTTATCTACTATAAAAAAATTAGTCGGGTTTTCCTTCCTGACGCTATAACTCCAGAACGCACGAACAGATTTCCACGGTTTTGCATTCGTTGGAAACGTCTCGAAGAAAATTTGGGAAAAACTTCAACAGAAAAGCGGGAAAACAGGGAAAATCATTTTTCACATACAGCGCCATCTCTGATACATAGCATGTACTACAAACAGTTCGCCGGGTTTGCTAGTAAAAAATAAGAAGCCCACGATTTTTGTCATTTTAGGTAATATAACGATCCACTAATTATCGTAGCGGCTAATTGGTGAGTTTTAAATATAGGTATATGAACACATTTTGTATGCTTATGTGTGAGTGCTAAAGACGTAGTTAGAACAAAATAATATGCTGCTAAAGCTCATGAAATAAACTGTTGTTTCTCTACAAATAAAATATACTAAATAGAAAATACAAGGTCCATACAAAGATCTTTTGCACCTTGATAACTATTCTCTGGATTCTAACCTTTGTTATTACAGTTTTATTTAACCTTTTCATCAAAAATGTTTTTTCTGGTATATTTACAAAGAAAACCAATGAATAGGTAGTATTTGATAGGTCGATAGAGTAGGCATCTCAAGAACAACGTGGAATCAAAGACAACATTTTCAACTCTTGTTTATTCGATTTTTTTAAATAAATAACTTTTATCATTGGTTCATGGGAATTTTCATTTATTCGGAAAAGTAATTACTTTGGGAAAACAATACAGCAAGCATGCATTTTAAGTGTAATAATTAGCTTATAACATCTTAGAACCTAATAATATTTCAATCAAAATTTTATGCACTAGCTGTGCTCGCGACTTCGTCCGCGTGGAATAGTTATTTTGGGCATCATATTTATTTTTGCAAACAACCTCTTCAGCTTTATAAATTATAGCTGTTACCCACGACTTTCTGAACCGTTTTCGCAGCGCATGCAAAGGAAGCCCTCAAAGGTAATTTTCCCCGCTCCTATTAGTTGCAGTGTGATGTTATATAGCCTAAAGCCTTCCTCGATAAATAATCTCTTCGACACAAAAATAATTTTTCAATTCAGACCAGTAGTTCCTGAGATTAGCGCGTTCAAACAAACAAACAAACATACTCTTCAGCTTTATAATATTAGTATAGATATAGATTAATCACAGTCGGTTTGTCATAGTATGGCAGTGGTTAAACCACGTCAGGCTCCTAAAGTGGTTGGAAAACTCTGACACGAGAGTTTCCTCTCATATGAACTGGTCTGGTGATTTTCAAAGTTTTTTTTTGTAGTTCGTGTCGTCACCCGTCGGTCTCAACGGAAGACCAGCGCTGACTGTTCGCAGTCAGCACATGCTGAGTTGAGGCCGGCTTGTGACAGGAAATTGGTGTGAAATGTACAAAATGTGTTTTTCAGATTATCTTTCTTATATATCTGTCTTCGTACTTAATTTCTTGTCGCAAAATAAATATTTTTCACATTTCATTAAATTTTTATTTCATACTAGCTGTCCCGGCAGACTTCGTACTGCGACCAAAA
Source organism: Macaria liturata (assembly GCA_964023185.1). Lineage (NCBI taxonomy): Eukaryota > Metazoa > Arthropoda > Insecta > Lepidoptera > Geometridae > Macaria > Macaria liturata. Next base: position 15,497,771 of record OZ026806.1, read on the forward strand.
CTTTTTTTTTTTCCCCTTTTAAACGTTCCCTAGACCTCCACGAACATTTCAAGACTAAGATAATATAAATCCGTTCAGCCGTTCTCGAGTTTTAATCAGACTAACGAACAACAATTCATTTTTATTTATAAAGATAATTTCAAGCCACCTTGTATAGGTTCCTCATCCCAAGGAAAAATATAGTAATTTAACCTGATGTGTTGTACCGAAACTCATCACAAGCACACGTACTTTGCCGCCTATAAAACGAACAATCTAACTTTGCCACAACCTGGCTGTCGGAAATAGGAACCGACTTTAGGCTTTGGAATGTAAAATAGGATGTTTTTTGAGAGTAGGTAATTTTTGCACTAAGAGATAATGAAAAAGTGTATTTTGCCACAACCCAGCTGTCGGAAATAGGAACCGACTTTAGGCTTTGGAATGTAAAATGGGATGTTTTTTGAGAGTAGGAATTTATGGTATGAAAAAGCTCTTGAATTGATGTATATTTTTAAGAAAAATAAAACCTATCCTATTCTTAAACTTTGCTTCGTATTCTTTCAACGACTTCAGAGATTTATGCAAAAAGTAATATTATCTAGTACCCACGATACGAACGTTTGCTTAGTGTGGGGCTAGATGGCGCTGTGTGCAATGTTCGGGAATATATATTTTATTTATTGATGTAATATTTTATACATGACTTATGTACTTAACTACTACTACTTCAAACATAATAATATACTGAAGTAACCGTAGGTCATGGTTACACGCGATGGAAATAAAAAAGGGGTGTTTGTGTTTTCATGTGCCTATAGAGCTTCCGAGGAATGGATGGCAAGTTATGAAACTGGTTGCTATTTAAAATATTAGATGCAGTTAATAAATTAAATGCTTAAGAAATGTATTGTATATTAGAGATACTTTTGTTATGGACAGAGTTCATAACATATGTATTTAGATTTTACTTAAGTACCTTTATTTCCTGCTTCTAAAAGTTCTAAAACCACACTTAATCATAAACCACCCCTTCTTAATGTATGCGACCTTAGCTAAAGGTATTTTAATCCTAAAGTCTCATATAAACCTCTCCTTTTGTTGTCACAGACTAAACCCTGAGAATTATCGCAATTTTCCAGGAGGCCTCATATCCCTAGCCCCTATACAGCTAAAGTGACAGTACCAAGATTTATTTAAGTTGACATATTGTATGATTACATACCTATTATTACCTATGTTTGACATGTTTTTAATAACGAAAATTTTCATTATGTTATTAATAAAACTTGACATTGTAACTTCTAAAATTTTATTAAAACTAAATGTTATAAATTCAATTTGACGAGATATTGTAATTTGTGTAGCATATTCTATGATATTAGTACTTATACCTATGTTAAAACTTTACATTATCAATAAAGATTCTTTATCTTTATCCTTATCTTTATCATAATTATTATTCTATTAAGAGATGAATTTTGTTTGTTGATCTGTTTATTCATATTTCACATGAAAACAACGGTAAGCGGTATTTTTGTAATATAAAGGGAAAATGGCATTGGTTTTATTACAAATCTACGCGAGAAAAGCCGCGGGAATTTACTAGTAATATAGAAAACCTAGATATAAGGTTCTAAACTTTGAATAATTAAGGCAGTCATAACTTTAACAAGAACAATATTATTTGAAAGTTATCTCCTTGTGTTGTGTCTGGTCGTTTCTATGTATATTAAGTATGTATTTACAAAAAAAAAGTACCCATATAAGTATTATATCCGTTATCCAGTACCCGCGACACAAGCGTTTGCTTAGAGCGGGGCTAGATGGCGCTGTGTACAATGTACCGGTTTTTTTTTTTTATTATTTTTATATAAAGGTCGTATATTATAAGGTAGCTAAGTGAAAAGTTACTCTAAATTGCTTAACTCAAACATAGTTTTGTTACATCCTGGAGCTTTTCTTTCCAAAGTATCATTAATCATCTAAATAAATAAATAAAAAAACAATATATTTATTCATTTTATATATGATAGATAACATACTCGACACTAGAGTTAGCCACTTTCATTCGAGAAGAAGAAGAAGATTTTATGTTTTTACCTAAAATATCATCAATTATGTTTAATTCGAATGTTAGCAAACTAATATTGAAAAATAATGATTTGCATAGATGTCTTTAATCCTACTTCACTACGGTTGAACCAATTTGTAAGATCTTTGATATTATAGTGATAAATTACACAATTACTCAGCTTAAAATATAAAATACTCTTTATCCCGGGTATAAATGTGGGGTTAGACCATTATAATTTATTGGCTATAGCCATTCAGCGCGGTAACGCAGCGAGCTTGATGGGCACATTTAGTTTCGTTTTATATCATTATGTATTAATTGTGTGACACTTAATTATATTACACACCGTTCTAATTCTAAGGTGGGGGCGATGAGTCCTGCACGGACATCCCGCTTGGGGCGTTTTGTGCATTTCCCCTATTTCTGCCTAACCCAGCCAGCCAAGCCACACTGATTACCGGTGTGTAATCAGTGTGGCTTGGCTGGCTGGGTTAGGTTAGTTTGTTCTAAAATTATAGTTTATATTGAATATTGTTAAAAAGTCTACCTTAAAAGATACTGTCTATTATTTTGTCAACGCTACCAGTGGTATGAAATGAAACTTATTTGTTTGTGTAGATCTGCGCACGCAACTGGTGCATCGTGAAACGTTGCCAAGGTTCTGTAAAGAGTGATAGTTATTCCGATCTCGCAGAGGAATATATTATCGGAACAATACTTTGTAATGTGGGTTGCTAGAGGCCCCTTAGGTGGCTGAAACTTTTGAGACAAGAGTCAGCCATTTGTGTTTATAGTTTCGGTAGATTGACATGAAAATCTAGAGTTAGTGTATCTTCTAGGTAAACGTGTTACACCCTAAACTGCAGCAATGCTTAACATCAGGCAGGCTGAAGTCAAACGCAAACAAATCCCACAAACAGTAAGAGTAGTAGAAGTCATCTGTCATATTGTTTTCACTTATTACTAGAGCGGAAGGTAAAATACGCCCAGAAAGAAACCTTTATCCTATATGTCACCAACGTTCAATAAAATGCTCGATTTCAGTAGGAAACCTTAATTTGCCCTTAAATACGAATTCTTTTATATATTATCGTGATATTCAAAAGAATTAAACATAAATGAACTTAGTAAGTATAATATTATATAAGTAGGCTATACAAAGAAACAGCTCGGCGTTTTAAAAACGCCACTTTACGCTTCCCACTGGCAGCGGGCTTTTAGAATAGTTAGGGATTTATTTACATAGGCACCGTGTATCTATGTATTTCTATCTTTCTAGTTAATTGTGTTCTGTTTTCGGTTCGCATCTCAATAAACATAATATATTGTTACTGTTGTGTTACTAGTGTACCTACTAGTTCTTAATTTTAGGCTTCTCAGATAAATTTAATTAAAAAGTAATCTTTATGGTATATTTGAAAAAAAAAAAACATTATCTTCCTGTTTTTTTTTAAATAACCGTAATATTCTAGTAGAGACACTAGTTTATGGAGATTTGTGAGGTCCAAATGTCCTCATGATTAGCAAATTAGTGCATCGTAAGGTTTGAAATCTCAAATGTCAAAAACAATTTTGTTGGGATTGGAATCAGCCAGTTATGTTACTTTCCTCTTAGCTAAATATATTATACTAGGTATTCCCGCGACTTCGTCCGCGTGGAAAAAATATTTAGGGCATCGTATTTATTTTTGCAAATTACCTCTTCTCATTTATAAATTATAGCTGTTACCCACAACTTGAACCGTTTTCGCAGCTCACGCAACGGAAGCCCTCAATGATGAATAATTTTCCCCGTTTTTTCCACATTTTACATTGTTTCTTCGCTCCTATTAGTTGCAGCGTGATCTTATATAGCCTAAAGCCTTCCTCGATAAATGGTCTATTCAACACAAAAAGAATTTTTCAATTCGCACCAGGTAGTTCCTGAGATTAACGCGTTCAAACAAACAAACAAACTCTTCAGCTTTATAATATTAGTATAGATAACACATTTGCCATTCTTAGTAAATGGATTTACACTTGACCAAATAAACCTGATGGTATGTGATAAAATATAATGAAAACACTAAAACCAACATAAACTAGGTTAGTAGGCACGATAGCTAAGAAATTTATAATAACTGCTTATACAAACAACTTAATTAAAACGCAAAACATGTGATTTGCATAAAGTAACATGTCTAATGCAAGGGAAGTAATTATTTTAAAATAGGAATAGAATTATTGCACGAATGGTCAGAACCAGTCGCGAATAACAATCGATTTCCTATGATACAGAATAGGTATCGAATTGTATAGAATGGACTTTATAAAAAAGAATAAAAAATAAATGTTAGGTATGTTTTTACTTGCGCACTGATCCCTGCCAGATTGGTTACCTTACCTGGAAGAGATTGCTGTGAGCGATAGATAAGGTCGCCAATTAGGAAACTAATTTTAAGTTTTGTATGTTTCGTTGTGTTTTTTCCTGTTTGTTTGTGTTTATAAAAAAAATGATTTCTATCTATCTATCTATCAGGTAATTTTAGTAACTTTAATGTTTTTTTTAACTTTTATGTCAGCTGGATGACTTTCATTACCTCTATTATCATTCCGATCACAATTAACTTTTCAAGATTATCTCCTTTAATTACGATTTTCTCTCCGTAAAAAGCTAACATGGCTCCGAAATTTAGATCAAAAACCAGTGTCATAAAAAAACCACTTGAAACGTACGATGTCGCCGAGTTAGTCGAATGCCGAGTCATTTTATGGGTGGAAGTGAGAATAGGATCTGTTTGTAATTGAAGGTCGTAAAAATACATCATACGGGTTCATTCACTTACGAGTTCGGAAATGTATTGGCTCCTGGTTTTATTTCATCGTTCATTCGCGCTTTCTATTCATTGTTCGGAAAATGAGTGGGATATTGTGATGGAAAAATAAGCATTTATTTATTTAGGAAAAAAGGTGTTCCTTCATAAACAAAGTTTGAAAAACATTGCTTGCTATTGATATATATGTGGGGACGGCGGAGCATCTTCGTCATCCATAATAATAATTATACGCTAGGCTACGGTTATTTGGGCATGGAGAAATAAAACGTAGTACTTCAACTGATTGAGGGTATATTACAATTTGTTGGAGGTTAAACTTTGAAAAACAACTGTTGGTAGATTGTCTGAAAACTAATTACACTAATTCGGTCGACACTCCAACCAACACGTAACGCCACAACGCGATGCAAACCGATTGCCGTCGTAAGAATCGCGGTCTCTCGCACAGCACTAGCGCTGGTTGTTGCGTCAGAGCAGGACCCCGAAGTTAGTCTCAAGTCAACGTCAGCCGTTATTGACAGTGACACAAACATTATAACATATTTTGAACATTGTGACAGCTGACAGTGACATTGAAACCAACTCGCCTACTCTCCGAATCAAGAACAACTTAAACACTCCTCGAATCAAACGCGCCGTCATTATATGTATCAAGTGACATTGCTAAACACTAACTTAGTTGCGTATTGTTATCTTTAAAACTGCCGAAGTGATGTAAAGTTAATGATACTAAATACTGCTCACTAAAAGTTAAAATACTTACCTAATGTATTTTTTTTGAGGTTTTACATTCTGGAACACACACATGCAATAGAGTGATAGATAAATCATACCTCATTTTTATGCCATTTCAATAAAAAATATTGGTCATATCAAAAAGTTTTGTTTTTGTTGAGAGTAGGTAAATTAGTTAAAAGCGAGTGTGACTCAGCGGTTCCAGTGTCTGTTTTTCATCCAGACTCACCCTGGTTAAAATCCGGCCCTACACATCGGTGTAATACAATACAAGTCATCGGATTTGTATTGTATATAGACCACGATGTATGCCCAAGAGAGACCTCCCCAAATGAATTAATTCTGCAGGGGAGTCACGACTCTCAGTCATGAGGAAATACGACTCAAAGAGAGAGAGAGAGAGAGAGACATAATGATACCCTACATTAATGCCATTTCAATAAAAATACAGGTCATATCAAAACATTTTGGTAAGTTGAGTGGCCAACTCTGGTGTCAGAGTGTACTTTATAGAGTTAAAAAACCTTCTGTCCGCTATCGTTAGTCTGTGGCCACTAGTAACAGCCGACAAGCGTCAACGCCACACGCACTCAAATAATAGTTGCCACGGATTTGATATCAATTTCCGTTAGGAATCTTTTACACTAGGATTATTTTACTTACACTAGACAGTCAGGAATTTGACTAGTGAGTCACCTATAGCAGTATCCACACAAGGGTATTATTGTAATAAATTTACATTAATGTTGTGGTAAGAAAGATAATTTTATATAATATATAATTTTCATTAAATTTGATTTTATAATTTGGAATAATTTTTATAGTCCGCCTCTGGCAACATTTATTATGAATTAGATATTATTTGAAATTCATAAGTGTACGATACTAAGATAAGTTTTTCCCTAAATGACGAAATAAATAAATGATAAAAATTAAAAGCGACTTAATTTTTTTTTTGCTTTTAGCACAAACAAGAATTTAACCTCCAGATCACGCCCAACGCTGTTTTACTATTTTCTTTTTGGAATGGAACTAGCTATTATACGAGTTTGCCGATTCACTACGTAAGGCACTTGGCAACAGAGTTTATAAAGGATTTTTATCTTTTTTTTGCCAGAGTCAAACCATTCATATTAGTGGAAATAAGAAAGAACCAAGTGTGCAGATTTTTGCTTTACTTTCTACATAAGCTTACAAATAGTAATTGATGTGCTAAATAAGAAAAACCGGATGTCACAGCACAGGAATAGACCTAGTGTGATATCCAGGGTTTGCATATTAGTGTACAGTAATACACAAAGCCCTAGTTTATATAATCCCCTATGTTTAATCGACCTTACTGTAAAACCCTATTGAATGTTGAAATAAACGCTTTTAATGTTTTTTTAATTCAGAATCTTATGTATACTTATAATTTATATTTTATTTAAATCGATTGAGCACAAATAACGGAGAAGCAGGCTTCAACTTGTGTAAAAACATCTTTATATCAGGGAAATGCAATCGCCAGTGGGTGGCAATTTTTACATTTGTTTGTTTTTCCATCACAGTTGTGAATTAACTGCTTTTATATCACTTCTTGTATAACATATTAAAGAATATTATGTGTTGTATAAGTGATACGATTATTTATTGTCATTCATCGTAGCTGTTTCAATGAGTGTCGAGAGGTTTTTTTATCTTTTATGTATTTGTTTAAAATAACTACCTGTTCAAAATGGAAAGTAGAAAATAATAGGTTTAAGGCTTGTATTTTATTATTTCTTGTGTTAGTGTAATGCAGTAGGTATACATACAAAATGTCAAATTCAATTCAAATTCAAAATTATTTCGTATATTCTTCATTTATTCAGAAACTGTCGGTCAATAATTCCTAATAACTACCTAACACACTGGGTGAGGGAAACATACGTACATGACCTAAATTACTTTAAGCTACTTACAAAATATGTTTGTATAAACAACATCTATAAAATTCTCTCTCTCTCTCTCTTAATCTCTCTCTCTCTCTCTCTCTCTCTCTTAATCTCTCTCTCTCTCTCTCTCTCTCTCTCTCTCTCTTGAATCGTATTTCCTCATGACTGAGGGTCGTGACTCCCCGCAGAATAAATTCGTTAGTGTAGTTCTCTTTTGCAGATACTTCGTGGTAGGCGCCCAGGTCCTTCCACAGATCTATAATAATAGACTCACGTAAAATATGTCGTTTTTTGAGGCCTGTTTATTGAAACCTAAATAAGTTTGACAAAGAAAATGACTAATAATAAGAAAACCTGATAAATAAAGATTACCGTCCCAACAGAAATAAGGTCTGTTATATCTTTATTTTGAGGTTAAAGAACTCCTTACACGTGTTTCTTTTGTTCAAAGAATTTCAGATATCTTAGAAAAGATGAATAGAATGTTATTATAAACTAATTTCTTCAAAAATCAAGTTATCTATTCTACGTATATGTGAATGGAATAACATTTGATTAACATTAATTTAAATTTCAAAAATTAATTCATAATAAAATTATATTGCCTACCTAATACGTCTGCCAAATATCGAATGTCTGAAATTGTTTACAATTTCTTCATAGACAAACTGTTACTTATTTTATTTCTTACTAGTGGACGCCCGCGGCTTCGCTCGCATTATTTCATGATAAATAATAGCCTATGACACTTCTAAAACCTCATACTCTACCTCATGCCTACATACATCAAAATTCATGATGATCCGTTCAGCCGTTTTTGCGTGATAAGCGTTTAAACAAATAGACAAACCGAGACACGGAGAAACCTAAAAATTTTCGTCGGTAAAAAAACTTATAGCTTATTATTAAATTTGATAAAAAATGAATAGATTTTTGTAACAAAGCAAACACCATTATTACCAACCAAGCTCATCATAAGCGGCATTCGTTACAAATAGTTTACTATTACTATACAATCACTGCAAACCCAACTTATTATAAACCTCTTGAAATAAACAAACAAAACTGAAAGCGTAAAAGAGACAGCTATACAAATCAACGCTTCGCTTCAAACAGTGAAAGTACAATCATTTCAATAGAAAGCCCGAAATTGTCTTTTTCTCTTTTCTTCTTTTTCTTGACAACAATAAAGTATCGTGATAATGTTTTGCAATCGATTAGAAATCGAGAGTTGTTATAGTGTTACGATTAACTTGTAATATCTGTGCTTTGTTAACCTAGAGGATGCGAAACTTCTATTTTTATAAGTACAATACTTTTCTAGTACTAACTGAATGACCTATAATCTGTTTATGGGGAGTTATGACACTCAGAATGGGGATGTGAATAAAGAAGCAAAAAGAAAGAAGGAGACTTTTTGGTCACAATTTTAAACTTGTAACGGTCCGTGGCTTTACGTAACGTATGCAAATAAGTAGCGTGTTGATACAAATTTTATCCGAATTGGCTTAGCCATTCAAACTAACAAGGTTAAAATTTTACCTACAGAACAGATACAGAAAAGTGGAATCTTGTATGCAACCAATATTGGTACCTATGTAATATTATAAATTGTAAATTTTAAGAATCTATTGACGATTAAAATCACTTGCTTACCCCATAACTATTTTATGGAATGTATGTAAAGTAAGCATATCCTGAAATCAATCTGCGCAGGACCGGGACGAGTGGCGTACTAGAAGAGAGGCCTATGTTCAGCGGTGGGTGATAACGGGCTGATGATGATGATGAAGAAAATGAGAATACACTAAAAACAAAAGGCATCTCATATTCTTCTTAGCATAATTAAATTGTAACTTATATACTCTACACGAAACTGACAAATATAATATGCGTTTCATAATTCAAACATAACATAACATTTCTTGACTCCGAAATGGGATATATCTTTCAGGACTTTGGGGTGTAATTAACAGTAGCGGACTGAAAAAATGCATTTCTTATAATTTTGAGGACAAATTTAGTTTAAAAGAAATGCTGTATTATATGTAACATCTACTCGTAATATGTTCGTTATTTACCTATTAAAACAAAAAGCATCAACCGTTTTATATATTCTATGATGTTGTAAATCAAATATGGCACCATAACTAAAAAGATATCAAAATAGTAATTCTCATCAATCAAATCAAACATATTAATAACTGAATTTTTGAAATATTTTATTTTTTTGATCTCAATAGCAGTGACATAAGTATCTCTTGGCCAGCCATCTATGTAGGGCTATCAAAGTTAAGCTACCAATGTAGAGTTATCAATATAGAGTTATCGAAATGCAGCTATCAAAATAGAGCTATCTTTTTTTCACACTCAATATAGAGTTATCAATATAGCGCCGTCAATGCAATTCTATCAATGTAGAGCTATCAATGTAAAATTATCACTATAGCGCCGTCAATGCAATTCAATCAATGTAGAGCTATCAATGTAGAGTTATCAATATAGCGCCGTCAATGCAATTCTATCAATGTAGAGCTATCAATGTAAAATTATCACTATAGCGCCGTCAATGCAATTCAATCAATGTAGAGCTATCAATGTAGAGTTATCAATATAGCGCCGTCAATGCAATTCTATCAATGTAGAGTTATCTATGTAGAGTTATCAATATAGCGCCGTCAGTGCAATTCTATCAATGTAGAGCTATCAATGTAGAGTTATCAATATAGCGCCGTCAATGCAATTCTATCAATGTAGAGTTATCTATATAAAGTTATTAATATAGCGCCGTCAGTGCAATTCTATCAATGTAGAGCTATAAATGTAAAGTTATCAATATAGCGCCGTCAATGAAATTCTATCAATGTAGAGCTATTAATGTAAAGTTATCAATATAGCGTCGTCAATGCAATTCTATCAATGTAGAGCTATCAATGTAGAGTTATCAATATAGCGCCGTCAATGCAATTATATCAATGTAGAGTTATCACTATAGCGCCGTCAATGCAATTCTATCAATGTAGACCTATCAATGTAGAGTTATCAATATAGCGCCGTCAATGCAATTCTAACAATGTAGAGCTATCAATGTAGAGTTATCAATATAGCGCCGTCAATGTAATTCTATCAATGTAGAGTTATCTATGTAGAGTTATCAATATAGCGCCGTCAGTGCAATTCTATCAATGTAGAGCTATCAATGTAAAGTTATCAATACAGCGCCGTCAATGCAATTCTATCAATGTAAAGTTATCAATATAGCGCCGCCAATGCAATTCTAACAATGTAGAGCTATCAATGTAGAGTTATCAATATAGTGCCGTCAATTCAATTCTATCAATGTAGAGTTATCAATGTAGAGTTATCAATGTAGAGTTATCAATGTAGAGTTATCAATATAGCGCCGGCAATGCAATTTTATCAATGTAGAGCTATCAATGTAGAGTTATCAATATAGCGCCGTCAATGCAATTCTATCAAGGTAGAGTTATCAATGTAAAGTTATCAATATAGCGCCGTCAATGCAATTCTATCAATGTAGAGTTATCATAGATATAACATAAGGTATAGGTATATTCAATAAAGGGCTTAAAGTTAGAATCAAGTCAAAGTTTCCAGACAAGGCCTACAAAAAAAAAATACAAAAAGTTCATATAACACACTTACCTACATAATGTAAGCACAAAAATGAAGGCACAAATGCTTATTTATGTTTATGAAAAATACCTACTGATGTGTCAAATATCAAGCCAGGTATTACATCTTCATATTTACTGAGTCAACATCCTTAACGTAGGCAGCGTTATTATTATACTTGAATGTGAAATAAGAGCAATAAAGTAATATTAATAATTCCAAATTGTTTAATGGGATATGAAACGAGAGATGGCGTGTTTTACAAACATCATTGGTGCTTTCAGTGAAATAGAATAATATGTTATAATGGAACAATTTACATAATATATGCAAGTAATATATATGTATGTCTTTATCTAATACAAACAACAGTGAAAATGTGGAATCTCTTTCAAGATTCTGTACATAATATACTAGTATCTATATGTTTAACTTACAAATGGTTTAAGTATGTAAAGTTGTAGAATATATTATGTTAGAATATATACTAAGGCAACGGATTAAATTATTGGTCCGAAGCACCCATAGTTCTGTTGATCGATGTTTTCAGAGTTTACTAACCCTTGATTACAAGGGTTAGTAAAAATAACCAAAATTAAAACATCCTGAATATTGACATTCTTTATATGGCTGTTCTTTTTCTTATTGAATGAGAGTATCCAGCGCTGGTGCGGAGAGATTATGACGCCCGCCCTAAGGGTCTCTGACATGGCTTAGCTGAACGCTGATCTATGACAATCAGCCGGATACCCACTTAATTGTTGCACAGCAATCGTATCTATGCTGTTTAAGAAAACAGCATAGTAGAGTGCCAGTTATTTGACCTTCACTTCGCCCAAGTTAAGCAACACTGAAAAATAGAATAAAATAATAATAATAAATAGCCCCACACTAAGCAAACGCTTGTGTCGTGGGTACTAGATAACGGATATAATACTTATATACTTTTCTTTTGAGAATACATACTTATTATACATACAAACGACCAGACTCAACACAAGTAGGTAATTATAAATTTTAAAATGTATAAATACTTGTGTCAACCGGGAATCGAACCCGCAACCCCTAGATTAGTAGGCAGAGCCACTACCAAATTAACCTATACCTATTCCAGAATGTAATTGGTTCTCAAAACTTTGAACTACGCCAAAAAGTAGAAATTCACATATGATCTTACACACTAATGTATATTCAAGCACAAAATACAAACAAGTAATAAAACCCATCCCGTTCCACGTATCTGCGTCGCAAATGCACCCAAAGGAGCTGTTGAAGATATTTTATACTAACACTTCACCGGAAATAATGCTGTATGTTAGCAAATAAATGTGCTTGAATACAGTGTCATGAATCTTCTGAATGGTTTTATGTTTTATCTTGAAAATAATGTATCATAAGAGAAAATGTCTTGAATACAGTGGCTGCGGGGACTTTAAAATTTGACAACATCACATAATAATATACTGATATATGTAAATATTACTAGCAGTGCTCGGCGGTGCTACCTCCGTTTATCTGGGATAAAAAGAAGCTTGTGTGTTAATCCAAAGTCTAATATTCCACCACATCAGGTCCTTCCACGGAAGACACATGGCCTCGAATATGGTGGTTCTCAAACATGTCGGTTCCCTCACGATGTTTTTCTTCACCGTTAAGCGAGTGCAAGTCAAAGCAAAGCAAAAGCAGACGCTAGAACGGCTGAGCTACACTCGCTTATCACCACTAGACTAGCTCAATAATTCCACTTCTTGTTTACATTTATTTTCAAAACTGGGCTAAACAGCTTATGTTGTTGGCCTAAATGGCCCAAAATTGGAAACCTATTTACGGCGAACCCCGGACCGGATTATCGTGACGGGTCATAAACAAAGTTGAAACTTTCCCGATTTTCTCTAAAGAAAAACATTGAGAAGACCCTACTCAGTCGCCGTGGAGGGACGATGATAAAATGCTATGTCATTTTGATAGATTCCGTATATCCGGGATTTTGTAAGACTCAATATTGGTAAGACGAAAAGTTTGGAAAATAATGTTTTGTGTATTTTTTTTTTGGTGTTTTTCATACCTCTATTTATTCCCGGAAAGCTTTAATAGATAGATAGATACCAAACAAAACAATAATAAAAACTTAAAGAAACTAAAACTAATTTAATGTACATTGGGCGGCCTCATATACGTAATACTTACGGCGGCTTTAATGTGGTGTTTTATTATTATTTTTAATTAAGTCATCGTCATGATTAATCGCAGTATTATTCTAATTAAAAAGTGAATTTCGATGTAAAATTTATGTCACTAAGAGTGGAATAGAAAAAACCTAATAAAACTACAAATCTTAATCAATTTATGATGACAAATGGTTCGTTCGTCATAACCAAACACTTATTGATTAAAACACATTTTCAAGTGTTAAATAACATTACAAAAATTATACACAATGTAACTGAAATACCTAGATAATGTTTCTTCCACGTTCATTATATCATACTGATAATGGAATGTATAGGTGTAAAAAGTACAGGCAATTTTGAACCGTATCTTACAAACTTTAAGTTGAAATTAGTGTCAGCAAAATAAAAATTACAGTTCGTTGCCTTTCCGCAAAGTAGTAAATACGTTTTATAGCATTTAGACTTTTCCTCGGTGGACTTTAATTGTGTACGTAGCTGTCAGTTTACTCCGAAATGAACTTTTGAGTATTTTGTCAATTATTTGGGTGTCTTGGATCCTATGTATCACCTAGTTTGGTCTATCGGTTCAAAAAACTTAACAGAGAGGGAATTTACGATACACAAAGTAATTAACGTAAATAAAGCTTTCATAAAGCTTCAGACGTTCATATTCTCACTTTTCGATACTAATAATACCTACGCACATTCCTTTAAATAAAAATATCTTACCCAGTAAAAGCTTGACCTACGCCTTAGCATCAAAGACAACAAAAGCGTGAGAAAAAAAGACCATCTATATAAATACCACAGCAAAACCAATCTATGTCACAATTAACTTGTATTTACAACTCGTTAATGATCTAAGGTGAAAACGTAACTCTACGCAACGTCTTTTTTCCCCAACAAAAGCAAATTGCTCTTATTTCGTTGTCTTATTTTTGAAAGCTATTGCTATAAAAGTATTTACTTTTCCCTTTCTAGTTTATTGCTCGACCGACGTTCGGTAAAAATGTATCGCTTAGCGTTTTCGATAGCCCTTATTTTTGTGCCTGCGTTTGGTTCCTTTCTGGACGGGGACTTAGATTTGACAGATGGCATAAAGTTAGTCAGTATACCTGTGTCAAATAGCTTAGAGAATGAAGGCAGATCATTTGGAGATCATTCTGTGTTGTTCAGAATGGCAAAGTTTTTACAAGGGCACGAGTTGCATATTAAACTGCCGAATTTGATTGAGAAGGACAAAGTGACGAAGATCGTTGCAGATTCGCTGAAGACCGTCGATGAGACGTATAAGGAAAGTAACGGTAAGTATTATTGTGAAGTGGTTTCAGTGATAATACCATAAATAACGTGGTTTTATAAAACATTGAATAAATTATGCGCGATTGTATTTATAAATTTATGTAGTTTTCCTGTATATTAATATGAATTTCCATACATATTTATTTGAAAATCTTACAAAACATAAATTTACTTAAAAAACTAACTTATAGTAAACTTGAAACACATATATACAGCTCTCGTGATGTCTTGGACAGTAACGTTATTTGTGTGAAACTTTAATATCCTTACTTTCAGTGTAATTTGTGAGATCTTTCCTCATAGGCAATCAGTTGAATGTAAATTAAAATCTAACAGACAAAATAACAGGAAACTTGATTGTGTTGCTTCGAGCAAAAATACTTGCTGACTCATTAATTTAAACCTCTTACTTTCAATAAATTTGTTCGTAAATGTTGTTAAATAAATAACATGAAAAAGAACTATTTCTAACATGGTATACAAAACAAGTATATTAATACACGTTTCAAATACCTAGCAAATAAATAGCATTCTAGCGTGAAATAAGGTAAACTTTTTTAAAATACTGTAGGTTTTTGTACAATCAAAACCCGCCTGATGTTAAGCACCGCTGCAGTCTAAGATATAGCTCAATTGCCTAGCTTGCTTGAAGCTTAACATCAGGCGGGCTGTAGCCAATTGTAAGTCTAATCAGCATTTTTTTCAACTAGGTCGGGTTTGCACTTGGCCATAGCTTGCCTGATAGCAAGCAAAGGCTATGGCCTAAGATGGAGCGTGCTTACCCGATAAGAACCGATTTACTCTTGCTTTGAATTCTCATGTTCAAAAACATATGAGATGTCACCCAAGCCACAGAAGCATCTAAATATATCTATTTGTTTCAGTAACCGGTCGAGGCAAAGGAGGTGGCGGCGGCGGCGTTGCTCTGCTCGGTCTGATGTTTGCAAAGGCACTAGGGGCGGCTGGTATCGGTGGATTGGGGCTGCTTACTATGAAGGTTGGTATTTTGTTTCTTGTATAAGATGACATAAGTGTATGGCAGGAACTGAAAATACCGTTTGTCTAGTACGACAGTCGTTAAGCCATGTAAGAGGTCCTTAGGGCGCCTTGAAAATCTCTCGACACCAGAGCTGGCCACTCTTATTGTATAAGAAGAAAACTGAACATACGAAGGATAAAAAGATTGTGTCTCCAAACCAAAAACCTTTGTGATCTGTTGATTAGTTGCGGAGTGAAAAAGGAAACATACAAAAACTGCACTATATTTTCATCTTATTTATTCTTGTGACATCATAGAATTCAATTCGTGTACTTTACATAATTTTACTCTACACTATCACCTTATATACACATATAAATCTAGACTTCTAGATAGACCTAAAATAGGTACATATAAATAGCAAAACTGCAACTAAAATCACATACAATAATACATTCACTAAGGTCGTTGCTTCATAATGACACCGTAGCATTCTTATGCAGTACCAATAGGTATCCTAGCGCTAAAGCTGTCTGCATTTTTTGCTTGGTCTAATCTTCATCAAAGCGTGTAAGGGGCAGTCGCTACGTTAAATATTATACAGATCTACAAAACTAAAATTTACAAGAAATATTTTAGGGAACTGTACTGAAATTCTCGTTTTTTTTTTAATACTGATCTATACTAATATTATAAAGCTGAAGATTTGTTGAATTGAAAAATTCTTTTTGTGTTGGATAGACCATTTATCGAGGAAGGCTTTAGGCTATATAACATCACGCTGCAACTAATATGAGCAAAAAAACAATGGAAAATGTGAAAATAACGGGAAAAGTTATTCATCTTTGAGAGCTTCCGTTGCGTGTGCTGCGAAAATGGTTCAAGATATCAAAAAAATATGTATGTAAGAATTATTCTTCTTAAAATGATCTAACAAAATGTCTGCAACAGTATGTGTCTATCTTTTAAGATTAACTCACTAGAACCGTTTTTATGGTAATAACTATTCCATGCGGACAAAGTCGCTGGCACAGCTAGTTAATTATAACGTCACTTGATTCGACATGTATTTTTTCGGAGCACATGGCTCATTATCAGGAATTTGAATCAGCAGGCGTCAGGGTGCCGCTTTGTTAAATACTTAAAAAATATTATATTGCTAATTAGGGTAATAAAGTTAATTGAGTGCTTATTCGTAAAAACAGAAAACTTATGCGAAAATATTTCTCATTAGCAAAACCCTTTTATTTACAAAATAAATTTACTACGGTAACATGATCAACCTTTACTTTTTTAATGTAACATGGAATTAATTAATAACGTATTTTATTTAAAAAAGAGAAAATAAGTTTATAGTGATACTATTTTTTTATTCTGGTAACTGCCACTCATATGTAAATGTTGAGCGAAGCAAATAATAAGCTTAAAGAAGTATGCAGCTTTATCTGTGTAACTGTTTCAGTGGAAATTTGTATAAAAATGTTGTTTACTTTTAAATGCATGTACAAGTTAGTATTGCTAACAGATTATTAAAAATAAATTTAATACGTGAATATATAATATTATGTTGTTTACATATTTAGTTAGTCACGTTTAAATGTAAATATACAAATTGTAGGTTTATATACATACAATAAAGCTATTATATCACGAAATTTTCATTCATGGTACTTGGATTTTATAAGCAACTGTGCTTAAAAAATAGTGAAGTATAACTTTTATATTTTGTTTATATTTACATCGATTCGCTGTAAATTGTGAAGCGCCCAAAGTGGCAATCCATTTTGGTCGCTTCCGTGAGTCGGATAACACGTTAAATTGTAGGCCCCGGCTGTTTGTCTAGCACAGCAGTCGTTAAGCCATGTCAGAGGCCCTTAGAGCGGCTTTATTAACTCTCGACACCAGAGTTGGCCACTCTCATTCGAGAAGAAGAAGAAGAAACTGTGAATTTACTCAATCTCATTATATGTTCAACAAATAAAAAATTTTAATCTGTTTTGTACATATTTGATTGTGTATAATAAGTATAATAAGTATATCAACCGATTTCGAAATCAGATGTCCTCAATTTTAATGAAAGGTTTTTACCTTTTTGTTCTAGACTTTTACATAGTAAAATAACTTGATTATGAGTATTAAAGTATTTTATTAAACGCCGAAATAGGTACTCATAGGTACCTACATCTTATCGCGCGAGCCAACAAACTTTTACGACCCAATGTCTCGGTTGTTAACATTTTTCATCACGTCGCGGAAATTTGACTAGAGATAAGAACGCATGTTTTGGCCGGATCGGTCGGATAACAGTTTTACAGCGTAGGCAAGATTTGGGTGACAGATCATGACAGCGATAGGTGTTTATGACGCGTATAAAATGACATAGTAAGCGTATGCGTAAGTTTGAACGTAAATAAACAACATACTCGTATGCGCGACAAATGTAATCAACAATGTGGTTGAATTTAAAGAGTATCACACAAAAACATACCTACATGTATAATTGATAAGCACTTGGTCAGTCACTGCCGCTCAAAGTGTAAATGTTTTTATAAATCGACACTAAGCAATTGACGCCGTGATTTGGTAGACTAAAAACCAGCCAATCCTGTAAAAAAAAGTCCAGCAGAAAAGTCTTGTAGTCTTTTTTATGCAATCGAACAAAGATTCAATTCAGGTGTGCTGGAAGGGAAGTACCTGACAAGTTAAACGATTTTGGGCTAAAAACGCCGGAAACTATTTTCATCCCTATTAATTACAATTTCTCCCTCACGCCTTAATGCCAAATTATTATGTATCTTCTTTGTAATATTTATGAAGTAATACCCGCATGAGATGAGTTGCCAATTATGTGTGTTCAGGGTTTCAATATAAATCGCCCATAACAACTTGAATAGTCAGAGGCTCTTAAGGCGGTTTGAAAACTCTCGACACTAGAGTTGGCCACTCTCATTCGATAAGGATAAGAAGAAGATAAGAAGAAGAAGATCCTTTGTTGACCACATTATCATTAGTACAGGTGTTAGTTTGGGCAACTTAGTGTCTAATGCCCGATGTTTAGTCAAAAAATAAATAACCTATGAACTTTGTTTAGGACGATACAATTAAATGTCATTTGAACTAGCCCAGAATTATGACTTTTACATTGGAGGTTGAATGATCCTTCAAAAATCTAATAAAAGGCGAAAAGATTTTCATTAAGACCATGTTAATATTTATTATGATACTAAATATTAATAAATATGGCTATTAAAATGCTTGATGATCTCCACTTATTTTGTATCTTTACTAAATTCTGTGTTATTGCTCATTTTGTGTAATACAAATTGAATAGGACAAAATTTCTGTAATCTCTATAAATTAAATGTTTGTGAACCTTATTCAAAAATATAACTACTTTGATACAATTTAATTCGCATTTCGGTTCACGTTTTATCAACTAATGGACTTCTTGAAATATAAACAGCCCAAGAGAATTCCCTCAGTTAATTTTTAGAGAGTCATGAACCCTTAGTTCTCAGGAACACGACTAAAGAGAAGGCTTCTCCTGATATTTTCAACTATTGTTGTTTGTCACGACCCGTAGAGCGCGCTCTTTGAGCGGTTTAAAAACTCTCGAGAACATAAAAAAATATTAAGTTTTTGGTTAATAAATAACACGAGTAACAAAAATACAAATAGACATACCTAGATAAACTAACATTTGTTACGCTCCTTTACAAACTCATTACAAAGAGTTTATTATTCTCTAATTCAATCAGATATCATATTTATGTGCCTTAATACACGTTATTATCATTATAATCCTCTCATACAATGAGATCAAAACGTAATATACAGTCCGGGGTATATAACAAAATAATATAACAAGTAACAAGTGGCAGCACTTTTGCCTTATTTTAACAACAAAATGATTTTCCTTGTGTCCTTTTTCTCATACAATTGAGGGTCACGATTCTCCCGCGCTTGCCATTTCATGAGTACTTTTTTAGTTAGATTCTACCACGGAAGACATATTTTATGTTATCAGATGTGCAGTCCTCGAAAATGTTTGTTTCCTCACGATGTTTTCCTTCACCACTAAGCAAGTTCAGATCTCTACACGAAAATCAATTCCTTGGTGTTAAGCCAAATAAAAATCTGGGTGCATTAGATTGTCGAACTGACGCAACCGCCCAGTCAAAATGGTTTTTAAATCAATCAAACATATTATATCAGTACTTTTCCATTACATACCATTTTGGGCACTTCCGTGGGTCGGATGACACGTTAAATTGTTGGTCCCGGCTGTTTATCTAGTACGGCAGTGGTTAAGCCATGTCCGAGGCCCTTAGAGTCGTTTGAAAACTCTGGACACCAGAGTTGGTCACTCTCATTCGATAATAATAAGATAATAAATATTTTTGCCAAAACTTTTAGATCACAATTAGGTACATTCACCTTTAGAGTTATTTTGTGTTAACTCTAAATCATACATAATATATAAGTATATATATAAGAATACAATTTTCACTTCGACACGGCCACTGGCGAACAAGGCCTAACGTTAGCCAATTATACTTGCTTACTTTTACCAATTAAAATGATCTGCAATTATTAACGTGAATCATTTCTTACGGATTAGGATGTAACTCGAGAGATACCTATTTGATTATGGTTGGAGAATTGCTGGGGGAAAACTTGTCATTACGATTGTTCTGTCATTATCTTTAAGATTACAGAGCGAGAATTCTTATTCTATGTATTTTAATAAGGGCTTTGAAAATACATGAGTTAGAAAAGGAAAGTTTTTGTAGGAAAATTACTTCCATAATTATCGTTTCTGTGGCAGGGATCGGGTAACGATCCTCAGAAAGGAGGAATACTGGTCACGGAGAAAAAAAACAATTGGGTTCTCCCAATCAATCCAGGGGTTTTCAAATCTAGAGTTAATAGGTATCTCCTGGGTAAGCGTGTTACACCCTAGGCTGCATCAATGCTTAAGATGCCGGTTGTAGTCATACGCCAACCTACCCCACGTAAAAAAAATCTCAGGCATTGATCCTATACAGACTAAGTTCTTTGGTGATGCTTAGTACATTCAATATTTTTCATTTGGTTAGAAACATACGTACAGGGAATTACATCAATTGCCTTGAAATTTGAAAAATAATTCGTTAAATCGAAGAGAACGAAATCACTTCCCGATTTCCAAATAAATGTACTCCAATAGTTATACAGAATAGTACATTAAAACAATGGCGTGCATGAACTTACTTTATTTTCTTTCTATTTCAGGCATTAGCGGTTTCAGCCCTCGCTCTTATGCTGTCTGCTATCGTCGGGGTCAAAAAGTTGACCTCGCACGATGATCATGATGACCACCAGGTCATCTACGCGGGTCATCACGGTCATCACAGAAGACGGCGTGACCTTGACCCGACGCCATTGCCTTACCAAGCTTGGACGGAATATTCTAGAAACGAGTCTTAGAAAAACAACTTAACATATTGAGTCGATGTACGAATTACTGGCGATGAAATGTCAAAAAATGTAACCACAAATTAACAAATAACACTGTATAATCCAGCGATCTTCAAAGCGAGAGTGAATCGATTCTTATCGGGTAAGCACGCTCCATCTTAGGCCATAGCTTTTGCTTGCTATCAGGCAAACTATGGCCAAGTGAAAACCCGTACATGTTAAAAAAAAAACAAATTTACAGAAATGTCAAAGAAAATCATTTATTATTTAAAGAATATCGTCTCTTGTCAGCTTAAATATTTACTTACATATTAACTTTTCAAATACCCAAACTAATATCAAAATTAGTTGACTGCTGTTTTTAAAATTAGCCCAATATTAACAAAGACATCAATTTTATTAAAATAAGACTATGTAGATTAAACATAATTTGATTTCATAAGCATTTTTAACGATATTTGAACAGAACATTTTTCAATCTAATTGGTTTAATAGAATTTGGCAAATATTTGAATAGGCTTTAATAAGTCATATTAAGCAGAAAACTAGGGTTTAAAATATTAGTCCTAAAACTAGTTATGACCTTTTCTTAATCTTATCTTTATTATTATGTGTTACGTGGTTACATATTGCTCATTATTTATTTGTAAATAATAATAATTTATTGATTTGTTATCTGTGTGTTGATTAAGTAATTTATTTTCTTTATTTATTGCAATAAATTATGAATGAAAAAATATGAATACGTCCACTTATTTACCTTATTATGTTTACCTATGATGTTTAGAGATTTAATAAATATCAGATAGATAATAATAATAGGATCAATAATATTAAATTAAAAAAATCTGCTTGAAATAAATATAAATATAAATATTCCGGGACATTGCACACAGCGCCATCTAGCCCCACACTAAGCAAACGCTTGTGTCGTGGGTACTAGATAACGGATATAATACTTATATACTTTTCTTTTGTAAATACATACTTATTATACATACAAACGACCAGACTCAACACAAGTAATTATAAATTTCATAAATACTTGTGTCAAGCGGGAATCGAACCCGCAACCCCTAGATTAGAAGGCAGAGCCACTACCAACTAAGCTAACAGGCCAGTAAATGGACATATTATTAATACTAAGTATGGAGCTTAACAGATACATTAAAACTGAAACTCTGGAGAAATATGTAGAGTTTTTCCGCTGCGAACTGCTCCTTAACCGACATCAATCAACAAACTTGATGGTTTTTAGGTGTGTTCCTCGATATACCACCGCCACACCTCACCTCCTAACCAACGTGGCCTTTGTGGATCTCAAGATCTTACCAACACCGCACCTTGTGTCTTGAAGCTTTGTCGTTCTCCTTCGGCAAGATATTCTCGTTGACACGTGTTTCGCCTCTCCACGAGGCATCTTCAGGACGTGTTGCCTCCTCGAACGTTCGGTCCGAAAGTACATTAAAACTGTCAACACCCAAGTCACTCACATACAAACTAAATCTTTAAAAAAAGTATACAAAAATAATTTAGTATATTAAAGAAAAAAAAACAATTTCAAGAAAATAGTCTTTATCCTAATTATTACATTTACTTACTAACATGTTTCTCTGAATATTCAAAATGTTCCCTCCGGCACGGTCAAGTGCAAACCCATTTCTTGTAAAAAAAAAAAAACATAAAGTCTTTGAAGTGACAAATAGTTGACTTAATTAAATGCAATTGTTATTTAAAGCTTCCGAATATAACCAACAAGTAAATTATATTTATAGGTTCAAAGATAAAGTATGTGGCGCGTTATAGAGGAGGCCTATTCTCAGCAGTGGGTAAACACAGGCTAAAATGATGATGATGATGAAAGATAAAGTAGCTAATATTAAAAACAATTTATTCGAATTACAATGAATTCGTTCGATCAAAGAAATAGAAAATAGGTGAAAAATATAGAAAAAGAGGGATGAAAATCCTTAATTGAACATAAATACTTAGTTCGTTCTTCTTGACCACAAACCAACAATCAAATGTCAACTTCAAATTAGAATTTCAAAATTATGTAAGTATTGTAAAGTTTTTCCCTTCGGTTTTTCCCCCTTTTTTTAAAAGGGTAGGTAATAGTATTCTTTGGTTTTTCCTGATGAGAGAAACAGAAGGATGAAATTCCTTGTGCCTGATTGATTTTTATGTTAATTCATTCAATCATAATTTAAGACTGAAGCTCACATCTATGGAGTTTGCGCCATTCACCTGGATTTTCGGCCAATTTCTTGCCCTCCTAAATGTTAATTAATGAATGGAAAAACCAACTACTTTAATTCAATTGAAGTACATAATACAATTATTATATTTATAAATATTACTATGACATAAGAATTTTGCATCAATAGATAAGCCTTGAGACCCGGATGGCGAAGTACTTCACGAATAGGTACTTTTAAGAGTAAATAATTATTCAGCAAGCAGTAGTATTTAAGATCGGCTACGACTACCTATGTCCCGGTTTATATACTAAATGCTACTGTAACATATTTTTTTTTTTTTTTTTTAAGTTCCCCTTTTTGTAGTAGTTAGAAGTAGTATGTTTAGTTTTTCTTCCCTTGTTTTTATATTTTATTATTGTTAATAAAAATTTAAAAGCAATATTTTTAAAATACCTGACGGCTGTGGGCTTTGTCTAATATTATAGTTATAGTGCAATTAAAGTATTGTAATTACTTCTGGAAGTTTTAAGAGTGTATGGTTTATTTATGTGAGAAAGCCTTTGACCGGGACGTATGGAGGAAGTTGGGAGAGACCTTTGCCCAGGAGTGGGACAGCATAGGTTATAAAAAAACAGGTTTCGTTTGATTGTCAACAGGTGCACTAACACCTAAGCACATGTAGCAATTTTAAACTGGGTAAATTTGCCGCTAAATAACGTTCCTATTATGTTAGGAATCGATGTTTAAGGTCTGTTGTCGTGTTGCCTTTAATTTTTTTTTTTCAATCATAAATTCTAAGTGCAAGATAGAATAAATTGCAAAATCTTAAAGCGCCATCTTCTTTGAAATTCTTACATTATTTTGGAAAACTTAATAATAAAAGCCTGATCCACACTAAATTGTGATTGCATGAAACCTTTCTCTTTGTAAGTTTTGCACTACCGCCATCTATGAAGGTGGTTATGAATCATTTAAGCATTGCTTTCTCAAGCTGTAAGGAAAAATGTAAAAGGCTTCTCTCGTTTCACAGTGCTCACTGTAATATGATCTCGTGATTTTAAGTATTGACAGAAAATATAGATGGCGCTGAAAAAGTTATAGAGTTATGAAAAATTTGATACATAATAATAATCCTCTTAAAATATACTCTTTCGATAAAAAAATCAACAAAATCTTTTGCATAGTTTTAAAGATCTAAGCGTATAGGGGGACAGACAGCAGTGTAGCAGTTGACTTTTTCAAACTACATACAAAGATAAACCTAATATGCAAATAGTTTTCCCTTTGCCACAATATCATTCAAGAATAGAACAAAACACGCTTTCTTTCTCACATCCGTAATGTGTTTAAAAAAAAACAAACTATCCGGGCCTTTGCATTGATATGCGATGTTAAATGACTTTTTTGCTGGGCGATCAAGATGAACCATAGAACTATGATAGATAGATATAACATTTTATTGAAATTCGATTTGTTGTAAGATGTCTGTTTTAAATGCACGTTTGGTAGGCTTTGACTATGGAATACAAAAATAACTCTCAGAAGACTTAATAACCTCCTTTTTATGAAGTCGGTTAAAAATACGCCCACAAGACGTTAGATTTTGCTGCAATTTAGAATTTGACACGTTTGCGGTGTTTAGGTACCCGCTTGTATTTATTTTATAAATCTTTCTTCTTTTTATTATATTTTATGAGTCTTTAAAATCAAAAAGATGTACACTTTGCATGCTTGGTAATTATGCAGTTGTTTCATCGTCTAAATCCCATTTAGTCTACTAAGACCAATCTAATTAGCATGCACTCTGTGTAATTACAGCGTTAGATATAAATTCTGCTAATTTTGTCCCTGCGATTTATATTTAATTTTGACAACTTTTAATTTTACGTAAAATGTATGGATAGAGATAACGAAATATAATGCACACCTACCGACTAAGCTTGCAACTAAGCTTTAAAAAAAACATTGGCTTTTGGTGCTTAATCTTAATAACATAATACTAGATGGTAACAAAATAGCACTAGTTGTGTAAACATAATCCTGCCAAATAAGTAGTAGATAGAATATGAAAGCGGGTTTGAGGTGTCTAAAGATAAATAGTCTAATGATAATGTTGTGTGGACTTGTAACCTCATTGACGTACTTAAGGCGTAGGCAGGTAGGTATATTTCCCACATCCGATATAAATAGTGATGTGATTAGGATATCGACAGTTGACACCATTAATTTATACCGTCCTATTTAAAATAAGTATGTATTATTTTATGTCACGTTGGTATGAATTTGTTAATTTCAGCGTTTATCTGTGTAACTCATATGCCCCTATTTAAAAATAGTCATTAGAAATTGCGAATCTTGTATGTAAGTTACACGACTAACCGACTTAAATAAAGTTTGTCAGTTCTCTAAGCTCTGTTTATATAACACGACCTTTACTTCTAATAACATATCAAAAAAATTGACGTTTTTTTATTATTTAACGGTTATCGACAAGTTGGTTTCTACCCACTTTGTAGGAATACGCTATTACAAATGAATTACTTGGCTGCTTTACTTTGTGACATAAATAATTATAATATATTTATTATAATAATATATCGTTAAAAGTAAATAATATGTTTCTCGGTTGATATACACAGTCCCACCACTATACCTACATCACTAACCTGCTCCGCATTGATTGTGGGATGAATACAAGTGTCACCGCAGACATCAGATATCACTAAATAGTATTTAAATAGATGGTTTAACGTAGATGTATTCTGTACCGTATTAATAGCATTAAAACATGCAAACATATATAAAAGTCATGACTACTAAGAGCATAGAATATCGATTAAATCGATTATTCTTCCCCAACTACCATCGATAACACAGTCCCATCACTTCACATCACTAACCTGCTTCGCATTGATTGTGTCATGTTAGGTATGGCTTGTGGGGAGGTCACCGCAGATATCACTAAATAGTATCTAAATAGATGGTTTCTATTTTCCGAGGACATGTGTCTTCCGTGGAAGGACCTGGGCGCCCACCACGATGTATCTGCACTAGAAAACTCCCCTAACAAATTAATTCTGCGAGGGAGTCTCGACCCTCAGTCATGAGAAATACGACTCGAGAGAGAGAAAGAGAGAGATGATTAGGTATACGTGTAACTAGTTTCATACCAACTGATGTATAATAAAAATAAATAAATTTGTGATTATTATTCATTATACATTTCGAATTTCAGGTTTTTGAACACACAATTTGGCCTGTGTTACCTTTTCAAGTCTTCGTTCCCTCTAGACATTATGTTTAAAACTATTTTTAGGATATATCAGTTCAGACAATAAGTAAGTTCGTTAGAAAGTGGCCAACTCTGGTGTCAAAGTTTATAACCGCCCTAAGGGCCATAGAAGAATGAAGAATTGAATGAATTACATAGTCCGCAAAGGCAGGTAAATGAAGACAAATTAAATAAACCTTTATCTCAAATTGTCTGAACTTATTTGGATTTTATACAAATCAGCATTACTAAACATCTACTCATATCTCTAACATAAATCAAGAATAGTTATCACTACAGTTTTCTTACGCACATTTTCCCCGACACTCGATTATACGAGTGTAGATTGCCTAGATTCTAGTATATCTATATAAGAACTAGACCGCGTTTCTAAAGCAACAAGGCCATTGCCAGTACTTATATGAGGTACTGGTGAGAACCAAAGTGTTTGAATTCATTATAAAAGCATGTTTCTTTGTAAAGACACGATTATACAAGCCTAGGATGAAATTTTGAAAATTGGGTCTTGGCTACTCTTATTGAGGTAAAAAATCAAGAAAAAGTCAGATGTAAACTTAAGAGTATTTTTTTTACTTATAACACTGAAACAACACTTGAACTAGCGAAAATCTGATTACAGGTGGAACACGCATAATAAAGACGGGGAAGTCTTGAATAAAACTGCTAAGCACACTGTTGATGCCTGGAAACATATTAAGAGTGGTAAGCAAAAAACCCGATAAGCTAAAAAAAATATATACAGGTGGTAGGTAGGTACCACCTGTATATGGACCTTTTCTTTTTCTTACCTCAATAAGAGTAGCCAGGACCCAATTATCAAAATTTCATCCTAGGCATTAATAATCGAGTCATTTACAAAAATAAAAATGCTTTTATAATGAATTCAAACACTTAGCTTGATTTGTAAATATCATAAATCAATAGGCCATAAAATGTACATGAAAATCAACAGTTAATATAATTGACTCCCGAACCCAGACGTAACACAATAGCAATCACAATCGAATCTCCAATAAGAATGGAAACTTTTATTACCGAAGCAGTTTCAATCAAACCATACGTTAAGAGAAACCTAGGCTGGTATGTTACATCACGTGACATCGAGAATGGGCCTGGGAAGAGCATGATGGTCGAATTGTGGGTTTTTACTGGAAGTGACATAAGATTTTTATAGGAGAGAGGCTTTCAATTCCTCTTCAGTCCGTCTTGTTACAAAACATGGTTTAAATATTAGTCCAGAACTTCGAAACTAAAAAGTCGGTTCTTGTTGTTCAAACATCACATAAACAATCAAATTTCAACTTAAAATTGGGATGTTGACCTATCATTGGATACATTTTGACAGTAGATAAAAAATATACGGACAGCAAAAACAGACTGCATATATTTAAAGTACTGAACTAAAAGTTAAACCATGGTTTTGTAATAAGGCCCAGTGTGTCTATGTATCGTTAAAATGTCTTTCAGAAAACAAGTTTCTGATATAGGCACCCAAAATAAGCCTTATGTGTATATTTTTTAACTTACTTTTTCTGTGAAACTCGTTTTAAAGGTAGACGCGAAAATAGGTAAGTATCATAATATAAGAATGTTTCCTAGATGCTATTTGGTTGAAGCCACTATCAGTAATTTAATGTACTCTAAGTAGTAAACTGTCTAATAAGTAAGTTGATTTATTTTTGTTTTGTTGAGTGATATAAATTTATTGATTGAACGTACAATTGCATGGGCACTAAGAAAAGGCATAAAAAATATTTTTAGGCCTTATAACTCTTTACGTTTTACGATCACACGTCTTATTTGTGATATTTGCCATATCCATGGTATCCATAGATCAGTGTACCACTACACTGTGGTCGAATAATGGTCAGATCGTGATCATTTACATCAATGACCAAGCAATGAAACAATGATGTAACTTTCACTGTTTTCTCTATTTTGGTTTGATGAGACGTTTGAAGGTCATTGTTGGTGGGATTGTGGCTTTGTTTGTGATAATTTGGTGCATAGAACATACTGTGTAGTTTTGAAATGTATTTTCCTATGTCTAAAAGTTAGTCTGTTATCCTAGATTCAGGATACAAGTAATCCTTTAAAAAAGTTTAGAAAAAAAGCTTTAAGATCACGTTTCAGTAAGGTGTTTATCCAAGCGATGCGAAATCAGCTAGTCTAGTTAATAAGTCAAAGGAATTTAGAAGAACTGACAACAGCGTCTTAGAAATCATTATTTATTTTTATACGCTTACGTTTGTAAATAATTATTTTAGTTCAAGTTATCTAATTCAAATCTTACTTTAACATTAATTTTATGGCAAGCTTATTGGGATCCCAAAAGAAAAATTGCTACTTTTAATCCCTAAACAAAACGCAACAACCTTAAACACTATTCTATTTCTAAGTACCCCTTCTTTGTTGTAGTTAGAAGTAGTGTGTTTAGGTTTTCTTGCCTTGTTTGTATGTACATACATATTATTATAGTAGATAAATTTATTCTAACAAACTCATCTGGCCATGACGGGCATGTTAGCTTAGTTGGTAGTGGCTCTGCCTTCTAATCTAGGGTTCGCGGGTTCGATGTCCGAGTGACGCAAGTACCTATTTATGAATTTAAAAAAATATATATAATTTATTACTTGTGTTGAGTCTGGTCATTTGTATGTATAGGTATAATAAGTATGTATTTACAAAAAAGTATATGGTTAAGTATTATATCCGTTATCTAGTACCCATAAGCAAACGCTTTGGTTTGCTTAGTATGGTGCTTGATGGCGCTGTGAGCAATGTCCCGGAATAATTATTTATCTAAACCATTATCTCCTCGACTGTACTAAGTCCGGTTCAAACTCTGTAAACTGTCATCCGTACTCTCTCGATGATCGTTTCCGAGCCGCGGCGGGATGCGAGCGTTTTGCGGGAAATTGCACCGATTTGTTTACCTTGTTGACAGGTTTTTGAAGGAAACTTAGGTGCTTATGAGGGAAAATGTTATGAGTCATTCGATATTTTTCCATTGTGTTATCAACCAAGTACTCGGAAAATGAAACCGTTCTAACAAATGATACATCATAAACGTAGGTTATTCAACAATGCACTTGCATTTGAAGTAGCCTACACTCAGTAGAGGGCGACAACATTTTTAGTCCTCTGTTAGATTGACTGTTCCATTAAAAGTAAATAAAAGCTCTCCAGTGAAATGTCACTATCTTACCACAATTATTAGTATCCATCGAAACTCAACTTTAAACTCAAAAGAAATACATCTCTCTCTCTCTCTCTCTCTGTGAGTCGTATATACTCATAGCTGTGGGTCATGACTCCCCCGCAGAATTAATTCGTTAGGGGAGTTATCTTGGGCAAATACATCGTGGTGGGTGCCCTGGTCCTTCCACGGAAGACACATGTCCTCGGATATTGTGGTCCACAGACATGATGGTTTCCTCACGATGTTTTCCTTCACTGCTAAGCGAGTGCAAATGCAAAAATAACTTGAAAATACAAGTCATTGATTTAGGGCCAGATTCGAACCAGGGTGCGTCTGGATGAAAAGCAGACACTGGAACCGCTGAGCCACACTCGCTTACAAATACATCACACCACAACGGTTATCAAACCGACCTACACTTTGACAAAGCTACGTAACTTATTGTTTCTAGGTACTATTTCCTTGAAAATAAATGCATCCTTGTCAAACGACACTAGAACCAAACCACCAACTAATGTCCATCCTAGCCAGCGATCAACAAGCCAGGCACGACAGTAGACCGATTGCAATGAATCCATCCGGATATCCATAGACAAAATAGCATAGACCTAACTATATCAAGTTGATGCCTAGCTACTAGTAAAATCTTATAAGTTGTGTATGATACAAAAGTGTCGTTTACCGTTTTGCAACTACGTAAGATATCGTATGCTAGAAAAGAAACCGTTTTTTTTAAGTTTTACTCAAATTGAATTAGCAGCAAAATACAATTTCTAAGCACCAAGGTATAGGAGGTTTCTACACGCAACGTTTATTATCTACCGATCTATTTTCAAATACAATACATGATACAAACTGATGTACCTACTGGTCTCACAAAAATCATTCTCAGATTCTGGGAGTGCCACTGCTTACTAACAAAGGCGTACTATTATTCCAAGTACCCTTTTTACCAACCGGTCTTTTTTTATGATATAGGCTCACGCTTGACTACAACTTGCCGGATGTTAAGCAACGATGATGTAAATATTCCAAACACTAGGTATTTTTTGCTATAATCTCTCTCTATTTATCCTAATTTTAGTTACGTAATCCTCTTTGTCTAACCTTACTATACAACCCTTTTGAAAGCTCAAATATACGTATTTATGTTTTTTTTTCAATCGTTTTTTCTTATGACTGAAGGTCGTGAGCCCACGAACACTTAATTTGTTAGGAGAGTTATCTTGGCCAAGACATCGGGGTGGGCACGCAGGTCCACGGGTTAGTTTTAATGAGGTGTCCATAAAATGTGATGTCGTTGAAACCAGCAATCTGTTAGGAAAGCGAGAGCTAAGTCGAGCTGCGATTTACCTCGAAACATAGTAACCGGACGCGTGCCGAGTTACATACATATAGGTTACTAGCAGTTACACGCGGATTGATCTGCTTATTTTTTTACCAAAAGTTCGTAGAATTTGACACATTTTTACGTAGAATAGTTGAATTAGCCATTAACTTAGCCATCATGAATAAAAAGCCCAAATAAAGGCTATCCTACTACATTCTAATATTATAAAAGCAAAGGGTTGTGTCTGTAAGTATTTGTCACCAGTTAACATCCGATGAAAATTACCCAATGAGTAAAATTTGCGGGGAGTCACGACCCTCGTTAATGAGGAATACGACGCGAGAATGAGAATACATTAGATATTGTATTTTTGTCACTGTTCTAAAGTTCCCGTAAACTAAATTAAAAAATCTGAAACATAATATACATAATTGAATGTCAAGATCTATTTAGGCTTTCAACATTTATCTTTTGATATTACGATCTGAATGATTTTTTTAGTTTTCAATCTAGTGGACAAACATTGTATCCGTATATTATATAAGTACGTGCAACCCTAAATAGATTGTCACGAATTCATGACCTTTTTTAAGAAGTCAGTTAAAAGCATAAAATTAACAACAGGGTTCGTTACATAGTAAATTTGCCATGTAACGATAGAAGAAAGTTAATACCTCCCAAAACACCGTCAAATCACCATGATGTACAGAAATTGCATTAACGCATTCATTAGTTGGATTTCTATGTGAGAAAGGGCTAATGATTGTAAATCTTACCTACTTATATGTAACTAGTGGATGCTCGCAGCTTCGCTCGCATTAAGAAGTAAAACTTGCATCCCCAATTTACCCCTTTAGAAGCGGCTTTTCCAAAAATCCTTTCTTAGCGGATGCCTGCGTCATAACATCTACCTGCATGCCAAATTTCAGCCCGATCCGTCCTGTGGTTTGGGCTGTGTGTTGATAGATCACTCTATCAGTCAGTCAGTCAATAAGTCAGTCTTTGAGTTTTATATTATATGTAATAAGTATTGATAGGTACATCAATTTTACTCTCACTTGAAGTTTGTTGCAAATGGAATACAATGCGGCTGTTGTCATAAAATTTGAAACCCATTTATTGATGAAGCTTCAAGTTAATTAATATACCTGATTAGTGTTTATAAATAGTTGTTATTTAAGGAATGTTATGTTTTATATATTTGCTTTCAAAACTATCTATGAGAGAGAAAAAGCTTGAAAGTGTTTTTTTTTATACTATACCCAGAATAAGAAAAAAAAAAGTGTATAGAAAATAATTATTTTATTGGCGTTCTTTTAAAAATTATCAACGCTTAGTTATATATTGTTTAGTTAGTTACACATTTAAATAGTTTTGTTTGGTTTATAGATTTGATTAGTTTACAGAAAAAACATCCTGGTATTAATAGTAATATTATATAAGAAAGGCTGTTGTTTTTTTAAAAAACTCAATTATGTTTTTTTTATATTCTTTCAGATAAAAATCTATAAAACTCACCAATAAAGTCGGTTCCTATTTGCGACAAAACTACGCAAAAACTAAACACACATATTCACTTTTACTATTGTTCGTATTTTAACGATTGCCTCAAAGAAAATACCAATTATAACGTGTCAACGCAGTTAAAACATTATTGTATTGTTATTGTGATTGTGTCTTAGTTTTTGTTTGGTTTTTACGACCTTGAAAGTGAAATTTTCATTTACTTTTCTAGATTTCATTTATTTATAAATTTTTGGTTTTGTTGGTAGTGGTGTGCCTTCTAATATATGTAAGAAAATAAAAATCTGCGTCTGCTTATTATGGGGCTAAATAGCGCTGTTTGATATGTCCTAAATAATTTATTTAGTAATTTGTGCTGTTTGTTATAGTGCGGCAGTTTTAAAGCCATGTCAGAGGCTCTTAGGGTGGTTTGAAAACTCTAACACCAGGAATGCTACTCTTACACGAATTTACCTTTAAGTGATTATCGTATTCTTGTTTTATTCATATTACTCGTAGTACCCTACTAACTTAGCCATAAATATAATATACTAAAAAACTGTTATTCAATAACTCTAAATGAAATCGTAAACCATTACTGTTGAATTTCAAATAATTCTCTAGAATTTCTAATAATTTCTTTGTATCCGATTCTCAGCCATCGTACCATTTCATCTCGGTCCGATAACAATCAAATTTCATCTCAAAAACGTGTGAATTCACTAAAAAAAGCTTTCTTTTGATGTGTGTGAGTTGAACTCGTAATGTCATGTAATCATAGTTTTCGATCGGATCCGTGAAACAGTGAGAAAAAGGCATTATTTCGACCAGTTTTCCAAAATTTTGTTAGATGAAATAAATATATTTTGAGGCTAAGTTCATTATGGTATCCACAGCGCCAGTAAGCCATAATACCTATTGTGTAGAGTGTGTACTAACTACTGTATCTAAACATAAAATAAAGCTGAAGAGGGTTGGAAATCTGAACATTGGAGATATTTAAAAAAAGTTTTGGAGTTACTTCGAATTGACAAGAGATCACGTTCCTACAATTTCTAAAAAAATTACCTGTTTCTCTGTGTCTCTGTTTGTATAAACGCCCATCACGCAAAAACGGCTGAACGTATCTTCATGTATTTTGGTATTTAGGTAAGTAGTATCAGGTCTTAGAAGTGTCATAGGCTACTTTTTATCCTGAAGTAATGTGATTGAAGCCGCAGGTGATAACTGGTAAGAAATAAAGGTATCTTTAGCTTTTTATTTCACTTACTATAAAAAGAAAATCCTGTAGCCTATTTTGTCGATCCAAACATGTCTGACACATTAATATTTAGTTTTGCCAATACGTATACAATACAATTTAATAGTCCTATACAACATGAAGTTTTACAGGAGCATACGCTTGCATTTACGCTTGTTATTTACGCTAACGCGCGATCAAAGCGATTGTATTTATCTTATACTGGTATACTTAAGATCTACAGGGCTACTTAAAAATATTGTATCTAAATTTCACCTTAATTTTCACTCAAATTGACAGCAGTCGAATAAAAAACTTATTAGCATACCTGCAAGAAGTGCTCTTACATATACTGACAAACATCTCAGTATTCATATCGAATGAGAGTGGCCAACTTTGGTGTCGAGAGTTCATCAAGCCGCCCTGAGGGCTTCTGAACATCTCAGTATTTCTTGTGGAGTAAGATTGAGAATATTGTTAAGTATGTTATGAAAGTTTTGATTTTTTTTATATATTACCATTTTTACGAAGAATGCGACGAATTGTGGGTTCCAATTGTATGAGGCAGTAATTAAGCCATGTCAAAGGCCCCTAGCCCGGTTTGAAAGAGTTGATTCTTGATGCCCAGGCGCTATACACACTACAGAATATACCTAATTAATTTCAAAGAAGGATTTACATACATACACGACTACTAACAAACTTACGTCTGTACGATATTAACAGCATAACTCAGTATATAAAATATCAAGATAAAGCATCACACCTACCACACGCATTACAAGACCATTATAAAGTGTAGTACACACTATGCAGACCAATTTAGACTCATTAAGGTGCGTTTACACTCCCCTGGTGCAGCGACCCACGACTTTTCTAGAGAAAGTGAGAGAAAGTTGGGATGTGTGGATCAAACTTCTGTGGATGGTTCTGGATTCATGTTTTTACACTTATAGGACTTTTGTTATTTGTTCGAATTGAAATCTGTGTGATAAACTGCGTACCTCAGATCAGGATCTGAGATGTTTGAGGACCGCAAAATCTGATGTCATGTGTCTTCTATGAAAGGACGTATGCTCACGTGAAATCAATGGGAATGTGCTCAAAAGACTTCCTATGCTGATAAATACATTATGTGGACTCCCAGTAATGATGAATATGAGTCAAGAAAGGATTATTGACACCCGTGGGTCGGATGACACGTTAAATTGTCCCGGCTGTTTGTCTAGTACGGCAGACGTTAATCCAAGTCAGTGGCCCTTAGGGCGGTTTGAAAAGTCTCGACACCAGAGTTGGTCACTCTCATTCAATAAGAAGAAGAAAAAGAAGACTCAAGAAAGAAAGGTAGGTACATTACATACGTTTAATAACTTCTCGTCTTTAGAATTGGCCTCTCTCATACTCCAAGAAATCTACCGTTCCAATTCACCCCTAATAAAAAGCCACCTACCAATTTGTCAAGTTCACACCGATCCAGTTACCTGTTCCAGTGGTATAATTACTCGACCATTGTCTTCATGTGAACTTCCCATCAAGCGGAAATTGATGCCTTGTGTTCCAGTAGTTTTTCTCGTTAATAGGGTCATGGTGAACGGGGCTTTGGTATAAATATATACACCAGTTTTAGAAATTTGCCGATGTTTTTTTTTACGATGGAATGTCTCTTTTAATATTTAAAAACACTTGGTAATGAAATTTCTTATAAAATTAAATGATAACCTACTCCAAAGTAAACAAAAATAAACAGGCTTGTTTACCTTGCAGTAGGTTATCATTTATTTATGCTACTGTATAGTTGCCTGGACTGCCTGTACTGTAAGAATGCCTGGAACAAATCGTCTAAGGCCAAGGCCGTCCAATGTCTCGCCCAAACTCTCGACACCATAGTTGGCCACTCTCATTCGATAAGAAGAAGAAACCTTAAAAAAGAGTTATCCAATATTTAGCTGATAAAGATAAGTACTCGTAAGTCTGACAGGCATTGTATTTTACATGTTAGTTTCACTGAAAATAATTTACTTGAGACGTGGCCCGGAATCGTGAAAAGTAAAATAAAAACTATTTTATTTCATACACGCTCATATACAAAAATACGTTTACGATATACATTTTGAAAGTTATGCATCCAAAGCTATCATTCAAGATTGATTTCTTTATTGAATCAAATTAACATACCAATCCACTGCATCAAAGATAAGATTCCGGAAATGAAACAGGTTTTACTGTCTGTCTCTAGTCTGGCGAATAGTTTGTCGATTAATTATCACTTCTAAGATTTATTTGTTATATGCTGATGTTATATATTAGTTAATTATCTAGTTTACTATCTTAGTTAACCAATAGTAAGGTTTTAAAAAAAACATTTCAGATTTCATGATCGTTTTTTAGTTAGGTTATGGTTTTACATATTCCACTGATGTGAATTATTCTAGTAATTATGAGTGAGAACAAATAATCTTGGCCGGCAAAATAAAATTAAATAATAAAATAAATAAATTGATAATTTGGGACATTGCACACAGCGCCATCTAGCCCCACACTAAGCAAATGCTTGTGTCATGGGTACTAGATAACGGATATAATACTTAAATACTTTGCTTTTGTAAATACATACTATTATACATAGGAACGACCAGACTTGGATCATATACTTTATTTAATTGTATCCAAATTCTGATTGACTTTTTATTCCAAATTACAACGATCTGAAAAGAAATCTTGCAGATAAACTTGTATAAGAAATAAAAGAAAAAATAAATAGAAACGAGAACCGTCTTATTACCGTCAATATATCTAGGCTGGTTTAAATCTAGTCTAATGACTCTCACTTCAAAAAACTCGATTCAAAACATAGAATTAAAAATTACCTAACAAGAAATTCAAAAGCGTAACACTAAAGCAAAATAACACAAAAACTGCAATTATGACAAACAAATGAACAAAAAAATTAAACGATAAAAATGCAAAAAGCGCTTTAATTATAGTAGTCAGCTAAGTATTGTACCAAAAATTACATTTTACTAGGAAAATCTTACATGTCATGACAAAAAATTAAATAAGGTTCCGTATAAAATAAAGCCTAAATTTTTATATGACACACGAAATATAAATAATAATAACAAAAGGACTTCAACAAGCATTTATTAAAAAGTGGGTTACCTTATCACCTTAAATGCACTCTTTCAGGCAATCTTTAAAAATGATACCATACAAAACAAAATTTAAAACGTCAGGAGTATATTCTATAACTTTGTTATGTTATGAGCCTATGGTATGCACTTAAAATAATTTTATTATAATATATAAATAGTCATAACAATCAAGAATCGTAGATGGAATTTCTGACTCTCAATCTTTCTCTAATCTTTACCAATACAACTACAATATTTACTCAGTGCCGTATAAAGCTGCTACAAAAATCAAAGCAACAAAAATTTCATTGTTTCACTAACAAGACGTATTACAAAAATAATAAAAAGCATTCAGAAAAATTAAGAACTTCTTATTAAAAACCAGATATTTTTTCAAATTTTCCTGTCAAATTTTGTACGTAATTGATCCCCAAAAACGATCAAGTCAGTGAACTCGACAAAAAGTGAAAGGATCATGCAGATAACTCTAAAAACACGAGTGAATGCGAGTTATGCGAACCGAATATCATGTCTCGTTAGCTGTCATTCTGTATTGTGTACGCTAAACGAATGCCAACTCACTTTTTTACCGTTTGGTGATCAAGACCTTCTTTTTCTCATCGAATGAGAGTGGCCAACTCTAGTGTCGAGAGTTTACCAAGTCGCCTTATAGGCCTCTGACATGGCTTGACTTATCAAGACCTTGTTATAGTCTTTGTTATTTTTTTTACCCAGATGAATATAATAGATGGAAAAAAAATGATTTTTCTTTTGAGTTGAGTCCGACCGAAAAAACTAATTTTTTGTTCCTATGTTTTTCCTAAGTTATAATTTGCAATGGATTTCCGCAAAGTAACGTATAAATGTTTCTATGACGTATTATATTTGTGTCTATGTAAACATCCTATTAGTGTCAAAAGTAAAATAAAGGAATGGACAATAATATATTATAACAGAAGTATGTACATGTAATTACCAATGTTAAGGAACCGTCGATGCGACTTACGACATCCACTAAAATTTAGGCAAAAACTAATGCATAGCTTATGCGTTAATTAACTCCATAACTTAATGGACAACTAGTGGATGCCCGTGGCTTCGCTCGCATTATTTCAGGATAAAAAGAAGCCTCTGACACTCCTATATCCCTATCCGAGGTTAATTATGTGTCTTCCGTGGAAGGACCTGGGCGCCCACCACGATGTATCTGCCCAAGGAAACTCCCCTAACGAATTAACTTCTGATCACAAAAAATCATGATTACCCGTTCATCAATTTTTACGTTATGAGCGTCTGTCATTATTTATAAACAGACAAACAGAGACACACATAAATAGAGAAACAGATAAACAGACAAAAATTCTAGAAATTTTTGGAACGTGTTTTGCTATCAATTCGAAGTACCTCCAAACATAGTTTTAAACATCTTCAATGTTCAGTCTCTCAACTCTCTACAGCTTTATTATACATAATGT
Source organism: Macaria liturata (assembly GCA_964023185.1). NCBI lineage: Eukaryota > Metazoa > Arthropoda > Insecta > Lepidoptera > Geometridae > Macaria > Macaria liturata. Next base: position 15,536,216 of record OZ026806.1, read on the forward strand.
ATGTATATAGGTAGATAATTACACAGTAAAAATCCCTAACGATACTTATGTCCGGTCGTCATGTATACCGTGTACATAAGTAATAACACATTTGCAATGATTGTAAGTCATTCAGATCATATGGAACTTATTTTCTCTAGTTTCTTTGGCACAGATAGTAAATAGTATTTGTATGTCATGTCTGAGTCATTTATACTCTCTTTTGAGTCGTATTCCTCATAACTGGGGGTCGTGACTCCCCCGCAGAATTAATTCGTTAGAGAAGTTCTCTTGGGCAGATACATCGTGGTGGGCACCCAGGTCCTTCCACGGAAGACACATGTCCTCCGATATTGTGGTCCTCAAACATGTAGGTTTCCTCACGATGTTTTCCTTCACCGTTAAGCGAGCAAATTCACACATAACTTGAAAATACAAGTCATTGGTATAGGACCGGATTGGAACCAGGGTGTGTCCGGATGAAACGCAGACTTTGGTTAAATCGCTAAGCCACACTCGCTTTTTAACTATGTATATGATACTATATTCAAAGAAGATATCGTAACAAACACCAGGAATCTAAAGATTCCGGGTAGGTATTTCTTATGATTTGATTAATCTGATTATGGTTTTGGCTTTGGGTTGCTGAATTAACATTTTTAGTCAGTGTATCCTGAAAATTATAACTATCTGAAGTGTGTAGCTTTATACTGTGAGATTAAAATAACCTGTGTCTATCTCAAAAACAATCAATTAATCAAGTATAATATTGGGCACCATAACTTAATACGATTTATAGGGAAAATAGTACCCTAAAATGGAACGTTGGGTTTGCTTATAATTAAGTAATCTCTTTTAGGCTACCCAGTTTGGATTATTGTGGAGGACAATAACTGCTGATAAAGACCCTGATATTGTGGTTATACATTTTTTTTTAAATTGATGCCATCGGTTCCCATCATGGCTTCTATTTATAGGTTATTTTAATACGCGATATAACTCAATAAATGCATTTTCCGGGGAAAGCACGAAATGAAATTCCGGATAAGCATTCACATTATGTCTTTACCTTGAAAGTTAGAGAGTGGAATTACAGGTGAATGAATAAATTGTCTCGCATCTTGTATGGTCATTTTAACCTCTAACATTATCATTATTATTTATCGACTGCAATTTATAAAGTCATTGTGGTAAAAGTGTTTAGGTTAGGTGCCGTCTAATATCTTGAATAGACATTTGTAAAGTTTCCTTTTGTACATAAAAGTGAAATTGGTTTGTTGGAGTACTTAAATAAGTATTGAATTTAAGGAAGAGGTTTGACAGATTATTATGTATCAATAGTATATATATATATATATATATTTGTCCCTTGTTTTTTAAATATTGAGTGAATAAGGTCGGACAGTTAAAACAGAACCAGGAAATACAATTTTCTAATTACGAGAATTGGCCGATATATTATTATTTATTAATTTACTTACATCATGAAATAGTGTTCTTCTGAGCTTTTGACTAAGTACTTCAAAACATTCGAATTAAGAGCCCGTCATGTTAATAGCATAAAGAAGTAAAAATAAATTCTATCCAACTTAGCATTAACACTGACTTTGTAAATGTAAATAACCGTCCTAAAAACCAATCATGGCAAAATTATTAGATACGCTAGTAAAAGTTCACGAAGCAACCAACCAACTGTCTTCGGATGAGACCCTCATTTTAATACTTCCTAAATCGGGTCAGCGGGTCAACCACTTCTCAATCACGGAGTTATCTACAAAAAATATGACACTTGACTGATCAGTTGTATGCTCCTAATTACTTCCATATCTATGAATCATCAGATGTACAAGTGAATATACGACCTCATTCAAAGCTTTTTGTTCCCAACCGATTCAAAGTATGTGTTGATTGTTCAAAATGATCGTACCAGATTCCCCTGGGGCGTTTGAAAGCTCTCCACATTAGAGTTTGCCGCTCGCATACGAACCTTACAATACGAAAATAAACTCTGACTTTTGTCAGTGCTTTTGTTATTCAAAATGCGTGAACAGCCGTGACCGCCAAAATGGTACGAGGTAAACAGTAGTGACACATTCCTCAAAGTGCAAGTTTCAAGTGCATAATCATGACAGTGGATTTGCCTTTCGCAACGTTACTCAACCTGGACTTTACTTTTACTCCCAGACTGAGAAAGTCCAGTTTTCGGTTCGTTTTTTCATCAGTCACTACGAGGGGTGAGGTCGGTATTTAAGATGACGCCGGCGGCGCGAGCGCACAGTTGTAATCTGAAGTGCGCGCCATGTGGAGAGTCGGAATACTTGCAACGCTCGTGGTCGCGTGCGCCGCGCTTCCCGCGCAGGATGCGGGCCACACGGAAAACGACATCGAAGGAATCAGTGACTGCTTCCGGAAGGATTCCACAACATGCCTCAAGCACAAATTCTTCACGTTCCTCGACAAGATGATCGGACAAAAGGAAAGTTTCTCGCTAACGGAAGGAGTGACCGTCGTCAGAGCTTCGGATGTGCCTGTTGAAACTGGAGCACCGCGCTCGATGGATCCTGTCACGAGACTTAAAACCTACTTCGACACTCATTCACTGCGCATCGAAGTCAAAGGATCAGACGTGGTTGACGCAGTCACCGGCGCCGGACGAGCTTTGGAAGACACCGTCTCATCATTCACGGAAGACAATGAAATCACCGAAGAAGGACGTGGGAAGAAGAAGAAAGCGGCCAAGATACTCGGACCTCTAATTGCGGCTATGGCGTTGAAAATGATGGCTCTTATGCCGCTGGCGATAGGAGCAATTGCGCTAATTGCGGGCAAGGCTCTGCTGATTGGAAAGTTGGCGTTAGTGCTTTCAGCGATCATTGGACTGAAGAAGCTATTAGGTCAGCAGAAACACGTGACATATGAGGTGGTGGCTCATCCGCATCACTCGACGAGTCATACGTCGAGTCATGATTATGGTGGCACCAGTGGATACGGAGGTGATTCTGGAGGAAGTTACTCAAGCAGCAGTTCCGGAGGTCACAGCGGCGGCTGGGGCAGATCGCTCGAAGCTCAAAGCTTGGCGTACTCAGCGCAAAAGCCTCAATAGCCGACCTAGTACAACGACCCCATTGCGATGTTTTCTCCAGCTATCTAGTGTGCGAGTGAAGCGAATGTATTTATTATTCTGACTGATGTTAGGCCATTTGTTCTTCCTTAGTCACTTTTGTACGCCTCTAACGGGTGCTCATGTAACTATTGTTATAGTATGTATGGAGTATTTTGTATGTATATGATAATTTGTATCTGTGTATATTAGTTTAGTGTATCTATGTATGAGAAAACAGTACCTGGCTTTAATAATGTATAAGTATTGTGTATATAATTTGTTATGTACTTAATTATTTAGGTATATGTATTGTGTTTTGACGCCTCATGAGTTTTTCGTCATATTTAACTCATTATTGTTCATCATTTTAAATGTATCATATTTTAATATATTTTCATCGTAATTTATTTGTACAAGAACTCATTATAATTTAAGTAACGGGATTCTAAGAGATTCTTTAAATTGTTAATACAATTTTAATACATGTTTGTTGTTTTATTTATTTGAGTATTCACTTAATTATAATATTTTTCTGTGCAAGCTTCTGAAGCATAAAAAGAACACAATTTCTAACGTACAAAGTTTTAAGACAGATAGGTATTTGGTATCAATTTAACATCACAAAAATCTCCGTCTAAATGCAAAACTATAAAGTCAACTCATAAAATATCAGGAATCAATTTTAAAATGCATCTCAATCTTAATAATACTTTTTAATTTGTACCATTTAAAGAAAAACAATTTTTATATACAAATTGAATTGAGCATTACATTTATTCATCAAAATCTTAACGATAATAAGTTTCGATTCTTCAATCTAATTCTATGAGCTATATAATTAACTTGCTTTAAATCTTCTTAGTAATTTGAGCTTTCATAATATATAAATGGCGCAAAGCACGACCGCAAGCGAGATTGATATAATATTTTTGAACATAACATGAATCAAAATAGTCAATGATTCAACTCTGGTATGTATGCATGGGCAAAAACGAGACGAAGAAAAATATGTTATAAAAATATAATCGCTTCTTTATAAAATGCATGGAGAATAAAAACGAGATTTTTATTCACAAATATCCGGATGTCGTAAAAAAAGTCAAGTTGTTTATGATTCTGGCTTGCTAGTTCTGCTATATTATTGCTACTTTTCAGGTAACCCTATAAACGAAGATTAAATTGATAGAATTAAAATTTATAGTAGGTACCTACCAGTAAGACTACAGTTGAAAAGCCATTCTACAATATGTTAAAAATTATAAAGCCATAAATCTTTATTTGGGTAATTTCAACTTTATTTAACATTATAATATAAGTAGTTTAAATTTTTCATTTTCAATGTAACATATCTGTAGAACTGGTACCAAAACTAATGAATAGGGCTTATAATTTAGTACATTTTAAATAATTACAGGATTTTTTAAATTACGTAAATGTAAATCTCAATTAGTCTGTTTGTATTTTTTTATTTTAAAACCTTAGCTTAAGAGTAGGTACTCTAAACATATAACTTAACATATTTAATGCCGAAAAAAAATACTCTAGTTATTCAAATACTTTTTATGCTCTAAGCAGCAAACACATTTACTGAGATTAAGCAGGCACATGCTTGTATGTATGTATGTATGTATGTATGTACATAAGTATATTCTTTGATAGGTATTAAATCAAACTACTCTCTACTTACATACGAAATGTATCTTCGTTGCAGATTTTCTATGTACAGGTCTTGGCCTTTAGAGAAAGGTATAAGGAGAAACCCACACGCGGTCACGTTTGTTACGTCTAATAAAGACAATTATTTTGATAGGAGATGAGTAGATTAAAACCCTCTTGAGTCGTATTTTCTCATGACTGAGGGTCGTGACTCTCCCGCAGAATTAATTCGTTAAGGGAGGTCTCTTGGGCATCATTATCGTGGTGGGCGACCAGGCCCTTGCGCGGAATACACCATGTCCTCAGATATTGTGGTCCTCAAACATGTCGGTTTCCTCACGATGATTTCCTTCACCGTCAAGCGAGTGCAAATCCACACACAACTTGAAAATACAAGTCATTGGTGCAGGCCCGGATTCGAACCAGGGCGCGTCTGTATGAAAAGCAGACACTGCTATACTTACAACACATAATATTTATCGTATGTAATGTCATTGAAACCTGACTATGTAGGTACCTGATTAACCTCTTACCAATGAATAACACTAGAGCACGCCACTCTATACAAACTTATATAATTTGTCGGCCTTCAAGTCGAGAGTAAACTGGTTTCTTCTAGGCAAGCGCGCTAGATTGTACATCATAACGTTGCTTACCATCAGGCAAGTTGTAGTCAAGCGTGAGTCTATATCATGTAAAAAAATAACTTATTTATCAAGGAAAAGCTACATAAGCTGCATCTGTTCTAAAAAAATAAAATCAAGCTTTCAAACAAGCTAGGCTACCAGTCTTACAAACATAGAATAGAAAATCTAGTAAAAGAGGACGGAAAAGCAGTTAGTATACAGTGGTCTAGGTCCGGTATTTAGACATTAAATGTGTTTTCTAGGTTATAAAAAGAAGAAAGAAGAAAAACAAGACGTCATCGTCACATTAGGTAAATTGTAGTCAAGCGTGAGTCTATTATGTTTTAAAAGATAAATAATAACATCTTTTAAATCTCTTTGTAGATTATTACATAGGTATGTACCGATGTTAAGTTTTTTCTTTCCTGTCAATTTACTAAAGGCACTGCCAAAATGAAACCTATTTCGAAAATTTGTAGAAATGATTAATTTAGTCTATCTTTAAAAAAAAATATTTTTTGTCATTTCAATCTATGTAGAAAATACGACGTATGGATCTAAAAAAATATAGATAAAATTTAAAATGGTAGGTACTGAAAACTTTTTCTAAATGCTAAAGACCGCCAATTCTTTAATCTTAAACACAAAGCCTCAAAGCTACACTACATTTGCTACATTTATAAAGCCTTTATAATAAATAATGTATTCGCAGAACAAATAAAACAAAATAACGCCATCTATCTTAAACGGTGTAAAATAAAACGACGGTCACGATGTAAGTTGTAAATAAGTTGTAACCTTGGCAATGTAAGTTCATTCATTGTGTTCAACTTTTTACAAAACGAGTAAATAAAAGTAAAAAACAGTCAATTCACATTTCACTGCTACTAAAACATCAACTGCTTCTTTTTGTTGTTGTTTGTTTTATAAAAGTGCTACTCACAGAATAAATGAGTTATTACTTCTTAATATGTAAAGGTTTTGTCTGTAGATGTGAAATATTATTTTTGTATAATATTGTATCCTGGAAATTGCTTTTTGAATCATGAAAATATCTGAAATAAGTTATCAGAAACTAACGACTAAGGTATTTTTAGAGACCTTCCTTATCTTGAATTTTTAAGTACTACACTGCAAGACACGTTCTTACATTACTTACCTTACGTACAATACTTGAAAGAATAGCTAAACTAAACATTTACTATGAGCTCGTAAATTACGGCTTCGTTTTGCAACTTTAAAACCGCACAATCAATTGTTTCAAGGCAAACCAGCTATAAAGTTCACTGACATAACCGCAAGCGCCGTTATGAATGCGGAAAAACCTTGAACTTTTGCTACGTCTGTGTGTAAACAAAAATGGCCTTCAACGTAGTTCTCTGCTTTTAACATAGATGGCGCAAAAAACCCAATTTGTGCTTAGAGAGTATCGCATTGCTATATCATTTTGCCATTTAATTACGAAAAAAATGCTACATGCTAATATGCATAATAAAACAACATGCTTGCAAAATGATTTGCCTGTTGATAGTTTGAAACTATAAAATCTATTTTTGGTTCTTTACTTAGTTGGAATCGGGTTGGAACGCACCTGGTTATCGGAGAAAGCCTTTCACTTCAAAAGTTCAACTAAACTTTGACAGATGTCGTTTTGAACACAATCAGATCCGAAATTTTATTTCTCGTCTTTTAAAAATGGTTAACGGTTATAGAGTATTCATACTAAATATCCTCTGATATGGTTTAACGACTGCTTTACTTGTAATGAATAACAACCTGTACCAACCATTTAACGTGTTATGCGACTCTAAAAACCAATAAGACATGGGTTCAGCCTACTGAACCAATATCAGTGGAACCAAACATTTGATTTTTTGCGAAAATAACGGAGTTAATTTGGCATTTCTTTTCTTGCATGGTGACCAAAGTATTAAGCACTCGAAATAAGATAAAAAATGGTGACATATATTCTGCCGTCGTAACAAAAAAGGGCATATCTTACATTATGTAAATTTTAAGAAAATCGGGTTTAAATATTTCAATTTCAAATGTCAATAATTACGCAACTAAATAGATATTTCGAAAATGTTTAAATGAAAATTATAGGAGTTTAACCATTACTAATACATTATAAATACAATATTATGTATTTCATATGTATATAATATATAACTGAAAAAAATATTTTCAACGTAGCATAAAAAATCAAGAATATTATGTAATATTATACTTAAAAGGCACAAATAACCAAATATGACCTTTTAATGTGATAAAATGCGAAAAAAAAGTTGAGCATTACATTGAAAAGGCATATTTATTCAATTGTGCCTATGCTTTGTACTAAAGTTGTCAGTATTAATGCACATTTAGTAAAAAAACGGTTATTAGGACACAAATTTTTATTATAAAATGTTATCAGAAAAATTCTAAAACTAAATATTTACCTATGTTATTTAACAAGATATTTAAAGGAACTGTCATTCATATCAATTAACTTAGTTTAATTTGTACTTATGTTTTCAGTATCTTAAAATCACAGTATTTATTCAAAAAAACACAATAACTTTAACTAAAATGACACAATTTCAATACCTACCATACATACCTGTATATCCTGTACACCTGTATACCTGTGTATACCTGTGTGTGTATATCATACCTGTTTTTATTAATATCACAAATTCAAAATCAATCAAGAAACAACAATAAACTTAAGGCACTATATATTCTACTATAAGACAGTTTTAGACCGTACGTAATTACGACCTTCCTTAGCATCATTTTCTCTGTTTTTTGGTCTTTCTGGATTTTTTTGAGCTGTGTTACACAAGAAGAAATATTTTTGTTCCATCCAAGACATTTTCCAAAAATTACGATTTACTGTTTTGCGATACTCCTCTGAAAAGCGCGTCGAACATTTTTTTTTACAGACATTTTCATGGCATCCAGGTTTAACAAAATATTTATTAAATATTTTTTCCTCTCTCTTTTGTCGCTTTCGATCTTTGAGACTAATGTTATATGTTTGTCGCTTTCTTATGTTTCCTTTCTTTGTCAATTGAACGTGGTTTGTTTTTTCATCTGAATGTTCCGGTGATTCTAAAATGATTTTTCCTAGAACTGGCTGTGAACATGGTATATAGTCAGATTCGGAATCAGTATCATCACTGTCCATTTTTTCATGTGTTTTTGGTAGTTTATAATTTTTGTCTAATACTGAATCATCAGAATCAAAATCAGACCAAATATCCTGTGAGCACGATAGTGGCAGTGAGTTTTGAATCCCACTTGATGACGGTGCGGGTGTCCATTCGTCAACTGCATTATTGCCAATTCCTAAAGCAGCAGTCACTAATTTTGAGGCTCGTGACTCCTTATTGCTGAAAAAAAAAACAATACTCTCAATTTGATTAATTGGCGAGGAATTTCGAAAACGCACTGAACACAAACTTCATCAAATAGGTATAAATACCCCAACCAAAAAGTGTCACAGACTAGGTAGAGAACGCTACGCAAAGTGCAGAAAATATGGCGGCGCTACAAGAGTATACTTGTTTAGTTTATTTGTCCCTTTCCAGATGATTAATAAGTAAAAAGTAATCTATAATAAAGTGAAGAATAACAGTACATTTTGACATTATACATAAATTATTTTTTGTGTAGAAAAATTATTAAGAAATGAGTGCCATTTCTAGACATTTTGGTATCACTGTATTTTTAGCTAAATAAAACACTTAGAAAATAAATATCGCGCAAATAATCTATAAAGTAGGAATGCACAGCATCGCAACGTCACAACGCGCGTCGTACAACAACTTTGTTATTGTGTGACGTGCGGGCGTTTACCGATTCGATGCCATACATACCTAGCCTAGATCATTCGTGCATTACAATTATGAATTAAGCACTGCTAAAAACAAACTAAAATAAACTTACCCGGAGCGGCGCGCTGACAAGCATGGTCTCGCCGTGATATGTCAGGCACAACTGGCGCAGTTTCCTACGTATCTCGTCCCCCGCACTTCACCGCCACTCAAACATGTTTAGTTGGAAAGGCATAACAGCCGATGTGACTTTCTTAAAATAAACTATTAAGTTGTAGTTTAGATAGTAAAGGCATAACTGGCAGATGTGCTTTTTCTTTATAAATAAATGCTATGGTAAATTTTAAAACACGACACGTTTGTCACAGTTAAGCCTTAACAATTTTAATGCAAAATAATTGTGCCTTTTCAATTAGTCAGTTAAAAAATATTTTAGTAAAATAAAAGTACCAACTACAAATTTGTGACCTTTTTACGTGTCCTACGTCAGATATGCTCTTTTTACAAACTACAATACAAAAAATGATTCAGTTGTGCCCTTTGAGCTTAATGTTATTTCGTGAATCTTGTTATTAAAATTTTACAAAAAATTTAGCAGATAAGCCTTTTTTTCCTGATTCCAAATATGTATGTAACTCAATTTTGGAAAAAATGTTAGTTGTGCCCTTCTTTCTTACGACGGCAGTATTAGCGTTTTAATGAGCGTTCGAAGCGCCCGTAGCTCAGCTAGCGAAGGCAATCGCATGCGATTGCCACGCGGTCGTCCTTGGATGGGTGACCAAAAAGTGGAATTCCATTTTGGGCGCTTCCATGGGTCGGATGACACCTTAAATTGTAGGTCCCGGCTGTGTGTCTAGTTCGGCAGTCGTTAAGCCATGCCTAATGGCCTCTGCCCTAAGGGCGGCTATATAAACTCTCAACACCAGAGTTGGCTACTCTCATTCGATAAGAAGAAGATGTGAGCATTGAGCGGCTATCGAGTCACGTGTGCTTACTTTGCCAAACATCAATGATGCTAGCCGCATAAACGTAGTACCTACAGCGAGCACGATGAATTCAGATATGTATAAGGAAACGTAGACACAGAGTTTATTCGTAGTTATTCAGATGAGATTTTTTATTCTTATTCATTCATAGTATCATTAAATCAAATTGTGTCTTATTACAAAACGTGGTTTAACTGTTAGGTAGTTCAGAACTTTGAAAATATGCAGTCCGTTCTTGTTATTCAATATTTTTTTTCTTCTGTCTTATTTAAATGTAAATTGTCAAAATGTTACCACAATGATAAATCAACGTTCTAATTTGAAGTTGACATTTTGATTGTTCGTACGTGGTGTTTGAACAACAAGAACCGACTTTTTATTTTTAAAGTCCTGGCCTAACATTTAAGCTGCATTTTGTAATAAGACGGATAAAGTTAGGACAAAAACAGCGCAAGACAAGGATTGATGATGGCCACTACTTGTATGTCTGTCCAAGAGAAGTCACCAATGAATTAATTCTGCAAGGGAGAATACGAGTAAAGATGCTCAATACCAAGTACCAACTCATAAGTGACGTAGGCTCTACGTTAATCTCAGAATAATATTAAACAAAGATTTACATGAAAATACAGATTATATTTCTTATTTTCCACTTCATTGATATCACAGTACAAATATTTTTCAGTCGGCTATTTCCATGTGAACGATAATAATAATCTAAACTGTCAATCTTGCAACTGTCATTGGGTTTACTTTTTAAAACCCTCTCGTTACCAAAGAGTTTTACATTCTCAGGTTTGACTCCTATATTTATTATTAAGGTTTGCTTACAGTATTAAGTACCTACAAAGTAAAATTATAACTAGTGCTTCCTACATAGCTACTTAGCTATATACGTTGATTTTTTTCATAACTGTACTAACAGAAATCATGTTGGTGTATTCCTGATTTATATGCCATTTTTAACCTGATTGTTTGAACTAAGTGCCTTATAATACTCGTAGTGTAGGTAAATTAGCCTCTTTTATTTAAGTACGTAGTAGTACGCTTACTGTTTATTTTCAACCATATCTTGGGTACCGTTTGACTTAGGTACTGTCACGAAATTTGCTAGGCCTGTAATTTAACCTAATAATATTTTATTCAAAACTTTATAGGTTTGCATAACTTAACTTATAAAAAAGAAATACAATATATTTATTGACATAATAAAACAGGTAACAATAAATTTCATGAAACTTCTGGCCTTGTGCTAGTCGTCAGACTGTGTTACAAGGCCAGTGTCTTCTCCCAATTGTGAGACTTTTAAAATATTACGTCTTGTATAAAGTAGGTAAAGGTAAAGTAGGTTAAGCACTACAGTCTATAATGCACGGCATGTTGCCGAGGACAGAAGGAAGTGGAAAGATGTCATCAAGGAGAAGGTGCTGGGAGGTGGTGGTCACGATCCTCAGACATGAGGGATACGATTCAAGGAGGAGGTATAAAGTAGGTACTAAATATTACGATGAGAATGTAAATAATTAAAGGTACGTTACAATATAGTTAACTTAATTTGCTAATAGGTACTTATTTTATTTAGCAAAAAACTTTATTATTTTTGGATAAAGGAATTGGATAACTAAGAATAACTAAATTTTATATTTGATTATGTTTAAAAATCTGTGATGCTTCTAAATACGTGTCATTCTTTTTTCTGTTTAGTATTTTTTTCTGTGTGTGTTACAATAAAGAGTTTTATCTGTCTTTTTACTTTTTAAAATACAGTAATAGTTACTTAAGTGTCAGTTATGTAGTTTTTTTATTTATACATAGTATATCTGGGTCCTAATGTTGAATATTTTTTTAAATACTCTTATGATATAATATCTGGTACATACAAGTATTATTGTATTATCTGGTCATACTGTGTAGCACAGAATAAATAAACTTTAAACGTAAACACTATGATCTAAAATTAAAAGAAAATATAACAGTTGATAATCATTTTATTTATTTGGGTGGTTTCATAATAATTTAAGTTTTTATTACTACTAGAATGAAATACAAGATGGAAAATTTAGCATCACCAATGAAATGAAAATAATTATGTTAGTAGATACAAATATGAGTGAAAATAATGTATATGATTTCATAAAAGAAAACATAAATATATGTAGGTATAGCGTGATTGGTAGGATAGTATAGTATAAATTCTATATAATAGAAGATAGAATATGATATGTATGACTATATAAAATAATTTTATATAAAATATACCAATATGAAGATGCAATCAAAAATGTTTTACACATATAAAGGTAATATGAAACATATTTACAAAAGATATATACGAAAAAGAATAGATAAAGATCTATATGAAGTTGTAAAAAGTATAAAACTAGTTAAAAATGAACACATGAAAAATTAACTAAAAACAAATATGATAATTAAAGCTTTTAAAACATAGACTACAAAATAGTTTGTACTATAAAAATATAAAATACAACTTAAAACAAAACAGGTACATAGTAAAGAAGTAGATGATGCTGAAAATACAAGACAAGATTCACTCGCGCGTCGCCTTAAATAATTTAAATAAATTATTCAATAAATTAATTAACAAATAAATAAGTTTATCGTTTAACTGAGGTCCGATAAAGACTAACGATAATAAATAGACGTAGACTTAGATTAGTGACATCTGTGGTCGAATGTTCGAACTAGGTACTAAACCGAGTTGTTTTTGTTTTAGTTGGTGTACGCGTTGTAGGCGAGGTTCTGTGCGTCCTGGGATGACCTGCCCCAGCCACCGTGACCTCCTCCGTGGCTGAAGTGTTCCTCATGATGCGGGTGAGCTACTACCTCGTAGCTCTCATGATGCTCGCTCTTTGAGAGGAGTTTCTTGAGGAGTAGGAGAGCGGAGGCCAGGAGAGCTGCCTTGGCCAACATCAGACCCTTGACTGCAGCGAAGGCGATGATACCGAGGAACAGGGGGATGAGGGACTGGATCTTGAGCTGGAGCAGAGCCAGGATGGGGAGGAGCTGCTTCAGCTTCTTCTTCTTGCCACGGCCTGGAAGAGAAAAGAAGAAATTGTTAGACTCTTTATTTATTTCAAAGGGTGGCTAAGAAATAAGTTAAAAAAATATTGTTTAGAATCCTAAAAAAATATTTCATGCGAGTAGATGATGATGATGATTATTGTATTTGAACACAAAATAGTTGCAACCAAATATTTTTCAGTCTTTTTCTAATCTTTTTCAACTACTGTCTAAAGTTTTGGACTAGTAATTGTATGTGATATATTCCGCAATAAAATTTAAGGAGTTCCGGAGAGTGTGAAATTGCAACCTGTATAAACATAAAACGATTTAATAAAATTTACTTGCTAACAAACTTGAAAGCCGACCGATTATACAGCAAGTAGCTATAAATTTGTTTGAATCTGTTATTTCTAGGTAAATAGGCCAAAATAGACTCGACGCCTCCTTATTTCCTTTTCCAACATTGAGTCACGGAATATTCAAATCGGAGACCACAAGCGCATGTCAATCATTCGAAATCTTATTCGAATTCCTCGCTCGCTCCAACCGCTGAAATTCGAACAATGTCGCTTTCATTGTAATTCACCATGTTACATCCAGTTTGCATAAGAACCTCATTCGTCTAGAAAGTGATTCCGGACTAGGCACAATTCGAAAGCTTTCAAGCCCACATCCATATTTTCGAGTCGACTCCGCCTGGAGCGTAACTTTTACTCGATTCTCGATATCCGTGCCGGCCAAACGGGTCCACATAGCCCTACATACCTTGTACTACAGCTAGCAAAAACTAGACCCAGACCGCTTTCCACCATAATCGCTTTAATAGGTGAGAGAAACTCACTAAACCCGTTCGACTTCAGATTTCTAGTGTCGTCTTCTTAAGGCGTTTCAGTGTCTAATTTGCGGATGTCCGCTCCAAAGGTCTCTGTCACATAATCCTGATTATTCTGATTAAGAGTTATAAACTTTCTATTTTTAAATTCTCATACGTAAGCCGCCGCCGGTCCGACCGGTTCCTGTACTTCTTTAAATTATAATTTGGCGAGAGCTATAACAGATATTACTCTGACCGTGCAGTTTTATATAACGACTTTTTACTTTTTATATCACACGCTCACGTAAGTGCTTGCTAAGTCATTCAAACTACCTGACACGCTTTGCTTACCTACCCAATTTTCACTACTTCAATTTAAAGTTTGTGTACATTAATTTCTGTGACTTGCGTGTTTCATTCTTTTTCAATTTAGTTTCTTTTTGACGTATTCAGAGGTTCTTTTTTCATAGATGTCATAATGCGTGGTTCAGTTATAACTGTGACTGATTGGTTGGAAAACAAACCATTCATTAACAATGCGGCTAAAGTAGCGACCATTTTGTGGTTAACACGTTATTCACTTGATGGTGGCTATTATTTGCGTTTATGTTTTGTTTTAGCACTTAACTGTTTGCTTTTTGCGATATTATGCATGAGATTAGGTACTCAAGTTGGTTTGCTATTATGAAATTAAACACGTTGATTTAAGGCACAGTATTCATTGAAGATTACTAACCGTATACTTTATATTTTTTTCACATATTGTTTTAATATTTGTACCCGCCTGTTTACAAATTGAGAGTTTATTATAGTTGTTAGCAAGATAATAGTTTTCATAAAAATAATTAGTATGAGAAGTTATTTTTAACGTTAACTTTATGTTAAAGTAATTTTTAATTTAAGAGAAAACAGTTTCTTTTGCCATGGCTAAAAATTCCCATGAGATTGTCTTTTTTGTACACAATTATGTAGGCACAAAATTGCTGGTTATTATTTAACTAGATGAAAATTATCGTACTGAGTTACTCGTGAAACAGTTCTATGTTTTTGTGGTACATATTTTTGAAGTAATAAAATTTTAATTTGTCTCATACTTTGCTATGGATTTATATTGAATTCTATTGACTCGCTAAAATTTAAATATATACTTGAGTACTATCAAAAATCTGTTAAAGCTATCAACATACAACTATAACAAGCAATATCACAATGCGAAACTTTCGGCAAAAAAAATGTGCTCTATAATGTTGAAAAAAAATCATGTTACCAGGTATGTTTATACCTATATAATGGTAACATGAATTTTTTTTCCGACTCATGTTTATGAGTCGTTTAATATAATTAAGTTTCATAATCTCCCCATACTTTCACTGCGTTTTGGGCGGTTTTGATTGGCCCCTTCAAACTGGTTTGCAATTATGTATGTATGTATCTACTTAAGATTTTTTGTAAAGCTGTGCCCGAGCTGTGGTCATTAAGTAGGAATATATATATTTTTTTAACTTTTAATGCCGGGAGGTTTTAACACCCTTAACCTCAAAGTACTCTGACAAACAGACTATTTCATAGCTTACTGAAAAAACAATGACACCCATCTGTTTCATAATACAACTAAATTCAACCATCAATATGCAAAACATTACACCTTACCTATTGTTACGCGCACTAATCACCATATACATACATATAAGCTACCCATATGATGTACCTAACATAATATATGCAATGACTAATGGATATTGCTTGAGTCAATTGACTCTAGACGTTTAGCAGACGCCGAATTTATGAATGAGGCACTTTATTTTTCTTTCGACTCCTGTCCATCCTACGGTTGCCTGGAAGAAATCGCTATTAGCGATAAGGCCGCCAGTTGTGGCACTATTTTTTAAGTCGTTTGTGTTTTTGTTTGTCTTTATTTTTTTTTCAATGTGTGTTACAATAAAGAGTTTTATCTATCTATCTATCTATCTATCTACCTAAAATATTGCCAGTTTTCAAAACTATTTCGATTGTTTGTGGTTTATTAAGGAGCTGGGGTGTGGTGTATTAGTGACTTATTTAAGACTTTTTGAGTCTTTAGACTGGTTAACTCTGGTGTTGAGAGTTTTGAAGTATCCTTGAAAACCCTGATATGAGACAATGTTGCTATGATTAATGATTTGATATATTAATGTTTGAGATAAAAAAATATGCTTTTAGATACATTTCTAAACTAACTTAACTTTAACTAAACCCTGCCTGATGTTAAGCATTTCCGCCGCCTAGGGGCGTATCACGCTTACCTAGAAGGTACCTATTAACACTAGATTTGAAGATCGTACTAGTTACATGTTTTGTGTCATTGTATATTTATATTGAGTTTATCATGAATTATGTTATACCTAACGCAAACCAAACTTGATAATAATGTAGGTTATAGGTAGATCAACTAGTTAAGCAGATCACTTTTTATTACAGAGGTAGTACTTACACCGGATGAAAAAGCGCAAATCGAAAGTTAACCACTTATCATCTAACGACGAACCATAAAAAAGAAACATGCTATTACATTTATTGATAGATCTACTTTTAACAGGCGTATCATAACAGATTAATTTATTTGTATTTATTTTTTGCAATCATAAAACTGCAATGTATTTGACTGGGTTTTATAGATGTTTTTTTCTGAACCTAGCATGTTACATAAATGACTTGATGTATTGTATTTTTACACTTTTTTTAAATGCTACTAAAATCACATTATTAACAAATACAAATCGATAAAGTTTGTTTTCAGGTAAGCTTAATTCAGGAATCGCCCGCAACTTAAGTGAAAAGTATTCGTATCTGAAGTATAACCAAAGCTTAGCACTGTCATCAAGCCAAATCACTTATCTATTTGTAATAGTAGAAACTTTAAATTTTCTTAAAATTTTAATCAGATAGGTACATAATTGGTTCATGGAATTGCATGTAACGTTTGTTTACTTTTGTTTAAATGCGTGAGAAGTCATCATTTCTCACTGCTAAAAAACATACTTATAAACGGTTTTTAATGTACGCAAATGATTTTTCACAATTTGCATATAAAGTACAGGAATAAATCAGATTATGACGATTTACAAACGATTGTGTTGGAGGTAATTTGAATAAATTAATCATTTTTTAATTTTGCTAGTATAAACGAAAATTTTCTCATATCATATTATTTATTTTTTTGCTACTAACATAAGCATGCATTGAACTTTATGACAACCTCTGTGAGAAAGCTAACTATTTTTTTCATGAATCTAAAGTACCTATCATTTAAGTAATTAAAAAAAAATATGTATGAGTTGATATGAACAATATTCATTAACAGCACTAATTTGCCAATCGTATAATTATTCTCATATATTATATCTATTTAGAATAATTTTATGATTATATCTAAATCATAAAATTATTCTAATTAAATCATCTTGCAAATGGCTTTACGCTTTTACTGGTTTTACAAACCTACTTATTAAAACAGTGTACCGAATTAAAAATGCGTTTTAAAATTAAATTATCATAAAGATTATGAACAAGATGAATAAAAGATTGAATACTTATAAAGCCCTTAGTGAAAGAAAATTTGAACGCAATTAGAGTGTCACTTTTTTATAAAGTGAAAAGGGCTTTTTATGATAAATGTATTACTAAATGAATATTTGATTGAGGTTTTGGCGGTGATTGTAAAATGAATTTTAAATACAACGCGTAAGCTTAACGAGTAAGCTTTTCAGAAAAGTTTTATTTTATATCAATAACAATTTTGTAAGTATAAAATGTAATTTATCGAAAACAAAAAATATAGTTATTTTTTCACGCTTAAAATGTAATCATCATCATCATGTTAATCTTCTCGTATAATTAAATTTAACTCAACAAATGTTATTTCATCTTAAACGTTATTCAGTTCAACGGATTTCGGAATAAAAAAATATTCCTAACCATAACGTTACCTTTTCTACCAAACTTCAATTGCCAAAAAAACAAACTAACCTTCTTCCAAAGACCTCTTTACGTCATCAACGGTGCTCTTAGGCATCCTCAGTTGGATGACATGGTTCTCTAAGAAGTCTGCAGCCGCATCAAGGAGTCTGTTTTCCACCTGGTTCTCTCTGGCCTTGGGCTCTTCCGCCAGGGGTTCGTAGGAGCGAGCTGAACGAGGAGATCCGGAACCAAGAAGGCTAATGCCGTCGGTTATGCTTACTTCACGGGCCGAGTTGAAGTTTTCAACGTATTTTAGGGCGCGTTCCTGTGGAAGAAAAGGGTGGTTGTAAAAAAATTGAAGATATAGCAAATTTTTGTAAGGTAAGAGTTGTGTAGTGAAGTTAAGAATCTGGCTAGGACAAAATATAGTACACAGACTGAAGATTTTGAGCTTCGAGTTAATAATGAATTAAACTCGTTATCAGATGATTTTGTAATGAAAAGTTGTTGGTTGATGAGTGAGTTATTATATTTTTGTATTTTTTTAGGCTTGGGTTACATTAAAGTAAGAAAATCAAGTCACTAAGTCTCTAATATTTGCGAATAACGAAGATAACACTAATTGAATAATATGATAGGTGAACCAATAAATAAATTATGCATTAAATTATGTCGATCGAACAAGTTGAATAAATATGATTCAAATGTTATTTTATTTGCTGTTTTATATGTGGTAATTTTAGGATTGTTCACTTGTTCACTTGTTCTGATCCCAGCTAATAAAGCTAAAGCTTTAAAACAGTGAAGCAATTAAAGCTTAAAAGAGTTTACAGGAACGAAATTACTTATAATTTAATCAACACTTTAGCCTCTGAGGCATTTTAATTCACTTTAACACCGTCACAAAAAAACAATTTAAGTTTCGCAATCAAATTAATTTCTAATTAAATTATCCGTTGAACTTCCTATTCCCGATCTCGCGCAAATATTCTGACAAATTAAAATATAGAACACTTCACACACCTTCAAACACAAAGAAACGTCTTCCTCCGAACACCCCTTGACGACTCCCATCACTGAGCCAATCAGATCGTCTTCTCCCGTGGGTTTAGAGGCTACCACGGCCACACAAAGCAACACAACCAACAGCTTCATGGTTACAGGATACAACTGCCTTGGAGTTGGCGACTGGAATGCAAGCTGGATGGGAACGCCAGCAGTTTTATTCAGAGTACCCCCCCTGTTCATCCAGCCAAAATGCGTGTGCTTGGTGTAAGTGCGCTGAGAACGGTTAGACATGGCAAGTAATTGTAGCGGGTCGATCGGTGCGTGTGTTTTTTGCAGGTGGCTTTTGGTGGTGATTGATTTTGAAGTGATTGAGTTTACGAGTAATTAGAGTGATGAAGTAGTGATTTTAGTTAGTTATTTAATTAAAGTTGTTTGTGATGCCCTAAATAATAAGTAAATATAGGTTTGTAACGATATACAAAGAGACGTATAAATTAGTTCTAAAGCAGATGGTTAGTAAAAAACCGAAATAGCTATTGGAAACTGCTGGGTGGCGAACAATATTTTCACATTAACCTGTAATAGTATGTTTATAATTTAAGTAGGTGCTGATTGTGTTCGAATTTATGTAAAACTATTACTTCATATTATGTCAAAAAATAGAAGATTGTCAAGTAATACATTAACTTTGCACGAATATATTTTTTACTAATTATTACCTATTATTTTGTCTATAATATTTTTCTTATAAGTACAATTATTCTTTTGAACATAGCTTTGAGAAACATGGTCATTTTTCCTATTATCTTAAATCCAGCCATCATAAGTTTTTTAAAGCTATTCATATTAATTCATAGAGAGATATAAAGATAGATAGAAAACACTTTATAATAAACACCAACAAACCGGAAAAAAACACAAAGAAACATACAAAACTTAATATTAGTGTCCTAATTGGCGACCTCATCGCTCACAGCGATCTCTTCCAGGTAACCTGGCAGGGATTTATGCTAGTTCTAAACACAAATGAAACTAACTATTTAAGATGCTTAAAAAACATATTGCAAATTTACACAACATCAAAATCCTTTCCTTCTGTCCTGTCTAAACCTTCATAACAAGTTCTCACTTCGCGTATTCAAGTACTCAGGAACTCAACCCATTCAGAATCTGAATGGCGTTTGATCAATGACCAGCGGCTGAATTAATATTTATGACGAACCAATTTTAGTTATGTAAAAGGGTTTAGATGAGTTTCTACTTAATTAAGCCTTTTAATTGGTTTCAGAATAATTATTGACTTGCTGATAACTAGATCTAGAAATATCACGATAGTTTATCTTTATATAGTAGGTAACTAATTGATAGGTATTAGGCTTCGTGGAAGGACCTGGGCGCCCACCACGATATATCTGCCCAAGAGAACTCCCCTGATAAATTAATTCTGCGGAGGAGCCACGACCCTCAGTCATGAGAAAATTCGACTTAAAGAGAGAGAGGCTAGAAGTGGTATTCATGTCACACATCGTTGTCGTACACATATAATATAATCAAAGTACTTAAGAATACGTGAATGTTTAGCTTTGATCTAATTTCTTAGAAGTTACGAGCGTTTTCATAGTATGGGACCAAAATTAGTTTGTAAAATATCCAGCATTATATTTTTCATCATCATCATCATCTACAGCCCTAGGGATCTCACTGCTGGGTATAGGCCTCCCTTTGCATGTGCCATCTGCCATTATATTTTTAAGCTCAATCAATTAAAAGATCAACATTATTTTCAGTGGCCTATCCAAACTCGGCCTCCACCACGATGTGTCTGCCCAAGAGAACGCGCCTAACGAATTAATTCTGCGGAGGAGTCACGACCCTCAGTCATAAGGAAATACGACTCAAAGAGAGAGATCCAAACTCGGGCAAAGACTAATTGCGTTGATAGTTAAGTAGCAACTTAAGTTATCGAAATATTTAATAAAGATAATAAATCTATATTGATACTCCAAAGTAAAGTAAGAAAATAAAAACAAAATACTTAATACGTTAAGTTAAAGCTCAGATCGATAGCTCGATAAGTTTACTACATGAAGTGCTACTAAATAAATAGCGGTATATTATATACTAGCTGTGCCCGCGACTTCGTCCACGTGGAATAGTTATCTTGGGTATTATATTTATATTTGCAAACAATCTCTTCAGCTTCAAAATTATAGCTGTTACCCACGACTTGAACCGTTTTCGCAGCGCACGCAACGGAAGCCCTTAAAAATAAAAAAAAATCCCCGTTTTTTCCACATTTTCCATTGTTTCTGCGCTCTTATTAGTTGCAGCGTGATGTTATTTAGCCTTAAACCTTTCTCGATAAATGGTCTATTCAACACAAAAAGAATTTTTCAAATCGCACCAGTAGTTTCTGAGATTAGCGCGTTCAAACAAATAAACAAACAAAATCTTTAGCTTTATAATATTAGTATAGATTATTCCAAGTCATGGTGAAAAGGTTCTTTCGCGATATAATATGTACGGTATGAGTACTTTTGGGAGGAAAATAAATGTAGTGTAAAATGGCTTTATGTAGTTTTTAAGCGTAATGTTTTTTGAACAGTTGCTGCTTAAAGTATGGTATAGTGGTTGAATGTCCAGATTGATAGTACTACAAAATAAGAATTCTTATTTTGACTTATTCCAAATTTATTTGTCAATATAATAATTGTTCAAAATTGATTCACTGCCCAATTTGCATGAAATAAGTTTTTAATTTTATTTGAATATTATAATATTAAGTATAAACTTATATATATAACAAAGTATAACTATCGATCTATCAAAAACCATGTCAGAGACCCTTTGGGCGGCTTGATAAGCTCTCGACACCAGAGTTGGCCACTCTCATTCCATAAGAAGAAGAAGATCAGAAGCCATCATTACGTCAAACAAGGCTAAAATAATTATCTAAATATATAAACTTTTATACGAATAGATAACACTAAAGTTTATAAAATTGCCCTAGTGTCTACTGAACTACATTCTATTAAGCTATATAAAAGTAGGCAAGTTAAATATTCGGACATCCGATTCAGACGTAATCTTACGTCATTCAAAGCCAGTTTTAACAAACCTGAATCCGATGATTTAAATTTTAATATGTGCTCATAATATAATTCGTGTAAATTATTTTTTTTTCTATTAATTTGATGTAAAAGCCATATTCAAATTCAAAATTTCATTTATTGGACAACAATGGATCCATTTTGTTAGTGGCACACAAATAAAAAAGTAAACACAACTTAAAGACTAGTGTTAGTAAGATACATGGACATTGCACAATACCAATATAATATATAATAATATTGAAAAAAGGGTAGAAATATTAATTCTTATCGAATGAGAGTGGCCAACTGTGGTGTCGAGAGTTCATCATGCCGCCCTAAGGGCATCTGACATGGCTTAACGACTGCCGTACCAAACAGCCGGGACTTACAATTTAATGTGTCATCCGACCCACGGAAGCGCCCAAAATGGAATGCCACTTTTCGGTCACCCATCCAAAGACTGACCGCGTCGACCTTTGCTTAACATTGCTAAGTATGCGATTGCCTCCGCTAGCTGAGCTACGGGCGCTTCCTTATTTAAATAGTGGGACATCGTTACTTTAATTAACTTTAATTTGTTTACGTACGTTCCTATTACATGCCGCACCTATAAAAAAAACTAACTGGTCAAATTACCACCACTTCCTTGAGACCTGTCACTTAAGGCGTTTTCTCTCACGTATGTCCAAACGAATTGTCCATCGAATATATATCATTCGATTATTCGAACATGATCGACTTTCGTTGACGATCGATAAATTTTATATCGAGGTTTAATGCTAAGTGGTTGGTCTGGTGATAGAATTAAAATTTGTTGTTGGTAAACTTTTAATACGTTATAAAAGATAAATAGTTAAGTTGCTGTATGCATAATTCACATTTGTTAAATAATAGTTTTCAAAATATTGTATGTTGATTACAAAAAAAATTACAAACTACAATTTACTGGTGGCAGTAAAAAGGATTTTTAAATTGTTAAATATATTATTCTCATTGTATTTTAATATGTTGCACGTTTATGTAAACGAAACTAAGCTAGTTAAAACTGTACACTGGTTTCCAAAAACTAGTTTACAAATATAAGTAGATAATATATATACCTATATTACTAGCTGTGTCAGCGACTTCGTCCGCATGGAATAGTTACTACAATAAAAACGGTTCTAGTAAGGTAATCTTAAAAGATAGACATATACTGTTACAGACATTTTGTTAGATTATTTCAAGAAAAATAATTCTTTCTACATATTTTTTTGATATCTTGAACCGTTTTCGCAGCACACGCAACGGAAGCCTTCAAAGATGAATAACTTTCCCCGTTTTTTTCACATTTTCCATTGTTTCTTCGCTCATATTTGTTGCAGTGTGATGTTATAGATCCTAACGCCTTCCTCGATAAATGGTCCATTCAACACAAAAAGAATTTTTCAATTCGCACCAGTAGTTCCTGAGATTAGCGCGTTCAAACAAACAAACAAACTCTTCAGCTTTATAATATTATAGTATAGAATAGTATAGATATCCGTTATCAAGTACCCACGACACAAGCGTTTGCTCAGTGTGGGGCTAGATGGCGCTGTATGCAATGTTCCAGAATATTTATTTATGTACCAATGATACAAGCGTCAGCTAAGTATAGGGTAAGAAGGCGCTGTTAATATGTCCTGTTTCTTTTTATAATTTTATGAGCTCAACAACAAAGAAAAATGTACACATCAAAATTAGCAAACAATAAAATCTTCAACAGCTTATGACTGTATAACTATGGTTGCCTAACATATAGCATGCAAACTTACTTCCGATTTCCGTTGATTTCATGCACGAATTAAGAATTGTCTAATGCAAAATTGATGACGTGTCTGTTACAAATTAATGAAATTGCTGTTTCTAACGTTTTTGGATATGTCTTGTAAGTTTTTTTTTACTTTAAACCATCTGATTGTTAAATTTTACTTCTAGGTGTCTTAAATTGATATAGGTTTAGTTAATACTGTAATAGATACACAGTACAATTAGTATACCCGTGATAAAATTGATATATCTCTCAAACAAAGCTACCGAAAAACTTTTTTATTTTATAGTAAAATTTGTTATGCTACGAAATGTATGTGTAGCAAAAATGTTCTCTGGATAAGTTTACTGTATTGCGTTGCTACGTTTAAAAATTTAAGTAAGTGAAATGTATCAAAGCATTTCCTTATTTCCTAAAAACCTGTACGTACAAACCTTGTTAGTAGTATATTTGTTAATTTTTCATTGAATGTTACCAAAACATTTACCGCTGCGTTAATTTTCTTAAAAGCAAATGTAAATAACATGAACTAGCTTTTCTAGACAGAGCAAAGTGAAGATCCAAATCAGCCGCATAATATTTTAAGGCGTTTGTGACTCACATTTATATGCGTATGAATTGTCGAGATAGCGTCAGTCATTGGTATATTATCTGGTATGAGAGAAAGAGGCCTATACTCAGGAGAAGGACATAACTTGCCGTGAATGATGATAATTAGTAGATATGAGATACAAAATGATTACAATGTTTGATCACAATCAACTTGCGAAAGTTTTTTTGTCCGCTCTTTGTATCAATTTACTTTTATTTTTATTTTTGACAGGTTCATGTCTTACTACTAGTTTGCTTAGCATACAAGTAAAAGTTAAGTTTGATTTATCCGTGAAAAGGGATCCAATGTTGCAATCAAACGCCATCTGTATTGAGACTGATTTATTTTATATAGCGGGTAGATAAAATAAGTAACTACTTCAAAGTGAGGGTACCCGCCAAAGCTTATGCCAGTGTAACAATAATTTATCAAGAATACAAATTAAATCAATTCGTTCAATCAAAATGAAAGCAATAATTACCAATTAATCACAATCAGACCACCGTTGACCTACATATGATTTTCTAAAAACCAGGTTTGCTCCAACAACTCTGTATGTAAAAAAAACAGTAATTTATGCGTGTGGTCTGTGAAAGTGATCACGATACAGACGTTGTTGCGTAGCACCTGTATATTGTAAACATACGGTAAGGTATTGTGGCTGATTTGATTGGTGATTTGTGCGAGAACTTGCATGGCAACTTTTTGTTTTTGTTTGTTATGTTGGTTTTTTTTTATTGTTATTTTTTCCAAGTCAATAAAATTTCAATAGGTAGTTTCATTTTTTTTAGCTACTAACTACATTAAATCTCTGCGTAGCTATACAAATAGAATAATTACTAAAAAATCCACCGTATTACAAAAATACAAATAAAAACAAAAATACGGGAAAATATATTTCTTTTTGAATATTATTTACATTATTTTTTTTTTTTTATTTTTGCCAAAGAAATATAGTGAAAATAACACATTTTGAATCAAAAAATTGGAACGCAAGATACAAGGAAAAAAAAATAACGGAAAAAGAGCTAAAATGTTACATACAAAAGACTTCAACGCGTTAGCAGAGCGCGTTGGAGTCTTTTTCGTGTCAAAAGTTGCAAGTAAATAGCAATAATTTTAGCAAACAGCAGCTCTATAGCAGAATTAAAAAAAAAATATAACAGCTGATTATACAAAATAAAGATTTTGTAAAATTTTAAAAGCATGTAATTTTGGATTTATGAATCAAACAAATAACGGAATTAAAAGAGTTGAGCGTTTCCTAACGTGTTTGACTCTTTTCTTAACACAAGTTATGATCAAATACTCTTTGGCAATATTTATATCGTGTAATCAGTGTGTTGTGTGTAGGTAAGCGCGCTAGATTGTAGATCATAACGTTGCTTAACATCAGGCAAGTTGTAGTCATGTAAAAAAAACTACATATTGTTCAGTTATTAAAGCTTTACACGTAGGTAAATCATCTCTTCTACAAAAATTTCTTCTTGTTCGCAAACATGTACGTCAACAATCAGAATAATCACCGAACATGCTCGCTGCAACTAGCTCCCTTATGTCTCCTAACATAAAGCATCGATGTGTTTGAACTCACCGCTTCGAGACGGTATGAATAAACTTTTTTCACGCACGCGTACTGTTATATAATTCCTCTTGTAATGATGACTGACTCTTATGACCATTTCGACCGGAACTTAGTACTGGATCCGGCATATTTAGCATTTTTATCATGAAAGTATTATAGTTGTTGTGAGATGAAATGATGTAAAAGCATGCTGTATCTAGTGGAGTTATGTGGTTTTAACAGGGTATGACCCGTTAACATGACCGTATTAACCAGGGTGACCTGGTTAAATATACGAACGAACGGTAGGTCAAATGGGAATTGTTATTTCCGTTTGACCTACTGCGATACAGGTTGAACTTTGGGTAAAATGGTTTTGTTTTATGAGTATTTTTATTGTTTATGAATCATTATTAATAATTTTATTTTTGTTTTATTTTATTTTTATAAAAATAGGTGTCTTTGTTATTTATGTGTTGCATGTGTATATTACATTTGTCAGTTTTTATTAGTAGAGTAATTTAATTTAGCCACATTTATTTTAAAAAAAACCTTTATTTTTTTTCCGAGTCTTTTCAATCCTAAGATGCCTGGAAGAAATCGTTGTTAGCGATAAAGCTGCCAGTTATGGCACTATTTTTTAATTCTTTTGTGTTTCTTTTCGTCTTTTTTCTGTATGTGTGTTACAATAAAGAGTTATATCTATCTATATTAATATTTTTGAGGTGTAACCATAGGCCACTTCTAGTCACATAAATCTCAGTGATAGTAGTAGGTATGTGTATGTAGTACCTACTTGTTGAGTTCCGACTCTCACTGGATGGCGGTTCGAACCGGTTCTCGTTATGTGTTTTTTGAAAATATTAAGTAATGTTGAAACACTTACTTTGATAAAGTAGGCTTATGAAGTTGGTTGAGGTTTTTGAGAGTAGTTTTATTTCAGTATTTTTTTATTTGGAAAAAAATATGATTAAGATTGGAAAAAATACCTATATGATGGTAGATAAATTTAAACAGAATGAGGTTCTGTAACTACTCCGTTAACGGAGTTATTTTAAAATAATATGAATATTAATTACCTACTTATAAGTAGGTAATTAGTATTAGTTTTCTTTCGTTTACATATATGTAAACGAAAGAAAAGTATACAATTATTATATCCATTATCTAGTACCCATGACACAAGCGTAAGTTTACAATGGGGCTAGATAGCGCTATGGGATATGTCCTGAAATTTTTATTTATTTATTTATTTGTTTTTGTCAGTTTTCTCAATATGCTTACCTACAAAGTAAAACTAGCGTAAGTTAAACGTTAGACTATTACCTACAAGTATGTACTATTCTGTATAAAAACAAATACGATAAATCTATGTACCTACCTCAGAGAACTAACGAATTACTTTTGCGGGGGAGTCACGACTATCAGTCAGAAGAAAAGCGACTCAAGGAAATGCATTGCAAAAATATAAATAAATGTATCACACAAATTCCCATTTTACCTTTTTTTTATTGCATGATAAACGCCATGGGCTAACACTAGTCCTTAACTGAGAATGTTGTGAGAGGCCCTTAGGGCAGCTTGATGAACTCTCGACACCAGAGTTGGCCACTCTCATTCGATAAGAAGAAGAACTGAGAATTAAGTTAGTATTCATCTACTCATCCTAGATTTAACCAATATAAGCACAGCTTTCTAATTGCTTCCTACCCTCAGTGCTGGGGAATGCAACTGTGTACTCGAAGTAGATCGGAGAATTGATGCTGGTTAGTGTTGGGACGCAGGTGTTTGCGGTCTTGAATATAATTTCAAGTTCCATCATTATCAATTAAACCACATAATGTTTAACGTTTAAGTTCAAAATTGTACGTATGTTTATTAAGATTTTTTTACAGGATCTTATGGCTGTGTTATTAAAAAAAATTGGAAAGATTAAAACAATCTTTATTTTTAAACTGCTTGTTTTCTTGCTGCTTCTTCTTTTTATCTTTAAACAGCAGGAAGAAATTAATTAGTGACAAAATATAAACCAGGGTTTTACAGTAAATTGATTGAACATAGGGAATTATATAAACTTAGGGCTTAGTGTATTACTCTACACTAATAGGCAACTCCTTGATATCATAATTAGGTCTATTCCTGTGCTGTGACGTCCTGTTTTTCTTATTTTGAAAGCAACTAGTACTAAATTAAGATTTTGTTATGCAGTTTGTGTTTTCAAACAGTGTAACTAATTGGGAAGAATAATATTATTTCACACCAACAAAAACAATTAATTTGAAGTCTCCAAAACTACATCAAGTTTGTAAACCACTAGCTTAGATAGTCTTGTTTTGAGCCCATCCCTATTTGTGGTCAAGTGCAGGTCAGGTGCATAATTGCATGCTTTCCACATCGTATCTGCTAAGTGCAACGGAAATGACCAATGACTGAGGATTAATAGTACTTTCGTATAATACGGTTTACATAGTTTAGTGGTTGCATTTTATGGTAAATAGTCTTTAGGTTGGGTAGAGGAGATGCTACTAGCAACAGCTACTTATGTATTTGTATTTTAGAAAGGGCTACGCTAACGCCTTGATTAACTCTCGACACTAGAGTTGACCACTCTCATTCAATAAGAAGAAGAAGACCAGGAAAAACCGTTATATATTTGTTGTATTAAGAAATCCAAAATAAATTTCCTATAACAACTTAAAAAAATACCACATACCTATGTACATATAAGTATATCTTTAATCTCTCGTTCAAAACAATAGCAAAAAACAAAAATATATTACGCTCCACAATTTCAAAGTGCTCAATAAATCAAAATCGTTACTATTATTATGCAGCACAGTTCGTTTGCATGTTGCTCTTTGCTTGCATAATTAGTATGAATACATTATTATTGATTGCCCGATCACGTAGCGATATAGTTACAGTTGAGTTTTATGCAGTAGGATATCTATTTTTAATATTATTTAATAAAATGAATCAGATACATTTTCATTGTGGCTATACTAAAAAGATAATGGAGTTATGGGATACTCTGTGTATGCCTTCATTATCTTTTAAGTAACGCCTCTGAGATGTTATACTTTTTAATCTAACTATGGTCTATTATCATACTAAGCTTCAAATTTAATCCATGTATGTTTATAGAAGAACTAGCAAGTTTGTATACATAGGTACACACTAAGTTATTTATTTATTATGTTTTGCTTCAAAATATATCAAAACTGTTATGTAAAATACTTTTTTTTATCAAAATAATACCCTTTGTTCGTTTCTAGAGACCTACTGTAACTTTAATTACGGTTACAATTGACACAACAAAATAAAAATACGTCAAAATCGTGTCTTGTCGTTAGTTGCTTATTTACAATCAAATTTATTATATTTTGTGAGATTACGCCGAACCACAAATCACTTGATATTAAATAGTGTAGGTCATTTGAATAATTTTCTTAAGTAACATACTAGTAAGTACAAACGTAGACGTTCAAAGACTCCTTCCTGTTGTTACAATCAGGTAAGTTACAAATTAAGTTTTTCAGTTTTGAGTTATCTTTAGTTTCGATTTACAACCTGACAAGGGACAAGACCTACTGAAGTAACAGCACACTAGCGCCTAGCGTAAACATCTGAATATTCATACCAGCATAGCAACTATGTAAGGTATATCGAACCTGCTGGACAATGATCTTTTATTAATAACTTCTCATATTATACAATGATGCGGATGTTACTGTATAATGGGTGGAGGTAGTGGCAATACTGTGAATTAGGTTGTTTTAGTGCATAATGTATTGTTACAGATTAGCATATTATGTTTGACAAGCAACTTGATGTCAAAATTACAAATCTTAATGTAGAAACAAATGAAGAAAAAATCAAGCGCATTTACCTTTTAAAAAGTATTACAGCTATTGTTTACTATCAGGCGAACTATGTGTCAAGTGCAAATCTTTTTTAGTTAAACAAAACCAAAAAAAAAACGAAAGGCAGTGTGCTACATCGATGCATCGCAGGAACTTGATAGACAAATTTCTGCAATTTCATGCGGCAAAATATTTGTTTCTCCTAGTAACCATATACGGTGTCACATCTCGGGATCTTGAGTTGCAAATTACCAAAAGAACAAATACGGAAAATTATGGGCTCTGTTATATGCCTTGGAAGCCATCCCCGATGCATATGCCTAAAAAATTCCCATTGTAAATTAATTCTAAGGGAGAAGCCTTACTCTTAGTAATCAAATCAAATTTCTTAGGCCTTAAAAATAATATTTCGTAACTTTCCTCTTATCAAGTCAAAGTAAATAAATACGTACCACTTAGATTAAAATTGGCCAGTTTCTAAGAAATTTCTGTTTCTTTTTCTACAGTTATCTTGATGGAACATAACTATGGGTAGCATAAGACAATAGGTTAGTGTTAAAATTACTTGAGAGTGCGTTAGAACTAATAGCACAGAATAGTTAAGTATTGTTCGAGAGAACACTAAGAGATTAAAGGTTTTCCAGACACCTAAAAGACAAAACGTTTGTAAAACTTAAACAATAGATTATATTCTTCTTCTTACCGAATGAGAGTGGCCAACTTTGGTGTCGAGAGTTTATCAAGCCGCCCGAAAGGCCTCTGACATGGCTTAACGACAGCCGTAATAGACAAATAGCCGGGACCTACAATATAACGTGTCATCCGACCCACGGAAGCGCCCAAAATGGAATGCCACTTTTCGGTCACCCATCCAAGGACTGACCGCGTCGACATTTGCGTAACATTGGTAATCATTTATGTGACTGCCTCCGCTAGCTGAGCTATGGGCGCTTCTAAATAGACTATATTTTAACTACACAATAATTGTAAGTCTCATAGTTTTTTTTTTAACTAGATAGACTCACGCTTGACTACAACTCGCCTGATGTTAAGCAACGATAATATATAATCTACTTATAAGATCTTGATAATAATAACTGCTAACGTAATCAGTTAGTGAGCTGTGGCCAATAAAAGCTTGAATACTACAATAATTTAATTTAAAATGCAAAAACGGTGTCTTCTATTGTCCACAAATCACTGTTATACAAGACTACTTAGCGTGGGTTAACACTATTTTCACTTTTTATAATAGTTTTAGTAAATTTAAATATTTATTTAAGAACTCGTTTCTTCACTATATACGAGAGTAGGTCAATCAGAGAAGTAGAATTGATGTTTTACGTAGAATGGCTAAAAGTGTGACTATAATGTATGAGCAATAAATGAGGTAAATGGTCATATATTGTACAAAATTGATATCTAACTAACAATGCACCGTAGTGTAATGATTTTATTTAGCGGTAATAACTAGATACGTGTTGCCATCAAAGATTCATTTTTATTATGTGACTAACGATAAAACAATTAAATACTCTGTAATACTTATTCTAAAAAGTATTTTTTCTCGGAATTTGAAGAATTCCGGTAACTACTGTAACGTGTCCGCCCCCCACGTGAGTCTGGTGGTCGAGAGTCAAGGGTTGGATTTTTGGGGGGCTAGTACTTATTATTATTAATAAATTAAATTTGAACTTCAAAATAAAACCAAAAACCGCGCTTGTATGAATTACGTTAGTTAACTTAAACACAATAGAACACGGCTAAATTAATATAAAAAAATATAATACAATGTAGGTATGTATATGTTTTACCAGATTCCAATCTATTACTAAAATATTTTTTTTTACGTGGAATAGGTTTACGTTTGACTACAGCCTGCCTGATGTTAAGCATTGCTGCAGCCTAGGGTGCAACACGTTTACCTAGAAGATACCTATTAACTCTAGATTTGAAAACCCCTGGATTGTAGTTCGCAGGAAACACAGCTTCTGGTAAAGTGTTCCAAAGCTTTGCCGTCCGTACAATAAACGTTGAGGCAAAGCGCTGTGTTCGATACCTCGGCACTATAAAACTAATAAGTAACTAAACTACTAACTAACTACTAATATGTCTAGATCTTTGGCAAAAGACGAATTTATAATGCTTTTAGGTGTGTCGCTATTAGTCTACGAAGCTAAAATTTTCACCTAATAGTTTAATAAATAAAATAATGCAAGAAAAGCTTTGTTTCATGTAGGTAACCAAATCAATAGTATAAAGTAAAGTCACTTCCTGCGTCTGCATACTTAGATCTTTAAAACTTAACACAACAGATTTTGATGCAGTTTGTTTTAATAGATAGAATGATTGAAGAGAATGGTTTATATGTATAATAATGCGTGCAAAATCACGGGTAAAAGCTTGTAATGACTACCTATACCTATATCCATACAATGGGTAGTATTTTGTCATCGAAAAGCTATCATTAATAGTAGATTTTATGCTGATTGAGATTTAATTATTGTTTTATAAACATGCAGGAAAATTGTGATTTAAGAATGCGTGTAGATTAAGTTAACTTTAAGAACTAAATAAGGTATTTATTTTGATTTTATATATTTTTAATAGATGTCAGTTGTTATCTGATCCTCTTGCATAAACAGCGTAACTGAATAGGATGAATATTATTAGGCATATGGGTCATAACGGCATTGAACTTACTTACTAGATAAATGCTGCTAAAATTGACGATGAAATATTATCATTTTAACTAATAACAAAATATCATAAAGACATCATACTTTTCAAACATATCATAATTTTTTAATGTTTTTTGAAGTAACTCAAAAACAAACAATACAATCCTAATTATTATCTAGCACAAATGACAATCAGCGTAAAAATGCGGATAATTCAAAGAATGTCAAGAATGTTGAGAAGAAGTTAAAGAAAATGAAAGTGGAGAGAGACTATGTGATGACTATTAGAATTTGACCATATTGCTCTAATGTCGTTTAGATGACACGACTTTTTGGACTCTACGATTTTTTTGTGAACTTAGTGGGAAAAACTAGACAATTGACTCAAATGGAAACTAAAACTCTTAACTTAAACTTTAAAACTTATTATCTGCCTTGTATTTGATTGGTTTGGTCTTTGATGAATATGGTCCAAAGCGTTTGAGTTTGAGTTCAAATTCATCGTTTTTACTTCTAAAATAGATATACGTAAATGTATGTTCGTTTGCATAATATGTTTTCTGTTTTTAAATTATATTTTGCCCATGAAACCTATGATTCAAACTGAACTACATTTTTTAACTCTGTATATAAATAAAAAAAAAAAAAAAAACTGGGACATTGCACACATCGCGATCTAGCCCCACACTAAGCAAACGCTTGTGTCGTGGGTACTAGATAACGGATATTTCTTACATACTTTTTTTTTGTAAATACATACTTATTATATTTAACACCATCTTATGGAATAATAATTATACAAAAGAATAGTTAACTAGCACCAAACTTAGTTAAGTAGGTAGTTTAACTATGTAAAACCGAAAGTGGCGTTAACTTCTACCATAGACTTTATGTTTCATAGATGAGACATTATTGAAAAAAAAAGCAACAAATCGTGTTAGATTAATTGACATAAAATATCAAAATTTATCCCTGGACTTTACTCCTGCTATAGATGCGTGATGAAACTGAATGATTGGTTCATTTAAAACGTAAATTTAAACGTAATCACTGTTAATAAAATAGAATATAAAGATGCTTTTATCCACTAAGATACCTTAAATATATATAATAAAAAAACAAAGAATAATATTTATTTCTGAATAATGTATCTAGGTAAATATTTTGTAAGAATCTACATATATGACATGTGTACATGACAATTATATGACAAAAAATCGTAGTGTTGCATAATGCATACATTTATTCTAAGTACTTAGCTCAATATTTTTTTTTTATTTCTATAATGTTCAGACTTTTGACCTTCTTCACCTTTTTTTATGTATAGAAATATATACTTGTTATTATATGTACCTACTTATTACTTGGCAATTTTTTTTGTGACAAGTTACTCTTTGTGTAGGTTTTGAAAATTCATCGTACTTAGCGGGCGAACTTTAAATACCTAGTTAGAAGTCTCCATATAAGAAAGTCTATGAATTTCACACTCATGTTATATCCGCTACCTTCATATCTCAGCTTTCATCTAAATTTCAAATACAATCATCATTAAAAAGAAAACAAAGCTAATTTTCCCTTAATCAGGGCGATTAATCTTTAAAGAAATTTGGGCAACTTATCTACGGATGTTAAGTACGTTCAAACAGCGGATAGAAAACTAGTATGCGTAAAAAACAACATGCGGTATATCCGTTATTATTAGAATATTTTCTACACACATTTTACGTAAAATTTGATTTGTTGTGATTTAATTAATAACATTACTTTTTGGTTTAACACCTGTTTCCCTGGCTGTTAATTTTTAAAATAAAGACACAGCAAGTCTTATTGAGCGTAATTTATCTAGACAGTAAGGTTAATCTTTGTTTGCTCAAAGATTATCCCTACTATCGTTCAGAAGAGTAATTAACTATCTCAATAATTTTAGCCGCTAAGGCAAATTAACTATGCATACCTAGATACATTTAGATATAACACACGCCTTTTGTAATTAAAAAGTTGGTGCAATACTGCATCGTGTATCACATAATCCTGAGTAATGCTTACCATAAAATACGGGTTAAGTTTGTCTCATCACAATTTCAGCTGGAAAATTGTAAAAACACAATACAAAAAGCATTTATTATTAGTTCACAAACAGAAACAAAACAAAAACAGTTTATAGATGCTAACAAATTACAATTCGTATATTTCCTATACAGTGAACCTAGCTTTTTTAAATTCTTTGTTTTAAATATAATCATTTGGATCATGTCTATAAAAGCCTAATCATACGATTCTTTCCACACCACCACATCTCAACAAAAAACAACAGATTGATTAGAAAAAGTCGTGCATTATAAACACGGATAACGGCGTCATGTCATCTGCATCTTAACTTTCGATATCGATCTAATAATCGCCGTTTCATCTCGCTTTCTCTTACAATATTCTATATACTTCTGTCTCTTTCCTAGCCTACCTAGATCGTAATTGTAGCAATGACATGTCTATTGCTTTCTATATATGTACATAGGTATATTGTGACAGTTTAGACTTAGTGTTAGACATGTTATGAAACTTAGGTAACTGGATTTTAATGCGAGAATGTTTTTATAAGCTGGTCGTGATAACTAGTACATACACATAATAGATATGACTAACTTGTATGTATAGAATGCAATGTAAACAAATGCTTGAATTGTTGTCTAGTATTTTTTAATCACGAAACAGATTTACGTTTGACTACAGCCTGCCTGCTGTTAAGCACCACTGTAGTCTAAGATGTAGCACGCTTGACTATAAGAAACCTAAGTAATTTTTAATCATTGAAAATTCAAAAGATTGGGTTTGTTACTCCATGCGTTGTCACTTGGTTTCACCAGCTTAATCCAGGATTAAACTATGTATGTATTATTTGATGATTTATGAACTAAAACGAAATACCTTATTATTTTATGTACATAAATAATATGACAGACTATTTATAACTTATTGCATAAGTGAACTTATCATGTATCATAAATAAATAGTAATCTCCCATCAATCAACAAATTACTATTTATTTTCATTTGTAATAATTAATTCTAGCAGCATTTTGCAATGACATATGTAAAATATATAATAATTTAAATTAACCGTAATCTATTGAGATAAATTGAATATCTAGTCACACTCAATCTAGGCTCAGATCATTCTAATTTGATCATTAATCACTAATAATTTATTTAAATGAACACTAAAATTGATTCATCAACAGCATATAAAATAGAAAAATAATATATCTCCTAAATCAACTCTATTTAGCTTTTATATATACGCCCCAGATATAATGTAAAGAAAAAGTTATAGAAATTGATTGACAATTGGAATTATTAATTGAATACTTGCTGCTAATTGATTGCTTCACGATCAATTGTTTTTACAATCTCGTTCTAAACTTCTATTATTACAGTCACAGATTACAAGCTATCCAACTAAAAAACAAAAGAAGTCGTGGCCCTTAAATGATCGAGTAAAATGGTCAGTAACATAAGCTTCAGGTTACAAAGTGAATCGAATTTCATCTTATTCTTAGGTGAGGGCCACACTCTCTGTCCATAACTCGAGGAGGGGGGCAGCGATAAAACTGTATAGCGGAGCAAAGCCCGCTCCAAACATAACTGGGCACGGCAAGAAAATTAAGCAAAAAATCTAAAAAAATCAAATAATAAAAAATGAAGATCGCCACGTTAATCCTTCTTTCCCTTTGTGCCTTTGTGCGCGCGGAAGAAAGCGACAAATCGCTGGAAACTGCGATCAACTTCGTCAAGGATTGCCAAGGAGATTACATTTTATGTGTGAAGGTGAATATAAGTGAAAGTGTTTTGTGAAGTGAGGGTGCCTTTTTTGAGTGCCGGTTTTTGAATTTGGAGCCCTTGATAGCTTTTGTTTTCGTTTAAGACCCGTTCGATTATGTTGGACTGGATTCGCTTTCATTTGTTTGAATCGATAACGTATATAGTTTGGAATACATTTTAGCAGCGATTCATTTGATTTGAATTTATTTTGAAAACGTATTTTTTTACGTGTTTTAAAACTACTGCATGAAATTAGCTTATATTAATCAAATAAAGTATCTATATGAGTGCTAATATTACGTATGAATTAATTTGAAAACATTACGCTCAAAGAAATGAAAGTGTTTCCGAGACTTTCAGTTGCCTCTAAAATTAACAACAGTTTAATTAAACTCAAAAGAGATTTAATCAGACCAATGTTATGCGTTTTGAAATAATTTTCAATTTCATATCAAGTTTTAACAATAACGGTGCTTTATACACATGCTTACAAGAAAAGAACAGTTTTAATACAAAAGCAACTCCAATTTAAACTAACAAAAAATAGCCATCTTTGACACACATTCTTCCATCTTTATCTTTAACTTATTATTAACACCTTAAAATGAACAATAAAAATAACTTTGCCAGCATTTTTATACTGTTTTTTGCAACAACTAAAGCCTCTTTTCCCTTCAACAGGAAAAGCTACTCCGGATAGTGGACAACCTTCGTTCATCACGAAGCATCACCATCGTAGACGGAGTATTCCTGAAAGGAGAACCAGAGGTCCGGTCTCCGAAGAAACTCGACGCTCTGCCAGTAGACCCTTCAGCTAGAGATGCTGAAGTGAACTACAGATTAGTAGACGGTGTGGTCAGCCTATTCGAGACCCATGCAGTGGAGGTTAAGATGAACCAGGCTGATAAGGAGACCCTGCAGCGGTCTCTTGATGAAGGTAATTTGGATACATCTAAACATATAAAACTCAAAGGTGACTGACTGACTGACTGATATAGTGGTCTATCAACGCACAGCCCAAACCATAGCACAGGAATGAAGGTAGATGTTATGACGTAGGCACCCGCTAAGAAAGGATTTTTGGAAACGCCACTTTTAAAGAGGTGAAATAGGGGATGCAAGTTTTACTTCTTAATGCGAGCAAAGCCACGAGCATCCACTAGTTATATTATAAGAGGCGCCACGCAGTGTTGCCCTCGTAAATTCACGTTGAAGACCCTGTGTGTTTATAGGTCATTACCTAACTTCACACAAACTGGTTCAGCTGTTTGAACGAGGAGAAGTTATTAAATCCCTCTCTGTATAGCAGATTACAAAACTATATACAAATATTAACATGTCGCTATGATAATATAGCATATTAATAATATATATATCACAATAATTTCTCAGAGAATATAAATAAATTACATCTTAGTAATTGTGACAATATTATTCTATTTTGTTTTATAAAAATGTCCCATGTTTCAAATATGTCAAGACAAAGTAGACATAATAAGAAGTATAAGAATAGTAAAATGACAAAAAAATCATAAGACGCAGTTTTTAAAGTCATGAAATATTCATTCAATTTATTACAGAGCTACTTTTACTGATGACTATCATTTATTTATTACGCCTCACCTTTCGTCGTTACTAATAATCATACTTACAGTCATGATAATATGGCAAATTACTTAAATCTATTAATTTCACAGTAATTATTGCTTCAAGCTACTAGAAATTTTGTAATGAATAAGATTCAAGAGTAGGTACATAGCAAGAGTTGCAAATTACTTAAGATTTATCATATTAATATTTTTTTTGAAAAACACATTAAATCGCATTAATGATTAAGTAAATACATACATTTTTCACGTAGTTTAAATAACTTTAACATGATCTTCATATTTGCAACACTGGAAATGCAAACTACTGCAAAAAATCACATTTTTCCGTTGTATCCTAAAGTTTTTCCAAATTCACTTTTGAGCTTAGTTTTCTTTCCACTTTTACTTACTAAAAATCTTACTTCCAGGTCGTGGCAAGAAAAAGGGCGGCGGTATGGGCGGCATCATTGGTCTCCTCGCCGCTAAAATCCTCTTCGGAAAGCTCTTCATCGTAAAGCTCATCGCCCTCAAAGCTCTCGCCACCGCCAAGATCGCTCTCATCCTAGCCGGTATCTTATTCGCTGCTTGGTGCCTGAAGCAAGACCATACTAAGACTACTTACGAAGTCATTCCCCATGCTCATCACCATGAAAGCCATCACCCAGTCCACGTAGAGCACGTTTCCCATGATGCCCATGGTCACGGAGGTTACAGCTCTGACTGGAACAAAAACCTCGATGAAGGTGCCCAAGGTCTAGCCTACAGCGGCTATTCAAGAAAATAGATAGCGCAATACCAAAACTGACCTCACATCGCTGTTGTACAAAGACTTAATTTATTATTTATTGTTGTAACTTATTTTAATTTATTGCCATTAAATTATTGAAAAATGATTTTTTAATTTGTTGTTTATGTTTGTGCGAATAATCGATATTGCTCTCCCCTAGTTCTGATACAAGGCTCAAAAAGAACAAAATCTATATATATAAAACTCAAAGGTGACTAACTGAATGATATAGTGATCTATCAACGCACAGCCCAAACCACTGGACGGATTGGGCTGAAATTTGGAATGATGGTAGATGTTATGACGTCGGCATCCGCTAAGGAAGGATTTTTGGAAATGCTAATTTTAAAGGGGTGAAATAGGGATGCAAGTTTTACTTCTTAATGCGAGCGAAGCCGCGAGCACCCACTAGTTAAATTAAAACTTAGTAAATGTGTTCCACATATTAGTCACATTAAAAAGTGTCATGAAATAGGTGTCTATTTTACCCAAAAATATGGGTTAACAAGTTACCAAACTTGTTCTAAACCTAATTATTTATTAACATAACATCTTAAAATAAAATACCTACATAGGAGTATCAAAAATAATTTTGTTAAAAGTTTAAGAAATCTCATATTCAAAAAATTTCCTTTATTTTACCTTATGGCTGAACATTAGAGAAGTTGCTAAGTTTCTCTTAATAAAAAGCGTAATAATAAGTAGCGTAATAATAAGTAGCGTAATAAATCATGAAAAAAATGCACATAAATTAGAGCAAATCACTGCAGAAAAGTTGTCTACATACCAACATCATTTAATCTTATATCACACTATGAAGCGATAGTAAACATGTTAATCAGTACTCGATCAACACTTGCTTGATGACTTTACTAGTTGTGGCTTGCGGTGTTACTTGCATTAAGTACAATAAAATCTAAGAATAATCGAGTATAAAAAACTGACCACTGACACTCCATCTTAACCATAATGATTGTAAACCATCAGGCGACAATGGTCAAGTGTAAACTTCTTGCATGAAAAATAAATTAACTTACAAGGCAAACTTGTATAAAAAAAATATCTGACCACTCCATACTAACTATAATAATCGCTTACCATTAGTGTCAACTCATTCCATGACATATAAAAATTATGGCTAAACGTCCAATTCAACAAAAAAAGATTTTTGTCTTTAAATAACAAGATTATTAATCAACATAATATGTAGTTTTTGGGACCCCATAAACTAAATAACTAATACAATGTCTCATCTACAGAACCAAATAAAATTTCATTCAAATTGGAACAACCATTCAACCATCAAGGACAAACAAACATCCACACAACTACTAACACCTATAGTTTCCGCCATCAATACCCATATTCATCTCTAACCTACTCTTGGCTAGGTCTATTAAATAGTAGCTATTCAAAAACAGGTCTTGTTACTTTCACAGCTAAACTTTATCACAGGTCATTATCAACAAGATTTTCCAAAGGCCGAGAAAGCAACGATGGTATCTCGAAGAAAATTAATACTTAGCTTCTGTTATTAAAGTTGTCATTGTATAGTAGAGCGGAAAATTAAGGAAGATGATGTGTGTGTGACGTTCTCTTGTTAGACGAGAGTGAATGAGTGAGATTTGTATTCATTTTACTTGCTGTAAAGTGTAAGTCAGTGTAGTGTTGTATAGTTAACAATGCCAATTTTATTATTGGCTAAATTAGGTTTATAAAACACTATTGCCCACGCACCAAGCGGGTTATCTATTCACGAAATTGACGCTCCCTTATAAATAGGATTAAAAAAAATTGTCCCACTCCTGAGCAAAGAAACTTACTTCAATTATTCAGGTTGATCTAGCCAAAGCACCTCGAAACATGCCAGCGGTTAATGCCATCATCTCACTTGAGATGCTATATCCTTTAATGTTGAATTGGCGAGGTCTGCACAAGATCGACGCAGATGGCACATACAAGACGCATATACCAAGCAGTGGGATTCAAAGAATTAAAACATCAAATGGTATCTTGTTCTAGCACGTTTGTCTACCAGATCACCTGCAGCAACAGGGTTAAGGTATAAAAAACAAGTCAGGAATGGAACTAAGCTGGCTCTCAAAAATTTAACTTTAGAGTTTCTTCACTTGAAAATAGTATTTGAGCCAAAATACTTAAAAATGACGTCAGCATACTGGTTAATCTCATTAAAGTATGCTACTGATAAAAAAGTTATACATTTGAGGTCCCACAGACTCGCACCAAGCGTTTTGCTCATCGTGCAAACTGCCAAACTGTGGAACTCCTTGCCCGAATCTCTATTCCCCTTGAACTTGTTTGCGAACCCTCGACTTGAAGAAGTTTGTCGTTCTTCAAGTCGAGGGTTTTTTTTTTACATGAGATAGGCTCACGGTTGACTACAACTTGCCTGATGTTAAGAAACGTTATAATCTACGATCTAGCGCGCTTGCCTAGAAGAAACCGGTTTACTCACGACATGAAGACCCACAAATTATAGTAAATTTATTTAATCAGGCAAGCGCGCTAGATCGTATATTACAACGTTGCTCAACATCAGGCGAGTTGTAGTCAAGCGTGAGCGTATCAGGTGTAAAAAAAGAAAGAATAACAGACCTAGTATAAACAATAATACAATCGATAGTGAAACTACACAACTTGCACCTATTTCATAATCATAGGAAAGTAAAATCGATCCCTGGGGTCATTAGATTCATGAATGGATGATTACATCCGCGAACTACGCCTGATGTTAGTTGTAAAATTTTATTGTACCAATTATAGCTTTAAGGTATGACATTTTAAAGGTAACGGTAAAAGTGAGGTTATGTTGAAGTTTTTTGATCGAAAACAAAGTTATGATCAGTAAAATTTGTCAATGTTTATTTTATTGTAATATTTTGAATTCGTTTTAGCCGTAATTTAATATTTATATTAATTTTAACTTAATGAAGCCTATTGTACTTACATGTAATAACGGATAAAAACATTTGGCAATAAAAAATATTTTAAGTGAAGTGATTTTCAATTTCCCCGCAGGCTACATAATAAAATATTATTATGTTTCTGAAGCTTATTTTTCATTAGTTTCTTGCCAAAAATTTGTACAGTACATAAACTACAATGTTTAATTTTTTTTATTATACCTATAATTAACCTATTCACTAATTTAAGCAAACAATATTTTACCATATGTTTATATTAAAGCTTCTGTATGTATATCTCTTTATGTTTCTTTTTACGTAGTCACAAAAAGAAAGCGACCGGCCAATGATCAGCGATGGAAATCGATAATAAGTTGTTATTTGATATCTCGATGGGCATAGAAAAAAAATAATGCTACTCAATCATACCACACTATTACCAAGTTGGAAAGTAAATAAATATGTCTATGTGTACAATTACCTGTGGGTTTCAGTAGCCGTTTATATAGAGTAAAACAATTATTATGTACCTAGTGGCTGAACAGTAATTTGTCCGGTTGTCTAACACAATGTTTGTAAGAGTTTGTGTGTTTTATTTTTGCCCGACTCCGTTACTCCTGCAATAATAATATATAGGTTCTTTGGGTAACAAGCTACAAAATCTATATTTTGGAAACAAGAAAAATAAGTTAGTACTAAGCAATGGGTCGGTATGGATTATATTATATTATTTTGATATCATAACATACGAATTATGTCTTAATGTAGCAAAATTTTCGTAACATTTTTTTTGTGCTATTGGCAAAAATTTATTTATAGGTATACGAAAAATGATTTTTTAATATGAAAAAAAAAACAAATGTAACCGCAACCCACACCTAGTTATCCATCTACAACTAGCATCAACGTACAAACATTGCGTTGAATCAACAACCATAAGAATACTTTCATTTAGTCAGTTTGTTTTGCCATTAGTGCGAGATGATATTTCACACGTCAAGTTACAGACTGACATTTTAATTAAGTTTGATGTTGGTATTGTAGTTGTTGTGGTTGGTGTTGTAGGTAGTTGCGTATCTTAGTAGATATGAGTAGAAGTAGATATCATTTATTTATTGCATTGTGAAACGTTTGTTAGCTTACTTCAATCAAGCATTCCATTTTTGACAAAGTTTTGTTTGGTTGTTTCTTTGGGACTTTGCGAAGAAGGCTTATTAGCTAAGCTATGAATTATTTTTTATCTCAAAGGAACGTACTTATATAAACTGTCAACGATTCCGATCAAAACCTAAACAGAGATGTTGCAGATATTTTTCTTTTTTTTTCTTCGTAAATATGAGAGTATATCTCTAGTGTCGAGAGTTTTCTAACCACTACATGGACCTCTGTCATGGCTTAACTACCTACAAGCATAAATGTATAAGCTCCGCGGAAGTGTTCGTCTCCAGTATTTTCCCAAGATAACTTACCCTTAACGAATAAGTTTTGCGAGGGAGTCACTACCCTCACTCATGAGGAAATACGGCTGAAAGAGATGAATAAATAAGGAAAAATTGTATCCGCAAATGGATTGATTGCTTACCTAATTCAGTAACTGGTAATTAGTAACTGAATGGTGTAAGTTATAGGCCAATAAAGATTTTCCCAGCAGATGACCGAGTTCGGATGGACACACCTGATCTGTTGTTAAACCAACATCATTATTACATACCGGTTACTCTCTCCTCTATTAATATTTACATATGTTCTACATTTAACATCGTCGACACAGAATATATAATAGTAACGGACTTAGGAAAAATATGGTCAGAACAAATTCAAATTTGATATTGAAGCCAGGAATTGCTACGACAGTTAAAGGTTGAATTCAATCAGTTTTATACCTCTTTGACTTTTACTCCTTTTTATTTATTTGTTTTCTAGTTATTCATATCACTAAAATGAATGATTACATTTTTTTGTTACCAAGCACTGAAAAAATACCAAAAGCATAGATCTCAAATGGCAAGTTTAGGACAAAAAATACTAAATATTACTTTAAAACTTAAAGATACTCAACCGCTACATCTGTTTACGCTATACCAAAAAATATTTTTTCTTCTTCTGTTACGATGTATATTATATTTATCAATTATGCTTAACCGATAATATAATACTTTGAAACAGCTAAAGAACTGTCACATATACGGTCTCTCTGCTAATTTCTCTGGTCAAAGAGTCCGCGTTGGCCGCAGAATCTGGTCGCATACCTCGCTGCTCGGCAAAACTGGAAATGAAACGGGTTGAGTTTCATTGATGCTTACTTTCTACGAGTTTCTTGAGATTTCGTCTAATTTTCTCGTATTTGGTACAATTTCTTGGTAGCAGGTGTGGTAACACTTGTGATGTATCAAAGGAGAAATTGTATAGTGACTTTATTGCAACGTTAGCTAAGATGCACTTATATGACATGGTCTTTGTTTGATCAGATTGTACAGGTATTTGTAGGCACTACAGCATCTGTTTTAGTGAATATATGAATATGACAAAAAGGATTGAATTTATGAGTGTGTTGAGGTTTGACGAGTCGATGTAAAGTCGCGTAGTGTTTTTCGTAATTGTTTTAATGTCAAGTGATTTGCCATAATATAATAAAGACTGAACCTGCAACACTAACATAATATCATATTACATAATATAAAGGAATGATAATGCTAAATTGTTAGTACACAATATGTACATAATTATTATGTTATTTACAAACAATCGACATTTTGCTCTGAGGCTGATTGGCTGATTTATTTCGATTGAAACGTTCTTCTGGTATGCTTGTCGCAAGTCGAAGCCTTTTATAAATAAAAA
Organism: Macaria liturata; assembly: GCA_964023185.1. Lineage (NCBI taxonomy): Eukaryota > Metazoa > Arthropoda > Insecta > Lepidoptera > Geometridae > Macaria > Macaria liturata. The sequence continues at coordinate 15,580,715 of OZ026806.1, forward strand.
TAATAAACTTACTAAATACTTAATAATACTAAACACAACTAATGCGTCGAAAAATACATAAAAGACAGAACATAATAAGATCTCAACCATCCAGTAGCCTAACATACTTGAAACTTTCCACACAACATTTCCAAGACGAAAGCTCTCTTAAATCTAATATGTACAGCGTTCTCGAGTTTTAACCCGTCAATACGTTTTTGTCTTAGTTAATTATCGCCGACCTTTCACCTCTCTCGAATTCTTAGACCCTTCACTTTGATCGATCTTACATACGGATTACCTACGTATCTACTATGGAATTAATTTTTATTTCACATACTTACATACACATAACAATATATACTGGGCTATTTTAATCTATATATATAATAATGCTAAATAGGGTCAAAAGTCTGAACACAGAAGATATAAAAAAAAATTAAATCCATAACAGAACACGTTTCAGCAGTTGTTAGAATTTTTGTATGGCTATCTATTTGTCTGTTGCTTTTGCTGTCGCATAAACGGATGAAAGTATTATCATGATTTTTGGTATGTAGGTATGTAGGTAGGTAGTATGAGGTCTTAGAAGTGTCATAGGCTATTTTTATCTCAAAATAATGCAAAAGAAGCCGCGTGCGTCCACTAGTTAGCAATAAGAAAGAAGAAGTTAGCAATATTACAGGTAGAATTAAAGCTTAAATGTGTACAAATTTATGAAGGATTCTTCTTCTACTTATCGGATGAGAGTGGCCTAGTCTGGTGTCGACAGTTAATCAAGCGCCCTAAAGGCCTCTGACATGGCTGCCGTACAAACAGCCGGGACCTAGAATTCAACGTGTCATCCGACCAAACAGGAGCGCCCAGAATGGGAAGTATTTTTATATGAAGGTTTAGTATTGAAAGATAAAATATTTTCAATAATGTTAAAAGTTTTTTGTATGTATCCACAATAGATTTATTTCATTAGTAATTTTGGTTTCTAGTTGCGTTTATGGTCAATCAAATTAATAACATGATTAACAGTATCCTTTTGAGGAAAATAAACTATTAAAAAATCTAAAAAGCTAAGCTTCAATAATAAGTCTTCATTCCAATTATATCGCTACCAAAAACATTTTTCCGTAGGCGGTCTATAACAAACGATGACTTAATCTTGTAATCTAGTATCATCATGATCATCATCAGCCTAATGGGACCCACTGCAGGGCATAGGCCTCCTCCCTCTTACGCCAATACTCCCTGTCTTGCGCTGTTCAGACCCAGATGTTAAAAACAAAAACAGTATGACAACCTAGTAAAGTAACTATAAAAAAACATGTGAATTGTTAATATTTAAGTGAAAGTGGAAATAGAAAATCTTTAATGTCGTATAATTTAGTTACGGTACGCGACAGACAGGCGGACAGATAAATATGTAGGCAGTTTTATGTGAATGTCTAAGGATTTGATTTGATTGGCCTAGATAAGTAGATACTTACTACATATTTAGGTTGTTTTAGAGTTTCATATTTGGTGGAAGCATCTTTTATACTCAATTAGGTGTTTTATAACTTTGTTGTTCAATTTTATCTACTCAAACTTATTTATAGCCTCAGTAAAAATGCTGTCATGCATGTAAATGTAATTAAATGTGCATGTCAAATCAATAGCCGATGATAAGAAATAGTAAAGTTAATTTTGTTAAAAAAAAACAAAAACCTTTGAATGACGTGATTATTACTGAGGTTCAGGACTCCCAGAAGATTTGATTTACAATTAGATGAGTTCTCATCATCAAGGTTTAAGGCCCACAAAACCAAACGATGTGATATCAGTCGTGGAAGGACCTGTACACCCACCATGATGTATTTGTTATCATACTAAAATATTTATTGACATTAATAAAAACGGGTAACAATAAGTTTCATAAAACCTCTGGCCTTGTGCTAGTCGTGAGACTGTGACTTATATTACGTCTAGAATTAAGTACTAAGTATTACGATAAGTTTGTAAATAATTAAAGGTACATTACAATATAAAAATACTCGAAAATTTTTGTCGTAATAAAATAACTTAAACTTTTCTGTTATGTACTCAACCATATACATATTAACACTGCCAATAATTTAATTTTATAATTTGTAGAATGTGCTAAATTAATTTTTATTATCAATTTTATGTAACATGTACACAAATAATATTTCTACTGGGAAGGACTAGGTACCAAGATACAGGCTAACGCCTAGTTTGCTATCTAGAGCCGCCACTTCATATATGTACTTACATTTTTTCTACATCAATAAATAATTTTGAATTTTGTTTTTTATTAACCTTATTTACTAACTACTCATCACGTATAAGATAATTGCAAAATGCATTCATTCAAGGAAGTCACAACGAGGAATACGACTAAAGTAGTAACAAGTCCTGGAAGCATCTATCTATAAAGCATCAGTTACGAAACATACCAAGTAACAAAGAAAGCTTTTGTCTCACCGCAACATGTATCGTAAGCTCCGCAACGTACGTAAACTTTCATTTAGATTGAACTTCGGAACAATTACCTAAATGGAAGGTACATTGAACACGAACTGATAAAGAGCGTTGTAGTCGGATGTGAGTGGATTGGTTGATGTGACAATACACAATAATTTTTATTCGTGTATGTTGGTGTTTTCAATAAAGTGTTATCTATCTCCACATTTTTGATCGGTTTAACATAAAAGGCTTTTTATCTGGCTAAAAATATTATGACTTGAAATGGAATCGGATGAAATTAAAAGAAGAAGTAAGACTATAAGCATTGTTTGCATCCGAAATTTTGTATTTAACCAAAAAAGTTACTTAATGTATAGGAAATACATATTACCCAATCGCTGCTATAAGATATTAATTTTGAAATTTCTTTTTCAGATCAATTCTCGTTATTTAAACTACGTTACATTTCAATTTTTCACATTCACACAAAACAATATCATAAGAGTTCAGTTACCTCTGTATAATTATTATTGCTTTGATTATAGTAATAATAATTACTACATACAATATAATATAATATAATTATTACAACAATAATTATTACTACAATTATTGTAGTAGGTAATTTATGCCCAAAGAATATTACATAAGTTAAAAAAACATAGCTTCTTTGTAAATAATACGTGTGTGTGTGTGTATTTGTTCAGTCACAATCATTTGCGGATGTTTCCCAAAAAAAAAAAAACGTGTATCTTGAACATAGTTTTTCAACAAAACATAAATGCTAGTAATAATTTTGACAATAACTTAATGTAAATTAATAATCATCATTATCTGCCACGTTTAAAAACTCGAAATAAGTGCGTAAATAGATGTTCCTTCAAATGCTATTTAAGCCTAAGTTACTATAAACTTGGCTCATATCAAATAAAATTTAATAGGATAAAAAAAAATTAACGCCTCTGGAGATAGTACAAGCAAAAGCATGCATCGTGAAGAAACAACTTTTCAAGAAAGTGGAGAAATGCTTTCACATTTCCTTTGGAAGGAATTGCGTTTATAAAACATCAGGCGTTATTATGAAGTATACACTATACAATGAGACAGATATTATATGATTCATCCCTACAAAATCTGAAGAATGGGTGTCTAGACTGTTTTTTTTCTACGTGGGTTAATTAATTCTTCTCAATTCTTTATAGAATTTTAAATGACACGGTAATTTTTTTCTAAGATTTTTTCTAATATTTTACTTGTCATAATGTATACTCTATTATCTGTGAAGTGGCTTCTTGCAGTCTTATTTTCATTAATTTGGCATATAATTATTCTTTCATATCAATCGGATATCCTGTTCTTCATGCCAGATTTAATTCAGAACAGGCCAGCCATTAGAACGTAAAGACCGGCAAACACTCCTGTAAACAAACCCTTATAATATTAGTGACATGGGATAGTATGGGATTGGATACGACGAAATAAAAAAAAATCTGTAGATGCTGTAGATGATGATGATGTGTTTCAGGTATATTTCAGCTACGGCAAACGCATTCGCGGGAAAGTTACTGATGCAACCTCATCAATTCGTGCCTGAAATAGTGCACTAATCACGGATTTTTGATGGGAAGTAGATTGTGAATTCCTCCTTACTTCGTATTCCTCATTACTGAGGGGACCTCACTGCCGTGCTTGACAATCAACTGGTATCTACCATTTTTATTTATTTAAATTAGTGTTGCCATTTTTTCATGTGGATTTGTCCCCTATATGATACACGACTGTACATAAGCAATATTACTACCGTAAACCTAATTATCGTTACCTAACAGTGAATCGTGATTTTGTGAATGAATGCGGTTTGTTGATCACAATTTTATAATTGTGAACTTCTGTAATAAATAAACATATATTCTGTAATATGTTGTAAACGAATTCGATTTGATTTCCAGATTTTACTCTCATTTTTATTCAAAGTTAGCAAGCTAGAATCAAACCAAGTTTTTTTAATTAAACGGGCCATTACATTGTCAATGGTGGGTGTTGTAGCTATGATGACTTGATTTTGTAAGAAATGATTAGAAAATAATCTGTGTGTATCTTTTGACCTAAGATTGTGTAGAAATTAGGTAAATCTTACATCTATAGCAAATTTTTAAGAAGAATAAATTTGATGACTATCTGATTATTTCAGCATTTTTTTTGTTTTAGAGATTTTTTTTATAAACATAAGTAGATACTTAATTTAATGTAATATGAAGAATAAAACAAAGCAAATAATTTTTGGAATGCAGTTCATTTTATTGCTAGCAATAAATATAATAAATTACCTTACAGTAAACTCAGTCACACAAAACAAAATAAAAAGTAATATACAAACTCAAAATAAAAATATAACAAAGAGATATTGCACAATACATAAAATTATATAAAATAGATACACAGATATATGTATATGTAAAACAAAAAAACTAAAAAGTTATATATAAGAGATCATACTTATGTAAAGCGTCATAAAATACACAAATACGTCAACATAAATTATTTAAATGATATGTATAAATACATAATGTATAAAATAATAAAAAATAGAAAGTTTATACAAACGTAACGAACATAGAAAGTTGCCTCGAAAATATATACTAATAAGATAATAGATAAATATTCATATCGACCCCGTTGGGCCCGAGAGATATTACATAAAATACCCGTAAAGTATAATACTTTCAAATGATAAAACTAAAAATATATACAAAATATACAACAACATTAATTAAAAAATCGAACTAAAAAGATTGGTAACCAAAAAGTTTCACACGCGCGCTAATAAATTAGAAAATTGAATAAGTTAATTGACCGTGGGTATATCGTTGAAAACCGTGGAGGTTTATCATTATTTTTTGGTGCTAGCTTAGTTAGAGTAAGCTGAGTAGGCGAGGCTGTTGCCTTCCTTCCTGGAGCGAGACCAGCCGCCTTCCCAGCCATGGCCGTGCTCGACATGGCCGCCATGCTCGGAATGGGGCTCCCATCCGTGGGAAGGAGCGATCTCCCAGGTCTCTTCTTGGTGGCTCTTCTTGGCAGCGAGCAGAGCCTTGATGATGGCAATGATCTTGATGATGAAAGCGACCTTGGCGAGGAGAGCCAGTTTGAAGAGGGAAGCGGCGATGACCAGGAGAGCGAGCACGACTAGAGCGACAGCCTTGGCTTTAGCGAGGATCATGAGAGGGATGAGTACCTTCAGCTTCTTCTTCAGCTTCTTCTTCTTGCCACGGCCCTCATCGACTGGGAAGTAAAATATATTATTATATTATTATATCAATATTATATTATTAGTGGTGGTTCTAATGGTCAAATGGCGGACTAAACAGTGTCAGGTGTGTCGTTACAATGGATGGTAAGTCTTGTAGGTTACATAAGAATGGATAGGGTACTCCTATTTACAATAGTGACGTGGAAAATAAAAATATATTATAAAAATCGACCCAAATCCATTAAAAAAAAATTGCTGAACTAGAAGAGACAACATTTAGTTTCCAAATAAAAATTGTTTTAAGCTAAGCTAAGCTAAGGCCAAAGCTACATAAAGCCCAATTAATCTCAAAACTTTGTCAAAGAAGTAGGTTTTGTTGCTTATAAAACTCACCTTCGTTGATAGCTCTGGATTCAGACACATCATCGTCTTCGCCGCCGAAAGCCAGTTCAATATCACCAGTCTCCATGATGTCAGAGGTGCTCTTCCAGAGCCTTTCAGCGACCTGCTTCTTCCTGAGATCAGCATCATCAGACAAGGGTTCGAAACTCCTGGACTTCCTAGGACCGTTGTTGAGGAGAGTGACTCCGTTGAACAGCTTCAGAGATCGGGATCCTTCGAGCTTCTGGACTGTCTCCAGAGCTTGTTCCTGTAGGTAGAGAAGGGGATGTTTAAGATTTTGTTAGTTATTATTTGAAAAAATAAATGAAATTGATATGTTTGGATGTGGATTAGATTGAAAATGTAATTTATAATTAGAAAAAAAAATTAAAAAGCCAGGTGATTTTAATAAATGCATAAAGCACAATTTAGTAAAAACTGATATTGAAATGCTAAGAAAAAAAATCTAACTATCAATCTTCGTATGAAACAATCAGTAGGCAATAGTTATAATGCCACATATCGGTAAATTAATTAGCGAGTGTGATCATTAAACCAATTATTGTAAAGAATAAGTCGAACAAATCCACTGCAGCACCCAACCGCAATACTACATTTCAGTAAACACTTTGATTCGTCACAGATCCAAAATCACTTGTCACTTTCGGAGCACGCCTTTGCCACAAACAGTCCCAGAAATCCCGAAATTCACTGCATTTGTATTCACTTGTACACTTCGTACCTTGAGACAAGAGACTGCATCGTCTCCGTCCACACAAGCTTTGACGTCATCAAAGACGTTGGAGACGGGATCGTCATTGGATCCCACCGGGGTACTGCTGACCACAGCCACCACACACAGAACACACACAAAAATCTTCATTTTGAGTCACTGCGTCCAAGATCGATCGAACTGTGATGACCGCTTGATCAGTAACAGTTTTTTATCTAAATAACCCCCACTCGGTTTTTTGGCCAAATTAACATTTTAAACTCATATAGCGTCTCAACAACACTATGCCATAGTGCGTGTCACAGTTATACATTCATTAATATTAATATTTTCGGATAGTTCACGTTTAGTTTTACTTTCTTTTGGATGGTTTATACCGTATGTGACACTTTTTTATGTTATAGATTGAAGGGTCAACTTTCTCTTTTTAAGGTTTTGAGGTGACAGACTAGTAATGTATATCTAATAGGTTTATGAGATTAGCATTGGGGACTTCTAGGAAAAAGGTGTCTCGTACCTTTTCAATTAGTTTTTGGATATTTTAATTATGATGAAATCGAGAGTTATTGTTAGAAAGCCTCTAATTAACTTCGAAGTTTTCTGCAGTGGAGTTGAAACCCGATATCTCTAAACTGGTTGAGCAACACTCAAAGTTCAATCTCCTAGAGTATGTAAATCTCCCATGTAATTTAACGTATTTCTGTCTATTGCCTGTTTTGATTTTACTAACGAATGTATGCAACATGAGACAATTTTTATTGAATACTTTAATTGTTACTACTTAAGTTTATACTTCTACTGAAAATCTAGATACAACATAAGTATTCCGTGATTATTGGTATAGTGGAGTGAAATTAAGCCATCAAGGTTTTGAATTAATCTCTTAATAGCAATACAATAAGATTTAAAATGACTACATGACTACATTTGCACTCGTTTGTTAAAGACCATTTGATAAAACATCTGATTACCACATAAACTACCCTCTATTTATAAAACTGTTCTAAATTTGATATTATGTAGTTGATCAATGTTGAGTTAGTTCCTTCCTATTTAAAATTCTCAATCTGTACAAGCACAAACCACTTATCAGTTAATCTCTGATTTGTTGATCTATAGGTAAGTATAAACGATTCTGTACAAGTCAAAATAAACTACCGTTATGTAACTACCGTTTTGAACCACGACCTACCTATGTATTTACTCGTATATATGCAGTCAAACTATTGAAAACCCAAATATTCTTGAAAAATAATTTTATTAAAACAAAATCATCTGAGATATTGTACACACGGCCACACATATAAATAGCAATCACACGAATAAATAAACACTCATTCACTCATTATTTGGAAATTTGGCTGGCGTAGGCCAGGGACGCTGCATCATCGGCCTGCCTGCTCCATCCGGACTGAGCTGGTTGGTAGTTGTACCCTGGGTGCTCTTCGTGGTGATGAGGGGCGGCGTAGCTACCAGCTCCTGAGGAGTTGTTCTTGTTGAAGAGTTTTCTGATGAGGTTGATAGCGTTCATGGCGAAAGCGATCTTGCCAAGGAAGACTGCCTTGATGGCGACGATGGCGATGATTCCGAGGAAGATTGGAATGAGGGCGGCCATTTTGAGCTTGAGAAGGAGGAGGAGGGGGAGCAGCTGCTTGATCTTCTTCTTCTTCTTGCCACGGGCTGGAATAGAAGAAAGGGAGTATGAACAATCTGCTGCATGACTTTTTTTTTGTTGTTCCGTCCATACTTCCTCCGACAATCAGTCAAAGACATTGCTAGACTAAACATATTGCTGCATGACTAGTGTGATGGTCTTGTCAAGTCACTTAAGACGGATTTTTGACCTAGGACTCTTCTAAAATGCAAGTTGTAAAGGTGAGGAAAAGATGGTTTTGAGTGACAAAAGCGCTGAAGATGACCTTAATAAATTCAAAATGCTTTCACGTTCATTATGCCTATAACATTTCAATAAAAGTTTAAACACAAAAGAGAGCTTGGTATTGCTCTATCTGTTGCGCTGATGTGACTTATACACAAAGAATTGAGATGAATGATAGAATGAGTCATTTGAGCAACAATATAAAAATACCTATACAATATATGAATAGTGTTAAGTGTATTAAATAATGCTTAATGCAGGCTGGTCAGTATCAAAATGTCGATCATAGTTTGTGTCCAAAACGAAATGTGCTGAGTCATACAGGACTGTTTATGAGGTTCAAGTCGAAGATTGCTGATTGGTCAAAAGATATTAATAATTGATGTTGTGAATTATTAGTTGAATAATAGTAATCTAACATAAAATAATTGCTGCTCTAAATAGTTCGGTATGGGAATTTGTGTTTTATGAGTACTTTTAGATTGTGACCGGGGTCAGATCTGATTTATACTAGATAAAATTGTATGTCTGTTTTAATGATAACTCAAGAAACATAACTTATAATTTTAATAACGAGCTGAACAGTTCCAAGTTGAGCTTTATTGTGACTATTATTCAACACAATTTGTTTATTTTTCTAAACACGCAATCGACCAATTGTCAAGTCTTTAGGACTTCGTCATGGTAATTAAATTGCCATAAAGGGCTGAGTCCATTTATGTATACAAATAATATGTTAAGAAGAGAAAGTTTGTCGTTTGTCTTGAGATGTATACACATACATACATATACATACATAGGTGCTAAGCCATTGTTTGGGAACCTACATACATAGCTTTCGGCTTAGACCTAACGGACAAAAGGCTTTTGTACTTGTGAATGAAGCCTAGGCGTTAAAGTGTTTATAGTATTTATGGTCTGAGGTTTTCAAGATTTATTTTAAGTGTGTGGTTTATTTAGAGTGAACGGTTAAACGAAATATTCTAAAGAAATTTGTCGAAGACACAATGTCACACGGTACTCTAAGTTGGGATAGTGCTTAATTGTGATACATTAACGCATTAACACGAGATAATGGATTCTAGAAGATTAAAAGTGAGAGTAAAACTATCAATTCTGTTCTAATGAGTACCCTAAAATATAAGAAGCGTTTTACTCTAACCACTAACGCTTAATTGAAGACTGCTTTAACTAATTCTTCTAATGTATGTGTTTGATTTTAATAAAATCAGATTGTTGCCACATACCTTCCTCATCCAGACCCCTGGATTCGTTGTCAGTGAGGCTCAGTTGAAGTACGTGGTTGTCCAGGAAGTCAGAGACATTATCAGCTATTCTCTCTTCAAGCTGCAGTTCCCTCGCTTTAGGCTCCTCAGCTAAAGGCTCGTAGCTCCTTGCAGATCTGGCTGAACCAGTGTTGATGAGGCTCATGCCTTCGAAGATGTCCAGGTTCTTGGAGACGGCTAGCCTTTCGGTGAACTTGTAGGCTTTTTCCTGGAAGGAAGGGCAATATGAATATTCACGGTTCATTAATTTTTAATTGATAATTTTGTATAAATATGCAGAATTGATGTTTGAGAAGAAATTGGCTATGGTTCTGTGTATTAGTACACGAAACCGAATTGATTATCAGATATTTTCGGATAATTATTTAAAAACTACAATCACACTTAACATCAAGCTGATTGTTGTCATTTTTTTTTTCTTTATGAACAAATCTACTAAACGCAAATGAATGGTCAAATTCTAATCAATCACTACAAAGCATCACTAAATTTTGAGTAAGTATTTTAAAATTGCTTGATTTTAAACTTTGTCACCAATTGATTAAAAAACTATGCAATTATTGGCAAATTCACAATCACTGCAGCTCCCATTATCACATCACTTCACTATCACAGTTCCATAAACACCACAATTTATTCACCTTTAAGCACAGAGTGGTATCTGTTTCCACACATTCCGAGATAGCACCGACAAGATTTTCGGAAATTCCATTTTCCTTCACTGGTCCGCAGCTAACACAAGCCAAGAAGGCCACAAAAGCTATTTTCTTCCACATATTTTCTTATTGTATTGTACTTCAACTGCCAACGCTTGGCAACTTATGATATTTTTCCAAAATACTGATGGATTATATCCTTAAGCCCCCACCAAAGTTTTTGACAATGTGACGTAAAGTGTGTGTGCACACTCTGACGTCCCCAAGTAACTGATGGCAGATCTACGAGGTAAGGATAAGTAGAAAAATAAATATTGGTTCTTAGAAAGCGCATTTACGTTTACGACATGGGTATACTCTTACGGCGCGTGTGAAGGTGCAAATGAAACGAAAGAAAAAGTGTGATACTTGTTTGTTTGATTTTTCGTAAGCCTATGCAAACTCCGGGTGAAAATCAATGTCGTAACAATACGGTATGCTCACAGAACATTTTTGACGTCTAATCGCGAAACACGTTAAAAAAAATATTTTAAAATTATTTTTAATAAATTGTGCAGTGTTGCATGAATCTATCCTAATTTGATATGTAGCTATTTTATATCAAATCTCTGATTCGAGGTCGAGTAGAACCGGAACTGGTAAGTATCGAGCGAGGAACTCAAACTTTCTGTCGCATCATTACGAACTAGACGTCCGATTACTGTTTTAACGAATTTTATACAAAAAAAAATAACTAAAAAAAAAACTAAATTGTTTTGGTAGCTTGTTAAAGGGAGTGTAAACGGACTTTTTTCTTCTAGTAAGTGTGATAAATGAGTAGTAGTATTGTAAATTTTGTTCAATCGTGTTAATATATAAAGCTTTATTCCTGTTTTGATAGTAAATTTTTCATTATCGTTTTATATATATGAAAAGTATCACATGATAAAATGTATGTATAGTTTAAAATTTTACCTTTGTAGTTCAATTTAAACTGCAGGTAATGTGAGTCATGTTCCTGTTTTTTTTTATAATAAAGCAAAAGAAAATTTGATATGTAATTTTTAAGTTAGATATTTCAAATCTTTTTAAATACCGCTCGTATTGATTCTATGGTAATTTATTCAGTTAGTTGTTTTACAAAAATAATAATTCCCATTTATTTAATAATGTTATACTTCCGCTACAATAAATTAATAAAAAATAAACAGATAAGAACCTACTAAGTTTTATGAAATCAGAATGGATGAATGATAAGTAAGTACTAATTTTATGTGTTGTGGCAGATTTTATGTTTCATTATGTGATTGTTGTTGTTATTGGTGTGTGTTCTGAAAATCTGTCACAATAAATGTTTTCTTTCTTTCTTTTACTCGTAAATAAAATCGTTTAAAATACCACTGTTTTTAGCGTCATTACATTTGACCACACCTTGCTTGATGATAAGCGGTATTGTGACCTACCAAAAACCTGATACCCTACCTTGCTACCGAATTTCATCTTAATCGATTCATCCGTTTGAGCGTGACCAACATGCTATAATATATGCATGTAATAAGCAACCTTAAAGCCCTGTTAGAGTCCCTTTGGGTGGCTGGAAAACCGTAAACACTAAATTAAGCCACTCTCTTGCAGACTAACTAACAGACTATTAAATTTATCTTTCAACTTTTGTTGCCGTAATGTTCGTATACTACATTTTATACATACTAGTGGACGCCCGCGGCTTGGCTCGCATTATTTCAAGATAAAAAGTAGCCTATGATACTCCTAAGACCTCATACTACCTACATACCTAAAATCATTATCCGTTCAGCCGTTTTTGCGTGATGACCATTTAAATAAAGAGACAAACCGAGACACAGTTAAACAGACAAATAATCTAGAAATTATTGAAGTGTGACTTGCTGTCAATACTAAGTTTAAATATTTGGAGATATGACAAACATTTTTTTTTTTAAATATCTTCAATGTTCAGACTTTAGACCTTTTTCAGCTTTATTATACATACATGTACGTATACATACGTACATAACTAACTTTAAAAAAAAGTTAATCAGTCGTTGCTTTAGTTTTCTAAGTATGTCAAATTATTATCAGACAAATCAGTAGGTATCCATCCTGACGTAACAAATAAAGTCAACATGTCTAGGTCAATGCAAAAGAATAAAAACGATAAAATAATTGTTTGCAAGTGTCATAATGCTGATGTAATGCTGCTTGCATCGTAAGGAGAAAGTACGTGAGTACATTCGATAACTAGTGGTGGCCGGTGTGGTGATCAATTCAATTCACAGCCTTTATTTTTCATAGAAAAGAAAAAGTGAAAAATCTTTTATTTGCACTTAAACATGATGTCATTTTCACAGTTACAAAGGTTTCTAGATTATAATATGGATTAATCAACAAATAGGAACTATTAATTTGAGAACATTTAAAAATCAATTTTGGTTTTGGGTCTTTTCTACTGCTTTACGATTCCCTGTGTTGCAGAAGACAGACAGAAAAATAGGTATATGACTATGTATGTTACTTAATTTTTCATCCTTTTACTATATTTTTATGTCCTAGTATCATCTGTTTCGGACATTATAATTTGGCTTTTGATACAAGTCTAAATGATTACTTTTCATAGTACTGATTTGAAAAATTACCTTCTTGGATTAAATCATATACCCAGGTCTCTTTCGGTCAAACACTACGTGTATATTATTCTCTAAGTAGAAACAGTAATCAGTTATAATCATTAAATTTATTGTTAGTAGAATACACAAACATCCATCATACTTACTCCTTTATTAGTGAACAGTGATTCATATAAGTAGGTACCTTTTTATTAAGGCGTGAAACCTTTTTTGGGAATACAACTTAACCTTCTGAAAATTTCGTTTGCTTTTGCACATAATGATGATCATAAAATATGTACAATGGAAGTAATTAAAAATTATTCTAGCGTATTAACTTTCTTTGATGTAGGTCAAAATTAGATCAGTCACCTCATATTTTTATATTCATTCTGATAGATTTTGTACTTGTAAAGTAAATCCTTATAACCACACTCAAGGTATCAATTAAGGAGTTTACAAACAGCTTTGGGGTACTCTTAGATGGCTTAGCGACTGTCGCACTACATGTGACAACCAGCCAGTAGGTATTACGAGAACCATTTAACCAATCTGACTCACGGAAGCGCCTATATTAACGGAAGACTAGCGCTGGTTGCTGCCACATAACCAGCATTATGCAGATTTTATGTTTGTTTGTTTATTATGTTTTTACTTGTGTTTGTTTCTATGTTAAATCTGCCACAATAAATGTTTTCTTTCTTTCTTTTTTTAAATGAAATGCCACTTTTTTGGTCACTCATTCAAACAGTCACCGCTTCAACACTCGCTTAACTTTCATGATCGCGTGCGAATACCTCCACAAGCTGAGCTACGAGCATACGTGCTAAGCATCTGCATCTACATTTAGATGGGAAAGTTAGACAAAACATCCGGGAGTCGAGAACAAAGTGCTGTCGCAGGGCCGCGGCAATTTGATTTACAATCGACGTACAGTGCTATATGGATACAGATAGACAGATAGAAAACACTTTAATATAAACACCAAAAACAGGAAAAACACAATGAAACATACAAACTTTAAATTAATGTCCTAATTGGCGACATTATCGCTCAAAGCGATCTCGCCCAGGTGTATAGGATACAATACAATACAACGGTATTGTACACCTAATAAATTAATACAGAACAATTTAAAGAAACATTTACTTAAACTGGAGAGAGCATAGAGAGGCATTTGCCCAGCAGTGGTACGAAACCGAGTCTTAATAACAATAACAGATACATAGGAAATCGCTGCAGCAATGCTTAACATCAAGCAGGCTGTAGTTAAACGCAAATTTTCTTTCAGCACGTTTTTTTTCAGGCTAGGTTTTGAATAGGCATATTAAAACTTTTTACCGATGACTGTAAAAAAACTATTAAGTACTGACATTGTTCTTCGCCAGCCAGCTTGAGGCAAACAAGTTGATTCTGTAAGATTTCAGCAAATTAACGCCCGACTTATCTACTTATGGCTTGCGTTAGACTATAGCCCGCCTAATGTTAAGCACCGCCAGTATTCTATTTGATAATCATAAAATAAATCTATTAGCTCAAGTTTTGAAGATTCCAGGATTGTAATTCTTTGTAAACTAGGTAGTACTTAAATAGACGATTTCGATACCTATCAAAATTAACCACTAACTTAAATACTCATAAAATTTTCACTTGACTCATACTTTTATACTGCCCTCAAATTATACTCATCTGAACCTGAGGCAAAAGCCTCCAGACATTCCGGAGTCGCTTGACCCAGTTAAGGGCCGCAGTACCACCACACATACACACACACACACACATATTAACACGTACGTAACGGCGCACGATAAGAAAGTACGATGAGTCAGTGGGAACTGTGACCTTGAATTAAGGTAGTTTGGGTGAGATGCGCAAGCGCATACGGTTTGAGAATTTTTGTTTTATTTTATTTAATATAAGTACAAAGTTTACAAACATAAAAGTTATTTATGATCGCCAGTTCAACTGAAACGTTACCTACAAAAAATTACAATCTCGATGGTCAAATGTGGAACAGGCCTGCATACAATAACTTTGATATATCTAAAAAAAACAGTATTAAAACCAGTATCTTGCCAAATACTAAAATCCAGTTTTTTTTGGCCCAAGAATCTGTTTAGTTTTCTTATTGAATTAACGTATCCGCGACGTTATTATAGCTGAAATAGTTTTTTAACCAACAATGCCAGTGATAATCAGTAAAACTTATTGCAGCTGTAGATTTTCATATAATTTATGTAACGATTGTCGAATAAGAAATAAAAACAATTATCATAGCTGGGATAGGTCCACAGCTGAATTGTTCGTAAATTGGATGGTTTGAGAAGTAATAATTTACGACGACATCTTATTATTCAACTTCAAAGAATCTTTTTCTTATTTTTTTTTTTCATTTCTAATACACCTAATGAGTTTACTAAATTTAGTTTTTTTTAATAAACCTTACGTTTTTAAAGTAGATAAGTGTTTGTATAACAGTAGCAAAGTGGTTATGATCATTAGATTTAATTAAAAATACCAGTCCGTACGCGTCACCCGCAGCAGGCATGCAAAGAACTTTCTTGAGCCGCGCCCAAACTATAACGGAACACCTGCCTGATCACACCTTGTGTAATAGGATATCCGTTACAGACATACTCACAGACTTTTATATACATATATATTGTATAAAAATAAATAAGATTGTAGGAGATTACAGAACATTGATAATAGTCACGCTCCATTAGGTCCTTTGCTTATTATCAGTCAAACTATGGCCAAGTGCAAACCCGTACTAGTTTAAAAAAAGAATTCTCAAATCCTTCTTTGGTGTTTAGACACATGCCATACACAAACATTTAAGACCTACAGTTTGATTCCCTTGCTTAGAAAAAAGCTAGGACCTACAATTTTACATGACACAACTGTATGTATGTACTGTAAGTTTTTTTTAACATTTGTAATCGCAGGTTACCTCTTCAAGGTACTACATAGGTACCTACTAGGAGCCTACATATGCGATTGTCTCCAAAACATATGTAAGTATCACAATATTGTATCCTTCTACCATCACCATGTTATTAAAATTTAATAAAAAATTAAATTTTTTACATCTAATTACTAAGTAGATAAAGATCAACAAATTATAGGTATATTTTTGTATCACTACAAATGGGGAACATGTATATCTAAAATGCAAGCTCCTGCTTAGTTTAGATATGCAGGTCTGCATAAATAGCTTAATATTTAAGAAAAACTTGTAGCTATAATGTTAGAAATTGTCCTAGTCCTAAGTAATACACTGTAAAACATTTTAACTGTTACAAATTAAAAAGATTTTTGTTATATATTAAAGCGCCAAGTTTTTTTTATAATACACTTTAGTCCGACAATTCACTATCAAATCACCTTAGAATACACAGGCATAAACATAACAGTGGTTACAGTCAAGCTTGTACTAGCTTGGACTTGAGGGCTAGTAACATAGGTTTGATTAGTTCCTAAATCGTATCGAATTCTTTTATCATCGTCATAATCATAATCATAATCAAAATATTCATTTATTCATAAATACATCATATTCTTTACATAAAATAATGTTCATGTTCATTATACATTCAATAAATATTAATATCCATGATCAGTAATTTACTATTCAAAAATCACATTACTGTAAATGATATTAAGAAAAGTAAAAGCATGCCAAAAATAAATTAAAAAAGTCAAAGTAGAGGGTCTAATCTGGATGAGGTCTGCACAAGATCGACGCAGATGGCACATGCAAAGGGAGGCCTATACCCAGCAGTGGTATCTCAAGCGCTGTGGATGATGATGATGATGATGATCGAATTCTTGACAAATTTCCCTGCAGACTTGTAGCTGAATAAGCTACTTTTCTTGTAATTATCATAGACACAATGGACACAAAACGTTTACTTTACAATCATACTGACATCTGTCTAAGAATTCAGAAAGCCAGAGAAATGATGCTATCTTTACTTCTCACGAATATGGTCCTATAATTAGATAAACATTGTTGGAGTTGTTAAAATATCATAAACAGCACGTTTATTTTGGCACATGTTTCTTACATTGGACTGTAAAATTGTGAGCTAATTATAGCTTGAAAACGGTTCTACAAATATGCAAAAAATAATTGAATGGTTTAACTGTGTATATTATTAGTTAAAGCACAAAATACAGAGTACGTAAGTAAAAGATCCTATCCTAGCCTAAGTACGAGTAATTGGACATAAGTTTTAGCTCTATGTGTAAATATCTTCAAGTCGAGAGTAAACCGGTTTCTTCTAAGCAAGCGTGCTAGATCGTAGATTATAACGTTGCTTAACATCAGGCAAGTTGTAGTCAAGCGAGAGCCTATCTCATGTAAAAAAAAACATAGATCTAATCAACATATTTTTATTCCAAATTTTTAGCAAATACCAACCGTGAAGAAGTAACTAACACACAAACAAGTTTTCATTGATGAGATACAATAATATTTTAATATCATCATCATCATCGGGTGCCATCTTCATGACGTTTGGAGGTCAATTGGCAAAATTTTCTGCCCTCCCATATTGTTTTAATATAGCGTCGTCTAACAGTCGAGTAGTTAAATAGTTTTCCATCAAACATGTTAGAATTCATAGCATTGAAACGGTCGTCACGACTGCAGCTTTGTGTATGTATGAATGTATGTTACATGTCTGTGGCTATCTTTTGTGCGATTTGTTACACGGTTACATGCCAATGTAAGACATTTCTTAATAATAACTAATATTAATAAATTAAACTTTTATTGGAAAATAATCACGACCGGCAGGACTCGAACCAATAAAAAAAAAAAACTTTTCTTCGAATAATATTCATGACTGTTCAATTCTCGTAGTTTAATATTATTCTGCCGGTATAAAACGTCGTGACGCTTACGAGATCCTTTACCTTCTATCTTCTCTGCGCTTCAGGCTCGTTTAGAGACCTACTGCAGAGCATAACACGTCACAGGTACTCCAACAAAACAATGTAATTTCTATTTTATAAGTAAAAACATGTACCTATGTAGATGTTAGCTTTTGTCAGAACAATAAACGTATTTTGTATTGTATTTGTATTGAAGATCGTGAAGATCTGTAGCTTTTGTCGTGAAGGAAGATTAAAAAAGACCTTAAAGGCTTGATGTTTTAAATTGCAGATATAATACCTCAAGTTTGAAGATGAGAACCTACTTAGAATAGCTATGTTAAAATTAAAATCTAAATATATAAAACTCAAAGGTGACTGACTGACTGATATAGTGATCTATCAACGCACAGCCCAAACCACTATACGGATTGGGCTGAAATTTGGAATGAAGGTAGATGCTATGACGTAGGCATCCGCTAAGAAAGGATTTTTGGAAATGACACTTTTAAAGGGGTGAAATAGGGGATGCAAGTTTTACTTCTTAATGCGAGCGAAGCCGCGAGCACCCACTAGTACATTATATTTATCATTCAGTTATTTTTCCATGACCACTAGCTTTGTATGTATGTCTGTATGTAGGTAAACTATATGTAAAGAAATGCTGTTGAGTGGCGAATGCTTTCTACGCATTTTCCATTCTATTGGCAAAGCCAATTCTATTGCGCTATTGCCTTTGTGAGCAAGCAATGTGAGGTTTACTTGCAAAGTAATATTTTAAGGGCTCGCCATACGGTTAGAAGATGTAAGAATACTAAAGCAATATTTATTAATATATCAACAAAAATTGGTCATACCAAATGTTCCATTTTATTGTTTTTATTTACTTTAACTTTGAGTATGTTATTAAAAGAGTTTTGTAAGAAAATTTACAAAATTATAAATTTAACTAACCTCAAATAAAATCATATTTAAAACTTGACAGTCAGTCATCTTTTTTCAGCTCACAGACATTGTTCAACGAAATATTAACATTTAAGCTATAGAGTGAATTACTTATTACAAACACCTTTAATCATGTTGTACATATACTTATTTTTAGCTTTTGCAAAGAAAATGTATTGTATAAAAAATATAAATAAAAAAATAGGATTTTTCTACCATCTTGATTATCTAGTCAAAATTTATTCAGAATGAGTTTGGTGTTGTATGTGATTTTTTAACATATTTAGAGCTATAAAAACAAGGAAAGAAAAACTAAACATTCTACTTCTAACTGCTACAAATAGGGGCACTTAGAAAATCTTTAGAAAAGCCTAAAGATAATCTAAGTGCTCCAGCCCACTACCAGAGGGCAGCGTGCCCAGCATACTGGCCGCATTACCACGCTGGATGGCAATGCTGATACGTTGAGCCAGAAAAAGGCCAGCATTTTGGTCATGCGTCGCGTCAACCAAGCGCTCCGAGAGGTTTTGGAAAATATAGAGCTTGTAGTGTAATATACATTCTAAAATAAATATATTATGTATATTAGTAGAACTGTTTCTGATTTGAAAAGATTGATAGAATAGTCATTAGTTGATTATTTTTTAAAACCAAATTATGTACCTACTTATATAAATTAATATTCAGTGTATTAATTCCTTATATTAAGTTATCTTGTTGTGGATTGGATGGTAATGTAATAAAAATCAGAAGTAAATATGAATTGTTTTAATGACTTTTTACGAGGATCCATCGTAAAATAAATTACTTAACTTAATTCTGTTATAAAAACATCGCCGTTTCGTTACATGTTCGTGAATAATTTACAACACTCATTTACACTCATATACACACCTTGATAGTAAACTAAAGTATACATAATGTATATAAAATAACTAAAACATAGGAAATAAAAATAATAAAATATCTTTGGGACAGAAACTTAAAAATATTTCGTCGTATAAATCATACTAGTATCACTGAACATATACATAATTATATACAAATATATGATAAAATAATAAATAGATAGATATATTAAAATATCACACAAAACATAAATATTTTAAAGACTAACTTTATATATCAGTCATGGTAACTAAAACTCAATAATTCTATGTATCATACAATAAATGTCATACACAAAATACTATAAAAAATATACAGAAAAATAATATCAAGATAGTAAGATAAACCAAAGAAAAATAGAGTAGAATAGATAATAAAAATGGATAACGTATACTACAAATATTTACGAGCATAGGAGTTGAAATATACATAAATGATAGATAGAAATTATATATATACTATCATAGAATACACAATATAAAACAATATATGTGCTATATATAAAAAAAAACAACTACAACGGTGGCATAAAAAAATACAAAAGCATGCACAAGTATAGAGAGTTTCAAATTGTTAGTCGCAATAAATTACTTACATCTAGAATAAATTAGGTAAGTATACGCTTATGACTGCTTAGCGTGCGCAGAGTAGACGATGTCATGGGCGTCTTGGGATCTGCCCCAACCACCGCTGGTTCCGCTGTCCCATCCATGGTGCTCCTCGTGAGCTGGCTCAGCCCATCCACTGGACTTGGACTTAGATTCGAGAAGTTTCTTCACAGCACCGAAAGCGGCGGCGATGAAAGCGATCTTTCCAAGCAGGTAGGCCTTGAAGACGGCGAAGGCGATGATACCAAGGAACAGAGGGACTAGAGCAGCGAGCTTGAGCTTGATCAGAGCCAGGATGGGGAGGAGCTTCTTTAGCTTCTTCTTCTTCTTGCCACGGCCTGGAAAGAGCAGAATGATGGTTTAAAATAAAAGTATGAGAAGATCAGTTGAGAAGAGAAGTTGTGGTTTTATTTGAATCATAAAAAATATACAACAAGACTGTTAAGTTCAAAATGTATGTCAAATTGTAAGCTCTAAACAAGTAGCGTTATTGTTCATTTCGTTAATGTCAGCATGACCAATGTTGTTTGACAACAACCATTTAAAAACAAAGCAGACATTGTGACTCCAACTGACCAAAGAACAAGTTTCAAAGCGACTTGTCATGAGTCAGTAATATAGGCAAGTATCTCTTAACTGTCATTGTCAAGTGAGTAGGATAATGAATAACTTGTGCATTAAACGATGCTTTTGTGAAAGTGAAACTTTGCCGCGTCATGCTAAAGGTCACAGAGACAAAAATGGTAAATGAAAAAGAATCGAAAGCCACGTTTTCATGAGTCAAAACCGCCCGCGGCAAATACCGGGAAGAGAAATTGAAGATTGAAATGTCAACAATGTCGATAACCAAAAACAACATCGTAAAAGACCAATAATACTAATTCGAGAATGGACAAACAAAAAGTAGAGGTAAATATTGAAACATTGTGACGTCACGCACGCAGTAAATAGAGAGTACATCTTACATCCTTTGAGTTATATAATGGCTCATGAATAAGAATTAGCGGAATTAGGAAACAAACTTTCCTTTTTAAAGCTTCAAGTACGAGTTATATAACTGAGTACGTGAAGTGAATTTGAAACTGGTTCTAAGTGGGACGCCTGAAGCCTTGAGGAGGACGGTTTTAGGCTTTCTATTGTTTGCTTGTAAATTTTAGGAAGAATGCTCGGTATTTTGGGTGTTCCTGACCTGAATATGTCAGAGTATATCATGTAATGCAAATCTATATAATAAGTAAATCAATTGTTTTACAAAACAAGTTGCTAAACAGAACAAGTTACATTGTTATGAAATCGATTCATTAACATCTTTGACTTATTCCTCTGCCTATATACTTTCAGTGAATAATTTTTTTAACACCGTACAACTTTCCATTTTTCTCACGTATCATTTTTCTTCACTTAACAAGTGACGGTAAAACGGTATCTTTCTATAGAAAGGTCAATCAATTCTTATAGATTTTTTAACAATGGGTGTCATTATTTATCGTGAACTATGACATTCCAATGGTAGTACAACCTTAAATGATTAAGGTTTGTACAGCCTACAGTGATGTACAGATACATTTTATTTTCTGTGTGGTTTTTCGATCTGTGATTTTGAGTACACATGTTTTTTTTTCTACGAACACCACTAGATTAAAATAAAGTAAATCCAAATGACAGTGGCATATTCTAGTGTGCCAAATTTATAAACTTTGAGAAACTCCAAATGCTAAAACTATGAAAAATATTACAAAATTTAGGTAGCGAACTTAATGTGAATAATTTCCCATTTTACCAATGTACAATAATGTACCAATGATATTACTATGTACCTATATAATCATTATTTTTGTATTAAATTTCCCGTCTGTACTATACCATGTATGTACATAAGTCTTTTTTCATACTATTGTTGCCAAGAATTTCACACGTACAAGATGACACATAAACTTTGATTTCAGCCGACAGATAAAATCAACGATTAACTTTCCTTTATCACAAGTTTGTGGCAACAATGATTAGTAGGAAAGTATGAGAATACTTTAATCTCTGCCTACTATCTCTACCTTTCGAGTGTGTGAACTAACAACTTGACATTCAATAGACAACTCATTATCAAAATACGTCAAATGTCAAATTATTCAACGTTAAAAGTACGAGTAAGTTTCTGTTGCGAGTGGCAAAGTCTAGTTAATATAGTTTTTCCAAGGGATCTCTGATATGGTTTTACGGCTACTGTGATGTGACAAACGTACGGTCTTTAATTTTGTTGTGTTATACGGAAGCACTCTGATGCATCCGTAAATGCTATTTTTCTTTTTTTTTATGTATTAATCCATGAACGATTAGCTAGATGTTGATTAGGTTTTTTATAAGTCCTAACCAAAAAAATAATGATTTCAATCTGGATTTATATTGCAATGAAATAATACCTTGTTATTACAAAAGACAATATAGTTAGAAGTTTATGAATTATTTTGTCAGTGGGAACATTCTTGGCACTTGTCTATTGACAAAACGGTAATGAGAAATCTGCTTGATGTTTGACATTACTGTTAGAGAGGTGGGTGGACAGATGGGATTTAATTCTTAGGCTTTTTATTTGAACAATGTATTGTTGTTTATTAAAAAACGCACTTTCTCGCTGTAGGTTAAAATAATATTATAATACCGTTATCATTTCTTGTTGTAAGTCTCAAAAATTAATGAATTGATGAATGAACCTTTTTTGTAAGTTTCAGTCTACTGATGTAGATTTTCGATAGCATTTACTATGAATTATTCTAATAATATGCAATGCAATATAAAATATTCTAGCCTTTTTATCTGCAAAGTGCCTCAGAACTATAGACCAACGAGTTAATATTATTAATAATATCTTTTATCTAACACTGATTTATATAATACCTCAATCATTCAATAGAAATATCCATAACTGAAGTAACTGACCGAATTATTAGTGTGGCTATTACTCGATTCGATTAACGCAAACTCTTATTATTTTATAGTATAGCGGCTACCATTTTGTTACTCACACTCAAGTTTATAAAGCCTACGTTGACAAAATAATGATTGGTTTATTGCTTGACCAGTAGAAGTTTTATTATTATTTTTCCCACAGATAGTACTAGAACATGTACAATTCGTATATTGGTTTTGCTTTATCAATGAGTTGTGTGGGTAATGAATACAGTTTTTTGATTATTTTTTACAAGAAATGGGTTTGCAATTGACCGTAATTCGCCTGATGGTAAGCAATAATTACGGTCTAGGATGGAACGTGCATGAACAACAACATGAGCGTGTGATTTTTTATCGTCTCTACGTTTATTTCTATACGTACGTTTGTAAGACGCTTTTTGTGTGTAAACTCCTTAAAACTTTACTAAGATAAAGAACCCAAACAATGGTAAAAAAGACAACTTCTGAAGAACATCCTTTGGATTCATCTTGCAGCTACAATTCAACCTACAGTGACATTTTAAGCTAATTCCGCCTCAAAAAATATTGTTCATTAATATCTCAAACAAGACAAGCGATAAACAAGATAAGGAGTATCGGCGTAAGAGGGTGGAGGCCTGTACCCTGCAGTGGGTCTCATTAGGCTGATGATGATGAATATCTCAAACTATACATACCTTCCTCTTCAACCGAGTTGTCTTCTTCGAAAGCCTTGGGCATCCTCAATTGCAGGGCATGGCTATCCAGGAAGTCTACCACATTGTCCAGGATCCTCTCCTCAACCTGCTGTTCCCTGGCCTTAGGGTCTACAGCCAGGGGTTCGTAGCTGCGAGCTGACCGAGGACTGCCGGTTCTGGAGAAGCTGATACCGTCAGCGAGGGTCAGGTCCTTGGATGAAGCCAGGTTGTCGGTCAACTTCATTGCTTTTTCCTGTTGAAGAAATTGGTAAGTAAGTATGTGTGTTTTGTAAAGTTTTTGTAAGGGCGTTGATTTGTTGGTGTTTGTCGTCTTTCCTAAAGTCTGGAGAGTTAAGAATCGTTTATGTTCAGATTTATCTTATTGAAATATGAATCAGAAGTTAAGTCAGATTCGATCACTTGGTAAAGAGATTTTGGTGGCATTTTCAGAGTTCAAAAGATAAGCAAATATTCTCCCATGTTTCTTGGTTGAATGAAATATTACATAATATATGAATATAACAAGTTTCAATGCAGTTCTTTCATTCCATAGCGTGCTGGTAAAATTACAAGAGCAATCCAGCTTTTTCTGCCTAAGATGCCCTTTGACCCACTTTTGCAAAACTAATCCAAACTACCCAAATAATTATTTGCCACTTGTAATTCCAGTGCAAACGCATCCTAAACCCCAAACCGTATCACAAAAATATTTGACCCAGGATTCGAACCCAGGACCATAAATCCAGGGTCAACTGCACTTTAACTGTAGGTATACAATCCATAGGGCACGACACATCACTTAATCACAAGCACTTCACTGCACACACCTTAAGACAGAGCATGGTGTCTGTTTCCACACAATCCCGTAGGGCAGAGATGAATCTCTCCAGCCCATCTTCCTTAGCCATGGGCATGGCAGAGGCCGCAGCCAGAAGACAAAACACCACGAAGGCTTTCATGTTGATGGCTAAACTCAAATTGTTGAGGATGCCAGTAAGACCGTCAGTTTTATTTTGCGTTCCCCCTCTCAACGTTTTCCATATGTCACGGAACAAACGCGCCAGTGTGCGTGGGGTCGAAAACTCAAACATGGCCAGTTGAGTATTAACCGTACTTAGCACGTCTTTGTGATATTAAAAAAAATAAAAAAAGTGTGTTATTAAGTTAGGGTCAGACTATGTTTGACTAGTTGGGAGTTTAGGCGGATTTTCTATTTTTTTATGAGTGAAATTTTTGGTGTGTTGACAATAATTGCTCGCTTTACTCACTGTTTAGATAAATGTGCAAATGATTGCATGAATAAAATAAACATTTTAAACTTATGGAGATTTTGAGAGAGGAACATTTTATTAACATCGTTTAAAATTTATGTGATATTCCAGTGAAATAGATTTTTTTTATATTAAGTAGGTCATCGTAATTACAGTCATAATGATTTATTTTTCGTTGTGAAAATGAATCCCTGTGGTACAAGGTGTTCTCTTTTTTATTCGCTATTATTAAAAAAACTGTTTTTATGACTCATGACTGATGCTTTAATAATTAAATTAATTAATACTATAAAAATATCGCATAATCAAACGTGTTTATTTTTTTTTCATAATTACGTAATTCAGTAAAACTTATAGCAAAGCGATGTGGGCGCCTGCGATACAAGTGTAAACTTAGTGCAGGGCTCACAAGAACTCTAACAAACCTTCCTAGGTAAAAAACCGTAACTCTATCTAAGTTTGTAAATATTAGTTTTTAAGGTTTTATGTACTACTTTCAGTCAATAAATAATTTTGTATTGTATGTTTTTTTACTATAAAATTAATAAAAAGTACATATTATATTTACAAACTAGAACTTAATATGAACCGTAAATGATAACATATTTTCTTAAAAGAGCATAATAAGCCCCTACCTGTACAATTTGTCTTTATATATACATGCAGTTACAGTTGTGGTGTGATCAAACACGTATCAAGTACTACTTATACCAAGTTAAATTAAATATTTAATTCGTTTTACAATAACTACCTAGGAAATTGTAGTTCTTTTCATATATTTTTTGTTGACATGTAATAATTTATTATGAACTAGTGGGTGCTCGCGGCTTCACTCGCATTAAGAAGTGAAACTTGCATCCCCTATTTCACCCCTTTAAAGTGGCATTTCCGAAAATCCTTTCTTAGCGGATGCCTACGTCATAACATCTACCATCATTCCAAATTTCAGCCCAATCCGTCCAGTGGTTTGGGCTGTGGGTTGATAGATCACTATATCAGTCAGTCAATCAGTCAGTCACCTTTGAGTTTTATATATTTAGATAAAGATTATTATGATTATGATTAATAAAGTTATGACTTCTTGCATTGCCTTAAAAGGGAATCGTAATGTAATGAGAATGATAAATCTCGGTACACAGTTTTGTTTCCGAGAATTCCGAAATAACAACACATACCAAACCAAATCACAAATTCACCAAATTAAAAAAAAAAAAGTATTACCTCTTGTTGAAATTAGGTAAAAAGCCTTGGAAGTATTCATATTAACTTATAACTTCATTCTCCTGAAATTGGTTAAACAGATAGCCTGTATGCATCATTTCATTTTGTTGACATACTCGTACACCGAGTTATAATGTAGTCTTCCTTTTTCTGAAATCGGTTAAACAAACTATACCATCAACGACATTCATAATTTCATTGACACATGCCAAAAACTGACGTCACCTCAACATCCTATTCGGCGGCACGATAAAGAGGACACTTCATTCATATATTCATACTACATTCATAACCAATCTTACGCAAAAACCCCATACATACTCTCAAGACATTTTTGGCATTCCACACCCCAAATTTCCGGTCCTTACGCATACACCCAGAAATTTCGTAAATTTGCTTTCTAAAACCAATCAGCAAACTTATAACATCTTCCACAGCTGATTTCCTATTATATCGACCCATTTGTATGCCGCATCAAGTGTTCAAATCACTTAACAGCTCTTTGTAAGTGTATTGTTTAAGCGAAAGTTCACGACGGAACCAAATAGCATATATAGTGTAGAATTAACGTTACAGCATAGTAGTAAATGGTATAAAAATCACTTTTAATTTCATCACGGCTGTAGTGACCCGTAAAATCTGATGTAACTGAAGCTTTCTTTGAAACATGAATAAAATTAAATTGCATAATTTGAATTTTAATGTTTTTTGTCGGCATTTATGAGTTTCCTTTCATTTCTTCGGTCGATGAGTGATTACTGTTGAGGCCTCCTTCTTAATCGAGCGAGTGAACGAAGTGGGCGAAGTAAATGGGACTTAAGTAGGAATAACTTTGTCGTAACTATGATTTTGTTTTTTTTTCATGTTACAATAAATGGTTTTTATTATTATTATTTTATTCATAAAAAGAAAAATGACATTAAAAGAAGAACAAAAATCCATCATTAGTTTACACGCAAACTTTTTTACTATTCATTTATCGTATTTAACGACAAAATTATACAATAAAAATGACTGAACGTGTTTTAGATCGCTGTGCAAGTGAGCTTTGATTAAAATACTTACGTCTGGAAAATTGACAAATTAGTTATTTTAGTCCAATAAAAAGGACTACGCAGATAAACGTTACTTGTATTGATAAAAGTAATATAAGATATTACTATCTGTTACTTTGCAATAAAAAAATAATATTATGATACGTCTACTGTTCCCTGAACCTCATATCTTTAATAAGAGTCGAATGAACAGGTTCCACATAATTGTCTTGTGCAATTTTGTCTGATCTTTTACCCGGAATGTCTGCCGTGGAGCTTTCTGCGTGACATTTTAACATACTTGCGGCTTGCACTTGACTTCGCTTTCGATGAACTTCGGAGGCTTTTGGAGGTTTATTTTTTGTATTTTATGTGTTTTCAATTTAAAAAATACAATCAATAAAATACATGAGGTAATATATAGACTACTTAGGTATTGATTTAGCCGTTACTTTTTAATTTTTTTAAAGTTCCTTATATTATTTCTTATTTTTGGAATTTTTGTCCATACTTGTACATTTTATGATAAATTTGGAAAGATACAATACAATACAATACAATATATCTTTATTGCACACAAGATAATTAAGACACCAACTATTTCAGATGTAAGAAACCTTAAAATAAATTATTGAGTAAATTTATATATACCTACTTATTAATTTTCATTACATTTTTCTACCGCATCCAATCTCAACTCATTCTATTTTCTACCACTATTCAACAAACCATTTCCATTTCTATTTTCATCTACTTAAAGACCCAAATCACTTGCTGGTTCTTCTCTAAATATCTTGGCTCGTCGGATGAATCTATCAACAGTTGTAGCAAATCATTGAATGTAAACTACAAAGGGAAGGTTTCTCTATTATGTGATCAAATACATGATGTATAAGATGTAGAGAGGAATTCTTTTTCTGTCAGTTGTATGTGACTAGACTAAGATATGATGAAAGTTTAGGTTTGAATGCTACTGGTGACTGGTGGTTACTATGAGCTTTTAAGTATGACTTTTTATGTAAGATAGGTTCATGATGGTTTAAACTCGCCTGATGTTAAGCACCGTTGCAGTATACGATATTATACTTGATAATAAAGAATATTTGAAATCAAACATACTATAAAGGATATGTCATGCTTGCGTTAAAAAATAATATTTATTTCACAACTTGAATACTAGCCAAATCCGGCCAAAAGTTTGGGAATTCGCACAGAATTTGTCCAATAAAGATCCAAACGTGTGTCTACCATAGTGATTTTGTAGGTAAAGATACACTGTATTTGCCAAAATTAGAAAAAAAAAATATCTTAATAGAACATGTAACACATTAAAAATGATATTTGCTCAAAATGCTTGTTTGACTTCTGCCAATCAAGATAATTTTCTTTTTCTTTCGTTTGCTTTATCACCAAAATTTTTCTTACAACAGTAACACTGAACAAGAAAGCTAGAACAAAATCTCTTATCATAATGACAGTAGTTTTTTTTTTACATTATTGCATAGTCACAATTTCAACGCATTTCATAACGCGTTCCGTAAAGCAACGAATAAAAATATTTTCAACTCGTTAAAAATTAACTCTCGCTAATTTAGTTTCAGTATTAATTTAATAAGAACTTTCGTTGAATATTTTATACGTATGCTGTTACGCGTGGTTTGGCACACTTTTGAAAATATATAACATACTAAAATATTATGCTAAATTATTTATGCAAAATGAAACTTCCTGACTAACTATGAAAATTATTGAACGATTTTATATTTAAAAAGATATTTATTTTTTTATTTCCGGGCTGCCTGGGCCACAGTGCTCATTTTAAGTGTATATTTCAAGCTGGAAAAAAATATTTGTTTTTAATGTGTACTTAGCTTTGTAAATGGGTGTGTCATAGAGAAATTCAAAATGGTTACGTAGTGTGAAACAAGTTTGGTTTAAAACTAAGTTGGCTAAGAAATAATAGCCGTCTTAGTAGCAAAATTTTAATTTATTTGTGTTGTATAAAAAGAAGGCGGTTAAAATTTTTAAAATTTTACTTGTATTATTGTTGGTAATGTATTATTATTTATGAAACATTAGGTTTAATGAAGCATAAATTTCGTGAGTATGTGTGTGATGTTGTGTATCGTTTTATGTTTGTCACGATTTTTCTGGAACACAACCGGATATCAAGATTTATTTACTAAGATTGTTATAGGCATTTCCGAACAAAGGAAACATTCAAGTCTCATCAAAACTCGGTCAGTAGTAAAAAAGTTAGGCATTTTATCTTCAGGTTTGCATCTCAACATTAGACACGCAGACACCAAAATTGTGGTCTAAACTAAACTGTTTGCTTGCAAGTGCACAGGACTCGAGAATATTATATTATGCAATCCACGAAGGTAGATAGATAGATTAATGCCTTATTGGACACATTTAAAAAAGCCAGTGTAGCTTAGCAGTTCCGGTGCCTGCTTTTCATTCAGACGCACCCAGGTTTAAATGCGGCCCTACACCAATGACTAGTATTTTCAAGTTATGTATGTGTGGATTTGAACTAGCTTAGCGGTGAAGGGAAACATCGTGAGGAAGCCGACATGTTTGAGGACCACAATATCCGAGGACATGTGTCTTCCGTAAAAGGACCTAGGCGCCCACCACGATGTATCTGCCCAAGAAAACTCCCCTAACGAATTAATTCTGCGGGGGAGTCACGACCCTCAGTCATGAGGAATACGACTAAAGAGAGACAAAAAATATTAAAAAAATCACATGCCACGAATAGCGACCTGACCGAACTTACATTGAAATCACAATTATTGTAGACATCACCACTCCACTAACTGCCATATCGCTTATCACCAATGAGAAGACAAATGTCGACATGCTGAGTAATTTAACACTAAAACAATGCGTACATTTTTGGTGTAATGGTTGGGAAAGGTGCGCCACTTAAAACTTAAACTTGGTGGCTTGAAACGAAAACCATTTGTGGCAAAGAAAAGATTTGGATAAATTTCTTTTACAAGGTATATTTTATTTTACTGATATAGTGATCTATCAACGCACTGCCCAAACACTGGACGGATCGGGCTTAAATTTGGCTTGCAGGTAGATGTAGGAAATGCTTCTTTTAAAGGGTTGAAATATGAGATGCCAGTTTTACTTCTCTATGCGCGCGAAGCCGCGAGCACCCAGTAGTTACTGAATATAAAATTTAATAATAAAAAAAAAAACTAAAACCGACTTTAGCCTACTGTCACTAAAAAGTTAATAAATAATTTATTTTCATGTTTGCGACTTCAAAATTCAGAGTTGGAAGTAAAAAATCTATCAAATTATTGAAACTTACTAAATTCTATAAGTAGTCTTTATTGAAACAGCGTAACATAACCACAAAAAAAAACTTTCAGAAGACTTGATTACCTCCTTTTTTTGGAAGTCGGTAAAAAATTTGAAAAGCACTTTGAAGGGAGCCTAAGTGTTTCTAAGGACTCTGTTTCCACACAATAATAATTCACAAATTTATCGGTATAACATTTCTTATCTGTTTTTTGTAAGTTTTTCTGTAAGAGTCATTTTTGTATATACTTGTGGAATATTATGTACCTAAATATTAGTTAGTTATTTTTTGTGGTAATAAAAATAATATATTACTTAACTTGTGATTAAAATCACATTTCTTGTATATCAAATTAAAGACAAGACTAGTTAACTGTATTTTCATATTTTTTCAGGCAAAGCAATGCGGTTGAATCTTTGATCGCGAGTCAAAACAAAATTTGAGAGCAAACGCAATATTTATGTAGTAATAGTGCAGAATACTGTACAAGCAAAGAAGACATGCATAAAAAAGTTTGTAAGTACAATAATATTTTATGTACTCGTACATTCAGCAACATACAATTTATTTTTTTATGTTCATGTGTAAGTCAGAACAAAATAAACACAAGAAATGAAAATCACCATAAAAATTCTCAACAACTCTTTTAAATTTTTTTTTGTTTAACACAATACCATTTCTGAAAGAATTCGTCATATCATTCACACATCATAAACAAAATTTCTAAGCATTTCTACGCTTTTAGTAAGTACTCGTATTGTTCATTGTTAGGTTTGGTCTTATGTTGTTTGGGCAGCATTATGGTGGGATTATTTGCATATTTTATTATTTGTATAAGTTTGATGATGTTTTTATAAATTAATTTAACATAATGGATTCTTAAGTTATTTCATTCGTTAAAGCCGTTACTTTCTTTTAGTATCGCAAAAAAAACAAATACAGTTAAAAACTTACTGATCTTTATACCTGTTGGCCTCAATAACATCTAAAGGTTTTTTGGTTTCAAATTGCATCACATCAATATACCTCATGTATTCTTCAAAATGAATTTGCGTTTGGAACCTTTTATGAAATATTGATATTGTTTTTTTTTCAGAAGTTTCCGACTAATCTGTAAATTTCTATATTTATCGACCAAATTGCCTTGGAAAAAGCTGTTAAATGTGGTAAGGAGTAAATATACCCTAGAGAGCCTTAAATTCCAAAATTAGAAAAACATAGATTAAACCTAAAAAAACGTCTTCAAACATTACGTATTTCCTTGCACCTTTGCGCCGGGAGCGATCCGGGCGGGTTATTTGGAAAATAATCTTTTTCATTTCAGGTTAGGTTTTTAATTTTCAATTTTTTTTTTATATTTACATTGACTATTATTATTATTGAAAAAATATTCAGCTAAAAAAACACTTAACATTTGACCCACAGACTCCCAGCCCATAGTTCCGGCCGCCATCCGAATAAAGAAAGCGTCATTGATTTCGTAACTACAACTTGCGTATGACATGATACAATGACACTTATAGCCGACTCACTTATAGACGGACAAGGGTGATTTGGCAGTTGATTTTCTAAGCTACAGAATAAAAAAGCATCACAAATTTAAGACTTTATTCAAATGAAATCTTTAAGAAAAGTGTTACTGTAAATAAAACACTTACTTAACAATTAGAAGCCTTAAAAACCAGCTATGACTTGAAAAGAAAGGAAAACATAGTTTAAACGTGCGTAATTGTTTTCTAAGCTATTGAATTAAAAAAAAAAACATCACGATAATAATAAAATTATCATATAGGCGATAGTTTGTGTATGGATGTCATTACCTACTTCTTTATATTCAAACAGCGTAATTTTGAGCTGAGTTTTGGGGTTGTCTACTCTGAACTTAACGCAATTAGCTCTGAACGTAAAATTAAATAAAAATAGATGTGATAATTATTTATATAGGACCAAATAAAAAAGTAAACTAGGAAAGTCAAGCGTTCAAATATAAGAAAAAAATACAATAAGCGACTGCCATAATAGCTCTGTCCGAGTGTAAGTGAGACACACATAATAATATTATATACTACCTATATACAATCGTGATTTTGCGCTCGTGACTGAATTTTTAGCGGTCATTTTAGTGTTGAGATCTTGGAAGTTGTGTCATTCAGAAAAATACTTACGATATATGTATGCATATAATTGACATAAAACTTTATTCACAACAATTGATAGAAGTTAATCAAAGTTTTTTTTAATTTTTACTTGAGTCTCATCATTACTTTATGTATATCCCAAAATAACATGGATAAAGCCATGGGACATCTACTTGTATTAATGTTTTGATCTGAATTGTACGGGTTGATTTAATAAAATTGAGGATAGGTTTTGACATCCAGATAATATAACAGACAAATCTTTTTCATCTCTCTTAGCAAGCAACATACATTAGGAAATCGTACATTTTAGAGACTGATGCATAGTTTAAGTTATATGATCTTCATTAATAACTGGCACAGTTTTAATTAAACACAATAAAGACCATAAATCCCTAGTAAACGTCACATAACTATATCATTTTATCATTATAATATATTTTTTACCCAGTAGACACCTTATAGTGGTAAAAACATATCTACGCTAACATTATTGCAAAGTTGTGAGTAGTCGAAAAATTAAAGTTTTGTTCTTAGCAGGGTTTTGTTCGACTACAGCCTGGCAGAACCGACTTACATAAATGTTCTTTGATACATGTGTAAGTTAGGCTCTGGGTTAACACATTATTAACTTTAGTACCGTAGTAATACCTACTGTTTGCACCACAGGGCATCGCTAAATGCCCTAAAAATGAACGTAAATGTAAGTGAGTTTCCATGCAATTTCTCGTCACTATTGACACGTGTTTTTTCTGAATGCTGATTGCCATTCTGAAGATATCGTTGACAGTAAGGTTTGTATACAGAATTTGCCATGAAGTTAGGTGTTCTTTAGTCAACATTGTCTATGTTTCAAAATTATTACGACATCCGTCTACGCTTTCATTCAAGAATTTTGCATATTTTATTATCTTAAATCATCATGACATAACTTCCGAAATTTTAATGACATAGGCTGATTTGAGACAGCCATGGTTACCATGCAATTTTATGACCATGGTTGCGTAAGATTTGAAGTTTAAAACGAAGTGTCTGAAGTTGTTTTGGAGTGATCTTAAACAATCATCAAAGAGGAGAAATGAAACTTGGTGTTCAGTTACTGTTTAAAAGATCAGAAACAAACTTAGCTTTTTAATAGTCTATACTTAATATTATCTATACTATACTATAATATTATAAAGCTGAAGAGTTTGTTTGTTTGTTTGAACGCGCTAATCTCAGGAACTACTGGTGCGAATTGAAAAATTCTTTTTGTGTTGAATAGACCATTTATCGAGGAAGGCTTTAGGCTATATAACATCACGCTGCAACTAATAGGAGCGAAGAAACAATGTAAAATGTGGAAAAAACGGGGAAAATTATTCATGTTTGAGGGCTTCCATTGCATGCGCTGCGAAAACGGTTCAAATCATGGGTAACAGCTGTAATTTATAAAGCTGAAAAGGTTGTTTGCAAAAATAAATATGATGCCCAAAATAACTTTTCCACGCGGACGAAGTCGCAGGCACAGCTAGTCTGAAATAAAACATAAGTTATGAATGAAATGGATTTACTTTTGACTATTAATTCCTCTTAAATGATAAATGATCATATAATATAATCAGAATTATTATAGTATTAAGTCTCTGATCCCATATACAATTATTAAAAGAAAGAAAGAAAGAAAGAAAGAAAGAAAGAAAGAAAGAAAGAAAGAAAACATTTATTGTGACAGATTTAACAGAAGAACACACAGGAGTAAAAACATAATAAACAAACATAAAAATCTGCCACAACACAGCCCCAACTCAGCATAATGCTGGTTGTGTGGAAGCAACCAGCGCTGGTCTTCCGTTGGGGCTGGCTGTGACGTCACGCACGTACAAGAAGGCAGGAAAACAAACAAAGACAAAGACGTAGGTATACAAAGAGGAACAAAATTTGAAATTAGACATACTGGTAGTGGAAGGAATTATTAGAATCATAACCATTTAACGGAACTATTAAAACGTTTATATACATGACCATAGAATAACTAGCAATTTTTTTTACACTCGCAAGAGCAATTTGCAGTGTTATTCTCGACTAAAAAGTCTACAAAATGTTTGTTTGAACAAATATAGCTAATTGGGTGTAGAGAGTTTTCAAAATGCCTGGATTGTCTCTGACAAAGTTTGATTGCCATACTTGAAAAAAAAAGAAGCTACTTATGACAGACACTGAAACCTACTAGGTATTAAAAAAGTCTACCATTATACCATAAAATTTCTACTTAATCAATAGGCCTACAGCTTACACTTCCTGATATACAAAACGTATTTAAATTGATACTTACAACAGGTACATATTGGCAATTGAAATGCTGGCAGCGTTAATTTGAATTGATGTCAGTTATATAATTCTTCTTAGCCGGATCCAAATGCTGACATGACATCCATTGATTAGTGGGTGAGTGAGTGTAGTGGGTGAAGTAATCGTGTAACTACATAGGTACTTGAGAATTTTTGCTACGAACTTCTTCTTCTTATAGAATGAGAGTGGCCAACTCTGGTGTCGAGATTTATCAAGCCATGCCATATCAACGACTGCCGTACTAGACAAACAGCCAGGGCCTACCATTTAATGTGTCATCTGACCCACGGAAGCGCCCAAAATGGAATGCCACTTTTTGGTCACCCATCCAGGGACTGACCGCGTCGACCTTTGCTTAACATTTGGTAATCTAGGAGCTGAGAAAGTAATACAAAAATATAGCCGTAAAATTTTGTTATTTTTAATAGTGTGTTTTGTGTTGTTTGTATAAGTAACTAATATATGTCAGTGAATTAATTGTCTGAAGATGTCGAGAGTCTATCAAGCCGCCCTGAGGGCCTCTGACATGGCTTAACGACTGCCGTACTAGACAAAAAGCCGGGATCTACTTTAACGTGTCAATAACTAATCGTTAAATCTAGTAATAAGTTATTGTTATTGTGCTATACCATATACCTACCAGTGTTTTTACCAAAATAAGTATCTCTATCTTTATCTAAAGATTGCGCCTCATCAATAAGAGTAGATTTTCTTACTGCGAGGTCTATTGCTTGCATTAATTCTCGTTTATTTCGATACACTGAGCTTTCTACGTGCAAATTTGTAGACTGTTTGGAGCCCCAGAACTTGTTTCATGGCTTTGTTCATACCTACTTATTATAACTATAGCTACGTGTGTTGATGACGTAACTTGAGATACAGTTGAATTGTATCTTAGACATACTTGTATATTGTAGTAAGTATAGGTCAGTTTTAGTAAGTTGTGAAGTTGAGAGATTCTTTTTTATACGATGTGTTTGCGCCTATCTTTACTTTGGTAAGCGATATGTAGGTATGGTGTATGATGAAAAAATCGTTTCGCTTTTTAAGGTTTTAAGTACTACCTAAAATAAAATTGGCTTAAGGGTGGTTACAAAACTCGGCACTAGAGTTAGCCACTCTCATACAAATCGGCAACGAATAAGTTAAAAAAATATATTTATAGCTTTTTTTCTGTAAAACTAAACTTATACTAAACATCGTCATAAACATTTAAAAAAATTGCGTCTTGTAGTTCCATGACATGATTTACACGTATATGGAAACGCCAAAAAAGGATAAGGCTTTTATAAGGTAAGTATTATTGAAATTGACAATAAACTTAACTCTTTATTATTGTACTATTTCAAATCATATAACTCCCAGGCATAACCAAGAAGCCTAAATTATTATGTAATCGTTGTCATGTAATAATGTAGTCTTTGAGTCTGTAAAAGTTTATTTTCCAATATTTTAAGGACAGTCTTTTAGGTACGAGTATGTTTCTCTTTTCACCACAGCGCCATCTATACCGGAAGCGTAGAACTTTTACCAGGCCGTGAACTTGGCATTTTGTTTCAAGCACACGCCGCAGGTTATGTTTGCGCAAGAGTTACGTAGCAGTAGATTTATAAAAAGATAGAAAACTATCTTTTAATAAGGTAAAAACCTTATACTAACCATATAAATTTAAGTTTATTTTGCAGTTGCCAGTACTGTAGGTATTTTTAAACGCAATTTTGGTTTGCAATTATTTAAGCCTTTTACTTATTTTTTTTCCAAAAATGACAATAGCCGGCCAGGTAGTAGTTTATGTGTATTGCGAAAATGAGTATTTTTTTGTATTAACATTAAAAACAAGCTAACTGTGTTTTTTGAAGTGCCTTCGGTTTAGGTTATCTGGGAACAAACGCACGTGTTTTTTTTAATGAAGTTCACGTCGTAGTTCGTAGTGTATCACGTCGGGGTCACCACTTTACCTTTATATGAGTATATGTATATAGCACATCTGACTCCTCATGGGGCGCGTGGCCCGACACCTATCAGGGGCTGTACTCCGGGGGTGACGTCACTTCCATAGAGAAACTACATTGTACTCAGTTGACCATATATTCACAGGAGCTACAATGTATACGATTCGTCTGCTTCACTCAGAGGCGAAGGGAAGACTCTGTGTGTGCGGTGTATGCTACTGCTGACCGCGCGTAACTATACACCGCCACAAAGTAACCAGCTATTACCACTAGATTACCACCAGTATTTATGTAAGATATTTTATTGTTTTTCGAAATTCTTACTTTTATGCCAAATTTATTTTTAGTGCTCTAATTAATTTAATTAAGTTACTTGCTTTATATATTTATTGTTATGTCAAGCTAAACTGGGAGAAGCCATCGGCATCCGAAACACAGTTATTAACTAGTTCGGATGCCTTTGGATTTTCATACAATGATATGCCATAAGAATAATATTTTTTTTTTATCCATTATCATTTATTATCCATATCCACATCCATTTTTTTTTCTAAAACTTAACAGCGATTTTAAAGCTCTATATTTATTTCAAATGTTTGCATTTTTTAAATTAATATCATGTTCAAGTTTGGTTTTCGTAGTTACTCTAAACATAACATAATATATTTTTTTGCTTTGCTATAAGGACACCATGTCGTGGTATAACTACTAATACGATAATACTAAACATAATTTGATCTTCGTCGTATAGTGGTCATATAATATATTGTTGCTTTTTTGTCATAGAAAAGACATCAACGCGTGCTTAACATTTTATTAAATTACTTGCAGATCCCGTTGCTTCATTCATATTATACATATTTAGATTAAAACACATATTACTATATCACTCTCAGACTTATACTAGCATCGAACCAAGAATCGCAATGATCCATCACTCCGTTACGGCCTGCAACACGAACAAATAACGGTATCTCTCTCTTGATTCTTATATCCTCATGACTGAGGGTCGTGACTCCCCCGCAGCAATAATTCGTTGGGAGAGTTTTCTTGGGTAGATACATCGTGGTGGGCGCCTAGATCCTTCCACGGAAGACACAAGTCCTCGGATATTGTTGTGGTTGTGGTAAAATTACGTTATACAGCGTGTGTTTACTATGGAGCTACAATATGGCACTATTTGATTTCCCGCAATATTTATTTTATTAATGTGACTGAACAAGCAGAGCAGTCAAACAAACAGTGCATTGTTGTATCAAGTATTTTCTATAGTATCATAGTATGGTACTTAGTATTTTATTTTACGAGGAACCTAATTAGTTGAAGTGTTATACTCGTACTTACCTGAGTAATAGTTAAATCACGAAGTCGTAGTTGTAACTAGTGGGTGCTCGCGGCTTCGCTCGCATTAAGAAGTAAAACTTGCATCCCCTAATTCACCCCTTTAAAAGTTGCATTTCCAAAAATAATTTCTTAGCGGATGCCTACATCTTAAAATCTACCTTCATTCCAAATTTCAGCCCAATCCGTCCAGTGGTTTGGGCTGTGCGTTGATAGATCACTATATCAGTCAGTCAGTCAATCAGTCAGTCAGTCACCTTTGAGTTTTATATATATATAGATTATGACACAGCTTGGTTTGGCTTAGCATTACTTGAAACTAAATATAAATAGTAAAACAGCATTTTAGAATTAATCAACATCTTCTTTTTATCGGCTGCAAATAGCTAATTTAAGAGAATTAATTAAAAGAGTGCATCTGGTCTTATTGGGTTAGCACGCTCCGTCTTAGGCCATAGCCTTTGCTTACCATCAGGCAAACTATGGCCAAGCGCAAACCCATTATAAATTAAAAAAAAAACCGGAGAATTAAGAACATACTATGGTTATACTCAGTTCACTTTTGACGGTATTTACATATGTTGTACAAATATTTAATATATTTGCCAGGTTTTCTGTTCGGAATATATATTGGTCTTACCTTCTAGATTACTTATGACATGTAAAGATTTAAAAAAATGCAAGAAAATTCAGAAATGTTGTCTCTCTACTTTTGTTAAGCTTCAATTGCTTTGGATGTAAATCGAAAATGCTATTATTATTATCTCCTCCATCATGTTATTTTAGGAAATATTTTATTAAAAAAGGTAGTAAAAACATAATTTTCAAACATAACAGTTCTTTATTTGTACGAATCTTTTATCAAATTAATATCATAAAATAAAAAGTAGAACTTAATAGTATTTATATACAATGATGATGATGTTACATAGAATATAATGAATTATGGCATAAAAACTATAAAGAGTTATGTCAAAAATGTAAAAGATATTACATAGGTACATGTCATACAGATAAATATGATACATAGCATTATTACATATGTATTAAGAGATGTAAAATATAACGGATGATGATGAAAACACAATATATATCATATTAAATACACAATAAATAATATGTATGGATAAATGTAATAATATACTATTTTATAGTGCAAGTGATGAAATAGTGCAGATATTAAAAATGATATAAAGAAATGATAAGTACTTATATAAGAGAAATCACATAATATCACAAAAAATATATACATACTAATAAAATAATTATGGCTATACGTTCTTTTAGCCTATAAGGCTTACTCGTCTAAATATATACAAGACTTAGACAGAAAAGACTAGATCACAACAAAAAAAGTATAAAACGACAAGTTTTGAGAATAAAAATACACAAATACGGATACCGTATAGGGTGTGAA
Organism: Macaria liturata; assembly: GCA_964023185.1. Taxonomy (NCBI): domain Eukaryota; kingdom Metazoa; phylum Arthropoda; class Insecta; order Lepidoptera; family Geometridae; genus Macaria; species Macaria liturata. Next base: position 15,620,914 of record OZ026806.1, read on the forward strand.
AAAGTATACTAACATAGTATAGACAGACCATACAAACTCAGAACCACATTTTTGGGAAAACAACAACAATCTCTTATCCCTATCTAAGGGATTTTTCATAAATAATTTAAATAAATACGTGCTTAGAGCTAGTAATAAGTTAAGTCATTAATTTTCGAGTATTAAAGTGGGTGCTAGAGAATCTCCTTGCGGGAGTCCTCAGTCGGATTTGATGTGTGCGCCGTACGCTAAGTTTTGGGCATCATCGATGGATCTTCCCCATCCGTGCCCACTGCTGGGAGCGTAATGCTCTTCATGATGGGGATGGGCGACAACTTCGTAGCTGGTTTCCTGGTGCTTGCTGGCCAGAAGTTTCTTCAGAGCAATGATTCCGGCAACCAGGAGGGAGATCTTGGCAAGGACCAGGGCTTTGGCGGCAGCGAAGGCGATGATTCCAAGGAAGAGAGGGATGAGAGCCATGATCTTTAGCTTAGCGATAGCCAGGAGGGGAAGGAGCTGCTTGATCTTCTTCTTCTTGCCACGAGCTGTGATAGAAAAAATATAAAACGGTAAGTACTATTATGTGGGTTTCAGAAAAAATATTTTGTTTATTGACCTTTTTTTCTTAAAAAGTCTAAAATCTGATGCTATATCAAAACTGTCAAAAGGTAATAGATATGGTTAATTATTTGAGAAGGTGAATATTTGATTTTATTTTCATCTAAAATCTATCATAATAATGTAAGTGTTATACAAAACCGGATGCACAATAATACATCTATTTATAATCAACGCTCTGATGCGTTGCTAAACAAATAAATATACTGCGAATCCATTCCATTATGCACAATTATTTATCTCATAAGTAAATTTCCAATCAACTTGCTTCCTACCTACATATTCAAAAGAGCGTGAAACGCAAATAAGCTTAAATAATTTATAAGCAGGCGGAAGGTAATTAGCATTTGCATCTGATCTCTAAAGAGCTCCTAGAATATAAACAAGATTATTCATTTGTTCGATTAAGGCAGCACTTATGTATTTATCTTCATGTAGGTCTATGTATTTTGTGCTTCAAAATATGTTTACAAAGAACTAGTGGACGTCCGCGGCTTCGCTCGCATTATTTCAGGTTAAAAAGTAGCCTATGACACTTCTAAGACCTTATGCTACCTACATTCCAAAAAACATGATGATCCGTTCTGCCTTTTTTGCGTGGTGAGCGTTTAAATAAACAGATAAGCAGACAAAATTTCTAGAAATTGTTGGAACGTGTTCTGCTATCAATTCTAAGTATCCCCATATATTTTTGTAAATTGCTTCAATGTTCAGCTTTTCGACCCTCGTCAGCTTTATTATATGTTGTAGTTACAATTTTATCCGCCTGCAGGGTAATTCTGTGTAGATTCTAGTTGTGACCGCGATCTCACTTTCACATAATCGTGTGTACTCTATAGTGTACACAAGTATTTAACCGGTATTGTCTTGCGCTTTCTTTACCCGAATACCAGGCTCTATGTCAACGTGTAAACATTTTTTTTTATCCCGACTGGTTTTATATAAAGGATTAAATTTCACAAACTTTACTGATAACTTTTTTACGCCTCATAAGTTTATGTTGATGATTTTAAACAATGCTGAAGTGAAAAATATAGCACAATTACCCAGATGAATCCTATTTACTCTGGATTGGCAATAAATGTGTTGTAATACTAATCACTACTAATTCTCCAACGAATATTCTTGACATACATTTTTGTCATTGTATTAACTAATATGCGCATAAAAAAAAACTATTTCGTACTATATATTTTTACCCGCGATATTTTAACAATTTCGTGACGATTAGTTCCGGTTACGAAATAGTATAATTTCTTTAATCAGTCAGTGTATCAACCAGAAATATAAAACGTGTAATTCTTAAATTACTACGCTTACAAAAAGTACTAGTTTATGTACAATGTATAACGAACCGATTTAAACGTGCGTAAAAATGTACCTATGTGAGTACCCATTATTTCAACATCAAGTAAAAGTTTAACCATACCCATCATCTATTACGGACGACGTAACAGCAAATCATTTTTAACCGACTTCACAACAGAAGCTTATCAATTTGTTTTTTTAATTTATTTTATACCGAGACAAATCAAATTTGAATATCATTTAGGCGTGCTTCGAAAAATGAATTCAAAATGATTATTTTATTATTACGTACCTACATAATGTTTAAATTTTAGTTTCATCCAAATTAGTTGAGATTTGATAATTTGAGTTTTGTTTTTGATTTTGGTGTTCGAATATTATTGTGTATTTGTATTGAATGTATGTATTGAATGAATGAATGATAATATTATTTAAGATCTGTACTATACCTAGTTTTCGGACAATAAATACATTCATTCATTATTTTTTTAAATAACCACCCGTCAGTCATATTTTTTTAAAATAAAAAGATTTCATACGTAGGCGTTACCATTGGTAATTGGCATGATTCATAACAAACACATCACTGCCGACACGCATCCAAAACAAGAGTACCTATATAATATTGGAAAGGCAACTTTCTTCAGTTCAGAGGAGTGGTAAGCTTGTTATAACCACCTTTGGCTTGATTTCACAATGACTTGCTCTTGACTCTTAAGTACAGTTGCCTGAACGGACTTTCATACAAAATTGTTGTATGACTCGAATATTAAGAGAGATTGAGAGCATTGTATGATCCAACCTTAGAACGAATAATATATTTTTGGTGAAAAAATGAGTTAATGTATTTTAATATTTCCTGAGCCAGTTTTGTATTTTTTTTATTTTAGTTTAAGTTGGCAATAGAATTGTTTATTTTAAAAATTTCATGGAAGATGGAGTATGTTAGGGATTTTAGCTATTTTGACTGGATATGAATATCGGAGCAAAAATGGCGCCATGAAAATATATTTGAGAGCTATAAACGTCTGGGTTGGTTGTTAAGAGTATTTTGGTTTTATCTACGATTTGAGACATTTTTTATCATTTTTCGCTATCTTGGACAGAATCCAAGGCTTTCCACAAGGTGTTTCTACTTTGACATAGCTAGATCCATACACGCTTTGAGACATATTCATACTAGGCATTTGTAGGTAAAGATATAGATTTCGATTTTTATTCCAACTAGGTATACGAAAGTTTGTATGAAATTACTTTAAGGCTATTCGAGTGAAGTCAGGTGATAAACCTGTTTGCTCAGGACCTGTTGTATTTCTATACATGTACAGCTTTAATATCTAATGACTGTACATGGCTCTGCCGCTTTCTTGGGCCGTGTTGGCGAGTGACATGTTGTGAAAATGCACTTAGCGATTCTTTACGGAAGGGCTGGATCTAGGTTGACTTGTAATGGTAATGGAGGTTTGTGCCTCATTGAAAGAAGTGAGATCTGGAAATAGGGTGGGAGCTGATATTTTTGTATGAATACTTGTTAAAATTTTTTTGTAGGTGTTTTATAATACTTCATCTTGATTTGAGACGTGATTTTGTTTTATTCTGTGTTCTGCTCATTTGTATCTAGATATTGTGATAATTACATGAATGTACAAAAACACAGAATGAACACAAAATTGAAATAACAAAAAATCAATTTTTTTTCTTGGTTGTCTGTTTTTATAACGATGCACAATAGATTTTTTATAAAGAATTAAAATAGAGCCTTGAACAAGGACGTAGGTTTATCATACATCAGAAAATTACATAATATATGCGCTAAATATACAGCCTGTTTGTAAATCTTTCAGGAATGCTAAGCACGTGTTTATAACGGAGGCATTCATTACGATTCGCACTGGAGTCCTTGACAAGGTTCAAGCAGACTGGTTCTACCGTTAGGAGCCTTAATGAATGCTAACTTGACTTACAAATTAGTAGTACGTATTATGTGTGTATGCATGCTTTTTGCATTAATTTTCTTAGAGTTAATCTTTTTTCTTTGAAATATGTGCAATGTGAAATAGAGACAGTTTTTATTTGCGGTCGCTAAAGTTTTGTAAGTAAATACAATGTTTTTAGTTTGAAAAGTGTAATGCCTTATTTACAGTGAAGTATTTTGCTCAATGAATTTACTGCCAGTAGTTTTAATTAAAGCCACGTTTCATATAATAATTGTTTAAAACGCTCAAAAGCTCGAATTAATTACTGACAAAGAGAAATGCTTTTACATTATGGGTAATAAATCATGATACCCAGAAAATAATGAAATAACCGGATATTTTCCACCTCAATACAAAAATAAATGTCCAAATAAAGCCGCATAGCAGTCACATTGTATCCAACTGTATTACATACATTCACACATAAAAGCAAAAGTGAAAGCGAAACCGGACTTGATGCAGAAACTTGGATGGGTACGCATTTAAATTTTATAACGTTACCTGTCGAACTAGATTTTGCCTCATTAGGAGTCTGGGCATATGTTTTACTTGCCTATTGGCCTACAAATTATGCCAGACGAAAGGATTTTTTTATTCAAATTGAACTTATAGATCGTAAAAGTGTAATGTTTGTAGTCTGTAGTTTTTTGGTTCGAACTAACTGCGGCTGATACCTATGTTTTTCTAGAGATGTAGAATAAGTTTTCTAGAGATGTTTTCGCTGAGATATAGTAAGAATTGATTATATAATGATTTAGGATTTTATGTGTATCTTGAGTTGTTTAAAATATCACCTGTGTATGACACTCACCTTTTCTAGGTGAGTTTACTAACATTTGAACTTCACGTTACTGATTGTTTAACCTTTTGTCATTGTACATTATTTAAAAAATATTTAAAACGTCCACAACTATTCGCAAATCATCGAGTTAAAGTGTTTTGTTACTCTCGCTAAATTGTAAAACCACAAAAAGAAATCTGACTATTAAATCTTATCTGCTTACGTGACCAACTGACCACACTGTGGTTTTGCTCTATTTCCATAACATTGAATTACTCTAACCGCTACTTATTTTTTTTAAACTCAGAGTTAGTTCAACGCGCTCGTTATGTTTTTTCTATTGTTTTACCTCCGGTTTCTTTTATGTTATATTGCTACTGCGCTATGCGTTACGGATATATTTCTAGTTATGGAATGATTGTGTGTTATTTGCTTTGAGTAATACGTACAATTTTGCTTTTTTTATTACATGGATAGTATTGGTTGTATCTTTGGATTGAGAATATATTTTGGAACAGATATATTTATGAACTTTTGTAACGGAAGAAAATGACAAAAAATAGTGTCGTGAAAAAGAAACACTATCTTCTGTATGAAAGATTTCTTCTTTTTATTGAATGAGAGTGGCCAACTCTGGTGTCGAGAGGTTATCAAGCCGCCCTAAGGGTCTCTGACATGGCTTAACGACTGCCGTACGTGACAAACAGCCGGGACCTATTACTTTCAGTGCTATCTTGTATACTTTATTCATTTTACACACATAGTTTGTTTGCTTTATCTATGTGTTTTTAAAGCCTTTTTATATAATGTCTTATTCATTTTCTTTACCACCATTATTACATATACCAACATCCTTTTCATCTATTCTACATATACAAAACGTGACATAACTCAAACGAATGCTTGTCTGTATGTATGTATGTATGTCAAACAAAAGTCAACTTAGCAATAGAGACATCATTCTCTGTTGCTAACAAAACTAACACAAAAGTAACAACCGATACAAAAGCAAATAGTACAAAACGTATTGCTTAACTCTTATTTAACAAGAGCATTTCTTTATTTGCTTTATTTATCTCATCTCTATTTCTTTTTGTGTTATTTCGTAATGAGTCTATTTAGGTTGTGTAAACTTTGTTCATTGAAAACGAAGATTTTTTTTCTATTAGTTTTTGACTTTTTGGCATTCGTGAGGCAGATATATATTTAATTTATTTTATATATATCTCATAATTAGAACCGCTTAAATGCGAAGTACTTTAATGTTTTTTTCTGTGTATTTTATATTTATTGAGTGTTATTTAGATACGCATATTTTTTATATTGTATGTTATTCATTTAATTAATAAAATATTTTAATTCCACAATTGCATTTAATGCAATATAACACCGAAATTTAAGTAACGCAAAACTAAAATGATTAGTCTATAAAAATAAGTATGAAAGAAAATCTAAGCGAAATGTAAATAGATTCAGTCAAAATGCAGTTTTTATGCTAATCTCTAAACATATCTGGTTTCGGTTCTCAAACTCTAGCATTATGCATTTAGCAACCAATTAGTATAACTTTTATTGCCTCCATTTTCACGCTCTTTATCTGTTTTTGTTTGCATTTTGATACTTTATGAATTACCAAGCTTTTAACAAATTTAATAAGATGTTTTTGATAGGAAATTTACTCATTTTGCTGTAGAAAAATAAGAATTCAGCTATCAGAAAATTTACTGATTTATATTAAGTTAAATTTAGATACGACATTTTTAATAGGAAATTTACGCATTGCACTAGCACAAAGTCTTAGGAATTCCATTCACAAATTATTGATAGATTTGTTTTAAAAAAATGCAAGCTTTAATAACAAACTTACCTTCATCAAGAGATCTCTTCATGCCTTCAACAGCTGACCTGGGAAGTTTGAACTGGATGACATGATTCTCCATAAAGTCAGCTGCAGCATCAATAAGTCTGTTCTCTACAACTGCTTCTCTCGCCTTAGGCTCCTCTGGCAAAGGTTCGTAAGCCCTCGCAGATCTGGGAGATCCATTGTTTAGAAGAGTCACTCCATCAGCCAAAGTAATCTCCCTCTTCGACTTCTCTAATAAGTAAGACAGCGATGTCTCCTGCAACCAAAAACAAAACGTTACTTTTTCACGTCACTATTAATTTATTATATTATTTATTAGTTTATTATGTCACTGCACTGCACTTGTTTTATTTATAATCACCTTAGCGCACAAGGTAGGGTTTTCAACATCAAGACACTTTTTCACGGAATCAATGACGCTTCCATCCTGTGTATCGTCCGGGGTCGGCAAAGCCGCCGCCGCGACCAAAAGTAGGGCAAATACGTAACGTCTCATGTCTGCTAACAACCCCTATCGAAAGCTTAGCAAAGAGTGTGGCTACGGTGTATAGGTGAGCCTGTTTTAAGCATCTCACCCCACTACTGTGGCGGGCGGGCGGTCAAGAAAAGTGAGCCCAAAAGCGAACGATTAAACTGGGCCCAGAACGAAACAATTTTATGTTAATGCAGAGCGTTGCGTGTACGCACGTTTTTGAGGATCGGTTACACTGTCAACGCTTTGTTTGTGTGCGTGTGTGTGTATGTGTGTGTGTAGATCAACGGTAGTAAGATGGTTGTAAGTGAATAAGAAACAAGTGTAGTCCGTAATCTATCTTACGTAGTTTTAGTTATCTACGGTCACGCTTCAGTTATTTGTTGTTGTGGTAAAGATTAATGCCTAGAAATGTTTTTCGTAATACTGGAGTTAAAGAAATTATTAAGTGATGTGTATTAACTTATAAAAAAGTCAATGTTCTGTGATTTAAAAAAAAAAACGTTGTAATCTTTTGCTTAGAAACAAAAATATCATGACATGTATGTCTTATGGTTTGATTGCCACTTGAGTAAATAAAGTTATACAAACACACATATTTTATTTCTTTATATACAGATTTATTTAGGAAAGCTATGGCCTTAATCTTTCATTGAACATTTTTAATAAGCTTATAAAAGACTAAGCTAATAAAATATATGAATCACTGCTACATAACAATATAAGGAGAGTGACTAATAAATAATCATGTAATATTTACCGTTAAATTGTTGTGAAGAAATCATTTTGGCTATTTGTGAAACCATCGAGATTTCAAAACATTACGAATATATTTGACCGAAGAGGCAGCATTTCTAACGATAATTTTAAAGTGAAATGATAAAAAAAATATAACAAAATCACACATACATACATACACATTGCCACAAAAGGGACAAGAGTATGTCTATACCCAGCAGTGGATCGACAAAACTTTAAAATGATGATAATGACACACGCTGCCCAAAATCGTCATTAATTTCAAACCAAAAGTCCCATAATCAAAGAATCCACAAACTTTTCCAAAGATCTTCGATAAGTAACTGCAAATTATATACTACTAGTCGGTGCTCGCGACTTCGCTCGCATTAAGAAATAAATCTTGCATCCCCTATTTCACCCCTTTAAAAGTGGCATTTCCAAAAATCGTTTCTTAGCGGATGCCTACATCTTAAAATCTACCTTCATTCCAAATTTCAGCCCAATCCGTCCAGTGGTTTGGGCTGTGTGTTGATAGATCACTATATCAGTCAGTCAGTCAATCAGTCAGTCAGTCACCTTTGAGTTTTATATATATAGATAGATTAAAAGAAAACATGGTATGAAAACTATGTACATACGCATTGAATCAACAAGGGCTTAAGATGATGATAATGACACACACCATCCAAAATCATCATTAACTTGAAACAATTATAATTTTCGTTATCAAAGAATAATTCACAAACTTTTTCAAAGATATTCGATAAGCAACTGTAAATTCTATACTATTAAAAGACATCATTGTTAGAAGCCTACTCAACTTATCAACTTTTCTCTTCCCACGAAAACCTTGAAACAAAGGCGCAAGTGATAACTTGAACTCGATTGCTCATTACACTTGTACTTTTAGTACTTTCCATTTTGTTAGAATTGTACTGTTATTAGTGTTTGGGAGAAATTAACTGCTAGAAAGTTAGGAACAGGTACTTTGCAGGGCTTTATACATAGAAACGTGAAATTATCAAGTTAATAGTATAAATTAATTTAACTTTATTTCGCACTAGCACAAGAGTAATACCAAGTAACTAAGAACATATATAAAGACAAACATATAAGCGGCTTTATTGTTTTAAGCTATTTCTCTCAAGATCTTCTTTTATTTTACCATTACCTATATATTTACAAAAACAACATAAGTGATAACTTAATATAGCTTAAACCAATTTAAGGATACTCGGATTGCTGCTTAATATAATGATTATAATCATTACCAGCCAGATAATGATTTTTTGGTGGCAGTGTATTTAAAGTGTAATAGCTAGTTAGGCAAATCTATTACCAAAATAAAAATAAATAATCAATCGAGACTTTGTCTCGATTATTCAATGTCAATGCAGGGTATGTACCTATATACACCATCGCTATATAAAATATGTTATGACGCGGTCAGTCCTTGGGTGGGTGACCAAAAAGTGGCATTCCATTTTGAGCGCTTCCGTGGGTAGGATGACACGTTATATTGTAGGTCCCAGCTGTTTGTCTAGTACGGCAGTCGTTAAGCTATATCAAGGCCCCTAGGGCGGCTAGATAAACTCTCGACACCAGGGTTGGCCACTCTCATTCGATAAGAAAAAGAAGGCAAAAATAAATATAATTTTTTTTTAATAAAAAAGCGTTTATTTTACTTAACCTTATTATAAACAGAGTTTCTACATTTGGTCAGTTATTTCAATGCTTATGTTAGATTTCTAGTAATTGAAGTTTTGGGTTATTTGTATCTTTCACGGTGAAGAACCGCCCTTGGCGGTAAAAGCCTCCTCCAATTTTGCTTCTTGCAGTAACTGTCCGATCCGAGTGATTATTTATATATACAAAAGTATATATGTACATGTAAATAAATAAATTCATAAGTTTACTAAACTTTGACGAAAAAAAACATTTCATGCTACCATATTAGGTGGACTTTAGTCAAACGTGAATATAGAAAACTAAATTGTGAATCTATACTTTATATAAACACATACCTATGAAATACGTGTCATTCAACTCACGGAAATGCTCAATTCTAACTTCCACTTTCAATTAATCCAACTGAGGATTAATTTCAATTACGTAGTCTTATGTAACTTAGCTATATATGCTTTGACTATGAGTCATATTAATTACTTTCTTACTATATATCAAGTACATAATCAAAGCTGTATAACTGCTCTGTCAGCTTAGTTGGTAGTAGCTCTGCCTTCTAATCAAGGGGCGCGGGTTCGCTTACCGCATAACACAAGTAATTATGAATTTCAAAATTTGTAATTACTTGACGTGTTGAGTCTGGTCGTTTCTTTGTATGTATAATAAGTATGTATTTATAAAAGAAAAGTATAAATGTATTATATTCGTTTTATCTAGTACCCATGATACAAGCGTAAACTTAGTATGGGGCTAGATGGCGCTGTGTGATATGTCCTGAAATATTTATTATTTGTAGAAAAGTGGTCTAGTGTAAGAGATCATAAGATCAATAGTAATTAAAGCACCTAATATGCTGTCAATTTGAAAGTGTAATTAGGATGTATTCACTATTTTTGCCAAAAAGTATAAGGCGTAAGTTTATTGAGTATGTTGTTGTCATTTTTTTCCAGACAAAAATAGTGTAACCTTGAATAAACAATAGACACTCTAAATCTAGAGTAACAGGAGTAACACTGCAGTTATTAGTTTATATAATTCTACAAAATCATCATCTTTTGAAACCGGTGTCGTTCGACTGCTGGGTATAGGCTTCTCTTTTATTTTTACAGACAAAAAAGGCACAATCCACACTATTTCTACTATCAACTAACTTAAGACTTATCTAGTAGACCCCTTTGGAATAGTAACAAAATTACATCACACAAAAACCTACCTAATTGACATGCAAAATATTAATATAAACTGACACAATTTCCTGCGACCACGGCACAGACTGCAAATATTTTGGCATCACCATTTCTTATGCTGCATTATGCATGAAGGTGCCAATGAATTGTATGTAGGCCTCCGTGCAAAAATTTTTGAGCGAAAGTAATGTAAGTGTGACAATTATTATCATCATCAGTCTCTCTCTAACTTAGATAGTATTAAGATATTGAATTAGGCGTTACTTTACGGAAATCCATTGTAAATGAAACTCTGGAGAAATATGTAGTGTTTTTCCGCTGCGACTGCTCCTTAACCGACTTCAAACAACAAACTTGATGGTTTTTAGGTGTGTCAAGTTTGTTGTTTGAAGTCGGTTAAGGAGCAGTCGCAGCGGAAAAACACTACATATTTCTGCAAAGTTTCATTTTCATTCGATAGTACATATATATATTTTTTTTTCTGATCCCGGACAATATCGGGGGCCTTATTTTCTTTCTCATTCATTCTACTTCTCACTTTTATGCTTCTCGCACTATCGCGCTTCATACAATTTTTCCTTTCATCCTTCATCTTTCTTACTTTTGTTTGTCCTATGCATGGTGTTTAATAAATTTACGATCTTAACTATACACAGATAGGGAATATGGGAGTCTGGGGATGTTTTATTAATCCTACTTATAATTATAATACAGTTCAAGTTACAATTCGATAGTATTTCTAAGTTCTGATTGACACACAGAAATTTATTTTCCAAGCATCTCCTCCACGAGAAAGAAAAGGCGCCTGGAGTGAAAGAATCGCAATGATAATTTTAACGTATGTGATATTTTCGTACCTTTTTAACAAATATTTCAGCCCTCTTAGACAAAGAGGCGTATTTTAGTGAGCATACTGACGCTTACTTATGGAATAGAAAGAGCAATGTATGGGATTGACAACGCGACGCGCTCCGCGGGGGGAAATATTACGTCAATCTCATACATTTGTCTTTCTATTCCATAAGTAAGTCAGTACGCTCACTAAAATACGCCTCTTGTCTAAGGGGTTGCACATATCACTGTTTTATAGTCAAATTAATACCCTAGCTCAACGATTCCTAAACATATTTAATGATATTTTTACCTAGTAGATGTATATTGTGTTAAGTAACTATTTATACGTCAAATTGTAAATTTTCAAAGGCACCTCTGGTAAACACAGGTTGTATAGTTAAATAATTTTAACTACCTAACAAGTAAGGTTAAATCATCACTGTATCACTTTTACAGCCTGGAAGAGATCACTTATGGTGATAAGTCCGCCCACTTGTACATTTATTTATAGTTCAAGTCCTTTTGATATTGTCTTTTTATTTTGGTGTGCAATAAAGATATTTTGAATTGAATTATACAGTTGAGGTTCCAAAGAATCGCAATAAGCGTTTTGCTTCGACTTTCATCGTGTGAACTGCCCAGAACTGCCGAACTGTGGAACTCCTTGCCCGAATCTCTAATCCCCTTTAACTACATATAATTGGTCGGTCTTCAAGTCGAGAGCTAACCGGTTTTTTCTAGGTAAGGGCGCAAGATCGTAGATAATAACGTTGCTTAGCATCAGGCAAGTTGTAGTCAAGCGTGAGCCTATCCCATGTAAAAAATAGTTTTTTTGGTTTTTCATCCATTATTATGGAAATGTGGTAGCGCTATTGATAAAATATCATGTATTATACATAAACGGTTTACATACCTATATTGGTTTTAGAAAACCTTTTATAAAAAGGCTTTCATAATAAAATACTCTGTTTTATATTTTTGAGTACCAACAGTTTATTGATAACATTTGGTTACACTTTGAAATAGACTAAACACAGACTCACTGAAATATGAAAATAACAAAATAAATTTAATTTCTTATGAATGTAAATAAATTACATATTTACATAAAATATATGAGCACCATGTAAAATATATATGAGATCGACAAAAATAATAATTTTATACATGTCTTATTTACATACCATTATATTTTAATACATATTATATTGGTTTATACCAGAAAAAAATAGAAACACATGGATGATATATGTATACTATACAAATTATTTACATATGTACAATTATAATAATACCTACTTCGCTTATTTGTTGAACACATTACATATGAAAAATATATTTGATACATAAAATATTAAATATAGCTTATATCGTTTGATAAATACAATATTATATAAATATTTTACAATATAATCCACAATTATATGTTTTTTTATAAACAGTAAATAAATATATGGTATGAATTTTAATTATATAGATAAATAAAATACATACATATACATACACAGATATATACTCAAAATATAAATATATTACTCATACATTATCAATAACGGTACTTTGCATATAAAAAATAAATTAAAGCAATTCCAAAGTCTTTCATAATTTACATATTCTATACAATATATCAATACACATATAAATATTTAATATTATATATTTTATACAGTACTAACTAAATATTAGTTATAGTATATTATATATTAATGTAAGCAGTGTCAGAGTATTTGAGGTACAAACGACAAACGCTAAGAGAAATAAGTTATTTTTTATTTTCGTAAACTCATTTAGCAATGTCGTTTTAAATAGTTATCATTATATCCATTCTTACATGCCTTTGGTCGTCAAACTACTTTAGATTCAAGCACTTTGTAATTTTCTTGCATTATTATATTTTATACTTTAGTATCCCTTTATCATAATATTTCGTTCAGGAATATACTATTAATTGCATCCTCTGGAATACATAATTAACATTATGATTACGTTGTACATTTCTGTGTGATTATTGTCAATCTGATCGTTTTTAAATGCACTTGAATCTGTAGCAGAATATTTAAATCTATCCACACTAACCTACGATTCACAAAACGTTGTATAATTTCAAAATTTAACCATCTTTTTTTTTTAAATAGTCTAGTTGTTGCAACAGATGCTAGTGTTTTCATCGTTTTGAATTAATTATAGAACGCTCGTGACAAGATTCCTAACTTAATCTTGATTGATCTGAACTATGTAAGTTTTTAAATAATAAATAATTAAAATATTGAGTGGAAACTTCATTGTTCGTTCCTGTCTTCTTGTTTTTATAATATTATATTATTTGGTGGGTTTGCTATTGGGCGTGAGCACTGTACGCCAAGTCTTGGGCCTTCTCTAGCGACCTGGAAAACAGAAAAAAATACATATGAAACATATTTTCTTACTCTAAAATAATAAAGATAATTTATGATAAATGGTTGATAGTTAAAACATCACCTATCTACAACCACCGAATAGTAACCAACGTACTTCGTAAGACTATGTGTGTATAAAACTAGAAAAAACGAATTGTCTTTTTATAGTGATCTCCGTGCCTATCTTCTTATTTCATCTTCAGATCGGGTGGACGTGATGTGGCTAAATTATTTTGTTGTCATCCTAACTATATGTATGTAAAGTCTTTTGATGGATCGTCATTGTCAGCTATGTCTCAATACAGGTCAAAGCTATTTACCTGCTGAATACAGCAGTTTATTCAGCCCGATGATGCCGGCCAGCACCAGCGCCAACTTGAAAACAATCAGGGCCTTGCCAGCCAATAGAGCGAACGCAAGGTCGCATGACTTTGTGGGTTGTCTAAGAGAGTCACCCTGTATTGCTAGACTGTAAACGGTGATGGTTCCAAGATTTCCTGGGTGAGTTATTCTCTGAGCAAAACGATAATCAAATTTCACACTAACCTGCTCCTTCAGAGGATACAACTAAAATTTTGGTCCCAAATGATGAGTTTTTTAAATCCTAAACTTCTCGAGAAAGATCTGTCATTGAAATTTGGTCAAAGCTATTTACCTGCTCCACCCAGAGCCCCCATGTCCCGCTGACACGACCACCTCATGTGACTCGTGTCCACCACCGCTCGAAGACAGCAGTTTCTTCAGCCCAATGATGCCGGCCAGCACCAGCGCCAACTTGGATACAATCAGGGCCTTGCCGGCCAATAGAGCCAAGGCTCCGAACGCCAGTGGGACCAACATGCCCCCAATTAGGATGGGGATAGCGAGCAGAGGAGCGATCTTCTTTCTCCTGCTGCGACCTTCTTCGACGTCGTTCTGCATGTCTGCAGATGGGAATTTGACCTGGAATTTAAAAAAGTTAGATATTAGACACATAAATAATGTATTTTTTATCGATGGAAGCTAAAATACTAAATTATTTATTTGACAATAAAACTTTATCGCAAAATGTTTCGAATCCTCTGACCTCGTGGTAGCCGTTCGTGGTGGCTGTGTTACGAGACCAGAGTCATCTCCCAGTCTTTATTTCTAATTTAATTATAATAACGTCTAAAGCTAATGAGGGTTTATCAAAAGTGAAAACTTAATTTACATTTTATTAATAGGTCGCCTAATACAAAACCTAGCAAGTAGATAATACGTTTGTATGAGAATGGTGTCAGTGATGTACTTTTTTCTTATTTAATAGCGTAGACAAGTAAGCAACCAAACCATAGAAAATTTTGTTGAGGAATCATTGAAAATAATAAGTTTGTAATTAAGTAATATTATAGCTTTTTTAAGACTTTTAAAATGGTTTAACGCAAGGAAGAACCGTGAGCATATTTTTATTCCGAATTAAACAACAACATAATTCTTTGAAGGAAATTATGTTTTCAATTCATAATTTCCGAACTTATGTAAACATAGAGTTTTACGAAAATTAACTTAATTCTTGACTAAGCATCCAATTTGTAATAATTATTTGAACATGACATTAAAATTACGCGTTACAGTAATAAAAATATGTAGGAAATAAAACTAATGGATTTCCGCAAATGTTACACGCAAACCAATGAAAGTGTATTTATTGAGCTATCGGTTTGTTACGTGTACTTTTTTTAAAAACTAGTCTCCTTCTAATTTGTATTCCTCATTACTGATAGTCCTGACTCTCCTGCTAAATTGGGATTTTAGAAACTGGCCAACGTACCAACCAAATGGATCAAATGTAATACCAAGTAATATCATGTTATCGGTATGCTTGATTACGACTTGGAAGTTAATCGTATCAATCTTATTTTTCAAAATGTATGTTCTTAACTTTTTTCACCGAAAACATTATCTATGTAGATCAAAAACCAATCAATAAAAGATTTCGAATTCAAACCCATTCAAAATCAAAACCATTCCAATGTCTTGCCATTGGTTACGGCTAAAAATTTTCTTCAAATTCCGTCTTCTTACGCAATCTGAATTCATGAATGAACAGCCCATAAGTGGAGTTCATGAATGAATCATTCATGAATGAATCAAAAGCTAAACCAATCAAGATCCGGCATACAACCAGGAACTAAACTCGAAAGTCACATTATCACTAATTAGCAGACGCAACGCACCGGCCAGTACCTAACTAGGCTGAGTCCAAGAAAACTGTTTAATAGAGTGAAGAAAAAAAGTGAAGATGCATTAATTACTCACAATTAGAGAGATAGCTGCATCTCTATTTGAAAGCGGTTACGCTGCGACGGAGACGGTATGCGTTTTATTAAAATAGCAGTTCGAATGCTATTTAGAAAAACGCGTATGCTATTAATATATTACTGTTGTTGCGTGATCGCAGTGGATATGGTAATGTTAATGTGAAAATTGTACAGTTTTGTAAATGAGAACGTTTAATGAGCTACAAGGGATCACGATGTTGGATGTTTATAAGATATTTTGACTACTGTTAGAAAGATTTTGCAGAAAAATAGCACCCACTTAATATGACGTGATTCAGATAATTGAAAGTATAATTTAAATAAAAAAATATACATGGCATCGTTATGTAAGCAGTTTTAGCAATTTTTTTGAAACATGTTATACAATCAGTAGTAAAATAGCATTTGCACATAACAAATAAAAGTCGTTACAACCCAAAACAACAAGAGAAAAACCGAAGACATCATAAATTTTGCTATGTAGATGAGCTTTTCTTTCAAATTCTACTAATTCGTCATTTTCATCAAAACCTAAGTTTAGCCGTGATCGATAACAGTATGCTAATGTTTTTATTTAATTGATAGCTCATAGCTACATATGTAGGCTCAGTACTTATTTGTGTAATTTTCTAATATAAACATTTCTAATTGGCTTCTAAAGTATTTTTTACAATGATCTGTGTGTAATAATCTTTAAACTCTTTTTAAGATTATACATTAAACATCACTTATTTTAAGTCATATCTCTGTCTTATAGACATTTTGTGATCTTTAATAGAGGAGCTGGTTTCCGAGACACAGATAAATTTCTAGTTTGGAAGCCAGGGACTTAATTTTTTTTACGTGTGATAGGTTTGCTTTTGACTACAGCCTGCCCGATGTTAAGCATTGCTGCAGCCTGCGGTGTTACACGCTTACCTAGAAGATACCTATTTACTCTAGATTTAAATACCCCTGGATTGTATTTTAATTTTTGTGTCTTATGTATATTTTTGTCAATAAAGAATCGATTGATTGATATTCTACACCAATCAATCAAGTAGGCAACCACTTAAAATATAATTAATATCAATTCATTGTTTTTGAATAGATATTCAGGTAGCTCCATTCATAAAAGAACTTGATAAGTAGACCGATATAGTAAATAGGTGGCGTTACAGATTTATTATCGGACAATGCCATAGTACATAGTGTTGTGTAGTTTTAGTGGTACAAATTGTAACTGTAGGAAGGTACTAGAAAGCCATAATGATCTTTAAGACAAAAAGTAATTTTATTGGATTCAAAGTTATCATATTTTATATCTTAAATCCTCATATGCGAGTACATCGGGGTGAGCGCCGATATCCTTGCAAAGACTAATTTATTCAGAATTCTTTAGAATTTTTTTCATTTTTTCCAATTAAAAGAAACTTGCTTGAACGGAAAATATTAACGACAGCGTGCAAGTCGATAATAAACATTTTCATTGATACTCACATTCTTAGACTATTTAGAATAAGACGCCCGTCTGTGCCTGCCCTAGAGAAGGGGGAGTCATGACCCTCAGTAATGAAGAAATGTCACTCAAATAGTGAGGGTGGCCACCTTAGACCTCTGAGTCGCTAATGCTAGTGTCCTTTCATACGATCAATTTGATATAATTGGTTTTATCTTAATTAAATTCTGAGTCCAGCTTACAACAGTTTGTATAAAAAACATGCTAGCGCTTGCAAACCAAAATCCAGGTGTCTTTAAATCTAGAATAAATAGATTATGTAAGCGAAGTTAAGCCTAGACTGCTGCAATTATGCATTTCCTGCAAACTACAATCCAATATGCTGTTGCACCTCAGCTGCAGCGACACTTACCATCAGGCAGACTTGAACCTATGTATTAAATATAAACATATAAAACTCAAAGGTGACTGACTGACTGATATAGTGATCTATCAACGCACAGCTCAAAAAACTGGACGGATTGGGCTGACATTTGGAATGAAGGTAAATGTTATGACGTAGGCATCCGCTAAGGAAGGATTTTTAGGAAATGCTTCTTTTAAAGGGGTAAAATATGCATGCAAGTTTTACTCCTTAATGCGAGCGAAGTCGCGAGCACCCACTAGTAAAATATAAGCAATTACCTGGACGGTATGAGTCTGCATGAATCCAATGATCTTGTCCATAATAAGGTTGTCAAGGGAGCTCTCGTCCAGACCTCTCGGAACCGCTTGCTCCACCTCGTTGACTTTCGCATCCTGATCTTTCTTGATAGTGACTCCATTTATCAAAGACAACTCGTCACTCCTCGCTAGCCTGGTCAGGGTCTTGGCTAGCTTCTGCTTGAGGCAATGGGCCATATCATCGCCACTACATTCCTTGTACGTGTCGTATGCTACCCTCAAATCGCCGAAGGTGTCTTCGATAGTGTTTTGGGACGTGAAGGCGGTTCTTGCGCTTACTGATATCGCCAAGGTGAGTATGAGGATATAGTGTGGTACCATTTTGAAGTCGTTCTCACTTCGATAGCGATTTAAGCACTGTGTTCGAAACTAGACCACTGAGTGCGTTTATATGCGCTTAGTGTCACGGTACAGTGGAGTCGACGAGAGGGATGCACCGATGCATTTATGTAGTCGTTGGATAGTTGGAGATAGAAGTGTTCATATTTGTATTTATCATCATGGTTATATATTTGGTTACATGCAATTAGCTTGTTTTTATATAGAAAATATGTAATCAATAAAGGTATTCAGTGAGACACAGGGATAAATTTAAGTAACGCAAAACCTTTTAAAACTGGCTACAGAATATCAATACTTAGTAACTTTTTACTTCTATGGTTAAAACGTATGCCAGAGATAGTGGTACAGGTCAGAGGCCCTTAAGGCGGCTTGACAATCTCTCGACACCAGAGTTGGCCACTCTCATTCTATAAGAAGAAAAAAAGTACAGGTAATATATGTCTTGTACCTGGTGTAAGATAAGATAAAGATAAAATAATTTTTATTTGCGTTAATACATTTGTTGACATTGTAGGTTTCCCTGGCAACCGCTGTAGGATTCCCTGTGTCGCGGTGCCAGGGTTCTTCCGTTGAACAAAAATTAAATTATACATATTGTGTTGTTTTCAGTTGAAGACTCAAATGAATGTTCTTACAAGTTAATTCACTTCAACATAGAGATGTGAGAATGATTGTTAGTTATGTTAGTTCGTTTACAATAATTGCCATCCTTAACTCTGTAATTATAGTGCTTATTGTAAAATTTGATGTAATTCTTGTGAGATGAGAAAACCTCATTGAAATTCATGAAGCTGCCTCAATTTTATGATAATTTTATCACAATCTAACTGTCTAGCTCTGTATATTTTGTCCAACAAAATTATAGGTACATGTTCGTGACGTTCTTTGAATTAATACGCTTGTTAATATGAAGTAATTAACTCCTATTATATTTTGTTCATCATTATCATCATCCAAAGCCCTTGGGATCCCCCTGCTGGGTATAGGCCGCCCTTTGTATGTGCCATCTGCGTCGATCTTGTGCAGTCTTCATCTAGGTTGGACCTATTATTATATATTTCCTATTTTATACCTATTATCATCATCATCGGGTGCCATATTCATATAGAAGTTTGGAGGTCAATTAAAAAAAAATCCCTTTCGCTCTTCATTCGCATTCGATCCCATGCTGAACTACTACTACTACTACTACTCAGATGCATATCATATTTTTATTACCTAGTAGGTACATATATAATGTAAACACTTTTGTATTCGACGGTACTATCAAGTACGCACGTATGAGGTCTAGTTCAAATTCGATTTAGTGATATTGATTGGATTTATATATCTGTATTATTGTGTTTAACTGTTTTTTAATACACTTGTCATATTATACCACATACTACACCTAACATGCATTTGACATTTCAAACCTTACGGTCCACTAGCAGTCCTAGCGGCAAATTGAAAATCAAATCAAATCAAAATACTTTATTGTACTCAAATAACAAAAAAAACACAAGCAGAAATTTGGAACATAGTTTTGGGACAGAGGGCGGCCTTATCACTTGGAGTTGTCTCTTCCAGGTAACTTAGTTTTGAAAACCACGACAGGAAAACAGTAACGCTGGCGTACTTATTAAAGATAACGAAAATTGTTTTTTTTTCTAAAGTTAGGAGTATGTCTATCTTATGAAAGAAGTAAACTCGAATGTTAAGAGTTTAAAGGCCCCCTAGGTGCCTCTGGCATAATTTAACGATCTTTTATGACAAACAGTTTAACTAAGTACATATATACAACATGTCAAGCCATGTAAATAAGTAATGTTATGTAATATTATATAGATGTATTTAACTAAGGCAGGCGCATTGGACTAAGTCTGTAAGGCTTGTACTTATGTAGTGAATAAATAAATAAATAAATACACTTCGGGTAGTGACACGAAACTTATATCTATGTAGTTCTATTTTCCTATTTTGTTGTGATGTTTTTATTGTTGTTTCGTGTCTCAATAAATGTCTTTGTTTTCTTACTACAAAATACTATTTAACGGTCAGTCATTCAAGGGGGTAAAAAAGGAATACCACTTTTGTTTACTCAGAAAACTAGCAGCTGCAAATAAGTTGCTGAACATTGATAACAACTCAGCTAAGAAGCTTTGACTGTTTCAGAACACACACACACACACTTGAATTTACAAATTTATTTAAAAAACGCACCCACATACGAAGCAAAAAATATACATTGAAAAGTATCTTCCAAAATTGTTAACACCAAATACAATAAAAGTGAACCAAGTTATGACTAAGCTATACAACTTACGCAACTTAACATAATTATCTCTGAATTTCCTTTGTGCCCGGCCCTTAACTTTCATCTTTCTAAATATAGTGAATTATATTTATACTGGGTTACCGAATACATAACAAAAACATTGTTTTCTCGATAAGATATTCCTAAATATTGCAATTTTGCTTCTTTTATTATAAAGAGGACAACAAAAGGGAAAACTATCAGATAGACCTAGAAAATTTGAGGCCACTTTGAAGCTTAACATTAATCAGTAATGTGTGCTTTACCACTAAACGACATATAACAAAAAAAAAATGAAAATCATCGAATCCATGTTTTACAAAAACTGAAAATTTTATGAAATGCTAAACACTGAAGATATTAAAACAAAAATGTTTGCAGATACTTCGAATTGAAAGCAAAACACGTTCCAACTATTTAAGAAAAAATTGTCTGTTTATCTGTTCGCTGTTTATTAAAACGCTCATCATGCAAAAACCGCTGAACGGATTATCATGATTTTTTATATGTACCTAGTATAAAGTCTTAAGAGTGTCATAGGCTACATTTGATCCGGCAATAATGCGGGCGAAGCCGTGGGCGCCCACTAGTTAGCAATAAAATGATAAGCTTTGAAAACCTTTGCCCTCTAACCCTGTATACTAATAACAGTATAGCAATATGAACCTCGTTACACCTTCATCTTACAATTACGTAAGAAACACTTTCTTTCAAAAAATAGGCTTTAATCAAAGGGTACAGTGATATTACTGTCTCGAAATACTGTGAGGTGATAGACCAAATGATGAGTAGACTATTATTTTCACAAATGATAGCATAATAGAAAAAGTGACATTAGTAACTAATACTAATGTAACTGTTACATAACCAAGTTCTTTTTTGTAGTTTTCGGCCTTGAAGTATTATTTTTGCACATAATTTTGTTGACCTTTGCACCTTTCTTATCCTCCGCTATTTGTGCAATACATACCATAGATGTGGTTTTGCATAAATTGTTTTTAATTTTGGCATCATAGTTCATGAAGAGAGGTCTATGCTCAGCAGTGGGTGATAACAGGTTATGGTTATAGTTTACAGGATCCATATCATACACATCCAAGTAGAAAACTCGAAGAGCCTATATCTAAAGGTACACTCTTTATTTGTTTTTCCTATCGCTAGATTATTTTATAATGTTTACCGGGGGTCCAGATACAAAATCATACATGACCTAGTAGTTTATCAGTAATCATTATTATTATATTATCATTAATTTAATATAAATAACAGTTATATTTGTGCTACGAAGAGCACAGAACCTCCAATACTAGAAATGCTGTTTTTTTTCTTTCACAGATCTAAAAGTATGTTTTACAGTAAACAAGATCGGTCCGCTTCTCGAATGTAGAACGATCACGCCAACTAGGGTACAGTATTGCTTTACTACTGATATGAAACGAGAATAAAAAAAAATGATCCGTTATCTAGTGCGTTATGATGCTGTTATATTGGTATTACGATCTAATCTGTAAGCAATCACTGATTTGCCCACTTTATTACGCGTAAGAAGTAGCTTTTGACACTTTTAGGAATCTAACTACTTTGTACTCTGTATTCTGTGCTACTACTCTCTCTCTCTCTCTTGAGTCGTATTTCCTCATGACTCCCCCGTAGAATTAATTCGTTAGGGGAGTTCTCTTGGGCAGATACATCGTGGTGGTTACCCAGGTCCTTCCACGGAAGACACATGTCCTCGGATATTGTGGTCCTCAAACATGTCGGTTTCCTCACGATGTTTTCCTTCACCGATAAACGAGTGCAAATCCACACGTTACCTTAACGGTTGATCGTATGGCAAGAAACTACCATAAAAACTTAATCAGTCTTAGTCAGGATGGGTGACCGAAAACTGGTATTCCATTTTGGGCGCATTCGTGCGTTGGATGACACGTTAAACTGTAGGTCTCAGCTGTTTGTCTAGTACGGCAATCGTTAAGAGGCCTTTAGGGCGGCTTGACAAGCTCTCAACACCAGAGTTGGCCACTCTCATTCGATAAGAAGAAGAAGACCTCCACTACCTTTGTGATAATTATCTTTGAATAGTTCATTTATATAGTAGATCCCACCTGTTGTTAATTATGTTAATTAGACACCATCAAGCTAAATCAAATCTTACATCACACCAGCGCCATTGAAAGAACAGCCGTAGTAACCTAAATATAAGTTTGGTTATAAAATTAGCATCTTATGTAACTAACCATACAATATATGTACACTTTCTCATTCTGTTCCGGTGGGTGTATACTTGGGCTTAGTCAGAAGAACTGGATACAAAAAGAGTTTTTTTTAACCCTAAATATGTTAAGTTTTTAATATTATTTACTGTAGTAACGAGTAAGTTGGTAACTTAAGTCTAGCTTGTTAAAGACGAACAAGGCTTTCAAACAGTTTCCCTTAATATGTTTTCGAACAAAAGTTTTCAAGTTCATTATTTGTGATATAGCTCAATATGGTTATCTATAATCTCTTATAATATTTATCATTCATTCTCAACTTGAAGACTGATCAATTGTATGTAAGTATAGTAATGATATAAATTGAAAAATGGTTTTGTTAAAGTAAATAGTACTTAGTAAGTAAGAACATAATAAAAAAAATCATGTAAAAATATAAATATTATCTGCCAGCCTGGTGCAAAAAATAGGGTTAGAATCATAAAGTGGTTCGATTTGCTGATAAAAAATGTAATGAAATTATTTTATGTTTCAATTTGTAAATTCTAGTATCGAGATGTTTTCTTTTCTTTTATTCTAAGGTTATTTAGCAACTAACGACTGTTGGACTATAAGTACTATGAGAAACCCCATGACTAGCAAATTTATACATAAGTACATGTTATAAATACCTTTCGATATCATTTTATGTTCTGCATCACGATATTATACTTTGTGATGTATTTTTGTTTGCTGCTTACTTTTTTTGTGATAGTGAAAGTGGTTTGTTAAATTTGTATAGATTTTTTATTAGTTGAGCTTTGTCCTTAAATAATATTTTTAGCATAGATGTACTGTATTATCGATATATCTAACCCATAACTTTAAAATACCCAATAACTTTTGTTAAAATTCTTTTGAAAATTCACCCTTATATTAATACATACATAGTTAAAGGGATTGCCTTACAAAATATATGCAAAAGTTAGTTGACTCTACGCTTTTAGAATAGCAATTTCATTCTTCGTAATATAGAACGTGTAAATCGTATATATGTTGTTTGACAACGTCTTAAAATTGGAATCTTTTTAAATATTCCCAATCTTACCAGCATTTTCATTCTATAGTACCGTTGTCACCATAGTCACCCACAAATCAAACTCCTTAACATCCTCACCACTCGTGTCTCGAACCCCACTGACACACAAACTAATCCGTTTAGAATAATTTATTGGCACATCAAGCCCAAGTATTCTTCCCAGACATTGCGTCACCGAGGTATTTGTGCCACGCACCTACGACATCCTTTTCGTAAAAGAAAAAGAAATTTCTCTTCACACGCCTTCCTGCGTCCGGTTCACGTCCGAGCTTTTCCTTTAAAATACCATAAACACACCATGACAACCATGAAGCAAAATTCACGACAAAAATCAACTCTAACCCAACGCAATAGAGTCCAAAAGAAATGCTCTAACAACTTTCTCAACCGCAAACATTAAGTTTGCTATAGCCACCTGATGACCAAGGCAAAATACCGGTTTTGGGAGAGACGGGCCAATCAAAATTGTACTTTATTACTTCGGAATAAAGGAAAGAAGAAATCAATCACGTGTCCATAGAAACACGTGAAGGTGTATGAACTGCAGACGTGCTTTACCACGACAACGATGTATGTACCGTGGACGAAAATATTAAACAGGCGATTACAGTCTTTGCTGCTTTAGGCAGAGAGGTCAAAGGTATTGATGATGAAGAGAAAGATGTAGAGGAAATGCAAAGAGGGGGAGGTTGCATAAAACAAGTGAGATACAGAAATCAGATGGCCCTCTGGCGGTGCCAGCGAAAGCAAGCGTTGACTAATGAATGGTGGTCCAAAGGCCAACAGATAAAAATTCTTGACATCAATATTGTGATGTTGAAGACTCTGTTGCTAAATTTGTCTGTATGAATCAGGTTGAAGTAATGTTGTTGTTCTGGGAAGACTGAATTTTATTTTAAGAATAAAATGCAATCAGATAGTAATCTTTATAAATAAAAATGAATTGTTGTTCGTTAGTCTGATTAAAACTCGAGAACGGCTAAACGGATTTATCTTATCTTAGTCTTGAAATGTTCGTGGAGGTCTAGGGAAGGTTTAAAAGGGGAAAAAAATTAAATTAATTTATACAAAAGTTTAGGTCGCAGTACGAAGTCTGCCGGGACAGCTAGTAATAAATAAAAGTAACTTGCATAATAATATATATTATATTTTTGTACGTAGAAATATGTGATTGAAATCAATCTGAGATTGATTGTTAAATAATGTTAATATCAAAAACTTGATTTATGAGTTTTTTTTATATCTACGTGAAAACTTATTTTTTTACGGTAAAAACGGTTGTGTACATTTATTTAATTAAATTATTTGATTTCTTCATTTGAGTAAGGATCCATGTAAAACATTGCATAATACATTTTGAAATATGAATTTAATTATTTAAAAAAAAACTTATTAGTTAATGTGCCCAGCAAATGCATAACCAAAATCGCTTACATACAGGAACAAAATAAAACAAAAAACATGTAAGTAAGTAAACAAGTACATAACTTATTAAATTTTAAGTACAGTTATTGTAAAAGCAAAACTATTGCATCAGCCGCAACTTTTACTGCAAAACCGGACGTTAAAGAAAAAAAAACACTTTCACCTTTAGTACATGTTATTTTCCAAACCGATATTTGACCACAAACAATGCACCCAATTACAAGCTTTATAATGATAGGTTAGAGAACAGAATCGTGTGAAATGATAGCGTTGGTTAAGACTTTGTTTAGTTGTAAGTTCAGTATATTCTGAAACAATGAGAGGTCAAAGGCTCAGTTGCTTGTGCTTTTAATAGTGATGTTGTAAGAATTCTATCCTTAGAAACATAGTACGGTAATCATATTTTATAGATAATGTTTGTTTAATAAGACTCTAAAATTGAAATACTTAAATAAATAAATATTCCGGACATTACACACAGCGCCATCTAGCCCCACACT
This sequence comes from Macaria liturata, assembly GCA_964023185.1. Classification (NCBI taxonomy): domain Eukaryota; kingdom Metazoa; phylum Arthropoda; class Insecta; order Lepidoptera; family Geometridae; genus Macaria; species Macaria liturata. The sequence goes on from OZ026806.1 coordinate 15,647,053, forward strand.
AAGCAAACGCTTGTGTCGTGGGTAGGTACTAGATAACGGATATTACTTATATCCTGAAATAATAAATAAGAAAAGAAAGCATGAGAAAGAGAATAATTAAAAGAAATTATTTAATTAATTTTAATTGACCGAGTGGATGTGATTTATGTATACCTCATATAGAAGGTATCCCCAAGGAACTCGTCTTTAGAAAAGCCACATATGTAGAACTCCAAATGTAATTGATACGGTTTTGTAATTTTCATTGAAAATCATTTGTAATATACCTATCTTTTGAATAAAAACACATTATGTTACATAGTTTTCAATATGTAAGGCAATATATGCAGAGTAAGTAATCAAAACAAAAACAGTGATCAATTTCACTGTTCTTTCTTGCTTTTTGAGTTTTACTAATCATTAAGTACATAAGCGCTAGATTGTAGATTACAACGTTGCTTAACATCAGGCATGTTGTAGTCAAGCGTACGCCTATATCATGTAAAAAAGTCGCAATGAAAATATGTGTGTCACACTTACGTATACTGAACATGAAATTTTCAATGAAAATAGGAGTAATTGATAAAAAACTGTTATTTCACTGAGGGTACGTTAAATTTACAGTTCTAAGTACCTGCTTGTAATTTGAATTATTGTCACCTACATGTTTGACCACGAGAATTAAACTTACCGTTATGAAAACGCAAAAAAACAGGTTGTTTTCTTGATGGTATCCAGTCGAATTTTCTTAGCAAAAGCGTTACTTTTCCAACTTAAACGCGGTAGTGTCTGCGTACTACTAGTTGAAGAACGTGTAAGTAAGTTGCTGATTGTATAGTACGGCAGTCGTTAAGCCATGTCAGAGGTCCTTAGGGCGGCTTGATAAACTCCCAACACCAGAGTTGGCCACTCTCATTCGATAAGAAGAAGAACAAGTTGAATTATTTTCTTTCTTTCTATACTAGTAGAAAATACGTTAAGGCAGTTATTTTTATAACTAAATTATCACAATTTATCAATGAATGCAGTCCATATCATCATCATTATTGCTTTAAATTACATACACATCCAAAAATACGATTACAATCACATAACAGCCAAAAATTACACTCTTACATCACTTCACGTAACATTCGCGTCTATTCTCAAGGAAACACACATAGGCAATGTAACATAGACATCTAATCAGCTATCGCCATAGACTAAATCTGTTTAAAAAAATGTCTCTTGGACCAAGTCCAGTCTGGACTGACTTGTTACATGAATTCATATTGGATATAAATAGTATTGTATTTTATAAGGTGATCCTTTGAAAACTTGACAACGCGAAAATCTATATGTAATGGCCACATCTAACAGCTCTTCTTAGTTAAAAAATAACGTCCAAAATAAGCCTGTTCCCTAGATTAACAAATCAAAATTATACTAACTGTCATCGGGCAATCGAGAATCGATAACAATAACTTTATATATAATGTGTACTGGTATCTAATATCTGATTATGAATGTATATTTGCCAACCCGAAAAATTGATAGCAAGACTAAGGAAATGTTGTTCCTATAATGCGACTTCTCTTGGAAAAGAAGTCGTTGAATCCAAATTATCTTCATCGAATTTTCACCTCATTGTCAATCTGTGGGAACACACCGTGAAGCTCTGTTCTTCTGTTCCTTACGAAAACAATGGCAAAGTTCAACGGAACATAACAAGGAAAGTCTATATAACCGACGGACAAATTGTTACAGTTTCATACGTAACATTTTCTTCATACAAATCAGTGCTTTGTTGATCTATTTCGGCGTATATTAAATTTTCCAAAAAAGTGAAGAAAAGATTACATTAAAAATTGATTTGCGATGTAGAACACCAATAATCTCAAATTAATCACCATCAATCTTTAAAAAATGTCTTCAACAAACGTCTCCTTGGCAGTCCTGTTCTTTCTTCTAGCAGAAGTCATAACGATACAATTACAAGAAGGAGAAACGCTAAATGAAAACGACGTAAACGATTCTCAATTGAACGAGTGTATTAGTGTTCAAAGAAGTTCGGAACTTGGCGTGTGTTTTGGGAAAGAAGTGCTAAATAAGTTGAATAAGTACGAAGAAGCAGATTCCTTCAGTTTGGCCAATGGTATCTCTTTTGTCCGTGATGAGAAAACTCCAAGAGATATCGCCAGTTTTTTGGACAAAGATCCCATGGATTTTCGGTAATTTATTACGTATTAATGCACTCAATATTTTTCCAAAATATGATATTTACAACAATCATATTGAAAACATACCGAACAAAATTGAAATACATAGATATTATAAGAAGAGATATGACTTGTAATTTGTGGTATTATCAATAAATAATTATTTGTATTTAAAATAGCAACGCAATGAATTTTTCTTAATAAAATTCGATTTAAAAAAGTAAACGATTTAAATTACTGCAAATGATACGTTCAAAAACTAAATGTCTTTGAAGACCTGACAAATGCAACGAACTTTTTAATGAAGCATGTGCCACATAATTGCACTCATTTTTATTTAATTTTAATGTCACAGAAGGGCCTATTTTAATCAACCCATTTTAGACAACACACATTTTTGTCCAAACTTCAAGTAGTTAACAAGAGTTTTTGAACGTATACTCGTAGTATACGTTCAAAAACTCTCAACTTAACAATTCTTAACACATACTCCATTTTTTAGCAAATTTAAAAAAAGCAATCCAAAAAAGGGCCAATATGTTTTGAAAGCGGAGGTGCCGCTTTTTGTGTTTTCTTGTATTTTACAACGTAAATCCTTGTGTTTAGATGCTAAATAAATTTGAAGTGATTAGTTCAAGACATCATAGCTAACCTAGGGCCACAACTGAAGTCTATTCCCAAGCATTATTTAGCCAGCAGCATTTCATTTCACAAAAAGCGCTTACTACTTTGCTTAAGAAACATATAATTAAAACTAAGCAGTAAGTACGTTGTGGTTCGAATTTTTGACCATATATTGTTCTATGACTAAATAGTAGTAATAAGATAAAATGAACACATATTTTATCTTTAAGACTACAGAGTCTAAAGAGTACCTACTACAAACATTATTTATTTTTTATGTTATAACAACATGTGATTTAAACATTAGACTGGAACTTTGGCAGGTTGGCAGGCAGTTCCTGTTGCTCAAACATCACATATTGTTAGATTTTTATAACAGTAGGCAGACAAATTTCGAACAACAAAAACGGACTTAGAACTTTTAAAGTTCTGGACTAATAGTTAAACTATGTTTTGTAATAATACAGTACAGTAGTTTAACATTAAATACTCTTTTTTCAGCTCCATAATAGAAGACGCGAGTAACCTAATATCTAAAAGATCCCTACATTGGGACCTAAGCGTGCTTTACCCAGGACTTGTGATGAGAATCGGACCAACATTGTCAAATGGCATATTGGAGTTTGTCATGGACCCCAGGATTAAAGATCGGGCTTATCATCAGCAATCTCACGGTGAATTATCTACAGGTAAAGTCATATATTTCTTTTTATCATCGTAAAATGTAAACAGAGCGCTGGATTATTGCGTTTTATTGAAGGTTTTAGGTTAGGATCAAATAAAAATTAAAGGCTAAATTTCTATTCTTAAATGAAACTAGTGTAGGTACCTTAAATAAATATAGTTAGCAACGATTACCGTGGAAACATTAATTTTACTAAGTACATAATTGGAAGTAGATTATATTTTCAGTTTAATTTTACCCTTAAAGTAAAGGGAAATAGTAACGACCTGACTCTCAAATATCGTACAAATCAATTCAAAAACTCACTAAAATAAAAGGAAAATGTAAGTTAGCGCCATCTATGTATTTACCTGAGAACTAAAACGAAGGCCAGCTAAAGTGAATGAATGGTGGAGAGGGTTTCCCAGCCTTGAACTTGACTTCAGTGTTGTAGCACCATCTGTGGTATTACAGTTGAACTTCCATGACTCATTCCAATCAGCGGTTTTCATATTGCAGTTAGGAAATGGTTTGTGGTTGTATTTTAGATACGACAGTCGAAATAAATGCTAAAATAAGTCAAGTAAGGATAAAACTATAAAAAATATGTATGGGTTTTTTTCAGTGACAGAGATAAAAAAAACTTTATTTATTTTCTTCTAGTAGCAAACTGTCCAATTCTTGTACATAACTATTTTTGAGCCAGGAACCATCTCTTTCTTAAGTTGTATTACAACTTAAAAAAAAAAAAAGGGGATGTGTTCTCAGTTCGTTTGTTTTTTTATAACAACGTGCGTGAAAATAGTCATCATATTATCTTATACCAACTAAAGCAATAAATAAATGCTACATTCTGCTTTACTAACTGTTACCATTTTAATTTCCAGGTCGTCTTCTCGCCAGAAATCTTCTAGTACCATTCCTCCTTGGCTTCAAATTCCAACTGTCAACCTTATTACCATTACTATTGGGTCTACTATTGATTGCTAGCAAAAAGGCATTCTTACTTGCAAAGGTTGCATTATTGGCTGTGACAGTATTTTCTGGATCTGGCTTCGGGCAAGGTTATGGGCAAGGTTTCGGAGGATATCCCGGACCTTCCCTGTCTTCTTATACGTCTGGATATGAGCATCCTGGTCATTTCCATGATCATCATAGTTCTGGTAAGTACTATTTAATTTGATGTAAATCTTAAATAAATGATTAAAAAATGATCATTGAACACAGGGCTATTTATATCATTAAGACTACTAGCTAACTTGTGCCAGACTGTTTACCTACCTACTAAAAGTTCTGTTACATAAAAAAACAAAACGCAAATAAAAAATCTTCTTAAGATTTCTTGAAAAATTTCGAGGTAAATACGAGTATGTACATGCCCACGAATTAAATTTCATTTTAACAAGTGTCGTCTCTATACATTTTACGTAATAAAAAGCCCTTAGGGCGGTTCGAAAACTCTCGACACCAGAGTTTGCCACCATCACTATCATTCACTGGCGAAGCAGTCTTAATATACCTATATTAAGACTGCTTCGCCAGTGATAGCCTACCTATATAGCCTACTTGATAATTCCATACGATTAAATAAATTCGATAAGAAGAAAACGTAATAAAATATAATGCGTGGACAGAGAATAGTATTATAATATCGTCAATTTTAATGTTTTAAAAACACGATAGAGTTTGTTTGTTCTGGGCAATCGGGTTTTACTTCACTTTCTGGCAAAGTGGAATCAAAGCCACCAGACATAAAAAACATAATATACATAAACTATTATAAAATCCCATTTCTTATTAAAATCCTTGCACCATACACCAAAGGCATTTACAACTTCTCCGATGTCAGGTTCAATGACCTCATGCCGTTGCACTGTTACGAAACCTTCTGATGAATTCTCCTTCAGATATAAAGGACCTTAACCCAATAGACATAAAGACCAAAATGCCTCGGACAAGTTGTAAGTATCAATTTGACCTATTTTATATAGAATCTTATTAACAAAAAGATAAAGTTCAAAATGCTTGTTACATTTCTGATGAACTTGACCTATTTTATTGGAAAGGTAGTAAATAATAATCTTAGGAAAACTTTCTCCCATTTTTTTTCTTATCGTTTTTGAAAGGCTTTCTTATTCATATTTTTATGTTGTAATATTATATTAATGATGCTGTCAGCTTTGGAATTAATAATTTGAATTGAAATTTATATCATGGATATTGTGGGATTTAAAGGGTTTTGTATGTTTTCATATAATATACCCAAAGCATAAAAAGAGGAACACTATTATTAAGATTCTATTGTCCATTTGTCTGTCTGTATAAAACTGTCTGTAACTAGGTTGTTTCACAAAAACTGTGCTAGCTAGTCTAAAACATTTACTATGTAATTTAAAAAAGGAGAATTTTATAAATGATTAGTTTAATTGGATTTAGGGTTTAATCTGCTTACATACCTACTTAGGTATAGAGGTTATCTCAGCTGCTGAACAATTTATGATGTCATTTTGTGTCATTCTAATTGGTTCAGTTGCTTGAAGAAAAACAACAACACACTCACATATGTATATATGTGAATTATGAAATTTCTTTCTAAAATTATTTAATTAAAAAGATTCCGAGTCCCCTTTTTAATTAAGTTATGATAATGGAACTTATTACGCGCCTAAGTCCCTAAAATGCCTTTCATTATAATTTTAGGTTACTACAGACATCCCCAGCACTCCGACTATTACTATCGAGAAAAATCATCATCATCATCATCAGCAGAGACGACAGCAACGCCCATCACGCCTGACGAACTGAGAGACAGGTTGGAAAGATTCTTCATTACAAAGAAAGATGAAGATAAGGATGGAAAGATTAGGAACGCAAGGAACTTTGCTTGGACACCTATTAATACCGGTTAAAATTAGTTTTTGTGTAGATATTTAGTCTAAGAATGGTCCTAAACCGTCTTATTACAAAACACAGTATACATATTAGTCCAGGACTTAGAAAATAAAAAGTGGGTTCTTGTTGTTCAAACATCACATACAAGCAATCAAAATGTCAACAAAAAATGGAATTTAAATTAACATTGGTACATTTTGACAGTTTGATAATTATGACAGTAGACAGACAATTTTCAATCAACTAAAACGGACTTGGTCTAGACTTATATTTAAACTACGTTCTGTAATAAGGCCTAATAAGCAAACAAAAAGTTAAGTTTTAAGTGTTTCATCGAAAATTTTCAAGTCGATTATGTAATTTACATTGCACGCAGCGATGTAGTTTGTAGTTACAGTTTACATTAATTAAGTGTAAAAACCAACACATACAAGTGTATTGAAGTAAAACTTGTAGTTTACATTGTAGAATGTACAATCACTAATATTTTTTTATGATTAGATCTAGTCAAGTTTGATAAAATATGTATGTTTGGGCACTTCAGTATCATTGTAATTTATATCAATATAAATAAAAAATGTAAGCGTGTCTTTAGTTTTTTTGTATAGTTTGCTGATTAAGGGGGGGGGGGCACTTAGAAAGATAGTCTAAGTCTACTCTGCTCCAGCCCAGCCCAGCCTGCTAGAGGGCAGCGTGTCGCATTACCACGGCAATGATAGCCACTCGCTGTGTTAAAAAATTTAGTTCTATTAATATATGTCTATGTAAATCAGGTACAGTATATTTCAAGACCATGTCGATCCCTAAAGCTAACTTCATTATCCACTACCGGTATCACTGGCCCAATTAGCTCACTCTCTCCGATGCGTAGATCCTGCACACAATTACTCGCTCTGGTTGTCTCCGCACGCAGTCACGGCCATTTCTTTATTGCCCCGAGACAATATGCGTTGGATTAGTTACTGGTTAGAATGTTACTTACATGTAAGTATTAGTAAGTAGAAATGTGAAATGATGTTAAAGGTACGTTATGAGGCTTTTTGGAAGGAATACTCATGCCTATGAGTGATCCAACCCCAGGTTCAAATTTTAAGTTACGTAGGTACAAGTACGTAGTATTATTATTATGCTCGGTGGTATATAAAACTCAAAGGTGGCTGAATGACTGACATAGTGATCTATCAAAGCACATCCCAAACAACTGGACGGATTAGGCTGGAATTTGGCATTTAGGAAGATATTATGACGTAGGCATCAAGTGCTGATATAGGGGACAAGTTTTACTTCTTAATGCAGCCGAAGCCGTGAGCACCCACTAGTCTTATATAAAAGGTTACGGTCAGTTTACTTTATATAATGACATCTTTTCTGTGTTATCTTTTTAACGTTTACTTAATTGCCTTGGTGAACACAGAAACGACTGATAAATAACCGATTTGATTAAACTTGCATGAGTTGAAACTAACCTAATAAAATACAATAATGATATTAATAGCTCGTAAAGTTTCTGAAAATTCGTGGAAAAACATAAACACATTATGCATACAAAATATTCCGCTTGTTATTGCGTTTGGAAGCCTAAAGAATAGATCGTACTGATATAACTTTTCAATTCATTTATTCATGAGCACAATATGGTTGATCTTAAATTATAAAAGTAGGTATGTTCTCCATATTGTACGTGCGTATAGTAGTAGTAGGTACATATGTAGCCTCACGGCAAGCAAATATATTGTGATAACCTACATATCTATTTTTATCCTCTAATAGGTACTTGATCGAACTAACCTAACAAAAGCAGTTCGAAAAGACAAATTACACCTTTGTAAACAACCACTTAAAACCTCTATCCAGGAAGTACCAAGAACAATTCATTGACTCTTCTCTCCACTTTCATATTTTTTCACTGGATGCCGCCATCGCGTGCCACCTCTCCGTGCTCCGTGCAGATAGAACGAAGAATTTGCGTGCAGTCTGTAGATCTTGTTCATTATGGTTCTGTTTACGGCAGTGATATGATAAGTTATAGACGTCTCTTTTGACACCTTTTTAGCGCAGATATCGAACTAGTGGAACTGTGCTTAACATCAGGCAGGCTGTAGTAAAGCGTAAACTTATTTCGTGTTAAAAACCTGATAAAATGTAACAACAATTTTGTTAGTCTCTTTTAACCTTTTTTTTAAGCTCGGCACAGAGACCGAATTTGTGACACCTAACATTAGGCAGGATGTAGTCAAGCGTAAGCCAATATCGTGTTAAAAAAAACTGTTGACATTTCTATCGACCGATACAATTAGCACCATCTCCAGAACCCGTCGTCAAAAATGTCAATCGTGTGGTTTGAAACTTGCCTCAGCCTTATGACAAAAAGATTCTAACATTATAGGCTTAAAACGGTTGATACATTTTCAGTAGTTTGAAGAAAAATTAGGTACCAGTGGTGGAAATTAAGTTACGTAAGAATTATTAAAATAACCAAATGTTTTTAGCTGCCAAGAAAATATACTATTATGTTCTAATAGAATTTTAGCTAAGTAAGTTAAATCAAAATATTTGTTTACTGTGAACAGCCCAGCATTTATTTGCCTGCCAGGTCACCTAACCGATACTATGACCTAAAACGAAGTATGCCTGTACTAGAAAATAACTGAAATTTACATTATTTTGTATAATTATGCTTCTCCCTACTGAAGCAGCGTTTTGAGTAAAATTTTTTTTAATCATTAAAGATAAAGATAAAAGATATAGAATCTTTATTGATAATGTAAAGTTGTAACATAGGTATAAGTACTAATATCATAGAGTATGCTACACAAATTACAATATCTCGTCAAAATGAATTTATAACATTTAGTTTTAATAACATTTTAGAAGTTACAATGTCAAGTTTTACATGTCAAACATAGGTAATAATAGGTATGTAATCATACAATATGTCAACTTAAATAAATCTTGGTACTGTCATTTTATTATTATTTTAGTCATAGGACAGCCACATTCTGAGCTGAGACAAATACGGGTTTGAAATATATTATTCAGTAAGTTAGGACCTACGGTGTAAGTCAAGAAGTTAGAAATCTATGATTTATATTGTCTGTTATTCTAAGTACTTATGTTTGCATACTATATGTTTAATGAGATTCTTATTATGTAGTTTGAGGTTATTAACAGTGTTGGAAAAGTTTTTTAATATCTTTACTAGAAATCGTTTGAATTGTTTTTTCCAAATAAGCTTCTATAATGTACTATAAGACGTGTTAAATGAATTTGATGGGCTTATTTTAATTTTATAGGAATAATAAGTGAGATTTTTTTTTCAAAACAGTAAATAAACTAAGAAATTTAAGGTTAATAAACTAACTAGTAATGAAAATTGTATCAAAAACTTTACAAAAATATAGTTATTTATGTAACAAAATCCTGAAATTGATTAACACTATTCTTTATATTATGAATCATATTTTTACCTTAAAATTCTTAATTCCACTAAATATCCAATTAGCTTTTTAACCATCATTTTTCTTGCTAATAGCGTGTTTAATTACTGCTAAGTATAAATGACTTTGTAAGTAATAACTCAAAGCATTCCAGACCTGAAAAGAGTTAGAGCAAATCTGAGAGGCTACTGTAAAATCATAAAGTACGAGTATAAAGGAACAGACGTTGCTATTACAATAGTTTTCGTTTCGTGATAATTGGGGTAAGAATATCAACAAAATAAAAACAATAATTATGAATATTTCAGAACACATCACGCGTTTTTTTTTAAAAAACGCTTTCAATATTTATTATATATATATATATATATATATAAAACTCAAAAGTGACTGACTGACTGATTGACTGACTGACTGATATAGTGATCTATCAACACACAGCCCAAACCACTGGACGGGTTGGGCTGAAATTTGGAATGAAGGTAGATTTTAAGATGTAGCCATCCGCTAAGAAAGGATTTTTGGAAATGCCACTTTTAAAGGGGTGAAATAGGGGATGCAAGTTTTACTTCTTAATGCGAGCGAAGCTGCGAGCACCCACTAGTTATTTATAAACTAAATAATATTTTGAATTACCTCAAAATTACCTACTCAACATGAAAAGTATAATTCAAAACGATTGGCGGAACTATCAGTTAATTCTTTTACTAACAGTCAATCAAGTTCTCATGCTTTGAAGTTCGTTACTAAAAATCATAATATAATCATAACAATCTTACTATGATGATTTAAGTAATATAGAGTAAGCATTGTACCACTACATAGCAGTGTAACACAGATGTTGGTGAATCAATGTGGAAATCATGTGGAAACGGAACATTATTGTTCCGTTCTAATATTAAACCGTTTACTCTAGAATACTACTGCTCTGATAGGTAAATAGGTGTAGCCAATAGACTACCTAACTTTAACTTTACAACCACTTACTCATATATTAAAAAAAATATAGTGTATCTGATCTTTTTTTGAAAAAAAAAGGGTCCTATTATCCTTGACCAATCATTACTTAGATATTTTATAATATATTAACAAAGGAAAGAAAAGTGCATAAAAATTAAAAAAACTTATTATTTATTTTATATCTCAAGTAGATTTCGAAATTAAAATCTAAGAGCAAACATCTAATTAAATTAGAGAGTAAAGAATGATCATTCAGTCACTTTAGTCATCTGAAACGATTGACAATAATAAAATGGCTATTAATGTTGTCATGAAAAATTATTATATTATTATATAAATTTATCATACATTAATTAATTTAATAATGTACGTTACCCAACCATAAGCATAGGTAACTGAATCATTAAGACATTATTTAAGCATCTGACTCTGTACGTTTTCATAAAAAAACACACACCTCTTAACATTGACTAAACTAAACTTTCATTATTTTCTTGTCCACGTCTATATATCGAATGCCTCTGTTTAAAATGAGTTTTTTTTATATAATGCAATTGTCATGTTTTGTTTTTATACCAACGATTAGGGACTTTATTTACAATAATAGAATATAAAAACAAGGAAAGAAAAACTAAACATACTACTTCTTACTACTACAAAAAAGGGGGCACTTAGAAAATCTTTAGAAAAGCCTAAAGATAATCTAAGTGCTCCAGCCCACTGCCAGAGGGCAGCGTGCCCAGCATACTGGCCGCATTACCACGCTGGATGGCAATGCTGATACGTTGAACGATTATGTACATGGAACTCATCATATTAAATATAGTAGTCGTGGAATTTGAAACATTATCGGGATCAAACCGTAAATAATAAAATTATGTCGGCTGTTTGTCTAGTACGTCAGTCGTTAAGCCATGTCAGAGGCCCTTAGGGCGGTTTGAAAACTCTCGGAACTAGAGTTAGCCAGTCTCATTCGATAAGAAGAAGAAGATAATGAGTTACTCATATACTTTGCCTGAGTGTTGTATATTTTTGGTTAATTGAGATATTTTTGTGTAAAATGTTTATTAAAATAAAGCATTTTTTTTAAGTGAAACCGAACAATAGGATGTTAAGTTCACAAAGCCGTATTAGTGTTATAATAGTGGTCAATATTACATACGCTTGGTGTCAATTGATATAATAATATTCGTTTACTTACCCTGTCGTTATATATTTCTAATGCTGCAAAACTAATATTCTATTGTAAAATATAGATGTGTTAATATTTTTAAACAAATAGTGATAGCAACCAGCGACAAATTCTTTTTTGAATTTGAATTTGAATTAATTCTTGAAGTAGCAGTTATAAGTTTGAAGCAAACTGTGTTTACTTTTGACAACTTTCTGTCAAGATTTCTTCATAAATGTTAGTTATAATACATTTCTATACTATTACTGGTTTTGTATAATCTAACGAAGGTTTTATAATAATAATGCATGTCAAAGGTTTCGTTGTAATTCTGATATTTTGAATTTTATTGAAATGTTTAACTAGAATGTTAATATTATTATGCTGTATAAGACTATACTAAGAAAAATCAAATAAATAGCTATATTACAATTTAAAGTTTGTCTGATTAGTAAAATAAAACACATAAATTGAAGTTTCCAATTTTATCGACTGCTCATTCATCTTTTGTTTTAATAATTTGAGTAACAATACATTAAACTAACTTAAAATAAAATAACAGAGTTTCATTCGTCACACGAAAACAACATAATCATTATCATAATAAATAATACATTCACAAACAAAAGGTACTCGCGTAACCCCACATTATTATTTAACGATTATAATATGTATTTATTATTACGAGATTATACATGATTATAGGATAGTTATTACTTGTCTTAATCTTAACAGCACCGTACAACATACAATATAATATAACCTTAAAACTATTTTTACAAAATTGGACAAACGAACGTTTTGAAAACAGAAATGCACAATACCCGTCGACTAAAACTAACTAATAATAAGCCTTATTATTAATAACAATGAGAAACTTTCTCTTCTCTCCAAGAGAAGATTATTATCCCATTAATAGGATAAGAGGCCGCTGGTGACAACATCAATTTATAAATTATTTGTCAACTTATAAACTTAACAATACCTAAACGAATATTTGGTGCAATTGATTATACAATAAAAATGCATACATTTATCCAAAGTCACCTGCGAAACTACCACTATTAACTATCATTATTAAAATGATTATATGCATATAATATTTCAAATAATACTCCATAACCGTAAATGATAATTAAACTAGCGATAAATATGTCGGTGTCGTTGAATAAGCATATTATCATATTCTTTACAATAATATATTCTTATATTTTCACTGAATAAATAATAGGTTTTCCATCACCTACAGTGAGAATGCTACCGCAAACCAAACCAAAACTTTGGAACATTTTGGCGAAATGCTGGGTGCTTGTTAAATGCCGAGTCGTTGTAATTCTAATAAGGAGTCGTAAGGTTCAAATTTCTGTTGGTTTTTATATCTATTGTTTCTTAGCGTATGCTTTGTAAGCCCTGTCTTGGGCAGCGGCTTCGTCTTCTACGCTTCTTCTGTAGTGGCCCCCAGGGCCGGTTGTGTCGAAGTCATTACCGTAATGGGATGCCGAGTACGTGTGGCTTTGAGATACCTGCGGATGTTTCACGATCTCGTACGTTGTCTTCTCGTGCGATTCGCCAGCAGACACCAGCTTCTTCAAACCGATGATGGCGGACAGTAACAGAGCAATCTTACCGATCAACAAGGCCTTTCCGGCGATGAGAGCGATGGCTTGGAACGCGATGGCGAGGAAACCTCCCTTGATGGCGATACCGGCGATGATCGGTCCCATCATCTTCTTCAACTTACCCCTGGCTTCGTCCATTGATCGTCCGATGTCGTCCCCGACGGTTGTTGGAGAGATTACAATCCTGTGGGTCTGCATCAGCTTCGAAGTAGCCAGTTGGAGGAATTTGTCGATCTGCTCCGATGGCAGCGAGTTCAAGTCACCATCAGGAAGGGAAGATGGGAAGGCTCGTCCTGTTTCCGGCCTCTGGACGAGATTGATTCCGTCGACAATCGGAAGAGTCTCCGCGCGGGCAGCTCGGTCGATGAACTTGGCGGCTTGGATCTTGAAGCACTTGACGATTTCCTGCGATCTCTCGCAGTTGTCGTACATCCTGCTCAGGAGTTTAAGGCTGGTGGTGAAAGTGTTGCCCGAAGCTGCTACACTGAGGCACACGAGGCACAGGACTATGCCCCTGGGCCACGCCATGTTGTTTCTCTGTGTCCTTCAGTCAATTCGAGGACCAATGTCCGGCCGATGCGGGCGCGACTATTGAAATGTGCACAGCATACATGTGCACTGGCATTTATCTATTTTCACCGGGAACTGCATTTATCTATAAATCTTTTAGAGCGTGCAATCGTTGCATCGTATCGTTGAGCACTGAGTCTTGTGTTTACACGATGGTAATTGAGTTAGTGTGATATTATGTGTATGTGTGTGTGACAGTAGACTTAGAAGCTGACCACGGTGCATCGGCATTGTCAAGGACGCCGGCTTATCAGTAGTTTTGCTTTTCTAATATCTTTAGAAAGTTTTTATTATCAAAGTTATGATACTGTGATTCAACGATTGGAACATGATGCTGTACATAATTACGAGGTTAGAAAAATATTTGTATATGATGCACGTAAATTTAATTTTCGGGATAACAATGTAACACTTTAACTACACCATGAATTAAACTGAATATTTTTATTCTATTATGTCCTTGACTTTATTCATAGAAATTTGCATGTGAATTCATAATATTAAGCCAGTGTTTATACAGCCAGCTCTTGGCTGGGTGACCAGAAAGCGGCATTTCTTTTAGATTCGCCCGAATATGTAGCAAGGTCATCCCACAATATATTTCGGTAAATTGAAAGTCCCTGTTGTTTGCTACAATCAACGCCACAAACGACGACTGTAAAGTTTAGGGTAAGAACCTGTCGACAGAAAAATGATCACTAACAATATATTTCGTTAAATTGAAAGTCCCTGTTGTTTGCTAAAATCAACGCCACAAACGACAGTTGTAAAGTTTGTAGTGAGAACCTGTAGACACAAAAATTATCACTCGCATACGATAAAAAAAGTTTATAAATTCATCTTTCGATAATCTCGAACAAATACCTCAATCTACTGAGCCGCGGGATATTTTATCAATGCAAATCTAATGCGTTAACCAGTGCGAATATCCATACAATTAACCTACATATTATAGTTACGCATGACTTTTGTAAATAATTCATCTCTGATATTTCAATTCAATGCATAAAATGAATCAATGAATGAATTCTACGATGTTAGGAGAAATACATGTATGGCATATTAAAAGCCTATACTTAGAAGTGCTTAAGTTACGCTTGAAAGGATAACTTATTTGTTTATTGTCGGTATGTTATATTTCTATAGACATATTTTATGTGACTTATGCTTTTTCCTTTTAGCTTTGTTCCTTCTTATTGACCTAAAAAGAAGGTTAAAGATAAGTTAGAAGTTAAGTTAGTTAGTTAGTTATTTAAGTAAGTAACTTTCTCTGATGTCGACTGTTTTCAAACTACCATAAGGGCCTCTGGTGTAGCTTAAGTTTCTTTCTACTGTAGCTTTGTTGCTATTTTTGGCATGGTTTGCCTTGTGTACTATGAAAACACGGAGTAGACAGGTGCGACCTGGAATCTAGCACCAGCAAGAAGCTCACCCAAGCATCATTGTGGGAAATGATGGCAGGGAAACAATCCAGGCCGTACCTGATAGACTACTGCATCGAAGTAGCAAAAGCAGCAGTTAACATAAATAAGACGAGATGACACTGAGTGTAATCCAGCTTATTCAGAAGTAGATTAAGAAAAATGAGCACAACCGGGTTTAACAGAACTCTGAGTAGGTGCACATAATAAAGAAGTATATAGAAGAACATATAATATAAAAAAAAATTAATAAAATTGTATCCAAAATAAGAAAAACATCATAGCTGTATAAATAGAAAATGAAATTGGGTAAAAAGATAAAAACTGATAATAAAACTAATTATTACATGACATTGAATTATAAGGTACAAGAAAGAAACCTAAAAAAGGTCGCCTACAACGTAGGGGGATTAATATGTGCGGAGGAGTAAAAAAAAGCAATAAAAAAACCCATACTATGATTTACTTAATACTAACGGTGTGTTAATGACTAACGGTGTGTTAAAACGGCCGTGGAACTTCCCACATAATAATATCATCACCGTAAAGACGGCCGTCTGTTTGCATCCGTAATATTACGGCCGTTATATGACGGCACCGCTTTCCTAGGAAACCAAAGCTTTACAGGATTTGACGTTATTTGGATAAGATGTAATGATAACAATGGGCTGGTATTTTGATTACCTCATATACCTACCTGGTATAAAAAAACTATTGATGGAGAAATGGGAAAATAAATAAAAAGCTTGTGTTTTATATAATGCCTAATTGATGGTGATTTTATGATAATTACATTGAGAACAACATAAAATTGGTTCATTATTTGCAAAGTAATCGGGTACTTGGTAACTGAAAACCTTCTATTTTTCAATGCCAGTTAAAAAGAAAAACGACAATTTGAAACACTGCCATCTAGCAAAGAAGCATGGAACTTTTTTCGTTGCCCAACGCGCATGCGAATACCATAGCGAATTGCGTTGGCACGTTTCTATGGATTGCTAGCATACTCTTTAGCATTTCGTTTTCGCAGCGCCACTTTGTATAAGTTTATCATCAGCCTTTTTTCTTCATGATATAGCAAAAGTAAGAAAAATATACACAAGTTTATTTGTAGTTAAGAATAAAGTGTGTCTTTTAAAAAAACTGGATATAACAGGTTTATTAATAAAGCACATCCATTATTATTTACCCGACCTATCACTCACATTTTTTTCTATCACAGAGTTTTTAAAAATAAATCGAATTAAATGTTGAAGATGACATGTCATACGATGTTTAAATAAGAATAAAAACCTTCCTTAATTTAATACAAGTAAAAAGAAAATAACTTTTTGATCAAATCTAAAGCTATTTTTACATATTGATACTGTTATTTTCAGCAGAATTACCTAACTCGTAAAATCATATAAAGCAGTCAAATACGTAAACCAAAGTCCACAGTAATATGCGAATAAGTCGGTTATATACCACAGTTATATACCTGCCATTAAATGTTAAATTGGCATGTATAATTTAAACATTGTATGAATTGCGATGAGTAAAAGTTATTACAGCTATTTTTTACATAATTTTTGCTTTCTCCGTCAATTCTGCATAGAAATAACCTTTGCTCACAGAAAAATGAATGTAAGTGAACCTGTCGACTACAATGGTTATTAATAAATTAGTACCCGCGGCTTTGCTCGCATTAATTTATAATTAAAAGTAGCCTATGACACTCCTAAGTCCTCATATTTACTACCTACATACCAAAATCATGATGATCCGTTCAGCCGTTGTGATGAGCGTTTAAATAAACAGAGAAGCAGAGAAACAGACAAATTTTTTAGAAATTTTTGGAACATGTTGTTTATCAATTCGTAGTATTTATCTTCGATGTTCAGACTTTTTTGGCTCTCTTCAGGTTTATTATATGTACATATATGTAGATTTATAATTGCTTACATGTCCATTAGTAAATTATTCCTTCTGTACAGCAAATTTTTGCTAGATCAAAACTGATGTTATATTTGATTTATATAAGAGTTATATTTGTTTCGCAGCAACAAAAAAAGGCCTTCAAATAAAAGCGGTCTTAACCCATAGAAGTATATTTATTGTAAAAGCAACAATACAAAAAGTGGAAAGAAGAATTACCTGTTTTGTTTTGTTCTCTTAATTTTAACCTACAAGATGGTATACCACCATATTGTATGGCGATTAAAAATGGTATCACCAGCCATAGACAAAACAAGCCTGACACTCTCAAATATATTACTATCCTTAGTACAAATTGTAATAAAGGTAAAGAGATAAACAGGCAAAATTTCTAGAAATTTTTGGAACGCAGTGTTCTGCTACCAATTCAAAGTATTTCCGAACTTTTTTTTTATACTTCACTGTTCAGACTTTCGAACCTCTTCAGCTTTATCATATGTATAGATAATGCTTTAGTATTATAAATAAGAATATTCTTGCGATGTACGGTAAAATACCTACTTTGACAAAATTCTGATATATCAGTAAAAACTCATACTTATCAACGTTTAACGTGTTCACTTTTGTAGTATCGGATGTTTTATTTGGCACAAGATAGGTACAAGATGCTTATCAGGCGGAGTGCAGTCAAATGCAAACTTATTCTACACAAAAAAGGCTTCATGACGCTCGGAATACCTACACGGGACCAGTTTTTAAAGTTAGAACAGTAAGATATTTTTTTGCCTGCCTTAACTTGGAAAACGCTAGATCTGTCAAAATATTACATGAAGTTAGTTTTGTCTATGTACAAGAAGCCAAAAAGACTAGCTTACTGGCTTTCTGGCACTAGTTTGCTTTCCTGTATGTTGAAATACTATTCGTATATTTTAGGCATTTAAGAAAGCTAATGCAAGAAAAACCGGAATAGAATTTTCTTATGAATGCCCTTTTATAATCCCATAATAAGAAAAATTTGCTCACGAATGCCCTTTTAGAATCCCATAATCAAATGAAAAAAAAGTGTGATTTTGTTTAACATCTCTGAGCCATACTTAATCAGGCGTCTATGAAATACTAAGTCTTTGCTCCCATCATTAACATCATCAGTCCATTATCCACGCATCACGTGCGCCCAACATCATCAACTCATGGGAATGATAATTTAAGACAATAAGTTTTACAGCCTCGGGCTTTCACTTGAAACCCTTAATGCAGGGTCAAGGTGAAAATTTGATGGGAAATTCAGCTGTTTTGGGTTTTGTTTCGATGGTGAATATTGTAGTGTAAAGAACAGATGATGGATAGAAATACAAGGCTAACAATTCTATCCAAGGACAAAAATAGAGCAGCTTTTTTTATATGCCAGCCTAAACCAATTAAGTTTCACTATCATGGTACAAATAAACTTTTTAAAACAATGCGGGCAAACCTGTTGGCATTCAATAATATTATAATAAAAACGTGGATGCTCGCGACTTCGCTCGCATTGAGAAGTAAAACTTGCGTTCCTTATTTCACCTCTCATTTCCTAAAACTCTTTCTTAGCGGATGTCTACGTCATACATAACATCTGCCTGTATGCCAAATTTCAGCCCAATCCGTCCAGTGGTTTGGTCTATGACTTTTATATGTTTAGAATGCAGACATTACAAATTAAGACGTTCATCATCATACTTAGAGACATCATCATTAAGAATGTTGTACACGTTTATTGCCACCAAGCTATTAGGCTTTGCGGATGTCAAGTTGAAATATATTATTCTTGGAATTTACAGCAAGACTAGAGATGTACCGTGATGTTACTTGAGTAATGAATAACAAAAGCAACTAAAGTTATACTGACAAAACTTAGATTACTTGGGTTTTGGTTAAGTTACTAGGCTCATTCTATATAATAAAATTATTCTATACAATAAAATTACAAAATATTCCAAACTAGCGGAGTCCCTGCGGTATAATCTAAATATATATAACTTTAGGGTGACTGGCTGACTGACGTAGTGATCTTTCAACGCTTAGCCCAAACCACTGGACAGATCGGGTTGAAATTTAGCATGCAGGTAGATGTTATAACGTAGGCATCCGCTAAAAAAGGATTTTTGGAAATGCCACTTTTAAAGGGGTACCGAGCACAAAATGCATCTTATGAACTATCACTAACCTCTATGTTGTGGACCGACCAAAGCACGATAAGCTGACCTGAGACAATTTATTTGCATTCAAAAAAAATCGCTGTCTTTAAGTCATAATATTTCCTTATAACTCAGAGTCGTGCCTCTTCCACAGAATTAATTCGTTAGGGAAGTTCTCTTGTGCAGATACATCGTGGTGGGCGCCCAGTCCTACCATGGAAGACACCATGTCCTCGGATATTGTGGTCAACATATCGGTTTGCTCACGATGTTTTCCTTCACCACCATGCGACTGAAAAACCACACATTATTTGAAAATATAAGTTATTGGTGTGGAGCCGGATTTAAACCAGCTTAAATAACTGTCCCTCCATGGCAATCAAACCCGCGACCTCCACGAAAATCCCGATGAAAATTGAGAGTGAAATCATTTGCATATTTTGTAAAGAGATAAAAGGCAATCGAAAAGAAACGCTTTTTAAAGGGTTTTCTTTGTATAAGCATATAAATAAACTACAGTATGCTGTGTTCATGTGAACTTTCTACCATTATTATAATGGTTTACTTTGAATGTGCGTAAAAAGTGATTTTTGCCATTTGCATGGTGATAAAATACATAAAGTTAATATTTGTGCTTGCAAGATTATGTTTTCTTTTTTAAAATAAATAGTTGATACAGAGATTATAATTCAATTTTCGATCGAGTAACTTTATACAGGATCAGATTGTTAATCTTTATAGGCATACAATATGAAACTTTTGTATTTATTTTGAACTAATGTATGTCCGCGGCTTTTATCGCGTATTTTCGTGACATATATTCACAGATAATTCACGATAGTTATTTTCTATAGTTTTGTCTGAATACGGAACAAATAGACAAACAAACGTTTTATTTCAATATAAGAAAATGCTAGCGGACATAACTACGACCAATTTTGAAACGAAACAGCCAGATGATGATAATTGAACAGATGATGATGATATCTTTATTAGTACGAATTCTTTTTACTAAAGTATTATCGCGACATTCCTGTTAAAACATGGGATGGGTATAATAATATATAAATAATGAGTATAAATATGAAGAAACATCAGAAGATAATGAAAAAAAGTCCTATAAAGTTGTATAAAAAACGTATAATAGGCTCTACCCAAGGATTTTTTATTTCATCCCTCTCTTTCCCTCTATTTCCATGACTCTACCTCTATATCTTTACTAATTACATACAGTTACGAACCATCAAAGTCATCGAAGTGTCAATAAAAATTAAAATAACTAACAAGAGAGTGTAAGTGATTGTAAAATTTCATTACTTTATGGCAAACTAATAGGTATTTAGATGTAGTGTTGAAACGTGCTGACGATAACATGATAACTGAGGACCTGGAGTCAGGAGAATTTGGATATGGCTTTTGATGAGTGTGCTAGTGTAATAAAGGTGTGATCTTAAGTATTACTTCTTTGAAAAGCAAAATAAGGTTATCATTAATCTTGATAGCAAATATACTGGCCTGAATAAGAAATAGTGGCTAGAAGAAAATCGAACAGCATCACTTCAAAAATTTTTCAAAAATAATGACTGATTTTGATGGGCATAGTGGTGAACTTATGGTATGGCCCTTATGTACCTTGGTAATGTCTTTTACGTAATTTTTTTAACAATATTAACCTTTTTGACAGTTTATTACATTTTTCAGACAAATCTAGACTGTTTTTCTGCTTATAATTTCATAAGATTCTCTAGTTTAACTTACCTTTTGTCCAATCAAAATTAAATTAAAGTTGCGTCTATTTACAAGCTTTAATAAGAGCTTAACCAGAATGACGCATCCACATTTGTCCTCTACCCAGCTCCTCGATCGCGACCCCACAACCACGTCAATTTTCCATTTCGCTACACACTCACACGCTCACAGCTAAAGCTGCCTTCACACCAGCCGCTACCTCTCATCACTCCATACAAAAGATGCCAGTCTTCATTCATTCCCGCCCGGTGTAAACGCGCTTTACTTCCCTCGATTAGGCATCCACAAGTCTTCTTACACTCACGGCATAGCCTATAAATAGTCGCTGCAATTGCAAACAGACCGACAGTCTTTTTTTGATAACCATCCAGCAAACATGTTTGCCAAAATTGTGATTTTTACGTTTGTGCTGGCGGGAGTCAACGCCAATGATATGGGAGCTAAATACCTTATGAGGGTGTACGAGGACTGTTCAAGAACGGAAATCATGCCCTGTTTGAAGAAAAAAGCTATACTGTTCTTTGATCGAGCCGCGAGGATGGAGTCGATTCCTTTGGTGGAAGGAATCGAGGTGGTCAAGACTTCAAAGGACGATACAGCCCCTATAAGTGAGAACGAGATAGATGCTAACCTGCCCAGGAGTTTGCCAGAAAAGGACGCAGCATTGAACCAAATGCTATGGGATCGAGTAGCAGCATTCGCGAATTCGAGGACTGTCCAACTGTCTTTACCAAAAATGAGTGGTCAAGAAATAGGACGAGGCATCGAAGAAGGTAAAACCCCTTTCCCAATTAACAAATTAACACCCCAGCCCTAAGTTGCTCACTAAAAAAACACCCTGTCTTTCTTGGTTTTGCAGTTGAAAACTTTATCGGAGAATCTCGCAAAAAGAAAGCAGGTAATCTATTCAAAATTTTATTCCAAATTTAGTGACTTGTGTAGTAAAGATAAGTATAATTATTATACTTATGTAATTGGCTGTAGTATATGTATTTAGTGAAGTAGATAGCGGTAAACGATTGGCTATACCTATCGCTATTTGAAACACACCTGATAGTAATGGGAATTCGAAATTGCTGCGGTAAAAGTTGTCCTTAAATACTTTTTTGGAGAATGATCACATAAAATAATTTTCCATTTCAAGCAATTTTACTAAACTTCGGGTTTTGTGGGCCACAAGGCAAAGTATTGTGTATCTCTTAAACTTGTATTCTACTAAGTCAAGAAGATGGTTTATGTCTGATTTTGCACAGCTTACAGCTTATTAAATTAAGCTGGCATTTTGTCATGTACTCGTAACTTGTATCTAAAATTTACATCAAAGAAATATAAAATTTTAACGAATTTTCGCACAGTTTACCTAAAAATATCTATCAAATATCGGATATAAAACTAGTTAATAGGTACTGGATTTTAAGCATAAATTCTTTATAATATTAGGTATAGTAATTGTACTATGAAGGTTACGTTCATTCACAAACACGTGTTTAATGTTTACGTTTAAAACTGGTTTCGGTCGATCAATGAGTGAGTCAGCGCAAATGTCGCTAACAAATACTATATAACACACACAAAATAATGAAGTTTTAAGGAAATATTACATATTTTAAACTAAATCTACAAAAAAATATGTTATGTTTGTAAGTACAATGCTGTAGTTATTTAATCTAGATAGGTTCTTTTAGACAAGCGTGCTACTTTTATACAATCAGGTTGCAGTATACAGTAGTAATTTCTTGTGTAAAATAGTCTTTTTTACATAAAAAATACACACATTCTAGATATACTACTGTATATTAAGGTATTGAATCAGGCGTTACTTTGCGGAAATCCATTGTAACAGAAACTCTGGAGAAATATGTAGTGTTTTTCCGCTGCGACTGCTCCTTAACCGACATCAAACAACAAACCTGATGGTTTTTAGGTGTGTTTCTCCATATACCACTTCTATTTTGTATATTGTGTTTTTTTTATGGAATAGGTATAAAATCTATCAACTAGATTGTTAATTTCCGTGATATATAGAAATCTAATTATTTTAATACCTATGCAAATAAACACATATTCGAAACAACAGAAACCTTCAAACCTGCAACTCAATTGAAATATAACACAGCTCAATTAGTCCGCTTTATCATTACAAACTCAAATTTATTCAAACTAACATAATAATGCAATTCCTATTCAAAATCTGTAGAAACTGTACTATAAAAATGTAAAATTCAAAAAATTTCGTGATCATACAAATTTTATGGTCTGCAAAATTTGTTATTTAGTACGTATGAGATTGCAATACACCTGTCATTAAATCAATTCTATTAATGAGAATAAAAACTTTTACTTGGTACAATTTCCGGCTAAGAAAAATTAAAAATATGAGAGTCATCTTATGAGATTGTTCTTTTCTCACAGAAAATTATAGCTTCCAATTGTATGTTTCAATTTATTTTATTGTATGTATACTTATTTGAGTAAGAGGAAAATATGTTTAGTTTTATGATACAACATAGTGCCCTAAATAATTAATAAGATAAAATAAAAAAGCAAAGACTTATTTGTATGCAATTCACATTAGACACGTTAATTTAAAATTACTTACTATCGAACTCCAACGCATAGAATAACTTCAAAAAATTAACAGTTAAAACCAAAATTCAACTGAGTCATCGAATACTACGTTTATTATAAAAAACTTAATCAGGCTTAGTTTTGTAAAATAAAACTATTTACATACCATAAACATATAGGTAGATCAAGCTTTCAGCATGTTTCTCTAACCATATCCGAACCCATCTATATAATATAATATCGACACATAAAAATAATGGTCAGTACACGTATTAATATGACGTAGTGAAACCTCAACCACGACTATATTGCTAACCATTAAATATGCACTTTGCAAAGATTTAACTACCGTTTTGCTAACATATCAGTTTTCTATGATATTGCTGATACACTAGTAGGATGATAAGCAGAAATGAACTACTAGCAAAGGTGTTAGATGAATGTTGAAGTGTTCTTGGAAGTTTTATTTATGTTAATAGTTTTTATCAAGCATGAAAGTTTTATACATAAACTTACGTGTTTCTTATCGTCTTATACTTAATTCAATGAGCTCAAATGAATTCATTTGTTACCCTTAAAATATATCAATGCAATTGAAGAATTAAAGACATCGTCTGCCATGACAAAAGCTATGAAATTTAATAGTCAATAATTGCAAGCTGAATGAAAATTACTTTTATTTTAGAGTCACATTAAATTAACGAAAATGTATTATTAATTCTCACAAAATAACTTCTGTAAATAAAAATCAAGTAAAAACTGTTACAAAATTGCTTCCTTGTCTAGATATATGACAACCACTTAAATCTTATAAACACATACTCGTATTATCTCTTACATATGTACTTATTATCCATTACACATTCATTCATCTCAACAAACATCAAATCATACAGATCCAAATCCTAGCTTCACCAATTAGCTAGAAACTCGGGAAAGCAGATGCATCTTGGGAAAATCTTGAAATCGTGACTTTGTCTCTGCAGGTCAAAGTGCTTATAATAGTAAAATTTTGGAGAAAGGTGTAGCCATTACAGTATTGTATCTAATGTCCACGGTAATCGCCTAAGAGGTATATTGTATTGTAAATATTGAGCATGAATGTACGGTATTTTAATGGTTTAGTTGATGATTTTTGTGTGGGTTTTCATCTTGAAATTTATGGCATGATTAGCAAAATTTTGTTGTAGTAGATTTACCTATTTGTTTTTTTCTGGATTGCTGGTAGATTTGTTGCCAAGTAATTTTGGTGGCATTTTCTTTAAGGAAAATTTTATTTTCTGGTTTAGTTTGATTGGAAAACCTCAATCAATATTACATTGAGGAATAAAAAGATTTGTAAAACTTTTATCTTATCTGTAAAGAACTGATACAGATACGACTTAGAAATAATGTTTAATCCATGATTTTTCCTGTTAAAACTATTACATAGAGTAATAAAATGATTTGTAAAACTTTTATGTTATCTGTAGAGAACTGATACAGATACGATTAAAAGATAATGACAAAAAATAAACAGATACCCATAAAATATACCTTACCTAATACCTGTTTAACTATACCTCATACTAAGGAAACAAAATTTATTAAAGGAATAGCAAACAAATCGCCCTCGGAATTAACTACTTTAAAGCGATAATAATGAAAGTAAAACACGCACATACATAACTTATTTCCTTGTTAATTTCAAAAACGTGCGTCTTGCATGATGTTTATCAGCCAATCTTTATGAAGGGATTAAAATTTGTTGAAGAATTTCTGGTAGTTCCATAATCTTGTAATAAATTGAGTCAAGAGAATGATTTTCCTGTTAATTGAAAGAAATTGCGGTTAATAAGACAGTTTACTGTTTTTAAGTTGATTTTAGTTTATTATACTTTTGGTATTGAATGTAATATTATATTTTGTGAATAAATTCTTTCTTTATAATATTTTTCGGGGTATGTTTTGAGAAGTATTTTACAACACAATGTCATGTATTTGTAGAATAGTTGCATTGCCAGTAGAAGTGGCATTGCAGTAGTTTTATTTTTATTTTTAGCAAATTATTCAAGCAGTTTTTTTGCATTATGATAATATTAACATATCAAGAAGTAAAATAACATAAGCTATTAAAAAGAAATAGACCCCTGATCTTCATAGCTTATTTACTATCAGAAAAGGGTTAAGAGTTTTATAAAATACAATAAATAAATATTATACTCTATCCACTTATCAACATTAAATATTTTTCTATAAACAATCATATACCACTATATAACAAAGAAAAATAAAGTTAGTGGTTCCATTTATGGTCCCGCCGCTAGCAGTTTGCTTAAATGTTTTTAACTGACTTCCAAAAAGGAGGTTTTGTCTTCTTCCGAAAGTTTTTTAAGCAAGGGGTTTCTGCCTTGCTAAAAAAAACTTTCAGAACGTACTTTACGTATGCTTAGTGGTGCTTAACACCAGGCGGGCTATAGTCAAACGTAAGCCAATTACGTATTAAAAAAAAACCTTTTCTGACAGTAATAGCTCCAAATTTGTCCCATCACTAACCACCCCATCCCTACACATTCCAGGTCGCGGCAAGATGAAGAAAATGATGGGAATGATGATGATGGGAGCCGCCATGAAGATGGTCGCCATGACACCGCTAGCAATTGCTGGCCTCTTCGTCCTGGCTGGGAAGGCTCTGATTGTTGCTAAGGTACATACATCATCATATTAACAAAAAAAGGGTATCCGAAGCAGCGAATAGAATTCAATGTAACAAAATCCAAAATCTGATATAGTGATCTATCAACGCACAGCTCAAACCGCTGGACGGATTGCGCTGAAATTTGGAATGAAGGTAGATTGTTATGACGTAGGCAACCGCTAAAGAAGGATTTTTGGAAATGGCACTTTTAAAGGGGTGAAATAATGCAAGTATCCTTTCCCAAAATAAAAATAAAGTAAAATGCAAGTTTTACTTCTTAATGCGAGCGAAGCCGCGGGCACCCACTAGTTATATAAAACAACTTATCTTATCTTATAGATAGATTTTTATTAAAGTTTCGCTTTTTTTAAAATTAGTACTTATAATTAGCGAAGGAAGAAACCACTGAAATTAGCTTACAATAGAAATTCACATAATAACCGAAATCAGTGGAATTCTATGCGTCAGATGACCATTGACGAAAACCACAAAAGTGGACAATAATGTAAGAATGAAATTGAAAAATTTCAATAGAACTTTTGCTTTCATTACCTATATAACCATCAAAATATATAGGTATATATAATTTAGAAGAAAAAAGTTTTTTTTTAAATAGAAATCAATAGGTTGCGTTGTAAGTGTATACAAATATTTCATTTTGTTCAGTAATGCTTTACGAGTCATAATCAAATCAAGAATTTAGACAGATGTTACTAAGCCACTACTTACGTCTTTTCGGTGATAAACTTACATAAAACCCATAAATAACAAACATAAAAAATTAAAACATAATATTTGAATCTCTATTTCCCTTGAACTATAATTTGTCGGTCTTCCAATCGAGAGTAAACCGCAGGCTTATAGGCAAGTGCGCTAGATCGTAGACTATACCGTTGCTTAACATCAGGCAAGTTGTAGTCAAGCGTGAGTCTATCTCATGTAAAAAAAAGAAACATAATAAGACAACCAACACCATTACTAATCACTAGCAATAACTCTCTCTCTCTCTCTCTCTCTCTCTCTCTCTCTCTCTCTGTGAGTTGTATTTCCTCATGACTGAGGGTCGTGACTCCCCCACAGAATTAATTCGTTAGGGGAGTTAATAATAACACACTACAAGCTATCTTATAAAAATAATTTAGCACAGAGAGAAAGCACTCAATTATTTATAATTAAATAGAGGTATGATAACATAATTGACAACACCTATACGTGACCGTCATTGTTATACGTGTACTTGTTCACATATTTCACTTAGCTTTGACACCGTGACCTGTGGGAAAGTGAAGTGAATTAATGGTATATTATTTTGCAAAGATAGAACTTATTTGTGATTATTGGTTGACTTGGATTTCGTTTGATTGAGTTGCAATAATTATTCGGAAACCATTATATGTGTTTTTTATTCGTGAAAACAAATAATACAAGAATACTACAGAAATCTTACGGTGTCAAACTAAAATCGGTGCCGCGGTGTATATGTTACGGTAAATGTGGATAATCTTGAGTGAATCTTGACGCTTGAGTACAACTTGCCTGATGTTAAGCAACGTTATAATCTACGATCTAGCTCGCTTGCCTAGAAGAAACCGGTTTACTCTCGACTTGAAGACCTACTAATTATAATTCAGAGGGAGTCTTTGGAACCTCTAATGTATAACGGTGCCTAATTGCCGAACCTCTACTCGTGCGATTTATTTATTTTATTTATACTTGTATTTATTCTAATAAACATTTTGATTCTGATGTTTGATTTCATTATTTTCTACATTTACCAAAGGTTTAATGAGATATAATTATAATCAACAATTTCTGAAAGTTGTCGCTTTTCCTGGCATGTTTTATTATATTATTTATTAAGACATACATAAACAAAATTAAACAAAAACTAAAACATAGCAATTATTTTTAAGCAATGTTTTTCGTAAATGCGAGAACTGTGCCACAAAATTATATAACGTCTCATAAAAAATAACAAAAATCCTGTTAATATACTCATACAAAAGTATAGCTCATCTAAATTAAATTTCA
This sequence comes from Macaria liturata, assembly GCA_964023185.1. NCBI lineage: Eukaryota > Metazoa > Arthropoda > Insecta > Lepidoptera > Geometridae > Macaria > Macaria liturata. Next base: position 15,675,704 of record OZ026806.1, read on the forward strand.
GCCACATTCTAAGCAAAGAAATTTCACGATATTCCAAATTCCTTTTATTTCCAAAATGTTCATTGTGCTTTTCATTATTTACCCTAATAATTTTAATGAATCGTGTAAATTGTTTGAGCATGGGAAATATTTTCTTGTACTAATTAACTTTCCTATTGTAGCTGAGATCCCTCGTTTTGATAAAGCTTTTCTTTTGAATTTTTCTTGCCATATTTTATTACTTTCTAATTGTTATTTTTAACGCTGTATCGTTTCAACTTTGACTAGGGTTAGTTTTGTTTTGTTCGTGAGCGATGATATTTAGTGGTGACCGATTTAATCTATTCTATAAATTTCGGACGTACTTATAGCTTCCTGATTTACTTAAATGACTTGAACTTGAGTTACCCTACAATTAAAGTTAACCAAACGGACACTTAACATACTGATTTATAAATTTTTATATGCATATGATAAACGAACTAATAAAATGATCAAAAAAGCTTTGTTTATACACAATGTCACCATTGTGAAGTGCTAATACGAACAGTGTTTCACACTCGTATGTGATGTTGATTGTAGATAAACTCTTATCAATCATCGATCATCGAATCATTTAGTTATAATGTGTATCACTTAACAACATGAAATACAATTGGTTTGTCACTACAAAATATGCTATTGCAGACCTTTATGTATCTTCAGTTGTAACAAAGATTCATAAATAAAGCTTCTCAAGCTCTCAAGTAATATTTCCAACTAAGTGATATTTCCCAGAAAGCCCTAGGCAGTACACGGTACTAAGCTCGGTGACACAGTTGCAAATAATAAGTCTGTACCTAGTACTCAACTGCAGACAAACTGTGGTTAATGTCAAGTTATTTTGTGTAGCGTTAGTAGATAAAAAACTGGGATTTTTCTAGAAAATTTATAACAACCATTTTTTAAGAACTGAAAATGTACATAACTGTTTGAAGGTATACGTTGTAAAATAAGGAAGTGAAATTTTGTAATTGCAGTGTGTAAAACTATGTTAGGTGTGTATAAAAAAAAAAAAAAAAAAAAAAACTATAAACGTCCAGCACAACTCTCAAAAATAACCATTCAATTTTCAATTTCAAAATAAAATATAGTTTTTGAGTAAACTAATCAAACGATCTCCAATCTCCATCTTCCTCCATAGAGTTGTTTGTGCGGCTGTCGCTAAAGACGCCCCTTCTATAACGCGATACTTGAAATATTTGAAATTCGTATATTATTCGCCGGTCCATCGCAACATAAAACATAAAACGATAGTCTCGGGAACTTTAATATTCATATTTTTTTCGCAAATATGACGTAAAATGTGTGGAGCAACTGTCAAAGTCATATGATTGAATAAGCATTTAAATAAATATACAATACATTATGACTACCTCTGAGAACTTCTAAGCTAAATAACAAGATAATTATTTACAAACGATCACGTTTACCAATACAATATGTATATGGCATGTTGTTCCTCACTGTTAGTAAATTGTTTTCATTACTTACCGCTGGGGAAGTTGTTTTGGGCAGACATCCCTCGAAGTGCCCAAAATAACTTTAATCATCAGTGATACGCTAAAATTTTGCTCTTGGTTTTCAAACATTTGGTGCGTATACAATATAATTTTTATTATATAAAATTACACGTTACAAGAAAAACAAGAGATTTTTTTACTTGGGATAGATTTACGTTTGTCTACAGCCTGCCTGATGTTAAGCATTGCTGCAGTTTAGGGTGTATACGGTTACCTAGAAGATACCTATTAGCTTTAGATTTCAAGAACCCTGGATTGTAGTTCGCAGGAAACACAGCTTCTGGTAAAGTGTTCCAAAGCTTTGCCGTCCGTACAATAAACGTAGAGGCAAAGCGCTGTGTTGATGCTAGATCAAGAACAAACAGGTCACAGGTCATAGGCGATTACCCGAGTGAGATCACCGCTAGAGGCGCTAGTGTATAAGGTCTAAATGTTCTCGTTAGCAAATCTCACCAATTTGCTGCTAGGATCGCTAGTGGATTACTAGGATTGAAATATCAAATAGGTACTTACGTTCAGACGGTTTTTCACAATACATTTTCAAAACATTTCATTTAAATAGACACAATAAAGTGACGTTCGTCGTCATCACATCACTCTAATTGTAGAATAAAAGTATATGATAACTATAGAAACATAAACCAATCAAAAAACGCTAAATAACACATTGATATGTGTAAAGTTGTTCTTTTTTTACACTCGTACAACTGAACTATCCTATTTTGATATAATATAGATAGATTAACACAATCTTCTTTTATATCAGGGTAAAAGTAAAGAAAAAAGTTGTTTATTTCAGAAATTCTTACTTGGTACTCACATTTTTTCCAACCCTACAGCACCATCCTATTACTAGAAAGGAACAATGTTCTGTTTTATATCTGGTACTTGGCAGTCACGAATCAGCTTTCCATTGTCTGAATCTGGAGTAGAGACGGGTTCACACGTTCAAGTGGCGTGAAGGGTAGATGGTATCTAACGTGTGGATGGTTAGGTTTGTTAGGTTTAGATTTTGTTGATATAATATAATTGTATTAATCTGGTAATTATTGTTAGTGAATGGTCTGAAAAAATAATGTATAAGACGTTGTTTTAGCAAAGTAGCAGTTCTCTAACCGTAATTATGCGTAGAGACAGGTTTGCATTAGCCAGCATAAATAATTTAACAGAACTTTTAAATCTCTCTTAGTGAATATTTGTATCCGATAATTACCATTACGAAGTCGACCTAATCAGTTTTTGGTTGAGTTATCAAAGAATTATATTACTATTAGAGGCACATTCGTGAGTGCCAAATTTAAGAGTCTCAGTTATTAGTTATGAGTGCCAAATTTAAGGGTCTCAGTTATAAGTTATGAGTGCCAAATTTAAGGGTCTCAGTTATTAGTTATGAGTGCCAAATTTAAGGGTGTCAGTTATAAGTTATGAGTGCCAAATTTAAGGGTCTCAGTTATTAGTTATGAGTGCCAAATTTAAGGGTCTCAGTTATAAGTAATGAGTGCCAAATTTAAGGGTATCAGTTATTAGTTATGAGTGCCAAATTAAAGGGTCTCAGTTATAAGTTATGAGTGCCAAATTTAAGGGTCTCAGTTATTAGTTATGAGTGCCAAATTTAAGGGTCTCAGTTATAAGTTATGAGTGCCAAATTTAAGGGTATCAGTTATTAGTTATGAGTGCCAAATTTAAGGGTCTCAGTTATAAGTAATGAGTGCCAAATTTAAGGGTCTCAGTTATTAGTTATGAGTGCCAAATTTAAGGGTCTCAGTTATTAGTTATGAGTGCCAAATTTAAGGGTCTCAGTTATAAGTTATGAGTGCCAAATTTAAGGGTCTCAGTTATTAGTTATGAGTGCCAAATTTAAGGGTATCAGTTATTAGTTATGAGTGCCAAATTTAAGGGTCTCAGTTATAAGTTATGAGTGCCAAATTTAAGGGTCTCAGTTATTAGTTATGAGTGCCAAATTTAAGGGTATCAGTTATAAGTTATGAGTGCCAAATTTTAGTTTGTTATCAGTGATGGGCCATTTCATGGGCTTTTGGGGCAGATAAAACACTCAAAGTTAGAATTGGCCAATCTCATACGATAAAATACAAAAGTATAACCATTATTTTGAAGCTCTCAAAAATATCTATCTATCTTATTTAATAAGTAGCACACCTTATGAAAATGATCCACAAATTAAAAACTCATTCCCCACTAAAAAACACCTAATCTACTTCCCACCTTTTCTCAGATACTTATATCCCATAATATCCCCATTTCTTGGTGAAAACACCATCCATATATGTGGGTGACCTGTGAGCTGATCATGCAAAAACACTTCTCACAAGCAAACGATTATGTTCACATTATTGTGCGCTTCTTGTTCGATTGAAACTGGGGTAGTGGAGTAATGTCAAAGCCATTGATATGTACCATGTACTGAGTTCAAGATCTTGGTAGTAATGAGAATATATGGCAGGTGTGTGTTGTGGGAAAGACGTATGCTTTGTGATCTGATGTATGACTTCATTTGATTAGCTTTGTTTCTGTTAGAAGTGTTTTCCAACCTATTAAAAATAAAATGTTTCCCTGAAGGAATCAGCTGATACGACACGAGAATCCGTTTTCTCTCAGCGTAGCAGATGCTCGACATTTTTTTGCCTTTTCTAAAATACCCTTTTTTAAATTTCATTAATAATCAGTGTTAGTATCAAAAGATTTTGTGTGTCCAATAAACAGTTTATTTATGTGCGGATTTGTATTCACTGAGAAGTAAACAGGATTTTTATATCCATTATGTCCAAGAATGTCTTATTTTTTAATATCTATCATGTTGTAAGTATTTAAAAACAGTAAACATTTCATGGACATAATAGATTTGAAAAAAAAAACAAAACAAACATTTAAGAGAATCATAACATTCAAAGACATATTAATGTGGTAAGATTTTGACTTTATATCCACCGTAATATTTAAAATCCCTAAAGAGTTCAAGCTAAATTTAACTTACTAAAACTACCAAATCAAATTAATTATACAGGGGAGTTACAATCTTTAGTAATACGAAATGCGAATCAAAAAGAAGAGGGCTTTAGCTTGCTTTAATCTGAACTAACTTGATAAACTTATTCTAGCATGTACTTAAAAAACATCAAGGCTCGAGAAATTGACCTAAAATACTCAATAAGTTTAGTACTTAGGGATAATTTCCCCTCATAAGCAATGATTACATCTCACATCCGTAGCTAACCTTTGATATCCGATCTTTCCCCTGTTATATAGAAAGTTGTAAGTATGGATAATTGTTTGTTGTTATGGACTCGTTGAGTTGAAGTATTTTTTTTATACTACACCTGCTCGGAAAGAACCTTGATACTTTATCAAATTTACGGTAGAAAGTACGTCATTGCATATCGAACAAATATGCGGGGAGAAAACGCATCTGAGCGGGAGAGAAAAGTGTATGTAAATCCATTTCTTACGTGTTTTTTTTTTTAATTTTGGGTAAGACTATACGCCGCCGGTAACCTAAATATCAAAAGCCAAAAAGTTTTTACAGTGAGTTTTTATCTCCAAGTTCGCAAAATGACACTGGCCACTAGCTGTGTGTTGGATGGTGTCAAACAATTTGAAAAAAGAACATGTGAAAATTGCAGACGCCATTGGCGCCATTTTCAATTTGTGTGTTGTTTGAGGATTCAGTTTTCGTAGAAAGTAAAATAAAACTTTCAAAATGATAAGTAGTGAGTGATGATTATTTTCATCGTAGGTGTAGTATAAAGCACTATGTATCACTCGAGAGAAAGTGCGATTCCCGATCTCGGGTGTTTTAAAGCCCTCGCCTAATCGGTCACTTTTTCCTCTCGGTGAACAATGTACTATTTTACATCAAGCTTATATATTTTTAATGCATATAGGATATTGTTTACATAGAGAATTCAAATAATATGTTTATATAAAAAAATAAACAGAAAACAGTTCCAACTACTTATTTTTAAGTCAACTACAACTAATGGAGTAGTACGATTTTGGTTTTTGTTTAATCTTGTTCAGTTAGAGCATATTTGATAGATATATCGAATCCTATTTATGTTACTAATTTTAACTGTAATCAATAATACCGTATGACATCAAATTTTAGTTTCATCATAAAAATGAAAACAATAGACGATCAATTTAGTCTTTGCCATCAAACGAATCGGAATACATAATGATATATCAGTCTTACATGCAACCTGTATTTTTCAGCCAAATTAGACTCTATCTTTATAACTATAGAGATCAAATTTGCTTGTGGAATTCTGAGTTAATTTTGACTACCATGAGTTTAGTAATATGAATGCTGTCGTCCTTCGATAAAGCGTTTCGAATAGGTTAGCTTCGCTCGCGCATTTTAATAAAGACGGTGTTGCCAGGTTATTTGAAATCCCTGCATGTGAGCGTAATAGAAAAAAAATAAAATGGAGTTAAAACACATTATAGGATTACATTTATTTCAGTAAACTGATTAATATACCAAAATAACGTTCATATTATTACAGGTTTTTATTTTCAATTTTATAAACAGTGACAAGAAGTTGTTTAAGAAGCATTTTTCATTGAAATTAAATATCAACTATTTTTGTTTAACAATAATAAATAAATGTACCTACTGCTATGTTTATGCAGCCAGTATATTAGATTTTATGTTTTCAACGTTAATTTTAATAAAATTGAATGGCGAAATTAATTTAATACTATTAGAATACTACAAATTATAGAAAAAAACTTGAGTTTTATTGCGTTTTAATAAACGTATTTTCCATATAATGTAAAAAATCATTGGCCAAAATATTAATACTGTACTGGCAACATTAGTTTCGCACTACTAGCTACCAGTCACTTGGTAACCTCTACATTAAGCACTTGTAACTAACTTTAGAAAGCTAAAAAATTTTTTTTAAAAAACAATATTTTTTATCTCCAAAAAATATACTAAGTTGATTGCTTTGAGACAATTAATCCGTTTTGTAATTTAAATATTCAAAATTAGAACAGTCTTATAAATTCCCATGGTTGTTTTTCTTTTACAATACTTGTAATCCACGTGCTGCTTGGAGAGGTTATCAAACAGTTATTTTTAAAATTATTAATAATTATTAAACGTCTTTTGAAAATTATTTGAAGAAATTAACATATTATTTTTCCTAAAGTTTTCTAAGTAAATCTCGTGCGGCTTGTGTTTTATTCCGAGCCGTACGAGATTTATTTTGATCAATTGTGGAAACATCATCGAAAATGGACTAGACGGAAAAATTACCTGGGTAAGAAACAATACACAAATAAATTGGACGTAAAGCATGATATATTTGATGAAAAACACGTATGTATCACCATTTTGTTTGCTTTTCTAAAGATTTAAATTATATTGGATATTTAATTTTTGTTTAAGAGTTTTTCAAAAGAAAAACACATCAATTAAAGTTATAAGTTTTGTTTTCTGTATTGTAATATAAAAGGTATTCTGGTTTTGTTTAGCAAAGAGATGTTGTACCTAGTTTCAATTTTAGTTTTTAGTGAACGCCCGCGGCTTCGCTTGCATTATTTCAGGATAAACAGTAGCCTATGAAACTCCTAAGACCTCTTACTACCTATATACCTATCATAAAGCATGCTAATCCGTTCAGCCGTTTTTGCGTGGTCTTGCCTCAACAGCTTTATTATGTCTAGATAAATACATTTCGCGCACAAATGGAACAACAACTCACTCATCTACTTAAATCCCTATTCTAAACTACCATAATTTTTCAATGACGCAATATTAGTTAAACAAAAAACATGGCTTACAACGTTTCAAAATACCTACAGCAGTCATTTTACTATGTGTTACAGTTACCTTATCAATGGTTTACGTAGCGTTCATGTTAATTAGACAAGTTAAACAACAGGAAAAAAGTTTTGTAACCATATTGAGTTCAATTGTTATAACTGTTCTAAATATTGAAGGTTTACATTTGAAAGGAGACCTTCATGAATAAATTTAGTATTCACAATAAGTATGCTACTTGTTACTAAGTTAGTAAACTTTATAATTTATTTGTAAGTTAGTGGATGAATCATAAGAAAAAAATAATAATAATAATTTCTGGACATATCACACAGCGCCATCTAGCCCCATACTAAGCTTACGCTTGTATCATGGGTACTAGATAACGGATATAATACATATATACTTTTTTTTTTCTTTTTGTAAATACATACTTATTATACATAGAAACGACCAGACTTAACACAAGTAATTACAATAAAAAAAAAAATATATATATAGCATAATATAGCTTCTATCTATACCAAAAATGATTTCTAAATGGGCCTTACCATTGAAACCTTAAAAAAATAAATTGTTCCATGATTAAATTAGTTTAAACCGGACTTCCTTGCGTATTATTTTATGAGGGATTATGATTACTGTGTGAATGTTTGTGTTAGGGGAATTATTAGTAGAGGGGAATCAGATGAGAGGAAATTGATACGTCGTGATAATGTACTAGCGGGGGATTGCTGTAATACCCTTTCTATATAATTTTCAGACGAGAAAATATTTTTATCGGTACATATGTTATTAAATCTGCTACAACGCAGCCCCATCTCAGCATAATGTTCGTTATGTGGAAGCATCCCTTTTGCAAATTTTTGTTTTGATTTGTTATTTCTGTTGTTTTTTTTTGTTAGACAAGTAGCAAACAGGCATGCGGCCAGCCTGATAGTAAGCTGTCGCATATGAGCTCCTGAAATGTCTGAGCATACCATTTTTAAATATATTTATATTATTTTGTACTTTGTTTTAATATGTATTGCGTACCAAGTAAATAAATAAACATAAGAACATACATACGAGTATATGAATAAGACAAATCCGTGAAATCTACGCATACTCCACAAGCAAATGCCTAGCTCGTAAATTCAGAAGTAAGACTGTATAATACTAACAAATCCTTCTGTCAATTTCAGATCGCCCTCCTCCTCTCTGGCATCATGGTCCTCAAGAAGCTGATGATGATGAAGGGCGGCGGCGGCGGCGGAGGCCAAGACAGCCACAGCCACGGGGGCGGCGGCGGCGGGGGCGGCTGGTCTTCCGGGGGCGGTTCTGGCGGGTGGGAGAGGCGGCTCTCGTCTGATCTCGCTTATAACGCTTATAAGAGTGATCAGGACGCGTAGGTTTACCAATTAAGTAACTAATATCATCATCATCAGTCTTTACTGTCATCATTATTATCATCGTCAGACAGGCGCGTAAATAACTTAATGTTAAGTATCAAATCAAATCAAAATACTTTATTGTACACCAATTACTAAAGAACACATGTATAATAAAAATAAGCACAAAAGATTGGGACAGAAGACGGCCTTATCACTTGGATTGATCTCTTCCTGGCAACCTAGCTTGGACAACATCGACAAAACAGTAACGCTACTAAAACCAATACTAATAGTTTAAGCATCTCTCATAATCTCTCGTATCTACCATAATGATCACCAGTTGATTTATCGTCGCTCTATCCGACCAATCGGTGGACACTAATAATATCTTATGTCCTGCAATGATGAGCATAGTGCGGTGATAATCTTGGTTTTGATTTGTTTTTCGGATATTTTGTCAAATTCTGAGAGGGCTTGAGTTAGCTGATTTGACAGAATAGTTAAAATAATATCAGATTTTCTTATGACCAAAGTTTAGGTTGTCACTGCAACTGGATGCATGATGCTTTTTTCCTTAATTTAAGAAGGTCAGATTGTTTTACTATAACGGATTAAACTTGACTGTAATTTGGTCAAAAAGGTATAATTTCAAGATCGTCGATCGTTAACTTATTGTTTTACACATTGCAGTCAATAACTTCTTCTTTTTGTATATTTTTTTATTATATGTACGGCTCGCCACTTCTGCGCAATATTTTCTTTACGTTAAAGCAGACTTGGTTATAAAATAAGTTTACAATTATGTTATTTTTCGATCTATTTCTTATTCTTCATATCCTTTCTTCATCTTTTAACTTATTTTATTTTGTTACAAGCGTAATATCACCGCTACGTTTTAAATATAATGTACAAACTAAGTTGTGATAATTTTTATACTTACTTTTATGGTCTATCTATTAACAATTTTATCTTCCATTTTTATAATTTCTTTTCTATTTTCTCATGTATGTTTATCTTGATCTATATTTCTTTTTTAATTTATTGCTTTACGTCTGTTATGTTAATTATTTTATTTGCTCCTGATTTACCTTTTATTGTCATCAAGCCTGTAAATGTATTAATGAATAGATGTATTCAATTAACTATTTTAAATAGTTTCAGACCTTGGTGGTGTGTTTACTTTAGGAATAATGTGTAAAGAAAAATTGCTCTGTAAGCGCAATTGAGGTATTTTTTATAAAAACAAACTATTTATACTAGATTAAGAAATAGTTTAAGTAATTTATTGTCTTATTTATTACAAAATGACCGTGTGCCTGAATACTCAGTGAATTTGAAATAAATTATTATTTGAGATATAATCGAGGTTTACTTATTAACACTATCACATAGGTACTTAATTTTTAAGAAATATCATACTAAACAAAAAAAGTCAAAAACAAAAAAAAAATATTATGTACGCCTATATTTGTTATATACTATATATATTATATACTTCTTTATCGTAATATTTTTCCCAAATTTTTACAAAACGACATCTAAGAAGAATATTTATTCCTGTCGTATATTAGTGTCCGATATTTTCAGATTTCTCCATAGATTAAATGAGATATTGTGAGGCTTCTAAGCACGATGCAATTTTTTTGTGTAAGTTTTTAGGAATATGTGTTTGTCCAGGGAGTTTTCTAAAACTAAAGACAAATATTGTTTCAAATAAAATATTTTTCCACACCGGAAACAATCCTAATTTTTATTCACGTGATTCTGGAAGAAACTTAAATAAGATACTAAAACTAAAATAATGTTATTTATTTTATTAAAATAACTGCAACAGTAACAAAGATAGGGTTTGACTGTATTATGTTGTACGCCATCTATGTTAAACGTTGCAAACTTTTACAATGCTTAGTGATCTAGTTGCTTAGTTGTCGAAGTAAACTCAAGTTGTAACTTAGGTTCAAGATTGAAACATTTAGTTAATTTTTATGTTGTTAAACCATTTTATGGGTTTTAATTAAAGAAAATATTTTTCTACATCAATAATTATATAAATAAGGGATTTCCCTTATTTAAAGCTTACATGTTGCCTGCAGTAGAATACAAGTACTACCATGTTTATTATAATATCTTTCCATGGAACTTGCTCATATAATATTGATCGAACTGCACTTTGCAAGTTCGTTTAATCATACATATTTGTTAGGTATCTAACTAAATAAAACTATGTTTCGTCAACAAATTTTTTTATGAATCCTTTTTATTTTTTTAATACTATAAAGTTTGTGAAGACATGTATAATTGTGTATATTTGAAATCTATACTAATATTATAAAGCTGAAGAGTTTGTTTATTTGTTTGTTTGTTTGAACGCGCTAATCTCAGGAACTACTGGTGCGAATTGAAAAAATATTTTTGTGTTGAATTGACCATTTATCGAGGAAGGCTAAAGGCTATATAACATCACGCTGCAACTAATATGAGCGAAGAAACAATGGAAAATCTGGAAAAACGGGGAAAATTATTCATCTTTGAGGGATTCCGTTCCGTGAGCTGCGAAAACGGTAAAATTCGTGGGTCTGAAGAGGTTATTTTCACAAATAAATAATATGATGCCCAAAATAACTATTCCATGCGGAAGAAGTCGCGGGAATAGCTAGTACTGAAATAATTCCTAAAATGTTAAAGAAATAATTGTTCTTATATTTGATTATGCCAAAGATTGAAATTATGTTTCTTTAATTAATAAAAAGCAGCATCCAATAATAAGGTAAGTATGCTGAAAAAAAATATAAATGTAGAATCATTACTAAAAAAATACAAAAGACCGACTTCAAATCTACTGTCACTTTATTTAACAAATCTAAGCCGATCAAAGATAACTGCATCAAAATCAGGCTAGTTATTTAGAAGATATAATGTATACAGCACTCACCAGCACTCACCAGCACTCACCAGCACTCACCAGCACTCACCAGCACTCACCAGCACTCACCAGGGGGCGCCCTCTGGTGAGTTGTCATCGTAACACATAGCTAGAAACATACACCAATCAAACCTCATCACATCACAGAAAACTGCATCAAAATCCGATTAGTTGTTTTGGAAATACAGGTAAAATTGGTTTGCATAAACTTTTTAAATTTGTTGGTTTTTTCTCAAAAAGTACTGGACCGAATTAAAAAAAAACATGGGGCCGTCTCAAAAACAAACAAAAAAGAATTATTGAAATCGGTTCATAAATAAAGGAGTAAGCGCAAAACATACCCACAAAAAATCAGAACCTCTTCTTCGAAATATTTTTGAAGTTGGTTAAAAATATGATAATCGCTTATATTGACAGCGCCGATATATCGTTCTTAACACTCATTTAGCAAATATTCAGAACCTTATTTGGTATTTGGTTCATTATTCGTAGAAATAACAATTATCCAGTCATACAGAAAAACGTTCGAAGACTAAGTAACATAAAGACAGAGCTTAATAAAATCAAAACAATCAAACGGGTAGGGGTTTTCTTCGCAAACGCTAAAAGTAAACACTATTTTGTTTTATATGTAATAACCTGTATATGTAACTAGTGGAAGCCCGCGGCTTCACTGGCATTATTTCAAGATAAAAAGTAGCCTGTGACACTCCTAAGACCTCATACGACCTACATACCAAAAATCATGATGTTCTGTTTAGCCGTTTCTTCATGACGAGAGTTTATATAAACAGACAAAGTGGTGGTATTTTCTTTTGTTGTGAAATTAATATTGTATAAAAAGCTTTACAATACAAGCCTTGCAAAAGCGGTTTCAAAATACATATTTAATAATATTATATATACAGAATATTAAAAAATAAATAGAAAGGAATGAAGAAAGAAGAAGGATAGCATTTATTTTTCATTTTGTCATTGGTGCGGGGCGGCGGGATTCGAACCAGGGCGCATCAGAATGATGGAGTCACTTCCACCACCAAGCTACTCTGCTATAGGTATAATACTTATTATATTGTTAGGAATTTAATGTAGCAGTAGTTAGAACATAAAAGCAGCAGCGACGCCATCTTAGAGAAAAATAAATTGTATTATCTCATACCCCATATCTGTATGTTTCCTAGTCTCAAACCAACATGCTTACAAGCCGTGCAACCCGCGCGGAAACCGTTCATATCCATACTCATTACTTAATTGCCATTATTCTGTAAGCAAATTGGAAAAGCGGAATCGGTTGTTAAATTATTTCAATTGATTTGTTAATGTTTGAAGTTGCAATTATATTACTTAACATAAAATAAAACGTTATGATTATTTTATCTACTAACTGGACTTGTGGCGGAGCTCGCGTTTGGCGAATTGTTTTCGAATATTTTATTTTGTAATTTAAACCCAAAAAATAAATGTAGAGCTATCTCTGTGTGGTGATAATTATGTAGTGCAATATAAATTAAAATTCAAAATTCATTTATTCATAATTTTTGTACATCTTTCTTAGATACTAACTCTACAAACTGGGTGAGGGTACACCCGTGCCATGTCGGTTAGTCCCTTCTTGTGTCTTCATTTTAGTACAGTAACAATATATTATATTAGTGAATGATAAAGAAAATAAATTATTGAATATTAAAACATATTAAAAAGGCTACTATAACAATTAAAAATGGTCTTAATCATTCAAATAAAGCTGACGATGTTAAGCTATATCAGCTATATCTGTGTATAGTAAGGTACCTTCTACGTATGTAGTCTTAGGTAAATAAAAATACTTTTAAAATGAGAGTTTTTCTGAATATAGAAAGTACCAATTTAAATATTTTATTTATTTATTTTATAATGGCACACAAAACAGAATGTGTTCCTAAATGAACTGAATATACATTTAAAGGTAAATTTAATGTGTATTTAGCACAGCACAGACTATGTTACTTACTCCAATCGCGCAGCAAACCAAAGTGAGTCTTGGCCTCAGATACAAGAGATCGCCATCGGTTCCGGTTTTGAGCCGCTTACCACCAGTCAGCTACTTGAAGTTTTTTTTTTAACTTTTTTTTTTAAGTTTTGCACATGACCATAGTTTGCCCGATGGCAAGCAATAGCTATGGTCTAAGATGGATCGTGCTTACCAGATAGAAACCAGTTGACTCCCGCCTTAAATATAGTTCGTGCAAATCTGACTCTACGGCGTTCTTCCAGCGGTACTTCGGCTATCCGAAGGGTCGGGACCCCAAGATAGACTATATTGTATGTTAATAAAGTAAATATCAGATTATTTAATTAATAAATTTATTTACATAATTCTATTCAATATAAATTATTGAGGAAAATAATGATAATGACAAGTGACTGACTGCCTGATATAGTGATCTATCAACGTACAGCCCAAACCACTTTGGGATGGATTGGGCTGAAATTTGGAATAAAGGTAGATGTTATGACGTAAGCATCCGGTAAGGAAGGTTTTTTGGAAATGCCACTTTGAAAGGGGTGAAATAGGGGATGCAAGTTTTACTCCTTAATGCGAGCGAAGCCGCAAGCACCCACTAGTGTCAATATGAAAATTTAAGTACTTAACCTAATATAAAATACATATTATGACATTATGTACCGAATAGCCACTGACCTCCATTACTGCGTACTTGTACTGATGGAGATCAATGCGAATAGCCCACCCCGGATCGCTCCCGGCGCAAAGGTACCCGTTACGCTTGCCGCGTTGCCACGTTGAATCGAAATGGTTCTATGATCTTATTTCCTATTTCGCTATTAAACTTTTTGACCTCCGCACTCCATCTGCCCAGGGTCTCAAAGGCCATATCGGTACAAAATGATACTGCGGTTCCAAGGCAGCGGATATTTTTATTTTATTTACCTAAATATGAAAATAAAAACAATACATAATTTATATGTATTTGCTGTCATATCCTCTATGTATCTTACGGTATATACGCAGTAGTTTTCAGCGATAAAACCTTTGTGCCCCTGAGATACAAGCCTAGCTTAGTTCAGAGCTTAGTTCAGTTGCTACTTTACTTATAGACTAAACTTCGCTTCAAATTTTTTGATGTGATCAGTGTTTGTTGGACAACATCTCCGACTTCTATATGTTGGTGGATTGATCGACGAAAATACAAAAAAAAAAAAGTTCAGAGGCTCCAGTTCATAATTAAATTGTAGCACTCAAATTATTTTAGTTGTATATTTCATTATCTTAGTCTTAAGCTACAAACTTTGTAAATAGGTAGATTTAAGTTCAATAAAAAACTTTTGATTTGATTTGATTTGTTTGTGGCACTTGATTAAAACGTTTTGTTGTTTTGTACATATTATGTTTCGTGTCCAAAAATGCGTTAAGCGATGTATTTACAAGTAAGTATATGTCATTATCATGGCGTGAGGAAGCCTTCGACCGGGACGCATGATAGTTGGGGGAGAACTTTGCCCAGGAGTGGGCCAGTATAGGTTAATAAAAAAAAATATTACAAAATCAACTGTAGCTTTTACTTGTTTGTATGAATACCTACAGAACCCAAAAAATTTAAGGCTTTACTCTTACCCATTTTTTACAGCTCGTTTATCCTAAGTCTATACTTAGCAAAATCTAGGCATAAAATCTTAGCTAGAACCGGCAATCTACTCTAGATTGCCTATGTCTCGATGGAGAAACAAATAACAATATTTACTGTTGTAATTGTCATGTAATGATAATACTTGATATACGTATGTAGGTACTCTCAATCAGAAATTTGAATCTTCTTCTTATCGAATGGGAGTGGCCAACTCTGGTGTCATACAACAAAAGTATGACGGTGTAAAACATAGATATCAGAAAAAGAGGGGTGTAAACACTTCAATACTTTGCAAAAAAATTACAGGTTGCTAATTTTTTTAACCAGATTCTCTCTCTGTTCTTGATCACCCATTCCATTAATCCCAGTCAACCGGGCCGACAAAAAAACAATAAAAACTAAATAAAACTCATACTATTTTTTATGTACAATGTAAGAAAAACTTTAACTTGAACTATCGTTTCGTGGATAATTTATTATACGCTAAATGTTTTATTAATGTATCATTTAGGTAATTTTGAATGCAACTATACAACAGCTGATTGAAATAATAGCTACGTAAGAGTAGAACACGCTACATTAAAGGTAAATGTCGATAGTTTATCGACTTTTACTTGTATTAAATTAAATGTTTTACTTATTTATTGCATATTTCGTTCATTGATCAAATCAAATCAAAATACTTTATTGTACACCAATAACAAAAGAGCACAAGCATAAAGAAACTTAGAACACAGTATTGGGACAGAGGGCGGCCTTATCACATGCAGTGATCTCTTCCAGGCAACCTAGTTTGGAAAACAACGTTATTTACTTTGAAGGTTATGAAACAAACAAACTTTGTAGATTTGTATTGGAGTAATTTTGCCTGATGCCTTTTGTTGTGAGTTAATGTAGTTTAGAGTATCCAAATATTACGAAAATGTAATGGATTATATATCAAAACATGAAAACAAACATAAAAAAAGATGTCAAAGTATCGTAGACTTCCAGTAAAAACGTAAACAATTAAGTCTCTAGCATACATTTTTTAGTCAAAACCCGACAATCTCCAACAACGACATCTAAATTTGTCAAGTTTTAACAACATCCAAGACAGAGCGACACGAAAATGGCTCAAAATACCACTTTAACGAGACAAAATTACCCATCTATCAGAGAAAACAGAATCAGTTCGCTGCCATTATCGGAAGAAGCCACGCGTTTCCTCCAAGACTTTTTACTTTTCGACTTCTGTATTTCACCCATATTGGAATCCACACCTAAGGAAGTTGTCGGTAGAGCGTGAACGTCGGGAAAAACGCAACTTTACCTACACATGTATATATACAACGTCAGCCTTCTATAGTGATTCAGTTATACGCGATCGTTTGCAACAAAATGTCGAGGCGAGGTTAATAAGTACTGAAAGAAAGTGAATTAACAAACGTAAACATGAAGTGTGTGACTTTTGCTGTGCTGTGTTTTGTGGTGTTATCCAGAGCTGACGAGTACGAAAACAAACTGACGAAACTATGGTCTTTATCGAGTACAAATTCGGACGGTTCTGCTGTGGTAAACGTGACGAGTGCTTCGATAGTAATCCAGCCTACTAACTATGAATCTTCCAGGACTTACCCGAGATATGCTTTTAAGCCTAGAGCGATACCGTTGAAGGTGGAGCAACAGGTTGAAAAGAACTATTATCAAAATGCTGAGTATAAACCAAAGATGCTTTTCCCTGGTAATTTTTATTCGATTTCCAAAGAGAAAAGTAATGCAAGTGAGAGACAGGCGAGGGCCAGGTTTGTGCCTGTGGCCATACCTTTGCTGAGGAACGAGGAGTACCAGAGATCCTTGGATGAGGATGATGATGATGAACAGCCCATTATTGAGAAGCCAGAAGGATTCACGGAGCAAGTCGCATCGAGACGATCGCTTTCAGGTGGGCTTTTTATTTGTGTTTTTTTATTGAAATTATGAAGCCCTTAGGGTGGTATATAAACTCTAACACTGGAGCTATTTACTTTCATACGAATTCACTTATGAAATTAGCTAGCAGGCAAAATCACAATCAATAAATCATGAGTCTAGCTTTGTTTGTTTAACTATATACGTACTTATTATATTATGCTTAAATAGCACTTCAGTCAGCTAAGTAAATTTTGATGAAATATGGAGAACCAACAGTATTACTTCAGGAAAAGGACTGCTAGTCAGAAATAAGGCGGTTTTTTTCCGGTATGAAACTTGAATAAAACTGCCTACATAATAACCAAATTTTATGTGATAAGGGATAAATATGGTTAAGAGAGAAAAAAACCCATATGTACTAAATTCTATATAATAACTATGCCTTGTTAAGTTTAATGTGATGCAATCCTCATAATCACCTAACAGCTCAATTATCACGCATTCATAATATCACTGATACCTCAATTAACTTCAATGATCAGTATAGATCGACTCAAATTATCATTAAGTGAAATGATTGGCAGAGCATATAATTTGAACCGAAATTCGTCATTCGTTAACGGACCCACCGAGTGTGACGGAAAAGTTATTACAATCCAATTTTATTTTCATTTTATTTTCTTCGCATGTTAAAATTACGATGTTCGAAACAAATTTACTAGATCCATGTATCATTAGTTTAAGTGTTGTCGTGAAATGAAATTGAAACTTGTTGTTAATTTATTGACGGCGAGTTTTTCATCGCTTTTCCTTTCTTTATTAATTACTAGTGGATGCCTGCAACTTTGCTTATTGTGTTGAATATGATACGTATTCGTAACCCTATTCTACTTCTGAATCAAAACTCGCGACGATCTCTAGCTCCCTGGTGAAGTAAAGAAGGAACAAACATGAACAAATCAACAAACTCACTTTTATTTTTGTATAATGGTATGATGATGATAATGACTAATTGCTCATGTAACTTTAATGGTTGTTTAATGTAAATAAATAAATATTCCGGGTCATTGCACACATCGCCATCTAGCCCCACACTAAGCAAACGCTTTAGAAACACATTTAGTTCAAATAATTTGCAACGTCGTTTTTGATTACTATTGTAAATCAACCTTACGTGTTGTCCGTTTTTGGATGGGAGACCAATTGAAGGAAGCAAACACTAATTAGCAAAGTCAAACAACTTTCGATGAATTCAAGTCTTGGATGGGTGGCCAATTGACCATAAATGGTGTTTACAGTTGTGCGCTTTCGTGAGTTGGATTACACTTTAATTGTAGGTTCCGGCTGTTTAGTATTACCAATCAACAATAAACAGATTTACAGTTAACTGTAGTGATTATAAAACAGCTATTCATCTTAGAGTTCTTAAATTATCTAAATCTATCTAGGTTTGAGTCTTAAACACCAGAGACCTTCCACAAAATCCGAGGACATTTGTCTTTTTCGGAAGGACCTGGGTGCCCACCAAGATGTATCTGCCCAAGAGAACTCTTCTAACAAATCCATTTTACGGAGGAATCACGAACCTCGGTCATGAGAAAATACCACTGAAGGCGGAAGACACATCTCAGATTTTCGAAAATCTTAAATTGTTGATATTATCAGTTAATTATCAGCAACTCTAATACATCATTCTTTAGTATATGTCTTATGTGATTGCAAATATTTAAGATTTCCGCTTTTCATGCCGTTATAAATCTACGTGCAACATGCAAATGCAACCATGCGTGTTGTTTTTTTGTCAAACGAAAGTACTTTTACGAATGGTATGAAAGTAGCGAGTATTACTTGGTAATTATTTACTAACAATTAGTGGTACTTTGATGTCTCTCTTGAGTCGTTTTTCCTCATGACTGAGGGTCGTGCCTCTCCCCAGAATTAATTCGTTAGGAAAGTTCTCTTGGGCATGTATATCGTGGTGGGCGCCCAGTATCTTCCACGGAAGACACATGTCCTCGGATATTGTGGTCCTCAAACATGTCGGTTTCCTCACGATGTCTTCCCTCACTAACGCTAAGCGAGTGCAAATCCACACATAACTTGAAATTACAAGTCATTGGTGTAGGGCTGGATTCGAACTAGGGTGCGTCTGGATGAAAAACGGACACTGGAACCGCTGAGCCACACTAGTTAGGTACATTTGATGTGTTACTTGTATTAGTATGGAATTAAAATAACGTGTAAAGTTTATCTAATTACTAATATTTTTAAAATCTATGGCTTTCTCTGCCAAAATTATGCTTAATTAATTATACAATTGGAGCGTGAAGAAAGAATAAACATACACACTAACAAACTTATGTGTCTATATATTTTAGTGTGATGGGATAAACAAACATCGCATATAAAAAAAAAAGTCTTTTGCAACTTTGATTTAAATAGCAAATTATACATACACTTTACCTTGAATAGTTATTTAGTGTACATTTACTCGAAAAATATTTAAGTTTTTTTTATTATTCTTCTTCTTTTACTATTCTTGATAACATTAATATTATTATCATACCCTGTCCTTTTCATGTCATAATAGTTTATCGTTAGAATGAAAGTCACTTTCCAATATGAGCTACAAAAACTGATGCTCAAGTAATGTCATTAGAATTTCTACAACATAATATATTATTAATAGTCAGTCTCTCCCTCTCTTGAGTCGTATTTCCTCATAACTGAGGGTCGTGACTCCCCCGCAAAATTAATTCGGTAGGAGAGCTCTCTTGGGCGGATACATCGTGGTGGTCGCCCAGGTCTTTTTCCACGGAGACACATGTCCTGGAATATTGTGGTCCTCAAACATGTCGGTTTCCTCACGACGTTTTGCTTCACCGATAAGTGAGTGCAAATCCACACTTAACTTGAAAATACAAGTCGTTGGTGTAGGGCCGGATTTGAACTAGGGTTCGTGTGGATGAAAAGCAGACACAGAAACCGCTGACCCACACTCGCTTGTACTTGGAGAATGGATATAGATGATGGCATTACATTTGAATTTATTTCCCCAATCAGATTTTATAACAAATGCCTCATCAAAAGGCGGGTGGTGGAAAAAATATCTTTGTGGTTTTAATAAATTACAGTTTTACCGCTTTTTAATATTTATCCTATTGTATTGGGAATAAAGTTTATTTTCCTTTCATACTGTTGTCAAATAATTATATTTCTTCATTATTTGCTTTCCGCTTCCGCCTAGTAACTGTCAAGTGATTTATTTTTGCTCTGATAACTTGAATGGTCAAGTTAATGATGAGGTCAGTATTATGGAAATAACTCAAAGTGGTTTTTGTCAAAGACAGTTTCTATAAAAAAAATAGTTTTTTACATTTAGTTAACTTAACACTTAAGTGCATTGTTTTATAAAAATGTCATACAATTAATACATAAATAAACAAAACAAAACTAAGGTTAAATTAACTAAACTTTTTTTACTTTTACTTAATAAATTTTCTTCGCATATAGACTAAACACTTTACACAAAATATATTTACTAATCTGACTGAATAGTGTAATAAGACCTCGAAATTATTATTTGTCTAAGACACTCTTCATTACGTATCTAAATATATAAAACTCAAAGGTGACTGACTGATTGACTGACTGACTGATATAGTGATCTATCAACGCACAGCCCAAACCACTGGATGGATCGGGCTGAAATTTGGCATGCAGGTAGATGTTATGACGTAGGCATCCGCTAAGAAAGGATTTTTGGAGACGCCGCTTTTAAAAGGGTTAAAATAGGGGATGCAAGTTTTACTTCCTAATGCGAGCGAAGTCGCGAGCACCCACTAGTTTTATATAAAAGGTTTTAGATTCATAAAGGGCTTCTAAGAAATAATAGCATAACAGAAGGCAATTATTTTTTGCGTATCATAGCAATCAAATAAAACTAATTCAAGGAACATTAAAGAAGCTTACTTTTTGCACATACAAACAATAAAAGGTAACTGTATTTGATTTGCTCACAAAAATAACTAATTTTTTTTATTTTCTAAATTATATCAATCATAATTTTGTGGTCACTACTTCTTTTAGTACTAAATTTACATTATATAATGTTATATTGATTTTACATACATAAAAAAAACAAATAAAAATTTTAATCTAAATAAAACAGATATAATTGTGAAATCAAATAATGTATACATTGATATTGGATGTATTGAAACTATTATGTTCTAACTATATGCATTTAAAATCTCCCTAAACCCTCTCTTCCTCCTTGTATTGTATTTCCTCGTTACTTGGGATCGTGACTCTCATGCAGAACTATTTCGAAAGGGGAGTAAGTAAGACACATACCGTTGGATTTTGAGGACCTTAAACATCGTTTTCTCGATGTTTTTTTCCTTAACCGTTAAGGGATGTGAATTAACATCTACACTAATATTATAAAGAAGAAATATTTGATTGTTTGTTTGTTTAAATTGAATAGGCTTCGAAACAACTGGACTTATTAAAAAAACCTATATTACCCCAGATGAACATAGTCCATATTTAATACAAAAAAATAGGGATTCGCGTAAAAATATCGACAATGTAACCCAACGTGTGGAAAAAGTACCAACGGCAGTTACGGGCGGCCCTATATGCTAAAATAGTAATTTTCAAAACTACGCAACGAGTTTAGATGTGTTTATTTAACAGATAGTGTTTTAAGAAGACGGTTTTTTAGTATATAACGTGCTCACGTGCAACGCTGGGCAGAGTAGCTTGTATTACATATATTTAAATAACATATCATTGGTGTAGAACAAGGGTTGAACAGGCTTTGCATTGCAAGACAGACGCTTCCCCACCCACTCACTTCTCCATAAAGCCCTAAATCCGACCCCACCATTATTTCCGCTTGCTTCTAATACCTATAACTGAACCAACCTCTAGTACATATAACTACATAGAAATACATAGCTAGGTTTGCTCGACTGGTTGTCACGGCGGTGCGATCATGGAAATGTTAGGTTTGCAATGTTAGAATTGGCGACTACAAGTAATGGTCCGTGGATTTGATGGGTTTCCTGCGAAATGGTCGTTTGCTGTTTATTATTTGGTGTTTGAAGTAGAGTATGTCTACATATGTATAGATAGAATATAAATTATAACTTGTTTCAAACACTTAATAGCATTTTTGTTTTAGATAATTACATTTTAAAGAGCTTGCAGTTTCAGTTTTGCTTAGAGATACTATGTAGATTATGTGACTATCAAGACACTAAACTATCATTATACCAAAGATCATGACGATTCATAGCTCAGTTGTGTAAATAAATCAAACAAACCAAAAACACACTGACGGATTTATAAAAAGCTACTATTTTTATCCAAGCTGAGGCGACAAATCGTGCAAGCAAGCGTGAATGTAATTATTAAAATTTAACTAAAAGTAATCAAAATAAAATAAGTACTTATATTCTTTATACAAATACAAATACAAAATACAAAATCATTTATTTGCCAAATAAATTGTCACAATATGTTTGGAATCCTCTGACCTCGTGGTAGCCGTTAGGCTGTGTTACGAGGCCAGAGTCATCTCCCAGTATAATATATCTAGTTTATTTATAGTTATAAACCTACTTATTATTTATAAATTTGAATTTGAATAATTATTTATATTACTAACTGTGGATTATATAAACCTGTTTTTTTTACTATTATTATCACGCATGAAAATAAACCTGCAAAAAAACTGCTAAGGAAGAGTTGGCTACGCGTGTCTACGTACGTAGCCATATAAGCTACGAAAATCGCCCGCATGGCTTTAAACTAATTATTTTGTATGAATTTCTAAATGGATTATGGGACTAAAACAAACATTTTTTACGTGGGATAGGTTTGCGTTTGTTTACAACCTGCCTGATTTTAAGCATTGCTGCAGCCTAGAGTGAAGCACGCTTACCTAGAGTATACCTATTTGAATACAAATTCACTTTTCGTGTTATACGTAATATAATTAGAATCATTATTTTTACCAATACTGATAAAAGACTACCTATAATGATATAGTCTACTGACATTTGGTAAATACCTGCATTACTTACTGTCAAAATTCCGCCTACAAAATTATCAAGACTGTAATTCCATCACCGCATATTTACCTGTCACCACGACATAAAATCACTACCTCAACTGTCTTGATTAACAATTATAAAATCGCTTTGTTAATAGACCTATTCTAGCGTGAAACAAATAGGAAGTTAATAAGTAAACGTGGAGGAAATGGCGTGTTTACAAATCTACCTTCCTTGCAATTTACTACTGACCTAATGTAACAAGGCGTGTTCAATAGAAACTTAAATGGGAATAGAATAAAGTTTTTTTCATACAAATGCTTGTTTCGTATTGGATACAAATTGCGAAAAGATTTATATCCCACTCATAACATCTCTATCAGTCTTAATTTGCGATAAATTTTGCAGATATTTATTTGTATAAATATATAATAAAATATTAATTATCAACACAACTGCATAAGTCGAAAGGTGTTTCTTTTTTTCTCGCACTAGCCTTGAAAATTTTGAATGTAAAGTAACGAAATACTTCCAATTTTAAAATTTTTTGTTTAATTTTGTGTAAAAGTCATAACGATATTTAAGTCGTGACTTTGATAGGTAAACATTTTAGTTTTTATTTTTTTATGCGAGCACACAAAACCTACATTTAATAAAATGATTGCACTAATTTAATTAATCAAATATAGTCAAATAGTGAACTTATCTTTTACAAAACTTAATAATAATAATAAATAAATAAATATTTCAGGACATATCACACAGCGCCATCTAGCCCCATACTAAGCTTACGCTTGTATCATGGGTACTAGATAACGGATATAATACATATATACTTTTCTTTTGTAAATACATACTTATTATACATAGATAACTATTCACTTTAGCTAAGTTTAATGTAAACGATTTTATTAACCGTCACATACGCAGAAATTTCTATTTCTGCCCAACTTTCGTGCAAAGAATTTGACGTTATCAAAGTAATCACTAATCATAATCTAGATATATGATATGTCTGTATGACGATCGCAATAACAACACTACTTAGCTTTAATTGTGTTTGTTACGATCTGAGTTAATACGTGTATACGCACGCATGTGAAAATGAGAGTTATGTTTCTTAGCTGTCATGTTAATTACCATCATCTAAAGTTATAAACCGGGCCTAACTTCGGGATCTAGATTGATTTTTAGTCAACTCCTTGACCATAATGAAAAAAAAAAACCTTGTACGACTTTTCTTGTCTCTAGTTTTCTTCAAAGTTATTTACTTTGATATTTTTTAAAGTACATCATCATTATCATCCACAGCCGGGTTTGTCCCACTGCTGGATATAGGCCTCTCTCATAGTATGCCACTGGCTTCGATCTTTAGCCCGCCTCATCCAGGCTTGACCCGCAAAAGATGTTATGTCGTGAAGTTAGTAAATTTAAAATGTAATAATGAAAATTATAAGAAAATGGCACGGGGGATATACCATTTTTTTATAATTAATCAATTTGCTACCTTATTTTCCTCTAAAACACTATACTAAGTAATTATTAAAATCATTTATTAAATATGTTTCATTGCCGAAGTTACGTGTACCAATTCGAAGTTTTAGTTCAAGTCCAATAAAAAAAATAGTGTTTTTCCGAAGCGGAAAAACGCCTGATTCAATATCTTATCAAGTCCAATCAAATCTTTATCAAAATAAATTACTAACCAACATTTCATCTCAATTCCAGACATGTTAGGCGTCAACGACGACGAAGACGAAGAGGATGACGACGAACTAGATGGCGAATACGAAATAGAAGACCTAGAAGCTGGCAAGAAGAAGAACAAACGAAAGAAGACCAAACTCAAGCCACACAAAGTGAAGAAGTACATGCTACCACTTCTCCTGGCCTATAAGATGAAGTACTTCGCTCTGGTCCCGGTCATGATCGGAGGTCTAGTTTTACTGGTCGGCGCGACGGGCTTAGCAGGATTCTTCTTCGCTCTGTTCGCAGCAGTGATGGGATTACAGAAAGGTGGCTATTGACTAGATCCGTGAGTGAATTAAGTCGACGAAATCGCAGTTGCCATCAAAACTATTGAGCCTAGTGGGGTGTTCTACTAGTACAATTTGTGGTTATATAATATGTTGACTGTACCTTTTTTTTGCTATAAAGTACTGACTTATCAAAGAGTTGACTAAAATGAGCTAGAAAACATTTCATACTAATTTATTCGGTGTGATTTGTATGTGACTTTGTCAATCAAATAATTGATTTGATAACTTGGTATAGTGATAGAATAAAATTATATGGCCACAAAATTTAACTTAGTAATACCTAGTGTGGCTTTTCATTTTCATTTCGAATTCGAAGTTCCGTTTAAACTTTAAGCTAGTCTTTAGAATTCCTGTTAAAAATTCTGTTCAAAAACAGTATTTCAATTTAGTTTCATACAATTTCAGTATTTATTCCATGTTGTTGTACGAAATAGATTGTGATGTATTTCAGATGTCTGAAATTTTAGTTTCTAACAGACTTTTGCGAATGGATCATAAAGTAAAAGTTTGTAATAAATTGAAAAAATATTATCACATAAAATGTCGCCAATACTCTTTTTTCATTATTGTTTTGTGTATGTTCAAAACTATATATTCTGTAACTTTCATGAATCCTGTAATTTAGGATTGATTTGGTTTTAATTTTCAAAAAACAAATCGGTTGTATTTTTCATTTTTTATGAAACATATTCATGTTGTTAGCTGTTAGGTTCGCGCTGTTGTAAATATTTCCATTATTTGTAACATAAATTTAAATTATTTATTAAATAATGTGTAAGATTCATTTAACTAAAGTTAGTTACCATAGCTTAGACAATTTGTATTTATTTATATTAGAAAATAATAGTGATATAAATGAAACAATTACACCACATTATTTTGGTTGTTTATGTATTTTATTGAAAAATAGTCACTCATTTCAAACCGTTTTTATAGGTATTTCTTTAAAAAAAATAGTTGAAATAGTCAAAGAGTGTGTAGTCATGTGTGTGTGAGTGTGTGTAAAGTGTGCCTTCCTATTAGTAAATTGGTAATGGTGTATGCTTGTAATACGTTAAAAAGACAGAAAGAAGTTAAATTATACGTAAGAAAATTGTAAATGTATCAACTGGCTTAAAGACTAAACATTTCTGAAATACTATATGTATATACGCTGGACATTCAGGTTCTCATTAGATCTTCAGGTCATCTAAAATGACTCCTACATTGGCATCGCCACTAGTACTAGAATGTGACTCTAAGATTCATTGGTCTTTTGCTTACCATCAGGCAAACTATGGCCAAGTGCAAACCCGTTTCAGTTTAAAAAAAGATACCTATATGAGGAATATTAACGCTAGATCAATTTTATTGAAAAACATAGAAACTTAGATTTTATTTTTAATGACATAATAATATAAATAACTTACTAAATGACTGGTATTGTGCTAGGAAAAACATTTAAAACAACATTATTCATAATTCTTGTCAGTAAGTTTAGAAAGAATATGTTTACTTATGTGAGTGTACCTATAGTTGATCAATTTGTTAGTTAAATTCACAAAATAAAAATTTAGCGTAATAGGGATAAACCGAAATGAATTAATTACTTCACAATCGATTTTTATAAGTCGAGTATTGAGTAACTTTGGCATAAAATAAGATTTAAGAATTAAAATGCAGAAGCCAGGCTTTTCATAAAGACTGTTGTTTAGTCACAAAAAAAAACTTTCAGAAGATTTGATAACCTCCTTTTTTTGAAGTCGGTTAAAAATTAAGAAGGACACATTTATGATTTCCACCTCAAATTTCAGATATCGTAACATAAACCACACATCTAGAAAACCGACTATAAAATTGCATTTTGTTTTCTAGAGTCAAGATATTTGTTTATCCACCAATTTGTGATACAATTTATCTTTTATTCTTTCTTAGTTTCCAAGTTTTAATAAACAACAAACAGTTTATATAGAAACAAAACTACACACGGGACACGGCAAGCTAAACTAAGCAATTTTATTATCCAATCTGTAATACTCCGCAGGGTTGAGAACCGGCACTCCTGGTATATCAGATAGATAGTCTTCTCGTCTCTTGTAGTGATGATCGTCATAGTAGTGGTCTTCTGTCTTTGATGGTACTTGGATTATTTCTACCTGGAA
This sequence comes from Macaria liturata, assembly GCA_964023185.1. NCBI lineage: Eukaryota > Metazoa > Arthropoda > Insecta > Lepidoptera > Geometridae > Macaria > Macaria liturata. The sequence goes on from OZ026806.1 coordinate 15,703,093, forward strand.
CAAAAATGGTTCAAGAGCTTCTAGAACTTAAATTATGTTGAGGCATAGCTTACTTATAAACAGGGAGAAGGCCGGCCTGATGGTAAGCAATCCCCATCACATAATATGAACACTTGCAATGGAAATACTTTAAATCAGAAATAATCAGTAATACTCATTTATTGTTCGTTAAAAATCGACATAAGCCCTTTGGACTATATTTTGTTATAATGTTATATGCAGATCATATGACTACGTCTTTATTACGATAGCTATGAGAACAAAAACATTATTTTTTTTAACTTATATGTGCAGCTTACGCCAAACATATTACATATACATACATATGTAGGCACCTAAATACTCTAGATTAGATAGAATAATAACACTAAATTACCTGTGTTTTGGTATCATCCTTTCTGTTCTGGTAGCCATGTGAGTGATCAAACATGCCCTTGAGGCTCAGGACAGACGCCATCACGGTCGAAAAGAAGCCCATCATCAGACCTGTGGCAAATAGAAATAAGGTATTTAGTGCTCTCTAAGGTATGAGTGGTGATCAACGTAAAAAAACGTATAAAACTCAAAGGTGACTGATTGAATGACTGATATAGTGATATCAACGCACAGCCCAAACCACTGGACGGATTAGGCTGAAATTTGGAATGAAGGTAGATGTTATGACGTAGGCATCCGCTAAGAAAGGATTTTTGGAAATGCCTCTTTTAAAGGGGTGAAATAGGGAATGCAAGTTTTACTTCCTAATGCGAGCGAAGCCGCGACCACCCAATAGTGCTACATAATATTTTACATATCTTTCGATTCAAACACTGATTTGATTCTCAAACGAGGCTGCTAATCACAAATTACTGATAACAAACTAAGACTTACCTTTAGCAGACAGAAAAGCCAGCGCTTTCAAAGCGATAGGTATCAGCAAGCTCTTGGCAGCCAACAAGCCGAGTATGAGTGGAAGTAAGTATCTCTTCTGCATCTTCTGAAACTTGTTGTGTCTCTTCTTATGTCTCTTACCACCGCCGCCGCCGCTGCCGTCACCTGGAAAAGAAGTTAACATCAAATAGAATCATCAAAAAAATCGTATAAAGTTCAAGTTCAATTTGTTAATAATATGTATTACAGGTCATATCTTATAATAGTTACTTAGGAGTATTATTCATATACGTTCTACACTAGTACAATCCGATTATTCATGCATATAATTACATCTTATAAAATTAAATTAAAATTAAAGCTTTTAAAAAATCTTCAGCTTCAAATAAACTTGAACAAAAGTAAACATCAAATAAAATCTTAAAAACATATAAAAACAGATCGTTACGTAAAGTAAAAGTAGAATATTAGAAAAAGAAGATTATATTTTAACAGATTTCTAAATAGGAGGTGGGTTTTTCATTCTGAATATTTTTGTATGTATGCTTAGGCGATTACGTTTGGTAAATCATATTTAGAAGGTATTTTCTTGTAAATTCATAGAAATACCATTTGTCTTTGTGGGAACAAAATCAAAATACCTTCTGTAACGCCGACAGAAAACAGTTAGCAAACTGACAAAATAGACAAGCAAGCTCATCTTCTTTTAAAATGGTGTCATGCCTTATTACAGGCCTTTTTTTTGGTTAAATTGTAGGGCTGTTTGTCTAGTACGGCAGTCGTTAAGCCATATCAGAGGCCCCTTAGGGCGGTTTGAAAACTCTAGACACCAGAGTTGGCCACTCTTATTCGACAAGAAAAAGAAGACAATTCTTTTTAGTTAAAATTGGTGTACCTTTGTTCAAAAACTTCACAATACACTTCTTTACGCCCTTTGGTTTTCGTTTCTGTTTCTTTTTGCTGTGTTTCTTCTTTTTGGATATTTTACGATTTTTCGGTTTAGCTGTGGTTACTTTGATTGTAGCTTGAAATTTTCGTGATGTGTCTGTATCATCTGAAACCGAAAAAATAGTTATAAGACACATGGAAAAATTCAAGTTCTTAAGTTTATTAAAATTGTTTTTTTTTTTTTTAATTATTGTAGTATACCTATGGTGTAATAATATTATTATGTATTCGCATTAATCAGATCGCTTATACTCACATATAAAAACAGAAAGAATTGAATTGAGAATAAAACGCCAAAAAATATCTTAATGATAATGATAACTAAAGTGCAAGCTCCTTATAAGACCCTTACAAAAACTCATATTGTGATATTTTCTCCACTTTTATCGCAACTTATCACTGCACATGATTTTAGTTTCAAGTATTCAAAACTATTAAAAATAAACAAAGTAAGCAACACATATTACCTTTCAAAGATCTTGGAGCAAAGTTTCCATGAGTGAAAATCCACTCCAACGGCTCTGAAGTGTTGATGCCTCTAATTCCATCTCGATTCGGTCCAAATCCTATAAGAGTCTCAGTTTTCATAATACCATAGTTGTTTGTATTGTCCAGGATCAATCCACGGGAATAAGGCATCATTTTGAAGTTTTTGTAAAGATTTATAAAAGAATAATCAAAAAAGAGAATCAGAATTTATGATCATAAATAACATGAAAACATATTTATTTCTTGATTTTTTTAGTCCTTATTCCTAGTTAAATTTTAGATGAATATGAATTTGACGCACAAAGTATTTAAATGAAGTTAATGGGGTTGCTATAATTAGTTAAGTGAATATCCTTATAACTGTACATTTTTGGTTTTTATATGAGACGTGTGATAGAAAATGTTGTATCGCTTCAATTTACAATTCAATTACGGAATCTTAATAAAATCTGGTAATTTTAAGGTCGTGCTCCAAAACTTAGGCAAAGGTTTTAGAAAATTGTAGCGCTATGAAAGATTCACTTATAAGGTACTCGTAAACGTTTGTCATAAAATCCTACACTAAACTGCCTTACATACGACACAACTCTGTTTTATATGCAAAGTAAAATCAGGTTCACAGGAACCTATGAAGCATTACTTTATAATGACACGTAGTTAATATCTAATTAACAATTAACGTTTGAAGTAAAGTTCATATTAGTGACGGTGTGTGACCATTTGTGTTCTTGACCCTGACTTTTACCTTCTTAGAGTCAATTTAATGATAAACATGAAGTTCCTTACCCGCTACTCTATGCTTTCTCAAAATGTGGGAAATTGTACTAAAGATTTCACTGCAATGTAAGTAAATAAGCTATATTTAAAGTGGCAATCAATTATCTTTCAGCCAAAGAGTCTCAGATTTTTTACCTCTGACATAACTTAACAGCTAATCTGAAGATTAGCAAGGAATAAGTAATAGTTAAGTTTTGTAACTTGTATCGAGTCTGGTCGTTTGTATGTATAATAAGTATGTACTTACAAAAGAAAAATATTTAATGTATTATATCCGTTGTCTAGTACCCATGATGCATGCGTAAGCTTAGTATGGGGCTAGATGGCGTTGTGTGATATGTCTTGATATATTTATTTAACTGTACTAAATATCCTCAAAACGAGCGCTTCAAAAAAATACTATAATTATATACAAACTGAAAGTCACCAAAATACTGTCAAAACTATTTATTCGGCTTAGTTTGCATGGTACATAATCATTACTGAATATTACACCTGTCTTCATAAAACTGTGCTGAAAATGGATTATCCAGGGCAATGGTACTTTCGGCTATTTTGTCCCGAACTTTATCAGAGACAATGTAAATTCCTCCAACCATTTTCCTGACTCCCCTCTCTATAGCCATTCTTGGATTGTGTTTGTGGAAAAATGCTTTTACCCTTCTGTGACGTATTTTGATCTTTCGTCGCATTGGGTGAGGTCTACTGAAGACGGATCTTTTCTTCTTAGGAAACATCACGGGCCGCTTCTTCGGTTTCTTCTTTCCCATTTTGAATTATGTTTCGTACCTTTGTATTGGGGTGGAAGCTAGTCTTCTTTCGCAGAAATCATTGTGGAAAGGGTTTGATGGTGAATTTCTTGTTTTGTTGTTTTGTACAGAATTTTCTTGCGGGATTTTACATTTTGATTTTCTAGTTTTGATAATGTCAGATTGACATAGTGATGACAATGTGGAAGTTTTGTTTTGTGAGCTGTCCAAACACTACTTTCTGTGAGATGGATTAAGAAGTTTTGTTGTTTACCAAGAAGATTGTGTTTTTATTTCAATAAGTAAGTTTTAAAATAAGGTCGCATGGGAGTGGTCATAATATGGCTGGAATAAAAATAAATTAAACAATTGATTATTAGAATGAGTATTTTCACATTACCCAAAAGGCATCTGTTTTTTTAATCTAGATAAGCAACGTTCTATAACATATACTACACGGCCATTACCATTACGCTCTTGCGTAGAGGAAACTAGTGCACTCTCGATTTGAAATCCAATAAATTATAGTTGCCCCATGCAAGTTTAATAGCTTTAAGCCTCTGTTCATAAACTCTGAAATATATTATTACTTAAAATAATATTACAAAACTACACACAACACAATACTTCGCCACTACTTTTTTAAAAGCCGCCTTTTGGTATTAAACTGCTTTTGGTATCTACCTTTTCCAAGAATAATTAAATCGATTTTTAGTTAAAGGATTATAAATAAAATTACATTTCATACATATCTTTTGTACCGACGAAAGTATCCCACGTCCATAAGCTATGATGTAAGAAAGTAAGCCATCATAGTTTGAAGCCGGTTGTTGTGTAACACTCACCCACTCGGTGCATACGATGCAGGCAAGACAGTATATGGGTGATTTGTAGATATTTTTTTTAATATATTGTTTTCTATATATTATTGTGTTATCTATTTAGTTTACTAATATAAAACAATTTTTTTTGAGATAAAATGTATTAGGTATATTTAATTTCACGAGATATTGTAATTTGTGTAGCATATTCTATTTAAATATTATATGGTGTGTGTTGGAATTTTACGATATCAATAAAGATTCTTTATCCTTATAACGAAAGATAGGCAAATAAATGGCATTTTATAATTAAAATTTGTCCTATGCCAATTGGCAATTTTTTTTAACACGAAATAGGCTTACGTTTGACTACAGCCTGCCTGATGTTAAGCACCACTATAGTCTAAGATGTAGCACGCTTGCCAAGAAGAAACCTATTTACTCTAGATTTGAAGACAGATTTGGGTTACAATTAAATAGTAATTCATAATAATTAATAAATTAATATGAAATAGTCTAGCTACTTTACTGTACATTTAGGACGTACTATAACTATTAATTTCATTATATACTAGCTGTGCCTTCGTCCGCATGGGATAGTTATTTTGGGCATCATTATTATTTTCGCAAACAACCTCTTCAGTTTTTATAGCTGTAACTCACGACTTGAACCGTTTTCGCATTGCACGCAACGGAAGCCCTAAAAGATGAATATTTTCCCCGTTTTTTTTCACATTTTCCATTGTTTCTTCGCTCCTATTAGTTGCAGCGTGATGTTATATAGCCTAAAGCCTTCCTCGATAAATGGTCTATTCAACACAAAAATAATTTTTCAATTCGCACTAGTAGTTCCTGAGATTAACGCGTTCAAACAAACAAACAAACAAACTCTTCAGCTTTATAATATTAGTATAGATTAATTTTATTCAAATTAAATCATCCAAAACCCTTACATATACTGCCCCCAATCTAAATAGAAAGTGGCCAGTCCCAAGTTCAGTGGCATAACCTTGAGATGGTACAGGAGGTCCACAGGCCCTGGGAGAAAGTGACCTTGGACGGGGATTGGGTAACACTTTAACAAGTTACTAGATACTTGACCATTGTATGAGTAGACTATATTTTTATATGATAAAAAAATATACACATATTTTTAATTTTCAATACCTATTGTAATAAAGTAGGTAGACTGGCCTGCTCAAAATGAAAGCCTCGGCAGATTAAAAACGTTGTGACGGCACATTTTATTTGTTTGTCCTTATGTCTGAGGATCGTGACCACCACCTCCCAGCACCTCCTTGATGACATCTTTCCTCTTCCTTCTGTCCTCGGCAACATGCAATGCATTATAGACTGTAGTGTCTCGTCTTTTTATGGGTAGAATTATAGTGGAATAGTATATGTATAGGAAGCGTCCTATATATTATACTCGTACCTTTGTTGCAAAACGTGTGTCTTAGATATATAGAAATTATATAATGTATATATATCTGCCAGCAGGTGCAGAAAGTACACTATACTAAAAAGTTTGCTTCGTCCATTTATTTCCAACAAATTAAATGAGAATTTATTTGCTCATCCACAAATTGTTATTGTTTATCTCAGTTCTTACTTCCAAGCAATAATCTTTGAAATTGACACGTAAAAGGACAAAAATGACCCCAAAATGTTCGTGAAAGCGAAAATATGGTAATGTTGAGTAAGTATGACTTATATTGTACGGAATGTGTGAATAAGCATCCTTGTGCCAACTTAACCAAGTTTCTCTTCTTTTTTATGAACCAAGGACATTGACAATGAAAAAAAAAACTTTTGGCTACATTGTATATTTAAACAGAATAAATTTTTCTGTAAATTATCTTCATGCAATTTACATGAGATAGGTACACTCACTAAATTATTTTCTTTGTTTGTTCTTATAATAGGAAAGTCAGGGGATTAAGTCTTTGTACAATAAAATGAATTTTCTCATTTTATTAACTTTATCGAAAAGTAATACGACATCAAGAATTTAGAGAACTCTGAAATAATACATACGTATATCTGATTTGTGTTCGAGATCTTATACGCATTCATGTAAGAGATATGATTTTGAATGTTAAATAAAATAAAATAAAAATAATATCATATTATTAAAAGAAACGAATAATAGAATATATCGACACCAAAGTTAGCCACTCTCATTCGATAAGAAGAAGAAGATTAAATACTAAAATTCTGCATAGCTAAACTTCTAAGTAAATATTCATAATGAAACGCAGATTTCGATACAAGCACGTATGTAGCTATATTCCATGGTCGCTTGTGTAGGAGTTGTTTCAGGTATTGTATTGGTCAAAAGCCTAACTTTCTAGTGTTAAAAAGATAACATAGACTAAAAGCTTACTCGTTTATAATATTGCAAGCAACATATAAGCTTTTTAGTTTGCAAAAATGTTACGAGTGGATATTATTTTTTCCAAACTTTTAAATGTACAAGGAACATGTAATATTTTTTAAACTATTTTTGCCTTTATGTATTTTTATCTTGATAAATGTTGTAAAGATTAGCTTGTAGGAAAGTTTTTATCTTGTATTTTTTTATTTATGTTGTTGTATGAGACTGAAATCTGAAACCAAAATGTTATTGTGTCAAAAATTGGTTGTAATTTGGAATTGGACGCTCTGGCTAAGGCTATATTATTCCGCATGAATACCTTTTCATGCACTTTTATTGGCTCTTGAAGTAATTTCTTTTTTCTAGAACAGAGTGTCGCACTTTCGTTGTACAAAGTACTTACCCAAGGTACTAACACTTAGTAGGTTAACGCTGATGATTTAAAAAAAATATCAGCACAATTTATCTCAAACATTCATGAATAGGCTTTGATGACATCAATTTTAATCAATAACCTATTCGTCACCACGCCTCTAAAATACTACAAAGCTTTTCTGTCACTCATTTTTTATTAATCTACTATGCATGCCACGGCATTGCTCGTTTTATTTCGAAATAAAAAGTAGCCTATGCCAGCTCTGGTACCTCATATATAATACTACCAACATACCAAAAATCATGATGACCCGTTCAGCCGTCTTTGCGTGAAACACGTTTAAATGAACAGACAAACAGATAAACAGACAAAATTCTAAAAACTGCTGCAGTTGAAACGTGTTCTGTTATCGATTCAAAGTATACCCAAAGATTTTTTTTTTAATATCTTCTACGTACAAATTATTTACCCTCCTTAGGTTTTGCTATATGTTTTATATATTAAGTGACACAACAGCCTGGTTAAATTCCAACTGACTCACTAAGTCTTATTTTCACCGATTACGTTTGAAAAATATCCGACCGTCGTTTGTACATTTGTTTTCGTCAAGCCTTTTTGTTGTAACAACAGAGGTACCTAGTACGCGTACAGAGAGTATGAATGAACGCTTGGGTTTTGTATAGTGGGAGGAATTGGTCTTGATACTTTTGGTTGGTTAGGCTTTTATGAAAATTTAAGGTATCGTCTTGGTTATTCAGGCACGAGATATTAAACCACAAAATTTAAAACTTTTACACTTAATGAAATGAAGAAGAAATGTAAACAGAAGAAAATAGAAATATAAAAAAGTTAAAAAGTATGTAGGTATTTTTTTTTGTGGAAGGACTTGGGCGCTCACCGCGATGCATCTGCCCAAGTGAACTCCCCTAACAAATTAATTCTGCGGTGTAGTCTCGGCCCTTAGTCATGAAGAAATACGACTCATGAGAGAGGTATTTTTTATAATTATTTACCAAATAAAATGTTTTTTTTTTATCATAAACTTTTACCAGATCTGATTTTATTTTAATTCTGTCTCAGCTTCGCTTGTATCATATTATATATTTTTTATACACACTAATCCACTCAACAATTTCTAAATTACATTTTCATTTAGACCTATCAACCTTTTATTTATCATCAAACTAAAAAAACCCTACTTACAACTACCAAGACCTCTCAACCCTCCGCCCAAAAGTTCAAACAGCGCTCAGAACCAATTCTTTCGTCACCCAATATAAAAGCGTGCGTATCCCGATTCCATCTCATTTTATCCTCGACGCCTGACCAAGAAGGACCAGTCTCGATCCATCTAGAACCTTCTAGAATTATCAAAAATCTCTAGAATTATCTTGAAGAATCTTTGAAAATGAAAGTGTTGTGTTTAGTTCTTGTTGTTGCGATTGTGGGGTGCAGTGCTGCGCCGGGGGTGACAGAGACAGAAGAAAAGATTGAGCTTTTCTCAGGGGTTGCTATTGAGAAGTAAGTTAAATTAACAATTAATTACTATTCGAATTTTTTCAGTTTTCCGTGGATTAGATTATATGACATTGTAGGTGGTGGTTGTTTGTTATCGAACCGTATAGGAAAACCTTAGGTTGATTTAAAAATTATGGCTTATTTTAGGTTAATTTAAAAAAAATGTGAAATAACACTATTTTTTATTGCCTGAAAGTAAGTTACTTGTATTTTTTTTAGTAAGATACTTATTTATTCAGGTTCTGAAAAAAAAAGTCCATAATAAATTTTATTATGGACTTATAATACTATATAATCAGTTATTTACGCATTTCAAAAAGTCACGTGAGAAAAAATTTGAGTTTGTAACCTACCTATACATTTACTTACATTTGTACCTTACCATTGAAATGTATGAATGAAGTGTTTCTTTATTTGGGTCCGAGATATTGTAAGCCATACGTGATACGGCTTATTTTAAATGATAATTTTCACATGTTTTATGTCCTCTATCATTTCTGAAGAAAACAGTTTGCTGAACGCGTCTTTCGATCACCCATCCAAGAACTGCCTAAACCTGCATGATAATTGCCATCGGTAACAACTAAAATAATCTTAGTCCAGCTATTAACAAGTACTTCCAACAAAAGTCAAATAAATATGCTCTAAATGAACCTATAAATAATCTAGGCCATATAAGTTCATGAATCCTAATCAAATAAACAAATGAGGTTCGATTAGGAAATCCCAAACTTCTTTCAGCCATTAATACTCTTTAGTAACTTTCACTCAACCTTTTTGTAATACCCTATTCATTACTAACTCATCAAGAAGCAAAGAGTTGTTAAGTGTGTACCATTAATTATGATAAACCAGTCTTAATAAGCTTAAGGACTTCTTTCCACGAGCTTTTTTTTTGTATTTACTTTCCACTGATATGTTAAAATCTTCTAAAAGTAAAATTTAGATTTGGGTGATATTTGGTATATATAGATTAAATCCTGGATTAGTACTAATATTATAAAGCTCAAGAGTTTGTTTTTTGTTTGTTTGTTTGAACGCGCTAATCTCACGGACTACTGGTCTGAATTGTTTTTTTTTTGTGTTGAATAGACCATTTATCGAGGAAGGCTTTAGGCTATACAACATCACGCTGCAACTAATAGGAGCGAAGAAACAATGGAAAATGTGGAAAAAACGGGGGTAAATATTCATCTTTGAGGGCTTCCGTAGCGTGCGCTGCGAAAACGGTTCAAGATATCAAAAAAATATGTATGAAAGAATTATTCCTCTTAAAATGATCTAACAAAGAGTCCCAAAAGTATATGTCTATCTTTTAAGATTACTCACTAGAACCGTTTTTATGGTTATAACTATTCCACTCTAACCGTCTACATTGCAATCGGTCTATCGCAACATTCTGATTATTTTTGAACCTTTGTTTTGATTTTGAGAAATTAAATTCTGCAAGTGTAACCAAACATTCAAATTTATTTTGATTGACGCGAGTAAAACGGCAGTATTAGGTATATTTTCATCAAAATTTTATGTTAATATATCATTGGTATATATTGTATGATACATATTATGTAAGTAAAATTCTAAATCAAATCAAATCAAATCAATTTGTCACTGATTTTCAAACAAATCAAATATGTAATTTATCAAAATAATTATATGTGCCATTAAAGATTGTTGTTCACGTCCCTATATCAGTGTAAAATGACAAACCGATAAAGTATGCGTAGCATAATCATTTTATAGATTATTTTCAGTATTTTCACTTTAAAGGAAATACGTTAAATCCCTTGAAAACAGTACCTAAGTTGCATCTCCAAGCTTACTTAATTAAGTTACGACTCAACTTGTAACTTTAAGTAACAAAAACAAAAGCGAACGCAAAACAAAACGTGTGCTACATTTGTCAAAATATAAAAGAATGACACATAACTTTTAGAAACCTATTACCTAAGTATGTGTTTGTGTCCTTACAGAAAATAGGTTTTACATAACGCAATGGTTTTCTAATATTTCTTTGACTCATTATTAGTTTTTTTTTGTTGTATTCATAAGAATGATTAATGAATTTGTTAATTGCAGATAAACTTTAGTACTTTTTAAATGGACAGTAAGACATTTTACTGAAAATGACACCCGCAAAACATCCAATATTTAAGCCTACTTTTTCAGCCTTTTCGACCACATAAATTGACAATTTCTGTTAATTAGTTCAAAAAATGTTTAATAACTGTTGCTGTCATCTATTATAAAACTAAGACTTACTATAACTCTCTCTTCAGTCGTATTTCCTCATGACTGAGGGTCTTGACTTCCCCGCAGAACTAAATCGTTAGGGGAGTGGGTAGATACATCGTGGTGGGCGCCCTTCCACGAAATACACATATCCTCGGATAAAATAACTAGCTAACGTGAAATATTCTAAAACCAAACCTAGCTAGCCTAAGACCTAGTTTACTTTCATATCCGTAAACGTAAATGAATCATGTAAATGAAAGTATCATCTATTTCAAATACCATTTAAACTCAGTAACATAGATTGCTTTTGTCTTTTGAGAATGGTATGCAAAATACATTAGTCACTAGTAATATCCTTTTATTGGTGCCATGACTAGCTATGAACTAAGTAAGAAAAAGTTATTAATGACAATTTTTATTACGGTTGAAATTTCAATTATTTTTTATTACATTACCTGTTTGCAAATAAATATCACTTACTTTTTTATCATTGGGTCAATTTTTGTCTATTTTTAATTATGTTAAAAAATATTCATCACTCAGTAGCAATAAAGGGCAAGCTATTGTTTAAGCCAATAGTTTGAAATTTTCTTAACCGTACCTGTGATGTGTCTGTGCCTTGGAGTAGGTATCTAGAGACCCTGTAAAATAAATAAATAAATAAATATTTCGGGACATTGCACACACCGCCATCTAGCCCCACACTAAGCAAACGCTTGTGTCGTGGGTACTAGATAACGGATATAATACTTATATACTTTTCTTTTGTAAATACATACTTATTATACATACAAACAACCAGACTCAACACAAGAAATTATACATTTTTAAAATGCATAAATACTTGTGTCAGGCGGGAATCGAACTCGCAACCCCTAGATTAGAAGGCAGAGCCACTACCAACTAAGCTAACAGGCCAGTCTAATAGATAAATAAAAATAATAAATAAATAAAAGACATTTATTTCAGGCCTAAGCCTATGTAACTATGGGTTAAAACTAATTTTAACCCATACTTACTAAAAAGCCATGTAACCCAGGACACTCTTATAGTATAGTTAGATGAGAAACTACAAATTTTCGATGTATATGAATGTTATATTGTATAAAGAGAAAATACAGAACAATGAGACTTACGCAAACTAATTTAGCTAAATAAGGTGGCAACTCGTCACGCGTAGTTTAGTATTTAAAACGTATTTGTAGAAAGCGAAGAGTTTGTTCAAACAATGCGTTTTGATTATATGGAAAAGGAGATTTTTCTAACCTAATTCTCTTAGTAACAAAAATTTTGAAAGAGAAAAATTAGGAGATATTTAAAAAAAAATCCTATATAAATTGTTTTTATTACATTTCTGTTTTGTTATGGTAAAATATTACCGAAAATATGTATGCAAATGATATTAACAGTATTTGAAAGCGACTGTTTATGAGATTATTCGCAATGTTAAAGTCTTATTTTTTTATGTACGTGCGTGACGTTACAGCCAGCCCCAACGGAAGACCAGCGCTGGTTGCTTCCACACAACCAGCATTATGCTGAGTTGGGGCTGTGTTGTGGCAGATTTTATGTTTTTGTGTACTTAATTCGTGTTTGTTGTTCTGTTAAATCTGTTTCTGTCTTTCTAAATCTCTACTACTAATTTTATATTTATACTGCAGTACTAATTTTATATTTTATTTATTTACAGAGATGCAGCTGGAGAAGAGAAGTTAAACGTTAAATTCGCACCGGGCGAGCTCAGGGAAGCTGCAAGAACTTTTGAAGAAGGTAATTTATATTTACTGTAACCATATTTTTAATTGATTCATAGCAAACTAAGAAAAAGTATCTGCGCTGAACTTCCCCAATGAATTAATTCTGCGGGGGAGTCACGACCCTCAGTCATGAGGAAATAAGACTCAAGAGAAAGAGAGAGAGGAAACTAAGATGGGTCGACGACATTGTACGAGTCGCAGACTCTCTATGGATCTTTTTGCACAAATTCGGCACAGCTGGCACAGGTAGGGAGAGACTATGAGACTATGCCCAGCAGCGGGATAGAGAAGACTGATGATAACAAACGAATACTTATTTCGGCAATAATCTAGTAATTTTCTTTAAATGAATGACTAAATGAAGATTTCTTACCTACTTTAATCCGGAATATTAGCCTATTTATTAATACAGGATTTAACTTATCTCCAGACTAAATTTCATTCTAACACTGTCAAGTAAACCCGTAGTACACCGCTAGTTCTTTATACATACGAGAAAAGTGCAGGTCAACGCCCTATGACGTGTATAATGTAATCGTTTCTCGGTCAAGGCTACACACGGTCTTGTGGCGTAAGTGAAAGGCAGGAGCGATAGTGTGGTAGCGATTTGAGTGTGGATAAGTTTGAAGGATTGGGTATATCTGTGGCAGTTTTTTTTTATGTATTTTTTTTTTCATTTTAATATTTTTGTGAATAAAAATAAAATGAAAACATTGTTTGCACCTACTTGGAATTTTTGACAATTTGATAGTAGACAAGTATTCTAATTTAAGTAAAACAATGTTCATAATTAAATCCAGAATAATGAATACCTTTACTCATATATATAGCACGCTCCATCTTAGACCATAGCCTTTGCTTGCTATCAGGTAAACTATGGTCAAGTGCAAACCCGTTCAAGATAAAAAAAAATTACAAAAATTAATTATACATACAAATTTACCGGCATTGATTTGATACAAAAAGAAATCTCTATGATTACTTTTCTGCATAAATCATTATACATTAAATTTTATTTATATCAGTTCAGCCATGTAAACCTAAAAAGAAACATACCCATTTCATCAGCCCATATAATATTCTATGATTATTTCGTGTTTTTTTTTCAAGTTCTTAAATTGATTAATATGTTTGTTTCAGCCCGCGGTAAAATAAAGAAGTACGCCCCTCTTCTCACCGGCATCGGAGTTAAGGCCATCGCAGTGATAGGCCTCTTATTCGGAGGCTTAACTTTGTTGGTCACTAAGGCCCTAGTGGTGGCCAAGTTAGCCTTCCTGGTGGCGGCGGCCCTGGGGATACAGAAGCTTTTGAGCGGCGGTGGACTTAACAATATTAGTGGAAAGGTGAGTTCATTAAAATATTTTGTATTTTTTTTAACAAGATAGGCTCACGCTTGACTACAACTCGCCTGATGTTAAGCAACGTTGTAATCTACGATCTAGCGTGCTTGTCTAGAAGAAACCGATTCACTCTCGACTTGAAGACCGATAAACTTATAGTACGAGGGGAATAGGGAATCCGGCAAGGAGATCGCACGATGAATGTCGAAGCAAAATGCTGGGTATGTTTATTTTTATCAAACGTGAATCTTTCGTTAAAAAGCTAAATTATAAGTAACGTTAACTACAACATGTTTAATGTAACTGTAGCTAAGGTTATTTTATTACCGTAGAAGATAAACAAGCTTCTTTATCGTTATATTTAATTAGGCAATTGGACACTTTTAAGAAGGATTTTCTTTTCGTTATACTATTTTCTTCTTGAAATAAAAATAATAGTAATGTAACATATGCAAAAAATTTAAAGATGTAGTAACATTTCATCGCTTTATATGAGCACATGCATTTTTTTTAAATCAAACATCAAACCTTGTTATATTTCCGTAGTTTTTATAAATTCTTACACGTTTTTCAACAAAAAATTATCCCACAATATATCTCATATGCCCAAGAAAACTCCCCTAACGAAGTTATTCTGCGGGGGAGTCACGACCCTCAGTCATGTGGAAATACGACTTAAAGTAAAAAAAAATACTCCTTTCAATTCCAGATCGCCAGCTTCAACTCGTCCCCGCAGCAATGGTCGGCACCTACCGGCTCCGGGTCATCCTACCCCTACGCCCGCTCCTCGAGCATAGCGCAGGACGCCAACGACCTTGCTTATAAAGCACAACTTACTTCGTAAACTTAATAACTTTAAATTACTTAAAGGTGGATTTCATTTGGGTATTTAAATCTTCTCTATTTTGATAGTCTTATCAAAGTAGGTAAATATAACCAACAAATATATGAATACAAATAAATAAATAAATATTCCGGGACATTGCACACAGCGCCATCTAGCCCCACACTACATACAAGTTGTGTATTGTGCTTTAAACACTATAGTTAGTATGAGGTAGTATAACACTTGAGCAGGTAGTTTTTTTTTTCTAAAGTGGGTTAAGCTTCTAATTTTCTGAGTTATTTATGATGCTAAATATTCATTCATATCTTTGGTAAAATGTCAATTTTTTTATAAACCCAAACGAAATTCATTTGAACTGTAGTCTTAGACAAGAAGAAGTTTGAAAGGTAGTTCACAAAAGGTCTCGTATGTAGATTTAAATGAAAAATAAAAATAAAACAGAATAATTGTTTTAAATTAATCAAAGCTGCTGTCTTTGAAGATTTTTTCTGATTATTTTTGAGAAAAATATTTGTGTTCGGAATTTTCTACTTTTCTTTACATATATTCATTTTGTAATAATCAAAATTAGTAATTACTTGTGTCTTGTGCTATTTATTTTAATTTATTGTAGTGTGTTTGTGATTTTTATTTCATGTATGTAGATGGCGTGAATATAATTTATATGACTATTTATTTAATTTAGAGAGATGGTGTTGAAGTACAGATTTCCAATGATCTTTCATTAACTATTATTAGTTTAGGAATTTTTATTAATCATCTTGCTAAAGATTTATGAAATAAATAAAATAATAAGCTTTTAGAAAGCATAACACACATTAATTAAAATCATTATGTACGCTAAATTTTACTACACTATACTATGACGTAATAAGTACATAAACATATAAAAGACTAGAAATCTATAATAATTATAAAAATAATTGGTTTTAGCAAGATGATTCAAATGAAAAAATATTTAATCATTAAGTTGTACTTTATTTATTTAAAGCTGAATACTGGTGCATGTTTATTGTATTATTAATTTTAATTATCGTTTTAATTTTGAAATTTTTATATTCCTTAACTTATTTAAAATAGACTGTACAATATCGAAACATATTTGGATAGTACAGGGTAAATCTTATTTATCTAAAAGGAAAATATGTTTATATTTTCTTAATTTGTAGAAAAATACGGGTGCTTGTGTCATAGACTTTATTATAAACCTATTTATTTGTACGGAAATAGTTTAAAAATGAAGACTGTAAATTCGTATTAATTATTCTATTTATACTTAGATAAAGTTAATAAACGACGTACAAAATTACAACGAATTTTATTTTACTTCCAAATATTTACCCATTATTTTTAAGTATTACAGATACAGAATTCCAAAAAATCAAAACAATGTTTTTAACCGACTTCCAAAAAAAGGAGGTTATCAAGACTTCTGAAAGTTTGTGTGTTACGCGATTACTCCGTTGTTTATCAACCGATTTCAAAAAAATCTTTTTTTATTCGATGAGGATAGTTTCCGAGATGGACCCATAAAAATTTTTTTTCATTCGGTTCAGTACCTTTTGAGAAAAAACCAATAAACCAACAAATTGATATTTACGTGTGAACGCCAATGTCTAAAACATTGGTAAGTTTGTTGTGATTTCTACTAGTAGCGCCATCTGTTGAGTTACAAAGAAACTAAGAAAATCTAATCGAATAAAAGGTTTTATCACAATATCAATAATTTAAATATATATGTTACATAGTTATAAATATTGTGTGGGGTTTTATAATAATTAGAAAATTAATATATATTTTTCTACCCAGTAAATTTTTCAAATACTAGTCTTTGTCTATTTCATACGCGTTATTATACTATGATCCTAATGAAATCAGCAGACAAAATTGCTTGTATTAAAGTGGTTTGCATCGTTTGTATGACATTAGCCAGTAAACTCTGCAGTGCTTTTGAACCGGCCCTCTGTCATGATTTAACAATTGCAATAACAAACAGCCGGAACATATTGTTTTACTTAATATCCAATGGGAGCAACAGCCCTTTTTTTGAAACATTACATTGGACATTACAGGTGCTTCAGTCGTATCCTTTAGCTGATTAAATTTTATTTATTCCTTCCTTCATGCAATTTCCAATGAAACGCCAAGCAATAGTTTACAATAAATAAAATGTATATTATTATGATTCGGATATTATAAATATTCTTTATAATCCTTTTTAACGTTATTTATAACTGACTACTTAAAAAACTAATTTACAAACAACCTTCGTATAATAACCCATTAGATAGATGCCAGATATTATTAGTATGTCAATATTACCTACATAAATAGAAATAGTAAGTACAGGTATGTATCTATACTAATATTATAAAGCTGAAGAGTTTGTTTGTTTGTTTGAACGCGCTAATCTCAGGAACTACTGGTGCGAATTGAAAAATTATTTTTGTGTTAGACCATTTATCGAGGAAGGCTTTAGGCTCTATAACATCACGCTGCAACTAATTGGAGCAAAGAAACAATGGAAAATGTGAAAAAAACGGGTAAAATTATTCATCTTTAAGGGCTTCCGTTGCGTGAGCTCCGAAAACGGTTCAAGTCTTGGGTAACAGCTATAATTTATAAAGCTGAAGAGGTAGTTTGCAAAAATAAATACGATGCCCAAAATAACTGTTCCACGCGGACGAAGTCGCGCGCACAGCTAGTAGCAAAATATGTATCAAGATAATGTTTGAAGTATAATTACGCTCCCAAATTAAAAAAAAAATCTAGTATACTAGATCATAGATATCACTTCTTTATAATTAATAGATAAAGTTAAGTCATATCCGCTTCTACTTCAAATCTAAAAGTCCGTAACCGGATTTTTCCAGTTACGACTTATAGATCCGGTAACTTTCTAACCTGTGAAAAAAAACATGAACAGCCTTTCGGCCCGACAGTTGGATAGCAACTAACTAGAACAGACGGATATTGTATCTTTTATACTAGTTTTCATTATAGGAGAATGTGAAAAAAAACAACATGCCATCTTCACGCACACATAGATAGATGCGTGTGTACGATGTTGTGTGTATACGACTTTCACTTACACACACATGGATAGAACGTTGTAGAACAAGGGTGGGTGTGGAGATGTTTGTGTTGGTATTTTTTTGGTAAGTAGTCTTATTTACGGTGTAAGAGGAAGTCCTTCCGTGGAAGGACCTGGGCGTCAACCATGATGTATCTGCCCAAGAGCACTCCCCTAACGAATTAATTCTGCTGGGAGTCACGACCCTCGCTCATGAGGAAATACGACTCACAGAGATGTAAGGTGTAAATGTAATATTTAGTCGGTCTCCAGGCACAAAAAGAGAGCTCTATTTTTTATAATTGGTGGGATTCAAATTAGAAAGATTAGTGAATTGTGAAAATAATATTAAGACACTATTAGTTTCAATTAAATAAATAAATAAATTTCGTTTATTGCTCTAGAAACATAATAAAACTATAGATAAATGCTCTATAAACACCGCACTAGGCGAATCTGTGTCGCGGCGAATTGGTTCTAACAAATCAATTGTTGCTCTAAATTATGTACATTGACTAAAAAATGAAATTTGGTTTTAAAATCGGTTTGATATGACAATGGAGTATACTCTCCTCATAATTTGATAAATGAATACACATTTTAATATGTTATCATTTTAAATAATCAAGTAAAAGTAGTAGCTTTTAAATATGTATACATATATTATGTTTCCTTGTTACACTTATGCTTTATATTTTTTTCGATTTAACCTTTTTTTTGCATTTTCAGGCTTAATTATATACAATATGATAAGTGAAATCGTAAAAACTCCTTAGAGAATGCAAACATTACAAAAATATTTCGTATGAAAAACCTCTCTATTCCATTTTCTGTTCTTATTATGAAAACACTAAACTTTCACCACCACTACAGGTGTATTTGTATGTTTGTGTGGGTGACACTTTCACTCCTAAATTCTTGTTGTATTTTTCTACGTTTTCTTTTATTTATTTACTCATACGCACCTATTTATGATTTTATATGAAGGCGAAGATTATGATTCATAATTCATATTCATAACACTTTTTTTTAAGTGAGATATGTTTTCTTTTAACTAATGCCTTTTAACAGCCTGCCCGATGATAAGCCAAAACTATTACTTCTAAGAGTTCTTTATTGTTCTTTAGATGTTATAGTTAGGTATAAATTAATCTTATGAAGTCTTCAATTAACATAAGAATGAAAATGAGTTAAAAACTGTATTTACATAAAGTTGTAGTATTTTATTATAAGAACTTTATAAAACTATCTGACTTTTAATTATAATTAACATATAAAAGGAGAGCTTTTGATGAGCTTTGCAGCAGCTTAATCTATATCACAACTTTAATTCTTCAAACTTTAAAATATTTATGGTACCTATGTATTAAATTATTAAATTAATTGTATGTATTTAAAAACATAATTGTTTTTTTTTTTAATTTACCTTATTTGGGCAGATCATTCTAAGTTTGTCATTCTATATTTATACAAGTGTATATATTTTAAACTATTCCAAGTTTGCATACATATATTGTTTGCATTTGTATAATAATTGCATGCCAAAGGTTTTTGTAAAATGATAATCGACTTTATTGATTAACTAAACTGTAGGTTTCTAAGACTAACTGAGGTACTAATCAATTTTATCTGTACTTTAAAATAACTAAAGCTAATTTTAAGCTGTTTTTGAAACCATCAGTTCATGTTTATCTTCAGGTGATTTTTGAGATTCGGGTAAAATAAAGATTGTTGCAAATCTCTAACTATTCGACTAAATATTTTTATATAAAAAATAAATTATTTAAAAAGATTAATTTTTCAATCTTAATGATCGATTTTTTTAATACTCACATATTATTTTGATTCGAATTGACAGCTGAATAACGTTTTTTACCACGTTAGTAGTCTCTAATTAACGACAAGAAAATATTTTGTCTTTTTTTACCGTACTGAAATTAAAATGTATTCAAATTCTTTATTACCAAAGACATGTTTCTTAAATTCAGAGATCTATATCAAAAAAATATAATAGACCTAATATAATATAAATTTCTGATATTTATTTTTAGGTGGTTTATATACATTCTTAGTTATTATCTCTTTCTTATCGTCTTTTCAAGTCATATTCTTAATTATTAAAAGGCATAATTTCTCTTAAAAACAATTTGTTTTCGATTTTCTTGTACACTTTACCTTCCAGGGAAGAATTCATCAAGCTATACGTTAAACTTTTCCCCAATTCATACATATCCATCGAAGCATATTATACCTATTCTCTATTTACATTCCACCCAATCAATCCTACTTTATTTACCTATCCCACACTCAAACGTAAACAATCCAAACCCACCTGTTCACAAAAATGCGTTTCACCTCCGCAAGAATTTGGTTTCCAAAGTCTACTCCGCCTTTCTCCTCGCTTTCTCGTCACTTCGTAAACAAAATGCCCCCAATGACTCTAAAATATAAAACGACGTAAATACTAGAAAACATCACGCCGAAATAAGCCTAGTTGAAAAGTAAATAGACACGAAAATGCCCTAAAGTAGATGAGGAGAAGCGACTGGAAACATCTACCACGCCTGAAGAAAACTTATCCGACATTTATTGATACTCAAATTTAAACTCTATTGTACTCATGTAAAGAGTAAGATTCACTTGAAGTGGTGATGGATATAGGTGGTCACAGTAGGTAAAAGAAAACAGGTGGCCATGAGATTTTCTTTTTTAATTTCTCAGATAAACTATATCTGAATGAAGATTTTCTACATACAAATATAGAAAAGATAGCGTGTGTTTGCGTGGAGAACTTAATAAAGGCATTGATATGATATGCTCGGAGCAATTTTTTTTATCAAGTCATTTGAAAATAAAATAACAAAACTGTAGTTATAGTATAATATTATGTGAGTTAAATATTATGTGAAACAGCTTTTAAAATATTGCTTTACTGCAACTATTGCAGACTATTTTGAGAGCCTATTTTATGTGTTAAAGAATTAATAAGCAATATATGATACTTCTTTGATAATATTTTAGATGGCCGCTGCGGTAACCAAAGTAATCTAGGATGAAAATAGCTAATGTTTTAGTCCCAGGTGCAAAACAAAATACCAAACTTCATAACAAATATAAACAATTTGATTTGAGTTTCTAGGAAGAAACATGCATTCTATTTTTAAACAAGTATTACAATTATTATTACAATTTTTATCTATAAATTATTGTAATTTCGAGTATGTGTAATATATACAATGTGAATGTGTGCTTTCTTAGTAAAAATAGTACATGAAAAAGGTATAGAACATGATCAGCGCTTTTTATAAAATCTTATTGTGATATTTTAACAAGAAATTAATCAGTCTAATCATTTATTTCATGCCTTCTTTATCCATGCATTGTTTACCATGAATTTATCACACCAACCATATTTTGAAAGAAAGAAAGAAAGAAAACATTCATTGTGGAAGATAAACAGAAAAACAAACATGAGTAAGTACACAATAAACAAACAAACATTAAATCTGCCACAACACAGCCCCGACTCAGTATAATGCAGGTTGATTTTCATTATTATATATTTCAGCATTCCATTTCCGTGCATAGTTTACCATGAACCAATAAAAGCCAAGCACATTTACCTTCAACCAGAAAAAAAAATTACACACCTATAGTACCATTACAAAATTTCATTCACCCCTTACATAACAGCTGAAGTGAATTTCGCAACCAAATTCGCAGACGGATGTGAGCAGTGAAGGGGAAAGTGTCTGGAAGTGGCACACACCTGTGGAAAGTCATGTGAAAGTGACGAGCGTTTTGGTCACTTCTTGGTTGAGCTTTGATTAATATTGCGCTTGTGGGTGGCAACTAAACATGGTTTTTTATGTTTGGTGGATATTTTGACTGTGTTTTATATTCCGATATCATCATTATCATAAGCCCATTATCGCCCATTCCTGAGCTAAGGCACCTCTTCTAGTACGCCACTCGTCACGTAGTAATCTATCTATCTATATATATAAAACTCAAAGGTGACTGGCTGATTGACTAACTGATATAGTGATCTATCAACGCACAGCCCAAACCACTGGACAGATTGGGCTGAAATTTGGAATGAAGGTAGATAGTAGTATATAGGTAGTAGAGAAGGTTATGACGTAGGCATCCGCTAAGAAAGGAATTTTGGAAATGCCACTTTTAAAGGGGTGAAATAGGGGATGCAAGTTTTACTTCTTAATTCGAGCGAAGCCGCGAGCACCCACTAGTATGTACATATATCGTTTCCAGGTGCTCACTATGGTTTTCCGTTTGTTGTCGACTCACCACAATAGTGGGTAGCCGACACTTAAAAAATCCCATGTTTTAAGTATTTTGCACTAGGCTGTCAGTTTTTTAACTACGTTTGACTACGACCCTCTTGAAGTATGTTTATTTTTACGCTTTTTTAATTGATTTCCGAAATCAAAAGAACTCTTTAACAAAGGTTGATTTTCTTTGAACTGGAGTTACATTTTGATTCTCAAATTTTCAGTAGTGTTATTTGTATACAAATCTCAATATCTTCACTTTCAAGCAGTGATTAAATTTATAAGTGTTTTCTGGTTTCTATTTCCTACAAATAAAAAAGTAAATAAATCTCAACGAATCATCACTTTTTGATTCAATTGATAAATCAAATATCATTCTACCAAAGATTAAAATAGATTGGTATTGCAACTAGAAAAACATTTAGGTTGCGAACACTATAATATATATAGGTATATAGATAAGTATATGCTCCATAGTGATGAGAAATTCTAGTAGTTACGTAAAGGAAATCTTGGCTTCTTTACATGGATTAAAATCTCCAGTGCTTTACTTTTCACAGGTTTTACATAAATTAATAAATTTGTCATGCCAGATAACTATTTGAAACGTAGATCTGTACGTGTCACCAAAATGTAGATATGAAATAAAAATAGTAAGGTAAATATAATTTAGTCAAATAAAATTTACTGTTTCTTCAACCATCTACAAATATCTGTACTTTTCTATCCGCACAATCTTGACATTGCATAAAATATGTCATAAGAAGTCGAAATGTTTGTATTCATTTGGACTGGCCTGATGTTAAGCATCGTTGTTGGTTATTAATTTTCAAACAGTTGTAGTACCAGCTACGAGTATATCTCTCTTTGAGTTGTATTTCCTCATGACTGAGGTTCGTGACTCCCTTACAGAATTAATTCGTTAGGGTAGTTTTCTTGGGCAGATACATTGTGGTCAGGTCCTTCCACGGAAGACACATATCCTCGGATATAGTGGTCCTCAAACATATCGGTTTCTTCACGATGTTTTTCTACACCGTTAAGCGAGTACAGATCCACACATAACTTGAAAATACAAGTCATTGGTGTAGGGCTGGATTCGAACCAGGGTGCAGTCTGGATGAGAAGTAGACACTGGAACCGCTGAACCACGCTCGCTTTTTAACGAGTATATAGTGTTCGTATTTATTCGCAAAAATACGATCTTTCACACCACAAAATACCTCACCTTAACGAAAATCTTAGCTTTATCAAGTAAATGGCTGTAACTACTATATCTTCTAAAATCCATCAAGTAGCAATACAAGTAAATGTCCGTATCTACTACATCTATCGCCTGCAGCGCTCACATTTCTCCAAAGTGTGTCGGTCCGGGTTCAATGGCCGACTTTCACGGCTGCCGTCTTTGTTACCTAACTGACAGGACAGGGGCTGTACTACGATCTTTGAAATGTAGTTCTTGAGGTGTTGGTGCATCATGAATGTTTTCTGTTAGACGTCATATATTATATGGTTTAATGAAAAGTTCACGTGCATTCTTGGATATTACTTTGTTTGTTATATTCTGGAAAATAGTGTCACTAGGAGCGAAAAGGATCAAAATTATCATTTCTATGTATAATGCCTTGGCATCAATAAAAATGTTAAAAACTTAAACCATTATATTCTGTGAACTTCTATGAAAGTTTAGTATTTTTATGTTCCAATGATTATTTCAATGAACTATCAATACCTACGTTTTTATTCTTTATACCTATTTCTATGTCTTGCTAAAATTCTGGAAAAATGGTAATTTTATGTTTCATGCAATATAAATTAAATAGTAAATAAAGATTATATACATAAGCACTCTAAATGGAAAAAAAATACTGTTAGAACAAATATAAAATGCTCCAGCACATTTATTTCAGCAGTGTAAGTAAAATCTATTCAAGCAATGGTACAAGCCCCATGATGTCACATAAAATGAAAGTTGCCTTTTTGTTTGACCACAGCTGTGTATTGTATGAACTTCGGTAACCTTATGTAACGTTTTCAGGAGCTTTTGAGACGCATGAATGGTGTTTTGAGAAATTACGTAAGATGAACGAATAAGGATAAACTGATTTCGGTTTCCGGGAAGTTTATTCATTGGTGATTAGTTATGTTTATGATTAATTCAGCCAATTCATTACCGCATATTATTATTTACATATATATCATCAAATTATAGGTATATTTTTATATCACTACAAATGGGGAACATGTATAATATCTAAAATACAAGCTCCTGCTTAGTTTAGATATGCAGGTCTGCATAGATAGCTTGATATTTAAGAAAAACTTGTAGCTATAATGTTAAAAATTGTTATTGATTAAGGTAACACTTTTAAACATTTAAATTGTGTCAAATAAAAAGATTTTTATTTCTTATTTATGTAACATATTATAACTTAGGATTGGCTTGTATTACAAACGTATATAATGTATGATAGAGGTTTATCTGGATAATTCATACAAATGTGTTGTAGATAAAAATGGGTTATATAACATTTGGTCTAAAATATTTTTATGTATATTTTTATGTACGACAAACTGTTTTAAAGTTTTCGTAAATACCTCCATAAGATACTTTAACCTTTAAATAAATTGAATTTGTTTATGTGACGGCTCTTAGGCTGATTATAGAATAGCAGTTAAAAACAATGTAATATAAAAAATACGTCATTCAAATGTGAACAGTAGCCATCACGTCAGAGAGCGTCACACCACAACACGACACACAGATATGAACAAGGCTTAATAGGTAAGCGTGTTACACAATGCTTAACATCAGGCAGGCTGTAGTCAAACTTAATACTATATTCCTATCCTACGTAAAAAAACCTATTTTTTTTAAACACAGATCTCCACAACAGAGGTATCATATATACTATAACTAAACTATTAAATACCTACATTCTTTGTATCTCCGTAGTAAATCATATCTTGATATTACTTCATACCTGTTCAATGTACCTCGCTTGTATGTGCTTGTGTGTGTGTGTATGTGTGTGTATTGAATGTCAATGACACCCATACATACACGCGGAGAAAGTGTATAATCGTGTGTATGTACTTATAGTAGTGAGGAATGTGTGGTGTATTACTTTGATGGAAAAAATCTTTTACATATAATAAAGAAAGATAAGAATATGAGACAATTTTTCAGGAACTTGACATTAATATTATTATAGTATTAATTGATAATGTTTTGAATAGCTTATTAAAAAATAAAATAAAAATAAAATACTTAAATATGCTAATGATGTTTAATTATTTTTATGTCTGTTTTCTTACAAATTCACCCAATCTCGTTATAATAAACAGAATTTGGTATATAGAAAGGAGTTTATTGTCACAAAGATTTTATCGTTCGATCTTAGCAAGTTTAACAACAATATCACACTTAGAAAACAACTTTTATGTGTTGTAAGTGAATAAGACCCAATATAAATTCCTCAGGCCTATGTGAAAACCATAATTAACAAACATAAACATTTTACGGTCTTCACCAAGTCTATCAAAAGTCAAGATTTAACGGAATTTCTTTATCTATCTATTAGCCACATAGATGTATGTATATACATACGTATGTATGTAGGACATGGTAAGCCATGGGGCACCTAGTGACATGGTTCCATATGGTGATTGTTTAATAATGATGCCATGGAAATAGGCTTTGTTTTATGTATGGTAGAACGTATAAATATACATGCAAATATATGGTATATATTATGTGGAATTGTTGAGTCGTATTTCCTAATGACGGAGGGTCTTGACTCCCCCGCCGAATTTATTTGTTAGGGGAGTTCTCTTAGGCAGATACATTGTGGTGGGCGCCCAGGTCCTTCCCTGGAAGACACATGTCCTCGGATATTGTGGTCCTCAAACATTGATGTAGGGCCGGATTCGAACCAGGTTGCGTCTGGATAAAAAGCAGAACCTGGAACCGCTGAGCCACACTTGTTTAAACTGAAAACAATATTGAACTGAATTTAAAGTTTTATTTTGTAGATATAGGTACACAAATAAAAAAAACAACTCAGGCGAGAATATTATGTATGTTACTATAAGAATATTATTTAAGTTTATATTATGTTGGTTACTTATTAAATGAAAACGTTAAAGAGATTTGGATGATTTTTAGAGACAGGTGTATACCTTCTGGCTATTGGAAGATTAAACAACAAAAAGATCACACAGTTAAAACAATTTTGAGCGCGTTCATGTTTTTTGTATAGAATCTAACGTTGCTTACTCACAAATGCATAAAAACAAAAAAAAATTACGTAAATCTGCTAAATAATATTAACCTCACTCTTATCTGAGTATTTAATTGAAAAAAGTGCGGCTATGCTATATACCAACCGAGATTAACAAGGATACTAAATGTTTGTAAACGCGTTGAACTCTTTCGTATAGCGACAAATGTTTCATATTTTTTTCTTATAATATTTCCCATATCATCACCTATTTAATCTACAATTTACAAAAATAAATAAAAACTCGAAATATAAGTTTTGTAGTTCAACAATAAGTTAAAATAAAACTATGCTACAATCTCTAAAAAAATCTTTTTATTCTTTTTCCTAAAATGGAGACCCCTACCGCCATCTACTGACTTCTTACCAACTTGGCATTAACTACATTGTACTACATATATATTTAAACAACGCCATCTGTTGAGAATGCAGATAACTAAAATGAAAGTGAGAAGACAAAAAAGATAAAAAGTGACGCGCAAACGACGGTCGTCGCGAGATGGAGCTGTTGTGTTTTATTTTTAATTTGTAAGCGCTGTTTTATGAAGATTGTTATTGTTGTTTTTCACATGGAAAATCGTGCACTGTTACTTTTGCACATTTTTTGTGTTTCAAGAGATTGATGCATATCGTATATTAAAAGTGTGCTGACTGTAATTGTATTTTATGTATATAAGATTTAAAAATCAGTTAAGATTAATCAGTTGGTATTATTCTGAATATTTTATAGGTATATTTCCACAACGAACGCCTTGCCTTTGTGTATCAAACAAGCTCAGACTCTTGAGGCTTTCAAAACACAGGTTAAAAACTGGTACCTAAACTCAATAGCTCAATAATCTGCTGTTGAAATCGTGTGTTTATAGTTGTCTCCTTCTGTCGTTATAGTATGTAGGTATAATATATATGTATATGTGCTATATATCTATAGTTATTTACACTTATAAGTAATATGTGTTATTTGTTATTATATATACCTATATAATACTGAATATTTTATTGTTTGTATATATTTTCTCTTTTTTGAACACCCCATCCTTTATTTTTCTTTCGACTCCTGTCCATCCTACGGTTGCCTGGAAGAAATCGCTATTAGCGATAAGGCCGCCAGTTGTGGCACTATTTTTTAAGTCTTTTGTGTTGCTGTTTGTCTTTTTTTTTTCAATGTGTGTTACAATAAAGGGTTTTATCTATCTATCTATCTATTTCCAAGGATGCTATTTTCTATAATGTACAGATAGGATATTAATTTATTTCTTTTATCTCAAAAAACTCTATTTTAAGCAGCAAAATAATTTTTTTTGTTTTATGTGTAATAAACTTACTCAAAGACCACCTAAACCTCAATACTGATCGTTCATATAGGAACGAAAGCAATACACCGAGTTAAAAAGAAGTAGTTACTTAAAGAAAAAAGAAAGGAAAGTTTTTGCTGAAATGTCATACTTCTCCAAATTAATTTTACATAACAAGTTATGATAATTTACATTAGACTAAAACTATCCTTTACCTGATTACTGTAACTAATTATTTCTACGGGAAAGCAACTTAGATTTTTTCTATCATAAATTCTTAATAATGCCCGTAAAGAAACATTGTTGCAACTTTTCTATGAAAAATTTGCTCAAGATTCTGCAGATAAAAAGAAAGCTATATAATTACAAAGTAAAGTTTAGATAAACAAATACTTGTGGATATTCTGCTATATTTATTGTAGTACTAGTGGATGCTTGCGGCTTTGCTCGCGATATATCGGTATAAAAAATCCTTTCTTATTTTTAAGGCTTTATTTAGAAAGACAAATTAACAGACCATCAAACCAAAAGAGAAAGACTGAGTAGGATTATTTTGAAATTCATATAATTTAATTAAATCTTCAATTATTTACATACTCATCAAAGGGACGTCATTTATATTATCAAAAATGGTCTAGTATTTAAATGCCATGTGAAATAAAAATAATATTTTAGGACATATCACACAGCGCCATCTAGCCCCATACTAAGCTTCCGCTTGTGTCATGGGTACATAGGATAACGGATATAAAACATAGTATACTTTCCTTTTCTAAATACATACTTATTATACATAGAAACGACCAGACTCAACACAAGTAATTACAAATTTTAACATTCATTAAAATTACTTGTGTTATGCGGGAATCAAACCCGCAACCCTAGATAAATAAAAAAAAAATAATTACAAGCATAACAACAGTAGTAGACAATATATTTTAAATTTACCGCTTTCTTGTTCCAAAACATACGGCCCGCCAAAATACAAAACTACGTCAAATGTATAATTTGTAGTAATTGTAACTCTCGCGCAACTAAATTGTTTGTGTTACGCTTATGTATGTAGAGAAGAAACAGACGGAGTCTTTCATTAGTCAAGAGTGAACGATACTGAAAAATCTGATTATTTGTACAAGTGTCATAATTATTTATTATAAAAAAGGTTGCCTAAACTTGTCTATGTAATTAAGTAACTTGTATATGTCCATTATGAAAACATTAAAACTCCATAAGAAAAGCGAGCCAGAAAATCAAAAGCAAAAGTACTAAAAAAGAACAGAAACTTAGCACTATAACTAAAATACTCATTGATGAGAGACAAAAACTGACACTTTACACTCCAGAATACCGTGACAAAGACAAAATGGTCAAACAAAGTATCCGCAGAGATATTCGTCATTTCAATGCTACACGAGTTGAATCAGCGTTAGTCAATAACACATCTCTGAAAATAGCAAAACAAGGAATGACGAAAGGAAAATCATCCATAGTCTCCCTCAGAGACCATATGGGTACCTATACGTAAAACAATTTGACGGAGGAAAAATCATAGAAATCAGCACATCTTTTTACAAGAACCTATACTCCGATGACTTAACCCCTTCAATCTTAACTCGTGAGTACACATGTTCAGACGACATAGAGCCAATAACCGGTTTTGAAGTACACAAAACCTTATTAAATATGAAATATAACAGATCTGCTGGCCATGACGAAATAACAAAAGAACAAAATTGGAAAGCCCACACTTTTACCCCACATTACAAACTTATTGAACTCTATTTAAAAAACGGGTACTTTTTTTACCGGTACAATCATTCTTATACATAAAAAAGGTGATAAATCTAACATAGAAAATTACCGACCTATTAGCCTCGTATCTCACTTTTACAAATGTTCATCAAAGTTATCGAAAACAGAATCTCCCTTACTCTTGACAAACATCAACCTCCTGAGCAAGCAGGCTTCCGAAAAGGCCTCTCTACTCAACAAGCACACACTATTTTAAAAAAACACATTGTGTTACTCATTTCCTTCCGCAATTTAAAGTTAAATGTTTTTATGTAGAAATAAGAATTCGTCCGTTACTTTTGTACATCAATGGATTCGCTCGTATTAGTTACTTCGTGTGTGGTTTCTATTCTGTTACGATATATTTCGAAAACCACAAATTGGTTCTATGTAAATAACTACTCGTGTGAAAAACATTTTCTTTAGAAATGGTTATTAACAAATTACACAATGTTAAATGTAACGAGTAAACATTATTTTTGGTTTTGGACTAATTACTTACCGTTGAAAATTAAATCAATTTTATATAGTTTTTAAAACGCTTAGGACACTTCCTTATTTGTGTTTAAACGAAGAAGTAAAATAAAACCTAGGTAATGTCTTTACTGGTTGATTAAAAAGATAATTTGAACTTAACGCCTTGTAGATTATTACGCTGTTATTTGAACTTATTTGAGATAAACTATTGCCTATATTATGCTTATCCAAGTTTTATAAATATCTGCATACCAAATTTTGTCCAAATAGGTTCAACCATTTGACCGTGAAGACGTAACATATAATTATGTTTACACAAATAATAACAAATTTTAGCTTTTACATTTAATATTCTTATAGGTGTTTATATGCATGCTCAAAATTTTCAAATGAAGTAAAAAACGCAATAATTATACTGTTTGCTTTGAAAAACTTAAAGTTTCGTTCGAATTACATAGGAATTTGTTTAGTAGTTTATGAGATATTGGTATATTGATATCTAAACATTCCTTATTATTATTACATTTGGTTTCTTGATATCTAAACATTCCTCATGGTGACATCTTTATTTACAATAATGATGCATAAAAACAGGTGAAGAAAAACTAAACATAATACTTTTAACTACAACATAAAAAGGGGGTAATTTAAAAATCTTTAGACAAGCCTAAAGATAGTCTGTGCTCCAGCCCACTGCCAGAGGGCAGCGTGCCGAGCATACTGGCTGCATTACCACGCTGAATGGCAATACTGATACGTTGAGCCAGAAAAAGGCCAGAATTTTGGTCTCACGTTGCGTCAACCAAGCGCTCTGGGAAGTTTTGATGCATTTTTGTTTTTTTTTTCATGGTGATATAATGTAGTCTGTGTTTGTGTCTTAAGTTGTTTTATGTTTTTTTAATCTATATATATATTGGTACTATTTTGATGTATTTCAAGTATCAAATTTCATTAGTTTTTTAAGTGACACCTCCTAGTGTACATTTTGTATGTATTAATAGGTGTTTTTGCCGCAAAACGCTGTCTCACATCAACTGCATAAAATTATTTCGTGTATAAATTTTCAGTATAATAGCGTAAACAAATAAATTTATTATAATAGGAAGAA
The DNA here is from genome assembly GCA_964023185.1 of Macaria liturata. NCBI lineage: Eukaryota > Metazoa > Arthropoda > Insecta > Lepidoptera > Geometridae > Macaria > Macaria liturata. The sequence continues at coordinate 15,734,516 of OZ026806.1, forward strand.
CAAACAACAACTAAATCAACAAACTCACTCTAGCTAGATCTATCTTCTAGACATCTATATCTACATTTAATAAAGCTGAAGAGGGTCGAAAATCTGAAAATTAAAGAACATAATTTAAAAAAAAAATTGGTGAGACTTCGAATTGATAGCAGAACACGTTTAAACAATTTCTATATTTTTCTGTTTATCACATAAACATGTGTGTCTCTGTTTATCTGTCTAGCTGTTTATCTGTTTGGCTGTTTATTTAAACGCTCATCGCGCAAAAACGGCTGAATGATGATCCATTTTTGATAATTATGTAGGTAGTATGAGGTCTTAGGAGCGTCATAGGTTACTTTTAATCCTAAAACAATGCGAGCGGAGCTGCGGGCGTCCACTGGTATTATATATTTCGTATGGTTTGATTTTATCTATATACTGGAACACTCGTACTTTTTATTTTTTAAATATTTATTCAAATCTCTCGACACCAGAATTGTCCATTGTCATTTAAACCTATTTAACTTTAACTTAAATTTTATTTTAATTTATTATTTTTTAGCGAAAAGACCGTCATTTGTCTCCGCGACACAGGGAATCCTACAGTGGCAGACAGGGAGCAAGTCATATAAATTTTAGAATAAGCTAATGAAACTGTACCATTATAATAATACCTTGTCATTATTATTTCAGTCAATAAATGTTTATTATTTATTTGTGGCATTAGATTTAAAACTTATTTCTCTTGTTTGCAGTGTGTCCAATAAAGTATTAAGCTACCTATCTATGTTTTTATCTTTACCAGACATTATCACTTCATTTTAAGATGGGCGCTGCAAAACATGAGCATAAATTAAAAACTTGCACATCTTATGGCACAGCTATATGATTACGGTTATTATAGAACTTTATCCCTTTGTCGGAATTCCACGACTATTCCTTATTCACACGGAAACAAACTATTTCAAAATTACAAACAGATGTCAAGTATCAACTTAAAAGAACAATGTAACTGACCACTAAATTGCCCTACCCTGTGCCCAACCTCGGTCAAAAGCGATAGTGAAAACAATTCCATTGTTACCTACCACAACGATATCTAGTAAATTTGACTGTAATAAAAACAAATCTGCAGAAACAGAAACCGAAACAATGCAAATAGAATAATCATGCAAGAACACATTTCGAATCCGTACGTTGATCGGTCAAAAATAAACTAAGAGTCAAGTGAAGTTGTGGTAAAATTGACAGAGGATTTTATACCTTAGCAGCGACGGAATAAGATTCATATTGGTTCAAACAACTTTGCACATCCTATGAAAATTAGATGACCATACATAATTACAATTACAGAGTGAAATCCACACAAGACAACACGTCGTGCGAAAATAAGTCTTAAAGCTTTAACAATAAAAGTCACACACTTTTTGAAGTCGGTTTCAAAACCGCAAAGCGGGAAGTTTCATTTTCGGACCAGAACTGTCAGACCAGGGGTAATCATCTCACCACAAAATATGAAATATAAAAGGTTGACAACGTAATACTTGTACACAATTTCACAGCTGACCATAGCAAGTGGACGCGCTAATCCAAAATGTATCAAAAAATATTTACATTCGTCGCCATTTTGACCTTAAGTGCTGCTTTACCGACCGACGAGTCAAAAGTAGAAAAACGCGTTAAAGACTGTTCCGGCGGTATCCTAAGCCCAACATGTTTGAAGATTGGAACAATATCCTTAATCGAGAAGTTAAATAACAAGGAAGAAGTATCCTTATTCCCTGGAGTTAGTCTAGTCAAAGAAGCCCAAGACAAGACTAAGTACGAGACAGTTGCAGCTGATATGGCCAGATCTTTGACTGGGAAGCCGGATGAGAAACTGGACAAGTATCTTCTGTACCATGTGGGGAATTTCCTGGACAGCCATTCTTTGAAGTTCAAGCTACTGGATAAGGAGACGGTGGAAGAAGCTCAGGATGCAGTGGCAGAAGGAAGGGCTAAAGGAAATGGTGGCGGGAAGAAGGGCACGGGAGGTCTTATGGCTATGGCGATGATGATGAAAGGTAAGGACTTGCTTTTTAAAAATTAAATAACTTTAATATAGCCTGTCAGAATAGTTATAAGTTACTAACAAACTATGGATCACTTTGTAGTCCGAAATAAATAATTTTGAATTTGAATTTCAATAGCGCTTACAAACAGCTATAAATCTGTCACCAAAAACAGTTTGGCCTGGCATCCTCAACACGCGTACGCATCAAAATACAATCGTTGTGCAGATATTTTTTATAACGGAACATGGTGACTACGAGGTATTTTTTTTATATAATGCTATTCTTATGAAAGCATCGTAAACAAAAAAAATGGAACAACATCAACAACATAACATCACAACAACATCATGTGTAACATCGTCTCGCCACCACCCCCACCACCCCAGGACCCGTGCCCGTGTCCCGGCGGGCCGCTCGCGCGGCGGCGCGCAGTCTGCGTGCTGCGCAGAACATACGTTCTGAAGATGGATGTCATAACATCTGAAACGCGTTAACAACATATGCAAATTATACGTGAGTGAAAACCGTTTTAGTTAACATATTAAGAAAATGGAAGCTGAAAATACCAACAGAAGAGATACGGTGCGGAAGCTCCAGAATGTAGTATCGCAGCTCCCTCGCGACGTGTGCTTAATGACCGTGCCACCTGCATTTGGAGAGCCAACTACCGTCTACCGATGGTTCCAGCCAGCATTACCCAAATGCTGTGTCAATCCTTTGCCAACTCTATCCCAGAGGAGAAGCTACAAGATATATTCATTCTGTCAGCCTCGGTTTTGGTATGTGATCCGGCTCCAGGGGCAGCATGAGACACCAGGTGTGCAAGATGTGGAGAGACGCGTGCAGGCTGCACTGTGAGGGACCCAGCCAGGTGGCGCTGCTGCGCTCCATTCAACAATATCAGAAAACCTGCTCTGTCTCTCCATCCAAGTCCCGGACGAGCAGAGCACACTGTTTGTAGCTGTGCCAATGAACGAGTCGGTGGCCCTGGTGTCTGCGCTGGAGTTCAGGAAACTGCTGCACGGGGTTGTACAAGGTCTAGGCTACAGCACCTACACCGCAAGCAACCTGCAAGGGCACCACAGCGCCGGCCTCAAGGGGTTGATAATATTTTGGGAACAACTCACCAGCTGTCCAGCAATATCACACAACAAGACGCTGCAAATGGTTGCTTCAAAACTTGGACTCAGCAGAATTTGAGAAGCTTCTGCAGACTAAGACGGCGGTGATATGTCTGGACCTGGCGGCAGGCCAGCTTGGAGCTCACTTTGATCTCGAATCAGCAACGAAATACTCCGGTCTCACGATGACATTGTTCTCTTTACCACATCAGCTCAAGAACTAGGCTTGATGATCAACGAGCTGCGTAACACCGCGAGCTTCGAGGTCGGACTGACGATGATCATGTCGAAGACCAAGTTGATGACTAACACCACAAAACGCCGACTTGAGGTTGATGGAGTAGAAATTGCATATGTCCATGACTACATCTATTTAGGACAAATAGTCTCCTTCCAGGCGAGACAGGAAGATAAAATTGCTCGTAAAACTAAAAACGCCTGGAAGAGTTACTGGTCAATGAAAGATCTTATGAATTACAAATTTACAAATGGACTAAAATGTAAATATAAACATAAATCTAGAACTAATTGAAATTGCTAAATATTAATGTGAATACTAAATAAAATAACTAACTAACTTTTTAAGGACTGTAGAAGACATAATCATGTTTAAAATATTTTGACAAATATCTATTGACATTCAAAAATTTATTATTTTAGTTGTTCCTAACTGTATTACTGTAATCAAGATCACTGGAAGGGACTAGCTAACATAGCACGGGTGTGCCCTCACCCAGTATGTTAGGTAGTAATTAAGAATTATTGTTACACTTATTCTGAATAAATGAATTTTGAATTTGAATTTGAATGAAGGGAAAGCTTCCACTCTCCCTCAAGAAAAAGCTTAAGGACATGTGCATTCTCCCCATCCTTACATGTGGCACGCAGACTTAGTCCTTGAACCAAGATCAAAAGTTCGCTCTCGGGGTTTGTCTGCGAGCCATGGAGCGTAGTATTCTGGGAGTAAAACTCACAGATACTACGCTTCTAAACTCAAATCGCTGACGTTGGTCAAAAAGCGGCCGAATTAAAGTGAATCTGGGCGGGACACATTTGCCGGATGTCGGATGACTTATGGGCGAAACGCACCACATTTTGGACTCCAGGAGTTGTCCGACATTGCGGCAGGCCTAGACGGAGATGGCGGGATGACCTAGACTCCTTTTGTCAAAACTGGTCGCACAGAGTAATAAACAGAGATGAGTGGAAAGAGGATAGAGAGGCCCTAGCCCAGCAGTGGGACTGAACCGGCTTTTAATAATAATGTGTCAGGAGAAGGTGGGCGTCATGTCGTATAAGGAGGTCAGGGAATTGGCAGAAGATCGGGAAGGATAGTGCTTGCTCCACAGACAGAGCCTCACCCTTAAATTAGTGATGATGATGTTAACGTTCGACTACAGCGATGTTAAGCAACTCTGTAGTCTAAGATTTTGCGGATATTTGAATCCAAACACTATTGTGGCGTTTATTACCAGCTACGATTATATATATATATATATATATAATATATAATATGTATATATATATATATATATATATATATATATATATGTACATATATATTTATATAAAAAATCGTAGCTGGTACCATTGACTTACTTGAAACTAGCTTACAATTGGCTTTTTTTTTCAATTGTATTACTTAGTTTTTTTTATTAACCTATACTGTCCCACTCCTGGGCAAAGGTCTCCCCCATTACTTAGTTATTTTAGTAATATTTAATACCAGATTTACGGTTTCTTAGGTTTCAATCTACATATTTTAACATCCGCCGATATTTGAAATGAAAACTTAATACAGTCATTACTTTATTAAAAACTCATAAAATAACTACACATTTAAATCAGTCACCTCAGCACAAATGAGTGCCTGCGATAATAAACCAAAACAGCTTTAAAACATTCAAATTTCAACGTTATTTTTAAAGGTGTAAGGTTTAGAATCGGTATGAATGTTTCAACCTTTTTGCGAGCAACGTTGTATGAAAATATAATGGCCGTAAAGTACTCAGTACTAATCATCTATCTATGTGAGACATATAAAAGAATGGTAGAAGGCTTACTCTTATCAAAGTGTAACAGTGCTTGAGACAAAACAGTCGTCATGTATCGTGTAATGTATATTACTTTATTGGCGATGGCCTGTGCTTTACCAAATCCTGATACCAGAGAAAATGGTGTCGAAACTTCGACGAAACCTTTGGAGAAGAGCAAAGAAAGTCCTAGAACCATAAAAGACTGTCCGAATGGAATCTTCAGTCCAACTTGCTTGAAGATCGAAGCCATATCTTTGTTAGAAAAACTGAATTCCAAAGAAGAGCTCCAATTACTCCCGGGCGTGACTGTTGTGAAGGAAGTTACGGAAAACGGGAGTAAAGCTGAAGAGTTTGCTGCTGAACTGGCCAGATCTATGACTTCGAAACCCGATGAGCGTTTGGACAAGTTCCTTTTGTATAGATTGGGGACTTATTTGGATACTCATACGGTGAAGTTGCGGCTTCTTGATGAGAATACTGCAGAGGAAGCCAGGTCTTTGGTGGGAGAAGCTAGGGGAAAAGGAGGGTTAGGAGGGAAGAAAGGAGGGATGGGTGGCCTTATCGCTGCAGCGCTTATGATGAAAGGTATGTAGGGATGAGTACCTAAATTATGTAGGTTATTTGATTTGATGGAAAAGAAAAGCACATATGTGTTTTGTAATTGCACATTGTATGAATTGATACAAAAAACATTTATTCTAGTTTTTACATTAAAGTATGCAGTTTGTGTCGATGAAGTTTAATACGGTTACTTTAAAAACCTGTGCATACAGTTATACTCATACGTTATATTCTCTCATTAACTAAATTTTTACGAAAAAATGCATAATGTGTATTAATTTTCTCAAAATTTTAAGTTACTGAAAATAATTCGAAAGAACTTACTACTTAGTTTCAAAAATAAATTCGACGCCTCTCAAAATTATTCTTGGATATACGTAATTTAAGTACTAAATCCTTTTTTGCATTTAATATTAACATCGTACTCTGTAATGATATTAAAATTATTTTACTATCTTTAGTATTGGAACTTTCTTAGAATAATATGCTTAATAAATTTTTAGCTATTATTAAAATACACTTGTAACAATTGAAAATACCATTGTTTACAAATAAAATAAGCCATAATGAGTAAAAATATATAGAAACAAACCAATCAGAGCGTGACAATAATTATACTCAAAAGAGACATTGTTTTTTCATTTCACTTACTGTCACTTTAATTGGTGTACTTGTGTTTTGTCATTTGTAAGAAAATAATGATAGCCTAAAGATGGTAAGCGAGTGTAGCTCAGTGGTTCCAGTGACTGCTTTACATTCAGACGCACCCTGGTTTGAATCCGGCCCTACTCCAATGACTTGTATTTTCAAGTTATGTGTGGATTTCCACTCGCTTAACGGCGAAGGAAAACATCGTAAGAAAACCGATATGTTTGAGGACCACAATATCCGAGGACATGTCTTCCGTGGAAGGACCTGGGCACCCACCACGATGTATCCGCCCAAGAAAACTGCCCTAACGAATTAATTCTTCGGGGGAGTCACGACCCTCATGAGGAAATACGACCCAAGAGAGAGAGAGATGGTAGCTTAGTTAGACAAGGTATAAGGCTTTATATCATAAAAGCTTTACATGCAATCTTCTTCTTCATCGGTACACTCTTGACAGAGCGTTCGTGGTCGTCATGTAGTCGTGGAGGTGGAGGGGGCAGATAGAATACGCCGCGCGATGTCTCGCCATTTTTTCCTGCTCGAAGTCATCCTACTGCGCTCGTTAATGGATTCGCCCACAATAGTCTTGATCTGGTCGGTCCAACGTGTAGGTCACCTCCCGCGCGGCCTAGTGCCTTCTACTTTTCCCTGGACGACAAGGCGCTCTATGGACACACAATCGCGTCTCGAAACGTAACCAAAGAATGTTAGTATACGGGATTGTACAATTGAAAATAGACGCTGCTTTATGCCGAGTTCTTGGAGTATGGAAACGTTAGTACGAAATTCGGTCCACGAAATCCCAAGCATTCTCCTTCAGTACCAAATTTCCAGAGCGTTTATTTTATTTCTTTCTACTTCTCGTAAAGTCCACGTTTCGTCAGCAAAAAGTAATATGGGAAAGATGAGGGTGCGCACGAGCCTGGTTTTAGTGGCTCTGGTGATATTTGTATTTCTCCATATTTTCTTCATTTTATCCATTGACGACTGTCTGATAGCCATTCGTTGATTTATCTCATCAATGCACCGGCTATTGTTCGTGATTAGCGTTCCAAGATATACGTGAGATTGGACCACGCCACAGTTCGCAATTTGTGTAACTTCCGGCGAGTTGCAGTTGGCGCGGTCGACGATCATCATTTTGGTTTTGCTGCGATTAATCTTTAATCCGAACATAAGACTGGTGCGTTCCATTTTCAGCAGCATATATTCCATGTACTGGGCGCTGGACGCAAACAAGGTAGTATCGTCTACGTACCGTAGGTTAGCAATTTTGTACCCACCAATGGTGACACCGTCTGTCCAATCCTCTAACGTTAAGCGCATTATTAACTCAGTGTATACATTGAACAGAAGTGGTGATATTATGCATCCTTGTCGTACTCCTGCGCTCGGATGGATTTTTTTCGATAGAATATCGTCTGTACGAACTGACGCTGTATCATCCTCATTTTCAACAGTTTTCCATAAAATTGGCCATTTTATGGAATCGAACGCTTTGGAAAAGTCAGCAAAGCATATGTTAATCGGCTTGTTGAACTCCCGCGTCTTCTCACTAACTAATTGGTTCTCCATACCTTTTGCCAGGAGCCAATATTTTTTATATATAGCAGGATTTAATGTTTAACGAATGTCTTTAAGTCGATGAAATGAGTTTGTAACTCCTTGATTTACATGTTGTACTTGACTGTTCTTTCTATGTGATTACTTGATTGTAATTTGTAATCTTAATAATTCACCCTTGTTCCAGGTACTCTAATGTCAGTCGGTATGGGTGCGCTGGCTCTTCTCGCCGGCAAGGCTCTGATGACAGCCATGATGTCTCTGCTCCTATCCGCCATTATTGGCATCAAATCTCTCTCCGGCGGCCAAAAGTCTACCACATATGAAATAGTCTCAAAACCTGTATACACACATTCACACTCACATTCAACAGCTCATGAGGATGTGGGAGGATATGGACATTCGGGATATGGACGTAGTTTGAATGCGAGACGACGCAAGTAATTGACGACGGTTTTAATGTAAACCTAAATCTTGAGAATGGTTGATTGGAGTGTTGTCGTTTTCAATTGTTTTCAAAATATTAAATTGGTGAAAGAGTTATGTATCGATTAACAATTTTGTTGATTTGGGTTAGAACCTGAATCGATGAGTGATATGTTGATAAGATTTTGGCCTTTTCACTTGTTTTCAAAACATATTTTAGTTTGAAAAATACAATGATCTGGTTAGCTGTTTCTTGTTGATTTAGGTAATGTTACTGATGATAATTTAAGAGGCAATTGTTTATTAGATAATATTATTTATTTATTGTGGATTAATTTATTGAAATGGCGCGTTTATGGTGAATGAATGTAGTTTTAAGTTATTTATTGGAAGGTTTGAAAATGTTACGTTATCACTTTTTGGTTTTCATTTGTTTTGTTTTATTATTTGACACGTTTCTTCAATGATTTTTATGTTTCTTTATTTATTTCTTTTTGTCAATAAAGTGATGATGTTTATGACATTGCGTACAAATGAGTATTATTAGAATAAGCAGTCATTAAGTAATTTATTACTTAGAACTTGAATTTTATTTAGTATATGTAATCATTTATTTATTTAAGTAGGCACATTTTATATATTTATTTATGTATAAAATTATTGAGGATATGATATTTATTTGCCATATTTATGTGACTTTATTTTGTCCAATGATATATTTTGTGTATCTGATGTAAGTATGTATTTTCAAATAATTAGTATATGTTTAGTATTGTTTATTTATTTTTTGTTTGTTGTTTGTTTCTATAATATGTATACATGTATATTTTGTAATATTATGATATATGTAAACATTATTTAATTTATGTATTTTTAAGATAAATAAATATGTGATATTTGTGTATTTTTTAAATTTAAAAGCTATGTTTTATTTTGTTTCGCACATGAGAAAGCAATAAAGTTTAAACAAAACTTGTAACTTTGGAGTTCTTTTTCCCCCTGAATAAGAATAGGTAATTGAACGTTGATCTAACACTATAAGCAAGAAATCACATTGTATAAAAATAGGCTTAATCTTAATCAGAATTGTACAATTGCAATCTTCACTTCATTCATCTAGTTACTAAAATCAGTAAGATTTATGTTAATAAAAGGTGTAAAAACATGAAATTACTGAAAGTTCTAACGGCTTGGTTAAGAAATTCATAATACCTACTAGTATGATGATTATGTTGATTTATATCTTAATTTCAATCAAAGAAACCTTAGAATGATAACCTACAGTAGATTTATTATATAATTAATCTATTTTATCATTGCTCTCAGCGGACTTTCCGTCCCTTGTAAATAATACGAATAAATCTAGCGATCTGAACAGTCCTGATTAATAAATACGCTTTATAAGTGAGAACGAAATGAACGCTTATTATCAGTAAAATTATGACTACGTTGTAGCTAGTACTAGCATGCTCCACCTTGAACCATAATGTCACTTGTTGGAGTGACGCTTCAGATGACCTGGTAGTCAAATACTGTATAGTCACAGAATACATACCTAATAACAAACAATAATAATAATTAGAAATAAATAGATAACAAACCTATCGAAGAGTAACGACATAAACTGTAATAGAAGCAGTGATCTAACTAAAGGATGCATTCATAAGTTCATTAACTTCTATGTAACTTGTCGTTCATTCAATCTTACCTCATCACTTGTTTTGTCTTCGGATCGTTTTATGCCGTCATTTCGTCCTTATAGATAAACGTACTTTAAATACGTAGCTATAAAGTATAAAGTCATTATTTTTCAATGATTTATAAGTTTGAGATAAGTTTCATATAAATAGAAGAAGAAAAAAACACATCTACCATACATGCACTATTTCCGTTCTAAACAAAACTAAAACTAACACTACTCTTCAAAAATAAACCTAAACTCACTCCAAGTCATTCAGCTCTAGTTTTTCTCCTTTTGTAGTAATCTGTTGAGAGAAAGCACCGTCTTAATACTTTTCCTTTTACTACATAATTCTAACACCAGAGGTGGCCACTCCCATATGTTTTTTTTTTCCTTTTACTAAATCTACACTAACACACTGATGGTACATAGTTGTAATTGCTTTCTTTTGATGAGAAATGAACAGTTGGTAGGTTCTTTTTTAGATTGTGAAATAGATTTTGAACGAAACGAATGGACATCGAGAATATTTACACTTTTTTTACTCACTGTTGGTGAAGATTAATCGAATCGATGTTCAGTTTAATATATGAGTATTTCAAGTGTAATGTAGTCAAATGTAATTTGTTATTGAAAGATTGAGTAAGTATAAGTTTTTTTACCAGTTCAATAAAACGCTTATTTGACATCCAAGTAAGAAAATCTTATAAATGCAGTTTAACTAAATCTTACACCAAAAGTGCCGTTTCCATGTCAAAATAACATAATTATAAAAAGTAAACTATAAAATCAATGACGTGTTATTTTAAGTGTTGTAGGAACTAATACGATATATGATACCAAATTAACTAACATACAAATTTTAAGCAACAAAATATTCTACTTTCGTTTCAGATACAACATCTTGTTTATCAAAATCCTAGAATTATTTACCTATGGATTGGTAAATAATTCTAGGATTGCAAGATGATATTATTATCTATTTTATCATGACCTAGCCGTATCAAATCGATCACATTCTTATTTAACACTAATCACAACAAAGGATTATCTCAAACCGTAAGAAAGCAATTCGCTTTCGACTTTTCCATTACCCTCCCTAAGCAGCTGTTTTTGTCTTATTTTCAAATCTAACGCTAAGCGAAAGTGCTTTTTCAAGGTAACAATGAACTGCTGCAGCTCAATTTAATCTTTTTACCTTTTCTTTGCTCTCTATCTACTTTTTGCAGTCAACGACTATAAAATAAATTGTTACCTGATCAACAATATCAGTCGATTGAGGTTACACGAAATGTGCAGTTGAGGTGAAGTGAGACAAAATGTTTAATAAATATGTGGTGATCGTTGCGGCGGTAGTGTTTCTGTGCTACGAGAGCCATGGAGCTATCGATGGAGCGGATCTGAGCCAACCGAACCAAATACTGGATGTGCCGAAGACGCCTAACAATACTGACAGGGCAGGACGTTCTATGAACAAAGAATGCAACAGCTTCCTCAGCTCAAAATGCTTGAAGATCCACGTCCTATCTTTCATAGAAGACTTGAGCTCTCGCGATGAACTCAGTCTTCTACCAGGACTAAGCATCGTCAAAGACAATGCTTCAGCTACAACGAGCCCTGAGGAAATGGCAGCGGAGCTATCCCGCCAATTCCCTGGAAAACCTGAGGAGAAATTAAACAGGTTCCTTCTATACCGAGTCCAGGATTATCTGGATGGACATTCGTTGAAGTATAAGTTGCTGGATCCTCAGACTACGAAGGAAGCTATGGATATGGCGAAAGGAGATAAGGAGTCGGTGGGGAGGAAGTCTGGCGGAGGAGGAGGAGGAGGGCTTGGGGGAGGGAAGGGAGGAGGAGGAGGAGCCTTGATTGCTGCTGCTATGATGATGAAAGGTAAGTTGGTGAATTGTGAATCTCTTGAAGGTGGTGAAGTAGTCTGATTTGTGTTATGAGTTTGTTGAAAAAAGTATGTTATTTTATGATTTTTTATACGATAAAGTTGTAATGTTAGCTCGTCACTATAAAATGTATTCAAAGCTAGGATAATAAAGTTACTTTACTGTCTACAATAAACCATAAATTTTATTTAACTCTGATATATAATATTCTTCGATTCATAAATAATATATCGGTGTTTATTTATTCAAACCTACAAACCGCAATATAGAATTATGTATATTCCAAGTGTAAAAACTAAAGCCTGTTTAAACCCTATTAGCAAAACATTTCGTATTTACTCTGTTATTGTTATGTAAATTTAAAAAATACTGTATACTAAAATCATTACGATTTCTAACTTAACTAGGTATGGCAATTGTATCACCCATTTCAATTATCTTCGATTTTGGACCCCCAATGTACCTACATAATATCCCAAAAATTCTTGGTCATTTACTCAACAAACTTACTAACGCCTACCACTTTTCTCATGCAGGTACACTCCTCGCCGCTGCACTGGGCGCTCTTGCTCTTCTCGCTGGCAAGGCGTTAATGACGGCCCTCATGTCCTTACTTCTCTCTGCACTCGTGGGTCTCAAGGGCGGTGGTGGTGGTGGTAAAACCACGTATGAAATCATCGCCAAGCCAGAAGTTTCCCATCATCATTCCCACAGTCATGAGGAACACCATGAACATGACCATGGTCACCATGGCGGGTACAGACGAGCGTATGATGAGGGATATAATAGCTATATGCCATATGATACTACTAGTAGCTAAATTGGTAACAAATATATCGAGAGTAAACCGGTTTCTTCTAGGCAAGCGCGCTAGATCGTAGATTATAACGTTGCTTAACATCAGGCAAGTTGTAGTAAAGCGTGAGCCTATCTCATGTAAAAAAATGTTAAGGTTTTGGTGAGGCTCAAGATTTGAATTATGGTCATTTTATTTATCACAAATACTTTTAGGAAAGATTTAATATTGTAAAATGTCTATCTTGCAATGTTTCTAAAGCAGTCAGAAAATTGGTCTTTATGTCTTTATTTATCCTAATTTTTGTATTTATATATTTGTATGTATATTTAGGTGCTTTGAAATTATAGGCGTGTTAACCTATTCTATATTTATATTTTGACATCTGTCACCAGATTTGTGTTTTTTTTTTTTGTAATGTCGATATGAATCGGCTATAAGCTAAATTTATTATTACGTATGATATTCTCTATATTTTGTATGTATGTACATACTCGTATACTACCATTAGTGTATTTTCTTTGATCTTGATTTATTTTTGATTTAATTTTCATTGTTATTTCATGGAAATATTAATGTAATCTAGAAATAGGTAATTTATTGAATGTTTGTTGAATTTTGTTTAATTTATTGCAGATATTGAAAGGACGTGTTAAAGATTTAATTTATTGGACTTAGTTGTAAGAAAGCTTGTACATATATCTACATTTTATTTTTCGTTTATATATCTTATAATATTTACAATCTATTTTAATCATATATTTTCTATTCTTCCCACCGCAATCTTTGCTTGATATTTATTAATATTTTTTGCATATTTATATACTTACATAAGTATTTTTTTTCATTCATTTTTTAATTGTTTTTCATTCACTAATGTATGTATGTGCTTTCATTTCATTATATTCATTCTCGTTTCATTATTATATTTAGGTTATATTACTTGATTACTTTGCTTCTTTTCTTTGCCTACTCTTGTAATAAAAACTATTACTTATATGTATTATAATTTATAAATTGCAGTATATTCACTGTGATATACTTATAAATGTATGCTAATAATTGTTTTCTATGAAACCAAAAACTATTGTTACTCTAATTTATTCTTGGGATAAGTATCTCTTTATATAATTATGCGCATTATTTTTATGTTAATGTATATTTAATTACAAGCTATTTATATTGAAAAGTGATTCATTTATTTTCCTCTCTAAGACTTTCCCTCATCATTATAAAAAAAAGTAAAGTGTCGTAGCAAATCAAGATAAAAGACAATTTTTCTTCTTCGTAAAATAATGACTAGGCATGGTTATTGGGGTACATTTTCTATTTCTTTAGATAAAATACGATTATGGATTTTTAATTGAGTAAGCAGATTGTTAAATAATTTTACCTTTATCTTAAGAAAGGTAAGATTCCTCGCCACTTTAGAAATAAAAAATTGAAATTGGTATTTTTAGGACAATATTAGTGTAGATACAAGTGTAGGTTAACTAATTACAATTCAATTATCTTGATTCTTCAATTCATTTATTTCTGCACTAATGGGTATACATAGAGATGTTCTTGTAAAATGAGCCACATTCGTTCGCCTCTCGAAAAAAACATTATGTAATAATTATCTTTTTTTTAATGAAAACTTTTTAGAGGTACCACCCAATCCCGGGGAGGATTTACGGTGGTTATGTGGGAGTCGCATTGCCTAACCAACCCTAAACATACCCACTAAAAACCTGGGGTGTTCCTCCTCTGCGTCGCTGATCAGGGCTCCGAGAACGCTAGGCATACAACCGCAGCCCCGACGACGATGTAAAAATTATCCTAACATAACCACATCCTCAAACATCCGTAAACATACAGATATACATCCATACCATTATATTACAAAGATATTGTGTACATATCTCCATAATTGTATTGTCTCTAGGGCACTAAGACTACAAAACCACAGACCCGCCTCCTCATAGAAATAAGTATAGAAAATCAAACGTTTTCACAACACAACCGTGCCTTTTGACCTAAAACCCCATAAACAAGAAAATAAATAACTTTTCTCTCGCCTTTGGTTTTTCATTTGATAACCTTTTTTAGTCGAGCATGGATCTTTACAAAATTATTTTAAACGTTTTATTTTTTAGTGTTGCAAATAGTTTGACAATTAAAAACAATGACGGAGTATTTAATGAGTCTATAAATGATTATAATAAAGAAGTAAACAGTCCAGACAATGTGTTTAACGGAGTTTATTCAGAATGTTTTATGCATTTGTCGTATTCATGTTTACAAAAGAAAACGTTGCTCTATTTGAAAGAGCTGAATAATCTTAGCGAGGTATCAGTGCTTGGTGATTATGTGAAATTTGGTAAGTACTCTTTGAACTTATATCGTTTGAAAATATAAAAAGACTCTTAATTTTGCAATTAACTGAATATCAATTCAGCAAAAGAGTATTGTGACAAGACAAATGATATAAGAGAACTTTGTTTTGAGTAGATAAAATTACTGTAATTGTACTGAAAAAAGTCCTAACTGATTTTGGTACATATTTATTAGAGACCAATTTGTCAACACAATTATCCATGGATTAGTACTTAATTAAAAGCTTAATCTCAATTATACGCTTTCATAGCATGTGTGATCTCGACTGCTTATCAAAATATTCTTTCGTGAATTTTAGTCTAGGCTAGATACTTAAATATATACCAATTTCTTTATAACTTAAGGATTGCCCTAAGAAATTTCATAGGAGTAAAACAGCTAAACCAGCTACACAAAAACCACCTTTACTAATGTTACAGTGAAAATAAACACCACAACCACGGCTGATGATAATGATGACACGGACAGTTCCGACGAGCTTGCGTTCATGATTGATAAGGCGGTTGACGAGTTCTTTGATAACCATGTTCTAAAGTTCAACGCACTTGGCAGAGATATATCTATACCAAGGAATAGTAAGTATCCATAATTAAATAGCTTATTTGGAACAAAATAATCGCGATCGGTTACAACAGTAATGTCTCTAATGTAATGCTCAGCTAGAAGTATTCGCACGCGAGGTACTGACAGACGTGCTCAAAAAAAGCATGCTCATAAGCTTGCTTAAAGTTAGCATGCTACCAAAGCTAAACAACGGTCGAAGCGTTCTGTCCTTGGATGGGTGATCACAAAGTAGCATTGCACTTGGTTAATCCCGGGGATGCCTCGTCAAATTGTTATTAGGTCCTTGCTGTTAGTCGTAAGTACATAATACAGGCAGCTGATGAGCAAAGCAACATGATGAGACTAAATTTGTACCTATATATTAATTTTGCTTAATGCATATCCATTGCTAAAACATTTATTTCCTCCTCTAGTGGAATTCGTGGGCAGAAAGAAACGTAAAGGCGGCGGCGGTGGCGGGGGCGGTCACGACAGCATGATGATGGGTGGCCACTTCGGACACGACGATGGAGGCAAGAAGAAGATGATGATGATGGCTATGATGTGTATGAAGATGAAACTTATGATGGTAAATTTAACAAGGTTTTTTTTTTGAAGGTCGTGGTAGCCAGCGACTGACATTGGGCTCCACCAGACAATTATTGAATACTAGTGGGTGCTCGCGCCTTCGCTCGCATTAAGAAGTAAAACTTGTATCCCCTATTTCACCCCTTTAAAAGTGGCATTTCCAAAAATCCTTTCTTAGCGGATGCCTACGTCATAACATCTACCTTCATTTCAAATTTCAGTCCAATCCGTCCAGTGGTTTGGGTTGTGTGTTGATAGATCACTATATCAGTCAGTCAGTCAATCAGTCAGTCAGTCACCTTTGAGTTTTATATATTTAGATTTAGATAAGGAGATGCATTTAATGGAGTGCACACTTTACAATAACAATTGCATAGACCACATCTGCTTAAGTATAGTAATACGGAATGTAGATAGATAAGAATATAGGTAAGTATACAAAAAAATTTGCAAAATAGAACCATAAATACTAATCCACTAATATTATAAAAATTAAGCAATATCAGAAGCCTTGGATAAACTTTCGACACCAGAGTTGGCCACTCTCATTCGATTAGAAGAAATATATAATTATATTTGGTACTAGTCGACACTCGCGGTTTCACTCGCATTATTTCAGGATAAAGAGTACCTAGCCTATAACACTCCTAAGACCCATACTACCTACATACAAAAAATCATGATGATCCGTTCAGCCATTTTTGCGTAATTAGCGTTTAAATAAACAGACAAACAGATAAACAGACAACATTTTTAATGATTGTTGGTACGGGTTCTACTATCAATTCGAAGTATCTGCAAACATTTTTTTTAATATCTTTAAGGCTCAGACTTTCGACCCTCTTCAGCTTCATGTATAGATAAATGGAGATAGATTCGACTCTGCATTAATACATAATATTGAATTTTTGGATTTACCAAAATCAAAAATGGTGTAACGTAATGTCACAAAAAAGATAGCGCATATTCGTTCTAATATAAACTAAGAAAGACATTTACTGTCTAGGATTTTTTTTCGTGGATTTTGTATACACCTGAACAAATACATCATTATATGAAAGGGTTATTGTTTGATAAACTTTCACCAAACCAACCGTTTGTCGTTAGAAGAATCGCTTTCAGCTGCGTTGGTGGTGTAATGGTCAGCATAGTTGCCTTCCAAGCAGTTGATCCGGGTTCGATTCCCGGCCAACGCACATTTTTGTTGAATTTTATGTGTTTTTCTTCTTCATTTTTTCAGATGGTTCCGGCTATGATGGGAATGATGGGCATGATGTCTTTCAAAGGAATGATGTTTAGCATGATGTCATTTATGATATCGAAAGTAAGTAATCAGCGGTTTTAATTAGGTATAGCCAATAAAACGTATTCAATTTAGTAAACATTTTTTTTTGCATAATTGGGGTTAATTTTTGTAGAGAGATTTATGCCCTGCTTGTGTTAAAATCTTTCTGCAAGAATTAACCACTGTAACAAAATGTTGGTGTTTGTTTATGAATGATAGAATACATCCACATCAAATAAGTGCTTAAAATGCTTATTTTTGAGATAAACCTTCATATTTATTATGTTATTTTCGATCTTAATTGAAATTCAAACTTTTAAATAAGTACAGCTATAGATGCTTATACGACCTCAGAATATCAAGAAAATCTTAGGTAAAAATTGCTATTATATTTTACAAGGCGTTTACCCCTGATCTAAACAGGAAAAAAAATTGCTCGTTTTTAATTCTACGCGTAGTACCTATAAAATACGCGTAATATCTATAAATTTTGAGTTAGAATTGTTATAAACATATTTCACAAACTTACCACCTCACTTAGAATACAGATTCTGCAAAAGTAATATTACTTTGTTTATACATAGGTATCTAATTAATAACATAACTACCGACGATATAGGATAGACAACTAAACAAATAAAATTCATTCGACGTCTTAGTTCACAAAATAATAATCAGGATTATTATATTTATAAAAAGAAATAAAAAACACACTTGATAATTGTTTTCAGATGATGCTTCTAATGAAGATTTTGGAGAAAAAAGGCGGCGCAGGTGGCTTAGGTGGAGGCGCCGGCGGCGGTGATGGAGTGAGTAACTAACTTATAAAGGAACAAATAATTATTTCATCATCATCAGCCAGTCACCCACTGCTGAGCTTAGGCCTCTCTTCTTGGACAGCATAAAGTTTGTACTCAATGAAAACTATTTAGATGAGTGTGAAGACTATTATTTAGTGCCAGACAAAAAGAACTGAGCAAATTTCTTTAAAGAACGCTGCTTGATTTATTCAGTGTATTTATATATTACTTACATTTAGTTGAATTGAAATTGAACCTAATTATCGTACATTCTTATTATTATGAAATTTAGTGTGAAGTCCTTAAAAGTTTTTAATATTTACCAGGGCTGGGCTGCAGCTGGAGGAGGAGGTGGTGCCTGGATGCCAGCAGGTATAATAACAATATAATTACACTCACAACCATAAGCTCCAGGTCAATTTGTAACAATACCTTTGCATCCAGGTGGCCAAGACTTCGGAGGCGGCAGCGGAGGATACGACGCCAACGCCCAATGGCAAAGCAGATCTATTGCAGAAACTTTAGACATCATGAACAAACCCACAATATATTACAAGAACATTAACAGTCACAGAAAATATGACAAATCATTCTACAATGCTAATTTTGACAAAGAAAATAACATAAACAAAGAAATCATCAAACCTTACGGACCGGTATTAGAAAGTCCCGTGTTAGGTGTAACGCCTGAAATAAGTTTCATAAAGCCAGCGGTGAGATACAATGACAAAATTGAGAAGGATATATATAAAAAGCCGGTTGTAGAATATAAAATGTCTAACGTAGAGTTTAACAGTAACGAGCACGACTTAAATAATAATGAGAATAAGAGAAAAGATGATGATAATACTGATCATACATTTGACCACTTTTCTCGAGTAAAAAGAAGCGTTTCTTTTCTTCAAGTAAGCGACAATGATAAAAATGACACAGATACACCAAATACCACAGAAGACAATGTAAAATATCCGTCAATATCTTATAAAAAAAATAAATCAGAAGAAAAGTCTAGATCAAAACGCAGTCTCTTAGACCTTCTCCAAAACTCCTACGCTTATTGGATGAGCAAAATCTTAGGCATAAACAACAATAGGCGAACAAATTTCCAAAAGTACAAAATCATAAACGGAGTGAAATACGTTTACTATCCTTTCAAGGCCCAAAGAACAAAAACACCAAAAGAGATCCAGCTAACATCCACGGTAAAAGTAGAAGATCAATTCAAACCAATTATAACTGCTGAAGACTTCAACAAAGGAGAAATCATGGAAGGAGCCGTAGAAGCGAGGATGAATAGAAAAAAGTTTAACAAAATAAAGGATACAGTGAACGATACAATGGAAGATAACCCGTGGGAATGACTATATTATTTGATGAAGTTTTATGTGTTAGAAAACATCGTCGTTCCGGACATTCGATCGTATTTATTTTTGTGAATAAGTTGTTACAATAAATATTTTTAGAAAAAATAACTCGTATATAGCCCGGATTAATATTATCCTGCGATAATTATAGCGATTTTGTTTGAAATGTACATTTTCTCTTATTTTGATAAAATTTGTGCTTCAGCGCCATCTATGAATTCGGAGACGAATGTCCAACATGTAGGCTAAGACTAAAGTTTCATAATTTTATGTTGTTTATTATAAATCTACGTCCACGTTACTAATTTTTAATTTAAATATTAGTATCTTTGTAAATACATACATGTATAAGAAGTAAATAATTATTGCAGCTCAATATGCTTTTTCATTATCTTCTTTAAAGCGCCATCTACGTATTTCAGTATGAACAATATTAAAGAATGGCATAATACCCGCTGATGTACACACACATTATAATATTCATAATGCTTCTGATTTATTTTAATGCTCACTAAAATGCTAGATGACGCTGATAGAAAATCATATAATATTAATTCTCATCTCTTAGTAGCTCCTCATGAAAATACGAAAGCAAAAAATGACTCCTATGGCATAGATTCTCATGTGCAATTGTTATGTTTAGTAAATAAAAAACAATATAAACAATTTCGGACATGTAAACAACATCCGATATGGTCTAGTGGCTAGGATACCTGGCTCTCACCCAGGAGGCTCGGGTTCGATTCCCGGTATCGGAAGATAGTTTTGCTATTTTTCTAATGACATTGATAATTTTTTTAGCTTTTTCCACATGTTATATCTATGTGCCTACTATCTACTGTAAAATAGGACGAAATCGACCGTATTAAATTTACTTTCTTTAGTTGAGATTGAGATACATACAAAACTATGGTCATTTTTTTTTTATCTAAGACTTGGACAGCTAAGTACATACCTTTATTTGTATAGGTATGAAGTTTAAAATCTATGACCTACCTAAATAATATAAGTAAATAACGTAAATAAGTACCCCACTTAAACAAAAAGATTACCGCGAAGATACTTAAAATATTAACTCTATTATTATACCAATCATCATCCATTACTGCATACACAAAATCTGAACAATGACGTTAAATAGAATTACCAACTTGAATGGCAATTTGTATTCAAGCAGCCAAAACGCGCCAAGTTGGCTGTCGCTTTCGAAAGATGGGGCTGGTTACACTTAGTAGGTGGTTGTAGGTTAGTTTTTAACGGACGGTTAAGCTTTTTATATACAAAATAGTTTTTTTTAAGGGCGGTCTTCTTCTTCTTATCGAATGAGAGTGGCCGACTTTGATGTCGAGAGTTTATCAAGCCGCCCTAAGGGCCTCTGACATGGCTTAACGGCTGCCGTACTAGACAAACAGCCGGGACCTACAATTTAATTTAAGGGCGGTGAAGATTATTTTCTAAAAGTCAATAGGGACGTTGGTTTTCTGAATATAAAGATTTATTACAAATAACGATGGAATCATTTATCAAACTGAAGCAACAATATTCAACTTACATTTTGTTTTGCTTAGGTACTTCGGATCCTGATGTTGGTCAATGTGGTTCAGCGTGGTAATGAAGTTAACTTTAGTTTTTACTAGCTTTCGCTAGCTTAGTTACCATTTTTGCACCTGAAAATAATAAATTGAATAATAATTGCTAAATTTTTTGAAAAAATTCCAATACTATGTTTATGTACCTACTAGCGGAAGTAATAAAATTTATAATGTTGACTGTATAAGCACACACATGAAATATGATTAAACAATTTACACTTAATAGATAAAATAAAATAGTAATCCAAACTAATCACTAAAGTTAGGTGCATCTTCCATCCTAGTCCATAAAAATTGCTTACCATCCGGCAAACTATGGTCAAGTGCTAACCCAATTCGATTTACATGAAATTTAGCCACTAGTTAAGTTGATCATAGTTTTGTAAAGCCAGCCCTTTCCAGCGGCCACTACACTCGGTCAAAGACCTAGATCTTCACCTTGCTCTTGACGCGAACGTGGTTTGACTAAACGAAGAGATGGGAAAAGAGACTGTCGATACTGGTAACCATTTTATAGCAGCAGTTGGTATTTTTTACCATAACTTTTTGGTACCAGTTGTTGGTATCTGATAAAAAGTTACGATAATATTACTTATACCCTATATCAATAATTTTATTTCAGCCTTCGGCAGTAAATATCTTAGGAATAGTTAAAAAAACTTTTTTTTAACTCAATTAATGTACTTATTCAGTATTCGTATTTTGAGAATGATATAAATTACCAATTTTTATTTCATCATGGTTAAAAAGCAAAGAAATAAGTTTAAATCTTCGTGTATACAAAAGACATCAACGCGTTGTGGCTCGTTGAAATTTTTTTGTATGACGTGCCTTAATGTATACGTTTTACATTATAATTGGCCTAAATTTAAAGGACAAAATTTTTGAATACCTTCTTCTATAATTCGTCTTGTCAAAAAACCTTCAAACATGACATGTGGCATAATATACCTACATACACATTATAATATTGGCTTTCAACATGAGAGTGAATCTGTTTCTTCTTGGCAAGTGCATTACTTATTATATTGTAGACGACGTGATGGCTAAGCGTATTCCAATAAATACAAATACAATGAAATACTTACAAATGTTTTTATTTTTCAAATAACAGTGACATTAGGTACATAATATTTACATATAATAAATATTATAAAATATAGCTTACTTTCTAGTTATTATGTTGGCGTACGTAATACTTCCTATAGAAGTGAATTTAAAAGTTCATTATTGAAGACGTATTACTTTATCCCAAGGTCACACACACAAAGTTATCGACATTTCATCATCGACACTTTCTCCACCTCGCTTCCCATCACTACAGCGAATGTGCGAAAGAGAGCTCTCTCGTAGCCCCCGAGATAAGTTTAGTGAGTCAACACCAACCGTGCGAAGTGGGTGCGTTCCGCGCGGACACATCGAGTGACCTTATTTTGAACTTGGAACGTAAACAAAATTTGGCGGGATCCTGGATTTTGCAGACGCCATCTTGTAAGTTGATCGTCTTTTGTTTTTTTTACGTGTTCAACTTGATTGTTTGTTATAATTTGATGTGATAATTTATGTATTCGGTACAATATTTGTGCGATTTGAGTGAAATGTCGCCGTGTCCGGATCGTATATTGGATGTCAACAAACATTTATATATATCTGAGGTATTGGGTAGACGGCGAAATTCTTTTGCTACCTACTTTCTATTTCTTAATTAAATTCTTTTTTACGATTTTACTTTCGAAGTTTAGCTTTAACTTGATAGTTTAGATCTTTAGTTTTAAGTACCTATGTCACCAAAGGCAATTAAGTGCCTAAAGGTAAGGTTTTATTGAGATTTTAGATATATGGGTGGTCTTTAGAACCTTCTATTACCTTAAAGCAAGGCTAAAGGCACCTATTAGTTTGCTCAAGTAGATCAATCGCTAATTATATTTGTTTTCTAGCTGGACACTCTCTTGAGTCGTATTTCCTCATGACTGAGGGTCATGACTCCACCGCAGAATTAATTCGTTAGGGGAGTTCTCTAAGGCAGATACATCGTGGTGGGCGCCTAGGTCCTTCCACGGAAGACACCATGTCCTCGTATATTTTTGGTCCTTGAACATGTCAGTTTCCTCACGATGTTTTCCTTCTTCTTCACCGCTAAGCGAGTGCAAATCCACACTTAACTTGAAAATACAAGTCATTGATGTAGGGCGGGACTCGAAAAGGGTGCGTCTGGTTGAAAAGCAGACACTGGAACCGCTGAGCCACACTCGCTTTTATAGATAGCTAGCTAGCGATTAGCTAAGCTATATATAAGGTACATACTTTACCTTTATCTCTCAAATTGAGATTATGTCTTATTCTGCTAATACTAATTCGTATGAGAGTGGTCAACTCTCGTGTCAAGAGCTTTCAAGCCACCATTGGGGCTTCTGACATGGCTTAATTAGTGGCAAATATATGTACCTTCTGTATCGAGATATGATTGTACAGGCTACGGATTTTTCACAGAAACTCAGCACTCCAGTTGTAAAAACCACCAAGGGTCCTTTAAAAACCTTAAACTACAAAATATTTTGCTCATAACTGTCATTTTGTACAATTGACTCTAGAATCCCGTTATATATGTATTATTACATGTTTAATTACGCGTAACTGTAATGATTTGGACTCATGTTAATTGTACATCGTAAACCTACAGCACTGAGGTTAAGTATATATTTTGTACATAGACAATACAAGATGAAGATACCTAACTACTTCCTCTAGATAAGACATATTGCATATTACTAATTAGGGTTAAGTATGATCCCTCGCCAATCGTACCTATATATTATGAATAACTAACTTTCTCTATTACAAATAACAGAATTATTATGTTCTTAGACTAATCATCGTCTATGCAAACCATTCAGTCAACCACCAATCACAAACCAGAACAATCACGCATCGGTAACAATGGCCCAACCAGCATTCAGACGCAGTTTATGACAGTTCGTAGACGATCAGTTTCAGGGGTCTGTTACCAATCTACTTGATTAAGCTGAACGTAGAAGTTTATTCGGAACGTCTGCTATTCATCATCATTATCTTCAACTAATTGAGCCTATTGCAGGAAATAAGCCTACTCATATATGAATAGAAATCGCTGTTTTCCGTTTTTTTTGCCCAGGTTTTAATTTTCTTTGTCTGCTATCAAACCCTTGAAACCCGACAGGAGAAGCAATATTGAAAAAAAGCAGATTTCAAGATTTTGTATTAAATAACCGGTCTATCAAATGATTGGTAGAACAACATGGATAAAATATGATATTTATTTATTTGTACCACAGTTTCCCCGTTTCAATGAGATGTCTATAAACTGTGATGTTGTTTGTTTTGTGACACTTACTCATGTTAACGTGACAGATGCAGTAATGCGCTTGTTATGTCATATAAATGTCATTTGACGGCAATGAGTGCACGAGGGCACGTTATTCAGGGTCAGAATTTTGATACGAGTATATCTAGTAATATGGATTGCTTAATTGATTTTGGTAAAAAAGAAAAAAAAACACTATCCGTCTTATTGCAAAACGTTGTTGAAATATTAGTCCAGGATTTTGAAAATAAAAAGTGGGCTCTTGTTGTTCAAACATCACATACAAGCAATCAAAATGTCAATTGGAACTTTGATTTAACATTGGTAGATTTTGACAGTTTGATAATAATGACAGTAGACAGACAATTTGCGAACAACTAAAACGGAAAGGCTCAAAATTTTCAATTTATAACCGGTCTACTTGTCGATATGTAATTACATTCAATATCTTCAGTCTTACGATCTACATATACCTACCTATAACTTTACACTCGTCACTGGTTAAGAAAAGTTAAAGTTGAGTTAGTAAAAGTATATGGGGACAAAGTTTTACCGCCTTGTTTATAAAATATTGATCAATGAACTTACTCCGGTAAAAAAATACAAGTTGCTAGTGTGAACATCTATCCATATATTGGCAGCATAGACAGTCGCATAATTTTTCTGCAATGTTCAATCTGTCATATCAAAAATCAAATCAAAATCATTCAAGTACATTTTCAAATTGATTTCATTCTGCCGCTAACTAATTACGGACTCTTATCTGTAATGGCTTTCCTCATTCAACAATGTGTCAAGCAAATAATCACAGTCTATGTCCAGCAAAAACTAGAAGAAAAATTGATTAATCAGCGATCTTAACCGTTTAAATTCCGCTTAACGCATACATGTTGGTCACCCATCCTTGGCAAGCGCGTGTTGGAATGATAGCGTGTTGTTATACGGTTTCTCTATCTATACCATACCGGCTTTCGATTGAATGGTTGGAAGGAAGTGACATTGTTGAATGTTTGTAATTATACAAATTATGTATGTTTCAAGTCTTTTTATCAACATGCTAAGTATTGAAAATATCCATCATAACACAGGCAACTGCTTAGTATGTAAAGTTAAATCTCGAAATATTAACCAATAGTGAGTCAGTTATAACAATGTTTACCAAATAATTAAGAAGCCCGTGTATATAAACTTAATTTCATTACCAATTTACATTTTGTATCCCGCGAGAAGTACCTACCAGTAAGTAAATAATTCGTAAAAAACTCAAAAAAAAAAAAACTTTAAGTAATTATTTAAGTATCACGCCCAAAAATGAAAAGAAATAAACTATTTGGTCATATCGACTGTAGTTTAACTGTGAACAAGGTATCTATTTGGCCAATGGCCACCCATCCATCACAACTGTTATTATTTTATTATTATTTTTATTTTATTTTTTTCCGTTTTGTATTATATGTTTTTTATGTGAGTGTCCAATAACGTATCAATCTATCTATCTTCTATCTATCTAACTGTTGTTTAACTTGGATAAGGGCGAGTCAGTCATTTAAAGCCAAATAAATAGATTTCATTAACTCTTTACACAGTAAGCCGCACTCTGGCACGAAAAGAAACCGAATACTACTTAGCATTTGACCTAGGTTCTAAATCTAGACTCATCATTCGTTTAACTATAGAAATCCAGTTCATCGGTTTTAGCATTTACACGAAAGTAATTCAATATATGATTCATTCAATGTCTTGTCATCATGTCCAAATATACAATCTTATAGCATAGACAAGTGTATACCTTACTTACAAAATTTTAAGCATATGTCAATACGGTCAGTCCTTGGATGAATGATCAAACAGTGGCATTCCATTAGGAAACTAAACTGTGTCAGATGATAATATCATCTATCATCAGTTGAATTGTAGATCCCAATAGATAGAGATGCTCGTGGAAATGAAACGCCAATCGAACACTCAACACACCATACTGACATATTTTAACTATCGACAATAATATACAATTAATAGAATTTAAGGAGGTCTAAGATTGGCGTGTTTCCAAGTGTAAACGTTTTACATTTGTTAAACACCCTGCACATGCATTAAAGACGATTTGAAACATTATCGACAAAAAACTGGCCACTCATACCTTAAACTTTTATTGGAACATGAGCGAAAATAATCATGACCAACAGGATTCGAACCAGCGTATTTCTGCTACCGTCAGAACGCCTTAACCGCTAGGCTACGGTCTACTAACTCATATACCTGTACAAGTATAAAATGATAAATAATGGTGCCTTTAACAATCATTGCTTTTAAAAATAGATTGTACATCTTGTTAGATGATTCACAAGCAATTCTGTCATTGCTAACTCCGTAAAATACCACTAATAAGACAACCAGTTTCCGACATGAGTGATTCCATTCGGTTTGCATTTCCATGCCACCTGTCCGCGCTTTCTACGGAAGCTGTTGTATTGTAGCGTGAGCCTCTTTTTACTTGTCTTTATTTATTTTGTTGGGAAACGTTGTACTCAATTGTTAGTGAGTAATGCGATACACAATTTTAATTGTTTCAGTGAAGTTAAATTACTGCTTACAGTGTTTTGTTTTTCCTCTCATTAAGTTTTATCGGGGCATGTCAGAGACCCTTTGGGCATCTTCATAAACTCTCAATATCAGAGCCAGTTACGGAAAAGAAGAAGAAGAACACTGATAGACAAAATAAAACACAGTTTAATTAGGCAGCTTCTAAAACATACTCGTCGACCAGATTTTTAAAGTCAGGCAAAAAAAAATCTATATTTTGTTTAGGTGTTAACAAAGGTTTTAATTTTTAAATTTTATAATTTTAGCTATAGATACCTATTTTGAAGAGAAACCCTATAATGTTAGATCCGTAATGATTGCTTACCATCAGGCGAATTACGGTCAAGTGCAAACCCATTCCTTGTAAAAAAAACCCACAGTATTTGCGACTTTTTACTTATTCAAACAAATACATACCAAAAGTTACCTTCTTACCGTATGAGTGGACAACTCTAGTGTAAAACGTTTTCAAATCGCTGGCGTGTTAAAATTTATGTTCGTTGGAACTGTAATTAATTTACGCAGCTGAAAGTCTTCAATATAAACGGTCAGTCAACATTCCACGTGTCCATAACATTTCACAAAGGGCACGGTTGCACTTTCCCCAGAACCGGTACATACTGAATACTGATGTAAAACAGGACCTTATTCTTTGTGTACTGATAAAATACTGAGTACAAACTGTTATCTCAAAACTCTTATCATAATTTATTTTATTTAGTTTGGTACAGTCACAGACAATCAGTTATAAATATATATACTAAACACTTTTTAGAATAATATTAAACTAAGAGTCCAATTACGACTATACACAGCTTTGTCAAATGATAATAAACACTACAAAATATATATTTTAAACAATTTTTAGTATAAATACTACTACATACATCGGAATATAATAAGATTCAAGATTTCATTCACATACATCCCCCGAATGCCCTGCAAGCAGCGCCAGATAACTGCTCCAGAATCAAGTAGTCGCTTAATTAATGAAACAATTATGTGGCTAATGTAGGCTTTTCGGTTATTTTAGCCATCTTAGAACCTTCCACTGAATATATAATATGTACTTACATGTGAAATAATCATGCGATGACAAAAATGAGAAATTGTGTCTGTCTGATTCTGTATATTATTCGCGAATCGCGCCACTAAGTGATTACGGATTATAATATTTTTTGACATTAGGGCGTTGCATAGGCTACTTTTTCTTTTTACCAACGAGTAAAGCCCCTGGCATCTACACTAATAAAATCAAAAGTTAAAACTGTATAACTAATAAGACATACACTAAACTAAACAATTCTTCACTTTAATCCATCCTATTGTTGTTAAAGCGCGTAAAATACAAAGATTTATCAACAAAATGGCCATTCATTGTTGAAAGAAACTCACAGATGAATAAATACTCATTTTTATGGACATAATATATTGACGACCTCCTTAGTGGGTTTGTAGGTTACGGACTTTAAATGATGTGACCGCAGAAAGCTGAGATATTCGTATTATGGAACAACGCCGGTGGTTAAAAGCTGGAACTAACGTTGTCGTATTAAGTTTGTATAAAAAAACGATAGTGGCGCTCTCTTAATTGATAGAAAAAGTGACTAAACTTTAAGTAATAATGGTGTAGGCTTAAGCTTTGGTCTTCAAACGTGACTAAGAATATACCATCAAGATGAAAACTAATGTTGTTTTTAGAAAGGATTTTATTGCTTTTCGCCTTTTCTGATAAACTTCTTGTATGAATTTGTATTATAATGCGAATAATACATGCGTGACGAGAACTTTCAAAACATTCTATTATCCTCATCTTTTTCTTTAAATTCTACTAGAATTTTCGGCGTGTCAGAGAAACAGAAAAACAGATTCATGCTTAACTTATTATAAAAAAA
The DNA here is from genome assembly GCA_964023185.1 of Macaria liturata. Lineage (NCBI taxonomy): Eukaryota > Metazoa > Arthropoda > Insecta > Lepidoptera > Geometridae > Macaria > Macaria liturata. The sequence continues at coordinate 15,763,654 of OZ026806.1, forward strand.
TATAACAAAATATTAGCTAAGTGTACGTACAAGCAAAAATGAATTTTTTACTACTTCCATTCTAATTAAACACATTTATCAACAAAATAACACTGTGATATTATACAATAAATTTAACTTAATATTCTTGAGTACCTACAGTAAAATAATTCACATTTACTGGTTTAACCTACATTAAAAAGTGAAATATGTTCATCTCAAGTTTCACAGTATCGTGACGTCAATGCTAAACGTAAAATAAGTTATAAGTATGCTCTTAGTAAAGCTACAGTTAAGTTACAGACATGTTTCAACTTAAACACGATGTTGTTTGCGATGGTGTTTTTTCTGCTGAACACTTGCAGTCGAATGTACAAAAGATCCAGTAAATCTACACAATGTATAATAAAAATAAAGAGGGTCGAAAGCCTGAAAACTGAAGATATTGGAAAAAAAATTTAAGGAGGTACTATATATACTATAATAAGAATTGATAACAGAACACGTCCCAACAATTTATAGATTTTTTTGTCTGTTTATCTATATCTCTGTTTGTCTGAGGAGGTAGTATGTGGTTTTATCCCGAAATAACGCGAGCGAAGTCGCGGGCGTCCACCAGTTCAAAAATAAAATTATAAATAGCTCATACCAATGCCTTTATCAGATATAAAGAAAACTCTTCCAACCCATGAACCACCCAAAAATTTTAAAAGTCCGTGCTTTCTCATCTCTCCGGCAACCGTATTCGTTATACTTTTATTTTCCTTTTCGTCAATACAGAACACTTTCACTGCAGACCAGTTATGCCGTAATAGTTAAATGATTCAGTTCTATTACTGTAGAGGTCGTAATTGTGCTCACAATTCTATGGTCCGTAATAATCGATCAAAATAACTCGGCGGTTGTTGTACGATGAATTGATGATCGATTTTTCGATGGTTGGATAAGTTTATTTAAAATCACGATATTTGATAAACAGAAAAGTTGAAAGTTAAAAATATTTAGATCTTTTACTGTAGAAGTCGTAATTGTGCTTACAATTTTATGGTCCGTAACAATCGATCAAAATAACTCGGCGGTTGTTGTACGATGAACAGAAAATCGATTTCTCGATGGTTAGATAAGTTTATTGTTAGCACATATTGTGAGTGTGTTTGTTGTGCGTCTTTATTCTTATTTTAATTTACTTGTTTTATTTGAGAGTTTTGCTAAGTTTTCCTTAATCAAACTTGCCGAAGATATTAGTTTATATTCAAACATTTTTCATGTTAATTAAAATGATTCGTAATAAAAAAATATTACTTACGCAGTAAATTCTTATTATTAAGAAGTTCTTTAATATCATTACATGCGCATAAAAGTCAGAAATAATTATGAAATCAAGTTAATTGCGATTTAGAGATAATATTGGTAATTAAAATAGAAACTTCTAATAAAATGAAACAATAACTAGAACATTAATTTTAGTTCATTAAATTTTAATGTTTACTTTTTAAATCAAGATTTTTCCGTTAGTGGTCAAAATATATACGAACCGCAATCAACTACTGATGAGTCTTTATGTTTTTTCTCTGATATTCAAAACAACTGTGTATAATCAAACAAAAAATATCGGAAAATACAATTAATCTAATTTTATCATCATCATCATCAGCCTATCAACCACTGCTGAGCATAGGCAGAAAAATACACTAGTTAAAATTTAATAAATTAATATTCTAAAATTGTCACTGTCCTCAAAATCTTGACCTTCAAGTCTAAAAATGCAGAAACTTGGAAAAACTCGATTTGCTAAACAGATTCTCGTAAAACTTTCACTGGCAGAAACCGGTTGGGGACAAACATTCTTCTCATTTTTGTGTATATAGTCATTATAGTGCATACATTTACTGGGTAATTTACTTATTGAATAGAAACGGTAATTTCAAGAAATGTAATTACACAAACAAATAAACGTACTGGTGCTAAGTAGGGTTGGGTTTATACAGAGTTAGTAAAAAGTTTCAACACTAAATAACTTGTATGCATGCTTATACATTGCATAGAGCAATTGTAGCGCCCATAGCTCAGCTAGCGGAGGCAATCGCATGCGATTACCAATTTTAAGCAAAGGTTGACGCGGTCAGTCCTTGGATGGGTGACCGAAAAGTGGCATTCCATTTTGGGCGCTTTCGTGGGTCACGTTAAATTATAGGTCCCGGCTGTTTGTCTAGTACGCCAGTCGTTAAGCCATGTCAGAGGCCCTTAGGGCGGCTTGACAAACTCTCGACACCAAAATTCGATAAGAAGAACATTAAATAACTTGCATGCATGCTTAAACATTACATAGAACAATCGTATTCAGAAAAAAATGTATTAGTGTTTTATTTATATTGGACATAAATGTAATGGTAATTAACAATAATTTATACTTAAAGCATTCAGGACCAACTCAAAGTAATAATAATTAAATTTAAATTGTGATAGTTTCCAAATCAATACATTTATCACATTATACATATATATATCCAAGTTAACACTACATACATATTATTTTTTATTATATCATCCGTATACAATTAAATACAGAATTAATTAACGTACTTACATTAAAATTGATGTAATGAGCTTAATGATTTGGCCTAAATGATTTTATTTAAGTTTGTTTTGTTTCGTTCATTTATCAAAATAATTTATTACTAAATTCCAATTAAAATAAAACATTAGTTTTCAGACACAATAAACTTTTTTTTACGTGGGATAGGTTTACGTTTGACTACAGCCTACCTGATGTTAAGCATTCTGCAGCCTTGGGTGTAACACGCTTACCTAAAAGATACCTTTTAATTCTAGATTTGAAGACCTTCCAATCAACTAACATTTTAAATGTATCATAGTTATTAACAACTAGTAAGTGCTCGCGGCTTCGCTCGCATTAAGAAGTACAACTTGCATCCCCTATTTCACCCCTTTAAAAGTGGCATTTCCAAAAATCCTTTCTTAGCGGAAGCCTACGTCATAACATCCAAATTTCAGCCAAATCCGTCCAGTGGTTTGGGCTGTGCGTTGATAGATCACTATATCAGTCAGTCAGTCAGTCAGTCACCTTTGAGTTTTATATATTTAGATAATGAGTTTGAATGTGCTATATAATTAATGTATAATAATGAATAATAAAATAATTTTTGTAATGTATTTTATCTTTTTCTTTCCATATTCCACTGTATAATGACAGTTTAAAGCTTTATGGAAAAGTTTCCTCGCGCGAGCTTTTTGGCTTACTGACGAGTTTCGTGCGTTTGGAAAGTATTGGTTATTTCCGTATTGACCTACAATATGTTGTTAAAAAGCTTTTTTGCCACCAATAAGTTCCGACAAAAAGATCCGGTATGAAAAGTAGTGTTGTTTATCTATCTTAAATATAATTTACTTAACCAAAATAAATAGTATTCAAACAAGTACTTACAGACTAGAAAACTCTAACCTAATGCAAATCTGATCTATAAATTAATTCCAGTAAAAGTAAACATATAGGTACAACGTTTTAATAATAAATTATAACAATATATATTTAGTCGTTTAATATGTGTTTACAAGTAAAGATTCCTGAAACAATATTTGAAAAAAAGGCGACACCTATTTTCAAACCTAAGCACAATTAAAAAGTAAATTCATATGACAGCGGCCAATTCTGGCATCTGGAACCTACAATTTAACGTCTCATCCGACTCATGGCAACGCCCAAATGAGATGCAACTTTCTGGTCACCTATCTAAGGACTGACCGCATCGACAGTTGCTTAATTTTGGTAATAGCATGCGATTGGCTCCGCTAACTGAGCTACGGGTGCTCTACCAGAAATATATAACAAGCCTTTACTTGTATTATGTATTCTGTGCCTTCACCCAATCTTTCTCCGCATGTTTTCACCCATCATTATAAAACACTACTTAGATCACATACCATAACATGTTCTTACTTAATTTCACTTCAAATCTCGTGGAGTCGAAATCAAAAGTCGATCAGGTATCTTACATGTTTTGATGTAGAGATACTGGATGAGATATGGAAGCTTAAAGGTTCACCTTTAAAAAAGTGGGTTATTAAAAAAAGTTGAATCCGGTAGAAGGGCGCCATGTTTGATTTGGTGTAAGGTTGATTGAAAGGTACAGTGTGCAAAAATATTAAAGATGATAGATTAGAATGTGATTGATTTACTCATATTTTTATTTGTGTACCTATACAGTTACTGTAAACCGTGGTCAAGTCAAATCAAGACGTTTCATAGATTTTTGCAAAGTTTGCATAAGTTTACCATATAATTAGTGTGGGGCTAGAGGGCGTTGTGTGCAATGTCCGGTTTTTTTTTTAGTTTTCATGAGACAGACACCTAAATAATAACTTCAATGAAACTATTTTTTAAGCATAACTTTACTACAAATTGGAGAAAATAACTACACATTTTGAGACATTTAAAATCAATATGTTTCATTTAAATAAAAAATAAATATTCCGGGTCATTGCACACAGCGCCATCTAGCCCCACACTAAGCAAACGCTTGTGTCGTCATTATCTTTTCTTTGCAAAATACTTTTACGAAATCTAATCTTCTACATAATCATACACTTCAAACACTATATCTCGGCTCATTACCAACAAAACACATCACAACAACGACCTATAACGGCAGCCTCGTTCGATAAAGCATATTATTAGTCACATCTAGTACGCATGTGATCTTTGTCACACGCACGCGCCAGGAAAGCGTGACTGATTACTTGGGATTCTATTCTACTGATGGACCTTTGGTGATGATTCTGATAGGGAAAATTGAAGTACAGTCTTTTTTTATAAACGAATTTTATATAAGCAACTGTTTAGACAAAAAGTGTTTAGTCTCTCGCATTATTAAAATACGTTTTAAGACCGAAAGTCTATTTTGTATTGCTTTTATAATCAGATTATCTCAAACAAAAATAAACGAGCGTGGCTCTGAGGTTGAATTGACTGCTTTATAATCTGACGGTCTGTGTTCGAATCCTGCCTAAAACACATTACTTGTTTTTCAAGGAACTGCACTCAATTCTATCATAATGGAAAGAAAAATTTATTGTGAACAAAATAATTAAAAAAAAAAATGTAAACTGTGTTGCAGAGAGGCAAGTTCTTCTGGTGGACAATATATTCGATATTTGGCCTTTTCCTCACTCGGACAGTTAATTAATTTCAATTGAATTAATTACAATATAAAGTAATTGAGTATTCCTATATAAATCAGATCAAACAACACATGAAAATGAATATCGGAAAACGTTAAAAAAGAAGGTCTAAACATCAAGATCAAGACCATTGAAAAGTCAGATAAATTTAAAAAAAAATATATTCATGGTCCCTAGTAGGTAACAACATTTTAATTGTGGTTTTAAGACATCAACAGCTTCTCATTTTAATCTAAGACTTTAGGAAAAAACTAAAAAGAAGGTCTACATACATACTAAAGGGTTATTGTGGCAACACAGCCGGCTTCGCGGTAACACACTGATACCGTTGTTTTGTGATTAATTTATAGTAAATATTGTGTTTAAACCATCTTCAATAGTGAAACATATTTAGTTGGATTGCACAGAAGATTTCCTACGTAACGGTGTTTGTTTCGTGAAGATCGGATGACGAAGAACGAAGATACAAACAAAAATATTAACGGAGTGATATTTAAAAGCGCCGGTCGCCTGTTCGACAAGCGCTTCGTCATCGCGCCGCTGTAGGTACGACGCATCCCACGACCAGAGCCGACCAACTTTTTCTCACTGCGGCCCGCTAGTGGATTTGTGATGGACGATCTCATGACGAACCCTAAAAAAATGGATGTCAAGTGTGCCGCGTGTTGCTTAATGGTAGATGGAAATGAAGACTTTTTGCAGTGTTCCGCTGCCGATTGCAATAAATATTATCACCTGCTCTGTACAGGTGTTAGTATATCCCTTGAACTCCGGACATGCTGGATCTGCCCCGAGTGCGTTTGTAAGTCTAAAAAGGGCGGAGATAATAGTTCAACGCCGGTGGGCTCGAGTAAGAAAACATCTTATGCTAGCTATGTTACAGTGAGAAATAAAGTAGCTCCCCCTTGCATAACGTACATAGATGACAGCACTATTGTTGCTGATCATGAGGACACAGGAATAGCCATTCAGGATGTTAAAGGGCTAATGCTGGAAATACAGTCACTGAGAGGACAACTACACCACGCCGTTGGTCTTATATCAGGCTTTGAGTTAACTGTGAATGTGTATTCGACGGAAGTTCAACATCTACGAAAACAGCTGGATGACGCAGTGAGCACTATTAAGAACTTTATGTATGAACAAACTAAAGCCTGCACCGTGACCCCGCAGCAACCCCTTATCAGTGCAGCTGAACCCGTAACCTTGATTGAGGCACCACTACCTCCAACATCTTCATGCTCCATCAAGACAGTGTCTGCTATGTCATCTATTGCCTCGCAAGCGGCTAAAGATCATGCCACGGCCAAGGTTATCCAGGCACCAAAGCCAAACAAAGCTAAAACCTCTGGTAAGTCAAAACCAAAATCCGGAAAGCAAAACCAATCTACTGATAAGGTTCAACCCGTTCCAGCCGATTTTTCAACTCCGACCAAAAATCTTGGCGAACCAACGGTTTTGGCTGTTACGCAAGTAGATACGGCCCCGCTACAGACTACGACTAGCCCAAGAAATCCTATGCAGTGGACGGAAGTCCGGAAGCAAGGGAACCGGAGACCTCCTTCGCTATGTGGTACAGCTGGACCTGCAAAGACAACTTTGAAAGCTGTGGAACCTCGGAAGTACATGCATGTTTGGAACATGGAATCTGACATTAATGAGGTCAGAGATTATCTCCACCAGTTATATCCAGCCGGTACGTGTACAGTCCAAGAGCTAAGATCAAGAGGAGACTACAAATCTTATAAGATAGGAGTCCCGCTGCCTGCATATGATATTTGTTTCTCCGAAGACGCCTGGCCAATTAACGCCCGTATAAAACCATGGATACCATACCATAAGCCGTTGGCGGTAAAAGAAAGTGCCCGATCTCCTAGTTCAAATAACAGGCAGTCCTTTCGGGGCTTCACAACCGAATAGTAAGAAAAGTGTTGGCACAAGTATATATTCTCAAAATATTCGAGGCCTTAAAGGTGCCCTGAGAGAGCTACGTAGTGGCCTAGCAGAGACCGATTATCATATTGTTGCCTTAACAGAAACTTTCTTAGACAGCTCAGTGGAAGACTCGGAAGTTGTATCTGGAGATTGGGTTGTTTTACGCCGAGACAGGAATACTCCCCATGGTGGCGTTGCATTATTTGCTAGACCCCCCATGGTTATACAGAGGCAGCGTCACCTAGAGACTGATAACGGAGAGGATCTGTGGGCTACAGTTTCATTGCATGGGAGGACAATTAACCTTTGTATCGTGTACATAAAATCGCATGCATGTAATAGTGAATACTTTCGCTTTTTCAACAAAGTAGAAACAATTATACATTCCCTGAAATCTCCAGTAATAATTCTTGGAGATTTAAATATAAAAGGTGCTTCCGAAAGTATTCAAAATTATTACTGCTATTTTTTAACTTATTGTAAATTTTGTGAAATGAATGAGGTAAGGAATGAGTATGGTGGTGTATTGGACGTGGTATTGGTCCGAGAGAGCGATGTTGTGAGGAAAGTTTTTGTTACAGCTACGGATAAACTCGTCGATAAAATAGTTGATCGTTACCATCCGCCGTTAAACATAGATTTCGAAATTGAACCAGTTTGTCGATCAGATTGCTTGGAGCCATCTAATATCGATCCAGCCACTGACTGGAATTTTAAGAAGTGCGACTATGAGAAGTTACTTACATTACTAGCAGAGAGCTCCTGGAGTGCGGTTTTGGAAACGTCAGATTGCTGTGCAGCCACCGACAAGCTGTATAAGATTGTTTATAACTGTTTTGATGAATGTATGCCTAAAAAGCGGCGATCTAGCAAAATTACTAGACGTTATCCCGTTTGGTTTTCCAGGGATATCATTCAGGATATACGACGCAAGCATACATTTCATTCAGTCTGGAAACAAAGCAAGTCCATTGAGTCTTACCGTCAGTTTTCTGCTTTAAGAGCCGATCTTAAATCACGTGTAGCCGCAGCGTATAGCACATACATGCAAGGCATAGAAGAAAATATAAAACTAAATCCGCGTATCTTTTGGCAACATGTCTCTAGTCTGCGCTCTAAAGGTGGATTCGAGCCAACCGTCACTTACCAAGGTCAATCACACACCGGTGTAGACGCAGCTGAGGCATTTGCAAGTTTCTTTGCCAGTGTGTTTTTACCCGACATACCGTCACTTAACACGACACTTGCTTTTGAAGCTGATCACAGCAAAAATAGCAACTATATAAACATCTTGGAAATTGCACCTAGTGATGTTATGTACGGTATAAACAAACTGAAACCAAGCAGTTCTGTTGGTCCGGACTGCTTGCCCCCTGGAGTTTTGAAACAGCTGAAAAAGCACTTTTGTGTTCCACTCTGCCACATATTCAATATTGCCTTAAAATCAGGTAAATACCCAGCACAATGGAAACTCTCAAGAGTAAGTCCCATACCTAAGAGTTCCAATAAGCTGTGTGTGGAAGAGTATCGCCCAATAGCAGTCCTGTCTTCACCAGCTAAGGTTTTTGAGAGCATATTGCATAAATATATATATGACCAGGTGGACAGATACCTATGCAACGCTCAGCATGGATTCAGACGCAAAAGATCAGTAGATACAAACCTGCTGTCTATTGTGGACTTCATTTCAGCTGGGCTAGACCAGGGTCTGCAGGTGGATGTCCTATATTTTGACTTCCGGAAGGCGTTCGACAGGGTCAACAATGATATCCTGCTGGCCAAGCTAGCTGCTATAGGTTTTGCACCAGGATTTCTTCGCCTCTTAGCGGATTATATGCGAGATCGTCAACAGTTCGTGAGGTTAGGCCAATATCAATCTAGACCCTATCATACGCGATCCGGAGTAAGCCAGGGCTCAATACTTGGTCCTCTCCTATTTTTGCTCATGGTCAATGACATCCCTGCTGTCCTGAGGCGTGCTCAGTGCTTATTATATGCCGATGACCTGAAGCTTTATGCTGAAATAAAGTCGATAGATGATTGTGTGTCGCTTCAGCAGGACGTTGAGGCAGTCGAAGAATGGAGTCGCCTCAATAGAATGGAATTTAACGCGACTAAATGTCACGTAATGTCTTTTGGTCGAATGTGGCACCCAATTATATATAACTACGTCATAAATGGAACTATTATCAACCGTTCATCCAATATCAAAGATTTGGGTGTCATATTCGACCAAAAGCTAACCTTTAACGATCACATCAGTGCACTAGTTAAAGAATCGTTCAGACGTCTGGGCTTTGTGTTGCGGAATACTAGAGACTTCCATAGCCAGCATATCATTCGCCTGCTATTCAGTGCATTAGTTCGCAGCAAAATGGAAAGTTCGATGTGCGTATGGAATCCCCATGAAAAAACGTATACCGAACAGCTGGAAAAAGTACAGCGAGCTTTTCTTAGATTTTTGTATAAACGGGTCTATGGATATTATCCATATAAGTATCCATCCAAGTTCATTCTAGGTTGTTTGGGTTATAACTCCCTGAAAGTAAGACGGGACACTAGTCAGCTTACTATAGTGTGCAAAATCTTGCGTGGTGAGATCGATGCACCGGATCTGCTCAATAAACTGTTTCGATTGTACGTTCCGAACAAATATTTGCAATACAGGCGACGCAAGCTTTTAGTTGGGCAACACTGCCGCACCGTAGCTCACGCCACATCCCCGCTCCCCCGCGCACTGGCCGCACTCAACGCTCTCTTGGCCGCCACGCCGACGTGCGACTTGTTTGTCTATGGATGGCAGCCACTAGTATTATTGTGTCTCATGTTTTGCGAACGAAATGAATGAATGTATGTATGTATTTATTTTAAATTAGGGTAGTAAATAGATATCACTATGTATAAAATGTTGACCATAATATGTTTAAGATTTTGACACACTAATATTTTAATTTAGAATGACCTTTTATCTCAATTTTAATTAAGTATTTGTATTATTAGTTTTGTTCTCTTTTATTAATTAATGTAATTGGCTCGCGCCGTTTTAATTAAATTGTAAATAAATAAATATTTATACGTTAATCACCTAATAATCAAAATTATCTGCGCAGGACCGGGACGAGTGGCGTACAAGAAGAGAGGCCTATGCTCAGCAGTGGGCGATAACGGACTGATGATAATGATGAAGACGATACGAGTAATCCAGTATATTCTTCTCAAATTTTAATATTTCTAATTTAATTTATTAGTTTGCGTTGTTCATACTTCTAAACTCTCCTTATTACAATCTTCAAAAACATATATGATAGGTACGTTTCCATAAAACACCTTATTTCGGATGTCCAGTTCGCCTAAAAATCATAATATTCGTTAAAATCTAACGTTGCGTTAATGTTTACTTTTTTCAAACACAGATGGCACTCACTGATCACAACTTTTATAGCAAGGGTATCCGGTACCATAAAAATAATATTCCTTGAAAACTACCGTTACGTAAATGTTTACTTTTTTCAAACAAACATAGAGATTTATCTTATAAAAGTAAGCACGCATAAATATTATTTAAAATTACCGTAGCGTAAATGTTCACTTTTTCAAACATAGATGGCGCTGATCACAAGTTTTATAAGAGTAATCTAGTAAGGGAAAACTAGTAGTAATCGACAAGTGTGTCTCTCGGTCATAAGGGTAACTAGTCTTGTAATTCCCTTGCCTTTATAAACCTGTACTTTCCTTTCTAAGGTATGGCCGATGAGGCGAGAAAAAATACTCTTGGATGCGCCAAAAAACGCTTGTGTTGAAAGAAAATAAAGAAATAAGATTTTTAATTAATTTTGAAAATGTTTTTTTTTCAAACCTTGTAAATTAAACCTTGTAAATTATTTTAACAGGAAAAATAAGGTGTGTGCTTTTATAAACGAGAATGAAATCGAGGTTGTAATGCATAAATATTCAATTACTCTATGGTACAAAAAAATTACGAATATATGTATATTTCTGTTTTGCTAAGTATCGAAAAGAATTTTCAAAAACTTTCTATCATAACAAAAAGTGTAATAGGTACGAGTATGTATGGAAAATTAAGGTCATAATATTCAGTATACAAAAAGTTATTATTATTATATTTTTGTAAAAAAATCATTAGTCAATTTGAGATTAATCTGCAATATTTTTTGATTAAAAATAAATTGTTGCTTGTAAAAAAATTGCACAGATCCGAGTCATGCGATCTGATAAGTAAAAGGTATTTTTTTCTTTGCATTTCCATTTTTCGCTCTCTCACGAAGATCATTAAAAATAGCTGATCAATCGGTGTGAAATGTAATGCACAATTAACTACTTTTTGCCGATACTGCAGCATTTTTATCCATTTCTAGAAAGATTTATTCTTTAAAATATGATTTATTGTTCGTTTCGAGATAGATTAGAAGAAGTACCTATTTTGAGTGATTGACTTTTTATACATGATATGTTGACGAGTTAAGTACTCGTACAAATAATTGTTTCTTTTTCTAGTTTGCAATTGTGTTACTTAAAAAAAGGTGTTACCAGTATTTTGACTAACTGATCAATAATACAGCTTGATTGACTGTGCCTTTTTTATCAAAAAGGCCTGTATATTTTATAATATACTGGCCTGTTAGCTTAGTTGGTAGTGGCTCTGCCTTCTAATCTAGGGGTGGCGGATTCGATTCCCACGGTACACAAGTATTTATGTATTTTAAAAACTTCATAATTACTTGTGTTGAGTCTGGTCGTTTGTATGTATAATAAGTATGTATTTACAAAACAAAGTATATAAGTATTATTATCCGTTATCTAGTACCCACGACACAAGCGTTTGCTTAGTGTGGGGCTAGATGGCGCTGTGTGTAATGTCTCGGAATATTTATTTAAAAAAATATGCTTTGACACAAGTAGGATAATTGAAATACAATGACTGGATGAAAATTCAAAATTCCACATATAAAAGTGAAACTTTCTTGAAATTCCGTTAGTTTTTGAACGGACAGAACGTCAGACGTTCCATTCTGTTAGCTTCGAGCTATCTGCAGATTTATCTTTATTTTGAAAATCAAGTTATTTACATATTTTTTTATAATAAAGCAAGTGTTATGTACCTACATAAGTAATCGGAGTGTAAAATACATCTTCTTTTTTTGATAAAAATTTAATTAAAGTAATATTTTAGTTTAAAAAACATTCAGGAACATTTTATTAACATCATTTTTATACTTTAATTAATAATATGAATTCGCTTACTTCTAATTAAAATTCATAGTTTTAAAAAAAAAGGATTGTAGAATGAAAATCTGCATTAATAATTAAATTAAAATTAGCATAGGTATGTACTTAAAAATAATAATATATATGTTGAATTATGGGCACATTTGCACCGGGAACGATTAAGGGCGGGTTATTTAGTTGACATGTATTTTTTATATACAAGATTTATTTATTTTACATGTGTTTTTACTAAATAAATTTATGAAAACATCTTTAAAAGTGTACATTTTGTTGCTCATCCTTGATTACCACTTCTTGTAAGCCGCCATTCATTCAAGTTGATCAAACCAGCTTGCAATTCAGACCATTTATGCGATTAAAAGGGAATCTTACGCATGTACAGACTGAGTTCACTGACCTACTCTTGGTTCCGGGTTATATACTTCTTCCTATGAATCACTTGGTTACTTATGTTCTTTTTCTTTTTGGTATATGTACGTGTGGTTTCCTCTACTGAGTTTTTAAACAACCCAGAAAGCCGCTGACAAACTGACATGGCTTCTCAAATGTTTATAATTAAAATTTAAAGTGGATTTGCATTAGAGAAGCCAACTCTAAAAGTAAACCTCTAAAGTAAAACTTTCCTAGTAAGGACAGCGAGATTATGGAACTCTCTACCTGGAACCTTGTTTCCAGAAAATTATAACCCAGGCAAATCAAATCTAGAGTAAATGTTTCTCCCAGGCAAACGTGCAACATCTTAGACTACAGTGGTGCTTAACATCAGGCAGGCTGTAGTCAAACGATGACCTATGCCGTGTTAAAACAAAACTCTAGTACCGAGGGTTTGCAAAAGGCATGTTTGTTTCTCATATGATAATGTAATTTATTCTATGAAGAACAAATTTGTGTGTTTGAAACGTATGTATAATAATAAACAGACCTTATAGACATTGCAGTCCCCAACACTCATAATTTACAGAAGTCAATTACAGATAAGATTCACAAACACAGAACTAAAAGAAGAGATTATTCGTATCTGGAACATGAACAGAGTATCCATTGTGCCTCTGGTGCTTTCTAGCACCGGAGTCATACCCAAACACCTACTCCACTACCTTAAACAAATAGACCTAGACGTAAATATTTATATGACAGAAAGCAGCTGTTTTGAATACATGCAGAATTGTTCGGAATTTTCTGCAGCATGATTTAGGAACTGCCGAAAACAACAACCCTCAAAGTAATCTCCACTTGGCTTAGGCCCGTGGATTTAACTTATATGACCGAAATTCTTAAAATTTCGAGGAAACTAACGTTTGCACATATGAATAATGAACAATCATAGTAATTAAAACAACATACCAGAAACAACCCTAACAAAAAGCCTCCGCGACGTGGGGGAATTAACAATCGCAATACGAAATAAAACAAACAATATGTTTAGAAAGAATTACTTACTATACATAATTCTGGAGTAGAAATTTAACATTTCTAGCACTTCGGTAGCTTTCGCTTACTTTGATATCCCTATCACTTTCAATGAAGACGTGCGTCACATGGAAATGATAAAATTATGCATTTGTTGTCTAAGTTTAGCCACAACTTTCGTGTTACGAAAAAAGTTGGTGATTGAATATAAATTGTTTCTAATTTTGCCATATAGTAATTCAAATATCTGTCAGACAATATACCAAGATTCAATAACATTCCGCATGCGAAATATTCGAACAAATAATTGACGAAAAATTAAGTTATAAAACAGCGGCCGATGACATGGAATAGTTACGGTTTCATCTCAACTTCCGAAACAAAAGCAAATCGTTAAATAATAGATATGAATTAAGCTATTTTCCACGCTTTTTGAGCACAAAATATTATATAGGCTGATCTAAATCAAATTTCTCTTTTTGTTACAGATGATGTCGAGACAACTTTGGGTTGCCAAATTAAACCTAATCTGTAACAAGACGTCGGTAGAGAAATCAGAAAACCAGACTTTGGAAATTTAACAACGGATGTCCCAGTCAAAGGAAATTATATACTACCATCATAATAGAGAGAATTGGAGATGAAATGAATCGAGAGAAATGAAGAGATGAAAGAATCCTTTCTATTAATACACAGATGACGAAGCAACAGTAAAAAACAAGGAAATGAAAACCAAAATGACTAATGACGATATAAAGATGGCAGTACACAACGAACACAGATATCGGCGAAGAAATTTTCTAATTGATGCTCCAAATATGAGTATAGCAAATATAGTCAAAGCCGTAGTAGTGCTAATTTTAGTCATAAATACGAAAGTGTTAGCCAGTGAGGTGTCAGAGAAAGATGAGTTAGCAAAACGGATGAGGATAATCGAGAGTGTGTCTGGTAGATTTTTCAATGACGTTTATACCAACGGTACTTTTAGGACTGGTAATCATTTGTGGGACAATATTCTAAATCAGTGCAGTGTTAAGCCTTCAATGAGTTGTTTACAGAAGAATGTGTATTCTTATCTGAACGATAAGTTGGATTTTGATGGTGATGTCAAAGTGACGAGTGGAATGTGCTTTAAAAAGAACAATGTGGATATAAACCAGTTTACGAAGGAAGCTAATATTATATACCTCACTGGAAGCAAGGATGAAGACAGTGCTAGGTATCTGGATGAAGATAATGAAGTTGGTGATGAAGATGAACCAGGTACTTAATTAATCTTTTTTATCTCAATATTTCCATTGTTTCTGGTCGGCTTCTGATATTTAACACCAAATTGGGTTTACATCAATGGGTAGTCATCAGTTAATGCCTACGGCTGTGCTACGGCTCAGCTTTCGTTCTTTAGGCATTAGAGTAGGTCACTCTAGGAACCCTATTCTTACTGCCTCCATAACAAAAAATATGATGATCCACGCTGAAAGCAAACTCTATACCAATACGACATGCAGAAATTTCCTTTCAGAAGATATCTTAAGACTTTCTTTGTTAGTCAATAGTTCCTAATTAGATTTCAAACAAGATATCTGACGAGACATTTAGAAAAGCGTTTACCATTTAGCACCGTGAAACTGTGTGCCTATTAGTATAGTAACCTGCCTATATGTTTGAGTTTAAACAAAGAGACATCCATATTCATGTCATGTGACATCCGTGGCTTAGAAATCTTAGCGGATGCATCGTCCAGATTTGAAAGACCTCTAGTTCTAAATTAAGTTCTAAAACGCCGGTCAGTTTAAACTGGTCATTCGTATTGCACCCTAACCTGCTTTCTTTAAGCAAGTGTGTTATGAATTTTAAATGCCAATCACTAAGGTCGTTTAGGTCAGTATTCATTTATAAAGTAATTTTTCATTTTAATTGTAAACTTTCTTTCCTAGTTAACTAAATGTTGCTAAAGAGACCTTATCCCTATTTACTGATTGTCATTTTTTTATGCCGAATAATGTAATTACAATATGTAAATTAAGGTTTTGTAATGCCTTATGCAACGTACAATCGTGAAGAAAAGCTTTGGTTATGCTAATAAAGATATTATAAAAGAAACAGGTTCAATAATTCACAAATAAGTACATAAATTCTTAAATTGATATAACGCAACATGGTTATTTATTAACTGTTAATTATCTATACTTATAATAAAGCTGAAGGAGGTTAAAAGACTGAACATAGAAGATTTAAAAAAATATTGTTTGGATATACTTCGAACTGATAGCAGAACCCGTTCCAACAATTTCTAGAAATTTTGTCTGTTCATCTGAGTATCTGTTTGTCTGTTTATTTAAACGCTCATCATGCAAAAACGGCTGAAAGGATGATCATGTTTTTTTATGTACGTAGATGGTATGCGGTTTTAAAAGCTTCATTGCTACTTTTTATCCTGAAATAATGCAAGCGAAGCTGCGGGCGCCCACTAGTTATTCAAAAACAAAAATAGCTTCTGAATAAACCACAAAAACAAGAAAAATAACAAAATGTTCAAAACAAACAAGTAAAAAATACATTCTAAACCACTCATGCATTCGGTGGTACTCGTAAAGTAGGTATTCGATACAGAACATAAGTTTCGTAAGTAAATCTACATTCGTCTCACTAAAATAATCTATCTATACTAATATTATAAAACTGAAGAGTTTGTTTGTTTGTTTGAACGCGCTAATCTCAGGAACTACTGGTGCGAATTGAAAAATTCTTTTTACCATTTATCGAGGAAGGCTTAGGCTATATAACATTACGCTGCAACTAATAGGAGCGAAGAAACAATGGAAAATGTGAAAAAACGGGGAAAATTATTCATCTTTGAGGGCTTCCGTTGCGTGCGCTGCGAAAACGGTACAATATATCAAAAAAATACGTATTGAAGAATTATTCCTCTTAAAAAGATCTAACAAAATGTCCGCAACAGTATAATATGTCTATCGTTTAAGATTAACTCACTAGAACCGTTTTATGGTTATAACTACTTATTCCACGCGGACGAAGTCGCTGGCACACCTAGTTTAAACATATAAGCTATGGCAAGTTTGTATATCTAATAATGTTATGACTGACATAAAATAAAGAATCAATTGCTGCGGTGTCAAGATTCACCTTGACCCACACCGTAACTGTTATTATAATAACAATACTCTCTAATATGGTTATCACTATTACAGAGTATTAGGTATTACTTACATCATGTATTGAATATCATACATAACTAGTTAATTTATAATTTTGTTTTGTGAAATAAGTGTTTAGGTATTTTAATAATAATTGTATAATGTCGTTGCGTTAAGTTTTATTTTAGTACGCATAGTATTTATATTATGTCTTAATATTTCATTCATAATATTAGTCTCAATTTTTGTTTGTTTTTATATAGTGTCTAACTTATCTTTAAGTAGGTAGGTACATTAAAAGCATTTATTTCTTTACCCATGTGCGCACCGTACTAGACGCTGGTGCGTCTGTGACACGGTGATTAGCGCCTTCCGGGGTCTTATTTTTGGAAAGTATAAATTTTAAATATTTACTTTTACACAATAGAATTTAGAATTTAATTACATTACTTTAAATTAAATATAGTACAATTACAAACATCAGAAAAGGTCAAATTGTTAAGTATTTAGTCAAATAATTAGTAAAAAGAATAAGAATTTTAGACTTACAGATCTAAGTTTAACAGTTCATAAAATGTTCATTACAAATTGATGCCGTTTTGTTATAAAACAAAGTTTCAAAAAAAAATTGTATGTAGATATAGATAATGGCACGTTGGAGAGGAGGCCTATACTCAGCAGTGGGTGAACACGCTGACATGATGATGATGATGATACATAGTGGAGATAAACCAATTTGTTTTGTAATAAAATTTCGCGTTGTATATTTTACATCCCCCTTAATATTTATCAGTTAATTCATCGCATCTTTCCGAGAAGAATCTCTTTTCCAGCAGTTAACTTTTATATTCAATCTCTTGATATTGACCGATGAGAATT
The DNA here is from genome assembly GCA_964023185.1 of Macaria liturata. Taxonomy (NCBI): domain Eukaryota; kingdom Metazoa; phylum Arthropoda; class Insecta; order Lepidoptera; family Geometridae; genus Macaria; species Macaria liturata. The sequence goes on from OZ026806.1 coordinate 15,781,461, forward strand.
TCCCTTTAACTATGTTTAGCACCTTTAACATATTCATACTAACTGCGTTATCGTTCACTTATCGGTTTATCACTTTCCACTTTCATTTTTCTTACATTCACGAATGAAGTAAACATATCTCGCATTCCTTGGTGAAAGCAAAATAGTATAAAACAACAGATATTATTATAGACTCTATGTACATAAGAATAGGCTTTAATATCGCTTGCGTTTTTAAGATGGGTAATAGTATGCATGGTTGGATCTGACCGCTAGTCTTTATTGTGCAATAGATATGTATTGTATTTCAACGTAATAAGAGTTATATTTGATTGCGTAATTGAAAAACTTTGTTTTGCTTTATTTGATCGCGTTTATCAAGAAATTGATGGGAATGAAAATTACGTTTTGAATGTAACTAGGTATTAAAAATGCATTCATGAAATAGTCAACATTAGTTTTGAGTGGGAAAGGTTTACATTTTGTTATTCATATGAGTGATAAGTCATAATTTAGTTTGATTGTTGGTAGGTATTCCTACAACTTTCTTTCTGTGGTCTTTGAATTTAGCTGTAACGTAGCCTACTTATACATATAGGTTCATAAATAAAATCTTCTATACTTACATATAATAAGCCAGCATGGCTCGGCGTTTTCAGTGTCTCTTAATTGTGGAGGAAAACATCGTGAGGAAACCGACATGTTCGAGGACCACAATATCCTAGGACATGTGTCTGGGCGCCCACCACGATGTCACTGCCCAAGAGAACTCCCCCAACGAATTAGTTCTGCAGGGGAGTCACGACCCCCAGTCATGAAGAACTACGACTCAAAGACAAAGATATACCTACATATACTTACTTAATAAAGCTAAAAGGTTAAAAATCCGTATACAGTAGATATTCGAAAACAAATATGTGTGGGTAAGTATTGTATTTGTATTTTTATTGGATACTATCCCTTTAAGTTCCCGGCAAAAAGAAGAGGTGGCGCGATGACATTACACAGGTTGCAGGCGTAACCTGGCCACGACTAGCTAGAGACCGCACTACTTGGAAGGCAATGGAGGAGGCCTATACCCGTACTTGGGTGCCCTTATAACACAATTATAAAATATCACATAATTTGAAATAGTATAGAAAACATTGTAAATATCTAGTTTTTTGAAGAAATAAAGGCTATTTTGTTTTAGTTATACATAAGTCTTATGTATGAAACATAGACGTATGACATTTTAAGATTATGTAACTTACATTATATCGCACTAGCGACACTGCAGTTACTGGCATATTTAAATTGATAACAGAACACGTATTTGCAGTTCATAGAATTTTTGTTTCTTCGTCTGTTTATTTAAACGCGCATCAACTAAGTAAAATCGTATTGTAAGTAATATATAAAATATATAATTACTTGGATATTATGAGGTTCGGGGAGTGACATAAACTACTTTTTATTCCGAATTAATGCGAGCGAAACTGCAGGCGTCCACTAGTATAGTAAATTGCGCTATCGAGCGTTTTTAATCCACACACAGGGTCTCTGACATGGCTTTAAAAAACAGCCGGCTTAAACCATAGCTAATGTAATAGCTAAACGTTGAATAAACGTCAAACAGACAAAGAACCATTTATCTAGTAGGTAGGCCATGGTTTTATCTGAAGTCACCGCAAACACACTCAAAAGATTACAATGCATGAAAGCTTGCTGTTTTGTTAGCTTTAACATCTCTGCCGCAAACCAAAGGGTTATTTATTGTGAGTAATGGTAGGTATTTTAAAACGGAGGATGTTAAACTTGAGTTCAAGCAGTTTTAGACGATATCTGTGGTTAGCTATTCCATTTATATAGATACTTACGTGAGAACTGAATTGTGTTTTCAGTTTACTATCTATCTAGTCTGGCTAACGAAATTAAAAGATTTTGAACGATCTCTTCATGATTACTGTTATTTGTTTCAATCCCTTAGGAGGAAAAATTTCAAGTGTATCTGTGGTGTAACGGCAAAATCAATATAGGACAAGTGTTGCTTCGGTCAGTCTTTAGATGGGTGAACTTTACTAAAAAGCATTGTAAGCGCGTCCGTGGCCCATACCAGCTTTTAGTCATAGTACTGCAGTGATTATCAGAGGCCCTAAGAGGGCTCTAAAAGTATCAAAAAACATAAAAAACATACAAAATTATTCGTGTCCCTCGACCCTACTATCAAGTTTATTATTCAATCTATTATACTACTATTCTATCTAGTTTATTATTCATAAAAAAACTAGAAAAGGCATTTAAATTATTTATAACAGCCAGACAACAGAAACTCTCATTTATAATTTTCTTCCAAGTTAGCATATAATTAATGGTTAAACGAACTTACCTTAAGTGAAGTTCGACCATAATTATACGAGACGACGTTACATGCGAAGAGATTTAAAGTCCCACCCGGACCCTGTAAATGTCAACAACAGACTAACCCGTGTAATTGTTAAATAGAACAAACGAGAGATGTCAAGCAGAGCATATTATATAGTACTCCTGCTGAGCTGACACGTCTTGTGAATTCAAATTCACTGGCACTGTGTCTCCTGACCGTGACCTTGTGTAATAGCAATCATATTTTGTTACAACAGAAATATAAAGATCATTAGTATCATTGTGGAAAGAAAAGTATTCTAACTTTGTCACATCATCGTTATACGTGCTCCCCTTATGCCGCTGTATATAGGCTGTATATTTGACAATTTGTCATAAGCATTAACATTTTCAAGTCATTGTACGTAATCACGTTACGCCACTAGACTAATTCGTTATCAACCGGGCTCCAATGTCCCGGAGTATATCACTTCAATAGGTACATTGGATGCACTATTTGCCATTAAATTGAATATTTGTTAATTTGCGACGAAGCAGAAACACTTTTAAAGTCATTGTACGTACTCACGTTACGCCACTAGACTAGTTCGTTATCAACCGCGCTCTAATGTCACGGAGTATAACGAGGGTACATTGAATATAGGTACTTTATGCCACTAAATTTATTGATTGTTACTTTGCTATAAAGCAGTAACACTTTTAAAGTCATTCTACGTAATCACGTTACGCCACTAGACTAATTCGTTATCAACCGCGCTCTAATGTCACGGAGTATAACGCCTCAATGTACATTGAATATAGGTAATGGGTGCCACTCAATTTAATAATTGTTTATTTGCTATAAAGTAGTAACACTTTCGTCAGTGTACGTAATCGCGTTACGCCACTAGACTAACTCTTTATTAATCTTGCTTTATTCAACGCCCAATATATACATTTATTGTATGTTGGTATTGTATTCCACTAAACTAAACATTTGCTTATTTCCTATGAAGCAGTACACTTTTAAAGTCATTGTACATAATCACGTTTTGCCACTAGACTAGTTTGTTATCAACCGTGCTCAAATAAATATGAATCACAAACAAAATAACCGTTACAGGTTAGAAAATCTAGTTCTTTTTACATTGAATAAACTGTAGAACAATGTATGTAAGAAAATGTTAATAAATAAATTCATATTTTGTTGTATTGTATTTGTAACAAAAACAACAAATATGTCGGTACAACGAAAAAAGATCGTTACAGAAACATTGCTAGAAAAGTCATATTTCCCATCTACATGTCAAAAATGTGGGTATTTCAAAAAAAGATCGTTATATCATTTGTTGAAAAAACTATATTTACGATCTATTCGGTATAGTTTTATAAAATATCTAAGATTATACCAAGAAAATGAAAATCGATGATGAATAAATGCAGTAAGATTGCTTTGGTAAGTTAGTAGTTGCACTAACCTTTATCCTTTGAGCTGGTTGATGAATTGCTTAGTTTTTGTACCAAACGTCGAATTTTCGACGTTATTTTAAAATTCCGATGCTCCTTTTCCTAATTCACCACTTGAACACATGAAATAAACACTTTTTTCCACGAAAAATTCAAATAAGTAGTAAAATTTAACGAAATTTATGATGTGGCGACGGCCGCACACAAGAAATGAATGAGGTTTGACAGGAGGACGGCGCTACAGGCGCGACATTGACAGTGACATTTGTTCAAAAGTTTTTTTTTTGTGTTTTTTTTTTCACAGCTATAAAAAGTGTTACGCCTAGTACATACAGAAGTGAGACTAGGTAGGTACATAGTTAATAAAGAAATCTCGAGCATGTAACGTCGTCGTAGTATAATGATGTGATCGTGTGTCACTATGAAAAACTAAAAAGAAAAGTGCTGGAATCAATCAAAAGTGGTAGTTTCCGCATTCTGATACGTGTAGAACAATACATGTAAGTTCACATTATTTCGTCATAGAAATCATGGTGTTTACTATGAGACACACACCATTGTGCTTTTGATATTGCATTCATCATTTATTGTTGTAAAAGAAAAATAACTCAAAACATAAAAAAAATAGTAGACGAGATAATTTTCAAATAAAAACGATTCACGTAAAAAAAACTAACGAAGGAAATGTGTAACCCAAAATAGGGCTCACTAAAAGCTATAAAAAGTTTAACAAGGGATTTTGAGTAGGTAAGTACTTACTTACTTACAAAAAACTTCAGTTATAATTTACAAAACCTAAAACAGAGAAATACTTACTTACCTTTAAAAAAAGGGCAAAACATAACCTTACCATAATATTCTAATATCTTTCAAATAGTAGTAGTAACCTTAAAATGATAACTATACGTAATTCTCTTACCGTTACAGTATAGAAAATAGAAATTAATCAGTAAATGTGGAACGTGAGGAAATAAACAACAATGTGGGAGAAATGTGGAGTTTGTAATAGGAATGGTTTCTCTTGGCATGACAGGGAAATTGTGAAAATGAAAATTATTTTGTTGTAATTACTTATGTTGTTGTTAAGTACTAGATAAATAGATAAAAAAAATATTGGTGATGTTTTACTAAAACATGTCATTCATTTAAATATTACTCATACAATTATTTCACATAATTCCTACCATTATAATAAAGGTAGGACTTCTTGTAGGAAAAGAAATTATTTTTTTAATAACTGCCCTAATGTTGATATAAACTCGCAAAATGATGTCGTATATGTTTTTAAATAATGCTCGGGACCCAATCACTGGTTAAATGATTCATTTACAAAAATAAAAAATCTATAAATTCAAATCTATATCATCTATCATCTCAAATATAATCTAATAACTACTTTTAATTAAATTTCATTACTTGCCTAAACTAGGGAATTAAATTAGATTATGTGACAACCCAAATTTTATCATTAACATAATGGTTCACCTCAAACACGCGGCAACTTAATCAACCAATCCAAAATGTTTTATTGTATACCAAATTCAGATCGCAAACACAAGGAATAAAAAAACACGAAGGTACCTACTTTAGATTGAGACTAAGTTTTGACAACTTCGTCAGGAAATCAGTTTCGCTGGTGTACTAAAACTTTCACTAATTAATAACATCTAACAATTACGTATATTGACATCAGTCTTTGAATAATGATCAGCAATTTTGCAAAAAAGTCAAACAATTATTGTTAGATTAGACACTATACAGTTTTAAAGAATACTTTGAAAATGACTACAGTCAACTAGCAACCGATTCTAATCTTGCTTAGAAATTAAGTAGGTAATTAACTACTAGGTAAGGAGTGTGATGCCAAATTGTCATTTTAGCCCCTATACAGCTAAAGTGACAGTACCAAGATTTATTTAAGTTGACATATTGTATGATTACATACCTATTATTATGTTTGACATGATTTTAATAACAAAAAATTTCATTATTTTATTAATAAAACTAGACATTGTAACTTCAAAAATTTTATAAAACTAAATGTTATAAATTCAATTTGACGAGATATTGTAATTTGTGTAGCATATTCTGTGATATTAGTACTTATACCTATACCTATGTATACAACTTTACATTATCAATAAAGATTCTTTATCTTTATCTTTTTATATAAAACTGGTGGTGGGGACTGATTGACTAGAATAGTGATCTATCAACGCACCGCCCAAACCACTGGACGGAACAGGCTGAAATTTGGCTTGCAGGTAGATGTTATGAAGTAGGTACCCGCTAAGAAAGGTTTTTGGAAATACCACTTTTAAAGGGGTGAAACAGGGGATGCAAGTTTTAGTTCTTAACCCACTAGTGGAGAATAAACGTATTTTCTTCCTAATATTCCAGAATCACCAATAGAAGAAGTAACAGACGCCCTCTACGACAAGGGAGTCAAATTCCTCACCACCCACGACATGAAGCTCACTTTGCCAGACTTCTTCTTCGATGGAGCCACGTTGAAAATATCTCCAAGAGCCCTGACCAAGACTGGGGCGCTGGTACATATAGATCTGGAGCCGAGAGAGACTGAGGGACAGGGAAGATTGTTTTTTCATAAAATCAGTAAGTATTTTTTATTAGTACAAATAAGTACTCCTTTTCGTTATTAAGGCTACCAAAAGCAGTTAAGCAGCAGGAGTTTAAAGTTAAACAGTAATGTCACGGATATTAAATAAATACTCTATGCATAATCACACAGCACCATCTAACCCCATACTAAGGAAACATTCGTGTGATGTGTGTAAATTTAGTCCCAAACATTAAAACATACGGTTTTATCGCAGCATTTTTACTAAAACAATTATACTGACCAAACACTTTCTTCTTGTTCCAGAAAAATATATCAGAAAGAAGCTGGTGACCGCTGCCATAGCTATAATACTAGTCGTTAAACTCATAGCACTAAAGCTCATATTTGTTCTTCCTCTAATACTGGGGATTACCACTGCCAAGAAAATGTTCTTGAAACTCCTTCTGTTCCTGTTCCCTGCTTTGAGCCATATCTTCAAGCTGTGTTCGTGGTACCACCAGAACTATCATACCACGAAGTATCATCATCATCATCATTTGATCACGCATCATCATAAGGTAATATGTTTTATTAATTTGGTTATTTATATTTTGTGTACATGATAACACCGGAAGTTTTATTATCTTAGTCATAACCAGAATAATCTAGATCATTTGCTTAGTGAGCAGTAAACTGCGTAATTATTTTATGTGCAAACTTACAAGAAAAATATTTAAATTAAGTACTTACTTAGACTTCTTTTTTATCTTTCGTCATGAAAGGACTGGGGTGCTTACCACATATCTCGCTAAAAAATAGGTCATGAAAGAGGACATTACAGTCCAAAAATCACTCTTATTTTCATTTTAGTTTCTAAAACGGTATGATTCTTGTTTCAGAAACAGATTGTAACTAATTAGAATATATTTAAAGTCCCTTCATCTGTAAACTCCAGGCCCCCCACCACGGAGGTCCCTACAGCGGTCACTCGGCGCACGGGTCGCTGGTAGTGCGCCCAGGGGCGTCTGCACCAGCACCGACCTTCGAGCACTACCCTCAGGACTGGGAGCTGTCGGGGCCTGGGCTTGGCAGTGAGTGAGTATACCAAGAATCTCCAAAAACCTCTCTCTCTCTCTCTTTTCAAATACCTATCTGGGTTAGCAAAGCGCTGGAATGTCTTCAGAGACGTCAGCGTCAGCGTCAGCGTTGCAAACGTGGTTTACTGTCAACTCAGAAAAACAACACTCGGACAGTTTGCTTGAATTGCCAAATCGAATTTTAATTCTTTTGTTGGTGACAACTCGTCTAAATATTTGAAGCTTTAGGTACAAGCAACGAATACACGGCTTACCATCAGTCGGGCCATATGACTCCTTGCCACTAATTTTATAAGAAAAAGAGCGAAAACGGACCTTCATTTTTATCTTTCACAAGAACTATCAAAAAAGATACACTATTAAGAAGATAAACCATCATATCTTCTGACAAGACCAACAATACTTACTTAAAAAGAGCGATCTTAGTGATTTCTCAGAAGAGTACATAGTTTGACACAAACAAATTTTCATGTCAACACATTACAAGCATAGCCACAGCATCCACTAGTCAATTTTACTTTATTTTATAAGCTAATTATTTGCTCTGACTAATAAAGATATGTTTGTCCATTCCAGATATCTAGCATCAGATATACATCGCAATGCCATAGCCACATTCAAGCCGCACGTCAACGATGCCAACGATATCAACGCCTGGGGACTTGGGTTGCCACCAGGTAATAATGACTATATCTATATCCTGCTAATAAGCGGTTTTTTTTTTCAACCATTTTCTATGTGTCGAAATAAAATAAAAATTACAAATGGAAAATGCCTTGGGCCCAAATAAGATTACTAGGCTAAAATGAAAGAAAACTCTGCTACATTTATTCCACACCAATGTTTAGTTGTATGAACTTCATAATTTATATAATATTCCATGTTACTTAAAGGTCGTGACTCCCTAGTCATTATCTTATTATTAAAAGGTTATACTTGGCAAGAGCACAGTGGAAGATGCTCAGCTTTGTCAGAAATGGCACCTGACTTCGAATTTAAAAGCCACGAAAAACGTTAAATGTCGCCTGATTTTGTCCAGCCTGCTTATGATTTTAACTTCTACTAGTAATTTACTTTACACTTCACAGATAGGCATCAGTGTGGCCGTAGCCAACACAGAGAAGCCTTTTACAATATGTAGGTACTTAAATTCAGTAAAAAAATACAGAGAGGATTAAATAGGGTATAAAATAACTATCGCGATACGATATGATATCAATGTTAGTAGTTATGTAGTTTAAACTTAATATTACTCTTTTATTAGACCATGATCAAGGCATGAACTGTGGACGATTTTAATAATTTTACAATAATGAAATTCATTCCATTTATTTCTCTGATTCCAGGTCCATCTATGAACCTGGGTGAAGTGGGTGCTCCAAGCAACACCGCGCCTGCACTCAACGGACAGAAACTACCGCCGGGAGGAGCGGGGAGGTAATCTAAATATATAAAACTCAAACGTGACTGACTGCCTGACTGACTGGCATAGTGATCTATTAAAGCACAGCCCAAACCACTGGACGGATCGGCCTGAAATTTGGCATGCAGGTAGATGTTATGACATAGGCATCCGCTAAGAAAGGATTTTTAGGAACGCCGCCTTTAAAGGGGTGAAATTGGTGATGCAAGTTTTACTTTTTAATGCGAGTGAAGCCGCGAGCACTCACTAGTTAAGTATAAATAAAAAAAACTTAACAGCCATTGTCAAGTGTCACTGTCAGATCGACGAAATTTGCGGGATCGAAAATGTGTTGTAGAAAAGGAAATCGTAGAAAAATAATATACTACATAAATACTGAAATCAATGCGAAAATCAACATATTGTTGTTTAACTGAACTTTTCTGGTAAGGCTGTCGATCTTGTCTCACCTGAAATGTACAATATCTAAGCGTTGTGTTGTAATCACTCTTATAAATGTCTAATATTTTCAGAACAACTTCACGTTTGATTTCATATCATACATAATATATATGTTGCAGTCAAAACTCTTAACCATTCAAAAGTACTATTGACTACAATTGAAATTGTATGCTTTAGTCAATAATACTTTTGGCTAAAATAAAAAAGTTAAAAGTACTTTTAACTTAAGTGATTCCGTCAAAAGTGGTTTTGACTGGTTGATCAGTCAGTAAAATTTAAAGAATTTGTTTGATAATATACTGACCGAGTCAGAAGTTGCTATTGGTAATTGATGCCGTGCATATTTTAAGCATTCCCCAAATGAAATCGACAAAGTTTTTTTCTTTCGTCATATTCATTTCATTCAGACGTTTTATATTTAAGATCACAAGGTCAAACAATTAATCAAATTGTGGTTTTTAAACGGAATAGGCTTACGTTTGACTTCTAAAAAATATGTTGTAATGGTTTTAGTTTAACGTGTGTAATTATTTTTCAGACCTGTCGGCCCGCCAAATCCGTATTACCGAAATAAGAAGATACAACAAGGACCAAAAGATCCAATACAAGCGGAGAAGGAAGCATTGGTTAGTATTTTACTGTTTCTAATTGGCATAAAACATGTTTGTGAATATTTGTTTGGGGCTAGATGGCGCAGTGTGCAATGTCCCGGATTTTTTTTTGTCTTTGCATTATTTGGAGAAAATTTTAAGTAAGTAATATTAATTACTAGCCCTCTGCTGTTACTATTCGCGTTACTCCGGGATTAAAATTACTTAATATGTTAATCCAGTGTCAACTTTACATCCTTACCAAATATCATCCAAATAAACTAAAGGTTCAGGTTGTTTAAGCAAGAAAAAGTAACAAATTTATACACGCACACACCCACAAACTTTCGCCTTTATAATATTAGTGGAAAGTAGGATTCAGGTTTTTTATTTTTACGTGAAATAAAGCTCACGCTTGACTACAACTTGTCTGATGTTAAGCAACGTTATAATCTACGATCTAGCGCGCTTGCCTAGAAGAAACCGGTTTACTGTCGACTTGAAGACCGACCAATTATATTGGTTATTCTTCTTCTTCTTCTTATCGAATGAGAGTGGCCAACTCTGGTGTCGAGAGTTTATCAAGCCGCTCAAGGGCTTCTGACGTGGCTTAACGACTGCCGTACTACACAAACAAGCCGGGACCTACAATTTAACGTGCCATCTAACTCACGAAAGCACCCAAAATGGAATGCCACTTTTTGGTCACCCATCCAAGGACTGATCGCGTCGACCTTTGCTTAACCTTGGTAATCGCAAGCGATTGCCTCCACGAGCTGAGCTACGAGCGCTACTTTCAGGTTATTGTATTGTACTTTGTATAGGTAGCTTTTTTTACTTTTATCTATCTTCTCCAGATCAGAGCGGCCTCAATAGCATCGCGAGCGCCCCCGTCTCCAGTGCGGGATGAGATCCTGCGAGTGTCCGCTGTCAAGTTAAAGGAGACCAACCGGATCAAGACAGAGACCGACTTGGTGAAGCAACAGCAACAGATACTGGCTGCACAGGATCCTGTATGTATTATTTTTATTTATTTTATCAGACGGGTATTTAATTTCTATATCACCTGAAGTGTTCAAGCAGTTTTGAGGTCAAAGGTATGGAACTGAGGCTACCATAATATGGATCTAGCTATGTCCATTTACATATATCATGTTGAAAACCTTGGATCCTGTCCAAGATTCGGAAGAAAATAATACATTATTACGTGTTTGGTGTCAGAATTATCTTTATGAGGGTAGTTCTAACCGAGCAACATAAATTGATTCACACCAAATTAAAGTGCAATATAAAGTCTCATTTTACTTCGTCCATAATATTTATTTTATCTGTTCGTATAACAAAAGCTAATCCCACTATCAATAATTTTCTTTAACTACACATAGGTACGAGTATGTAAAGTCGTTAAGCCAAAACACCATGAAGTCGGGCGGTATTAAAATAACTTACTGTTCATAAACATTTACTGACGTCCTTATTAATTCTTCCAGGAAACTATAGCAGCCGAGCAGTTCTACGGAGCAATTATAGAGAAAGTGGACTCAATCCTAGCACCAATAGGAGCGACGGAACAAGGCTGCAAAGAAAGGGCCATTTGTTCCATGTACGGGGATCCATTCAAACATGCTCCTTACAGCAATCTGGTCTCTAATGAGCTGAGCAAGTAAGTTCAAATTTGTGTCTATTACTTTTACTTATAGTCTTGGGTTATGATTTCGTTTGCGCGATTCAGAATGTGAGCTGTGATTGATAGATACGCTTAAGTTAGACAATGATTGACTGTGTCCTTATGATAGTGATAACAAGGAGATAGTAATATCTTCCAAATTTTGAATCCATTTGTACATTCTCCATACAGCATAGTGTTGAGTTAACGCGATTAAATAGTAGTGATTTGCTTGCTATGTTTCAAGATTTACTCGTAAAATCAATCTTACTCTCAAGGCCTTTCACAAACACCATAAAAAAAACAGAATGAACCATCATTGTGTAGCGGACCGAGCAACACATTATAATTTTTAGTTATGTTATTGTTTATGATACTAATCATTATGTATCTCTATTTACCAGAGACTCAAGCGAGTTAATACCAGCCGCTGACAGCAAGATGGCGCTGCGTTTCTACCGCTACGTACAAGCAGCTAGAGATGGTCAGGAACAGAAGGACTGTCTGTCTTCCTACCCGCAGTGTGAAGTTAATTATAATAGGAAATGATGATGATGTATGTATGAAGTTTAGTATGAACATTGATTTATATCTACAGACATTGAGAGTTTCAGACAAGTATTGTAACAGACAATTTCAAACAGAATACCTAAATTGTCTGTTTAAATAAATATCTCTTGTAGCTTACTATTAGGATGGTGACTTGATCGCCTTTTGATCAACTGCGCTAAAGGACTGTTGTTTGTCGGCCATTTTGTATTGAATCACAAGAAGGCCGCCATTCAAGATGGCGCTGCGTTTCTACCGCTACGTAGGTACAAGCAAATAATACATATTGTCAAGAACAGAAATACTATTTGCCTTCTTACTAATAGAAAATGATGTAGGTACTTTATCTGTAACACTGTGCTATTAAGTAAGTTTAATTGTATCGAAATACGATTGGAACAAACATTATGCACGCATTTTCTTTATGTATAATATATTGTATGTATTAATAATACATATATTATATTGTGTGTATATGTCATATATATAAATATGTAGTGTAAATGGGTCTGGTGGAAGGAAAAACAGTTAGATAAAAATATTCTTAAATTATTTTCATGCATTTACTTATTTTTAAGTATATAATGTAGTAAGATCTACTTTAATGTTATGTACATAGTATATAATACTTCTTTAAATTAGTAGTAATTAATAAAATAACTTATTTATGTATACTGTAGAAATTACTTTTACTTTTAGCTAATTTATTCGATGCAAATGACTATTTATTTATTTATCAATAAACTTTAAGTTAATTTATTGACAATGTTTACGAAATAACATAAATTATTTATTTTAGTAAAAAAATCAGTCACTAGGACGGTAGATTCCTTTGCTCAAAATAAAAGATTACTTATTTATTATGTTCTATTTTTTATAATTAACCATACCCATATTATTAGAAAATATAATAATATTAAGTAAGAATTACAGTCAAAAGTCACGACCACTTGGCACACCCATTAACCAACAAATTTAAACGAGTTTTTAGTACACTAGACTGAATATTTATTTGTTTTACTTGTATACCTGTTCATAGGAAATATCAAGGTTTTTTATCGGAAAGAGCTGCCGATGATGATGATTAGAATCACTATGTACAAACTTATTCATGAAATCAAAACCCAGTAAATGTTTTGTAAACACAATCGCTATTGACTTTATGTTTTGTGAACATTCGCGTGGAGAAAAGTTAAATGGCAATGAATTTCAGTTGCCATTTTGTAACTGCTGTAATATTATTGGTAAGTACATCAATTTATTTGAAATTTGTACATAATTATTTATTATGTTAGATCTACGGTTTTACTGAAAACCGAAGTAAGTAAGATACAAAAATACAAAATTATTATTTGCCTACACACTTTGTCACAAAATGTTTTGAATCCTCTGACCTCGTGGTAGCCGTTAGGTTGTGTTACGAGGCCAGAGTCATAGAGACAGTATATTTCTTATGTAAATTATAATTACGATAGATTGATGATGTACCTATACTTCAGATCGTAGAACCAAACAAAATCAAACAATTTGCCTCAGACAATTAAAGTACAATTTGAGAACGTCATCACTTATTTATTTCATTTTAGCTTAGAAAATAGCATGTAGAGTTGCTTAGCGATTTAAAAACCAAAATTGATGACTTACTTACATTACTCGGTATTACACTATTAATATTAACTTAGGTAAGCCTTTTTTAACCTGACGCCTGACGTCACACACTAAATTGAAGAAGAAGTGTATAAATTTCGTGTTTAAGTAGTATTAATTTTGTTTTAGAATAAGTTTTATATCATGTCAAGGCAAATAAAGGCTTTTTTTATTTTATTTTAGCCTTTTTTAATACATCTTCACATCTAATCAGCTGAACAGATTTAAATGAAATTATTTATTATTTTATTGAAATAGATTAACACATTGGATAATTGCACCTCAGATTAACACGACTAATGCCGCAAGTCACAAGTGCGTAATATTAGTAAAACATTTCTTTCTTATTGTAAGTCCCGGCTGTTTGTTATAATACGGCAGTCGTTAAGCCATGTCAAAGGCCCTTAGGGCGCGATAAACTCTCAACACCAAAGTTGGCCACTCTCATTCGATAGTAATGAATGAGTATACATTTCCTGCTAACCCTGAATACCAGACAGACTGACAGACAGTCCAATAACACCATTACCTAAATACCACCACATATTCCATAGTAAGTGGCGCCCTCATTGCTTAGTTAGGGGCGAAAGTCAATTGGAAACTAAAGGACGAAGGATGTAGGTGAAAGTTTTTAAGATATTCGGTCTATAAATAAACAGGCAGTCAATGCTTTAAACAATATTAGCTGGAAATGGTTAGCCCCTGGCATATTATTTTGTAGAAGGTTTTAAAATAGGTGTACCTACTTAGATATGACTTCTAGAAGACATTGATCAGATTTGTGTGTGTCTATTTTATTTCAGTGTGTGATGATTTCTTATTTTATTTCAAAGATTGAGAACTTGTTATTATTCTCCGTTATTTCTTGGCACAGTAATGTAAAATTTATACATTTTAGTACAAAAAAATAGCTATAAAAATGTTATTCTTTTCTTATTATTCGTAAACATAACCTTTTTATGTCTTAATTATTATTTTGTATATTTTCAGACAACATGGCCATCAATCATAGAAACATCTAGAATAAAAAAGTCAGTCGTAGAAAACTTCAACGTCCTTCTCGGCCTATCCAAACTGAATCCTTTAAAGAATTCGAAAGTATTCAAAAAGTTTTCTAAACGGGTGTTGCTGCCGAGTGCAAAGGAATCAAGCGTTGTGATGAATATTGATACAAATGAAAGCAGGATTAAAAATAACAACATACAAGTCAATGATAATTTGAAACGTGCATTGAATATCATTGTCCAAGATACAAATAACTACTTTGATAAAAATGAGAATGGAACTATTACATTCAATTCAATGGATATCAATTTTGATGAACTAGCGAAAGACCCACATTTATATATAGATGTATTGGAAAGTGAAAAGGAAATGGAATCCGTTAATACGCCTGACAGTATTGAAACAAATAATGCAATTCAAAGCACGGAAGTTCCTCCTATACATAACATTGTCAGTGAAAAGGATCTTACAAGGAATTTAAATAGGGTTTCTATTGACAATTTAAGGAAGAAATTTGGACCGTCTTCCAAAATGTCTAGCGTATATAAAGCTTATGAGTACCTTTATAAATTGAAGCCACAAAAGCTTACAGCGTCGTCTGAAGATAAAATTTTCATAGAGAGGAATGCTTTGAAACCTATTGTTATTTTTAGATAAATATTCATTTGTAATTAAGAACACTGCTTTAAATAGAACGAAAAATGAAGATATTTTTTACTTATTTTAATATCTATTTGGACCTTTCTTTCTTTTACTAGTGTACAAGGGTCAAGAATGTCTAGAATAATTTTATACAGCGGTAGTTCTACTTCTGTAATCTGTGGCGGTAGAA
This sequence comes from Macaria liturata, assembly GCA_964023185.1. Classification (NCBI taxonomy): domain Eukaryota; kingdom Metazoa; phylum Arthropoda; class Insecta; order Lepidoptera; family Geometridae; genus Macaria; species Macaria liturata. The sequence continues at coordinate 15,797,063 of OZ026806.1, forward strand.
GCCATTTACTACCATATTCACATATTCCGCATGCTTGTATTTTTAATTTTTAGGTATTTTTTGTAATGTATGATACCTAGAGGTAAAATAAAAAACTCACGGTTAAAATTTCAATCTTAATTTATATGTTTTATTTACAGCGTAACAATAAATAGTTTAATAAATAAATAAATTAGTCAGAGGTCCGTCGTATCTTTAAATCTATCATCATCAGTTTAGATCTGGCCGTTGTAGGCGAGGTCGTGGGAGTCTTCGTAAGATCTGGCCTGGTAAGGTCCGCTGTGGCTGTCCCAGACTGGGGCGTGGTGGTCCACATGGTGCTCCACGTGGTGCTGGGGATAGTGGATGACTTCGTAGTTCACGACCTTGGGCTTCGTGAATTTGAAGATTACCATGGCACCTGGAAAGAAGAGAGCATTCAGTGGTGGGTTCTAGATTTCAAATATTAATTCAAATATGTTTATTTGTCATAACTTAGCCTACTTACATATGGTAAGATAAAATTTCTACACAGCATTGTTTTGGTAAGATGATTTTTGGTCTTCACGTAGATAACGGATTTCAAGATTATATATTATTGATTGATTTTAATGCTCTTGTTGCTAATTTCTGTTGTCTGTATTATTTTCATGCAGCACTACTATGATCCAGTAACTGTCTTGCAGAATTCATTCATTTTCTTGGTCAGAGAAACCGTGATGAACTTTAAGTGACCTCGGAAACTTTTTCAGTAAAATAGAGCCTAAAATAATGACTATGAAGTCTCTTACCAGAAAGCACCAGCGAGATGAGTCCAAGAGTCAGGGCCTTCCAGGTCTTCAGAGCGATCATGGCGAGAGCGAGCGGTACCAGCACTGAAGCCTTGAACTTCAGACCCAGCAGGAAGGGCAGGATTACCTTCTTGATGAAACCGTGCTCTGGAAAATATAAAAAGTATTAATAAAGGTTCTTTTTCTGTGACTAGTTGACTATTTGTGGTATCTAGTCTTCTTTTTAAGTTTTGATCAGGCACAATGACTGCGTTAACCTTAAATAGTAAAACAATTTTTTTTTATGTATTTGTTTTAAGGAATTCAGTTGTTTTATGTAAGGGTGTCATGTTTATAAAAGAGCCCATAGGACTTTGGTGTATTTGTCCATATATGTAAGAAATAATTTGTCCAATAGGATTCCAAACATGCATAGATACTGTTATCATTGCAGACAATAACTCAGAACTTGATTATCAAAGGTTAACAAAAACGAGGTTATGCTCAAGAGTGAACTTTTTCCATGTAAAATAAGCAAAAAAAAAATCACTAACTGCTCTTGATCCTCAAAGGCTTAGGGAGCTTGATCTTCTTCTTCCTTCCCTCGAAGGTAGACACTTCATCTTCTCCATCCAGAGGCATCTCCAGCTCAGAAGGAAGGTCAGCCAGCAGCGACCTTGGCACATATTCAGAGGCAGCACTTCTCGAAATCTCTTCAGGCACTTTCACTTTCAGCGTATGAGTTTGAAGAAAACCATCTACTTTGTCGAACAGAGCCAGAGTGGGGTCCTTAGCCATTCTTGGGTCGACTTCAGCATCTTCCAATATCGCCGTCCTGACAATCGACAAATCATCAGTGATCTTGATCTCGTCATTGTTAGCCACTTGGGAAATCCACTGCAGGGTCCTGGGTTTGACGCACTCCACCGAATATTGGCTCAAGCAATCATCGTATATGTTCTTGACTAGGTTGGATGCTGAGTAGGCATTGGCGAATGCCGCTAGCGATAGAAGCACTATTAATTTAGCCATGTTGCACTTATTGTCACTGGTCTTTGACGGCAGAGGCGACTGACTGCCGTCTGGTGAACTATCACAATGTATGCTAAGGAAGTTCAGGGCTTGGTTTATATACGAGCATTAATACGTGAGGTGTTATCGCAATGCGGTGGCTATCTTGGGCGATACCATGTGCGTCGGCGGTACATTTTAATTGTGTGAGAGACATTGTATTGGAAAACTGTCACTTTGATGCGTAAGGTGTGAAGGCTTTTGGTTTAATTAGTGGTTTGATTGGTTTTCTAGTGCCATTAGATTACTACTGACAGACATAAAAGAAGAAGAAAAAATTTTCCCTCTCTTCCAACTCTGACAATATTACATAAAATTCTCTGAAATTCTTTAGTCTTCTAACCTAAACCCTAAAAATAGGCCTTTAGTGCTTGATCCCACTGATCAAATTATTCAATTGAAAATTAGCCGTCACAAGCCACGTCGTGGCTAACTTAAGAAAATATAAAATAAATATTGCATTGACTGGAAAAAATGTGATACTACTTAGTCTTCATATGAAACCCTAATATATTTCGAACATAATTGAAAAACTTGATACTTGATGTTAGTTTAGTTAGACCTTAGACTTTTAGAACATGACAGTAATTCTAAAGTGCTTTGAAACCACTTATTCCACTTATTAGATCTTATATAGGAGTGTAAATCTGATTATGTAATTGAGTTTTCAATGTACTCTTAGTATACTAGCCTTAGTATGTTTTATGTAAATAATCAAATTGATCTTAGTCAACAGAATACAGAGTCTAAGACCTTGCTTCGCTTGACCTTTCGTGTACTTACATAATTTTTTAGTGCTTAATATTATCCTGGGCGCCTACCACGATTATATCTGCCCAAGAGAACTACCCTTACGAATTAATTCTGCGGGGGAGTCACGACACTCAGTCATGAGCAAATACGACTCAAGGGAGAAGATATAGCCAGCCTGATGTTAAACACCAATGTATGCAGTTAAAAATATAGCGTGCAACCTAGTCAGCCAATACTCAAATAGTAAATTTATCACATTCATGCCGTGCTATGTGCATGTAGTGTTTTTTTAAAAATCCGAGCCATTTTAGGTGCAGCTATACTTAATAGAACTGGCTTCGTAAAGCAATCGTAGGAACTTGAACTTGAGCTCCAGTCTTTCTGGTGGCCTGCCTAGTCGTTAAGTGAAAAAATGTTCACTCATCCGTAATGTAAGACATCTCTTGCTGAGAAGAAACAGCTTAATTTTACCCTTGGCTTACCAAATCCAAATTACCATACCCACGTGTCCTTACAACTGCATTACGCTATGTTTACGTAGACAATCAGTTTTACAATGGCCATTATATAAAAGAAAGTGAGACGAAATAATCAGATCAACAGTTGCGTGCCCATTCCTTACGTAAGGCGCATTTCTTATATTGAGCATTCTACTCATATGTTCTTGATAGGGTGACCAGGTATTGAGGAAAAACTAGAGACATTTATTTGCGATGGTAATGAGATATTTTTATTTTATTTTAATACTAGTTATGTGGTTGTATAGGTGTACGTGCTTTATAAAATACTAGTGGGTACTCGCGGCTTCGCTCGCATTAAGAAGTAATACTTGCATCCCCTATGTCACCCCTTTAAAAGCGGCATTTCCAAAAATCTTTTTTTAGCGGATACCTACGTCGTAACATATACTTCATTTCAAAATTTCATCCCAAACCGTCCAGTGGTTTGGGCTGTGCGTTGATAGATCACTATATCAGTCAGTCAGTCACCTTTTAGTTTTATATATTCAGATGGTAATAAGATATGTATTTTATTTTATTTCAATACGGATATGTGTAAGTGCTTTATGAAATATAAGTTACATAGCAGATAACAAATATTCACCAACTGTAATAGTTTATGCACAAAAGTATTGTTATATTGAAAATATTGTTAGGAATTGTAGGAACGTGTTCTGCTATCAATTCTAAGTATCCCCAATCATTTTTTTAAATATCTGCAATAAGTATTGACCCTCTTCAGTTTTATTATATGTATAGATTGAAAAATTGAAATATCCTCCAGCCCACCTCAAGTTTGGTCACAGCACTCTAAGTGAAAGATGTACGCACAAACGGATGCCGGTACGTGTGTTAGTTACCAATATATACTGACCATCCGCCTGTCAGCTGGCAGGTGACGTCATACGAACAATCATCATTATCAGCCACTGTCCTGTATGTTTCTGGAAGGGAGCACATAGTTCACTATGAATAATTGTGGATAACGGTGGCTGAAGCGCCTTCTTAGCATTGAGACGCGCCCTGTTCGATTCCGGGTCCTACGCCAATGTAGTACCTATTGTATGTCTAGTTATGTGTGAATTTGCACTTGCAGTAAACATCGTGTCCAAATTGTCGCGCTTGAGAATCTCTTGAGTCGTATTTCCTCATGACTGAGGGTCGTGACTCCCCCGCAGAATTAATTCGTTAGGGGAGTTTCCTTGGCAGATACATCGTGGTGGGCACCCAGGTCCTTCTACGGAAGACACATGTCCTCAGATATTGTGGTCCTCAAACATGTCGGTTTCCTCACGATGTTTTCCTTCAATGTTAATCGAGTGCAAATCCACATATTACTTGAAAATACAAGTTATTGGTGTAGGGCCGGTTTCGAATCAGGGTGCGTCTGGATGAAAAGATAGTCGTCCCATTGTTTCGTATGTGTCATATTTTGTACAATGAACTCAGTAGCAAGGAAAGTACTAAACTAGATATATTTCATCAGAACTAAATTCAAAAACCTACTTAATAAATGTAATATTACCGCTTATAGTGACGTTCTCTATAAACTTTAAGACAATTATTACATTATATTGTAAAGAAAGTTGTACACAATAGTTAGACATACAAATTTAAAATTGTTTCACATATAAGGTCAAGTTTGTATTTTATTATGCGTTTTAGTTTGTAAGTTGTTTTTGTGTCTGTAAATAAATAACAATCATAAAATCCAAGAATACGTTTGCGTCTTGCGTGGACCTTGGTGTCCTCATCGATTTACTTGCCCGAGACAGAAAACAGAGTACAACCCACGAGAACTTTATTAATTAGGAAATTCTCTGCAAGAGTCACGACCCTCATTAATTAGGAAAGCGACCCGAGGAGAAGGATGATATATTAAAATTAAATATTTTAAATTTAGTGTTAGTTCTTCCATATCAGTAACAGTTACCGTAAACTACACTAAGTTATTCAGACAAGCTTTAAACGTAGCTAAGAGATTATAAATCAGTATTAATGAACAATATGTATGCGTACTAGATTTCTAGACACATGTCGTGTGCAATGCCTAATGCACCAGTGAAGTCTAGGTCTTACTTTCTGATAATTTATCTGTGTTCAAAACCTTGACTTTGAACTTTTGTTGAATTTATTTATCAATACACTGGACCACTAGCATCACCTAAAATGGCATCTGCACAAACTACACTGTGATGAAATGAGTTAAATGACAAAAATAAAATAAAAAACTTAATGGCAAAAATAAAATAAAAATCGCACATTAGCTGGAATCGTATTCGTACGAGTATATAGTCATCGTGATATTTGGTACAGTTATAGTATAGTCTTGAGAGTTACATAGGCTATCCCGGAACAACTCGAATAAAGCTGTGACCATAGAGAGACTAGACACTAAAAGTGTTTTGCGGGTCTCATATTTTATGTAAAAAGTGTCTTGGTCTAGCAATTTTTTCGGTAAATAATAATAACTTCCTCCTGATTACCTTTATGTTAATTATGTTCTTTTTATGGTGTACAATAAAGTATATTTGATTGATTGAACTTTTGAACCATTACGCAGTGAGATGGAACTATCAATCTGCCATCTTAAAAAGGTAGTGGATATAGTACCTAGTCGTTAGTACATACTTTACCTTAGCAACACTATCAAAAGTAACTCAATTATTATAGAGTGATGCCATATTTTTAACTAATTAGCTATTCTACAAGCGCATCCAGCGAAATCGGCCTACATAACTTACTATAACGTACGTATCCTAATCAACCGCGTACATATTTGATTTATGACGAAAACCTTTTAGTTATGAATGAAACTCTCTCTCTCTGTGAGTCGCATTTTTCTCATGACTGAGGGTCGTATCCCCCGCAAACATCTCGGTTTCCTCACGATGTTTTCCTTCACCGTTAAGTGAGTGCGAATCCACACATAACTTTTAAATACAAGTCATTGGTGTAGGGCCGGATTCAAACCAGGGTGCGTCTGTATGAAAAGCAGACACTGGAACCGCCGAGCCACACTCGCTTTTATGAATAAAACTAGTTTTACCCGGCATTGACTTGGTCACCCATCTAAGTCTAGATTTAAAATTTTGTTTGTCTCCTTTGCAGATATCCCAAATTTAACACAGGATTTTACAGCTTCATTACTATTTGAACTGAACAAGAAAATAATAATATAATGCATGTACAGAGTATAGGTAGGTATAGTATATTATCAGCATTATATTTTTTTTAAAGCGTTTTTGTTATTGTTGTATTTGTTTACTTCTTCCTGATTTATGCTGAATCTAAATAAATAAAACTTAAAGGTGACAGGCTGACTGACTGATATAGTGATCTATCAACGCACAGCCCAAACGGACGGATTGGGCTGAAATTTGGAATGAAGGTAGATGTTATGACGTAGGCATCCGCTAAGAAAGGATTTTTGGTAATGCCACTTTTAAAGGGGAGAAACAGGGGATGCAAGTTTTACTTCTTAATGCGAGTGAAGCCGCGAGCCCCCACTAGTAGTATATAAGGTCTCAAAAGTGACATGGGCTACAAACAAAACGGGTGGAGCCAAGGATCATTATTTTTGTCTATGGTTTGATCAATTTAGTCTTTATCAATAAACTTGTCTTAGACAGAAAAAATTCAACAGTCTACATACATTCAATAAACCGGCTAAAACTTCTAGAATACTGTTAATATTGTTACAAAACTGGCGGAACCAGCGCGCACGCACGCGCGGTAGGATGCCGAAAAATGGAACAAATTATCGAATAGGGCGTGTTGAAATTCATAATGAAGACCTACCTATACAATGAATATGCAATTGGTGCAGAAGTGACAGTAAACGTTTTATTACCTATTTATTTAAAGAACGTTTGCTGGTAAAATCGATAATTTTACAGCAAAATTTGTACATGATTGAAAACAGTAAGTATTTCCGGAATTACTTCACGTACGACAGTTATTGAGGAAATAACTTGTTGTTTGCTTAGTATGGGGCTAGATGGCGCTTACAACGGATGGCGGTAACAAGATTTTTTCTTCTTCTTTGCCGGGCAAGATTATTGAGTATACAGAGTTACTTATAACTAGCTGACAACCTTTTAAGGGCGGTTTTAATTTATCAAAACAACATCATTTATGAAAATTCACGTAAAAACAGCACTAAATTTATTTTTTCGTCCCCAGACAAAATTTATGTTTTCGTGAAATTCGCTAACTCTGTATTAACCCGATGAAGTAATTAGTAAGTTATTTTAATATTAAACTTTCGTGAAACATTTTATCAATATGTTAACATATTGAATTATTAAGTTAGTTCAATTTAAAAAAAATCGATACAAAAAAGCATTAGGTACGCGTTACGTTCCGATTATCCCTCCTGTACCTATTCTATTCTTTGCTGGAAAACAATGCTACCGAAGGGCAATTTTTATAAGCAACAAGTTTATAAATCAACTGCCAGCCGATGTCCTGTACAGTACATAACGCATCACTGTAACACAATCAAACTCTTTTGTGATAATTTTGTTAAGTGTAAGTAAAAAAAAACATTCCAAAAAGTGGTAGAAAGTATTGGTTGGGTGTTGTGAAAGTGCCTATCGAAATATTTGTCGCAACTGTTTTCTGTCCATTGCTCTTAAAAAGTTGTGTTGTAAGAAAAATTTAGTCTGAACGTTCATACAATGTGGGTAATCCGATTTTTCTCTATTCAAAAGAACAACGGTTCCTAATAACTTGTGTGTGTCGGATTTTTTGCTACAGCTATTTTTTTACATTAAAGTAAAAGATTAATATTCCCGGTCATTTTGCACAACGCCATCTACCTTCATAAGTATGAAGGTTTAGTGGAGTCAAGAGGACACAGGATAACTGCTTGAAGATCTTACATAATATGTAACCTTAACTCATGCGTTAGATACTTATCAAACGCATGTGTTAAGGTTACAATGTCCCGGAATATTTATTAATTATTTATTTGTTAAGGTTAGGTCAATACATATAATAAAGCTGAAGAGGGTAAAAAATCTGAACATAGAAGATATTAGAAATTTTTTTTAGGTATTCTTTAAATCCATAACAAAACAAGTTTCAACAATTTTTAGAATTTTTGTCTGTTTGTTTAAACGCCCATACCGCATAAGCGGCTGAACGGATCTTCATGATTTTTGGTATTTAGGTAGTATGAGGTCTTAAAAATGTCATAGGCTACTTTAAATCTCGCAATAATGCGAGCGAAGCCGCGGGCGTCCACTAGTAAACTAAATAAGTTCGTATATAAGAGGGCATCTCTGTTATCAGAGATTACAAACCGATTATCACGATACAAGATGAGTTAACGTGCCAGCTAGGACTTAATACAATGTTTTCTTTAAATTACTTTACTTCTGACTATGTGAGTCGTGTATCCTCATGACTGAGGGTCGTGACGTGACTCTCCCGCAGAATTCATTCGTTAGGAGAGTTATCTTGGCAGCTACATCGTGGTCTTCCACGGAAGACACATGTCCTCGGATATTGTGGTCCTCAAACATGTCGGTCTCTCACGATGTTTTCCTTCACCGTTAAGTGAGTGCATATCCACACATAACTTGAAAATACAAGTCATTGATGTAGGGCCGGATTTGAACCAGGTTGAGTCTGGATGAAAGCAGACACTGGTACCGCTGAACCACACTCGTTTTGTTTAAATTGTAACTAAATGTAATAATATTACAGTTATCACATAAATGAGAGGCAATGATCGTGCTCTTGCTCATATTGATTGCGCTGGCGGCGTTCTGGGCGTGGCGCCAGAGACAGCAGAACTCAACGGAACCACCCTCGCTGCCTGGCGCGTGGCCAATCCTTGGGCATGCGCCTTTACTCATTGGAGATAGCTGCTGTAAGTATAACTTAAAACAAGCAGTTATAATATGTATGTATGTGTTGTTATTTGTTATATCTCTATGTATTATAGGTTCCGAGATCCATTGAGGTACTCCGGATTCTTTCCCAGTTTCAGTTTTGAACTTTTGACTATACAAAAATATAACACTTGTAAGGGGTATTTCTGGCTCTCCCGGAACCATTGAGTCAGTATAGGCATCTTTGCTTGACTCATTGACATCTTTTTATAGGTTTCATTTCCCAGTGAAAACTTTGTGATTATGTGAATTATTTTGTTGGTTTAACATTTGTAGTTATTGCTTCAGATTGGTTAGCAGTGTTCAAGATAAAATTAAAGTATTTATCAGGTATTTTATTTTATTTTACAATGTGTAATAAATAGTTTTTTTTAAATATCGGTAGTCAAATTTTTTTGTACTTATATGTACCTACATACGTCTGCCCTTCCAGATCTATGGCGGTCCGTGAACGATCTCGCAGAGAAGAGCTACAACATCGGTGGTGTGGTCTCCGTACATATTGGACCAAGAACTGCTTATGGTAAGACCACATTAAACCTTTTACCCTTTTATACCTAGACAGCCATGCATTTTACCATCAGGACAGGACACTTGAAACGATATTTGAGCAAACGATACACATGTACATAAGTCTATTGTTCCTTACAGTGCACAATTATATCGATCATTGCTACTTGATGAGATTTGATACGTTAATTAAACAATATTATGAAAATAATTAGGATAACGAGGGTAGGTTTCCCAAAGGTGGTTTGAAGACTGTTAGAGTTGGCCACTCTCATACAAACTTACTTAAGTACTGATGTATTAGATTAATATATTTCTAATGTTTATTTCAGTGGTAACAGACCCTGACGATGCCCTGACAGTGGCCAACACATGTATGCAGAAGGACAAGTTCTATGATTTCGCCAAACCTTGGCTCGGTGAAGGACTAGTTACTGGAGATCGTAAGTTTTTATCATTTTTATTTTAAAATGTAGTATGGTCAAATGTTAACAAAATTAAACGAATAAAATATCTGTATAACTCAAACAAATAAAATCCTTAAAAGATTTATTTCTTGCCAATAAAATATCGGATATAGTTAGCAAAAAATTAGGGTGACAGCTAATAAAATTAGCATTGGAATTGCACGTATAGCTGCATATGTACAGTTAATTTATAAGTTCCTTACCACCATAAAAATGTAAGTATTTTCCTAAAGAATCTTTTCCAAGTAATACGTTTTATGTAGGGCAGTTACGACTCTTTGTAATAAGTAATATGGCTAAAGTAAAAAAGAAGATGAGGCCAGGTATCATTATCACCCTCGCCAATCCGTCATCTTCATCCTACGAAAATGGCTCAATATTACTTTGTTTTTCTTTTCCAGTATCAATATGGAAAGTCCACCGCAAGCTCCTCCAGCCAGCCTTCAGCCAGATAGTCTTAGACGGGTTCTTGGAGGTATTCAACAGTCAGTCCAGGAAACTGGTCCGTGACCTGGAGGTGGAAGTGGGGAGAGGAGAGTTCGACCACTGGACTTATACTCGGCATAATGCTTTGGAGACCATTTGCTGTAAGTCGGATAATTTTATTGTTTTATCCTTAAGGCATGGATTTTTAGGTCATCTGAAGTGACGCCAGGAATTTGTGGTCAAACGATGCAAATTTTATTAATCTATTCTGTTTGAGTACCTATATGCATACTCCCATTAAACCACACCTTATTAGGCAAGTTGGACCGATCGTTACCTTTTAAAAAATATAAATTTACTGAAAACTCCGCCAAGCAAAATATCCTGAAAACATCAACCTTGCAGGACCAGGTAGCTAAGATCCTCAAAAGTCGTGGAGTAAAAGTTGTTGAATACGATATAAGATTGATCAGATAATTCTGTACTATGGGTCTGCGTACAATCCAAGGAAGATTCCTTTAAGAGATCCGCGACGATTGCTGGCTTTTATTTTACTGTGAAATTTAAGAGTTGTATTCTCCCTTCCAGTGACAGCCTTAGGAGTAGACTTTTCCGACCAGAACCTGAACAGCCGCTACGTGGAAGCAGCCGAGGTGATATTCTACACGATGGTGGATCGCTTCCAGAAGTTCTGGCTTCATCACCCCTTTACGTTTAGGTTTAGTGGAGTCAAGAGGACACAGGATAACTGCTTGAAGATCTTACATAATATGTCTGAAACGGTAAGATTTGGTTTTAATACAGAGGATTACTGGTAACTAACACAAAACCTTTTGAGGGTATTTTTAGTACGACAAAAGCCACAAATTTTAGTTTGCAACCCTGTGAAAATCCAAGAAAAAAGATTTAGCTTTCAAAAAAGTGCAACAAAACGGAACTTATTACATATGGGTCCCATTTTGTTAACAAGAAAGATCAGATCATAATGTGGAACATATTAATAGTACTTCTAAATAAAAGGTGACTGACTGACTGACTGACTGATATAGTGATCTATCAACGCACTGCGCAAACCACTGGACGGATCGGGCTGAAATTTGGCATGCAGGTAGATGTTATGACGTAGGCATACGCTAATAAAGGATTTTCGGAAACGCCGCTTTTAAAGGGGTGAAATAGGGGATGTAAGTTTTACTTTTTACCACATCCATTGCTTCCAGGCATGGTTATTATTTTATATTGAAAGGAATGATTTGTTTTTTAAAAGCTTATGTAATTTTTTACAGGTGCTGCAAAGAAGAAAGTCTGAGATGAAATCCAAAATACGCAATGATGTAAACAACAATGAAAAAACACCAGGTAAAATAAGATATTTCCTACTCATTAGTGGATGACAGCTACTTTACCCGCGTATTTTTGGTATAAACAGTAGGTTTTGTCACTCTCGGGACCCTATACTATCCATTGAGCTAGGATTATACAGAGACACAATCTCAAACTAAAAAGCGCAGGAAAGTGTCCGAACGCTATCATCGTCAGCGAGCGCAACCAAAAGGATTATTGTCTCTTTCGCTCTTACATATTTTAAGAACGTACAAAAGAGATAGGTAATCCAAAAGTCTGATCAACGAGTAGCGCGGGCAAAGTTTTGGCTCGGACATTTTTTTCGAGCGTTTGTGACTCTTTATAATCCTAGCTCAATGATACTACCTATCCTACCAAATTCCTCATGTTCCTTCGCTGTAATGATAGTGAATGAAAAAGAGACCTAAGAGTCTAATTTGCATTTGACCGGTAAAATTATGTACAAGTAACCACGAAAACTGTAAAAAATAGTACCTAAACAAGAAAAGCTGCTTAAAATATCGATCTGTATTCTCAAGGTAACAGTTGTTTTGAACATTTTGAACTATCAATGTACATACCAAATAGGTACATTCATCACAAGTTGTGGAAAACCATCTAAGAATCTAAATGTTCTTATTAGTGTACCTACCTAATTAATACGTCATTCACGTGATGTTCAACAAATGTTTATAAATACAAATCACGCACACCTAGAATAATTGAAATAACAAACAATGGTTTGCAATTCAGAAAAATCCTTTTTATGAAGGTTTTAGCTATATTGTCTCAAGCCAATGAATTCTGCATAAAATAACTATTTTTTAAAGTTTTGGATAGCCGTAGTAATAAAGTTAATATAGTTGGCATTGTACACTTTTCATCAATTTTCATCCTTTTTATCTAGCCATGAAAGCATGTAGTTATATCACATTATATCACAATAATACTTATTATAAAGATAAAACTTACGAGTGTATGTTTGTTCCTTGTTCACAATGATTAAGTTCAAATGGATAAACCACAGATTTGCATTAAATTTAGTATGAAAATAGACTAGACTTAGTAATAAAAGATCTTTCAGATTCATCAGATCAGATTTTTATATCGAACTAACGTCTAAAATCTGATCTGATACCTATGAAACCACACGAGAACCACTAGTAAAAGCCGATTCATTTATTATTTCCTAAACAACTAACACAATCCAATTTACTTTCCAGGAAGCAAAATCAAGTTCAAGCCCTTCCTGGATCTCCTTCTAGAACTGTCTATGGAACATGGGGTATTCACAGACAGAGAGATCAGGGACCATGTAGACACTATGATAGTTGGAGGTCACGACACTTCGGCTAATGTGTTGATGTTTACTCTACTGCTTTTGGGAGCGAACCCTGAAGTTCAGGAGAAGGTTTTTGCAGAGTAAGTATTGAAAAGTAGCTGATGATATATGATATGACGAATAGCTCATTAAGATATTCCAATTTAATATAATTAAATATTGTAAGAACTCAATGGTCCTTATACAAAAAAATTAGATACCTTGATAGTTAGAGGCCATGATCCTTCGGAAAATTGATTTACTAATTATGCAATCGTTATTGGGAAAAAAAAATGAATAAATATGACCAATCCAATCCAAGACCTTGACCTATTACCATTGAGTTATAAAAATATATTCAATCGTTATTAAATTCCTACACAGACAAAAACTACCAGTTACGAGTAAAACTCGCAACCAAATATTAATTAAGTTACCTTGCAAGAGTAAAAAAATGCTTGCCGCAACTAATTTTACATCTAATTTATCAAAGAATAATCTAGAAATCACGCACATTAACACAGTTTAGCAATTACTTGTAATTTCCTCTAGTTTATGGCCACTTTCTTCATGCATCCGACACCCTTGAGTGAATTGATCGTGTTTGGCAACTGGTCTTCCGATTTGTGTATCAATAAGTCGATTATTCAGTTGTGTTTGCAATTATATGATGTTTCCGGCTTTCGTAGGGTGTTCAAGGTTATTGGAATTAAAGTGTAAAGTATTGGATAAACTTGTGGAAGTTACTTTTGAAATTGCTGGAGAAAAGGCTTATGCTTAGTAGTGGTTGAATACCTGAGTTGGAAACAGACTGATAATTTTGAAAACCATAGTTTTTTTTTTTTTTTTCACATTATATAGGCTTACGTTTGACTATAGCCTGCCTGATGTTAAGCACCACTATAGTCTAAGATGTAGCACGCTTGCCTAGAAGAAACCTATTTACTCTAATTGTTCTATCTATTAATCTTATTATCTTATAATTATCTATTAATCTAATTAAATTGTTGACAAAATAAAAATAAAAACTCATTCATCAATCCTCATTTGGTACCACCTGATAGAACATAAGTCTTAGGTGGAACATACCTTACATATAAATGTATGTACTCGATTGAATTGGGACCATATTAATGGTCCCAATTGCATACCCTGGCATTAGCCTCTTCCAAAATGTTTTACTACAACCCGCCTTAAGATTTGATATCTATTTAATGTCACTAGAAAATCTAAAATTAATCATTTCATTTCGTTTAGTTTCAATAAAATTTTGATTTTACGATCTTCTAGACTAGAAGAAGTATTCGAGGGTCCAGACCGTGACGTGGAGAAGTCTGACCTGGTGAAGCTGGTATACCTGGAGGCAGTGCTGAAGGAGAGCATGCGGCTGCACAGCATCGTGCCCGTCACCGCCAGGTGGCTGGATAGGGATGTGAAACTTAGTGAGTATCCATTTTCCTCCTAGCGTCGTGTTCCTCATTACTGGGAGTCTTGACTCCCTGCCGGTTTTACTTTTCTCGGGCAAATACTAGGTGTTGTTAATCCCCAAAAAGATAAGAATAAGGGTAATTAAAGTTTTTTATATCCGAAAACCAGTTGATAAAATTATCCGTCCGTGACAAAGTAGCTCCGACGGTATCATATTAAGTGAAGGTACAAATATCAATATTAAATAGTTAGTAGTAGTAGGTAACACATCAGTGGTCTTTGAAGTACCGACGCTGAGTATCCAGAACTAATTTATTGATCCCACCAAAAACATTCTGTAATAAACTAGCCAAGTCTCGATGGAGCTGCTTGTTTATCTCTAAAAAGTAATGAAATCTAGACAAGGTCGTGCCAAGTCTAGGTTCGTTACTGCGATTTCTTTATTATTATAGTTAATGTTATATTACATTAATACATATTTTAAAAACCTGATATCAAAATTTTTCGTTGCTATAATCATTAGAGATACCTTGAAATTAGCACGAAAAATTTAAACACTACACTTCATCAGTCCCATAAAAAATTTGCCTGCCACATGCACAGGCACTGAGCCTTACTACTCAAATTTTTAAATCAAATATGTGTTACTTTTCAGAAAACTGCACCCTCTCGTCAGGCCGGACCTGCTTCATCTTCGTATTCGGCATCCACAGACACCCAGTGTGGGGTCTCGACGCAGACGAGTTCAAACCAGATCGGTGGTTAGATGCCTCTACCCTGCCAGATAGCCCTAACGCCTTTGCAGCCTTTATGACTGGTAGAAGAATGTGTATAGGTACATACAATTGTTGTAATTTTCTTATTTTGACTAAAGTTACTTGCCTGGGTGTCACTTCATGCAACCTGCAGTAAATGCCTGACTGTCAAATGTAAGAAACATATACTTTACACAAAGCAAAGGGGTCCTAAGAACCCTTGAATATTGAAGACCCTAACGCCTTTGCAGCGTTTATGACGGGTAGAAGAATGTGTATAGGTATGAAAATCTTTATACGTCTTTGCCAGATAGGCACATATGTAAAAGCAACAAGCACTGTGTTTAACGAATTCGGTAATTTTTACGGAACAAACAAGATCAAGTGAAATATACTAATAACATCCATCAACCATTTTAAATTGGTTTAATATTCCTAAGAACCCTTGGATGTTAAAGACTATTGTACAGAGCGTTAGCTTTGGTACAAAAACGTTATTTTTTTAATAATATGTTATAATTAATAAACATAGCTTATTTAGATTAACTAGATAGAAATGACCAAGGATTTTCATCCCTATCTTTATATTATTTCGATGGAAATGACACGCACAAAAAAAATGATGCTGTTACTAAAACTTCTTTTTATCTCTTTCAGGAAAGAACTACGCGTTCATGTCAATGAAGACGACGCTCGCACATCTACTTAGAAGATATCGCATCAAGGGAGATGATTCCAAGCTAGTTCTGAAACTCGATGTAATGCTCAAACCAGCGTCGGGTTACTATATTAGTATTGAAGAAAGGAAATAAATTAGTTTTAAAATAATATTGGAATTAGATGAAGTCAGCCATGTCAGGCTTCACAGCCTGACATGGCTCACGAAAACCTCGAGTAAAAACATCAGAGTTTGTCACTTTCATACGAAAAGAAAAATAAAAAGATTGGATCCTTTTATCATCAAACATATTAGGTTATAAAAAGAAAAATAACTCTTTGGCAAAACTCAATTGAAGATAATACTTACATCAAAGTCGTTATAGAAGTAGTCTATTTCTCAGGACCTATTATTACCTATATCACAATTAGAATGATTCGTCGCTTCGTTGCGACAAAATTAAATACAATGAACTTACTTTCGCATTTATGAATGATAATCTATCTTTACATAATAATTAAGCTGAACAGGGTGAAAAATCTGAACATAGAAGATATTAAAATTAAATGTTTTGAAATACTAAAATTTGATAGTAGAACACGTTTCAACAATTTATAGAAATTTTGTATGTTTGTCTGTATAGTTAAACGCTCATAAAATGAAAATAAAGATAATTAATATAAAAAACACACCAATATAGTGGATATTGGTAAATAAATAGGTCAAGAACTAAAGCATAAATTTAAATCTAAAAATAAAAAAATAATCATAACGCCAAAACGGCTGAACAGATCATCATGTTTTTTTTACATGTAAGTAGTATGAATTCTTAGAAGTATCATAGGCTACTTTTTGTCCTGAAGTAATGCGAAGCTGCGTGCGTCCACTAGTATAATATAAATATTTACAAAATTATGAGAGCAGTTATGTTGTATACGAGTATGTTAATTCGGAGAATTCAAGCTTCTTCGATCCATATCCTCATCCTAAATAGATTTAGCTTTTTTAGCGTTAAAGAGAATAATATACATTTGTACATAAAGTCACGTATGTACGAAAGAAACGTTGATTTTGTATAATATATACCTACCAAAAATTTGAGTCTTTATTTATTTACAAATGTTACATATCTTTAAAAAATGACTTGTTACAATAAAAATAACATGTTGAATAAACTAATGAATCTACGATACAATAATAAATCATTAATGGATGTTTTCTAACTGAAGTGTACTTATATTTTTTTAATAACAATTAAACCTTTATTTTAATAGGTAAGACGTTTTTTTGCATTATAACCTTCTAATATAACTCTCTTGAAATAATTAACTAGTGTTATATTATAATCGCGCGCGAAGTTGCCAGTCGCCGCACGTCTAAAATTCGCCTCCGCGTAGGTATTGCAATTACTCAAAAATCGAAAATAGCTCCAAAAAAATCAGAACCGACAACCAGTGCAGTATTGAAAGTGATTATATTGAGAAAAAATCACATGTTGTTGTTGTTTGTTCTATGTTGTTACTTTCATTAAGAATTACTGCGATTCAAGGTCTCCTGGTGAACCACAGTCCGCTACTCAAACCTAGTGTTAAAAATTAGTTATTATAAAGTGATCACGTGTTTTTTTTTTTACTTTAAACCAGCATAACTAACTAACATAATAAATAATTATATTAATATTTTGGGCACGTTGAGTCTTTGTTAAAATGTACGTAAGTTTATAAGTAATAACATTAAATATGTATATTGTTCAGTCCCATAGAGCATATTAATTAACAATACAACGTAGTTATTATTAAAACCACATTTTTTTAAATAATTTACTTAAATCAAATGTAAGTTATACTAAATTAATTTAACTGTTGTAGTTAGAAGTAGTATGTTTAGTTTTTCTTCTTTTGTTTTAAATATGTAAATAAAGATTAAACTTTTCTTTAAAAATAATATATTTAACTTTTGTTTCTTCCTTTGGTATTACATATATGTTTTTATTGATATTGGCAGATCCATTTTAAAAAAAAAGCTAAATTTAACGATGGTACTTAGCTAATTTAGTTTGAAACTCTCGACACTTGTGACACTCGACTCTACAGTTGGTCACTCTCATACGATAAGAAGATTGGATAACACAATGCGAATCTAGCTACTATTATTATAACTTCAACAGTTTGTTACAGTATAAACATATTTTTTGGTTTGGATGTAGGTACAATACTATTGTTTTTATAATTAGTACAAATAGGATACTGTGTTCCATGACAGGTGCCGCTGACGTTGGCCAGAAAGAAGTTCGTATGCGCCCCGAACGCTGGGCTGAGGGATTGTGACACAGTGGGAACCTCGAGGGCGACGAGGTAGAAGAAGGTCCAAGACCCGCTGGCGTCAGGATCTAGACCGGTTTCGGGGTGCCTGGCGAGAGGAAGCCTTCGACTGGGAGTGGGACAGTGTAGGTACATATGTTAAAAAAAAATGTACAAAATTTGTATGTTCATGAATGGTAGTTTTCATTAATCGTGTCGCGACTAGCCTGCGAATAAATTAACTAGGGATTTTTTCTTGTGTTTATAAATCGTGGTAAGCGCTGAGGAATAACACCATGCCTTAGATTTTTTGGTAAACATTTAGTTTTACGTATTTAATATCACGTTGTACAAACACGAACTTTGATCTCCGAGTTTGTTTTTGAAGAAATTGTTGTAAGTACTCTAGACTGGGTAGATATATAAAAGGAAACGTTTTCTTTAAGTTTTTAATAAGATACAGGTATCCATATAAAATACGTACATTTATTTGACTTTATAAAATACAAAAAAAACTAAGATTGAATCATAATCTCCTTAAAAATGTTTTTTGTATTGGTTTGTGTTTTAGTGTTTTTAGGTCTTTATTTATATTTACTAAAACTATCTCGTTTCAAAATAACTAATGTTGCTGTGTTTCCGAACGCATTACCTATTTTAGGAAATATAATGCACTTTCTTCGTTCCGGTAAGTTAGGTATAATTAAATTTATATAAATTTATGTGAAATACATATGCCTTGTTTTTTTAATGTATCATTATTAATTATATTAAGCTAATAACTAGTTAACAGTGATTAAAACAGAATAATAGTGATTTATTATTAAAATAATGTATCACTGTTAGTAATTCGTTTTTTTTTTTAGAATTTATGGAAAATAATGTTCAGTCAGAGGCAAGGTTTTTTATGCTCTCTCTTTCTTGTCAAATGTGTTATATACATTGATTTATATTGATATTTTCAGATCCATTTACTCAAATTATGAGTTTGGGAGACCATTCTTTAAAGAACGGTGGCATCGTCTCTGTATTTATTGGCCCTATGCCTGCTTATGGTAAGATTTATGTACTCATCAAATTACTTATAAATGTTTTCCTAATATATTTTATTTTATCGAGTGCTGGGTTTCACATTATTCTTGCCTGTATTGAGAAGGCCAGATCCCTTCTGCGTAAGCAAGCTAGTATTATTAATAAGTATATAGACGACTACTACAAAAGACTAGTACAAAAGCAGAAAAGGAATCTACTCAAAACTAAACCGCCTTCGAACATTACCTACATACCTATACAAATATTGTTATACACATAGCAAGTAAAACCGCACCGTAATTCAGTAAAACTTATAGCAAAGCGATGTGGGCGCCTGCGATACAAGTGTAAACTTAGTGCAGGGCTCACAAGAACACTAACAAACCTTCCTAGGTAAAAAACCGTAACTCTATCTAAGTTTGTAAATATTAGTTTTTAAGGTTTTATATAATACTTTCAGTTAATAAATAATTTTGTATTTGTTATATAACTATGTAAATAACACTATAATCCAGTGAACTTCAAAACGATAGTGAATCGGTTCTTATCGGGTAAGCACGCTACATCTTACTATCAAGCAAACTATGGCCAAGTGCAAACCCGTTCTAGTTAAAAAAAATGGCATCTCCACATGTAGCAACTGTTCTAGAACATTCACCGCTATAATAGGATATATTAGTCATGCGAGGACGCATCAGTAACTTTCCTGTAGGAAATACGTCTGAAATCGGCTTGGAAAGCATCATCATCATCATCAGCACTAGTACTTAACTAACAGAATCTAAATTAAAAAAGTTTTTTTTTAAATATAAAGTGAAAACTGGCTGTAATATTTAATGAAACGTGAGGTTATCAAGCGTAAAATAAAATACAATTATTTTTTCAGTAATATCGGATCCAGTTTATGCCACAACAGTATTGAGTACTTGCTTGGAGAAGAGCTTTCTCTACAAACTCATAAACCCTTTGTTTGGAGATACGTTAGTGTCAGCTAAAGGTACGTAAAACTGGTATATTTTTAATATAATATTAAGAGATAAAATCATAAATAACATGAATAGCCAGATATATCATTCCACTAATATTATAAAGAAAGTTTGTATGCGTGTGTGTGTGTATGTTTATAATAAGTAAGCGAGTGTGACTCAGCGGCACCAACGTCTGCTTTTCATCCAGACGCACCCTGGTTCGAATCTGGCCCTACACCAATGACTTGTATTTTCAAGTTAAGTGTGGATTTGCACTCGCTTAACGGTGAAGGAAAACTTTGTGAGGAAACCGACATGTTTGTGGACCACAATGTCCGAGGACATGTGTCTTCCGTGGAAGGCCCTGGGCGCCCACCACGATGTATCTGCCCAAGAGTACTCCCAGAACGAATTAATTCTGCGGGGGGGTTCACGACCCTCAGTCATGAGGAAATACGACTCAAGAGAGAGACAGAGATAGAGAGAGAAAGAGTATGTTTATTACTGCTTCAGTTGCACAAATTGCGGACTCAATCTCACATGGCCTATAATGCCAAAGAAAAGCTTGTCGGGTGATTTCATGATAAGAGCAATCTTAGTTAAATAAAAAAAAAATACGTTTACTGCCACAACTTTTATGATTTACACAGAGTGAGCTTAAAAATCGAACCGTTTAAATTGCCAAGTATAAGATTAATATAACCTTTTTCAATCATTTTCAGGATCAGTATGGAAGCATAACAGGAAAATCATAGACAATGCTTTCAGGACCCAAGTAATATACAGTTATTTGGAATTATTTAATAATCAAGCTTTAAAACTAGTTCAAAGGCTGGATAAAAAAACTTGTAAAGAATATGTTGATATAGCAGACGATATTACCAAAATCATTCTGGAAACCTCTTGTCGTGAGCAAATGTTGATTTAAATTTAATTTTACCTTTGTACCTACTTATATGAATAATATTTCCATAATGTCAAGTTATAGTAGGTAATAATAAGCAAAATACATAATTTTAAAACTATGCATTCTATGTAATAATCAATTAATAAATTCTTCCATTTAATGATTAAATGGCAACATTTAAATTAATTTAGTTGTAAGTTTGATTATCTTAGTATTTGAGCTACAAATTTTGTAAATAGATATATTTAACTATATTGAACTTAAATCTACTTATTTACGAAATTTGTAGTTTGTGTGGTCGATTATCTACAATCTATGGTTTATGATAATCGACCTACAATATCTGTATTATTATTGCTTAAGCACAGAATACAGAGTAGGTACAAACTTTGCGTAAATCCATTGTAAAAAAAAACTCTGAAGAAGTTTTTCTCTCTTCTGCAGAGTTTCATTTTTATTTTTTCTTCTAGAAACAACGATGGGTTTCCTACCAAACAATGAAAAATACGTCAATGATGAATATGTTGCAGCTCTACATAAATTATTTATAATAACATTTCATAGATTCCAAAGAATATGGTTGTTTTTTGATGTTATATTCCACTTCACTAAAGCAAAACGGGATATGGATAAGGCTTTAGCTTGTATCACGAAATTATCGTCGAAGGTATTTTTATTATATATTTAAATAATTCATAAAGTAAATAATTAAAAGTTAATAAATAAGTATTATCTTTATTATTAATTATGAATTATTTTAATTAATTAAATTATTATTAATGTTATTTTATGATATTTTTCAGATGGTTTCATTACGCAAATTAGAATATTATGAACGTATTCGATGCAATAATACACAGAAAGGTACGTTCATATGAAGGCTCTACGTCTATTGTCGACAGATTTGGTAATAAGTTAAGATAATCACGACGGACAGGAATAAATAATAATAAAATAATAATAAATATTCCGGGACATTGAACACAGCGCCATCTAACCCCACACTAAGCAAACGCTTGTGTCGTGGGTACTAGATAACGGATATAATACTTATATACTTTTCTTTTATAAATGCATACTTATTATACATACAAACGACCAGACTCAACACAAGTAATTATAAATTTTTAAAGTACATAAATAAGTACTTGAATCAAACCTAAATCGCCATACTCTGCATGCCTTAACAAATAGCACCGAACATATCATATTATTTTACCCACTAGTGGGCGCCCGCGGCTTTACTCGCATTGTTTTAGGATAAACAAGTAGCCTACGACAATCCTATTAAGACCTCATACTACCACCAAACCAAAAACCATGATGATCAGTTCAGCCGTTTATGCGTTATGAACGTTATAAACAGACTAACAGGTAAACAGACAAAAATGCTAAAAACTGCTGAAACGTGTTCTGTTATGGATTTAAAGTAGGTATTAACCAAACTAAACGTTTTCTCAATTTATTATCATTTCAGAAAAACCATCATGTTTCCTAGACATCGTAATAGAAAACAGTACAACTGAAGAAGGCTGTATATATTCAGATACGCAGCTGAGATATTTAAGTGACAATATTTTGTTAGCTGCATTTGATACCACTGCTTGTGAATTACTGTTTACTTTGGTTTGTATTGGATCTGACGAAAAAGTGCAGGAGAAGATTTATCAGGAGTAAGTTTGTTAATATAAACGAGTGTTGCTCAGGGGTAACAGTGTCTGCTTTTCATCAGGTTCCCTTGTTCGAATCCGGCCCTAAACCAATGACTTGTATTTTCAAGTTATGTGTGGATTTGCACTCGCTTAACGGTGAAGGAAAACCTCGTGAGGAAACCGACATGTTTGAGGACCACAATATCTGAGGACATGATTGTGTCTTCCGTGGAAGGACCTGGGCGCCCAACACGATGTATTTGCCAAAGATAACTCTCCTAACGAATTAATTCTGCGGAGGAGTCACAACCCTCAGTCATGAGGAATTACGACTTAAGAGAGAAGTTTGTTATAAGTACTAGTGTTTTATACAAAAGGGGCAAACATGCTATATTATTTGTTTACAATAAATTTATCTTTATCTTATGCTAAGGCCGCCTAATGGAAGCAACCGTCGCCTATGGACAATAGATATAATATGGACTCTATTAGGCGAGGATGAATTCAAGGTATTCATACATATTAACATACGATTAAATTGTACTCGAAGTTCTGAATAGGCACCCAATTAGAAGAAGTATAAATTATTCTACAGTGAAAACCTACCTACATGGTTTTTTTTCAGGATACTAGAAGTATTAGGCGATGAAGAAAAAGTAAGGAAAGAACATTTGCCTAAATTAATCAACTTGGAAGCTGCCATCAAAGAAGCCTGTAGGTTGTACCCGGTTGGACCCATTGTTGGACGGAAATCTACGGAAGAAATCGTTTTAGGTAAGTTTCAAAAGATGCAAAATAGGCTTTCTTTTAACTACGCGTATAGCCTAAAATGTAAAGCATTATTATATAGTCTTAGATGATAACATTACTAATTTCCTTAGATTTGGTAACAGCTGGGGTGCTATTCTTAGAAAATACTGACACAATTTTCTTATTTGGCCCCAGGTCATACATAATACTGTAACAACTACATTTTGTTGGTTTGAGTTCTGATTTATTATTCTAATTATTATACAGAATATAAAAAGAAAATAAAGCAAATTTTAGTATGTTTGATGGAACAGCGCAAGATCATTATAACATTGCTTTCGTAGTTCTTGTGATTAGTATAAATACAAGTCCCCAGCCAATGAAGGCCATACATACAGGTCATACATAATACTGTAACAGCTACATTTTGTTGGTTTGAGTTCTGATTTATTATTCTAATTATTATACAGAATATAAAAAGAAAATAAAGCAAATTTTAGTATGTTTGATGGAACAGCGCAAGATCATTATAACATTGCCTTCGTAGTTCTTGTGATTAGTATAAATACAAGTCCCCAGCCAATGAAGGCGATTTTTCTTCAAATTTCAATAATTAATTCTTTAAACTTATTAATTCTCATTTATCTTACAGGAAACAACACATTTCCCGCCGGCACCGAATTTGGGGTCCATCTATGGTCCATCAACCGCAACCCCCATTACTGGGGAGCGGACGCGGCACGCTTCAACCCTGGCAGGTGGCTTCACTCACACACTCTGCCAACACACACTAACGCGTTTGGAAGCTTCTCATTTGGAAGGAGGAACTGTATTGGTATAACCATTTCTTTTAAATTAGCTTACCTATTTCCATCATGATATTTCTTAGTTGATACCTAAGGATCAATTAATCATTAATGCGCGAATGAATCCACAAAAAAAATATAAGAAATGATTGTTGATTATTTACCTACATTCAACTGAAACCTTTTTCCAAGTCATTAAACTATCTAATAGGTACTAGCTTCGTTATGCGAGTAACAGTGTTTTTCAGTTCCATAGTTAAGTTCAAATTAGGAACGATCTTTCATTCTATTAATTTTAGGTTTATGTTTTTTTTTAACTATAACAAGTTTGCACTTGACGAAAGTTCACGTTAGTTTTTTTATGATTGTGTGATGTATAACATGTGTGTGATGTTCAGTTTCGTTTTTTTATGTTACTGATATCTAACTACAGCTTAACATTTTCTCCATTTATCCAGGGAAGCAATACGCCATGACGCTGATGAAGACGATCCTGGTACCCATCCTGAGGAAGTTCCACATCAGAGCTGACCACAAAAACATGACCTTCGACTGTTACATCATGCTCAAAGCCAAGTCTGGACACCTGGTCAAACTAAACTTACGATAAAAATATTAAGTACTAGTAGTTTTTGTACTATTAAAACTTTTAAAACATAACATGACACTAAATATGTACACTTGTACAAAGTTTACAAGAAAAATAATTAATAACTTTACTTAAGTATACGAAATAAATAACTTTATACTTTAGAAATAACTGGTTTAACCTAACTAAGAGTTCAGAAATGATAGTCTTTTGTATACTTTAACTATATACGGTTTTTTTTTCAATTCAATATAACTTTATAATTTAATAATTATCATAACCGACCAAGATCGTACATAAAATTGACATTAGAAAGTTCATCTTTATATAACTTAATTGCACACCTAATATAAATAAACAAAACAAAAGGACCCAAACTATAAATATATGTAAAAGTGGGCGGCCTTATCACCTTAAGTGATCTCTTCCAGGCTTCTTATTTATTCAGTGGATTATGAAATTCTTATTTTTTCCTTGAGATTTCTAATAATTTCTAATGGCTCTATTCCTAAGATAATACTGTCCTGATCTGGTCCGATACTTTTTTTGGTTTGTTAAGAAAAGAAATACCTACCTAAAACATACCTACTTAGGCCCTGCGCAGACAGCACACTTTTTGTGCGATCGAGTCTGCGGCGCACAAAAAGTCTGCATGGCGCGCAAAAAGTCGGTCGCGGATATTTCACAGACTCAACGCACACGACGCACATCTTCGATCATTTTGTCGGCAGAGCTGTAGGGACGTAGACTGTTTTGTATTTCTTGAATTAACATAGTTACATCGACCTCTGGCGCCATGATAATAGATCGCGTGCGTTACGTCCACCCCTAGCAAATGCAGATTGCCGACTAAAGTGTGCGCCGTCTGCGTTAGCGCGCGTTGAAGCAAACGTTCAATTTTTTTCACACACTTTTTGTGCGGAGCGGCGCGCCGCGGCGCGGTGCGGTCTGCCCGAATACACGGATTTTTTGTGCGCCGGACTTTTTGCGCGTCGTGTGCGTTACTGCATATAATTGCATAGGTTCTATTTTCACAGACTAAAAAGTGCGTCACGGATAGTCTGTCGTCTGCGCAGGGCCTTAAGGTATGTTTTGTACGTTGTATTATTTAATTTGCAAGCTATCATAAATGTAGCAGTATCTTTATGAATGTGTTGTATTCAAGTTCAAATTAATAAATCATTGCTTCAGATTACTGTTTATTTATTTAGTCAGGGTTTGTAGAATAAAACACCATGATGAAATATTTAAACATTTTTATGTCAAATTCATAGTAAAGAGTAGTCACAACTTCTAGTTATTAAGTATTTTCTATTTTCACAACATCTGATCTATTAATGAAGTGTAATTTTGACGTTAGCAGTACGACATATTTATACTTAATTAAATAATTCCTGGTTTTGACGTATAATTTCCATTAAAAATCCTAAAACATAATATTAAATCACATTTAACAAATCAAGAAAAAACTATGCTGAATTCCAACATAGTCCCAACAACCAAATACAACATTTCTGTTAGACAAAATTTATGACAAACAAAATAATCATATTATGACATTTATTATTATTTATTATTTTTTTACTTGAGAACTGGCACCATTCAAAGTTATGGCCAAAAATAAACATTTATTCCATCCTGCTAACGTCAAAATTTTACACCAGTTCTACTACGAACCGGCTAAAATTGCACAAAATTTGACATTTAAAATCCATTCAAAATGTTACATACACCATTCCATAAAACTAAAAATCTTAGGTACACACTTAATATAAAATAAATTAAAGTTCAAAATACATTGTGGTATTTGTCAAAACACAATAACAAAGGTAACAACAATAACTCATTGGTGTAAGAACGTTCATTTGCACGTATTTTAATAATTTCAACAAATAAATATAAAAACCAATGATATTATTGTCAAAACACAATAACAAAGGTAACAACAATAACTCATTGGTGTAAGAACGTTCATTTGCACGTATTTTAATAATTTCAACAAATAAATATAAAAACCAATGATATTATATGTATAAAAACAGAATTGGTCGCGGGAATGTTATCTTATTTTGTTGAATTACACATTGAAATGAAGGCATTTTGGCATAGCCTTGCTTACCATAAGGCAAACTATGGCCAAGTGCAAACCCATTTTAGTTAAAAAAATGGATATGTCTTGTTCCTATTTATTCTATTTTATGAGTTCTTCTTCTTCTTATCGAATGAGAGTGGCCAACTCTTGTGTCGAGAGTTTTCAAACCGCCCTAAGGGCCTCTGACATGGCTTGTACAA
Source organism: Macaria liturata (assembly GCA_964023185.1). NCBI lineage: Eukaryota > Metazoa > Arthropoda > Insecta > Lepidoptera > Geometridae > Macaria > Macaria liturata. The sequence continues at coordinate 15,824,244 of OZ026806.1, forward strand.
GACAAACAACCGGGACCTACAATTATACGTGTCATCCGACCCACGGAAGCACCCAAAATGGAATGCCACTTTTCGTTCACCCATCCAAGGACGGACCACGTCGACGTTTGCTTAACATTGGTAATCGCATTAAGTTTAACAAAACTTTGACATAAAATACGTGCTCGCTGAACAAATAAATATAATCTCTGGATGACTAACAATTGTTCTAAAATGACAAAATAAATAACTTCGATGTAAACTTATTTTAATTAACCTTATATATTACTATTATTAATTTATATTGCACATATTTAGCTTCATAAGCAATATGGACGTAACAATTTAAAGTTACAAATGATAAAGCTTTCAAAAAATAATTAAACCTCATAATAAACATAATGTATACTTTAAACTATTAATAAATGAAAATTGATGATTTGATCACACTGAATAATAATAATTATTAAAAAAAAAACTCTCGACTAGCATCGTAATACTTTTAGCTTTTAATTAATTACGAAATTAATTAAATTACAAATGTTACATTTGGTGTCAAATTCTTATTTAACAGTTGATTTTTCCTTTCACGTCTTTTATAAATAGACACCTTACCATAAAAATTATATTTATTAAAATTGTATGAACTAATACCTACTAAAAAATAAAATACTTACTGAAATTGACGATTGTCTTCCGATTTGTGTATCAATAAGTCGATTATTCAGTTGTGTTTGCAATTATATGATGTTTCCGGCTTTCGTAGGGTGTTCAAGGTTATTGGAATTAAAGTGTAAAGTATTGGATAAACTTGTGGAAGTTACTTTTGAAATTGCTGGAGAAAAGGCTTATGCTTAGTAGTGGTTGAATACCTGAGTTGGAAACAGACTGATAATTTTGAAAACCATAGTTTTTTTTTTTTTTTTACATTATATAGGCTTACGTTTGACTATAGCCTGCCTGATGTTAAGCACCACTATAGTCTAAGATGTAGCACGCTTGCCTAGAAGAAACCTATTTACTCTAATTGTTCTATCTATTAATCTTATTATCTTATAATTATCTATTAATCTAATTAAATTGTTGACAAAATAAAAATAAAAACTCATTCATCAATCCTCATTTGGTACCACCTGATAGAACATAAGTCTTAGGTGGAACATACCTTACATATAAATGTATGTACTCGATTGAATTGGGACCATATTAATGGTCCCAATTGCATACCCTGGCATTAGCCTCTTCCAAAATGTTTTACTACAACCCGCCTTAAGATTTGATATCTATTTAATGTCACTAGAAAATCTAAAATTAATCATTTCATTTCGTTTAGTTTCAATAAAATTTTGATTTTACGATCTTCTAGACTAGAAGAAGTATTCGAGGGTCCAGACCGTGACGTGGAGAAGTCTGACCTGGTGAAGCTGGTATACCTGGAGGCAGTGCTGAAGGAGAGCATGCGGCTGCACAGCATCGTGCCCGTCACCGCCAGGTGGCTGGATAGGGATGTGAAACTTAGTGAGTATCCATTTTCCTCCTAGCGTCGTGTTCCTCATTACTGGGAGTCTTGACTCCCTGCCGGTTTTACTTTTCTCGGGCAAATACTAGGTGTTGTTAATCCCCAAAAAGATAAGAATAAGGGTAATTAAAGTTTTTTATATCCGAAAACCAGTTGATAAAATTATCCGTCCGTGACAAAGTAGCTCCGACGGTATCATATTAAGTGAAGGTACAAATATCAATATTAAATAGTTAGTAGTAGTAGGTAACACATCAGTGGTCTTTGAAGTACCGACGCTGAGTATCCAGAACTAATTTATTGATCCCACCAAAAACATTCTGTAATAAACTAGCCAAGTCTCGATGGAGCTGCTTGTTTATCTCTAAAAAGTAATGAAATCTAGACAAGGTCGTGCCAAGTCTAGGTTCGTTACTGCGATTTCTTTATTATTATAGTTAATGTTATATTACATTAATACATATTTTAAAAACCTGCTATCAAAATTTCTCGTTGCTATAATCATTAGAGATACCTTGAAATTAGCACGAAAAATTTAAACACTACACTTCATCAGTCCCATAAAAAATTTGCCTGCCACATGCACAGGCACTGAGCCTTACTACTCAAATTTTTAAATCAAATATGTGTTACTTTTCAGAAAACTGCACCCTCTCGTCAGGCCGGACCTGCTTCATCTTCGTATTCGGCATCCACAGACACCCAGTGTGGGGTCTCGACGCAGACGAGTTCAAACCAGATCGGTGGTTAGATGCCTCTACCCTGCCAGATAGCCCTAACGCCTTTGCAGCCTTTATGACTGGTAGAAGAATGTGTATAGGTACATACAATTGTTGTAATTTTCTTATTTTGACTAAAGTTACTTGCCTGGGTGTCACTTCATGCAACCTGCAGTAAATGCCTGACTGTCAAATGTAAGAAACATATACTTTACACAAAGCAAAGGGGTCCTAAGAACCCTTGAATATTGAAGACCCTAACGCCTTTGCAGCGTTTATGACGGGTAGAAGAATGTGTATAGGTATGAAAATCTTTATACGTCTTTGCCAGATAGGCACATATGTAAAAGCAACAAGCACTGTGTTTAACGAATTCGGTAATTTTTACGGAACAAACAAGATCAAGTGAAATATACTAATAACATCCATCAACCATTTTAAATTGGTTTAATATTCCTAAGAACCCTTGGATGTTAAAGACTATTGTACAGAGCGTTAGCTTTGGTACAAAAACGTTATTTTTTTAATAATATGTTATAATTAATAAACATAGCTTATTTAGATTAACTAGATAGAAATGACCAAGGATTTTCATCCCTATCTTTATATTATTTCGATGGAAATGACACGCACAAAAAAAATGATGCTGTTACTAAAACTTCTTTTTATCTCTTTCAGGAAAGAACTACGCGTTCATGTCAATGAAGACGACGCTCGCACATCTACTTAGAAGATATCGCATCAAGGGAGATGATTCCAAGCTAGTTCTGAAACTCGATGTAATGCTCAAACCAGCGTCGGGTTACTATATTAGTATTGAAGAAAGGAATTAAATTAGTTTTAAAATAATATTGGAATTAGATGAAGTCAGCCATGTCAGGCTTCACAGCCTGACATGGCTCACGAAAACCTCGAGTAAAAACATCAGAGTTTGTCACTTTCATACGAAAAGAAAAATAAAAAGATTGGATCCTTTTATCATCAAACATATTAGGTTATAAAAAGAAAAATAACTCTTTGGCAAAACTCAATTGAAGATAATACTTACATCAAAGTCGTTATAGAAGTAGTCTATTTCTCAGGACCTATTATTACCTATATCACAATTAGAATGATTCGTCGCTTCGTTGCGACAAAATTAAATACAATGAACTTACTTTCGCATTTATGAATGATAATCTATCTTTACATAATAATTAAGCTGAACAGGGTGAAAAATCTGAACATAGAAGATATTAAAATTAAATGTTTTGAAATACTAAAATTTGATAGTAGAACACGTTTCAACAATTTATAGAAATTTTGTATGTTTGTCTGTATAGTTAAACGCTCATAAAATGAAAATAAAGATAATTAATATAAAAAACACACCAATATAGTGGATATTGGTAAATAAATAGGTCAAGAACTAAAGCATAAATTTAAATCTAAAAATAAAAAAATAATCATAACGCCAAAACGGCTGAACAGATCATCATGTTTTTTTTACATGTAAGTAGTATGAATTCTTAGAAGTATCATAGGCTACTTTTTGTCCTGAAGTAATGCGAAGCTGCGTGCGTCCACTAGTATAATATAAATATTTACAAAATTATGAGAGCAGTTATGTTGTATACGAGTATGTTAATTCGGAGAATTCAAGCTTCTTCGATCCATATCCTCATCCTAAATAGATTTAGCTTTTTTAGCGTTAAAGAGAATAATATACATTTGTACATAAAGTCACGTATGTACGAAAGAAACGTTGATTTTGTATAATATATACCTACCAAAAATTTGAGTCTTTATTTATTTACAAATGTTACATATCTTTAAAAAATGACTTGTTACAATAAAAATAACATGTTGAATAAACTAATGAATCTACGATACAATAATAAATCATTAATGGATGTTTTCTAACTGAAGTGTACTTATATTTTTTTAATAACAATTAAACCTTTATTTTAATAGGTAAGACGTTTTTTTGCATTATAACCTTCTAATATAACTCTCTTGAAATAATTAACTAGTGTTATATTATAATCGCGCGCGAAGTTGCCAGTCGCCGCACGTCTAAAATTCGCCTCCGCGTAGGTATTGCAATTACTCAAAAATCGAAAATAGCTCCAAAAAAATCAGAACCGACAACCAGTGCAGTATTGAAAGTGATTATATTGAGAAAAAATCACATGTTGTTGTTGTTTGTTCTATGTTGTTACTTTCATTAAGAATTACTGCGATTCAAGGTCTCCTGGTGAACCACAGTCCGCTACTCAAACCTAGTGTTAAAAATTAAATATTATAAAGTGATCACGTGTTTTTTTTTTACTTTAAACCAGCATAACTAACTAACATAATAAATTATTATATTAATATTTTGGGCACGTTAAGTCTTTGTTAAAATGTACGTAAGTTTATAAGTAATAACATTAAATATGTATATTGTTCAGTCCCATAGAGCATATTAATTAACAATACAACGTACCTAGTTATTATTAAAACCACATTTTTTAAAATAATTTACTTAAATCAAATGTAAGTTATACTAAATTAATTTAACTGTTGTAGTTAGAAGTAGTATGTTTAGTTTTTCTTCTTTTGTTTTAAATATGTAAATAAAGATTAAACTTTTCTTTAAAAATAATATATTTAACTTTTGTTTCTTCCTTTGGTATTACATATATGTTTTTATTGATATTGGCAGATCCATTTTAAAAAAAAAGCTAAATTTAACGATGGTACTTAGCTAATTTAGTTTGAAACTCTCGACACTTGTGACACTCGACTCTACAGTTGGTCACTCTCATACGATAAGAAGATTGGATAACACAATGCGAATCTAGCTACTATTATTATAACTTCAACAGTTTGTTACAGTATAAACATATTTTTTGGTTTGGATGTAGGTACAATACTATTGTTTTTATAATTAGTACAAATAGGATACTGCGTTCCATGACAGGTGCCGCTGACGTTGGCCAGAAAGAAGTTCGTATGCGCCCCGAACGCTGGGCTGAGGGATTGTGACACAGTGGGAACCTCGAGGGCGACGAGGTAGAAGAAGGTCCAAGACCCGCTGGCGTCAGGATCTAGACCGGTTTCGGGGTGCCTGGCGAGAGGAAGCCTTCGACTGGGAGTGGGACAGTGTAGGTACATATGTTAAAAAAAAAAATGTACATAATTTGTATGTTCATGAATGGTAGTTTTCATTAATCGTGTCGCGAGTAGCCTGCGAATAAATTAACTAGGGATTTTTTCTTGTGTTCATAAATCGTGGTAAGCGCTGAGGAATAACACATGTCTTAGATTTTTTGGTAAATAGGTATTTAGACCTATTAGTCTTAGATTTTTTGGTAAATAGGTCTAAATACCTATTTACCAAAAAATCTAAGACATATTTTACGTATTTAATATCACGTTGTACAAACACGAACTTTGATCTCCGAGTTTGTTTTTGAAGAAATTGTTGTAAGTACTCTAGACTGGGTAGAGATATAAAAGGAAACGTTTTCTTTAAGTTTTTAATAAGATACAGGTATCCATATAAAATACGTACATTTATTTGACTTTATAAAATACAAAAAAAACTAAGATTGAATCATAATCTTCTTAAAAATGTTTTTTGTATTGGTTTGTGTTTTAGTGTTTTTAGGTCTTTATTTATATTTACTAAAACTATCTCGTTTCAAAATAACTAATGTTGCTGTGTTTCCGAACGCATTACCTATTTTAGGAAATATAATGCACTTTCTTCGTTCCGGTAAGTTAGGTAGGTATAATTAAATTTATATAAATTTATGTGAAATACATATGCCTTGTTTTTTTAATGTATCATTATTAATTATATTAAGCTAATAACTAGTTAACAGTGATTGAAACAGAATAATAGTGATTTATTATTTAAATAATGTATCACTGTAAGTAATTCGTTTTTTTTTAGAATTTATGGAAAATAATGTTCAGTCAGAGGCAAGGTTTTTTATGCTCTCTCTTTCTTGTCAAATGTGTTATATACATTGATTTATAGTTTGCAAATCCACACATAACTCCACACATATTTATTTGCAGTTTAACGGTGAAGGAAAACCTCGTGAGGAAACCGACATGTTTGAGGACCACAATATCTGAGGACATGATTGTGTCTTCCGTGGAAGGACCTGGGCGCCCAACACGATGTATTTGCCAAAGATAACTCTCCTAACGAATTAATTCTGCGGAGGAGTCACAACCCTCAGTCATGAGGAATTACGACTTAAGAGAGAAGTTTGTTATACTAGTGTTTTATACAAAAGGGGCAAACATGCTATATTATTTGTTTACAATAAATTTATCTTTATCTTATGCTAAGGCCGCCTAATGGAAGCAACCGTCGCCTATGGACAATATAATATGGACTCTATAGGCAAAGATGAATTCATGGTAGGTATTCATACATATTAACATACGATTTAATTGTACTCGAAGTTCTGAATAGGCACCCAATTAGAAGAAGTATAAATTATTCTACAGTGAAAAACTACATGGTTTTTTTTTCAGGATACTAGAAGTATTAGGCGATGAAGAAAAGGTAAGGAAAGAACATTTGCCTAAATTAATCAACTTGGAAGCTGCCATCAAAGAAGCCTGTAGGTTGTACCCGGTTGGACCCATTGTTGGACGGAAATCTACGGAAGAAATCGTTTTAGGTATGTTTCAAAAGATGCAAAATAGGCTTTCTTTTAACTACGCGTATAGCCTAAAATGTAAAGCATTATTATATAGTCTTAGATGATAACATTACTAATTTCCTTAGATTTGGTAACAGCTGGGGTGCTATTCTTAGAAAATACTGACACAATTTTCTTATTTGGCCCCAGGTCATACATAATACTGTAACAACTACATTTTGTTGGTTTGAGTTCTGATTTATTATTCTAATTATTATACAGAATATAAAAAGAAAATAAAGCAAATTTTAGTATGTTTGATGGAACAGCGCAAGATCATTATAACATTGCATTCGTAGTTCTTGTGATTAGTATAAATACAAGTCCCCAGCCAATGAAGGCGATTTTTCTTCAAATTTCAATAATTAATTCTTTAAACTTATTAATTCTCATTTATCTTACAGGAAACAACACATTTCCCGCCGGCACCGAATTTGGGGTCCATCTATGGTCCATCAACCGCAACCCCCATTACTGGGGAGCGGACGCGGCACGCTTCAACCCTGGCAGGTGGCTTCACTCACACACTCTGCCAACACACACTAACGCGTTTGGAAGCTTCTCATTTGGAAGGAGGAACTGTATTGGTATAACCATTTCTTTTAAATTAGCTTACCTATTTCCATCATGATATTTCTTAGTTGATACCTAAGGATCAATTAATCATTAATGCGCGAATGAATCCACAAAAAAAAATAAGAAATGATTGTTGATTATTTACCTACATTCAACTGAAACCTTTTTCCAAGTCATTAAACTATCTAATAGATACTAGCTTCGTTATGCGAGTAACAATGTTTTTCAGTTCCATAGTTAAGTTCAAATTAGGAACGATCTTTCATTCTATTAATTTTAGGTTTTTTTTTTTTAACTACCTATAACTAGTTTGCACTTGACGAAAGTTCACGTTAGTTTTTTTATGATTGTGTGATGTATAACATGTGTGTGATGTTCAGTTTCGTTTTTTTATGTTACTGATATCTAACTACAGCTTAACATTTTCTCCATTTATCCAGGGAAGCAATACGCCATGACGCTGATGAAGACGATCCTGGTACCCATCCTGAGGAAGTTCCACATCAGAGCTGACCACAAAAACATGACCCTCGACTGTTACATCATGCTCAAAGCCAAGTCTGGACACCTGGTCAAACTAAACTTACGATAAATATTAAGTACATAAACAAACTTTAGAAGTAGTTTTTGTATTATTAAAACTTTTAAAACATAACATGACACTAAATATGTACACTTGTACAAAGTTTACAAGAAAAATAATTAATAACTTTACTTAAGTATACGAAATAAATAACTTTATACTTTAGAAATAACTGGTTTAACCTAACTAAGAGTTCAGAAATGATAGTCTTTTGTATACTTTAACTATATACGGTTTTTTTTTCAATTCAATATAACTTTATAATTTAATAATTATCATAACCGACCAAGATCGTACATAAAATTGACATTAGAAAGTTCATCTTTATATAACTTAATTGCACACCTAATATAAATAAACAAAACAAAAGGACCCAAACTATAAATATATGTAAAAGTGGGCGGCCTTATCACCTTAAGTGATCTCTTCCAGGCTTCTTATTTATTCAGTGGATTATGAAATTCTTATTTTTTCCTTGAGATTTCTAATAATTTCTAATGGCTCTATTCCTAAGATAATACTGTCCTGATCTGGTCCGATACTTTTTTTGGTTTGTTAAGAAAAGAAATACCTACCTAAAACATACCTACTTAGGCCCTGCGCAGACAGCACACTTTTTGTGCGATCGAGTCTGCGGCGCACAAAAAGTCTGCATGGCGCGCAAAAAGTCGGTCGCGGATATTTCACAGACTCAACGCACACGACGCACATCTTCGATCATTTTGTCGGCAGAGCTGTAGGGACGTAGACTGTTTTGTATTTCTTGAATTAACATAGTTACATCGACCTCTGGCGCCATGATAATAGATCGCGTGCGTTACGTCCACCCCTAGCAAATGCAGATTGCCGACTAAAGTGTGCGCCGTCTGCGTTAGCGCGCGTTGAAGCAAACGTTCAATTTTTTTCACACACTTTTTGTGCGGAGCGGCGCGCCGCGGCGCGGTGCGGTCTGCCCGAATACACGGATTTTTTGTGCGCCGGACTTTTTGCGCGTCGTGTGCGTTACTGCATATAATTGCATAGGTTCTATTTTCACAGACTAAAAAGTGCGTCACGGATAGTCTGTCGTCTGCGCAGGGCCTTAAGGTATGTTTTGTACGTTGTATTATTTAATTTGCAAGCTATCATAAATGTAGCAGTATCTTTATGAATGTGTTGTATTCAAGTTCAAATTAATAAATCATTGCTTCAGATTACTGTTTATTTATTTAGTCAGGGTTTGTAGAATAAAACACCATGATGAAATATTTAAACATTTTTATGTCAAATTCATAGTAAAGAGTAGTCACAACTTCTAGTTATTAAGTATTTTCTATTTTCACAACATCTGATCTATTAATGAAGTGTAATTTTGACGTTAGCAGTACGACATATTTATACTTAATTAAATAATTCCTGGTTTTGACGTATAATTTCCATTAAAAATCCTAAAACATAATATTAAATCACATTTAACAAATCAAGAAAAAACTATGCTGAATTCCAACATAGTCCCAACAACCAAATACAACATTTCTGTTAGACAAAATTTATGACAAACAAAATAATCATATTATGACATTTATTATTATTTATTATTTTTTTACTTGAGAACTGGCACCATTCAAAGTTATGGCCAAAAATAAACATTTATTCCATCCTGCTAACGTCAAAATTTTACACCAGTTCTACTACGAACCGGCTAAAATTGCACAAAATTTGACATTTAAAATCCATTCAAAATGTTACATACACCATTCCATAAAACTAAAAATCTTAGGTACACACTTAATATAAAATAAATTAAAGTTCAAAATACATTGTGGTATTTGTCAAAACACAATAACAAAGGTAACAACAATAACTCATTGGTGTAAGAACGTTCATTTGCACGTATTTTAATAATTTCAACAAATAAATATAAAAACCAATGATATTATTGTCAAAACACAATAACAAAGGTAACAACAATAACTCATTGGTGTAAGAACGTTCATTTGCACGTATTTTAATAATTTCAACAAATAAATATAAAAACCAATGATATTATATGTATAAAAACAGAATTGGTCGCGGGAATGTTATCTTATTTTGTTGAATTACACATTGAAATGAAGGCATTTTGGCATAGCCTTGCTTACCATAAGGCAAACTATGGCCAAGTGCAAACCCATTTTAGTTAAAAAAAATGGATATGTCTTGTTCCTATTTATTCTATTTTATGAGTTCTTCTTCTTCTTATCGAATGAGAGTGGCCAACTCTTGTGTCGAGAGTTTTCAAACCGCCCTAAGGGCCTCTGACATGGCTTGTACAAGACAAACAACCGGGACCTACAATTATACGTGTCATCCGACCCACGGAAGCACCCAAAATGGAATGCCACTTTTCGTTCACCCATCCAAGGACGGACCACGTCGACGTTTGCTTAACATTGGTAATCGCATTAAGTTTAACAAAACTTTGACATAAAATACGTGCTCGCTGAACAAATAAATATAATCTCTGGATGACTAACAATTGTTCTAAAATGACAAAATAAATAACTTCGATGTAAACTTATTTTAATTAACCTTATATATTACTATTATTAATTTATATTGCACATATTTAGCTTCATAAGCAATATGGACGTAACAATTTAAAGTTACAAATGATAAAGCTTTCAAAAAATAATTAAACCTCATAATAAACATAATGTATACTTTAAACTATTAATAAATGAAAATTGATGATTTGATCACACTGAATAATAATAATTATTAAAAAAAAAACTCTCGACTAGCATCGTAATACTTTTAGCTTTTAATTAATTACGAAATTAATTAAATTACAAATGTTACATTTGGTGTCAAATTCTTATTTAACAGTTGATTTTTCCTTTCACGTCTTTTATAAATAGACACCTTACCATAAAAATTATATTTATTAAAATTGTATGAACTAATACCTACTAAAAAATAAAATACTTACTGAAATTGACACCAAATAAAATGTTCCTGAAAGAATGCCTTAATTTCATACATTTACATTTATCCACCTCCTTCACAGGCCAAGTGACGAATATTCTATTTTAAAAGACATTTTTTTTTTCATTTATAAAATGTAAAATATTAAGGAATACTGAAAAATTTAGTTTCACATCAACTTTGACACAGTATATGCAAAAACCGCATATAAATAACTTTAGCCTTGTATTTTTGGGTAAAGTATGGAATACTGTTTTTTTTTTCAGTAAACTGTAGCCTTTATACCTTCGTGAATCACTTTTATCCATCATCCTATGACGTCAGAGTTTGTGTTCGTTATATTCTTTGATTGGTTAAAACTGTAAGTCCGAAAAGAGGACCAAAGTAAACCATTTCTCTGACGTCTATGTTAAAACCACTGAAGTAGAGAATTACAAAGAATTTTTAAAATAGAATATCGTGAAGTTATACTAGATCACAGTCTATGTAAATAATACATTTATTAAGATAAAAACATTTTCACTATAGTCGTTTTACAGGAAACACGTTTACGTCCAAAATGACGCGTAGATTTACTACAAAACTTCTATAATTTAAGTAGGTCTTCTTGGCCAAACTTTGTATCGAAACAAAAATGGCGCCTGGCGGTTGTCTTTTGTTTCTATTTAGTCAAGATTCTTAGAACAAGACACATGATTAAAGATAAATAAATCAATAGTAAATTCAAATACAGCCTAGATGAAATTTAAATTGTTTTTTTTTAATGTGATAGATATTTCTGTATTTTGCTTAGTTGCATATACAATAATTTGGCCAAGAGACGAAAGTTTTCACATTAAAATAGTCTACCTTAATACGAGTTAGCTAATAGTAGAAATATACAACATCAACCATCGTATTACATAAACACATCACTTATACAGGAAGTCCTTTGAATTATATAAAAAAACTTTCAGAAGACTTGATAACCTCCTTTTTTGGAAGTCGGTTAAAAACACAGATTACCTTCAATAGATATTAAAATAAGTAGTATACTTGAGGGAATAATGGGATAATATATATAATGGTATCAATTAGCCATATATTATATTAATTAATCTATAAGTATGGATTAACATAATTTTTCTTATCTAATGTATTTAAGAACAATAAATAATTAAATTCGCTAAGCTATATATGGTTGTTGTTATATATACCCCAAAATAATAATATAATGTTGTATCTGTTTTAAGTAATCTGTGTTCAGGAATGACGGACATTATTATGACCAATTTAATTAGATATTTTGATCAATATAATATGAATTATCTACAATAAGTTCAAGTTGTTATGGCTCACTACGTTACCATATAAAATACATACGTACATATTGTCCATATACATTTCCAAGAGAAAACTCCTGAAAGAAATTCGTTTTAAGAGACGTGTGCGTCCCTTCGTATTAAAAATTACGGCAAAAGTATAATTAAAATACGTTTAATTCATTATTTTTTAAATCGAAGATTAATTTAAATTGCATATAATGATATAAGATGAAGTAGATTGTAAATGAAATAATTTATAGAAATGTAGAAAATCATATCAACTTGAACTTAGAAAGTACTTGATTTATCACAAAATATTCTTGTTCATTCTTTTGGCACACCAAAACTCAGATTAATTATCTTCTTATAGTATGAGAGTGACCGACTCTAGTATTGAGTGTTTTTCAAACCACTATAGGGGCCTGTAACATGTCTTAACAAGTGTCAGGTTATGATAAATAGCTAAAACATTTAATTTTAGTTAAAGTGATATAAAAAGAATGAACAAACACATTTCATTCATCTTCTGTAACGCAATAGGTACATAAATAGAACCCGATCTTTAAACGTCACTTGAATAAAGAGCGGTGAAAATCATGCCATCCCTTTCGCACAATACTCTTCCTGCATTAGTAGGAAAGGGAAGGCATGATTTTCGCCCGTATGAAAGTCACGTTAAATGAACGGTTTGATAATAGACATACGTCAGAGCAGGTGAGTGAACTAGTCGATAGATTTGGACGGCTTCACTCGGTCAGGCTTTTCCGCTTTTTCCGCGCTTTCCTGTCTGCTCCTGAAATAAAACATTTTTTTTTTCATTTATTTATATAATATTTGAATATGCATTATAGAAATAATAGCTAGAATGTACGGCAGTCGATAAGCCATTTCAAAGGCCCTTGTGGCGGTTTGAAAACTTTCGACACCAGAGTTGGCCACTCTCATTCGATGAGAAGAAGATAGCTATTTTTTTCTTGGAATGAACTCTGTTCAGAATCCGTTTGCAACCAGTAGTCATTTGGAATATAAAACTTAATTGGCAACTTAGACTACACAGGTATATTAAGCCATATATCTCAAAAATAACAAGACCAATTGCCTGACGACTGACGACTGGCCTGTTAGCATAGTGACTGGCCTGTTAGCTTAGTTGGTAGTGGCTCTGCCTTCTAATCTAGGGGTTGCGGGTTCGATTCCCGCCTGACACAAGTATTTATGCATTTTAAACATGTTTAATTTCTTGTGTTGAGTCTGGTTGTTTGTATGTATAATAAGTATATATTTACAAAAGAAAAGTATATAAGTATTATATCCGTTACCTAGTACCCACGACACAAGCGGTTGCTTAGTGTGGGGCTAGATAGCGCTGTGTGCAATGTCCCGAAATATTTATTTATTTACTATACAAAACACTTTAAAATTACACGAAATACGAATACTGAAAATGTCCAATTACTCGTAATGTACCTAATTCAAAAATTCATGATGTTTTTTTGTTTCCGAGACGTTTGTCGAAAAAGATATTGGTACTAGCATATAATAATAAGTTCCTAAGACCCGCACGAAACGGTACACTTCTACCTTTATTGTTCGTACCGCAAGGTTGTGGAACTCCCTGCCTGACTCTCTGTTCCCCACGCACTATAATCCAGCGATCTTCAAAGCGAGAGTAAATCGGTTCTTATCGGGTAAGCACGCTCCATCTTAGGCCATAGCCTTTGCTTGCTATCAAGTAAACTATGGCCAAGTGCAAACCCGTTAAAGTTAAAAAAAAAAAAACAATTTAACGCGTACGAAATTTGGCACACGTATTTGAATCCGTTTCAATAATTTTACATAGCTACATTAAATAATGAGTCAGTTGGTAACGTATTATTGTACACACAGGTAAAGAAAAAAATACCTTAATATTTTTATTCCTTCTTTGGCCATAACTTTGTAATAACGTGGAAACTTCCCACAAAAAAGCACGCGAAATAAAACTAATAAATGAACAGAAAGCTTTTTTACATATATACAACCTAACAAATTAACTAAATCTACACATAACTACTATCTTTACATAAAAAGGAAAGGAGAACCTAAGTATATACTGACCAGTTAAAACTTAACCGTCACAACACATGGCACAGCCTTCCTTTATGTTTCGCCTTAGTTCCTTGCGCCGCCACCTCGGGCAGCACCGTCGTTTGGTTTTCCGTGACCACTGTCTCTTTCATCGCTGTCCTCTCTCGCTCTTTCAGGCTGTCCCGGTGCGCGTTTGGCGCCGCATACATTGATCTGCAACAGGCTTTGGTTGTATTTCGATTATGAAAACGAAAATAAAAGATGGATAGAGTGAATAGGGAAGGAAGGAGAATGATGTAGGTTTAGCGTTAGCTTGTGCGTTTGTCTTTAAAAAAAAATAGAAAATTGTTGTTTTTTCTTTATTCACCTGCGCAGATCTAAATCATGGTAAGAAAATAGAATAATAAGAAACCAAGATTAGAGAGAAAGTCGAGAATCCAATAAACGTACAAGCTAGTTTTAATACTAATAGTATTTTAAGAAAGGCATAATTCATCACTCAACAATTATACTTCGATGGCTTACGCTGAAAAGTGATCCCGTTTGTCGAATGATTCTTTGATTAGTCAGGACAGGCTCATTTATACTTAGCAAAAGTAGACACAGACTGATAATGATGATGGAATATTTCCACCTTTGAGAAATCTCATAATAACTTAATTGTTACTAATATCTCACCTAGTAAGTTTATTCCTATTAGGTTTAGCCTGAAAGCTGGTGTTCTTGGGTCGCCGCAGCGAGCTGAACGGTGGCTTGAACGGCTTGGCTTGAACCACCGACATGCTTGATTCCGGCTTGGGACATAGCGTCGTCACGGTCAGCTCCACGTCTTTTATTGGCTCGTTCGACGCTGGAAAGAAAGAAAATATATTTATTAGAGTATATTAAGAGATATATCTTAAAATAACTAATATTGATAATAAACCTGGAAAGAAATGTTAAAGAAAATTATCAATTGGCTTGGAAAAAATTCGTATAGAAATAAAGTGTTTCACAAATTGGGAACGTGTTCACACGAAAACCCAGTGACCATGCGATCCCCATGTTCACCTGCTTGGTCTTCTGAATGATGGTGATGAATTGCAAGCAATGTCAGAGGCCCTTAGGACGACATAATAAAGTCTTCACACCAGAGTTGGCCAGTCTCATTCGATAAGAAGCAGATCGTGATATTATTGAATAGCAGTGCTGGTGATGAATTATGATGATCGATGAATATGATCTACCGTTTTTTTACATTTGACGCTTCAAACGTTGCGGTCCACTAGCGATCCTAGCGGCATATTGGTGTAGTTTGCTAATATTATGAAAACATCTGGAACTTAAATACACTAATAAACTCACCAGTAAACTCCTCAATAGGTTTATCAATGGTGTCGTGATCTATCCACGTCAGCCCCATCTCCACCTTTTCAGCCAGGTCCTGCCAACGCTGCCTGAGAACAGATAAACATAATTGGTAACAAATAACCACAGAATACAGAAGTATGAAAATAACGCTAAACTAAAGGGTATTCTCAAACACCTCTCTAAGCTGGCAAAGTGCTGCAGCACCTCTGGAGTTGCAAGTGTCCATAGGCGACGGTGACTGCTTACCACCAGGCAGTTCGCGGGGTTTTTTGCTACTTTTTTATAAAAAAAAAAAACTGTTACACCCTCGGCAGCGATGCTTAACATCAGGCAGGCTGTAGTCAAACGCAAACCTATCCCACGTAAAAAAAAACTATAAATACGTGTTTTTTTTTATAGGCTCACGCTTGATTGCAACTCGCCTGATGTTAATCAACGTTGTCATCTACTTGCATGTGGATGCGGCTTGCTTTGAAGTGACTGTGACCTAAAGTGGAGTGTGCCTGTACTAGTTTGGAAATGGCTTTTTTTTACAAGGAATGAGTTTGCACTTGACCGTAATTCGCCTGATGATAATCAATTATTACGGTCTAGGATGGAACGTGCTTACCCAGTAAGAACCGATTCACTCTCGCTATGAAGATCGCAAGGTTATATTCCGCGGGGAACAGGAAGTCAGGCAGGGAATTCCACAATTTAGCAGTTTGCACTATAAAAGTGGAAGCAAAACGCTTTCAAAACAAGCCTGCCAGAATACACCGTTAGATGCTTGGCAAGATTTTATATTTAAGATACTTAGTGTTCGAGAGATTTGCCGTTCTAACAATGAAAGAAGATGTAAACACTGTTATCCAAAAAAAACTAACTATAACGCCTATAGAAAAAAAGTTAGCACCCTGATAAAAAACAACAAGTATTAATTACGGCGATATGGTCACTATCATGTTACCTGAGCTACCTTGAGCACTTTTTATGAGTTTCAACAAACAAGTATTCACCTGTATTATAGGTCCCGTAAGGCATGATTAAATGTAGTTGTAATAACCGGCTAGCACTAACGTCAGTCTGGACGAGGCGGCCAACCGGGACGCGCGTGCTGACTCGTCCTCCTGATGATGGAAACGTCACTTTTCCAAAACTTGTCGTGCTAATTTTCGACATAATTATTGACGTAAGTGCTAGCCGGTAATTACAACAAAAAGTATTCACCTGTTCTCAGCAGTGCCGGTATAGAGCGGCAGTATCCAGGGGAAGGTGTCTGAGAGCACCCTGTACAGCGGCAGGCAGATCATGTCGATGAACCCCACTTGCATCTGGGGAAGCTCGTCTTTTTTCTCTCTGGAAATAATAGTGTTTAAATACAGGAGAGACTCTCTCTTCTACTCGTTTCCTTAAGATTGAGGGTCGTGACTCCCCGGCAGAATTAATTCATTAGGGGAGTTTTCTTGGGCAGCTACATCGTGGTGGGAGCCCAGGTCCTTCCACGGAAGACACATGTCCTCGGATTTTGTGGTCCTCAAACATGTCGGTTTCCTCACGATGTTTTCCTTCACCGTTAGGCGAGTGGCAAATCCACACATAACTTGAAAATACAAGTCTATGGTGAAGGGCCGAATCCAGGGTGCGTCTGTATGAAAAGCAGACACTGGAACCGCTAAACCACACTCGCTTTAAGTTAAGAGTCGTCTGTAGATCCTCCTAAATTTACTAAATAGTACTTTGGAAGATCTGTACGAAGCAGTATTGTGCGAGAACTACTAGTACCTGTCCATCATAGCCATAGGTGGTGTGTTGAGCTGCAATTTTTCCAAGTCTCCCTGATCGAAGAACTCGTCAGCCACAAGCTTGGCCACCTTGTGCTGCACCTCCCACGGCTTGGCGATGGCGGACACGTCACATGCTGTCATCATCATGCCGCATAGCACTGGAAACAGATACCATAGAAATAAAATTCAAAAATACCTAAAATGTCTGTCAACTACAGATGATTCTGCAGCCCTATTTGAGTAATTTTTTTTTCGATACCTTTTACATTTTGTAATTGGGCCTAATAATGTGAAGACTTAACTTGGTAGTCAAATTCCCGATGTAAAAAATAAGGGGATTCAGATCCTCAGATAGACAGAAGGTTAATATACATAATATTTATCTTACATTTTAGACAAGTGTATTTGGTAATATAAAAAAAGAATTTAGATAATTAGAATCCTAAGAAATAAGAGTACTTACAGGTATAGGTAGATATATTATATACAAAGAATAGTGCTCTCAATTCTTTTGGTTTCACCACCTGACGTCAGCTGGCCATTATACATTAGTCACTTACATTCTTTTTTCTCAGGACTCTGCCAGTCGAACTCCCCATTGTCGACCAGTTCCAAGAATTTCGATTTCTTCTTGAAGTACATCGCTAGGTCGGTCGATAGAATCGCTGTTTCTACTACTCGCATCACATCTTTATAGTCGCACGGGGATAACGCCTGAAAGAAAAACATTTAAAAACTTAGGTCATAGTGTCCATTATATGGTAATATAAAAGATAAGCCTTCATACATAATGTCCTCTAAAAATACTGAACTGTTTTTTTTTTCATTTTCTCTCTTCTTATCAGTAGATACTTACCTAATTCAGTCAACTGAATTAAACAGATAATCACAAATAAACATTTTGATTTATAATTTGTCAAAATTATGTCATACTTATTACAATATTAATTTACAATTCGTAGTTACTCGTAATTAGTCAAACGTCCGTAGACAAACATACAACTAAGCATGATTTGTCTGCGAAGTTTTATTTTCTGAAACTTACTAATAGTGTTTGTTTCTATTCGAAAGGCTTGGATAAAATTTGGTATGTAAATAAATTTGATCCAGGATTAACACAATGGCTACTTTATATCCCGTGTTAACGGAAGCTAGTATAATTATCCGTGGAAGGATCTGGGCGTCTATCACGATGTATCTGCCCAAGAGAACTCACCTGATGAATTAATTCTGCGGGGGAGTCACGACCCTCAGTCATGAGGAAATACGATTCAAGAGAGAGATAGTATAATTATAACTTAAGAACAACTCACCTGAAATATATTATTACTCTCGCTATTCAGTATCATAACGCACTGATCGAAATGATGATGTTCCATCGTAGAGGTAGAGTACAAGATTGCGAGCGGGCTCTCTGTTTTAGTTTGGAAAGCGTTGTTTGTGCCCCTGTGGTCCAGATCGTGGCAGAGACAGGCTACTAGAAGACCTGGAAAGGATGAGATGAATGAATTAGGCCTTTAACATTGTTTAGAAATGTTACAAAATAGAAGTTAGACTTAGAAAACTCTCAATTTTGGTTGGTGTGTTTGTTAAATTATTTAATTAATTAATTTAATAATTAATTAATTAATTATTAAATTAATTTTAATTAACTAATTATTTAATTTTAATTATTAATTTTTTTTAACCGTTTGTTAAACGGTTCTATTTATTTCCTCTGTATTCTTGGTTAAAATTAATAATAGGAATTCCAACAATCACAATGACAGGTCCATTATAAAAATACCTACATAAAAGTAAATTATATGGCAACATGAATCCAAGATGGCCGCCGCAACAAGATGGCGGATCACATTCTTTTTTGTAACTACGTCAGTATGGTTACATATTACAGCTTAGTGAAAAACTGTAACTACTAGAACACACTTTAACAACATGAATGTGGTACTATGAAAATAATGTAATTTACCTAGTATCTCTAAATCCGACATGAACCGCTCCATCTTGCCAGTCTTCAACATGGCGAACATGGTTTGTGCGACGTTGAGAGCGTGCCGCCAGTTGTGGTACTTCACGGGACGGTAGTTCTTCTTTACGCTGAGTATCCAGCGACAGAGGACCTGGAAGTAAAAAAAAAATTACACAAGTTCCTAGGGTGACCTTCACTTGATTCTATCACATTAAATTGTCTGTTGTAAGTGGTGACAAAGATGATGATTTAACTGATTGAAGAGGAGAGATGCGGCGGTGGTGTACGGAGGAACACACCTAACAACTACACTACATATTACGCCAGAGTTTCAATTGCTAGGAAACAATTTTTTTTTTTTATAATTACCGAACATTACTTACATCATAAGGTATATGGAACTTCTCCACGAGGTTACACTGTATAAACATCCGTAGAGTAGCTCTGCAAGTGTCTTCGTCCGAAAGGTCGAAATCTGGAAACATCCAAGTATTTAATAAACAAGACAGAAAACTGAATTTCAGAACTATAAACTGAATATTTTAGGGGCTGTTCTTCCTGACAGACTTTTAACTTACAAAACCATGTAAATAACAATGGCCACAATCAAAATGTTTTCAAGAACTTTTTGTGTTTAAAGTACGTTCTTTTTTAAATTAAATTTATGCGTGTCCAAATCGATAAATTATTTAAAAAATCCTCTAATGAATAGAAAAAAGGTCACCTTTGGAGAGTAAGAAAACAATTTTATAGCAACAAAATGTTAGTAATCCTCACCATGAAACTGAAAGCTGTACAAGTTGTAGTTCTCCGCCGAGGGGATGTTGTCCTGACAGAGCTTCATGGTGTCATCGGACGAGGCCGTCGCATGGTACGACAGGCATTCTAACGCCACCTGGAAATTAAAAATATTAAAACTCTCTTATCTTCTCCCCTGACGGGGGTCGTGACTTCTGCACAGAACTCATTCATTACGAGTCCCCTTGTGCAAATACATTGAGGTGGACACCCAGGTCCTTCAAACACAAATTAGCATACACCAGCGCTTGTATGGACGTATAACTGTGTGTTAATCGTCTGCCAATCTCTCTAAATTCATTCAAACTGGTTCAGCCGTTTGGACGTAAATAAGGAATAAACACTCACAAACCACTTACTTATAATCATGTGCCCAATCGACTTGATAATATTGATTTATTTATGTTATCTTTATTAATGAATTTAAAATATAAACAGGTCTACTTTTACAAATGTCTTACCTTTTGCTTAGCCATCAGTTTGCAAGCATTCTCATACATCTGCGTGTTGTGTATCCCGAGCCCGCAGAATATAGCGAACGCCTCGAATATTGAAATATCACCGTCTGTGAATTGACTGCCGTTTTCCTAAAAATACAAACATATGGGCGGTTTTTACACGAGACTTTTTGTTGGGTATCGCAGATTTTATATAAAGGTTAAGTAAATATAGTTGTAGAGCAAATCTTTATACAAAACACCGAGGGAAATAATGTTGTACATCTACCGTAATTATTGTCATGTTTTTTTGCATTGGAATTAGTACCTATATAAAATCTCTAAGGTCATATTGGGCTACTTTTTATGCTGAAAAAAAACAACCTGAACCGTAACGAAATATATGAAAAAAATTATACGTATTAAAGAATCACTTTCAACTGGAGAGAATTGTGTTACTCTTTCACACC
Source organism: Macaria liturata (assembly GCA_964023185.1). Classification (NCBI taxonomy): domain Eukaryota; kingdom Metazoa; phylum Arthropoda; class Insecta; order Lepidoptera; family Geometridae; genus Macaria; species Macaria liturata. The sequence goes on from OZ026806.1 coordinate 15,845,415, forward strand.
ATAATTGAGTAACGAATCTTCATGGTTTTTGGTATCGAATAGTAAAGACTCTCTAAAGATTTATAGGCTACACTTTTTCCGGAAAAAAATGTTATATACTTGCTAATAAATACTTTTTGGTACAGAAATGTAGTTTAATGTCTCAATAGCCATAAATATACGGTACGTTTTACTAATATCACACAATGTCACATCCAATGGTCAAATGAGGGTACTTTTGTTACATTACACGCCAAAATGGAGCAATGAATGGGTCGACATGATTTTTGATATCGAAGTACATAGTATTGACTTTCTGAAGTCACATAGGCTTTATTTTCCCAGAAAATGCTACGAACTAGCGAATAAAGAGTTCAAACCCTAGTTAATTAAACGATACCTTATTAATAAGTTGTGCCACGCCAATCACGTCCTTATTGGCGTTGACAATAGGCATACACAGCATGGTGCTGACAGTGGCCGCGTCGTCTACATCTACTGCTGCCATCTGGTGGTCTCGCCGCCACTCGTCTACGTCCGATATGTTCATGAATTTGTTGGATTGGGCTACCTGGAATCAGATAAAATCAGGTGAAGTATGCTTCTATGATAGCTGCAAAGGTGTATAGACTTTTCCAACCATTTGATTGGATTTTGACATAATTTAGCGACTGGTTCATAGTACCTACATGAAAAATGAACGGAACCTACATTTTACCACTTATCTGGTCCATAATAACGTTTATATGTATGTAAGTAAATACCACCTTTTTATTTTTGTGCAAATTGCCAATGATGGATCCTCTAGTAAAATTTAGTTTATAACTTGTGTAAGTTATAAGAAGTGAAAAAAAATTCACTAACAACTAGAGCGATACAAAGTTGAGATTTGTAGTATTGCTTAGAATTTGTCAAGTCCTAGACTTTGTTCTTCTAAAATCCTTTGAAATCGTGTACCGATTCAAAAAAGTTAATGATTACATGAAAACATCATATATTTACTTACAGCAAGAGCTATACAACCCAGTGTAGACTTGTTATCATGTCTCGGAGTGAGCGTGGTCCTGGTCTGATGCGCTCCCAGCTCGAACAGGGTGTGGAGAGAGGAGCGGGGGGTACTTTATACACACTTACTGTTGGTGATGTAGATAGAGTTGTGGAAACTGATAGGGGAAGAAATCATGGAACTTGCAGGGGGTCAAGTCGAGGATGTAGTGTGATACTTACAGCAAGAGCTATACAAGCCAGTGTAGACTTGTTATCATGTCTCGGAGTGAGAGTGGTCCTGGTCTGATGCGCTCCCAGCTTGAACAGGGTGTGGAGAGGGGAGCGGGGGGTACTTTATACATACTTACTGTTGGTGATGTGGATAGAGTTGTGGAAACTGATAGGGGAAGAAATCATGGAAATTGCAGGGGGTCAAGTCGAAGATGTAGTGTGATACTTACAGCAAGAGCTATACAAGCCAGTGTAGACTTGTTATCATGTCTCGGAGTGAGCGTGGTCCTGGTCTGATGCGCTCCCAGCTCGAACAGGGTGTGGAGAGGGGAGCGGGGGGTACTTTATACATACTTACTGTTGGTGATGTAGATAGAGTTGTGGAAACTGATAGGGGAAGAAATCATGGAACTTGCAGGGGGTCAAGTCGAGGATGTAGTGTGATACTTACAGCAAGAGCTATACAAGCCAGTGTAGACTTGTTATCATGTCTTGGAGTGAGTGTGGTCCTGGTCTGATGCGCTCCCAGCTCGAACAGGGTGTGGAAGCGGGTGGGCGCGGGCGGGGGGAGCGCGGGGACGTCGGACGGACGCGCGCCTGGACGCTGCACTATGCGCTCCAGGTGACTCTGGAAATTAGAGTCAATAAAAAGATAAAAGATAAAAATAACTTATTTCCAAGACATTAATACATGGTTTGCACAAATTGATAAATAATAATGAAATAATTCATTAAATTTTTGTTTGTTTTGTTTGATCAAAATAATTTTATATTTAACAATACTTGTTATATATAAAATTGTTTTGATAAAGAAAGGTGAAAAGTATGCAGGTGTTGATTGTACGTCTTGTGTATTCAAACGTCTGATAAGTATTGGATTTTATCAAAGAGTAGTTTTTTTCTTTCAAAGTTATTGGATAAAATTTGTCGTATAGACAGATTGAACTATTCTAACGTACACTGTTTTATAGGTTTGTGCGAACAAAACGATAAGTATTCCGAATCATACAGATGAACGAATGAAAGTTTGTACAAACATGCAAATACAAATACGAATTATTTATATATCATATCTATTTCTATAATATGTGTGTATATAACGTACCATTTAGATTCTAGCTCGTATATTCGTGATTTTGAGAAGATAATATAAGGTAGGCAGCCGTAATACGAAAGGTAGGCAAATATAAGGCCTGCGAAATAAGCGTTACAAATTCACAGAAACATATACATAATATATTAACGAGCCAACTTTTACCCAATAATATTATAATAATAGTAGAATAATCCATTACTTACAGATTCACAATGATCCGTATCCAATATAAAGACAGCACACCTCTCGCATTTCAGCAACTCTCTGGCCTCAGTCATGATCTTCGTGACCAGACATTCTAGGTTGCTCTGCTCTTCAAATATACTCCTGGCTAGAGCCAATAGGATCTGATTGCGTTTGTATTCGAGGACTGAGGACTCAAAGAGTTGAGCGTTTTGGATCCCAATGCCGCAGAAGGTGAGGTAGCGCCGGAACACTTCCACGTCGCGGGTGGAGAATTCTTTGGAGCCTGGAATGGAGATAAAAAAACATAAGAATAAGTTGGACAGAACTTGTTATCAAGTTATTTGTGGGAAAATATGGTAAAGGAGACAATATTTTCATCCTTTGAAAAACCAGGGCGTTAAACCACTAAAAGTTAAAATAGCTCCTACTAACCCTAGTATTTCAGTTACTTTCATCTTCGAATCCAATTTCCTCCTTACCAATGAATGTGACTCTCAAAAATTAATTCGTTTGCATTACCCATCTTTGGGCTCGTCCACGGAAAATATACGCATGAATCATAATCTAGCAATCTTCAAAGCAAGAGCGAGTCAGTTTTTATCAGGTAAGAACGCTCTATCAGTTATTGGTTAACATCAGGCATACTGGCCAAGTGCAAACTATTTTCGTTAAAAACCCTGCAAAATTACAACTGCGTTTAGTTGCTTGCTTACCATCAGTCTTGTTGATGATCTGCGCGACCCCCACTACGTCCCCCTCGTAGTTACAGATGGGCATACACAGGATCAACTCCGTCTTGTAGCCAGTCCGCGCGTCTATCTCACTGTTGAACCTGAAACAGATAAACAAATATGAATAAATTTATAGAACTGCCTGTGTCCCACGATACAGGTCCAATCTAGTGTGGTATGCTTAACAAAATCCAAAAAAAAAACTAGTGTATAATTACAACTTTTCTCGGAACAAAGTGTAGCCTAGTTATATCGCACTTGAGATCCCTAATAGCTCAGTACCAAAACCATCACCACGATTTGTCACACTTTTGCAGTGAAAAATTGAAAATTATTTACTGTGAATTGTATCGTTGACGGATTTATTATGTTGTGACCAATAAATGGTTTACCTGGGATCTGAACGAATAGACCAACAAACACATTTTAGTTTCTACATAATTACATTGTACTTACTATGTTTAGCTCTATACGTACATACCTAGGATCAGCATAAGCGTTTCTAATATTGATAGGATGTTTGGTCTGCGCCGCCAGACCAGCCACACCCACTCCGAACGGGATCTTGATCTCTTGTGTCTTTGCTATCCGGAGCGCGTCGTTCAGTTCTAGAAAATAGAGCAGAAACGTATTGGTTAAGGAAATTAATGTTATTTTTATCGATTGAGAGAAGCCTACTCTGTGTTTGAGTCAAGAGTTTTCAAACCACCTTTGTGGCCTCTGACGTGGCTTAATGACTTCTATACAATGGTACAGCCGGAACTTTCAATTTAACAAGTAATCTGACGTAACCAAAACGAAACGCCTATCCTAGAACCTCTTAGAGGATGTTTGGATGACTGTCATTAATCAAAATACGTCAATTAAATCATCTTTGATTACGATAATCGTTTCGTTTCCGAGTAAAAACTTTCCGAATTTATGTAGCGCCGTGCAGTTGGCCATTCTTATCCGAATTTAATTACTTCCTCATTATTTTTCTAACAAAATATCCCACTTATAATTTTCTCATCATCCCTTAACTCACAATAATGATGTCCGGAATTTCATTACTAAATTGGATTACCTCTGACGGCCTCCTCTTTAGAACCTGTTAATTTACAAAGGCTTTACTGTTTTACAAGGAACTCACTTCAAGTTAGGTGTGCACTTAATTAAAGGCCACGATATTTCACCCGAAAACGCTTTGCGCTTGGAAAAATGCCTACTTGCTTTTTCGCATGCAATTCCACGCCGTATTAACATGAATACAAGGGCGAGCATCGCGCGCATAGCTCCGGCCGACGAGTCTTGTCCACACGCAAACAATTTTGCACAATTTGAGCAGTTTTGCAGACGTTTTTGACGAAATAAATTCATATAAAATCAGCAATTCAGAATATTCTATTTATGGCTTTTTACATCTTTAAATAATAACATTATCTTTTAGATATAATTAAATTGGTTTAATTTTCTGTACTACTTTTGGAAAATAAAGTGAAAAATATTTCAAAACAACTATTTTAAAAAAAATTATACTATCGAGCGAAGTATACGTAATCGTGTTTTGACGTTTTTTATTGTCTTAACACTGAATCAAAATTATATAAACTGAAAAAAATTTAGCTCTATCTTATATACTTCTATTTCTTTGATTTTTATGAAATGTCGATTTCACATAGCACCCCGCGTTATTAATTATTTTCTTACTTAGCTGGCCCAGTTTCTCAGAGCGAAAATTTATCTCTGATTGCCATATTTACTTAATCGTAATGTTCATCTTTATTCGCTTCTTCTTCTTCTTCTTCTTGAGGTGCCATCTCCTACCGGAGGTCGGCTATCATTAGGGCAATTTTCACTTTTGACACAGCTGCGCGAAATAGGGATCTGGTGCTCAGCTTGAACCACGTCCTGAGATTCTTGAGCCATGAGGTTCTTCTTCTGCCAGGCGGTCTTCTGCCTTGGATTTTCCCTTGCATTATTAGCTGGAGCAGCTGGTACTTTTCGTTGCGCATTATGTGACCAAAATACTGCAGTTTGCGTCGTTTTACAGTATTTAAAACCTCTACTTTTTTGTTTACCAACTGCAACACTTTCTCGTTTGTGACTCTATCAGTCCACGATATCTTCAAAATTCTTCTGTATACCCACATTTCAAATGCTTGTAAGCGATCGCTCTATTCGCTATATTTACTTAAAAATGCAAAAATCCGTACTCCTTTGAAGCGTAGGTACTGGAGGAGCAAACATAAACATACTAACAAATCAACATACTCACTTTTGCATTCAGAAAACTGTACTAAGTATATTTTTTTATATTTAACAAGTGGAGGTTTACGGCTTCACTCGCATTTTTTTTTTGTTTAAAGTAGCCTATGACACTTCTAAGACTTCATACTGCCTACATACCAAAAATCATAATGATCCGTTTAGCCGTTTTTGCATTATGAGTGTTTAAATAAACAGATAAACAGACAAAAAATCTAAAACCTGCTGTAACGTGTTCTGTTATACATTTAAAGTATACCCAAACATTTTTTTTCTAATAACTTCTATGTTCAGACTTTCGACCCTCTTCAGCTTTATTATATGTATAGAAAGTTACATTGTTTTTATTACTTTTTGACGACTGATAACAAAAGCTTATTACTTCCGCTGTCAACTGCATAAAAGACCAACCATTATATATTTCGCAGTAACACATAAATATTTTCTATCCCATAAATCCCATTATCTCACAAAGAACCACTCTTCAATATTCCCAGGCTCAGATGTTCTCCATTTTTCACATAAAGTGAACATTTTATCACCACCCATGCAATTTACTTGCACTTTGTAATGGCAGATTGAAAATAAATGGAGACGGCGAAATGAGATAGGAATTTAATATCACGGAAAGGACTTGGAAGTAGATGGGAAAATGTGTATTGCTAGATAGTTTTTAGTCGTTTTACTGTGTAGGTATGGTTTATTATGTTTCTATACATAAATTATGTAAAGAAAATTGCGAATTACTTACGTCATGCATGGCATAGATCGAGTTTTAGAAACTCAATCTATGCCATATACAGTACATATAAATATGTTGATATGTAGATCCAGCCAAGCAAGCCATGACGAAATTGACTAATCACAGAAGTCGAAATTGATATTATTTAAGTAGACATTTTTCGCTCCTTTGAAATTGCTTTGAATTGATTTGCGAAATAACAAACAACTTTCTTTGTGGATAAAACGATGCGTAACAAGCTGTTTTTACGAATTAACCTTTAAAAAATAATGAGAAAAAAAACCCCTACACCGGAATCAAAAAACTCGCACTAATAATATGTTATTTTAAAATATAGGTAGGTAGGTAGTAAATATAGGTATACCTTTTGCTATCTTTTGAAGTACTAGAACCTCAAAATGCATTTTAGTACAACCATTATATAAGCAAGATAGCAAGTTGGCAGTGATTTATACTACCTAGGTGACCTATATGAAGTATTCCGTTTAGCTTTGGAGAAAAATATCACGGTTTTCAAGGGATGGGTTTAACACGAAGCTTGTGTTGTATATTTATTTAAACAGTCATAAAGCCTTTTAAGCTTTATATAATTTTATATGGGTTTATTTCCTGAAAACAAAGACATTTATTTATTATTATTATTATCATCAACACCGACGATTACTAGGGTTATACCTATAACAAGCGCGCGTAGAACTTTTTTGGAAGAAAAATGTTTAAAAATTCACGACAAATTAATTTCGCTTTTCACTTTCGGTTTATTTCATTTAGTTTTTCTTTACATTTATTTCATTTGAGATTTTTTTGTAAATAAAACAATTTTTTTATTGTATTTTGATATATTGTTTTTTTTTACTTACCTACAAAAGCCTTAAAAGCTTAAGCATCAGATACTAGTAACGCTGTATGAACCCAGATAAAATCTATATAACACCTAGGTATCTATCTGGTCCAAGGACTGAACTTAGCACTTTCCAAGTTTCATACGGAGTTTAATACTTTATTGATTTTGCAGGTGCAGAGGAAATTCAACTGAACGAGCTCTGAAGTGTGTCGAATCGAGTTTATTTCATATGTCGCTATACTATATTTATTCTGGTATATTTAGTTGGTCAGGTATTTTCCTAGTACAGTTCCAATACATCTTAATACGATTTGTTATTTTAGTAGCTCGTAGTAATAGAACTGTAAAAAGCGAGTGTGGCTCAGCGGTTCCAGTGTCTGCTTTTCATCCAGACGTACCCTGGTTCGAATCCGGCCCTACACCAATGACTTGTATTATCAAGTTATGTGTGGATTTGCACTCGCTTTACGGTGAAGGAAAAGATCGCGAGGAAACCGACATGTTTGAGGACCACAATATCCGAGGACATGTGTCTTCCGTGGAAGGACCTGGGCGCTCACTACGATGTATCTGTCCAAGAAAACTCCCCTAACGAATAAATTCGCCGAGGGAGTCACGACCCTCAGTCATGAGGAAATACGACTCAAAAGAGAGTAATAGAACTATCAACGATAATTTAATTATTCAACGTGGGATACGTTCGTGATTGACTCCAGCGAACCTGATATTATGATTTATTTATTTACTTAATTGAAAATTATATAGATATGACTAGAAGAACAACAACTAATATGTGAGAAGCACGAAATCGAGTCGTGGTAAAAGCTACTCGATGTATAGAAGTGGATAGATACTAATAAGTAATGACTACCTTTAGTCTTTATAATATTAGTAGTGTGATAATTATAAATTTCAAGAGAATTCTCTTAAGCTTTTTAATTATCACATCACTGAGTGCTACCAGAGGACCAGCAACCGATCCTGAGAGGCAGGCCACTAGCCCGATGGTCAGATCATTTTTCTTCTTATCGAATGAGAGTGGCCAACTCTGGTGGCGGGAGTTTATCAAGCCGCCCGAAGGGCCTCTGATATGGCTTAACGACTGCCGTATTAGACAAACAGCCGGGACCTACAGTTTAACGTGTCATCCGACTCGCGGAAGCGCCCAAAATGGAATGCCACTTTTCGGTCACCCATCCAAGGACTGACCGCGTCGACCTTTGCTTAACATTGGTAATCGCATGTAATTTCCTCCGCTAACTGAGCTACGGGGGCTTAATGGTGGTCAGGTGATATCGTATAAAAAAAAACAGTAGGAACAGACTTAGATAACCTTTGGACTGTATTGTAGAGCGCGCAAGAAAGGAGGCCTATACTCAGCAGCAAGTAGATACACGATGATAATGATGATAAAGACAATAAACACGAACCCGTGTGGTCTAACCCCAAAGGATAAGATATAACATTTTGATGAGCCATTGTAAACCACCATTGATACGCTATAAAGACGCTTTCAATGGAAACATAAATTGTTATAGGTTATTGATTGGATAATATTTATTTCTAGACATGAGGTTTATTGTTTACTAGTTGTTACACGTGGATTTGCTTCCATTGTCTGAAGACATCCTCCTCCTCTAGGCGATAGCTCAATGCTGAGCATCGTGATGACCCCGACCAAAACTGTGGACCATTAGACGCCATTTATCACGGTCGGTAGCTTCGTGTATGGCAGCACTTGCTTTGGCGCCAATGTGTTCAGCCACCTGATCGGACCATCTTGTAGGGCTTCGACCTCTGGATCTCGTTCCTGTCATTTTTCCGGTCTGAAGACATAAAGTAGTCTATTTTTATTTTCAGGATGATACCAAACTCAGTATAATCCGTCGCTCCGTTGCGACGAGAAAGCGCAGCAAACAAACCCACTAATACACATCTATTATTATGACTAGTTACTCTCTGTGGCTTCGCCCGTGTTATAACCGGATGAACAGGCTTTTTATGTGGGATAGGTTTGCGTTTGATTAATTAATAAATAATTAAGTACAGCTCGCCTAGTATTCATGACATTATTATTATCCTATTTTATTTAATTCAAAAACATGATGTGTATCTAACATGTATATCGACAATCAAGAAAACAATTACTTTGACTATGATATATTTCACCATAAATAAATTAATAAATTTATAAACGCATGATTATTAATGAAAATACACATTTAAAAAACTCAAGATAGCGGTTATTTACTCTTGATTTGAGAAATATAGTCCCTAGACAAGATAGTAATTATTAGGAAATCGAGACTTCTTTAGAGTTCCAAACTTTTACCGTCTTCAAGAAAAAGTTGAAGACAAACGACACTTTGATATTCACTCGTATACCGTAAATTGGTGTTTTAATTTTTGTTCAGAAAACTAAACTTAACATCAAAGAAATATGTTCTAAATTAGGCGAGATGGGTCGACGATATTTTTAATGTCAAGGTTTGTACAAGATCAACGTAGATGACATATACAATGGAAGACCTATACAATACCCAGCCATAGGAGCTAAAGGAACACGATGAAATTTGTCCATATTTTATTCTACTTGCAACAATTTCTAGCGCAGTGGGGCGAACGGGAATAAGGATTCCCGTTCATCTCACCAGTAGTAGTAGTAGGTACAACCAGTGGAACGACAGGACATACCCCGGATATAAAGGGCTGTGAATAAGGATAATATAAGTACTAACTAGGGTAAAACAATGATCACTATTAAAGGTTCGCGAATGTTCAACGGGCTACCATCGGATTTAAAAAAATGTAGGTAAGCCTGTTCACCGCATTCAAAACTAGACTTTATCAACACGTACCTATTAACGGACACCTCACTGCTATGAATGCGGTGAACGGACAGCGTCATACTTGTTCGTATTTTAGATGTAGGGTAGTTACAAAATTTTTGATTTGACGACGAACGAATTATATGTTTAATTCTAATTATGTTTCACGCGTAAGTGATGAATGTATCTTTGTGTGAAATAAAGTTCTTTAAACCTAACCTATAAGTTCCTTATATAAGTGAATTCGTATTAACACCACCCCTTGAAGGTTGATAATATGTAATAATATTACGTAACATATTTGTATTTCTCGCCCCAATTCCCGGCCAATTTGCGCGTTTACCCAATAATTACAAATTACACAAATCCAGTAAAGCGCCGGCGAAATCATAATTCGCAAAATGTCGGTGATGTCATCTGGAGCGACAAATTGAAGGAATAACCTTGTCCTTCGGAATCAACGACATTAAATATAAGAGACGTCATACAAACATGAAATAAATCCACGTGATTTTCGGTTACACCATCATCATTGGCATTATTGCATCTACGAGAGATGATTGAGAGATGTGGCGTCCATACTATCTTTGCATCAGCACTCGTAGCTAAATAAGCCAATACGAGAGCCACAATATTAACAGGAGTGATGCCGTTGGGTGGAATTAATAATACCTACATACACTCCAACAGAAAGTGTAGAAAAAATGGCGGCACTACCAATAGTATTCGGTCAATTTATTTGCCCTTTTCTTTTAGAATTGTGTACCTAAATGAGAATATGTGTTAGTGAAAAGTGAATGCGGAGATGACGACTACAGAATGAAATGGAAGAGAGGAACATGGTGTGTCGGCCACACATATTGGGATAAGGTAAAGAGAAACAAGAAGATTTGCTTTATATTTTAATTTTAGAAAAGGTTCTTGTTGATTTGTGTTGTGATCATGAAAGCAAAAAGTGATGTATAAGAGTCTGGATTATGATGTCTGTGTTTGGAATTATAATATTTGATTGGATAATCAAGTTTGGTGCTGTCTTCGTAGCGATGGGTAAAAGTGTGCTTTTTATATTTAATTTATGAAATATAGTATTAAAACTGAAATAGTAGGTAACAGAATTGTGTAGAATTTGATAACTAGGGCTGCTTATGTTTCGATATACTTGTATTACAAAAAACCCGTGCTATATTCGTTTATTCTGGGCCCAGCATTATATATAACATAGTGTACATAGGTACTTACTTAAAAATAAAGATTTTTTGAAGGTAGCTATCTCGTTTTCCACATACCCGTAACTCTAGTAACATCAAACAGCTTTGCTTGCAAGTACCGGTTCGGGGGAGTCCCCTTCGCGAGGAAAAGGCTCCCTCTGTCGGCTGAAGTTAGTAGACACACGTTCACTAATATCTGGAACAGAGAGATGAAGTTTATTAATACACGATAAAAACACCTAAAATGTGTTTGGAAGCTTATATTAATAAAGATAAGTACTCCAAATTTTAATCTCTTCAGCAATTCTGATAAAATACGTAAGGATCGAATAGATAATCTCATTTTTTGAAGTCGGTTAAAATATAAACTTAATGCCCGTAGCTCGCCAACTAGATTAAAGTACATAGATCACGACCATCATTAATGAGGAAAACGAAACAAGAGGGAGGAGGAGCAATTGACAAAACTGACCATAAATGACTTTCCGGTTACTTTTTTAAAATGAAATGAAGATCGAAGAATTAAAGAATGTTCAATATCTCAGCTGTCGCATATATTTGTATCATTTCATTTATTTATGTCTGTCGGTAAATTTGTTTGTAATGAAATTATGCGAATTCGGGTTAAATTGCGAATAAGTTATTTATCAAAACAAGAGGCAGCCATGTGATGGCAAAGCAAATAATAAATTAACAACCTAACGTTCAAATAGAAACATAACATACACAAAGTAATGTAAAAACTCCTAACCATAAGTTAAGTGTAATTTACATATATGTGTTCTTACATGCTATAACAAGCGAGTGTGGCTCAGTGGTTCCAGTGTCTGCTTTTCATGCAGACGCCCCCTGGTTCGAATCCGGCCCTACACCAATGACATGTATTTTCAAGTTATGTGTGGATTTGCACTTGCTTAACGGTAAGTAAAACATCGTGAGGAAACCTCTTCCGTGGAAGGACCTGGGCGCCCACCACGATGTATCTGCCCAAGAGAACTCCCCTAACGAATTAATTCTGCGGGGGAGTCACGACCCTCAGGCATGAGGAAATACGACTCAAGAGAGTTGTAATAATTACGATCAATCACAGGAAAGCGGAACATAAAGTTTTTTTTAAGTACGTACATTTTCATACCTATTTCTTTTGATTGGCGGTAATAATTATTCATACCTCAAATATAGTACAATCAGAACTTGACATCTTATAACTAGGTAAATAGAAATAAAATAAATATTAATGATATTTTATAAAAATACACAATTAAATAGCTAGTTAGCAATTATTTTGTCTTTTTACTAGATGTCAAAATTATCAATGTGAAACCAAAAATAAGTAAATAAAGCAAGTGTTTAATCATTGATTAATTGTTTACATATACCAATAAGTAAAGCGGTTAGAGTGTAATTAATTTTACTTATATTTTCTTAGTACTTCAACTGTGCTATCTACATTACTTATTATCTTATGACAAAATACTTGAAGTTAACATGATAGTATGTAATGTTTTGAAACATGATATGAATATTAGTAGAAAATAGGTGTTAACTGGGTTTAAAGTCGTTGAAACAAAACCATATGAATATGTTGGCTTACGAAATACGTTAGCGGTAGAGTGTGAAATTACTCGATTTCGTATTATACATACCTACAGGTGTAAACAATGAATTATTGTGTTATCTTGTAATTGAGGTACACAAATCAGTGTGTATTTCAGTAGGCATGAATTATTGCCTGAAAATCTGACGGGTATATTTTAGCGTAAAAGGTTAGATAATTCCAAAAATTTAGGAGAAATTTTAAAGAAATCGAATTTGGCGAGTCTAGTTCTTTGATTAAAGCATTCGCTATAAATATTATTTTGTCATATCTCTCTTGAGTCGTATTTCCTCATGACTGAGGGTCGTGACTCCCCCGCAGAATGAATTCGTTAGGGGAGTTCTCTTGGGCAGATATATCGTGGTGGGCGCCCAGGTCCTTCCACGGAAGACACATGTCCTCGGATATTGTGGTACACAAACATGGTGGCGGTTTCCTCACGATCTTCCTTCACCGTTAAGCGAGTGAAAATCCACACAAAACTTGAAAATAGAAGTCATTGGTGTAGGGCCAGATTCGAACCAGGGTGCGTCTGGATGAAAGCTCATACTGGAAACATTGAGCCCCACTTACTATACGTTCAAATTCAACAGTAAATTTTTCATTAAAACTTTTTATTGTGGAGTTTATTTACCGAGGCGAGGTGGGCGTTTACGTTGACAACCCTTAGTGTTCCTACCACCTTCTTCATAAAGGACTGGGAAATACTTTTATACTACACGATTATTGACACGAATAAATAAACGTACGAAACATGAAAATAAATAAATCATAAAGATAAAGAAGAGAGATACTTAGCCCCGGTTTTTAAACCGATTATCAGTTTATATCTCCAAGCAAATCAATTTCTACGCGTCGTCATTGGCGGATTTAAAATTTTCAAGCAATGTCAGCGCGTATATAATAATTGTTTAGTTTGACGATATAAGCTGATTGTTGTTTTAAAACACGGAACTTTTTGTTTTTCTTATTTTGATTTGAAGTACCTATTGGATGCCAGCGGCTAAGCCTCCGTTATATCGGAATAGAGAACAGCCTATTTGTACCGCCCATGAGAGGGATGAAATAAAAAATCCTTGGTACCGCCTTTCTCCACAACAAAAGACAAGGCAAAGACGCCAATCAAATACGTCTTAAAATGACATAATTTTGATAAATGGCTGTCTATCATAATCATGGGTTTGTTTTGGAGTAAAAATCTTTTATCAATAAAATTTGATTTCGCACTCTGTAGATACACGTTAAAAACGACAAAACAGAGTTTAACATACATTTCATAACATAAATCGTACCTTAATCGTAAGTTATAAACTAGCTTCCTCTCACTCGTTTAAACTTTTACGAGGCCCCGTGTCAAGTGTTGTACACAAGGGGCCCCACCGAGACCGGGGCCCTATAAAAATTTCATTTTAATTAGTCCACTGGCAAGCTACGAATTTTTTATTAAACTCTTGAAGGTTTTAAGCCAAGGAGTGTTTGCAGGCTTTACTGTAAATAATAAAAAATATTTCCAGCTTTTATATTTTTGGGCCGCTCTCTTGCCTACTTTATTTGCGTAGGATTTGTTGCCATTTGGATTTGTTGAGATAAAGTGGGGCAGTGGTTTTTTAGTAGCAGGTGAGGTTCTTTGTTTACCTACTATGGTTGGGTATACTAAGCTATTAAGTTGTGAAAGTTTTGTGAAACATTAGACTAAGTCACATCCTAGATGGCTTTTCTATATTATGCAGCTAATAAGTTTAAAGTTTGGAAGCCCGTAGAAGATTGTGCGTTAGTAACTAGTCTTCTTCTACTTATCGAATGAGAGTGGCCAAAATGGAATGCCACTTTACGGTCACCCATCCGCGAACTGACCGCGACGACCTTTGCTTAACATTGGTAATCGCATGCGACTGCCTCCACCAGCTGAGCTACGGGCGCTTCTTAGTAACTAGTAATCCTGTATAAAAGAGAATGTACAATTAGAGCTATATGTCGCGATTCCCTATCTTCTTACCTTATGACAAAGTACATCGATGTCCAGTTCGTTGGCCACATCCTTGATGAGGTCCATGAACAGGTCTGCCTCGTCCAGCTGCCGCTGCGTGGTCGTGCTGGGAGACCTGGACCTCTGGAATAAATAAAATAAGTAAATAAATATTCCGGGACATTGCACACATCGCCATCTAGCCCCACACAAAGCAAACGCTTGTGTCGTGGGTACTAGATAACGGATATATGTATAATATGTATATACTTTTCTTTTGTAAATACATACTTATTATACATACAAACGACCAGACCCAACACAAGTAATTATAAATTTTAAAATACATAAATACTTGTGTCACGCGGGAATCGAACACAAAACCCCTAGATTAGAAGGCAGAGCCACTACCAACTAAGCTAACAGGCCAATCAAACAAACAATAATGGAGAAAAGTATAAATCAGTTGAGCTTTAATTATAGTATGAGTTATTTTGAAAAGTGCTAGACCCGCACTATGGTTGTTTAACTTACACTCATTGGAAAATGAGCGAAAATAATCACGACCGACAAGATTCGAACCTGATTTTTGAGATCATCATGATTTTTGGTAAACAGGTAGTATGAGATCTTAGGAATGTCAAAGGCTAATGTTTATATCAAAATAATGCGAGCGAAGCCGTGGGCGTCAACTAGTAATTTATATGTTTAATAACGCGTGCGAAGCTGAGGGCAAAAGCTGATCGATTATAAAATGTTGAGAAAACAGATGTTAAAATCTAATACAGACATGCTTAATAGAGTTTTTGAGCAGGTGGGGTAAATAAAATGTAAGAAATTTATATTTAAAATGGGTAGCAAAATCGAAGATAGTTAAAAATTTACAAAAACGTTTGCATCGCATGTTTTTGCGTATCTGGTACAAAGAATAGCCATAGACATCTAAACAGGCAATGCTGCTAGTTATTTTTTTATTACACTTTTCAGTATTTTACAATTCAGTTTTTAGTACATCGATTTTGTTAATAATTCGCGTTATATCAATCAAAAAGTCAGTTATCACAGTTTTCTAAAGGATTTTAACTGAACATATTTAACTGTGAGTATTTAAAATGTAATTTTTGCATGCCGTAAGGCAGAATATGTTATTACTTATCACGAGCGATACATCTGCTTGTACACAACATATTGTAAATGATTTGATTTGATTTATATATATATGTTACGGCTAATACCCGAAGTGCGGCTACACCTAGTTTTATCCGGTTAGAACTAGGTGTAGCCACTTAGTCTTGGTTAAACCTAGTACTAGCCGATTGTTTTCGGGTAAAACTAGGTCTCAAGTCCTGTTGTAGTGCAAGTGTTGGACTCGAAGTCACTTGTCTGTGACAGAAGGTAGATTAGGTCCGTTAGGTTGCTTTCTACCACGCACATGCGACGACGAGCGAAGCGAGGAGGAGCCAAGTCCTGTCTCGATTCGGGGTTTAACCAAGACTAAGTGGCTACACATTGTTCTAATCGGATAAAACTAGGTGTAGCCGCACTTCGGGTATTAGCCGTAACATATATATATAAAAAGACTTTAAATCTGCATCACAATTGCACGATCCGTTTCTGTATTTTGGCATAATCACAGAACAGTGTAATAAAAGCCATCAAAATACTCGTAGCAATCGACTCTGAATAGATAATGCTCTCATATTTTAACCGGCTTCAAAAATAGGGGATTATAAAGTCTTCTGAAGGTTTTTAGTCAGTTATTACTTCATCATAATAATGATCTCCATGAAGAAACAATTAATGTTACTAAGAACAAATTAAATTGAAATCGACAGTTCAATATGAAAGCATTCGAAAATTTGTGAAATTCTTGGTAAAAGTGTTTTATGTGAAAAACGACCTCAATGCTATTTGTCCTCAATTTTCCGTCACAGTGAGCTAAAGCATCAACAACAGTTAATCCCCGAAACGTGTATTTAATCCAATTTAATCCAATAGTGAATACGAACCGGACATTTTGTAATTGGATCCAATGTTAACGGAATTGAAACAATGCCGCAGGGTGACTGGGTTTAAATTACTTACGCGGAAAACGAATAATAATGATGGAAATCGGTGTAACTTATGTGGTAAATGGTTTAAAATATATTAGGGAATAGGTTTAAATTGGTGGCGATACAATTTAAAAACTAGCTGTTCAATGCGGTACGTTTTATTGTTTAGTAAATATTTAAACTGAGATAAAAATATAGGGTGATTAAGAATTACAGTTCGATGTTTACATTTTTTGATGTAGCTTTGGTTCTCTGTTCATAATATTCTGAGAACCCTCCTTCAGCATCACATCTTCAGAGCATCTATAATTCCTGTTGTCCATGTCTCTGCCGCGTATAGAAAGATGAGGAATACAAGCGTACGAACGAGTCTGACCTTAGTAGCTTTTAATTGTAATGTTCCGATTTCTTTACAGTTTCTTCAACTTCTCCATTGAAGTTCTAATAAATGGTCATCCATCGTTTAACTTCATCTACACATCCACCGCTATTTGAGATTAAAGCCCCGAGATAAAAGTAAGTTTTTAACTACGTCACAGTTCGCAATCAGAGTCCCTTCTGGTGAGTGTTTGACGCGATCCACGATCAAAATCTTGGTCTTAGATCAGTTTGTCTTTAATCCATACGTTATGTTCACGCACTCTATTTTGAGAAGTAATTCCTCCATCAGGCCAGCACTACTCACGAATAAGGTGGTATCATCCGCATACCTGAAGTTAGCAATTTTATAACCACCGATCACCACGCTATATGTCCAGTTTTTAAGAGTGATTCGCATAACACGTTCTGTGTAGATATTAAGTAGTAAAGGGGATTATGCATCCCTGTCGGACGCCATCCTTGAGCAGGTGTACCAGGTGCTGCGGGGTGCCGACATCCAGCAGTGTTTTAAACAACATTGGTCATTTCACGTAGTCAAATGCTTTAGAGAAATCCACAAAGCATATAAATGTTGGCTTGTTGAAATCTCTAATTTCTCTATGGTTTGACGAACAATGATGATTTGTTCACGGGTTCTCTTCACCTATACAAACCCAGCTTGCTCTGGCGCAATTGCTCTGGACAAGAATGCTTTGAGTAGCTCATTAATTACATGCAGCATTATCTTTCTTGCGTAAGTTATCAAGCCGAAAGTTGCCAAACTTCTTGGGGAACCCTTTTTACGAAGTGGTATAAAAACAGTGTGAGCCTATTCAGAAGTCCATCGTCCGGTGACGCAGAAATGGTAGCACTTAGCAACCAGCTGCATAGTACTTTCACCAAAAAAAATTCAGAAGTCCAATTGCCTGTGAGCCATATTTTGTTGCAGATCACGTGGAAGATTTGGACGCCACGCTGTCGTAATGCTCAGATAGTCTCAATTGGGATCTCATTTCTTCCTGTAGCTTTCCCATTCTTCAGATGTCGGATGCTGCTCTTACTTCCAACTCAAGAATATCCGGCTCAAGCAAATTACTTATTGCCTCAGTCGGAACCAAATTCCGTGACTGTAAATCTTGAAATCTTCTTCTCTTCTTAGTCGTTGTCTTCATTGCTGAAGGTCGTGTCTGGCTTGAAGTCTTGATCACTGGAAATCTTGAAATAAGGACTGACAATTATCCTTTCAAACATCCAATTTTTGTCCAGTTCAGTAACAGTGGTTAAAATTTCCATCAGTGTTTTCCACAACATTGGCTATGTCACGGAGTCAAAAACTTTGGAGAAATCTACAAAGCATATAAATGTTGGTTTGTTGGACTTTCTAGCTTTCTCTGTGATCTGGCGAACAATGAGGATTTGTTCACAGGTTCCCGTCCCCTTTACAAATCCAGCTTGCTCTGGTGCGATTCCTTTGGACAAATTTGCTTTGAGTGGCAGCATTTTCTGCTTGCGTGAGTTATCAAGGCAATAAGCCGAAAGTTGCCAAAATTCTTCGTGGAACTCATTTTATGAAGTGGTATGATAAAAATACAGTGTGGGTTCATTCAGAAGGTCATTTGCCTGTGAGCCATATCTTGCTCCAGATAACATGGAAGATTTGGTCGCCACCCTTAAATCCAAAATCACTGGAGATTTTTTTTTATATTTTTCTCTTTCATTGTATCACATATCAAAAACTATGCAACAATTATTACCTTATTATAATCTAATTGAAACGTTAACACTAGTCCGTTCCTCGCGTATCACTGTGTGCTTTCAACATTTTATTGTACCAAAATAAATGCAAACTATTGATAGCACATAACATTAGGCAAATAATTTGTAGAGAAATTTGGTACGATGCACAAAAAGTTAAAACTGTTGAAACTATCGCATAATTAACGCAGTAACATCAATTTAACACAGTTTTGTACTATGTAATAAAATATTGTATTCTCTTCTAATCTTCTTTACAAACGGAACTTTATATTAGGAAAGTGGAATCCTTGTAAATGTTTTGTTGTGCACGATTATGTATAATAGGATTATTATTTACACTATTATATCAAATGTTTAATATATATTGTCAAAACTCAACTCTTTATAAACGAAGTATATAAAGAATAATAATAATATATAATAATAATACTTTATTGCAATTAAATAACAAGAGTAATTTCCTTATAACTGTGTGTTGTCACCCGGACGAGATGTTTCTGTTTCCCGGGTGACAACGTCTTCCCGTCAGGTTTAAGTTTAAATTGTGCACATTATTAACCCTTACAAGGCAGTCCATATATGGATGTTATATTTTTGAGAATGAAACATATTTTTATTTAACCGAAATATTCTACTTGTATCAGCCAACTTGATGTGTTTAATTTCATTTAAACCTTGGGCGTTATTATAATACTTCACGTTGAATACAATATCTGTTTTCTAGGAAGGGCGGCTTTGATACAAAGAGTGTACAGAGAATTACATACACCTACTCTTTAATTTTAATGTTTCTGGCTTTTAAAAAAGGATATTATTTAAAAGAGTATTGTGATACGATTTTTGTCATCATCATTTTTGTGAGCCTACAAAAGCCTCTCGACGGCAAATGCTTGTTTAGTCATATCTCAAAAACTACGAAACCGATTTTGACAAAACTTACACAGTTACCTTAAGTTGAAATGTACCAAATGTAATATTTCAATGATTTAGTATTTACAGAAAAATATTCAGAACAGAGTGATATGTTATTTAATTCGAAACGCGACCGTTTATATGAATTTAATCAACAAAAATTGTGTTTACTTAAAATTGTTTATTAATATAGCGGATACAGTGTGTGTCAGTTGGTCTGTTTGCTGCAATAGATGCATTTATAAATCTATACAGAGGACATAGTTTCCATTTGTATCTCAGATAAATGAGTACCTAAGTTTTTTTGCAGTGGACATAGTTTTCATTTGTATCTCAGATAAATGAGTAGGTTTCTTTTTGCAGTGGACATAGTTTTCATATGTATCTCAGATAAATGAGTAGGATTTTTTTTGCAGTGGACATAGTTTCCAATTGTATCTCAGATAAATGAGTAGGTTTCTTTTTGCAGTGGACATAGTTTCTATTTGTATCTCTGATAAATGAGTAGGTGTTTTTTTGCAGTGGACATAGTTTTCATTTCTATCTCTGATAAATGAGTAGGTGTTTATTTGCAGTGGACCTAGTTTCAATTATTTTGTATCTCAGACAAATGAATAGGTTTCTTTTGCAGTGGACAAAGTTTCTATTTGTATCTCTGATAAATGAGTAGGTTGTTTTTTTGCAGTGGACATAGTTTTCATTTGTATCTCAGATAAATGAGTAGGTTTTTTTTGCAGTGGACATAGTTTTCATTTGTATCTCAGATGAATGATAAGGATTTTTTTTAGTTCCGATTTTATTCCAGATAAATGTAGTAGGTTTTAAGTGGTGTTTTTGACGCAAGCGAATTACATCTTAATATTGTGATTTAACAACTTAAAAGCAAAATCTAGTTTAACATTAGTAAAAGTAAATCTCAAGTTTGTCTAGAAGACTTAATTAATCTAAAGACTTGAATCCTAAACTAAATAATGCCTTAAGTAAATCTTGTTATGAAAAGAAATAAAGCAAAGGTTACTCAACCATTACTTTCGAGGCACACGGACTTACAAGGTAACAAGCTTGTGTGGGGAACATTATTGCTTGGTAACTCGGTAAGGGAAAAATATTAATTCACATGGTAAGTACTTAATGTTTTTTCTTATGTTATGGTAAATGTATCGTCATTAGATATTAAATCGTTATAATAACCATTAACTTCGAAACATGTCAATTAAGGCGTGTCTGATTGGCGTCTTTGTTGTTTTCTAACAATGGTAACTTACCGCCGCGGAATACGAGTAGGTTATTACAATTGAAATTTAAAGCGGAATTTTTTCAGACGAAAATAAATGTATTATTATGGTTGGCAGATATTTTAGCCATTTAACTTATCAAAATATGTTCATTTACGTGTTTATAGAGCAAAAGTCGCTTTTATTTAAAATGATCAACAAATATACAACAAAAGTAGGTATATAAGTTCAAGTTCAAGTTCAAGTTCATTTATTCATTACATGTCACAAACTTAATATAAATAATTGCTAGTACCTACACTTGATGTACGAGAACATACAAATACATTATGTTATCATAATCTTTATGAGATAAATAACCATCATAATCAAATCTTAATAAATATGTAATCTAAGTATTATATATCCGTTATCTAGTACCCACGACTAGTCGCTAGATGGCGATGTGTGCAATGTCCCGGAATATTTATTTATTTATTAAAATATCTGTCGCGATTTTTGAAAAAAATCAGAAATAAGCATGTTTTGTTTTATGAGTTCACAATAAATACATATAATATGTAAATAAGCGTGACAAACCGCGTACTTTTCATTTCTCCTTATTGTCATCAGTTGTTTCTTGAATCTCTTACATAATTGGCTCGCCAATTCCCATATCTTTGTGTCCTATTTTTCATCCCCCGTTTAAAGGTGAAAGGTACCAATACCATTTCCCTTTTCGTTTCAAAGTTTGTTTTATTGCTTGAAAAAGGTATGGATTAAATAGCTAACTTTTACCTTTTAATGTAGGTTAATGAATATTACTGAGAAGTAAAAAAGTTTTTATCACAATGTTTTTATCAGTATTATATTAACAATATGTATTAATTTATTTTATTTTTGGTATATTGTTATTATATGTATTAGGGTGTATGATTTATATGTATAGTTTATTAAGTAGCTTTGTAGTATGTATTTTTAATCTAATTTTTTCTTCTTTTTATTGTATACCAAGTCCTCTGTTATCTCTTATTTATTCCTTTCCATCCAATGGTTGCCTGGAAGAGATTGCTTTTAGCAATAAGGCCGCCACTTGTGGCACTAGTATAAGTATTATTTTTTTCTTCTTTCTTTGTAATTATTATCGTGTGTTGCAATAAAGAATTTTCTATGTATCTGTTGTATCATCAATACATACTATGTGTAAGTATAATAAAGCTAAATGGGGTCTAAAGTTTGTA
The DNA here is from genome assembly GCA_964023185.1 of Macaria liturata. NCBI lineage: Eukaryota > Metazoa > Arthropoda > Insecta > Lepidoptera > Geometridae > Macaria > Macaria liturata. The sequence continues at coordinate 15,867,596 of OZ026806.1, forward strand.
CATTGAACATATTAAAAAACTCAAGCAAACTTAACTTCAAGCCAACGCGATCCATAAACACTAATTTATAACTGCAACAATACGTGTCTAGCACGTTCGATGTCTGTAGATATAAACGGTCCTTTAATCGTCAAGTGCCAATGATAAAAGAATGCTCATCACTATGTCCCTCACGTAGTAAAAGCAGGCCCGAGCATCCAGAACATTCTACGGATTCAATCTCGACGCATTTCTCATAACAGATGGCATTTGGCATAGGCCGGAGATAAATATGATTAATTTAGACGCAGTCAACGTTGGGATATTTGGGAAATTATAATAAGAATAATTTGTTTATTTCACCAAAAACGTACATTACATATTACGAGAATACAATTGAAATCTTAATCAATTATTATATTAACCTTCTTTTTTTCATCTTCGTGGTAAGGTTCGGATTTTGTGCAAATTTAACCTTTGCATATATTTTCATGTATCTATACTAATATTATAAAGCTGAAGAGTTTGTTTGTTTGTTTGTACTCGCTAATCTCAGGAACTACTGGTGCGAATTGAAAAATTATTTTTGTGTTGAATAGACAATTTATCGAGGAAGGCTCTAGGCTATATAACATTACGCTGCAACGAATAGGAGCGAAGAAACAATGGAAAATGTGGTAAAAACGGGGAAAATTACCTATTCATCTTTGAGGGCTTCCGTTGCGTGCGCTACTAAAACGATAAAAGATATCAAAAAAATATGTATGAAAGAATTATTCCTCTTAAAATGATCTAACAAAATGTCTGCGACATGTCTATCTTTTAAGATTAACTCACTAGAACCGTTTTTATGGTAATAACTATTCCAACAACATTTTACATTTACATGTAAACAGCGCGTAAACTATAAATTAGCTATTGACAGGATTTGATCAAATTTGAGAAAGAAATATTTTTAATTAAGTAAGTACTTACTTATTTCACACTTAATGAAATTTCCAAATTAATTCAAAACACACATTCACCCCAGTCAGCGTTTTAAACGCGAGCTGTCAGAAACATTTACCAAAATCCCAAAAAACACACGCACCCATAATTGGATATTTCTATTTTCCAGTCACGTATATTTAAACCAGGTAAATAAGGTAGGTAAGTGGTATACAGAGTTACTTGTACTTTATAAGCTACATTTTCAGTGTAGCTTCTAATTTAACGGTCTCTCTCTTCCTTGAGTCTTATTTCCTCATAACTGAGGGTTGGACTCTCCCTCTCCCGCAGCATTCGTTCGTTAGGGGAGTTCTCTTGGGCAGATACATCGTAGTGGGTGGCCAGGTCCTTCCACGGACGCTTTTTAACGCTCAATAAGACTAATTTCAAATCGAGAACACGTGTCTTCCTTGGAAGGATCTGGGCGCCCAGAACTCTCCCCTGATGAGTCAATTCTGCGGGGAGTCATGACCCTCAGTCGTGAGGAAATACAACTCAAAGATAGAGAGAGATGGCTTAAGTTTCCAACAACCCACTAAAGCCTATGTACTTTAATATTTAGAGTAAATCTACGTCATTTACTAATGACTATAAATTATTTGTATTAGATATACTAAGTGAGCTATATATGGATAGCTACAAAACGTTGCATACTATGCTTACTTTGTAGATATTTTGTGAAAATTCGAAAAAAAGATAGTTGGTTCAAACAACAGGAGGTACCTATTTTAGTCGCGGATTAACAAAATAAAAGCTTATTTTTTATCACCGCCTAAACGACACACATACATGCAACTTTGGTTCAAACAATAGTAGGTACCTATTTTAGTCGCGGATTAACAAAATAAAAGTTTATTTTTACCAGTAAGGTGGTCTCTTATGCCAGTAAGTAACGCTGTATAAAATAAATAAGTACATATACAACATGCTACGTGAGAAAAACAAAATCTCAATTTCAGTTTACATTTGAGATCCCTACTCTCGACTTTTGGTCGAGAAGGACCGCTCGTTTTAACCTTATCAAGTCACCGCTCTTGGCTATTTCCAAGTCTTTGTATATTTTGGAATTCATAAGATTTTTTGCAGGACTATTTTATTTCAGTAAGTTTTGGTGATAATCTTGTGATCCACTTCTTATTTACTATCACGTGCTATCACCTCAACACTTAGTTCGTATGAGAGCGGGCAACTCTGGTGTCGAGAACTTTCAAACCGCCCTAACAGCCTATGACACATTGCTTACTATCAGGCAAACTATGGCCAAGTGCAAATCCGTTCTAGTAAAAAAATGCTAAATAATCGTATCAAAATAGAGTGCAACCTAAAGTATACACGCCACTGCTATCAGCCTTTTAAAAAAACATAAAAACCGTTTATTTCAACATTTATAAGGGTTTTACAGTAAGGGTGATGTAACATAGGCTATTATATTAACTAGGGCTTTGTGTAATACTGTAACAATGACAATTTACTAATTAAATAAAAGTAACTGGACCCTGGCTTCTGATCTCTTGAGTCGTATTTCCTCATGACTAAGGGTCGTTTCTCTCCCGCAGAATTGGCGCCCAGCTCCTTCCACGGAAGACACATGTCCTCGGATATTGTGGTCCTCAAACATGTCGGTTTCCTCACTATGTTTTCCTTCACCGCTGAACGAGTGCAGATCCCCACTTAACTTGAAAATACAAGTCATTGGTGTAGGGCCAGATTTAAACCATGGTGCGTCTGGATGAAAAGCAGATACTGGAACCGCTGAGCCACACTCGCTTCTGATATACTTAGGTACATAGAAATAGAAATATTTTTATTGGGACAGATTTTATAATATTTACAACAATCACACAGTACATAAAACAACAAGTAAAATCTGCCAACACAGCCACAACTCAGCATAATGCTGGTTGTGTGGAAGCAACCAGCGCTGGTCTTCCGTTGAGGCTGGCTGTTACTCTGATACAAGAGACTGTAGTCTGATAGTCAGTCTATCCTCACCGATATATACATTCTCACATTTTATTTCCACCCAGCTCTAGCCTAAGCCCCAGGGTACACTGTAAAAACGCAAATGAACCTACAGATAAGTTCGACAGTTATTGTCCTAGAGGGTTTACCGCCCACAATACCTACCCTGTTAATATTCTAAATCAACTATCTAGGGAGGCGATGCGATTAATTTTGTGTATCTCGTTACATGTAAGCCAAGCGCCCTTACCTTGTATATACAAATGTAAATACAAAAATAATTATTGACATAATAAAAACGGGTATCAATTAATTTCGTGAAACCTCCGGCCTTGTGCTAGTCCTGAGACTGTGTTACAAGGCCAGAGTCTTCTCCCAGTTGTGAGACATATATTACATTACGTTATATATACAATACATGTAGGTATATAGTTATAACAAGTAGCAGCTATATGTGGCAAAAAAAAACCATCACTTGCAACTTAAAGTCCCTAAGTCTATTAAAGTCAATTTTCGCCGCCAAGCCGTAGGCACAACTTGTGTCACCTTACCGTAAAGGTTATCTAACCGTAGCCGAGATGACACGGTTACGTTCTTTCCAAGCTTATAAGTGTGCTATGTTACGATTTTCAAGGCGAAGAAAACGTCACTCAACGTAGGTTTAGTGAAAAAAACCGGCGATTGAAGATGTGCTGCTGTAGCAGGGTGTATTGATAAATCAAACCACTAGGTTATGCATCACAATGACAACTAACTTTTATTGAAGTAAACTCTAAGACAACCCTCAACATCTCCCTTCTCTTATCAGTGAAATTAAAGTTAATACTTTATACTTAAAAAATGCAGGATAACACTATATATGTACTTAAACATACTACTGTAATAACCAACTGATATTTTTACATACTACATCTTTTTTAAACTTTAATTTCAATCATTAAACAGGTCTCATATTATGTCGTAAGATTCCAGTGATGGTCATTAGCGTAGGTTTTTGCTAGAGTAATAAAAAAAGATAAAAATTATTTATTTCCACTAAAACAGGTTATCATTTTTACATTATATAAAAGTATCTAAATTATTAAAGTTCAAATTTAAATTGGGGTCCTGTCTACTGCTTTAGGATTCCCTGTGTTGCAGTATCCAGGGTTCTTCCAGTGTGTCAAGTATTGAAATTAAAATTAAAAATTAATTACAGATTAAAATTTGCATTTGAGTTTGATTACATATGTTAGGCATTGTTTAAATATTATTAGTTAGTTAATTAATTAATACCTTTCTTTATTAGTAATAAGTGAGAAAATTTCAAAATTATATAAAATTAAGGTAATTTAAATTTATGGGTATCTATTGTAGGTATACATAATAAATATTTAGACCGATATACAACAAGCATATTTCAGATAAGGTAATTGATTAATTTAATAAATTATGTTTAAAGGTAAAAAAAAAAAATTAAAGGTTCTCAGTTCTGTTCAAAACACATTTTTGAAACCTAACTAAGATCATGTCCTTTGAGACAGTTAATGTTATGTACCAAAATATATATGGTATATAACGAAGTCAAATCCCGCCGTTCGTCCGATTAAATATTTATAAAATGCATCTGTGATCGAGCGAAGCCAGGCCGAGTCGCTAGTTTACGGCTAAAAACACTTTTTTTCTTAGCTTTATCGCTTATCTTCGCCAGGTAGATTTCTAAGGATAATATATACAAACGCGTTCCTGAATATATCATTTGTATTCCAAAACCTGGATTTACATACGTTTTGGAATAATCATTCCGTTGTGGGCGTTTTTGGTGACGAGAATGCTAAATTTTCGCTTACAATTTACTTTGTACATATCTGATAATTATATTTTAGCAAATACACTTCCTAATAACCTACACACATCATAGAAATCTATTTTTTACATTACTTAATTAGGTTTTTAACATATGTACATTGTACATAGTATTCAATGTTTGTAGCACTTTTTCTTTAATTTCAACCCAACTATATCAAATTAGCTATTTAGCCGATTTAGCTCAAATGCTTACAAAACTTCATAATACTATTGTTTCCAATAATTGAAAAGCTCATCAAGTACCTAGTACTCAAATTAGATTAATGGTAAGAAGGTTACCATAAGACAAATGCCTATATACAAGTATACAACTGCCAAAGAGACTATTGTTGATGAAAGAAAATGAAGGAAAACATATCGCCTGGATTTTCATCATTATCATGTCATCATAATATTAATTGCTGATCATAATTAAAATTTTGCCATCTGAAAATTTTCCATTGTACACCAAATTAGGTACCTACCCATTTTTTTCAAACCACGTTTTCCATCACACCTATTCGGCGGCCATTTTGATAGGTCGCCTATTGTTAAGCATGATAAGCGATAATGGCGCCTTACGCGTACAATTTGTGAAACATTGTTGCGAGCGCCGGGGCGTCTACTGCTGGCCGCTGATTTAGAGTGGAAGGATGTTGTAGATAATGCAAATCTGAATATTCTTCTTATTCAATGAAAGTAGTCAGATTTTATGTAGTTCAACCCACTAAACAGAGAAAACAATGGAAGGGACCTTATAACTACTTAGTATGGGTACCGCCAAACTCACATATAAGTAAAACAAAATATTATCTCCATTTGATAAATTATTCGTCCTGCTTTCATTTTGACACGTAATAATTGCACAACAAGGCATGAATTATTTTTAAACATGTTTTTGGTGCGAGTGCGGAACGTCTTTCTAGCTTACACAGCTAAGCACGACTAATCATGGCCGCCGCGAATGTTGCGATATTCTGCTTAATTGTGGCACAGGCAGGAGATACGAGCACCACTTCCATTGTTTTCTCTCTTCTGTGGTTGAACCGCATCACCTTATTGGTGTTCGTATTGTTTGTACATTTACTTCTCTCTAGAGTCGTATATCCTCATGACTGAGGGTCGTGACTCCGGAGTTCTCTTGGGCTGATACAGCGTAGTGGGTGCCCAGGTCAGCATCGGCATGTACTTAGTCTCGCTATAAATTGAGTAATTCGGGTTTTCATGGTTTTAGATATGTACTTAGTAATTTTGAAAGAGATCCTGTGAAAACGGAATGCATAGCAAAGAAGCGCGCGCAGCGTGTATTATATTAGACTAGCAGCGCCCTGCGGTGTTACCTGCGTTAATACGGAATAAAAAGTAGCACATGTTTTAAACTACTTCCTTATTAAATTTCATCCAAATCTATTCAACCGTACGTGAAGAATTAACAAACACACACATGCACACATTCACACACAACTTTCGCATCCATAATGTTGATGTGATGTATCAACATACATAGACAAGGATTATCGTAAGCGTCATCTACAACTCCAAGTCTGTGGAGTGGTGAGTGATAAATTTTACGGCTTCTATCGTGTTTATGTATCGATTTTATTCGATACAATGTGCTAGCTCTGTAATCATTTTAGGCCGATATTTGATGGACATTTTAAGTACTACATTTTGGAATATTTCAACTGGAATTATAATCATACCATATAAAACTCAAAGATGACTGACTGACTGACTGACTTTCTGACTGATATAGTGATCTATCAACGCACAGCCCAAACCACTGGACGGATTGGGCTGAAATTTGGCATGAAGGTAGATGTTATGACGTAAGGATCCGCTAAGAAAGGATTTTTGAAAATGCCACTTTTAAAGGGGTGAAATAGGGGATGCAAGTCTTACTTCTTAATGCGAGCGAAGCCGCGAGCACCCAGTAGTTAATGTACAAAATATGTACAAATGCAATTTTTTCAACAAACTCCTATAACACGAGTAAGCATGCAAAACCCTTTCTACCATATACAAATATTTTACCTAAACTTGTTTCCGCAAATAAAGCACGCGGATCAACGGATGAAGGGAGTCTTCCGCAAACAAATATCGTGTTTCGATGCTTTTAAGTGCTCGGCTTGACAGATAGCATTGGACGAGACAGGGGAGGATATGAAATGAGATATACATTGGGACAAGGTTGTTATACTTGCGATACACGATAGTTTTTCAAACTTAGATAGCTAGGGCTAATCAGATAGCAAGCTTGTGTTTATAGACTTCATAAATAAGAATAAAAATAAATGTAGAAATAAGTATTCCCACACTAAGTAAACGCTTGTGTCGTGGGTACAAGATACGTGGGTTAAAGAAAACAATCGCGTTTTTTTTTTAATTTTAATTCATGTCCCTTGGCTATTTAGTAGTTGCAGCCGCGGTTCAAGAGCTTAGACGTTGACATCAGAGGTTTTATGATAAATAAATACTTAAACACTCCAACTGGGAGCATTCCGATGGTGTTGACGTTAAGTACCAACACTTTTGTTTAAATTCGTCCAATGTTTGCCAAATTAAACTTTTATTTTAAAGATTAATTCATATTCCGTTTATTATATTTATGTACAGAACAAAATATTAAATCATTGAGATTTATTACAAGGCCGCTGATTAGCTCGCATTGTATTGGGACCAAAAGTTATCTATGACACTCTTTTTTTTACTCTAGAAGGATACTACATATAAAATAAAAATAAAATAAAATACTACATATACCCATCAAAAAATCACGATGATCCGTCACTCCGATGCAGATATACGCCTTATTAAAAGAACATATTTATTTTTAGTCTCTTCCCAGTAAATGCCAAGACGAGCAGTGCCGTGCGGTGTTATTCGGAATGAAAATGTTAATCCATGGTCTAATTTCTCTCTATACGAAATTTCACGCACATTAGTTCAAACCTTCGAGCTTTTTCTTTTTTTTTAAACAAGATGGGCTCGCGCTTGACTACAAATTGCCTGATGGTAAGCAACGTTGTAATCTATGATCTAGAAAAGAAATTGTAATTGTAATCTACGATTTAGCTTAAAAAGAAACAAACGAACATACACTCTCACGCACAACCTTTCGCCTTCATAATATTAGTGAGACGTACTTAGACGTATTAGAAAAACGTACTTATATTCTCTCCATTTGTAAAATTCCAAAGCTCAGTTTGAACATATAATACGGCCACAATACGGGGCTTACGTCCTCTTTAATCCGGCTGAAATCCTTTACGCCCTTATCAGGTTGAGTGACATTATTTATTCACGCCTCACACCATCTCTGCTATCCTGCGAGGAACGGGCCGTATTTGTTGAATGGTAAGTAAATGGGACTTCTACGTTCCGACTTTTTGGCATAGTACGGTTGCAGTTAAGATTTCATTTCATTTATGCACCTACATATACAATTAATTGCGCGCATTTATAATGTCTTAGTAAAAAAGCCAACTAAATGATGCTTAGAATTATAATTATTAAAATAAAGACTAGGTCCTCTATAATATGGGCCTTAACCTAGGTCCTAACTGAGTGCATCAAGAAGGCTTGTCAGTGGCCTTTAGGGTGGTTTAATAAACGTCTACAAATACTCTAGATTAGTCACTCTTCGAACTTAGTAAATTTAATTCTATCGCTACTCACAGTCTGTTCTAGCATCCTCGTAAAAAAGCCAGTTCGATTCCAATGTGGATTTGGTGATAAAATTTGTGGCTACCAAGTACAAAACAGGAAAAAGTTAGTCATAAAAATTAGTCATTTTTAAACGTCTTTATTATAATTACAATAGCCGATGTATGTGCGTAAAATCAAAATTACTTCCCTCCTAAATTACAAATTTTGCAATGACGACATCTCATTGGTCGGTGCCGTGGGTTTAGCTAAATGAATAAATGATAGGTACTCTATCAGCTGTTACGATCCAAGGGATTCAGACAGATGAGGGAATTTTAGATGGCCATCTAAATCACAGCAATGTCGGAAGTTTAAGCTTTTAGTTTTAATTACTATTGTGAGAATTATAGTGATTTAATTAATTTGCCGTTGCAAAGTTTTCGTAGTTTTTTCTCTGCATCAATGAATATTTTGCTACTCTATTACGAGTATTCTATCCTATTTATTTTTATAAATTTTATCTAGCTATTGATGTAACAAGTAAGTCGAAGTCTTCCTACTTCAGTTGTCAGTTGACATTTCCCATTTCATATAGGACTACGTGCACAAGTACTATTATTTTCGAAGGATATTATTGTAATTATGGACCTAGGAAATGTTTAAAATAAGTATATTTATTAATTTCGTTTTATTTATCTCTTATGCATTCAATATATTTACACAAAGTACTTTATTTCTTCGTCCAGCCGAACATTTGAGAGGCTTTTAACATTATCTGTGAGTGTTGAGAGCTGCTAACTGCTGATAACATATCTACCACCTATCTGTTAGTGATAAATACTTGTGCATTAAAACAATACTTTCTATTAGATATGCTTGTGTTTGTCACAAATGTATTGTTTTAAACCGAAATGCTGGATATTGGAAATAATGTTTATTGCATAAGCATAATTTAAGTGTTACACACATTAATATGATTTAATAAATACTAACATTAAAAAAAACCTTTTTAAAATTTACTAGATATCTCAGGTACTTAATGAATGCTCTTTTTATTTCCTGATGGTATATGGTGGTTGTTCCGGGATCGGAAAAGGGCCTTTCGTAAATGATCCTGCATTTACTAATCTATATTCATGTATACCGTTACCAAATTTAAACCAATTTAGGAAGGAAGGAAACCAAATATTCAAATAAGGAAACAGACACTTTCACTTTTTCACTAAGGTTAGCCTTTATAAAGTACCTAATTCGAAGTATGAAGTTGATATTAAAAGAAACAGACGATATCTTAATCTTCCTAGTCCTAAAATAAACCTAAAATAGAACATCTCTAAAACTTAAGCTATTATTTACCAGGCAGCCCTTTTACAAACTTGACTTGCCTTTATTTTCGATCCTAAAGGATTCGATTCGATCGTTTTGAATCTATAGAAGTCTTTGAAACCCAGTATCAGTTGAAAAGGTTTAAATTGAAAAGGCTGTCGATGAAATAGAGATCTTTTGATCGCAAATGGTTCTAAAAGGTAGATAGACGTTTTGACACCTTTTGACTGTAACGTCTCTTTGAGAAACGCTGGTCAAGCTTTGATGGTAGTAATTTGATCTAGGTTCAGTGGATACTGTCAGAATGATTCTGCGTATTGGTGGAAATAGTAGAGAAGAGAGCTTCACGAAAACAGTTTTGGTATTATTGTTGTGAGCTATCGAGTTTCTTGAAGCGAGTGTGGCTCAGCGATTCCAGTGTGTGCTTTTTATCCAGATGCACCCTGGTTCGAATCCGACCTTACACCAATGACTAGTATTTTCAAGTTGAGTGCAGATTTGCACTCGCTTCACGGAAGAAGGAGAAGGAAAATATTGTCAGGAAACAAACATGTTTGAGGACCACAATATCCGCGGATATGTGTCTTCAGTGGAAGGACCTGGGCGTCAACCACGATGTATCTGAGAACTCTCCTAACAAATTAATTCTGCGGGGGAGTCACGACCCTCAGTCATGAGTAAATACGACTCAAGAGAGAGATCGAGTTTCTTACAATATAAAAGTGAAAGAAAGAAAAAGTACTAAGGTCAAAAACTACCTAGTGTAAGTATATTGATCATCTTACTTATCACACTTGAATAGAACAGTATTTTGAATCAAACAACTTTCCACTGTAAATTACGTTTTCTTATCCACCAAATATCAACAATTCCATAGTACTAAATACAAAGAATTCTATTACACGCTATTCCTACAGAGCACTCCCACTAACTCCCGGGGGCGCAAAAATGAAAATTCCACAGCGCTTAGTTACCCATACATTTTGTTAAATTACAAACCGTGACGGGTTAAACGTGGTTAACCTTCATTTCATTTCCCGAGGGAACAATGTGATTTCCCGAAGCGTTCCTTGGGGAAGATTTTTATTTTGAAGCTATGAATGTTTGGGTATTTCCTGGTTCGTTATGTTTTGTGGGATGGGAAAGTCTGTGGAGTTTCAACCTATGTACTACTAAAAAAAAAAAAAAAAACGTAAAAACCTAGCGCTTTGCTTCAACGTTCATTGTACGGACGGCAAAGCTTTGGAACACTTTACCAGAAGCTGTGTTTCCTGCGAACTACAATCCAGGGGTTTTCAAATCTAGAGTTAATAGGTATCTTCTAGGTAAACGTGTTACACCCTAGGCTGCAGTAATGCTCAGGCTGTAGTCAAATGTAAACCTACCCCCCGTAAAAATAATAATAAAAAAACTTCTAAAAATAAGGAGGTTATTATTCCAACAGTTCCTAATTCATTTATTCAATTAAATTAAAATACACATCCGCAAAAGTTTAAATATCCTGAAGTCCCGACCCGACCTCAAATTAAGGAGGAAGGATCCTGAACCCACCACGATGTATATGCTCAAGAGAACTCCCCGAACAAATGGATTTTGAGGGGGAGTCACGATCCTCAGTAGTGAGGCATACAACTAAGAAAGAAGGTTATCAATCTAACATTCACACGTATTTTTTACTCTTTTTATTAGTGTTTGTTGGATAACATTATTTTCCGACTTCTACATGTTGGTGGATTTATCGATGAATACACAAAAAAACTTGTATAAACTTAGGTGTGTGATATTCTGCAATAAAAAAATATTTGAAATAAGCTACCAAGTACGAGTGATAATTTTCAAATTTCTTAAAGTATATATACTTAATCTACAAATTTCTCAAGAAAATAAGAACAAGGCTTTTTTTATTAAATTCTGATAGTAAAAGTAAAATGGCGGCTATCTCTTCTGAGTAATTTCTTTTTTTTATTTTATGTTTTCGCTAGACATTTTAGAGTAAATAGAAATTCCAATTTAATAGCTAACTGCAATTAATCCTACAAAATAGTTTCACCACACAGCCTGCACCGGAAAGTTTAGATAAAAACTGCAGTATTATTTTGAAAATACGTAGATTTATCACCCTTTGCCAGCTAGAAAATGTTGCGAGGTATTTGGCGAGTGACCAAAAAGCACCGCTTTGCTAACAAGCAAGCATTGGTAATATAACTCTGAGATACCTAACTAGGTAAACGTTTTTTTTTTGTTTATTAATTTTTATAATCTATAAAAATGTAAGTATAATAAAGCTGAAGAGGGTCAATAAATCATAATAATAATAATAATAAGTCATAGTAGATATTAGAAAAAAAATGTTTGAGCATACATTAAGCACGTTTTAGTAGTATTTCTAATTTTCGTCTGTTTATCTGTTTCTATGCGTCTCTGTTTATTTGTTTATTAAAACGCTCATCACGCAAAAACGACTGAACGGATAATCATAATTTTTGGTAAGTATGTAGTATGAAGTCTTTGGAATGTCATAAGCTACTTTTTATCCTGAAATAATGCAAGCAAAGCTGCGAGCGTCGACTAGTGGTACTATATGATGATGAGTAAATGTAGTAATTAGACTAAGTTAGTTGTAATCGGTTGGATTTAACCGACTTTATGTTTAACCCTTTTCAGTTCGCATAAAAAGTCATTCCAAAAACAAGAAACATGAAGTATTTAGGCTTTTCTTTAAATATTAAAATGGCACCACCAATATGGCTTGTTTTTATAGAAATTGCCGCCAAAGTGTCGTCCTGTCATACAAAATATGTCAACTTCAAGCGTGCCGAGGACGCACGACCTTCTTTACATATCGTTGGTAGATTCGCCCCTACGAATTACCAATTGCGTGCATCCAATCCATTCTTGGTTTCAAGACAATGGCGGGGGACCAATTACAAAGCTGATGTACCACGTGATAGTTTACTGTTTTATCGAGATATATATAATAGATTTATTTGGTATATGTGTGTGGAACATGGAACCATATTGAGGTGTACATTACCTAAGTTGTCGTTGCAACCAAGTAGGTAAGGGTGGCTCGTTAGGGCTAGAAAATGCTTCTTTTTTTTAGTTGAGCTAAATGACTAAGCTGTGAGGTGGAGCTTAGAAAACTTGTAGTGGTAGGGTTCTTATAAAGCTCTGGCTGGAGAATTATAGTAGTAAGTAGTTATGTAGGCACCAAGAAATAGAGTATATAAAAGATCTATTCGATTGAAATTTCACAAAGTGCCATCCAGTCCAATCCTAAGCAAAGGTATGGTATGTACAATAACTTGTATTTTGATTAAATTAATATTATATTTGTACTTTATACATGCCAGTAGTAAAGCACCAAAGTAGTCCAAAATTCTACACACAATTGTTTAAAAGAAGTTAGTTTTGTGAGATATCTCTGTCAGAGATTCAGAAGAAGAAAAAATCAGTATCTCTCTCTTTGAGTCGTATTTCCTCCTGACTGAGGGTCGTGACTGCTGAATTAATTTGTTAGGGGAGTTCTAATTAAGAATACATAATTCTCACGAAATACCACATCACTATTGCTCAACTTTATTCAGAGTTCCAAAACTTGTAGTTCTATTTCTTGTCTTGTTATATTTCTACAAATATCTTTCATATAGCAACCCTACAAATGCCGTGCGCTAATTGGTTGCATTTACTTACTCCTTGTTTACTCGGTCCTGTGGTTTACAGACAGACCGACGCAAAGCTTTGTTCCTGTAAACTTAACTATGTATGTGTTTGCTATTAGGTAAGTATTTGTTTTATCTAAGCACTAGCTTTAGCCCGTGGCTTCGCACATGTTATCTATCTACCTATACATATATAATCAAGCTGAAAAGGAGGAAAAATCTGAACATAGAAGATACTGGAAAAAAAATGTTTGGGTGTACATTATATCGATTATAAGACACTTTTCAATAGTTTTTTTTTATAAGTGTCGTATGTTTGTGTTTTCTTTTTATTCGTGTCTCTGTTTATGTAAACGCTCATCACGCAAAAACGGCTGAACGGATCATCATGATTTTTGGTATGTTGGTAATATTAGGTGCTAGAAGTGTCATAGGCAACTTTTTATTCTAAAATAATAAGAGCACAGCCGCGGGCGTCCTCTACTTAACATGTAAACCTTCCTCTAGAATCACTCTATCAATTAAAAAACTGCATCAATATCTGTTATGTAATTTTAAAGCTCTAAGCATACATTACATACATAGGATAGACGCGGGAAGCGACTTTGCTTTATACTATGTAGTGATAGTTATATATCACAGTAATAGTATAATGGCAAGTTTGTAAGAAAAGTAAATTCGTATGGGTGTGGCGAACGCTGATGTCGGGTTTTTAAACCACCCGTAGGGCTTTTGGTATGGCCTATTATAGGTGCTATAACGGACAGTACAATATTTTACTTGTTATCCGTTCCACGGAAGCGTCTAGATGTGAATGCCCTTATGTATTTTGGCCACGGTCACCCATCCAACAGCGGCGGCAGTTGTTTGACATTTGTAGTCGCGAATGGTACTTTGAACCATTGAAATGTAACTATGTTTGCTTACAATATTCTCAGAAAACCAAAATGATATATGATTGAATAATTGAGAGAATATATATAACTTCTGATTATTATTATTAATAGAAACTAATTAAATATTTCTCGCTAAATAAACAATAGTCAAACAATCCCAAATTAGGCAGGACAGTTTAAGCCATTTTGTCGCGACGGATCACAATAGATGAGTAGTGCTGATAGTCCAGCCATTTGTGTGCAAATGGTGTGTGAGGAATAGACCATGTTACTCAAAGACACCGGATTACATGAAATAAAAATATTGGCCTCTATAACCCCACGTTACAATGAGCATGTCAATAATTACAGTTTCATTATTCATTGTAGTCAAAATAATATTGTCGTACAATTTTACTATTGCGGACTAGCTAAATTGCATATGATATGGCATTACTTGCCATTATTTTATTGATATGTTTTACCCAAATGTTTTATCATGATTGTAGTAAGTAGTTGGCTTAATGTACGTGTTGGCTTAAGCTGTTAGTACATAATATATATGTAAGTAAATGAAATAAATAAATGATACCACGTTTTAGACGAAAACCCTGCGACAGCAATAAATGAAATTGTCCAACAAAAGTAAAAAATATGAAGGATGAGAATAAAAATAGTACGAAGCGCGAAACTGAGAGAAGCATAAAAGTGAGAACTAGAATGAATGAGAAAGATAAGTAATAAGCGCCCCAGAATTAAAAAAAAAAATAGAATTTAAAAAAATGGTCTAGACGCCTAAAGCAACGACCTAATCAGCATGCCAACGTATAATATACATGTAACGTACATACGTATAATATTTATAAATGTCTGATATCATTTGGATTGATTTGGCATATGTAAGTCAGATTTGTCACTATAATTAATAAGGAGTCTTATTAGTGTGATGTCACTGCATGTGGGCCTAACAGAATGATGTCATTATCTTGGCTCGTTAGCTACCAGGCAGTTAGCTACCTTTATTCTTTCTTGCTAGTTATGCCTAGATATTGTCACACTAAAATTATTCGAATGTCCTAACTTCGGCCTTTTGTCAAACTTTTTTTAAAAGAGAATAGAATAGTCTTCTTTGCAAACACAAATTATAACTATTAAAGGTATGTTTAGTTATGTGAACCCTGTCCATGGAATATTTTTATTAAGTTTGTGGAGCTGTAATATCATTCCATATTATAATACATATTTATCATGTTGATAATTTTGAATTACTTTTAAGAGTCGGTGTATGAGTAAGCGAGGAGCTAAGATTTAGGTATATTGCTCTGTTAAAATTGTAACATAGACGCAATAACCAACTTTCAATACGGGACCTACTAAAAGATTGAGTTACTATAACCATTACTATAAAATTATAATAACTCAACTCACCTTGATCGGTGAGGAAGACAGCCACAGCTGGAACAGGTCTGACGTCACAGACGTGCTCCGCGCCTCATGGTGCGGCCTCGGAGACAGTGGGCCCGATGACGTCACACAATGTATCCTATTCACTTCATCCACCGACGCACACTCCCGCAAATACCGGTCCAGAACCCTGGGCTTCGCTTCCAGAAGCTTCTTCAACTCTATCAAATCTTCGTCCGTAGATTCGTCCGGAGACGCGCGGTCTATCACCTCCCTATACTCCTCATTGCAATGCATGATCAACTCGTTAGTAGCTAAAACGTCGTATACGACCTTATTGCCTAAGTTTTCTGGACTTCCAACTTTAATATAAACACCATTATCGCTACCGTTTCCCAGTTCTGTTTCACAACCGTTGTGTTCTGTTATTTCGACTATCGTTAAAGGTGGGTTCTCTTTATGCATGTTGTTGTTGATAAGCTCAGGTTTCTTTATTTCTTCAGGTAACTCGTAGACTAGCCTCATTAGTTCGTGTGATCGTTTATGCTTTTCTTCATGGCTTTTCTCTTTGCCGTCGGTTTCTTCGTCGAATTTGGCGCAGGCATCTGTTTTGTTTGCGTCTGCTTTTTTAGTGACATCTATTGGCTCTTCTGAAGTCATGGCAGAGGGGGTTTAGGTCTGGGTTGGGACGCAATTAATGTCAGCCTCTCTTGTATTCCGCATTTCTTTGACTTCAGACTATTCTAGCTTTGGTACCTGTAACAAAACAAATAAGTGTTAGGCATGTGTTTAGTTTTTATACGCAAAACGCAATACACACTTTTATTGGTATTTTGAGAACCAATCGAATACATTTACAATAATTTCACCTTCAACGAAAGTTCTGGAAACAGTCGACTTGCGACACAATTTTTGTATTCATGATACTCGTTATCGTAAATTCTATTATTATATCATTTAGCTAGTACTAGTGACATTAAATGATGTCTTGGAATAGAGAACTAAACAAAGTTTAAATGGATTTGTGTCAAATGTCATTGGCCAAATAGAAGTAGGTACTCCACAAATAAGAGGGGTTCCAAAGTTACCCAGTTTAAACTTCGCTGACCTCAAACCTTGACCAAACTAGTTTAGGTAGAGGGCGTATTCATTTGATTTGTCCACCGTGATATGGCCTGGATATTAACTTAGCTGTGAAAGCAAAGAATAGAAAAGCTTCGGTTAAGTCTTATTGCAGTCTGCGGATATTCAGATTAGTAGAGCAGCTATAACAGAAACAGAATCCATATGCCCAAAAAAAAACTTAAAACTAATAAGTTACTTTTTTAGAGAATGGCAAACTCTGGTACTAGTTTTTAAATCATCGGAAGGGCTCATTACCATGACATGGTTTAACAACAGAGGTACTATGGGAGATAGATAAGATTTACTATTCAAACGTGATACATATCTGCACCCCAGAAATGTCCAAATGTAAATAATAATTAAATTAAATAAATAAATATTCCCGTACATTGCACAAAGCGCCATTTAGTACCCCAATACTATCCTATTTTCTTGCTTCGGTCATCCATCCAAGTACTCTATCTCTATCTATTTTAGGAACTAGAACGATAATATATGGCACCCTATCATGAAAAACTCCCTCTATCCTCACATAAAACTGTCATTTCTTTTCATTAACGTCCTAAATAAACCCAGCTAATAGCGTAAGCAAATTCTTTTCACCGCAAATAGTTTTTGTCCGTTCGCAAACAGGAAAATGTTAATGCCCACAAAAAGCTTACCTTGTGAGAGAAAATCATGCGAAAAGTCGACGGAACTTCGTCGTTAGTCGATTACCCACTAAGGCCGTGAAGATACGTTTATATAATTTGAAAAATGACAAAGAAAAGGTAGGCCATGTACAATAAGAGTATGTGAGATGAGTGTATATAATAGAAGAGAAGCATTTATATGATCAGAAGGCCAGGAAGCAAAACTGTGGAACTCCTTAAACCTACAAGTATAAAAATAAAAACACACACACACATACATTATATATATACATCCATTCAGTCAGACACTCCCACACACACTCAGACCCAAATATATGAATATGCATATAATATCTATTTACAATTTGCCCTTCTCCACTAAACACTTGCAACATCTTAGGTAATGCACCCCACGAAGAGAACTAGCTCTCGCAAACTCAGGGTATCCTACTGCGAGAACTAGGGAACCTATAAATTAATACGATCGTGGCATTTCAAGCCTAAACCCTCAATCTGTATTATATAGCCATAAAGTACTACATTATGTTAAATCATTGTGTAGATAACTGTAATTATAAGATTTAACACATTCCCTTAAACTACTCTAATTATAAGTTAATATTAACCTAAACATTGTAAATGCTACCATGGTACCAAATAAACATCTTTTTATCTTTTTATCTTATCTTATCCTTGCCCGAATCTCTATTCCCCCTGAACTATAATATGTCGGTCTTCAAGTCGAGAGTAAACCGATTTCTTTTAGGCAAGCGCGCTAGATCGTAGATTATAAAGTTGCTTAACATCAGGCAAGTTTTAGTCAAGCGTGAGCCTATCTCATGTTAAAAAAAGCTGAGATTGAGTCAACCAACTCTATTGCCTTGACACCTATGTATATAAAAAAAAACATATCTCAAAGAGTGCGGAACCAATAATAATAAAACTCACACTTTTCTCTGAATCAAAACATACGCAATATAACACACAAGTCCTGTTAAATGTCACTTGATTAAAAAAATTCGTGAGCATTACATACAAAATAAAAAATTTACACACGATTACTTCAATTTTGTCAAATTCTGACAACATTACATACACAGAGGTAGACTTGCTGAACGCTTTTTTCAAAGAAGTCGTTAATAATTTGTTTTATCAAATATCAGACCTAGTGCGTAGCAAACCCGTGTTAGCAGTTCCCGGAACTCACAGGTTGGTTTTCATGTCATGGAGAAATGTCAACCATTAAGTATAGGTGAAAAATAAGTGGGAAAAGGAGACGGGAATAGGTTCCGTTGGTTGGCTTATTGTCTTTGAAACAATATCTACATCATACAGTATCAGTTATTGTCAGTTTGTTTTGATTTCACGTCGCAATGGAACGATTGATCTTGGCGTTTTTGATATGGTATTATAAGTGATGTAAGCTTTCTTTAATCTGTAAACAACGAAAGCAAAGCCGCAGGCATCCATCCACTTGTAGGTTATTTTATAACATAAAGTACCATTTAAATACCAACGCTGGTTGCTTACATCCAGCATATGCTTGAGTTGGAACCGGATTATGACAAATACACTATCGTTTTTACATATTTATATCCTTCTTCTTAAATAGATAGAATATTCTTGTAATAGTAAGTTGAACAAATTGTAAAGTAATATTGAAACCACAGTGGTATCAACCTTACTTCTCAGTTTAGGTCAGCGCTAACATTTGTCCGCCTACATGGCAGTAATGTCCCTTTGTGTGGAACTATAATCCGGCACATAACGACATCACATCGTATAGAACCCTTATTTTAGCAAAGAAATACGATGCATATGCCAACTTTATGATCTAAGATGGCAATAATCAGATAAAAGTACGAGCATTACTCGATATGAAAGCTGACCTGCACAGAGGCATTTTACATGCATATCAACGACTGCTGTCTTCTTCTTATTGAATGAGAGTTGCCAACTCTGATGTCGAGAGTTTATCAAGCCGCCCTCAGGTCCTCTGACATGGCTTAACGACTGCCGTACCAGACAAACAGCCGGGACCTGCAATTACCTACTGCTGTCTTATAACCTACTGATAATTAATTTAATGTCTTACCCTACCATCAGAAACTACCGAATTGGACCATTTTCCCTTGATAATAACGAACGTCTTTTAAATAAGCATCTATTTCTTTTTTGTGTTTTTCCTCTCATTAATGGGGTTAGCCGTCAGTTTAGTGATCTTGTTCCTATCTTATGCCAAGGCAAAAAGTGTAGTAGATGCAATATAGTAGTACCGTAGTAAGGAATCTTTAGGCTTAATAGTCTATTCCGTCACCAAATTGGACCGTCATTGAATGGTCGACTGGACGCTCTTTCATGATCTATTTCCAGTTGAAATAGCTCCTTTCTGTTCTGTTACCTGTATTATTTGGAAGGTATTGGGGATTCATTTGATTGTGAAGGTGTAATCAGGGGATCTTCCTGTGTATTTACCCAATCTTTGTATTATGACCTCAAAAAAAGTGGAAATCAATTCAATCTGAACGCAAATACCTACATACTAATGTTTTTTTTTTTCAAACTGGACTGTCAGGCATTTTGCCACTTGGCCAGATAAAACCATACTGTGGCTGAAGGTGGTATATGCCTGTAAAGGTATGGAATTAGTTTGGAAATGAGTTATTTAAAGCACGTGTGCTTAATTTCGTAACTGCATATTTGTATAAGTATTCGCTCCCCATATTTAGGATAATGTTTTCAAGAACCCTTCGATCTTTCAACTACCAAACGACTAAAAGACAAACCAAACTTTCCTCTGTAAGTAAACAAGTGTAAACATTCCCAAGTACAATTAATGTACTTAATGATGCAAAACATTACAAAAACAAACAGTAAATTACAATAAAACCTTTGGTTTAAACCCTAGCATCAAAACAAACTTCCGTAACAAGTTACAAAAAAAAAATTCAAGTACATGTGTACTTAATAATGTAAAACAGTACAAGTACGGTGAACAAACAGGACATTATCGCATGCAAAGATGTCGGAGATCGTCACCAGGCCACTCACGTAGACCATCGATCGTGTATTGTTGTGTGAACATACAGGGGGAGATTGTGGCGAACTGGGTTCAGCAATAGCTCATAAGAATTTAGAAAAAAAAAGTTGAAAGGCAAATATGGGCCCGTATTAATAAACCGATATCAGCGTAAGTGCACGATCTTAAGTGCCGGTTTGAGATGCCGACACATTCATAAACAAACCTTAAAACCCGGGTTAAGACTCTGTCATCACCTGAGATCACTGGACTAAATACGTGTTTTTTTTGCATCCATTTTAAATGATAAACAAAAATAATAGCGGATTGCGGAACAAAAATAGCGATATTATTTACATACAAACTTCTTTCTACCAAGCAAAAACTACACGTATTAAACAAAAGTTAAAAATGTCCGTTCATCGTGACGTACCCAGTATTAAGATCAGAATTTCATTGGGTGTCAAACGTGTCAAATGACAAATCCTAAGATCGTGGTCTCAAACTCGGTATCACCTGAGATGCTGTTGATATGGGTTTATTAATTAGCAACAGCGTTAAAATGCTGGTCGCATCTTGAGAACGTATCAACTGATACCGGTTTTAAGATCACGATTGAGATCAGTCTATTAATACGGGCCTAAATTTACCAATTTTTGTAATAAACTAAATTAATTGTTACTATTTCTTCTGGTATTCAAATATTCTAGTGCTGTGTTTTACTTAATCAACAATCATCACCCATAGGTTTTTTAAATCCACTTACTTCATTGATCTCCATCAGTACAAGTACGCTGGATCGGCTGCACCATACCAAATGACAGCTCTTTTTTGTGCCGATTTGAAGCGCCTCCCTAGAGTGTCCTTAGAACTAAACTTGACATTTGATCAAGGATTTTCATCCCTCTCATTATCACAGGATTTCTGTTTTTGTTTTGTGAACTAGATTTTATACGAATAGAAGCCTTATGTTTCTACAGTTAAAGTTCATTTTCTATAAATGTTAAATCGGGGATGAAATCGATCAAAAATGAGAGACATAGTAGGCAGGCTGTTGTCCTGTTTCAGCAGCTTTCCAGTTTAAAAAATAATCTGTGAGAAACGTCACTGTCTAGTCAACGTAGTCATATTTATCAATAAATAATATTATTTAATTTTATTTATTATAAATCTTACTCGACACAAAGAAATCTGAATTAATTTGTGAAACTAACACAAAATAGAATAAATAAATAACAAATTAATATTATATTATTTTCACACAAGCAACATTATGATAACATTATATTATGACAAAAGGTAGCGGGAAAAAAATAATTTCATTTGTAACTAATTTAGATGTATTTTATTGTAAAAATAACAAAATGATAAGAAATAGTAGTGTATGCAAAATGCAGAAGTGAATCTTATAGTGGCTGCAATATATCTTTCAACAGGTATGCTAAGATTACATTATTGGGACTAAGGTGATCTATATTTTTTCGGGGCGTCACGACTTTACTAATGCTTAACTTTTTAAGGTTGTCTTTTATTTAAAGTGAAATAGGTTTGTGGTTACGGTACACGTTCATTTATGTATTCTAAAATCTTGTGATAAGCGTTACAAGATTATTAAGTTATTCAATTAATTAAAGGACACAACAAAATGTCTCTTTTATGTCGGTTACTATCATAAGTTACAAATTAAAGTGCCTTTTGTAAGTAAGTTTGTTGGTGTTTATTACTTAACGCGTCAATAGAGCTAGGGATTATCATGATTGGCAAGATGCAGGTAAAATAGGGCCCCAAAAGAGACTACTCCAGATTTGGTAGGAAGATGAATTGAAATATCCTAATTATATAATGTATTATCACCATAGTTAGAAAAAGACAACAGCCTGTCATACATTCGCCTCGTTCTGCTCGTAATTGGACCAGCAGTGCTCATTCCTTATTATTATATATTAATTCCATGCATGTATTACATGCATGACATGACATTAGAACGTATTTGACTTGACATTGACAAGTTTTGATAAACATAAACAACACAATTAAATAATAATAACACAATAGTGTTGTCGATATTCCATATCGATAATATTTGTCGATGTTTTTTCTGGCATAAATTGTATCAATGAACGGTTTGTTTTTAAATTACAGGTTAAAAGACTCTTCACTAAAACTGTGGCTTAACACTTAAGGACTCGCTACTGGGTCCAGTGGACCCAGTCCCTTGAATTTTGTTGAATTATTTCGAAATTACGACGATTGTAATGTGGCCGTTCTTAATACCTTTCGACTACTAATAATTCGTTCTAATGGCATGTAATATTACTAGTGACGGTATTATCTTAACATAACGTTTTATTTTTTAGAATAATATTGTAAATTCACTTACTTGTGGAAGGTTATTCCGCTTCCCTTTTGGTAACGAGTTTTGCAAAACACACACACTCTCATTGCTGGTAAAGATAAGTATTAAGCTAGTATAAATATAAATTGAACTGTATGATACTAGATTAAATATTAAACACTTAAAACGTTAATAAAATCGCGGAAAGGATGTAAACAACACGATGGCAATTTGCTTTTTGAGAAATAAATGCCAAATTTAGTTTTCAGTACACTCAAGGAAGGCCCTTAAAATCGGCACAAAATAGTTTTTATTTTATATGGCCAGTCCGGCGTACTAGTAGTAATAGAGGTCAGTGGTTAAAAAGGATAGACATCTACAGGTATCTCTATCGCCTATGTGAAAATTAGATTTTTGTCGATTTAATTTGTTACATTGTCCCGTCCCTACTATTAGTTCCGTGGACGTTCACTGGCGTTGTCGGCGCCAAGATGGCGAAAATCAAATAGGCACAAAACGATGCGGCGACCAGCCAATCCAGCGTACTTGTACTGATGGAGATCAATGACTTACTTCGTTTCACTATATTGCTCCAGCTACTTTAGATTTTACACTCATTAATTAGTTCATTCTTGCCAAAGACCGAGTAAAATTAATAAATATCCCAAATTTACAAAATAGCTGTTGCATGAGTTTTCTCCACTAATTTCGCGAGTTAAATGTCTCCAAACAAATAAGTAACTTGGCTAATAATAACCAATCATAGACGATGCGGCAAAGCTATACATACAAACGTACATATATAAAATGATAGCTTCTTGTTACCACACGCACTTGACCAAAAATAATCACTTATCAGTTCAGAACCAAGAAGCTCTCCCAACTTCGCCCCGTATGTCCCCACGCGTAAGCAATACAGTAATAAAGCAATTGCGGACGACCACCACCGCCTTGCGTAACTGCTCGACTAATAGGGAAAGTGGACAATGATACCTACTGGAGCCCTTGTTTTGTACATGGACAAACATTTTATATAAAAATATAAAGGTATATAAAAAGGTTTTTTAGTATTTTTAGTGCGCTGTATACTTTGCTGGGTAAGGTAATTTCGATGTATTCCAATCTAGTACTTCTTTTGTATTCTGTGTCAGTACCTAAGCGAGTATACCTAGTGGCAATCTTTTTCTATTTTTCTTTCTTAAAAGGCATATAACATGTCTTTTCTTGTACGGACGGCAAAGCTTTGAAACACTTTACCAGAATCTGTGTTTCCTGAACTACAATCCAAGGGTTTTCAAATCTAGAGTTAATAGGTATCTTCTAGGTAAGCGTATTACACCCTAGGCTGCAGCAATGCTTAACATCAGGCAGGCTGTAGTCTAACGTATACCTATCCCGCGTAAAAAAAGGTAGTCGATAAAATTACTTAAAAAAAGCCCTATTATATGCATAATAAATGGTATAGATAAGATAAGATCGCGTAAGATCGTAGATTATAACGTTGCTTAACATCAGGCAAGTTGTAGTCAAGCGTGAGCTTATTTCATGTAAAAAAAAAAAAATATATATATACGAATATGTAACAATCGTATGCTGTCTTGCCTAGTATGAACAGTACAGTCAATGTTAACGCGATTAACTCGAGCTAGTTACTCGCTAATTAAATAAATGCTAATCTTGGAATATGTTTACACTTTTTCTACTTAAAGTAAGTGTGTAACTTACTTACTTACTAGCTACAACTTAATTCTTAGACTTGGGAATGCCTGCGGCTTTGTTTGCGCTGTTTCGATTTAAAACATTAACCTGTGTCACTCCCAAACTGCAGACTCCAAGTCTTAACACAGATTTGTGAAAACAAATACACAAAAAGGTTTAGATAACAGACACATGATGTACAATATCTACATCTAATCTGTCAAATATGCTTCGGTCTGTGTGATCGACGTCTGAACAAACCGGCACATTCTTCTGGATTGTATCCCTGGTATGTCGGCATTATGGTGTTAACTTACAAAGATCTTATGCGATAAGTACATAAAGTTTTCGATGACGTTTTATTCAATTACAAAAAAGGAGGTTCGTAAACAAGGTTCACATTTACCTTTATTATGCGTACCGCAAAATAATGGAACTCTCTGCCCGTCTCCCTGTTACCCAGAAACTATGTGGTACCAGTTCGTATTAAGTAATTATGCACCATCTTAGACCACAATTATTGATAACCATCATGGAAATTGAAGTCAAGGGCAAAGCCTATAAGTAAAATAACCAAAAACACTATGTGTTGGTAGTTTATTGGGTTTTGGTCCAATAGCTGTGGATCAATAGCATTGCTTTCTTATTATGAAATTAATATTGAAAGCAAGGAAGAAAAATAAAAGTAGAAACAGATTTTTCAATCGCACAAACACACTATCGAGGAGCAGAAATATCTAAGTACCTACAGTAAGTTTTTTTTTATTTGCCTAGATGTACATAAATCCAAATAATATACACATTCTGCATCCACTCCACACACCCAACACGGTGTAGTTAGACCTTTATTGGACTCGCTGGAATCCGTCGAATGTGCTGACATCGGGTGACGTGTAAACTCAATTTTGTGCCGAACGGTCTACGCCTCTCTTGTATAGTTGATTTTACACACCTATATCATTTCAGAGTATGTCCGCAAACTGGTAGATGTATACGTTTTCTTAAAAAAGGACTTTACTAGTTAGTTTAGATCAGTTCACCACAGTGGCAGATGAATTGTCAGATAGGTACGAAATAAGAAATAAAGAGAGGCTTAGTAGACCTCAGAGAAGACTAGCTAAAACATCTAACAGTTTCCACTGCATTGGGATTATGTTATATAATAGATTGCCCCAAAATATAATTAAATGTAATAACAAGACTTTGATACTAAATTGTGTTCGTCAGTACTTAATGGATAAAACCTATTATACACTAAAAGACGCTATCAATGATAAAGAATTATTTAGAGATATAGACAAATTACTTTGTAATTCATAAATTATATTAATTTACACTATTGTGTATAAATATTATGTACCTAATAATTAATTGTAAATCGACGTTTCTAAGAGCATGTAATTGCCTACAGAAATAAAACTTTGAACTTTGAACTTACTACCGTTTAGGGTTTAAATACGGGGGTAAATCATTAGTCTCTTCTTCTTTCTCCTTACCTTATCCCACTATGTGTGGTCGGCACAACATGTTCCTCTCTTCCATTTCATTCTGTCACTCGTCATCTCCGCAGTCACTCCTCTCGACATATATCCTCATTAACACACTTCAAGTCTTTCTTAGTCTAGGGTGTCTAAAAAGATAACGTTTAACATTTGAATGTCCATACTTTTGTGTCTGTTCTGTTGTATTGTTGTTAGTTGGTTATACACGAATTTCCATTAAAGGATTACCAATCAAAGCAAAGTGCTCTAACTTCTAAATTATTGATACAAGCGCGCTAGATCGTAGATTATAACGTTGCTTAACATCAGGCAAGTTGTAGTCAAGCGTAAGCCTATATCTTGTAAAAAAAAAAAACAAAAAAAAAAAAAATTTGTTACATCTGTCATGATATTTTTACCTTATTACAACATTGTAATACATCAATATGTAGGTACCTAACTATTACGGTTTTCACTCTTACGTGCAATTTCGCGTATGTTGTTTACGTGTTTCGGGTGTAATGATGACCGCAGTAGTTACATATTGATAAAAATGTGTCACGAAAGTATAAATAATAAGATTGTATTACTTACATGTTTATATCTGTGGATTTGCACGTCCGATTCTAGTATAGTAAATCACAAAGATAGGTTTTGATCTAGTTTGAAAGTAGAATTTATCGAGAGTTTGTACTTACTTTTTGTTACCTAAACTAGTAATAAAGTAATTAGTACAACAATCCCTAAAAGGACTTTAAACCGACTTAAAAAGTCGGTAGCCCTGAAACAGACCGTACAACTTTATGAGGTCATATCTTGACTCATGACTTGAGTAACTTTCAATTAGGCATAAAAACCGCGTTTTTGTGACAATACAGCTATACAAATAATGA
Source organism: Macaria liturata (assembly GCA_964023185.1). Lineage (NCBI taxonomy): Eukaryota > Metazoa > Arthropoda > Insecta > Lepidoptera > Geometridae > Macaria > Macaria liturata. Next base: position 15,894,449 of record OZ026806.1, read on the forward strand.
TTTCTAGAGAATTGTTAGTCTTTACAAATGTCGCGACGCAAATCCTTCCACATTTCGTCTCTCCCACACTCGCAAACAAAGCTTGCTCGTGATCGATTACAATGCTAGAAACAAAAAAGAAAGAAAGAAAGAAAAACATTTATTGTAGCAAATAATAAGCAAATAAGTACAAGCAAGAAATATATAAGTAGGTATATATACTTAAAACTATGTACCTAAATTAAATACATATTTGCCACAATACAACCACAACTTAGCATAATGCTGGCTGATGATAATGATAATAAAAGTTTGCGATTATTTGTATAAGATGTAATTTGCTTCTCTTAGGACACAGTGTAAGCGTGACTTAGGTTCAGTCATTTGACTAGAAACCTTGCCGTTCTTCCGGTATATGAATACAAAAACCAGACTTTATCGAAACAAAATACAAATACCCTCATTATTCCAGAGAAATTAGGCCATCTCGGAGTTTTAAATTATTTATGAAAAGCTACTGTGATACAAGGAATACTGTATTTTCTAGATCTATATTTTTAATGTAAACTGTTTTGCTAACAATATCATCTGCAAACATGACATCAACAGATCAAAATGAATGCAAACTACTACGCAAGCAGATTGCAAAAATATCGATCTGTTTATATTTTTCATAGGTCTGCTTTAAGGCTATTTTAAGTTAACAACTATTGTTCTGTAATTAATTAATGTAGCATCATCTGATAGATGACAAAATAATACGAACGACAGGGCCACTAGTAGCGATATTACATATTGTTAATTACAATATATCCCAAGCAACTATCGGATAGAGAGAAAAAAATAAAGCAAATTTTGTCACTCAAATGCAAATCAAAACTTTCGGCGTTTTGTACAGAATTATTAAACAAAACGTCTCTTTACCTTGATCATAAAAACGTTTATATGAGCTTTCAAAGTACTACTACTACGTAAGTTACTAGTCAATATGTAAATTATCTTACTCAATATGTAACTTTGACAAGCATATGCCAAAATAAAATACCTTTTCAAATAAGTCTCATTATGAACCGTCTATACAAATAAGATGTCTTTGTATACTCCGTAACTTTTCTAATATAAACCCAACTCTCCGTGTTTGTACGTCTACATGAAATAAAATGCAAATGTATGTTTGGTTTGGAGTTTTTTTCAAAGCGGCGGAATGATTTAGTAGATAGAGTAGATGTTCCATGGATTTGATGTAGGTACGTTTATGGGTTTTGTGTGATGTATTTTTGAGTTAGCTACAAGTTTTTATGATTTGCATGCATGGTGTGATAAATCAAGATTGCAAGTGCTTCAAAAAACCGACTGGTCTGCGTACATATTGTACGCAGACCAGTCGGTTTTTTGAAGCACTATGTGTCATAATCTACTAAATTGATTTTCTGTATATTTCTGGTATTTTATCATACTTTATTTACAATAATAAAATATAAAAACAAGGGAAGAAAAACTAAACATACTACTTCTAACTACTACAAATAGGGGCACTTAGAAAATCTTTAGAAAAGCCTAAAGATAATCTAAGTGCTCCAGCCCACTACCAGAGGGCAGCGTGCCCAGCATACTGGCCGCATTACCACGCTGGATGGCAATGCTGATACGTTGAGCCAGAAAAAGGCCAGCATTTTGGTCATGCGTCGCGTCAACCAAGCGCTCCGAGAGGTTTTGGAAAATAGTATGGGCTCCCGGACCCGGAAGGTATTAATTAAAAACTGCAATGTATAAAAGTTAAATACAATACAAATTTATTTATTAACTGAATGTATTAAGTACATTAAACCTTAAAAACTAATATTTACATACTTAGATAGAGTTACAGTTTTTTACCTAGGAAGGTTTGTTAGTGTTCTTGTGTTGTGAGCCCTGCACTAAGTTTACACTTGTATCGCAGGCGCCCACATCGCTTTGCTACAAGTTTTACTAAATTAAGTTGCGGTTTTACTTGCTATGTGTTTAACAATATTTGTACATAACTTATAAAAATGCTTTCACCTATAAAATATGTCAGCACGCTCCATCCTGATCACAATGATTGCTTACCATCGGGGCGATTTATAGTGAATTGCTAACCCATTTCGCATAAAAAAACCAGGTTAAGTTTTGAGTAAAACCAATAGTTTCATCTAGTAAAAAGAACAATGTAAATAATTCACTGCATAAATATTCATGCTGCATAAGAATAAGCTCTCGCGTATAAGTAAGACTTTTTCGTATATTTACAGCTGTCAAGTGCTTCTCTGCTCTGAATATTCATTTTCAGCAACAAAGTTACTTTGGATATGAAATGCTGTTTCTTTGTCTCAGATGTGGAATATAAAGGTTACTAGAAACTAAATTAATAACTAATAAGCTTTATATAGTAGTATCTTCGTCATCATCATCATAAGACTACACTAAGAGCTGAGTGCAAGGCATAAGCCTCCTCCCTCATATGCACCCATGTATTTACCAAGAGTGAGTGTATGTGTGTACGTATATAGGAAACAACTGACGAGTATTTATACGATTATTAACTTTGCAAATTATGTAAAATTGTGAAAACGAAGAGTACAAATTACACGAACGAAAAAGCCAAGACAAATCAAAATTGAGAAAGATAAAGGTTTTATCTTTGTAACATGTATGTAAATAGCTAATTTCCCCGCTAATGCCTGCATAAAGTCATTAAAGATGGCGTGTGCAGGAATGCAGTTAAATATAGCATGCAGTCAGCAGTGATGCGTCGCGCATAATCTCGGGAATTCAATTACAACCGTCGCCTAGACTTAGCAGAGGGGGTGGACTTAGGACGATGTTAAGAGAGGGGCAAAATATTTAAAAAACAGATAAGTAAACATTTTATTGATAATTTGATGAATTATAAGTCAATGAAAAAAATATACTATATTTTTTCTATGAGATAATCATAATCCACTTATGATATCATAAAATTAACAGGCAATTTTATTGTCCTCATTACAAAAATTTCACAACTAATATGCGTCTATTACAATTGGAATAGCACTCTTTCTTTTTTTTCTTTGATAAGGTAATCCAGTATAGGAAAAGGTAAAAAATTAGAAAACAGCTAGTCTAGTATGTTACCTACCTTCCTTTAAATTTTGAAGAAATTCTATTCCAATCAACATAAACAAATATAAATATTTTTTGTGATCTATAAATTCCTAAAACTATAGTTAAGTTAGTGTAGGTTCTAAAAGTCTCAAAACACGGTGAACAGTTACCCTAATGTAGTACAAAAGAGGACAGAGCGTAACAAGCAGTTACTCAATAGTAGGTACATTCTACCAGTTTAGTACAGTCTGATACATTTAATAAAAAAAATTAAGTAGTTGACTTGAGTTGACGACCTTATTTTTTGAAGTCAGTTAAAAATCTTGAATATTTGCTTCTAACGGTGTAATTCGATAGGATCTATTCACGTCGAGAGGTCTTTTTGTTGTTCCGTCTATACTTCCTCCGTCAATGGATGTCAGAGGCATTGTTAGACTAAACATATTGCTTGCGCTGTTTGCTTTGTCTATTCATCTGATCGGTAAATAATTTCACATTTTTTTTGTTCGTTTTAATAATTTAATTTTACAAATACGGAACATTTCCGCTCGGAAATGAAACGCCAATAGTAGAACTCTTTGTAACTTCTATGATTGGTAGATGACTGTTATTGGTTATAAGTCAGTTTTGACGTCTTTGGCGTTTCGTTCCGAACTTGTGAACACCCAAGGATTTTTTATTTCATCCCTCTCTTTATATATTATTTCTATTAACACCATACTGATAGGCAGATCCTACCTATATAAAACAGTTTCTACAATCTCAACACATCAATAGAAGTCATAAGGTTTCCCAACCCCCTAACCTAGTATATTACTGGGTCAAACGCAAATAGCGAGGGGCAATTTCAACTCTACGAACCTTAAACGAGCCTTCATTGAAATTCAAATCTTATTATAAGTAATTGGAGTTTTCTCGGAAAAGTCGTCCTAATATTTGTGTTTTCTCTGAACGTCGCCTGATCTAACTGTGATTGAACGATCAAAAACAAGGGATACATTAAATGCTATTTTTACCGAGCGATATTCTAAGAAGTTTAAAATTTTATTCAAATTCGAGTTTTATACGTTCTTGAGTTTTCTTTGAGGGTGGCAAAGTTTGGTTTTGTGTTTTATACGTTCGCCAGTTTTGTGTTGAGAGTGACGAACTCCAGTTTCCTGAAATTTTCATCCATCTGCCTTAGAAGCCTTTGACATGGTTTCAATTCAGGTGTATTATTAACTAGTAGACGCCCGCGACTTCACTCGCATTTTCGGATAAAAAGTAGCCAATGACAGTCTAAAGTTCTCGTACTACCTATATACCAAACATCATGATGAGTGAATTTGAAACTTAGCATGACACTGCTTTGAACTTATCATCGCAAATTTATTGATGTCAAGTGTTAAATTTTAATGCTTTGTTATTATCATCTTGAATAAGTAAACGGTAGGTACTTTTAAAATCTTTATTGTACACCCGTCTAGTCTTTTCTATGATTTCCTTTTCATCCTACGGTTGCCTGGAAGAGGTACGTGGCACTAGAATAAAAACTGTTTGTGTTGTGTTTTTTTTATTTGTGTGTCTAATAAAACATTAATAAATAGATTAATCAAAGCAGGTATAAAGCTTTATACGAATAATTATGAGGAGTCATGACCCTCAGTCACGAGGAAATAAGACTCAAAGAAAGAGCAGACCACTACATGTCCTTCGCAAAATTTCACTTACGCATTCATTCCGCTGGGGAGTCACGACCCTCAGTCATGAGAAAATACGACTCAAGGAGTACTATAACTATCGTTTTTGTTAGTCCGAAAATGGGAGTAACATCGATATGAAATGACGATTTATTGGAAAAAATTCCATGAACCAAAAAGCCATATTTCAGTTATTCCTTTTTCCTTTGACTGCGGTCATAGCGGTTACCATAAGAAACAAATACATTGAACAGATTTATTGTCTGTTTACTTTACTATTTAACATGCTTTTGTTAGGTGGAGCCATATAATAAGTATGCAATAGAAATCTATATAACACACTTTTCTAATTTCATCGTTTCACTCTGAAAATTTACACAAGTTTTGATGACAATCTAATATTTTGATACCGTCGACTTTATCTGATGATGAAACCGGAAGGTACTCGTAGGTACTGAAAATCTGCACCAAAACAATATTTTATACGAGTATATTGAGCTAACTAGTTTGAATGCAGATAGTTTTCATAATATATAAACGTTTGACAGATATTTTTCTGATGATGAAATAGACAGTTGTTAAACCGTTAATTTTATTTACACAACTAGTGGGTACAACTAGAAGTAAAACTCGCATCCCCTATTTTACCCATTTAAAAGTGGCATTTCCAAAAATCCTTTCTTAGCGGATGCCTACGTCATAACATCTACCAGCATGTCAAATTTCAGCCCGATCCGTCCAGTGGTTTGGGCTGTGCGTTGATAGATCACTATGTCAGTCAGTCAGTCACCTTTGAGTTTTATATATTTAGATTATTTACTAGTAAGTAACTGTCACATTTTATAGGGATAAAAGTATCCTATATGCCGCTTTTGGGGCCCTAAACTACCTCTAGTATCATAATCACGGTGATCCGTTGCGCCTTTCCAGCGTTACATGAAGGAAGTACTAACAAACTCAGCTTTGATTTATCTATAGTTATGTTGAGGTGTCATAACAAAATTTTACGATAACCTTTGATTCCAAACAAAACGTTATTGTTATACTTTGAACACATACACACAAGTGAGTGCAGTAAACGACTAAATCATACAAAACTTTATTGTTTTTATTATCAATTCTTCTACAACATTTCATAGTAGTCCCTCAGTGCGTCATTTCAACCGCGATAATAATTTTACGGGAACTACGTATTGTGATTCATTGAAGTTGTTTCCTCCATTGCTAACTCAATAATGTGTCGTATATTATGATTTTGTTTGTTTATGTTCAATTAACTATATAAACATTGGCATGTGTTAGTAGCGAGCGTATTGATACAAATAATTACTAACTAGCGGTGTCGCATTGTTTCACCCGCGACTATTTAAGATTAAAGTAGGTTATGTGACAATTCACAGTCTAATCTATAGCCTTACTAAATTTCGTCGTAATCGGTACATTATTACTACTATTATTGTATGTATTGTGCTGTTCTTTCCCAAGAGAACTCGCAAAAAGAAGGAACTTGATTCAAATATGATGAAATGAATATCCAAAAGAAAGAAATTCAAATTCACAATAGTTTATTTCACACTAGTGGACGCCCGCGGCTTCGCTTGTAGATATTATTTCAGGATATTAAGTAGCCTTTGGCACTTCCAAGACTTCACACTACCTACCTACCAAAAATTATGATAATCCGTTCAGCCGTTTCTGCGTTATGAGCGTTTAAATAAACAGACAAACAAACAAACAGACTTTATTTCTAATATCTTCTATGTTCATATTTTTTACCCTCTTCAGCTTTATTATATGTATAGATAAAAAAATGTATTGTATTGTCTTGTATTTTCAAATTATGTGTGGATTTGCGATCGCTTAACGGTGAAGGAAAACATCGTGAGGAAACCGACATGTCTGAGGAGTCCACAATATCCGAGGAAATACGTCTTCCATTAAAGGGCCTGGGCGCCCACCACGATGTATCTGCCCAAGAAAACTCTCCTAAGGAATTAATTCTGCGGGGGAGTCACGACCCTCTTTCAAACCACACTAGTCGCTGGTATCTGTGTTAAGAAAACTAGTTCTTTCCTAGGTCCAAACTTAATGGCTACAATTACTAAAACACTGATCATTAAATACCTATAGTTATACAAACATATAAATACAACTAGTCCGCTTGTTTATACGGAGCCATCAATGAGATCGTCTAACTAACCGCATACCGGATTAATTAACCGTCTTCATGTACACAATGAAATAATTACCAGAGACGGAGCTACTGTATCTATTAATATAGGTATGTATGTATCTATAGAGTGCTATAGATTAACTGTTGTGTTAACAGCTAATCTTGCTGTAACTTAAGAAGCGCCCGTAGCTCAGCTAGCGGAGGCAATCGCATGCAACTGTAGTCGCGGTCAGTTCTTGGATGAGTGACCAAAAAGTGGTATACCATTTTTGGCACCTCCGTGCGTCGGATGACACTTTAAATTGTAGGTCCCGGCTGTTGGCCATAGTACGGCAGTCGTAAAGCCATATCAGAGCCACTTAGGCCGGTTTTTAAAACTCGCGACACCAGAGTTGGCCACTCTCATACGAAGAAGAAGACTGCAACTTTGTTTTTCGCTTGTGTAAGTTAAGTGATAAATTAAGTAGTTTCGAATGGTAACGTAGTGTTCATAAGTTCGGTGGTGTGTTTTCGAGAGTTTTAAAATCGCCTGAAGTGCCTTTGACCCTTTGACGTGGATTACACGATTGACGACTGTAGTATTATGATGGACATTGGACAGCCGGGACCTGATTAATGTTTTAATTCAAGTTTTTTTTATAAAAGCGTATCGTCGAAACTTTTCATAATATTGAGTCAAATAAGCTAAGGATATAAAGTCTATAGGTTTTTGAAAATAAAACAAACTCTTTACAACAAATAACCGGCTTTTTATTACGTTTTTTTACGTGGGATAAAATTAAACTCGACTACAACCTGCCTGATGTTAAACATTGCTGCAGTCTAGGGTTTAACACGCTTACCTGGAAGATACCTATTAACTCTGGATTTAAAGACCCCTGGATTGTAGTTCACGAAACACATCTTCTGCTAAAGTGTTCCAAAGCTTACGTGGATTACTACATAGCATAGAGTCTATGCTATGTAGTAATCCACGTAACTTACTAGACTCTTACTCTGGGATAAAAAGTAGTCTATGCCATAGACTACTTTTTATCCCAGAGTAAGAGTCTAGTAAGTACACAAGTTGTTTGCAACATAATCTCCAATATGGTCCGAGCACCATATAAGATGCTATACATCTATATCCTTGTTGACAGTGCTCATCCGCTCGTATATATTTCAGGGTTGATACTTTATGTCTTTCGATACAGATATTGGCAAAATTCTGATAGGGATAGTACTTCTGTGATATTGAGAAAAGTGAGAGAGAAACTTCACGATTTTTACATCAAATACAAATTATTTATTCATAACTCCATAGTTACAAGTCAGAAGAAGAAAGATGTACATGTGTGGTTTACAATAGTAAACTTATTAAAAAAAAAAATATATTGTATAAAAAAATTCAGTTATCATTCGCATAATTATATACAATGCAATATAGATTATATCATCACAATCATAATAAGAAATAACCCATAGTAAAGTGGATACTAACATGTTACCAGTTTTGAATGTATACTTAGCTTATTTGGGAACACATTCTGTTTTGTGTACCATTATAAATAAATAAATAAATAATCCAAATCTATACATATAATAAAGCTGAAGAGGGTCGAAACTCTGAACATTGAAGATTAAAAAAAAATGTTTGGAGATACTTTGAATTGATTGCAAAACCCGTTCTAATAATTTCTATATTTTTTCTGTTTATCTGTGTATCTGTTTATTTAAACGCTCAGGACGCTAAAACGGCTGAACGGATGATCATGATTTTTGGTATGAATATAGTATGAGGTCTTCGGCGTGCTATATGCTACTCTTTATCCTGAAATAATGCGAGCGGAGCCGCAGGCGTCCACTAGCACAAAATAAGCGCACGAAATATATATCTTCTTGTTTTTCGTTCAATAAAAAGTCCGACATAACTGATGATGACTTATTTCTTTATTTTTCTTTTCTTAGTAAAGCAACTGATGCATAACTGAATCATCAGTTATAAAGAAATAATTCATCAGAATTATTTCTTTATTTTTCTTTTCTTAGTAAAGCAAATTAAAAATTTAAAATGATAACCCTACCTAGCAGTCTTTCTTGACCTAAAAACGGCCGCTCGAGACCAAAATGTAAATAGGACCGCTTTGATGTTCATCTCATTGCAATTGCAATAATAACGACATTTTAATGCGATTTTACTTGAATCATTAAGAGAATTGTCGCAAATATTATTCTTATTACTAGCAAGTTTTCTTGGCTTAAGTTGGAATTAAATTGGGTGGAAAGTAAAAATATTTTGATGTGATTTCTCGGCGTATTTATGGCGAAATTTCAAGGCCAGATAGCAAATTCTAAACACATAAGATTGCAAGTGCATAATCACAGCTACAAAATATATCCGTTATCTAGTACCCGCTACACAAGCGTTTGCATAGTGTGGGGCTAGATGGCGCTGTGTGCAATGTCCCGGAATATTTATTTATTTATTTAAAAGACACCTCGAATAAAATGTTATGTTTATAGCATAAAATATTTGTATATCTATTAAGCGGGGCAATGCAGCAATGCGGTGGGTTGACGACATTAGAATAACCGCAGGGAGCACCTGGATTCTATTCTAGGGGTGCGGGTTCGATTCCCGCATAACACAAGTAATTATGAATATTAAAAATTGTAATTACTTGTGTTGAGTCTGGTCGTTTCTATATATATTATGTATGTATTTACAAAAGAAAAGTATATATGTAATATATCCGTTATCTAGTACCCATGATACAAGCGTAAGCTTAGTATGGGGCTAGATGGCGCTGTGTGATATGTCCTGAAATATTTATTTATTTATTTTATTATTTATTTATTCAATCTGCGCAGACCGGGACGAATGGCGTACAATAAGAGAGGCCTATGCTCAGCAGTGGGCTGGATAGCAGGCTAATGGTGATGATGATGAATGCAGCAAGCATTTTGGGCTCAGTGCTTATGAACATGCATATGTATAATATTGTCCAGTCAATTAAGTTTTAGTCAAGATTTACTCGTGTATAGTAAGATGTTATGTACTTTTTTTTCCTTGATGTTTTTAAACGGTTTTATGTTTTGTAAGTACAAAGCCAGATTAGTTTACTGTGACAATAATCGTATGTCATCAAACTTATATTAATCAAAAAAATAAAGAGCTAGTAAAAAACTAGAATATTAAACCCAATAAATAGTCTGAATTTCCAATCTACATAAGCTTTTAAATTGTCTCCACCAATGAGCTTCATGTGCAGCGAATGTCTCTCGGGTATAAAACTCCCCCAGGGGTAGAAATAGGGGGTGATGGGGGTGAGCGGGGGTGAGGTCGTGGCGCCTTCCTACCCCCTCTTGGAAGATTAGTATTCTTTCTCCGTACATCTTTATATGATAGTTTCGTTTCGGAACGTGAGCTGATGTGACAATCATTTAGGCTAGATTTTGGAGACAGATTGAGGTTGGAATAAGTTAAGATTTTGCAGGAAGTGTTTTAAAGCTGTGTGAAATAAGCGAGTATGGCTCAGCGGATCCAGTGTCATCCAGACGCGCCCTGGTTTGAATTCGGCCCTACACCAATGACTTGTATTTTAAAGTTAAGTGTGGATTTGCACTCGCTTAATGATGAAGGAATTGTGAGGAAACCGACATGTTTCCACAATATCCGAGGACATGTGTCTTCTGCGGAAGGATCTGGGCTCCCACCGCGATGTATGTGCCCAAGAGAACTCCCCTAACGTTTTAATTCTGCGGGGGAGTCGCGACCCTCAGTCATGAGGAAATACGACTTAAGAGAGAAATAAGATAATCGTGCCAAATAAAAGGAATGAGTATTTGTTGGTTTAATAAAATGATTATGCATCTGTTGTTCCAACAGCAATACTACCTGCTATACCCAATAAAATAGAGAATCGCAAAAAAAACCTCTAAATTATATTTCAACCCAAAATATTTATAATCGCAAAGTAAGTAACGCCGTAGGCATCTTATAGTTTAGAATAATAATTAAACAAGTGAGGTTAACTCTAGTGTTTAGAGTTTCAAATCGCCCAGAAAAACCCCATCCAATGGCGAACATAAATTCCCACAATAAAGGTTAACGTAAAACATCAAGGCATTACTAATCTCCACAACGATAATACTGATAATTCCCCATTAATTAGGCACTAAAACTAATTAATTCTCTACGACTTGTCCTGTTCTAATCAACCTCGACGTAACGTAAATTCAACGACATTATAACCAATTAAACACCTCATTGCAGTAGAAGTTATGTTTACTAATTGGTGAGTTTCAGATATCACGCGATATTTGTGATTAATAAGTGGTATCTCGTCATTGACACGAAATATATAAGATTCTCCTCTACTTTTAACTAAAAAACATTTTCTTGAGAAAATTAAAACACAGAGATACAATACATGTACGTATATCTTTGAGTTAGGTATTTAAATATAAATATTTCATAATGCTTTTTATTTTTTGCTTTTTATTTAATTTAATTTTTATTTTATAAGAAAACAATGTATTCAAAGAATATAGTAAAAATAAAAGGAAGCAGTCTCTGAATCATTTTGTCAGCGTAAAACATCGTAGCTACATAGAAACCATTTTCCTTGAGGAAGATTTCACATTTTTCTCTCTTTGATATTTTAAAAGGCGAAAAAGATTGCAAGAGTCTAGAATTCAATTAGGTTTTGTGAAGAATCAGCTCTAAGCTTATACCTAGATCTATATACATATACGTAGTTTAAGTTTAATTGTATTTAAGGTTAGTTTGCACGAGTATGTCTAGAGACAAAGACAGTATTATGAGGATTAACTTTTATTCTAATTGTGTAAAAGAATATTTAATGAAAACTGTTCTTAATATCAATATTACCTATTCTCGACAGAGCCAATCGGATGAGACTTTTTTCCTTTAGGAACACCAATGTAATACAGTTTTGTGACAGTATAGAATACTTATTTTCCATTCTAATCAATTATACTTTTAATTTTAATTTAATATTCATTTTACTAACCGTAAATATTAATTTTACTTTATACAAAAACACACAAACTTGAAACTTTAGCCTTTATTAATTAATAATATAATACCTTATCTGTAAAGTTAATAATATAACCAGATGCAAGTTACTAGCATAAGTAAGGTAAAAAAAACATTAATATTTATAGTAGTAAAAAAGTCAGTTCTATAAAAACGTTTACTATTAAAATAACAAATCCTAAAACAACAATATGAATACGTTTTGAATCTCTACTAAAATTCTCTGTTCTGTTTTCATTTCATTCACATTACTAACTGTAAGAAAACATAACTAGCCTTATTATTACTTATTGAGATTGTTTAACTATAAAGCTTTGTCTACCAGGCGAGCTTCCATACAAGCTTTTCGATAGTAACAATTTAAGTTTTTTTAACAAAACAGACCACGCTTGACTACAGCCTGCCTGAAGTTACTGTAGTCAACACAGTAGTTAAATTACTAAGCTCAAAAACAAGAATAAGTAAAAATTATAAATTTTATCATTCTAAGTCACATTTACTCAATGGTAATGTGATTAAAGTTTTAGATAGAGTTAGAGATAGGAACTCTAAAAATATGGTTTCTTATAAAATGTTTGACATAGTTACTTACTTAGTTCAAATTTCCTAATTGATCCTCCTATCAATACTTAGTTCTTGTCTTAGTTTTAGGAGTATTATGAAAAACTTTACATACATTTTCAGTTCGTATTGTTTGAGTTCTCTGCTACAAACGTAAAAAACCGGTACATTGCACACATACATGCAAATTCACAAACAAACAGACATGGTTACAAAACATCCATCCTTTGGTGTCACGGGTTAACCCTGTTTATGTATGTGAGTCCTTAATAACAATAAAATACCCACCTTTCTATGTCCTATTTTCAAAAATCGTTCAGGCAACTAAATCCTAAATTCCCCAAACCCTCAAACCATAATGTCATGTCGGGAACCCTGTAATAATTTCAAACAATAAATCTTTGCGTTACGACCCTAACTGAAGTCGGGTTTTGGTTACATTGACTTTAGGATGGGTTTTGGTAACATTTAGATGAGGGCCGAATATCATAGTTTCCAGTATTTTTTTTTATTATTATTAGTTATTGTAGTGGAGTGCCTGTAACTCAGCTAGCGCAGGTTTTCGTACGCGATCGCCATAGTTAAGGAAGTGCAGTTTTGACAAAACGTGTTCTGATATCATTTCTAAGTACATCTCCAAACATCATTTTTTTTTAAATATCTTCAATTTACAGACTTTCGACTCTCTTTAGCTACAGAAATGTATGGATAAATAACTATTTGATATCTGTTTTTCTAACTTATAAGATATAACACAAGCAACATGATAGACATGTTATTGATCACTAGTGGCCTACTCGGTGACACTTCTCATGTTTCCAATACTGATGATACCGGTTGTATAAAAATATATAGGTATGTATTTTATGAAAGCCTTCCCATAACTGTGGTAAATAAACTGACTGTAAGTAATCATGAGATCACTCGTACTCGTACCATTCACAGAATAACATATTCTAAACCAATAGATAAGTTCATTTATAATCCTAAATCTAATAAAATCTTTATTTATAATAATAATACATAAATACAAGGAAAGAAAAACAAAACATACTACTTCTAACTACAACATAAAAAGGGGCACTTATAAAATCTTTAGAAAAGCCTAAATCTTCATCAATCCTAACTTACAAGAGTGACCAACCCCAGTGTCCTGAACGAGACAATAATACTTATACGTATCATAGTACGCAAGTACGTACAGTACGTACCCGCTCCATCCTACGTACTGCCCACGCCGCGGCCGCCTGTGTTTTCAGCAAACACCGCGCGACCTTTACCAACCTAAGTACGTAGCAGTACGTACAAAATACGTAATTGTACGTACAAAATAGATACGTATCTGTACGTAATGTAGTGTACGTTTTTACCCAGATATCATTAGGGGGATCTTGATTGAAGGAAAATAGTTGTCTTTATTGTAGGAAAAATACGATTAATTAACAACGTAACATAATATCTCGTAATGGACATCCAGTATCCATCCTTACACAGTTATTACTTCTTCTATTGTCATAAATCTAAATCGGACACAACAAAAAAAAACGTGTAGGTATAGCATTGTTTTATTTATATTTAATGCTTACGAGTTGAAAAAATGAATTTTAAAATATTGTGTAATGAAATTTTATATTACTAGCTGTGCCTGCGACTTCGTCCGCGTGGAATAGTTATTCAGGGCATCATATTTATTTTTGCAAACAACCTCTTCCGCTTAATAAATTATAGCTGTTACCTACGACTTGAACCGTTTTCGCAGCGCACACAGCGGAAGCCCTCAAAGATAAATCATTTTCCCCGTTTTTTCCAGAGCACCAGTAGTTCCTGAGAATAGCGCGTTCAAACAAACAAACAAACTCTTCAGCTTTATAATATAGTATAGATATGATACATTCACAACCCTACAATTAATATATGGGGAAAATACATTTCAAAATTGGGAAAGTCAATATATTTATAGAATTAATTTACAACAATGGTTGGTACAAGGGCCTTGTCAAAAATAATATGATAATATAAATACGTGTAACGTATACGTGGTGTTGGCAGATTATAATAATTAAGTATGTAGATATAAAAGATCATGAACATTACATGGTTTAAAGTGATTTTCTATGAAAAAGCTTGATATTATGAAGAAGCTATTCCTTCAGTCTATTCCATTAAAACTATACTGAAATGGTTGACTAGAATGCTTTGTCATATTGTAAACCAGATATTAAAATGTCTCTTTGAAAATTACTCCTTGCAGTGCAGTGCCATAGCTCAGCTAGTAGAGGCAATCGCATGCGATTACCAATCTCAAGCAAAGGTCGACGCGGTCAGTTCTAGGATGGGTGACCGAAAAGTGGCATTCCATTTTGGGCGCTTCCGTGGGTCGGATGACACGTTAAATTGTGTGTCCGGCTGTTTGTCTAGTAGTAGTGTTGTAGGGGCCCTTAAGGCGCATTTAAAAACTCTTGACACCAGAGTTGGCCGCTCTCATTCGATAAGAAGAAGAAGAAGTTAAGTTGTCATATATAATTCAATACTTACTTTACAATAATAGTTACTAAGGTTATTTGAAATGATGGTTTTATAATAAAGGTCAGTTATTGTGCAAATTTCCATATAGAAGCTATTTCTACGATTTTTCCGTACACATTTAAGTATATTTCATTTAATATTCTACCATTATTTTAACAAACGGTTTGAACGCGAAAGGTCAAGTTCAGAAATGGCATAAGTAATTTCCTGACTGTAGCATATTTTGCAAGAGAAAAAGTAAGTAAGTATCAAAAGAACTTAATTATCAAAATAATTTTCAAGACAACTACAAAATCACTGTCTAAACAATTGTACTACATATACTATTTGTCGATCTTCAAGTCGAGAGTAAACCGGTTTCTTCTAGGCAAGCGCGCTAGATCGTAGACTATAACGTTGCTTAACATCAGGCAAGTTGTAGTCAAGCGTAAGCCTATATCATGTAAAAAATAAAATGTATATGTATGCACGTACCTACATAGATATAATTACATATCAGTATTTTTATTGGGACTTTGCTAACTTCAATTCTTTCAAAAGTCATAAGACCTACAAATTAACTATTATCGTTATTCGTAGCATGTCTCTTTGAGTTATATTTCCTCTTGACTGAGGGTCGTGACTCCCCCGCAGAATTATTTCGTTGGGAGAGTTCTATTGGGCAGATACATTGTGATCAGGTCCGCATAACATTATAAGTAGCATAAAATATGTAGTCTTTTACTTACTTACAGAATCTAATCACAACAAAAGTATAAATAAATAAAAAAACGTTTCAGCAGTGTTTAGTTTTTTTTGTATTTAAAAGCTCTTAACGCAAAATCCTCTGAACGGATCATCATGATATTTGGTATGTAGGTAGTATGAGGTGTCAAAAGTGTCATAGGCTAGTCTTAATCCTGAAATAATGCGAGCAAAGCCGCGGGCTTCCACTAGTACTATTATATTGTAAAGGACTCTAGATCTCAACATACATACATAATAATTTGTACCCGTTTCGATTCACTACCTTCTTCAGAACGGGAGCAGCTGTTCCGTAAAATAAGGCTAGAAGATTGGATGAATAAGTTGAATGGTTCCATAGAGATTGCCAACCCTAGTTTAGGATGGAATTTTAGTGTTGTAGCAAGTAAAGGCAACTTTGGCGCGACGGAAGGAAAAATCTATTGACTTTATACAGGTTTACTTGCTACTTTGTTGTGTACTTGTTCACACACACATTACACACGTCATTTACATTCATTCATTTATACTTATTAGATAACCGGTTTATTGTCATTGTAGTGTAGTAGGTATAAACCTCGGTGTGACAAGGACAAACAATGCAAAACAAACGACTTGATGTAGAGATAAAAAGTACTAGTACCTAATAACAAACAATATAACCGTTTTTATTCGAATTAATACATGACTATTTCTAGCTTTTATTTTTGGCAAAATGCTAAACCCGCACTACGATTACAAACCTTTTATTCCCTTTTTTTATACAAATAATTTTGTTTTAAATAACTAACTGTTATAATATGTTACATATATACAAAATGTACAATTTCTTTTTTCCTCATTTTCAAATATTAAGTAGGAACTAACTAATACATTATTAGTAACTTGAATATGCAAAACCTAAACACAGAGCATGAATATGAATAATAAAATACCTACACAAATTAACTGCGTGTTTAAATGACAAATGTCATGAGGTAAAATGTTTAATTGATGTATAGAATTTTATTGTTATTGGTATTATAAAATCACCATTTTCCGTGATGTGGCATTGATGGGTTTCCATTTAACTAACTTAAACACAGATTTGTGTAAAAGGATTTCACTTAAATTTAGCTTATTTTTGCTAAGTGCTAAATCCGCAATATTCATATACATACCTATATATATAAGTTGATTAGTGCACTGCTTACCCAATGTTTATTTACCGCTTTACTATTATTGATTTTCGCGACGAAGGATTACTAATCCTTAGTCAAATCAACCTACCTATATACATATATGTATTTGATAGAATTATGTATGTGCAGTAAAATAACTAAGTATATTTTAAATATTTACTAAGTAACTTTCTTCATGTAGAAATTAATGTTTTTGTTAGTCTGTTAATAAGTAGCTTCCGCCTTATCATGGATGTATGCCTACAATCCGACAAACGACAAAAACATAACAATAAACAATCAGAAATTATGGAAATTCACCCATAGAAATAAACTCGTCCAATGATATCTGCACAAGTGTTTTTGATAAATGTTTCGTCGAAAGGGGGCTTAGCATTGAGAGGCAGATAAGATAGCAGATTTTTAGAGTCCCGTGTGATATAGAACGAAAACACTCAATACATACATAGATATGTGTATATAATACATATATAGTACTCTCAAGCTATTGCCCGCGGCTTTGACTTTTACACAAAGAAATTTAATGTAAATAAGCAGGTAAAAAAAATATTAAAATATGTTTAATTACTATTTGAAAAACTTAACATACATATATTTTAGTTATTAAATACATTATACATATAAACCTTCCTTTAAATCACTGTATCTATAAAAAAAACTGCATCCAAATCCGTTGGTTTAACAGGGTCAATCGCGGGAAGCGACTTAGCTTTATTTTATGTAGTTATAGTGTTAGTAATGGAATGGGTTTGCACTTGACCATAATTCGCCTGATGGTAAGCGATCATACGGTCTAGGATGCAACTCATTTCATGAAAAAAAAAATTATTTAACTAGAACTCGTAATCGTAAAGCACCGACCAAATCGATCCAACGAAGGTAGAAGTTTATTTTTTATGCCGTATGTACATAAGATTGTAAGTTACGAGTATATAATGTACTAAAATATCTGTGTATATTGGTGGTTCCAATTATCTATGGTTCGAAATTAATGGGTTTTGGTTTTTTCTATGCTGTTTGATAACTTACTTACGTACTTAATCCAAAGCATTCTTAGCTTCAGTTAACTACTTAATTTTCTTAGTTTATCAAATTAAGAAAGTTACAACAATCCCTTCCATTGCAAAACAAGTTTTCACGCCAGAACTTTTCAAATTAATTTAAGGCAAATAAATTATCCATTCATAGTATAGACTCAAGAAATACACGTACTTAATGAACAATATATTTTATCGTTCACTTTCATAAAACGATTCATGACCAAGCTACGCTTTAATTAAATTTGACACCGACCAAATTAATTACAAAACATCCATTCAGAACCCTTACGCAAATTCCCCGACGCACGCGCCCGTCTTTTTTCATTACTTGCTTGATTGACATGTTGATATTATGGACAGTTGACTTGATAACCAAATGACATCCTTGATTGTGAAATCGGGCGATATTAACTTGTTCGATACTAGGCATAAGCCTCGCAGATAACGGGCAATGCCGGTGAAAAATCAGGTACTTTGGTGCGTACATTTGATTTCATTATAGGTTATCACGTTTTTTGCCTTATCTTCTAAGCATGGTTTTATATAATAGTCATTTGTAAAAGTTGTGTTATTTTATGTAAAATGGTTTTTATAAACTATTATTCGCCAGATGGTAAGCGATCATTATAATCTAGACGAAAAAAACTGATTCTCTCTCGGTTTGAAAATACGAGTAGCTAGATTGTAGTACACGGGGAACAGGGAGTCAGACAGAGCATTTCATAACTTAATAACTTTAAGTCGTTTACTTAACTAACATCAACATTGCCTTTAAGAATTTTAAAGCAATGAGTAAATAAGTAAACCCGGAAGGAAAACCGGTACACATTTCGGTAACGGGAAATAGGATCAGGAAAAGGCGATATATGTCTTGCAGTATATTTTGGAATCCTGATTCTTTTAAGATACTGTAAATTTGTATTTCTAATAATTGGGATCCTCCGAAGCTCAGTGAAGTAATTTCTAAACTTTTGGGAAAAGCAGCAGTATCACTTTCTTGAATCATAGTTAGGAAACTATTTTTTATTTCCAAGAGACGTGACTCCCTCGCCGAATCTATACTAATATTATAAAGCTGAAGAGTTTGTTTATTTGAATGCGCTAATCTCAGGAACTACTGGTGCGAATTGAATTTTTTTTTGTGTTGAATAGACCATTTATCGAAGAAGGCTTTAGGCTACATAACATCACGCTGCAACTAATAGGAGCGAAGAAACAATGGAAAATGTGGAAAAAACGGGAAAAATTATTCATCTTTGAGGGCTTCCGTTGCGTGCGCTGCAAAAACGGAAGATATCAAAAAAATATGTATGAAAGAATTATTCCTCTTGAAATGATCTAACAAAATGTCCGCAACGATATATGTCTATCTTTTAAGAATAACTCACTAGAACCGTTTTTATGGTAATAACTATTTCACGCGGACGAAATCGCGGGCACAGCTAGTTAATTTATAAAAAGGAGTTCTCTTGGGCAGATACATCGTTGTGGGCGCCCAGATCCTTCCACGGATAGCACATGCCCTCGGATATTATTGGTCTCATACATGAGGGTTTCCTCACGACGTTTTATTTACTGACAAACTAATGGAAATCGTCTAGGTATTTTTACTCGTATCTATCCATGAGAAATATAATAAAGCTACTTTTTATCCTAAAAGAACGCGAGCGGAGCCGCGGTCGTCCACTAGGTTGTATATTATATCCTGGTATACATATTTGGCCAGACAAGCTATTCAAATTATCGTCTTCACACTGTAGCATGGACTGATGAGCTAAACTTAGCAGCTTACTGAGAAAACAGACTTTCTTGGTATGCGAGAGATGCGGGATTCATAGTAACTGTTCAATGTTCATTTATTCAGCAAAACGTGGATTAAACTATTTAGTTTATACCTAGTTAAGTCATGGACCTTGTACATAGGTCATAGGGTTTAGCTAAAACACATCCTGCCTGTCGTTTTTATTTTGGTTCATTTTCTTTTAAATAATAATATTAAAATAACTTCAGGGGTAGAGCTATTACTCTAGACTATGTTTAAGTGTTTCCGAAGATTTTAAGTGTTTTTTTTATTACTTAACTACCTAGTTACATGTTATTTTTGTGCCCATGGAAGGATCTGGGCGCCCACCACGATGTATCTGCTCAAAGAACTCCCCTAACTTGTTAATTCTGCAGGGGAATCACGACCCTCAGTCATGAGGAATACGACTCAAGAGATACATGTTTTTTATTGTTAATTAAAGGCTGTAAATTACATAAAATATTGAATATAAGATCCATAAGTCTTCTTAAATCCTAAGAATTACTTTGTTAGACTAACTTAAAGTCATAAGGACTTCTACAATGACAATCTAGACTTCAATGTCATTTCTAGATTATCAGAGTTGTTTAAAAGGCAACTATTGCTTTATGGTGCCAGAAATAGTTATATTTCACCTGGTCTATAATAGTACCCATACCCACGTTGGATCTTCTCTAACATATAAATGCAATAGAAAATTCAATTATTTAAGTATTTGACGTAATCTTAATTCGTCACTGAATAGTATGAATCCTCTGACTCCACGGTAGACTCCTTGAGACTACTACTGTTCTTTAGTTCGGTTAAAAGAATATAAAGGTACATTTTTCTATTTGTAGTAGGTACCTACATAGGTACTCATTATTTTTTATGTAACAACGTGTTTTGATAAAAGGATAGGTAAGTGATAGCTTTCAGGCAGGTGCAAGTTAACATCGTAACAAACTGGTTATCTCATGAAGTGATACAGAAGATTACATTTTATTTATGACAAGACACGGTTGTCTTTATTCTTCAGATACCTAGGAAGAGAAAAAAATACCTAGCATAGATCAAACGAAAACATGTTGTGGTAACTGTTTGAAGACCACAAATTTTGTGGATATATTGTACAATTCGTGGAAGGATCTGGGTGCCCACTACGATGTATCTGCCGAAGAAAATGAAATAATTTTGCGGAGGAGTCTCGACCCCCAGTAATAAGGATTACGATACGGCCCAAAGTGGAGCTTAGCTCATATCAAAAACATTGTAGGTAGGTACAAATACTTGTCACGCCAGACTGCTCTGCTTGCAAAGTTATTTCAGAGGTGCAAAATCGATTAGTAGGTAGGTACCTAGTTAATCTAGTCAGGTGAAACAGCGAAGCAAAACAAAAATCTTGCATCTCACAAACAAAATGTGCTCACATTTCGTCTGGAACCGATAGCAATAGCAACTAACTGTGACCCATTGGAATGTTTTATCACGAGCATTGGCCAAGAAGTAATATATATCGAACTGTGTACTCACCACCGCTGAAAATTCTGGTTTGCCCTCAAATAGATCGCTTTACCACGGCCTTATTGACGCGCCCGCGAAACAGGCTGGCAGGTGCGGCGGTGACGTCACAGGGCGACGGAAAACACAACACTGGCGTGGAACGGGTTTCCACAAGCAATTTAATTTAGAAATTGTTATTTTGGCGGCGCGCGTTTGGACTGCGGTCGCGGGTCGAAGTAACGTGCGTCCTTTGCGGGGGACGGGCGCGGACTGAGGCACAGGCTGGTAGGCACGGGACGGGGCGAACCGGCCGGGCCGATACCTCGCCCCGCGCCCCGCACCCCGCGCGTCTGCCGCGACTAGCCAAAGATTAGAGCACGCAGATGCGATAACTCGCTTTGTTTATTGATAACTTGATAATGTAAAATATCACGCGAGATGCTGGCTTATTAGTAACTCTCTGTTTGTCGAGGTTACAAACATACATAAATTGTCGGTCAAGGGCGAAATAGACTGTATAAAGAGTGCTAAATGATAGCGTTGTTTGGCCTCTATATTACATTGTTTTACGCATAGCTAGGTAGAAATACATAAACATTATCATATTTGCATATAGTAATATAATTTGCATTAATTACATGGTTATATAATTATACGAATACAAGGTTTCGAGTTCACTACCTAAATCTTTAAATTACATACTAGACTACGAGATATAAATAATTAAATATTCCAATACAAGACATTTTCCATTCAAAATATTATAGTTATACGTAATCAAGACATTCTTTGTTACCACTCTACAGTAGAAGAAGACTTATTAAATGTTATATAACATTTAATAAGTCTTCTTCTATAAAAAGATAATTAACCTACTTATACATAATTAGTTTTGAGGCAACATCAAATAAAACGTATGGTGTTTCAAGTCATCTTATCTTAAACTCACAGTTTCACAATACTCTAAAAAATTAGCAAACTAATAAACATTGTCATACGTTATAAAAATTACATAAATAAATAAATTAAATATATATTCCGTGACATTGCACACAGCGCCATCTAGCCCCACACTAAGCAAACACTTGTGTCGTGGATACTAGGTGACGGATATAATACTTATATACTTTTTTATACATACCTAACATGTTTCGGCAAGACGGTTTTTACATTCTTCAGCATACAGAAATATAGTTCAAATCTTAGCATTTCTAAATTCGTACTTGTCTACGAATTTGTAGACGCCTACGCAGAAAACTTATTGGGCTACGCTCTATGACGGAGCTAATTTTGACTACGCTTCGTAGATGTCTACGAAATCATAGTTTTTCGTAGATGTTTTAGATAATAATTGTTATGTTTGTCTTAGTTCGCATGAGGGAAATTTTGGAGTTATATTTTCGAGCGATATCAAAGGTTGTTGAAAATATCCAACACTTACAGCTAAAAGTTGTCAAATTTTGAAACGTGCAGATTCAAATTGTGTTTTTAGACTTTTTGTAATGCTGATTGACCATAATGTGAGTCATTTTTCTGTTATTCACCATAGAATTGAACTAATCGAAACGTGCTTAACTGTAGGTACGACTGATATACCAATTAGACATATTTTTAATCCATGATTGTTTTTTGTTTTGTCTTATATATGGTGGCCTTTCTGTAGCCCTTCATAATCTTTGCAATCGAAGTACGCGTTTTGTTTTTGATCAGAAGAAAAATGTTTCATTCATGAAACAATTACCTTTATCTAGATTTTATTAAAATTGAAGCTTCGTGGGCGTTTGTCGTTACTTCATAGATTTTTTTAAGTATTTTCAGTAGACAGGTAATAATTAAGTGCTTAAATGGTGATGAACGCTCAAATAGCAAAACGTATTATATGCAAGAAATAATCCTGTGGAAATTGAAAACTCTAATATAAACTAAAGTTTGTAAGAATACACTACAAATACTTTAGTAAATTGAATTAGGTAGGTACATTAAAATTCACATAATTTGGAATTACACCAAAAATCATATCTAGGTACGTACCAAAATTCATGAAGATCTGTTCAGCCGTTTTTGCGTGATGAGCATTTATATAAATAGACAAACAAAGACAGACAGAGAAACAGATAAACAAATAAAGAGATAAAAATCCTATAAATTGTCGGAACGTGTTCTCTTATCAACTCTAAGTATCTTCAAACATTATTTTTATAAATATCTTCTATGTTCAGAGATTTAATCTTCTTCAGCTTTATTATATGTATACAAGATAGATAGATATACCTACATACTTTTACACTAACCTACAATTTCTCCGTTATGCAATATTGTAAGTAACTTTAGTGACTACGACAATAAATACTAATTCCCCAAATTTCTTCCTTTATTCCCAGCTTTTTCTCACCTGTTCGTATAATTTATTGAGCCGGTAAGTATGATGCTATTAGCTTCCCTATTCCCTACAAATGGTTCATTACCGCTGTAGAGATTTAGGGAAGAAATCAGGGAAGTGGGGCCCAAAATTCAGTTTTGCTGGCAAATGAGTGAGGGGCTTAGTGTCTTCTAAAAATAGTGATATAGTGAATGCTAGGCGATGGAAAGATAGTAATATGTAATAGAATAGGAATTTTCGTGAGGACACCGACATGTTTGAGGACAACAATATCCGAGCGCATGTGTCTTCCGTGCAAGGATCTGGGCGCCCACCACGATGTAACTGCACACTCCTCTAACTAATTTAATCTGCGGGGGAGTCACGACCCTCGGTCATGAGGAAATACGGCTTAAGAGAGAGATAGGTATTTTTGTATGAAAAGGGTGAAATCTATTGTCGGGTATTCTAGTCACTCTGGAGGCGTATGAAACGTATCATATATCAATTTGTGAGATTATCGTGTCTGTAGGCAAAAGATAGAGGTCGAAATAGTAAGATAATACATTCACAACTGTATTATTTTTGGTAGCCTTACGAATATTTAATATATAAAACTCAAAGGTGACTGACTGACTGACATAGTGATCTATCAACGCACAGCCCAAACCACTGGTCGGATCGGGCTGAAATTTGGCATGCAGGTAGATGTTATGAAGTAGGCACAGTATTCTAAGAACACAGTATTCTAATTATGCCACTTTTAAAGGGGTGAAATAGGGGATGTAAGTTTTACTTCTTCATGCGAGCGAAGCCGCGAGCACCCACTAGTCATATATAAATTAGAGGTATCATCTAGTTCACGGAATTATCCTTATGTGTATTCAATTTCTGTAAATTTATATGAGTTGAATGGTATATTGAAAATTAATCTTATGTAAAGAAATGTCACATTGATGAATATATGAATATTTTGATTATAACTATGATTATATAGATGGACTGTGTACACAAGCCACTATATAAGCTGTATATAAGCCACTTCTTGGTATTTTTGAATGTCGTGTTCTGGGTAGTAGGTAAGGTAAGGAATATGAGTTTAGGGCAATTCTACGAATACCATTGAATTAGGGTGAATTTTCTTAGAAGAGTATTTTGGTAGAGCGCAACGTATCAAAGCAAGCAGCTATATATACAGCGATACTGATAATATAATATTCAATGCTATGTTAAATACAAAAAATAAATTATAAAGACCTCGACATGGCTTCACGACTGCCTCATACATTTATGTTTTATGATTATGCAGGTTTTCTATTCGTTAAAATACTAAAGCGTAGAATTAACAGAATATATTATACCATCCATCCATACAAATAACTTATAAACACATAACTCTCCTTTGGGTTGCGAGATATAGAATACATATACACTACCTATTTACCTGTAAATGGGTATCCTAAAAAACTAGCTTCGCTTGCCAAGTTGTTTACATTCTTTATAATATGAAATAAAGGTTTTAGATCTTTGCCAAAACTTAGTTAGGTCTTCCTTCTGAAGCATGCATTCACCCGAATGCTAGATGAATTTTCAGTGGGTTTCGATTTTAGATAAAGGTGATATTAGGATTTGAATGGTATGATATAATACACTGAGTTATATGACAGACCAAACTTAGCAGAGTTTGTTTTTTTTACTGGACATACAGTATTTTGATTACCAGGTCAAGCCGCCCCAAGGGCCTCTGACATGGCTTAACAACTGCCGTACTAGACAAACAGCCGGGACCTACAATTTATCGTGTCATCTGACCTACGGAAGCGCCCAAAATGGAATGCCACTTTTCGATCACCCATCCAAGGACCTTTACTTAACATTGGCATGCGATTGCCTCCGCTAGCTGAGCTACGGGCGCTACTACTATAATAATAATGAAGAACATCTACATAAAGAGGATAATCAAGAAGAAAGTAATTCTGCAGGGGAGCCACTACCCTCAGTAAAGAGGAATACAATGCGAGGAGGAGGTAGAGGAGAGCTTCAACATCCAAATAGGCAGTTACCATAAACACGTGACACTTAAATACATACTTAATGAACATAAATTTAAATTTTCATGAAATACTAGGAAAGCCTTTTGAATGATAATAGAATGACAACAAAGAGGTGCCAAACACCACAAAATACGATTACTAAAGGGAGAATAGATCCTTCCTTTGATTAGAGATATTACTTGACAGACCGCTACAAACGATTTCAGTTTGATTCCAATATCATATTGTAAGTAATTCGTATTCTCTAAAATGTATGATACAAAGTCCAATATAAATACGTAGGTTTATTATGTACATATCTTCAAGCATCATTTAATTATTTGAGCTAATGGTTAGTTAGTGCTTGAATAAGTAAAAAAATAAGTATGTACATATAATATTATATGTATCTACCTACCTAAGTGTAAAAAAATCGCAAACGCCTTTAATTTAATGAAATATAGTCGTAAGAATAAAGAATTGAGCATACTACCTATCGCTTGCTAAATAAAAATAACCTAAAATATTGTATATTATTCCATTTGTGTGAATGAAAGTGCTCTACGCTCTACATTTACGGTATATTTGGTAATTAATTATAAATATTCTATCATCCAAGCATAAGTTCAGTTTCATATCGGAACAAAACTTTTTAATATCATATACAAGAATAATGTTTACTTGCTAAGACATAATATTGCTAGTGAATAGCAGTTATATAGTTTTAAATAAGTATATAATACTTAGTAATGTCCCTTGCTTAGGTTGGGGGAGTTGTATGTGTGGAATTAAAAAAATATTTATCATTTACTTAACCCTAAGTATGTTTACAGTTTAACAAAAACAAATCTTCTTTTTAACTACATATATGTATATCTTCAAATAATTTCAATTTGCGCTTCCATCGCAATTCAGCGAGGAAACGCTGCCAGTGTACTGGGGACATTCAATTCCACGCGCGAGAAGTATTGTTTTGTTCGTTGGTGTATATGTATATTTTACTTTTATCGTGTAAAATTTTGACTCATATTTATTTCTTTTTACACGAAATAGGCTTACGTTTGACTGTAGCCTGCCTGATGTTAAGCACCACACCACAATAGTCTAAGTAGGACGCTTGCCTAGAAGAAACCTATTTACTCTAGATTTGAAGACTCCTGGGTTATAATTTTCTGAGAACAGGGCTCCAGGTAGAGAGTTCTATGAAGGTAGAAAGAAAGCAAAAGAGAAGAAGCAAAGCGCTTCGTGTTAACTAAAATAATTTATTTCGATATTTATTTGATCCGCAAATTTTTCGTTCTAAGATTCCAGCATTGTTTATTCAGTCAGCATTGTCCTTGATTAATACAATTTAGGCTACAATTTCAACTCCAATTTACTTGATTGTGTCTCCTACGTATTGTAAATTTGAATTAGTATTCCGTTACGGTTCCGTTTACGTATCCTTTCTTTATGAGAGAATTCAAATTGTGCTTTGTGTGTGTTTTGATGGAGTTCTGCTAGCGATGTGGTTTTGGCGAGTATTTTTTTTTACATTCAAATAAAACCAATATATTCAACATAACTTGCAATCCATAAAGTAGGTAGGTACTTAAGTAATTTAAAACTAAGTTATAAACTAAAACTTATAATGAACAACCTTAAACACCTAAAATTAGTAAGTAGATAAATCTATTAGAGATAAAGTAATCATCATCAGCTTATTAAAACTCACAGCAAGGCATAAGCCCTCTCCTTTTTACGCCAATAATTCTAGTCTTGAGCTGTCCTTGCCCAGATGTTTCCTTCAAACTTTCTATCGTCATAGATAATATGATAGCTCAAATTTATCTAATTGTAATGTAACAGATAACTTTACATATATAATACTAAAACTAGCAGATATTAAAAGAAAAGTACATATATAATAAATTGGTTAAAATAACAAAAGAAAAGTACATGTATGAGTATTATATCCGTTATCTAGTACCCACGACACAAGCGTTTGCTTAGTGTGGGGCTAGATTGCGCTGTGTGCTGCTGTATGCAATGTCCCGGAATATTTATTTATTTTTTAAAAGTAATTAATAAAGAGTCTAATTTATCTACTTAACAAATTTCATCCAAATCAGCGTAGCAGTTTGAGCGTAAAGACTTAACCAACATATGTATATACCTACACACACACACACACATCATTAGCCTTTATAATATTAGTAGTGTTTTGTTAATAAGTATTCAAAGTGAGAGTGAATCGGTTCTTATCGGGTAAGCACGCTCCATCTTAGGCCATAGCCTTTGCTTACCTCAGGCAAACTATGGTCAAGTGCAAACTCGTTTTAGTAAAAAAAAAAGTATTTGTTGATTAAAGCGGTTCTAACAGGTAAAAAAAATATAATTCGCGTGGAAGCCAAGATCTTTCCACAGTTTAAGAAACGAATCCATCTATTTTTCTCCTATGAAGCCTTACCCGCTGTAACCTACGAGAGCCATAACCCCATGTAATTAGAGTATTAGAACGCATAAAATCTTATGGCAAGTTTTTGTTTGGTCAGCAAATTAAGGCAGCAAGTGAGGCAGGTAATTACATAAATCTGATCTCACCAATATTTGGGAAAATTATATTTGGACTATTTAATATTACCTACACATAATAAATATTTTCTCCTGTAACTTGAGAACATCGTTAACGACAGATAATAAAATAAAAATCTGCAGTACAACAAAGGGTTGAAAAAGTTATAAAATTAACTATGATGAACAAGTAAATTATCATGATTAATAAAAAGACCTCTCTCTTTAGTTCGTTTAGTTAGCTTGCTATGTTTGCCCTGTTGTACAATTTCTTAATATTCCGTGCTCATTTGTAATCAAAAGATAATTTAAACAATTCGCTTACCAATTTAGTATTACTGATATCCTTTTACGACTCACTAGAGTTACGCGTTAGGATCAAATAAGGATCTCGAATGGTGTTTTTGTTTTATTATTGCCCCTTTAATTACTGTGTAACGTGAAGCCTTTAATTACTTTTGTACGTAGATAATATAGGTACACCTATTTATACTAAATTGCAGCCTATAAAATAATTACAATAAAGGAAAGGAGTTGTAATGGAGCAAGTTTGTGCATCTCTCTCTTAAGTCGTATTTCCTCATGACTGAGAGTCGGGACTCCCACGCAGAATTAATACGCTAGGGGAGTTTTCTTGGACGGATAACTTAAAAAAATACTTGCCATCTAATCTTTGAAACTCTTAACCAAGATCATTAATCAGTTAAATTAGTTATCTTCTAGACATAAAAAACCTCACGATTTTTTATTTCAAAATAGACACTGCACCATTTTCTTGAGTACTAACCCACCACTTTGCTAAACTAGGTAGGTAGGTAACCTAACTGAAAATACGAACATCGAGTTGAAAAGTAGTTTGCATACTAAAAGCTTGCGAAATTGAGTTTTGCAAGACAAACAGCAACTTCACTACAATAATTTAATACAAAGCGCCAAGTCGAAGGCCAAAATTAAATTATAAACTTGAGAATTGCGATGTTCAGTTCAGTTCAGTTAAAAGTTGAATATGGAGGTTACTTAAATTAGATATGTAAGAGCTAGGCTACCTAGTAATTGATAAATTATCAAAAATTAAATTAATTATTAAATTTTTATCCTATTTGGGCGGCTTGATTAACTCTCGACACCAGAGTTGTCCACTCTCATTCGATAAGAAGAAGAAAAAGGCTACCAAGTTCTTTTTGTTAAAGTATGGCAGTCGTTAAGTCAATTCAAAGACCGTTAGGGCGATTTTAAAACACGATATTGGAGCTCGTCTCTATAAATTTACTTATTCTTCTTCTCGTAGTTTCCAACGCGGACTAAATGATTAAAAAATTATCAATCTCATTTTGACTACCCTCGTGAGCCTACACTAGTTCGACAGTCGAACTATTTGGAATAAAAATTTCCAACTAGTTCGACGGTCGAACTACTTGGAACAAAACCTTCCAAACAGTTTGACTATCGAACAACTGGTAGGACTAGTTGGAATAAACCTTATAATCATCATAATTCAAAATTAAAGCGAAAGTGTCTTTGTTGGCCATTGGTCTATCTTATGTTCTTCTATTACTCCGTAACGGATTATAGTAATATTTAGTATGGTGTATGGTGGAAGCATAGAGTCCCAATATTATATGTTACTTTTTATTCCCACCAGAACACGATCGAAACTGCAAGCAGCCACTAATATCTTATTAACTTCTTTCTTACAAACCGAACAAAATGCACCTTATTCTGTAAATCGGTTAAAATCCCTCCATACCTTATATATGCTTCAGACAGTAAAGCCCCACAACCTCCTGATTCAATAAAGTCCCATATCTAGACAGTTTATGGCCTGACAGGGTTTGCTTTATGTCTTTTTGCTCTAGTTTTATTGGAGCCTACGAATAAACTGGACCATGGAAACGTAACTGAGCTAAAAAAATACTTGCACCGGTTGAGTTGAAAAGATTGGTGGGCGGGGCCAAAAGCTGGCCTCGAACACGAGAGAATATTCCCATAAAAACGCAGCATTCTAACTACCAACTTCAGAGACACTACATAAAATATTATTAAATGTTTTTTACAAGGAACGGGTTTTCACATATTCATATTATGTTCATATTCATTTATTCGTAACAAAGTTATAAGTCATGGTTCACAACAATATTACATAAATTCATAGTTAAAAATTACTATAATAATATCACACAAAATAGAATTATGTATAAATACATATTTACATAAACCGATTAGATACCCTTGACCATAGTTCGCCTGATAGTAAGCAATCATTACGGTCTAGGATGGAGCGTACTTACCCAGTAAAAACCGTTTTCGGTGAAAAAAGAAAGCAGACGTTTTCGGTGCATATAGTAAGAATCGAAAATTGTGACGTTGGTTTTAGGTACATCTCTATTCTATGACAATGCATAGTAACATAACCGGCCATAATAAGCCATCATTGGCAATATTCGGCCATTTACACCATATAGGACCAATCACGAGCATTATTTATGTGCGAGCGGTGCGTGAGAGAGACATGGAAAAGTGGAAACATATTCGACGCGACATTTGTATGGAGTAACCGTTCTATGGTATAGTTTATTCGTAGATTGGAGCCTATTTTTATTCGATATCGGCATGTTTACGTACCCTTTCGACGTATAAAATGCCGATTCAGGAAATTCGGTTTTCGTTAGATATCTGGTATTTTTCGGATGAAAGATAGATATTATTGTATTAGGTAGAATACAGTTACTGGAACATATATTATGTAGGTATTTACATATTACATATCTTTTTCATTAAATCTATTGGATGATAAGACTCAAAATTTGGAAAAAAAAGAACTAAGTATCTTATTTGTAACCTACTTGTAATACTACACTTCTTAGAAACTAGTGTAAAGTTATAGGTACTAAGTTGTTTTCAATCACTTTGATTCGTAGCTAGTAGAAGCTTTTATCATTATCAGGGCCCTGAACTATCATATAGTTTAAAAACACAATTATACGTCGCTCCATTACACCGTGAAAGAGTATTAAAAAGACCAACACACTTTGGGTTTTACTTATAAATAAATAAGTAATAAATAAAATAATATTCCGGGACATTGCACACAGCACCATCTAGCCCCATACTGAGCATACGCTTGTGTCGTGGTACTAGATAACGGATATAATACTTATATACTTTTCTTTTGTAAATACATACTTATTATACATACAAACGACCAGACTCAACACAAGTACCTATAAACTTTTAAAATTCATTAATACTTGTGTCATGCTGGAATCGAACCCGCAACCCCCAGATTAGAAGGCAGAGCCACTACCAACTATGCTAACAGGCCAGTCACGTTATAATTAGGTACCTATGTATAAAATAGTAATACTTAATAGATATGAATCTTTCGGCTTGATAGACTTTACTCGAGATATTTTAGTTAAGTACCAAATAGGTACCTATCTATTTAATGTGTTACTATACAGAATTATTAACTGGTAACAAACAAGTAAGATTTTTTTCCAAGCTCGGATAAAATCGGGGCCTTTATTATTTATCTCATTAATTCTGTTTTTTGCTTTTTTGCCTCTCACACTTTCGCGCTTCATACTATTATTTCTTTCTTACTTTTGTTGGTGGGTTTCCAACTGTCCTATGCTTGTGTTTATTAAAATTGGTAAACAATACTTTACTGTAGGTATACACAGATGGGGAATGTAGTATTGCAACCAAGTTTGCAATCGCAGTCATTTCACACGACCCTACTGGGAAATTCAGTGCGCAATAAAAATATACAACCTCTAGAAACTGTAGTTTTCTGTAACTTTATAAATGTTATTTTGTAAACTTTTATCGTCATATTGCTTTTGTGGTTACAAAAATAACACTTTACACTATCACATTTATATTAAAGGCGAAAGCACCGACCATTTAATAATACTACGCAGAATTAATAACCTCCTTTTCTTAAGTCGGTTAAAACCTTGAGTATGTGTGAATGTTTGACTTCTCCGCAATTAAACGGCTAAACCAATTTGATTGAAATTTGGTATGGAGGTAGATTAGACCCTGGACTAACATATAAGCTACCTACATATTTTTATCCCGAACTAGCAAACCCTGCGAACTCCGTTTCGCCACCAGATGGCTTCGTTTTTTTTATATAAACCTCACGGAGCTCGAGACCTTTCCAACGAATGCAAAACCGTGGAAATCAGTTCTTGCGTTCTGGAGTTATAGCGTCGGGAAGGAAAACCCGACTTATTTATATATAGTAGATTAACACCACATGGCGCAGGTATCTATACAATCTATACTAATATAATAAAGCTGAAGAGTTTGTTTGTTTGAACGCGCCAATCTCAGGAACTACTGGTGCGAATTGAAAAAACATTTTTGTGTTGAATAGACCATTTATCGAGGAAGGCTTTAGGCTATATAACATCACGCTGCAACTAATAAGAGCGAAGAAACAATGGAAAATGTGGAAAAAACGGGGAAAATTATTCATCTTTGAGGGCTTCCGTTGCATGCGCTGCGAAAACGGTTGTAGATATCAAAATAATATTATATGAAAGAATTATTCCTCTTGAGATGATCTAACAAAATGTCCGCAACAGTATATGTCTATCTTTTAAGGTTAACTCACTAGAACCGTTTTTATGGTAGTAATTATTCCACGCGGACGAAGTCGCAAGCACCAGCTAGTATATAATAAAGCTCAAGAGAGTCGAAAGTCTGAACATTGAAGATATTAAAAAAATGCTTGGAGATACTTCGAATTGATAGCAGAACACGTTCCAAGAGTTTCCAGAAATGTTTCTATTTATCTGTTCATCACGCAAAAACGACTGAACGGATAATCGTGATTTTTGGTATGTAGGTAGTATGAGGTCTTAGGAGTGTCATAGTCCATTTATCCTGAAAAAATACGAGCGAAGCCGCGGGCGTCCACTAGTTTACAAATGAAACTACACAATTGAATAAATACAAATAATTATTTAATGTCAATAATAAATTTTCACAATATATCTATGCCTTACCACCTAACATAAGGTTAACCAATAGAATATTTAAAAAGTTTAAAATTATTTTACAAACTAATATCATTTCATTATACCTATCTGTGCTTTTTTATTATTCTATAATAATTTATAATAATTATGTAAGTTGCTTACGCGATGTTTTTGTTAACAATTTTATTGATATTTTAACAATAATGATACATATTTTAAAATTATTATAGTAGGTCATATTTTAGAGTTCTCGCAAGTTCATCGATTGAATTCTTCTTATCGGATGAGAGTGGCCAACTCTGGTGTCGAGAGTTAATCAAGCCGCCCTAAGGGCCTCTGACATGGCTAAACGATTGAATACAATTTGAACTAAGTATATGTTTTGACGAAGATATGAATTCCAAAGTGAATTCGTTGCAGAACTGTTTTTTCTTCTTACCGAATGAGAGTGGCCAACTCTGGTGTCGAGAGTTTGTCAAGCCGCCCTAAGGGCCTCTTATGTAGGTAAGTTAGAAATATCTTGCGTGAACTCTCATTCTAAGTTTTACATTTAGAGAATGGTTGCTCTTTATTCATGAAGCCTCCAACCCTTAATTATTTATTAAACTTGTTACAGTCAAGTCCTGACCAGCCACAAGCGACAAGCGACACTGTGGTCGAATATGGAGCAAGGTAAATGGAAATGTTTCACGGATTAGGTTGCCGAAACACACAGTTAGTTACTGACCATGTCTTCCTCCATCTATAAAACTGATAAACTCAGTACATTTAACGCAAATAAATTGAAGGAAGCCACATGTATAAATTTAGTATGTGTGTATGTGTTTAAAATGCCGTAATGATTTTAAATCAATACCAACACATTGGTATTATTTTAAAACATACATACCACAAAGTCGATGGAACATAGTCATTTAAAATAGAACTAAAAGTTACAAATTTGCTATCCATATAAGTAAGTATACCGTTGCTCAAATTAGTTAGTCCTTCAAAAATATACAAAAAGATATCACCACAGCCAAACTAGGCAATAGAACATAGATAAACTAGCAAACACTTTAATTTAATAATTGTTAAAAAATTACATTGTGTTCCATTAATTAGCATAGACAAAAACTTAGTTCAAACAGTGCATTAAAACAATTATTGTAATCGAAAACATCATGAACTATCATTGGTGGCAAACTTAGACGAGTAAAATGATATAATTCTAATGTATGTTAACTAAAACGGTTTTCACTCACGTGTATTTTCATTCGCGTATGTTGTTTACGCGTTTCGGATGTTATGACATCCATCTTCAGAACGTATGTTCTGGGACCGCGGCAGCACGCAGACTGCGTGGTGTGCTGCCGCGGTCCCAGAAACAACATACTTACGCGAATTACACGTGAGTGAAAACCGTTTTAGTTAACATATTGGTAAAATGTCTCACGATAGTTTTAATATTAAAATTCTAATGTAAAAATAAATAACATAATTCGTATAATTATTTAAATGCCTACCCTAAATGGGCTCACTAATTTGTTAGTGATGTAGCGTTTATTCATAAAGTTATAATAATGTACTAGCAAGCCCGCGAACTCCGTTTCGCCAGTTTGTAGTACATGCTATGTATCAGAGATGGCGCTGTATGTGAAAAAGGATTTTCCCTGCAGCCAGTATGTTGGGCACGCTGCCCTCTGGTAGTGGGCTGGAGCATTTAAACTATCTTTAGGCTTTTCTAAAGATTTTCCAAGGAACCCTCATTTTATGTTGTAGTTAGAAGTAGTATGTTTAGTTTTTCTTCCCTTGTTTTTATGTATTACCATACGATTGTATTACATAACATAATTAGGTACATACATGTGTGAGAATTAATACTTTTCTTAGTTTTTGCGAAAAAGCGTATCCCAAAAGATCACATCAATCTAAAAGTTGGGAATAATATTCCCAACAACCAGATCAAGCGAATAAAATTGTAAATCACCGATGATCAAACCAATCAACTGCTTGGTAGTTAAGAATAACGTTATTTTTAACTATACAAACAATCAGAATTATGACCCACGGGTCTTCAAATCCAGATTAAATAGTTTTCTTTCAGGCAAGCGTGCTACATCTTAGACTACAGTCGTGCTTAATATCAGGCAGGCTGTAGTCAAACGTAAGCCTATTCCGTGTTAAAAAAACATTGATGTTGCTTGGGCAATAGCAAATAACCTAAATCTATACATTTAATAAAGCTGAAGAGGGTCAAAAATCAGAACATAGAGGATATATACAAAAAACACAACTCTTCATCTGTTTATTTAAACGCTCATAACGCAAAACGGCTGAACAGATCATCACGATTTTTGGTAGGTAGGTAGTATGAGGTCTTAGGAGTGTCATAGGCTACTTTTTAACCTGAAATATTGTGAGCGAAGCCGCTGGCGTCCACTAGTTTTACAATAAGTGTATTCACACATTTAATTTCGTGCCAGGATCTTTAATTAATATATACGATAATTAAATCTAAGTTTAAAAACACATCTAGAGCACTCTATAAATATACAAATACCCTTTTCTTCAAACGGAATATTGTTACATATTATATTTAATTCCGTACACCACGCTTCATTATCACCCATACATATCCTAGATAAGTTACGACAAATTGTTATTTATCTTACTTGTCCAAAATGTGAGGAAAATTTAGAAATGATCTGAGATGTACAAAAGAAACAGCTTATTTTCAAAATATATTTTTAGTTGATTAGTATTCCTCATTATTAAGGCTCGTAACTCTCATGTTTAGGGGAACCCTCTTGGCTATACATCGTGTTGGGAACCCAGGTCCTTTCACGACACAATGTATTCGGATTTTGTGTTCTTTAAACATGTGTGTCGGTTTTCTCGAAATTCTATTGTTTTAGCTAAATTCTATTGATCATATATAAAATTCGTTCAAATTTTTACTTTGTCATACAAAAATAAATTAAAGCATAACTGAACATATTAGATGTATATGTGTAATGATAAGAAATCGTTTCACATTTTAGAACAAGTCAGAAAAATAGACAGAAAGATACATTTGAAATTCCACCATATTATATAAAAACTATTCCAAGGTAATTGAACGTTGATCAACTCAAAATTAATTCTGAAAAACAGCAATAACATTTTAAATTAAAATTATATTCAATAATAAGATAGAAGTAAGAAACAAATACCTATTAGTACTTTTCCAGTCATTTAATGAACATTTTTTTAACATATTATACAACAAAATTTCGCGTTCGTAATATTCTTGATTAGGTATATTATACCAAAAAATCTTTTACAACGAATAAGAAAACTATACTGTAGTTTACTCATAGCCACGAAAATTAAAAAAACAGCTAAGTACCTGGATACAATTATCTCATTTTTTTTTTCAAGTTGATCAACATTCAAAACCTAGGAAGTCTAGAAACATCAATTAAGCATTCTTGGAAGATACATTTGGCAGGGGAGTCCTTTTACGCAAGATAAAATCAGTCGATAATAATCAATAGTTTTCTGAGTCACTTGTCAAGACACATTCTCATGGAATGATTTAAAGTACATATAACCCGATTTCCAAACAAATTCTTGTATGTATTGTATAATAGACTAGACTAAAAAGATGAAACCAAGACAGTTATATTAAGATAAGAATTAGCTCTTTATTTGTATCTCTTGAGTCGTATTTCCTCACGACTGAGGGTCGTGACTCCCCGCAGAATAATGCGTTAGGGGAGTTCTCTTGGGCAGATACATCGTGGTGGGCGCCTAAGTCCTTCCACGGCTATATGTAAAAGTACTGAAATTTGATGTAAGTATATTATTATACTACCAATCTTTACTACATAACATACTACTTATCTTTGTCAGTATTTAAGTCTCAAAGCATTTGCATGTCTAAACTTTTAGGATTTCACATGTCATTGTTAAGTCCTCATTCCACAAGACATGAGTAAATTAACTTGATATTATATTGTCAAGCGTACAGCACAATAATTCAATAAAAAAATTGTCTTGTACAACTTTTATTTTTTACTTGTTATTTTACGAATTTTTAAACGAATGCTTGTGCTAAGATAAAAGTTATCTTCTAAAGCCCGGTCATGAAATACAAAGAGATTTATACTAATAGTTTTAGGAGTTTTTTTATTTCCTCAACTTATACACATTGCAGTTACGGTCGAATATATTCAAAGCATGTGTTTGCTTAGTATGGGACTAGATGGCGTTGTGTTCATTAAGATGGGATATGTATTATATCTATTTATCACTTACAATTCTATTTATTTAAGAATGTCTCTCACAAATGACTCAAACGGAAAGAAATATTACAAACATACAAAACTACTACTCAACATCAATAAATGTATATTTATATTGGTTTGATTGTGTTTTAGAATTTTGGTGCCTAAACTTTTAGAAACATTTTACAATAATTCACACTTTATACAATAGGAAAATGGCAAAATAAATGAAGCCAAATAACTTTATAACCTAGTATGTTACAGAAGAGAGTTATAAATGGCGAACAATTTTTTTATTTATTCTTTTAGCTGCTATTTATAATTCTTCTGAAATAAACCAGGTTCTTCAGTGTTCAAAACAATACTTAGAATATGCATGTGAATGCAAAACATTGCAAGCTCTATAGTGAAAATATATAAGCATTTAGTGGCATACAAACTATTTTTAATCTCTTAAAAGAGTTGAGTTTATGGATCTAGCTATGACAAAGTAGAAATGCCTTGGCATTTGTCTTGGAAAGCTTTACGATTTTGTCCAAAACACCGAATATTTTGTTTAAAAAAAGTTACAGGTGTATGAAGTCAATTGATTTAGAACCGATACCAAGTTAAGCTATTAAGTTAACATGAAGTTTTCCCGCCATATTTTTATACAAACTGTTGTACAGAAGAAACTTAAGATTTTAGATCTTACTTTACAAAAACTTGTAAATCTTGTAAAAATCGCTTAAGGCGATAAGGCTGTACGGAAATGTGTTTGGGTTACTGCACTTAAGCATACATAGTTAATTACTTCAGATATAATATGTACCAAATTCTACATACAGATCAATATTATGCAATAAATTATTATTCAGATGGCAGGCAAACCGATAACTTTCCCAAATAAAAAATATATATTAGGCCCATAATTCCTCTATTTAGAAAAAAACACTCAACTTTCTGCATCATTGAAAAAAATTATTAAGCCCTACTATAAAACAGACATTCTCAACATTCCAATCAAATCATTCAGAGCAGCACCAAAAAGAATCCCAAAACACAATTAAAACCAATATGTCCTATGTTACATAAAGAACTCCCTGTTTTCATGTGGCGGTCAAGTGTGCCTTGAGTTCATGGTGTTGGTGGTTGGGCTCTGGCAGTTAGGTACATCTATGACTGTGATCTCTATCACTCGGAGACCTCGGAGTATCGGGTCTGTGATGTGGACGCCCCGGGGATTGTACACTCTCTCGTTCTGTGTGGCGATGAACTTTGATACTTTTCTTAGGTGCTGTGGAAAAGATAAGATTTCTGATACACTACAAAATAATCAAGTAAAAAAAGGAATGCTCCTTCTTTTTACCATTAAACACTAGCCTATTATGTGAGGAATATTCACACCTACTGAGGGTGCTCTGATATAGCATTATGTAACATAAAAAGAAGAAGATATGTCAAGTACTTAGTGAATGCTAATTATATTACAGCACAATGCAGTAATATTTATCTCTTCTCATATCAAATGGGTGTGGCCAGCACTTGTGTAAAGTTTTCAAAACAACCTAGGGGCCTTTGACATGGCTTAACAACTGCCATTCTAAGACAGCTTCTAATAGGGACTTGCAATTTGTTAATTTTAGTAGACAGGAGTAACCAGTACAGGATTGTTTTAATCTACATTAAAAGTACATCATTCCATTTTGGGTGCTTCTGTGGGTCAGATGTCATGTTAAATTGTAAGTCCCGGCTGTTTGTCTAGTATGACAGTCGTTAAGCCATGTCAGAGGCCCTTTGGGCAGCTTTATACACTCTCAACACCAGAGTTGGTCACTCTCTCTTTCGATAAGAAGAAGAAGTACATCATACCTTTTCATAATGTGTCTCCGTACAGATATAAATGAAGTAAGCAGTCAAGCAAGCGAGGCAACCTTCACAATAAGTGCTGCAGTCCGCCGTCTCCGCCATCTCAAAGTGCTCGTTTAACCTTTCCATTGTGTACTCGAATGTCTGTCTGTCTATCTGTAATTGCAGAAATAAATATATCTATTAATTTATAGGTAGTAACATTTATTAAAACATTTGAATTGTACTTAGGTCCCGGCTGTTTGTCTAGTATGACAGTCACTAAGCCATGTCACAGGCCCTTAGGGCGGCTTGATGAACTCTCGACACCAGAGTTGGCCACTCTCATTCGATAAGAAGAGGTAACATTTATTTGAGCAGGACCAGGAAGAGTGGCATACAAGATGAGAGGCCTATGCTCAGCAGTGAGCAATAAGGGGCTGATGATGAACATTTATTTACACCATAGAATAAATTAATGTAAATTGACTTGCCCAATGTAATGAGATGTTATAAGGTGAAAATAAATAAATAAGAGACCATTTTTTGACATTTGACATTTTAAACCTTACAATTCCAGTAGCGATCCTAGAGGCAAATTGGTAAGGTTTGCTTAGTTTGAGAACATTTGGACCACACGGTACACTAGAACCTCTAGCGATGACCTTACACGCTGTAGCCTTCATTGGGAATATGGTTGAACAACAATAACAACTTAGTTATGGCATTTTGGATTACTCTATAATGAAACTAGCAGTGCTTCACAGTTTATTTGTGTTAATCTACGATAAAAAATAGCATGTGTATTAATCTAGGGTCTGAAGACAAACAGACAAGTTTTCACCGTTATAATATTAATATGCAATATTTTTATTTAAAATCTATTTTTTAGTCTTTTTGTAGAGACAAACAAATCCAATAAAAGAAACAGTACAAAATTAATAATGTCAAACATGAAGGTCAAGGCTAAAGTAACAAGTAACAATTTAGCAAGTAGATAACAATTTAGAAAAATGATAGATTATTTGTAAATGTGCATCAACAATGTTGATAATAAAACTTACTTAGACTGAATTCATAAGTTCAAATAAGTAAGTAATATATCAAATAGAGTCATTGCCATTTTGTGTAAGTAAAAACAATATTCTTACCATCAGTTTAATTTTTTTGTCAAATGGATAAAATGTTTATATTAATATGTGTACTTTGTATGGTTACTTCAGAGACTACAGACAGTGTTAAACCCAAGATAAGTTCACAAAGATAGACCAATCAATGGTTACGACCGTATTAATTATTATTAAATCAAATAGTAAAAGGTTGTAGCATGTACTTAGAGAGTCTGCAGAATATGCTTGTAGTATAATCGTTTATTATAAGAACTGTAACTTATGAAGCTAATATGTTTTACAGTTCAAGAAATTATTAGGCAGAGCACTCATTTTGCAGATATTGATCAACCTTATCATTGCTTAGATATCACAACATCTAGTAAACTAATACTCACACAAAATAAGTACCTATGCCTAAATTTTATCCACTCTAAGGTCAGAACGACATGATAAACAACACCTAATACATAGTACATAACCAACATGTTATTAACTCACCCTGTTTTCTAATTCCGGTGGAAATCTAGTCTGGAATTTCACTGCTGTGCCTTCGGAATAGTCTCTTTGTATAAATATCTTAATGCCTTGCTGTGTAGGAGTCTGCTGACTGCCTGGTGTGTTAGGCCCAGAAGGTATACGATTGTTCGCCATGTTACACTTTTACACAATCAACACAACTACAAACAATGTCCAAACGGAAACAATGCTTCAATATAACATAGTGGGGTTTCTAGACACTATCAACAAAGGAGTGGTTCAAGATATTTGCACAAGTTTTCGAGAAATTGAGAATTCTTTTCATGGAAATAGAAAAAGCTTCCACAATCGAAGTGAAATGAATGACGTTTTATAAAAGTCAAACGTCAAAATTTAAATGTCTGTCATAAGTGCAATTACTGTCATTGTCACAGATATCACTTTTTTTTAAACATGCATCAAACGATTTTAAGTTTCTCCCGGCAGTTTATAAAAAAGTATCATCAGCGATGTTTTTTTTTAACTCGATGCAGCTTTGTGTATGTCTACAGCCCGTCTCATGTGTGTCCAAGATGTAGCATATTTGCCGAGAAAAAATATTATTAGACTCATAGGTCATGTTAGGATCCTAGGTGGTATGTTGAGGAAACAAGGCTCCTGGTTGAAAGTTCCATAATATACAGCAGTTAAATTATTATTACATCTACATACAGTGAAACTAAAATCTGCAAAAAAATGACAGCGATTCGAGAACATTGGACCAAACCAAAATAAGCCGGACTAAATTTTTTATTTTGGTGCAAAACTAACCATAACCTATTCAGCGTTTCTTCAGAACTAATTTAATAAAGGTTATGGTCATAGACAAATATGAACCAAATTGAGTTGCGTTCATCACGCCATCTAGTGGCAAGTAGTAATATTAGTTTGAAACCTGGACAATAATAGAAGGAGTAAATAACTAATTACTGCCCAATATTTTATCTGTGTGTATATTATATCTGTATCATCTGTATTTTTTTTTCTTTGGCCGTAACGTTGTATTGTGCCAATTATCAAGTAAAAATTATCATCTGCATTGATCACTCCCGAGACGATGTCCTAGCAACAATGGTTTTGTTATTTTTCATTTTGATTATTATAACCTAATTTATGCAAATTTATTTCAATGTTTTCTAGTTAATTTTTAATGATTATTTCTTTCTTTCGTTCTAATTAACATCTTTTATCTGTAAAATGGTAGTTAGTTTTTAATCATACCATGGGACTTATTTCATATATTAATGCTATGTAATTCAAGAAAAACAGGTTCTGGCTTTTTACACATTTTTTCAATGGATAAACTACTGCTGCCACGACGAATTCGATATATATTTCAGGACGAATTGCGATAACTATTGAAACTGCTTTAATTGAAAGCAGAAACTCATATACAAGCTTTACAAATACACGAAACTAAATTTTATTCGTCACGTTTTAGGTATTGTCTAATTTGACACTTAGCGTTTAAATTTTAGACAAAAATTTCGTTAAATTATGCGCCGTTGAATAGCTTTTCGACGTTTTCAACTAAATTGAATGACCATAAACAATTCAGTCGTCTCGATCTAAAAATAGTTTATTCGTAAAAATAGTTTGTTAGTTCGAATAACAAAACCAGTTTGACAGGGACTAAATCCATTTAGTGGTAATTTAGTCTAATCCGTTTTCCGCCGAATTAGCACCATGTCTATTTTCTTAATCCTTTTAGATATTGTTGATATTTTAGCTGCATCCTACGAGCAGACATGCTAAACATTTTATAATGTAGGTACCTAACCTTCCTTTACTCTTAAGTTAGTAAAATTATTTTTATTCGTCTTAACTATTTATTTTTTAACATAAATAGTCAGACGAATAAACGACATTAGCTTTGAAATAACGATTATGTACGTGAATTCATCTGTGTTTGAGAAAATTGATGGGGCTTTACTAATTTGCTATGACTTTTCTGTAGGCGTTTCAAATACTTGTTATCATTTTCAAGATAATATCTTCTTTGATATCTTAAAAATTTATCTGAGTGCCATGAGATCTTTAAATAAATAGATAAAGATATTGTCACGATCTATCGTGACAATATCTTTATCTATTTATTAGAGGCTTCGATCTTGTTTATCAAGGTTGGTGTACCTAGATACAAAACCATAGGAGGTAAAATTCCCTTTTCATAAATAATAATTTATCCGCACAAGATTATCTAGGTCTTGAATTGCACGCAATAAAACAATTTGCAAATTGTTATTATCTTTGTACTAAATAAATACAAAACAGCATTATTAAAACGAAACGATAAG
This sequence comes from Macaria liturata, assembly GCA_964023185.1. Lineage (NCBI taxonomy): Eukaryota > Metazoa > Arthropoda > Insecta > Lepidoptera > Geometridae > Macaria > Macaria liturata. The sequence continues at coordinate 15,937,678 of OZ026806.1, forward strand.
TGTTTATCAATTTGTGACAACACAAGGTAAAATTATAGGCTGAGAATCCAACTAATTTAACAAGGTGTGTTAAGACAGTGGTGGGACCTACATTTTGATAAATAAATATGCTGCAATAATTCAGTTCTTTAGACATAATATTATAAGTACTAACAAAGTTTATTTCTCTTTACAAATAAAAATAGAATATATTATTTAAAACCTGTGTAATTTTGGACAACTTGCTCAAAGTGATGACTTATTTCAATGCGTAATTAAAACCTAAGTCAGCCTAAAAAAAATGCTGTTAGAATAAAAACCATTTTAGTAACAAACAAATACGTGCGGCGTATTAAAGAGAAGAATTTGGATAAAAAGGAAAGTTATGAAGAAATTAAAATGTCTGTGGTAAGAACAGGTTTTTACTGACCGTTAATTTTTGTAATTTATTGTAATCAGTTTACTTATTGCTTTTATTTATATATATTTTAAAGATTTAGGTACATTTTTTATATCTTCTTTTAGTATAAAATAACTTAATTATGATACTTACACATTATTGTACGTTATTATTAACACTGTACCTAATGTATGAAAAACTATCTTTTTTTCAGTTTCACAGAAAAACTATTATGGATCCTGGTGGCCGTTTTTGCTCAATCTTCAGTTATTGCTGACAATAAAGGAAATTGTAGGTAAGTGCCTTTTTATCTTCTGTTCTGTTTTACTCGATTTTGAAGTTTTTTATGAATCCTATCCAAAAATGTATCTAAACGAGAATCGAACTCATGTCCTTCCGATTTATAAGGCCGAATCGCTGCTGTGTCAACATAAATTCTTGATCAATGCTAAATTTTTTCTGTCTTTTCTTGTAATACATAATACTATTTATCATTAGACAGCTGATATGATATAATATTATCATTTTTTACATAATACTTCCTTGAAGCCCCACGGTAAACACTTGAAATTAAAGAACTTATCAATGATTATTTAAATAAACTAAGTTTGTTTTCAGTTCAATAAAAATACCAGAAAGTATTAAATTCGGAGTAGCCACGGCCGCTTACCAAATTGAAGGAGGATGGAATGCATCAGGTACATAAATTATTTTAGCATTTGGATGAAGAATTGCGTAACTTCTAATACACATTCTTCTTCTTATCGAATAACAGTCGCCAACTCTGGTCGTTTATCAAGCCGCCCTAAGGGCCTCTGACATGGCTTAGCGATAACTTAGATTCGTATTACAAACATCATTATTATTTACCTTTTGTTACAATATATACATACAGTGCCAGTGTAAAGACTTTTAAAAACGGTATATATTTTAATGTCAGTCATTGATTTACTTAATTGAAACAGTGCCATTTAAAAAAGGAACAACGAAATAATTATCAGAAGTTCCAATCGAAAATATAATGCTATCTTTATATAAAGATATAATACTTAGAGCAACTACATATACCTACATAGATATGTAGGTAATAATTTATTGATCAATTAATTCTAACTTACAAAATACACGTTACTAATTTAAGTAGGTAGGTAATCATATTGATTAATCTCGACATATTACAATCAAGTTGATGTGTTTCATAAAATCATGTTAATATATTCCAGATAAATCCCCCAGCATTTGGGATGTATTCAGTCACGAGCCTGGCAGGATCCAAGACAACACCACCGGTGATGACGCCTGCAAGTCTTACGAATACTACAAACGTGACATTGCTATGATAAAATATCTAGGCGTTGACTTCTACAGATTCTCCATTTCTTGGCCTAGATTATTTCCCAGCGGATTTGTGAACAAAAAAAGCAAGGATGGGATTAAATATTACAATAATTTGATTAATGAGTTATTGGAGAATGGCATAGAACCGATTGTGACGATATTCCATTGGGATTTGCCGCAAACCATTCAAGATTTAGGTGGATGGACGAATCCCTTAACCGCTGTTTGGTTCGAAGACTACGCAAGACAGTTGTATTCTCTCTTTGGTGATAGAGTGAAGAAATGGGTGACAATAAACGAGCCTAAACAGTTTTGTATCTATTCTTATGGTCAGACGAGATTTGCCCCAGGTTTGAATTCGATGGGAATTGGAGATTATTTGGCGGTGAAAACTGCACTGTTGGCTCATGCGAGGGCGTGGCATGTTTATGATAAGGAGTTTAGAGAGAAACAGAAAGGTAAGCTAAATATAAATATTCATTAACGGAATCCTCATTACATTAATTAAATTACAAACAAAAGTAGAGTAGAGTTTGTACCTTTTATTAATTTAAGCAATAGATGTGAATGTGTGTGTGTGCATGCTGTGGAGCATCCACTCCTTATCCGAATAAGAACCGCTTCAGTCCCACTTTCTCCATAGATTAAAGCCTGTAACATATATGAATTATTCTATTATTATCGCGGTTTTACCCTTATAAAAAGTCCCTAAGGAATAATTAATTCTGCAAAGTCACAATCCTGAGTAAAAGACCAGAAAAGGAACAGAAAACCTTTAAAAACCACTTGATGTCAATACATTTTCAGGAACATGTGGGATTACAATCGCTACTGACTTCCGTACTGCTGCCTCTGATTCTCCAGAAGATATTGAAGCTGGTCTGGTGGCTATGGACTTTGAAGTTGGTGGGTGGTACTTGGATGAAAATAGTGATATACCTAATTAATTCATAATTAATTGGCCTGCTTACCATGACTTGTAAGATAAACGCGAATACCATCCACTTTACTTACTGTATTTATGTAACTAAGTATCTGGTGATATTTTAAAACGCCTGGAGCGATTGTGATAATCTGTCTGAATCTGATTCAATTAATGTTTAATCCATTGTTCAGCGTGCTATGATATTAAGTCACGCACAAGTCAAATTATTTATTATTAACTTCAAGACTATTAAAATTGCAAACAACAACACGAACAACCCAGGCGATGCTGCCACAATATTTTCTTCCGATTCTATTTGAATTCAAATGGATCTAAAAATATTATATAGGTAAATTCAAATGTACATACTTATTTATACCAGCAGCTCATCAACTTAAATGTCCACTAATTCCCAGGGTTGTACGCCCATACAATATTCTCTACCAAAGGCGGGTGGCCAGACAGGGTGGTACAGAGGGTCGCGGAGAGGAGCAAAGAACAAGGGTACAGACGGAGCAGGCTGCCGGAACTTAGTGACGAAGAAAAGGAGTTTATTAAGGGTTTGTTTGTAAAGCTAAAGCTGAAAATATTTTGTTATAAGAAAGGAATGCAGCTAAAATTGGCCAATTGGCCATCATACAAGTAAAACTTGTTATTGTGTGTATTTGAACTATAACCTGTGCTACTACTCGCGAAAGTTAGCAAGGTTGCATTTTTTTAAAAAGAGGGCGCTAATGTCATAATGTCTTATAAAAGTTTTGATGCACACGAGGCTTTCTACTACACTATGGACAAGACCTTGGATACCGTCCAAGTAACACGGAACAAATAAAAAAAATACACTATGTATGGTGTTGCAATATACCTTTGCGTATACGCCGTAATTTCTCCACTGTTTGCTTCTGGCAAAGCTTGATTTTCTAAATTACTTGTTCTTATATATCTTTCAGGAACCAGTGATTTCTACGGCTTCAACCACTACTCCACGAAGTTCTACCGACCCTACAGGCGCGGCATGTTCTCTATACCATCGTATGAAGACGATCTCGGCGGATTTGGGGACTACTTGGACTACGAGCCTGCTGCCATTATACATAGCACTGTGAGATTTTATATACAGGGATACTCTCATGAGTCGTATTTCCTCATGACTAAGGGGCATGACTCCCCCGCAGAATAAATTCGTTAGGGGAGTTCTCGTGGGTGCCCAGGTCCTTCCGGAAGACACATGTCCTCTGATATTGCAGTCCACAAACATGTCGGTATCCTCACGATGTTTTGCTTCATCGCTAAGCGAGTGCAAATCCACACATAACTTGAAAATACAAGTCATTAGTGTAGGGCTGGATTCGAACCAGGGTGCGTCTGGATGGAAATCAGACACTCCGCTGAACCACACTCATTTATACTATACAGGAGTATACAGGGATACTAGTAACTAATAGGTACATAAACTTTCGAGGGTGGCATTCGCAAAAAAAATTTCATCATTTATTGTTGTTGTTAATCCGCCCTTTGTGATGCGTTTATAACCAGTAAGTATTTATAGCTCGTAATGAATTACGTACGATATCAGATTATTTTTAAAATCGGCAACTTGTTCATAAAAGGAGGTTTCATTGTTAATTCAATGTTCAATCTATACTATACACAAAAAAATATATAGCTTTACTGAATACAAATAAAATTTGATTATGTTTAATTCAGGCTTTTCAAGCATGAGCGCATGTTTGTCAATGGATTATATTATTGTATAAAATAATAAGATACGTTTGTCGGTCTGTTTGTCTTGCGCAACAAAAAAATATAATTTACCTTTTTGTGTAATTTCAGTCAATTCCTCACGGCATCCGCCTAGCGTTGAACTGGGTGAAGGAGACCTGCAACAACCCTCCTATCATGATTACTGAGAACGGATTTGGTACTTTCGGAGGTAAATTATAAAAAGACACCCCGACCAAAAAGTGTACAAATGTTCTTATCGGGTAAGCACGCTCCATATTAGCCCATAGCCTTTGCTTGCTAACAGGCAAACTATGGCCAAGTGTAAATCTGTTCAAGTTAAAAAAAAATGGAACTAATTTCTTAATTCTCCTTCTAAACTTGAAATAATCACGAATTTTGACAAGATTTATAGAGAAAAAGTAGTTTACTATAAGTAACTTTTTATTTTTGTGATCACAACAGTGTAAGTAATCGGCAATCGCCAGGCAAAGGAGAAATAAATTGAACAACTACTACAAGTGGCGCCGACACTTTGTCTACACTTTTTGGTTGGGGTATAACTACCAATAAAACTTTTTATTGGTAGGTAATATTTTCCAATTAAGTACTTGCATGTTAGCAAAATTAGAGGTCAAAGATTATGACTTAGGTACATTTATAGCTTTTACTACTTTATTGTCAGACTTTACTCTTTTACATTACTGACTTAAACCATAGTCTAAAAAACCTTAAACCATGTGACAAAATTCAATTTTATAACCGTTATAACTCTATTTTATATGACTGGCAACTCACACACGCAAAAATGTGTATAGTACGTGAACGAAATTTTTAATAACTTACGTAAAAAATTACACGATATTCTATTTCAATTTAAAGATAATCTTAAACATTTATAAATTCAACACTCTCTTTGAGTCGTGCTTCCTCATGACTGAGGGTCGTGACTCCCCCGCAAAATTAATTTGTTAGGGGAGTTTTCTTGGGCAGATAGATACATCGTGGTGGGCGCCCAGGTCCTTCCACGGAAGACACATGTTCTCAGATATTGTGGTCCTCAAACATGACGGTTTCCTTACGATGTTATCCTTCACCGTTAATCAGAACCAGGGTGCGTCGGGATGAAAAGCAGACAATGGAACCGCTGAGCCACACTCGCTTTAAATTCAACAAAATATTTATGTTTAATAAGATCAGCTAATAAATACCTAAAATAAATTCTTCTTTATATATCCAGGTATATCAGACGAAGACAGAGTCCAGTACTTCAAGCAATACCTAAAAAACGTGATAGCAGCTAAAGTAGAAGACGGGTGTAATGTCATCGCTTACACTGCTTGGAGTCTGATGGATAACTTCGAATGGTCGTCTGGACTCGGGTGAGAAAGTGGATTTAGATAAATAACATCTAAATATTATATATACTTACCTAAAACTCAAAGGTCTGATTGACTGATATACTAGTGATCTATTAACGCGCAGCCCAAACGACTGGACGGATCGGGCTGAAATTTGGCATGCAGGTAGATGTTATGACGTAGGTATCCGCTAAGAAAGGATTTTTGGAAGTGTCACTTTTTAAGGGGTGAAATAGGGGGGTGCAAGTTTTACTTCTTAATGCGAGCGAAGCCGCGAGCACCCACTAGTTAAAATTAACATTATATAAGCTTTATGACTTAGCTACTTGACGACATAACATCTGTCGCGGGTCAAACCTGGATGAGGCTGGCTGAAGATCGAAGCCAATAGCATATTATGAGAGAGGCCTATACCCAGCAGTGGGACGAAACCGGCTGTGGATGATGATGATGACTTGCTTTATAATTATTTTATGGTAGGTACCAAAGTCTACCATACTTACCTAATATAAACTATATATACAAAGCAAGAAGGTTTATAGTAGGATGATAATAATATTGATTATGCCTGAAATAAATGACTTTTTAACTAGAAATGTTTACATACCGAAATTAATTCATTTATTCTTCCGTGGGTCGGATGGCACCTTAAATTGTAGGACCCGGCTATTTGTCTAGTACGGCAGTCGTTAAGCCATGTCAGAGGCCCTAGGGCGGTTTGAAAACTCTCGACACCAGAGTTGGCTACTCTCATTCGAAAAGAAGAATTCATTTATAACTAAACTGAACCTGATAAAGCACATTTGCCTAGAAGAATCCAATTCCTCTGCATTTTAAGCAATTTGGATTGTAGTTCTCAGAAGCAGCGTATTTATTCCTGGTTTCAAGACTGTTCAAAATTAATTACAAATATTATAATTATGGCTTCCATTTTTTTTCAGCATAAAGTTCGGTCTTTTCGAAGTGGATTATGAAGACGAGCATAGGAAACGGACCGCGCGCCTCTCCGCGCTTTGGTATCGACACCTGCTGAAAACTAGAACACTAGAGCTTAACTACTCACCTGAATGGGAACATGTTGAATTCTGAACAAAATAAAAAATATTTCGGGAAATTGCAAACAGCGCCCTCTATCCCCACACTAAGTAAACGCTTGTATCATGGGTACTAGGTAACGGATATGATACTTTTATTTTGTAAATTCATACATATAATAGAATAATACATAGAAAAAAACAAGACTCAACACAGTATATTGAAAAAGTTTTTTTTTACGTGGGATAGGTTTACGTTTCACTACAGCCTGCCTGATGTTAAGCATTGCTGCAGCGTAGGGTATAACACGTTTACCTAGAAGATACCAATTTGAAAACCCCTGGATTGTAGTTCAGATGATCAATTATTTGTGTTGTGCGGGAATCGAACATGTGACCCCTAGCACTGAAGGCAAGCATATTACCAACTGAGCTTATAGCAACTGAGCACGTGAAATTAATTCGTAATTCTATAAAATTTGTGGTATAGTTGGTATTCTAATAATTTATCTAACTTTATTTTAACTACGGTCTTTCTATCAAGGCACAATAATTACGTAGCTTTGTTACTAAATGCAATACAATTACATTATTCCAAGTGTCAAGGTTATAATTAGAAAACTGAATAATAATTATAAGGCCCTTAGGGCGGCTTTATAAACTCCCGACAAAAGAGTTGGCCACTCTCATACGATAAGAATTTTGATTGTAGGTACAATAAAACTAATTTATAAAAATATTCTATTTATTTAACTTAGAATGTATACAATATTCTGTTTTCTTATTCACTTACATGTAAATATAAGTTACAAAGACAGTTTGAATTCATTGCTTACTGTTGTTTTTATATTATACTACCTATATTATTTAAGTAGTACTTTATCAGTTCATGAATATGAAGTAAACTCATATTTTTAACACTACTGGCTGCATACATTGAGATGTAAGTGATTTAAATAATTATGTCTTATTACAAAACGTGGTTTAAATATTAGTCTAGAACTTTGAAAATAAAAAAGTCGGTTCTTGTTGTTCAAACATCACATACAAACAATCAAATGTCAACTTCAATCGCAACGTTGATAATCATTGGTTACATTTTGACAGTTTAATTATTATGACGGTAAAAAGGAAATTTCAAACAACAAAAACGGGCTGAGTATATTCAAAGTTCTGGTCTAATACTTAAACTACGTTTTGTAATAAGACGGAATAAGCATTACTATGGTTCTTAATGACTATAAATATACAAATATTCTAAGAGTTTGTTACCAAAATAATAGAATAACTGATTATTGGAAGACAATTTCATCAAAATGAATCAAGTATTTTATAATCAGCTACCTTGGCACGTGTATGTCTTAAGTTTAATTAAATACAAGTGTTAAATAAATAAAAATTACTTAATACTTACTATATAAATTACTTACATTATTATTATTACACCTTATCTACTTGTTCAATATTCGATTGTTATTCAAATAAAACATTAACTTAGGTACATACGATTTATAAATAATATTTAAAAAATAACGAAATTATAAAACATAAATAGACATTATTCTGGTTTATATTATGATACGACTATAAAAAAAATTGAGTTTGTAAATATTTTTTATTATTTTTTGTATAGTGGTAGTAATAGGTCTTACAAGTTATCATAGGCGTTTATACATTGAGCTAGGATTATACAGAGTCACTACCGCTCGAAATAAATGTCCGAGCCAAAACTCTGGCCACGCTACTCGTTGAGCAGACTTTTGGATTACCTATCTCTTTTGCACGTTCTTAAAATATGTAAGAGCGAAAGAGACAAGCAGTCTTTTGTTTGTGCTCTCGGTCGATGTTAGCGTTCGGACACTTTCCTGCGCTTTTTAGTTTGTGTCTCTGTGTAATCCTAGCTCAATGCTTTTATATCATAATTTTCATCTCGAAACAATGTGAGTAAATCTTCATTAGAAGAAACATAAGTTATGATGATTTGTACATATTGAAGAGTCAAAAAATCAGGTTTTATATTTTTTTTATTATCATCTAAATCATCTTGCAATAATTGATTGATTCGTATAATACACATAAGTCTCGTAGGACAAACTGTATAATAAATTAAAATGCGAGTATTAAGGCTCTGGGCGTCCACCTCGGTGTCATTACCCAAGAACAATCCCAATTTGTGAAACCTGTAGTGGAGTCACGACCCTCAGTCATGAGGAACACGTCGTAATGAGGAGGAGAAGGAAGAGGACGATTACTTAAAAGTATTGTTTCAGCTCCTTGACATGCGAGTGTGGTACACCTGCATCATTGAGCTACGGATGCTCGTGACTTTTGCTATGGCGATAGTAAAGTATCTCTCAAGCGATACAAAATACTTACCACAATTACTTTTTGAAGATTGTTTCACGTTGTACAGTATCTCTCAAGCGACACGACAAACATTTAAGACTTTTGACTTTTTAAAGACATTTTCATGTTTTTTTTTGTCACTTATCACGCTACAACAGAGCGACGGATCCTATCAATTCCTCGTACGGAGCTAGTACAAGTGTTAAAAATATTGTTTCCCCGGCAGCTCCATGGCATGTAGTGTGTGGTACACCTGCAGCATGGTGGGTCGCTCGAGGCGCTTCTCCCGCGTGCATTGCATGCCTAGAGATATGAACTCCCAGCACAGGTGCGGGTTGGAGTTGCCTGTGTTGCGGAGGACTGGGTCCTCTAGAGTAGCTGGAAGGAAGGAAATAGTACATTATGTAGTTATTGGGTCATACTTATTAGATATTCTGATATATATAATTTTATTAGGATTAAACTACTTTCTTAAATAGAACTCTCTCTCTCCCACTCTCTATTTTTGGCGTATTTCCTCATGACTGAGGGTCGTGACTCCCCCGTAATTCGTTAGGAGAGTTCTCTTGGGCAGACACATCGTGGCGGGTGCCCAGGTCCTTCCACGGAAGACACGTGTCCTCGGATATTGTGGTCCTCAAACATGTCTGTTTGTTCACGATGTTTTCCTTCACCGTTAAGCGAGTGCTAAGTAAATAGAACTAGCGTTATTTAAATTAAACAATTTAAAGGTATATGGTCAAAGGTATGGTTAAGAGGTCACTATGTCAGTCAGTCAGTCAGTCTGACTGACTGACATAGTCTACTGATCTATCTACGCACAGCCCAAACCACTGGACGGATCAGGCTAAAATTTGGCATGCAGGTAGATGTTATGACGTAGGCATCCGCTAAGAAAGGATTTTGGAAATGCAACTTTTGAAAGGGTGAAATTGGGGATGCAAGTTTTACTTCTTAATGCGAGCGAATCCGCGAACATCCACTAGTTTTTTTTATAATTTTGTAATAGTCAAGTGGAGTTGTCTTTAAGTTCAACTTGTGTTGCCAACGTTACGACACAACAGTCAACTTATAATTTATCTCATTCATAATCACTCGAGCGTCTATTACAGAGCTAAAATTTAAAGACATCATGCCACAAAATACCTACTAGTCATATGAGACAACATACCAACTTTATCATATACTTTACGTCGATACTGATATAAGCACAGTCATTGTTTTGCTGTAAAAACTGTAGTGATTATAATCATTAGACAATAAGTATGATTAATAATTATACTTCACTAGCTGGTGCGCGCGACTTCGTCCGCGTGGAATAGTTATTACCATAAAAACGGTTCTAGTGAGTTAATCTTAAAAGATAGACATATAATTGTCGCGGGCATTTTGTTAGATCATTTTGAACCGTTTTCGCAGCACACGCAACGGAAGCCCTCAAAGATGAATAATTTTCCCCGTTTTTTCCACATTTTCAATTGTTTCTTCGCTTCTATTAGTCACAGTGTGATGTTATATAGCCTTTAGGCTATATAGGCCTTCCTCGATAAATGGTCTATTCAGCAAAAAAAAAAATTTTTTCAAGTCGCACCAGTAGTTCTTGAGATTAGCGCGTTCAAACAAACAAACTCTTCAGCTTTATTATATTAGTATAGATTACTTCTCCTATATCTATACAGTTGTGTACAGGCTATTATATACTTCGCTGTATTGTATGAATATTATTATAGCTCAGTTTGAAGTGAAGTTTTATATGATAACGGTGTTATTGTATCAGTGAAATAAGTCATAATTTATAATATTACGTAAGTATAGATCTTTGTTTGAAACAAATAATTGTAGTGACAAAGTTACTTGGGTGGGTGAGAAAAAAAAAACAGTTTTTTTGTTGTGTTTTGTGAGTTATAAAGAATTTGTATTTGTTGGTTTGTTTATGACTACAATAAGTACATTTTTCAAACTGCAACAGAGTGATAAATCATTGTGATTTTGATTTGCAGATAGTATAGACAGTTTATCCCAAAATAGTAACGAAACCGATTTAAATTATAGTTTTATAAAAACTTTATCTCCTCCCACCAGGCAAATAGTGGTCAAATACAAATCCATTTATCTAGTACCAATGTACTTCATGAATAAAGATTTTTTTAAGACATAAACGTTTGTTTAGTATGGGGCTAGATGGTGCTGAGTTACGAGTATATCCCGATTTTTATTCCTTATTACAGTTAAAAAAATTACAATGCCAATCGACATTTTTGTAGAGGTTAATGTAGAAGAAGGTTGGCTTGTTGGAACAGCGGTGGAGAATGAATTTGGTGGGACATATGCTAGCTTCAAAGGGATACCATATGCAGAACCACCAGTGGGAGAATTAAGATTCAAGGTAAGTAAGAAAGAAAGACAGGAAAAAATTTACACAGAAAATATCCGTAAACTAACTGATTCTCTCTCTCTCTCTCTCTCTTCAGTCGTATTTCCTCATGACTGATGGTCGTGCCTCCCCCGCAGAATTAATTAGTTAGGGGAGTTCTCTTGTGCAGATTCATCGTGGTGGGCGCCCAGGTCCTTCCACGGAAGACGCATGTTTTCGGATATTGTGGTCCCCGCTAAGCGAGTACAAATCTACACATAATTTGAAAATACAAGTCATTGGTGTAGGGCCGGATTCGAACCAGTGTGCGTGTTAATGAATAGGAGACACTGAAACCGCTGAGCGACACTCGCTTTTAAAGTAACTGATCATGAACAAATACACTGTAAGTCAAACATTTGATAACAAAAATCTGCACTAGCGACAGTTAGACTCATTGTGGACTGTACTGGAATGTAACTGGCGAACGAGGCTGCCAGATACTCCGTTAAGAGTTTGGTAACTTATTTTACATTTGAGGATAGTAGATATACTCATACTACTACTAGTTATGAATAGATTTTTAGAACTGACATGTTGGAAAAAACTGAGAACATATAGGTATCATGTGGAAGACCTGGGCACCCACCGTATAGACCAAAAGAACTTTCCCAATGAATCTATTTTGCGAGAAAGTCACGAATTGAGGAGGATATACATTTCTTCTTTTTTTAGGCCCCAGTACCCATAAAGCGTTGGCAAGGGATACGAAGCGCAAAGGACCATGGCTCAGTGGCAATCCAGATCGACATGCTTCAAGGAGGAGCGACAGTGGGTTCGGAGGACTGTCTATACTTGAACGTGCATACCCCCTTCCCTGTTGACCATGGTAACCCCCTGCCAGTCATGGTGTTTATACATGGAGGGGCTTTTACGTGAGTTATCGTTTTTTGTACTTAAGTAAATGAAACAGGGAGTTTCAACTCAAACCCAAGATAGTTCGTGGCCAACGATATAACATCTGTAGTAAGTCGAACCTGAATGAAGCTTGCCGAAGATGAACAGTCGAACCCTAAGGTCACTATCTACACTTAGCTAACTAAACAAAACTAGCTGTGGATGATGAATGATGTCGAATCCAACGCAATGCTATAATTATTTATGATCTTCCATTATGTAGGCATTTTGTATTTTTAACCGACTTCCAAAAAAGGAGGTTATCAAGTCTTCTGAAAGTTTTTTTTTGGGATTTTACGCGATTACTCCGTTGTTTATCAACCGATTTTAAAAATTCTTTTTTTTATTCTATAAGGATAGTTTCCGAGATGGTTCCATAAAAATTGTTTTTCATTCGGTTCAGTACTTTTTGAGAAAAACCAATAAACCAACAAATTGATAAAGTTTATGCAAACCAATTTTACCCATATTTCCAAAACTACTAGTCGGATTTTGATACAGTTTTCTGTAATGTGTTGAGGTTTAATGGGTGCATCTTTTTAGCTATGTATTACGATGACAACTCACCAGGGGGCGCTGCTGTATACACTATATCTTCTGAATTATCAGCCCGATTTTGATGCGGTTTTCTCTGATAGGCTTAGATTTGTTAAGCAAATGAATTTATGTTGTAGTTTCTTTTTGATAGGCTTAGATTTGTTCAATAACGTGACAGTAGAGTTGAAGTCGGTTTTTGCTTTTGTTTATAATAATTATTTAAATGGAATTTTTAATTCCTCTGCGATAACTTGTTTTCTAACCTACAGTTTGACTTTCGGAAGTACTGTAGGATATAGAACATAAATTATTCAGAAAACAATATCTGTTTACAGGCACGGCAGTGGAAACGAAGAGATATATGGACCTCAGTTCTTGGTCAGAAACAACGTGGTTCTCGTGACTATCAACTACAGAGTGGAGGCATTAGGTTTCCTTTGTTTGGACACCGAGGATATCCCTGGCAACGCCGGAATGAAAGACCAAGTTTTAGCTCTCAAATGGGTTAAGAGAAACATCAAAAACTTTGGAGGTGATCCTGAGAATATCACTGTATTTGGTGAAAGCGCTGGAGGAGCGAGTACCAGTTATCATCTCGTCTCGCCTATGAGCAAAGGTCTCTTCTATAAGGCTATAGTACAAAGCGGAGCTTTAACGTGCTGTTGGGCACAATCTTTCGAACCTCGCGAAAGAGCTTTAAAGCTTGCCAAAGATTTAGGCTGTAACTCAAAAGACGACAAAGAACTGGCCGATTTTTTCCGCAACGTCCCAGCAGAAAAATTAATTGGACTAAACCTACCAGTCACTCAATCTACCAAGCTCTACGAACTAAGCTTTGCAATTGTGGACGAAAAAGATTTCGGACAAGAAAGGTTTTACTACGGAGATCCGATAGAAGTTCTCAAGAAAGGAGTTCACGAAAACGTGAAGGTCATGACTGGATACACCGAGCATGAAGGTCTAATTGTCTTCGGTATGACACCAATTGAAAAATTAATGGACAAAGCCAACGAGTTCAAGGAATTCTTCGTTCCCAAGCCTATCCAATTGAACTGTTCGATAAAAGACCAGTTGGAAGTCGGTAGAAAGATCAAGGAGTTTTATTTGAAGAAAGAAGACGTTAACAAAGAGAATTTCGACCAACTTCTAACCTATGTCAACTGGGACATGTTCATACATGGGGGTTTATTGTTTGCCAAATTAATATCGAATCAAACCGACGTGTTCCTTTACAAATTGACCTGCAAATCTGAGAGAAACGTGTTTGCCCATCTATTTGGACTGACAAACATAATCGGGGCGAAACCAGTGGTGTGCCATGCTGATGATCTGTTGTATTTATTCCCGTTCAGTGTGGCCAAATTGACTGTGGATAAAGACTCCGAGGCGTTCAAGTATATAGATCGAATTACTACCCTCTGGACTAATTTTGCGAAATTCGGGTGAGTAATTTATCACAATCTATTTTTATATTGTACATATTTTGGTCTAAAAAAATATGCGTGAGGTGGGACGTCCACAAACATTATAACATACCGTGGTGTACGTATAATATATCTACGTTTGTGAGTTTATCTATACTAATATTATAAAGCTGAAGAGTTTGTTTGTTTGTTTGAACGCGCTAATCTCAGGAACTACTGGTGCGAATTGAAAAAATCTTTTTGTGTTGAATAGACCATTTATTGAGGAAGGCTTTATAATACAAGGCTAGGCTATATAACATCACGCTGCAACTAATAGGAGCGAAGAAACAATGGAAATGTGGAAAAAAAACGGGGAAAATTATTAATCTTTGAGGGCTTCCGTTGCGTGCGCTGCGAAAACGGTTCAATATATCAAAAAATATGTGTGAAAGAATTATTCCTCTTGAAATGATCTAACAAAATGTCCACGACTGTATACGTTTATCTCTTAAGATTAACTCTCTAGAACCGTTTTTATGATAATAACTATTCTACGCGGACGAAGTCGCGGGCACCAGCTAGTTTAATATATAATTTGTTTATTTGACCAAAAAAAAGTGTGTGAATGTTTGTCTGTTCTTCGGACATCTCACGCTACACTAGAGCCACTATTGGTTAATTCCTATGTAATGTTGCATTTGTATGCATATTGCATAAACAAGAATATATGTATTATGCATATTGCATAAACTAGAAAACAAATACTCAGCTAGAGAGAGCTATCAAACCTTTGGACCTATATACATATATCTAGTTTATCAAGATAACTAATGACTGATAATTGCTATCAATATATTTTATCTTTTAGAAAAACCGTCATTATGTAATCTTGTCTCTTGATAGCTTATCACAATATTTACGAAGGCAGTTACATACTTATTGATTTGTTTTAAGTTAAAATTGGTATCTATTAGCGCTAAGATAAAGTTCTTAGATGGAACGGCTCGTCTTGCATATTTTATATACTTGCGTTAGATTGCACCTAACGGAAAGCAACGGTGAAGCCGAAAATGTATCACGCCTAATAAAAAATATTCACTTTTTAAGACATTAAGATTGTAATGCTGATAAAAGATTATATAACATAAGTGTATTATAACCACAATGTAGCTTGCGCACGGATAGTTTCAGATGACATGCTTATCAATTAACAGACTGTATTGTTTATGTCAAAACATATATACAATATGTACAAATAACAAGATCAACGCTAACAATTATTTTTCTTAATTCCAGTAACCCGACCCCAGACAGCAGTTTGGGCGTGCAATGGCCACCCTATACACTGTCCGAGAAGAGTTACTTGAACATCGGTAACCAGCTAGAAGCGGCCTCTAAGCCGGACGCAGAAGATGAGGCGTTTTGGGATCATATCTTTGAGAAATATTTGCCTAATTATGTTGTTTAATTAAATATTATTTTATTGTATCATAGGAACATTCGGCTATGTTTTAAATAAACTGTAAAATATTAGTTTGTGATATTTTTGTTGCAAATAGCTAACTTCAAAAAGTCATAAGATAAATAAAATAAAATAGCCTTTATTTCCTGAATTCAAATATTTCATTTACGTATATATTACTTTATTTATTTATTTAGATCTTTTACATAAGTGTTACGATAAAATTGGTTAATATTGATAACAAAAGTCTTCCTTCCAGACAGCGCCATCTAGCCCCATATAAAGCAAACGCTTGTGTCGTAGGTACATACGAGTAATATATTATTATACATTATGGTAACTATCTTTACTCATTTTTTTTAACTTTGCAGACTTAAGTTTTCTTAAGACATTACTTATGTAAAATATAATGATCAAAATAAAATATTTTTTCACTTACCAAAGTCCATATTAGTCTTAGTAATGGCAGTGATGTAGTCACCCAACATCGGTTGCGCCCTCGCCCGGTCTAGCGGCAATAACGCGCTGGCTATCTCCAGTATGACTACGCCAAAACTGAACACGTCCACGGCGGGAGATAGCACGTTCGACCGGAGGTATTCGTCGGGTAGATACGGGCGTGTGCCGTATACTCTGTGGAACAGAGAGAGAGAAAATAAAGAGAGGGAAAAGAGAAAGAGTGAAATAACTATAAATAAATAGAACAAATAAATATCACACAGCGCCATCTAGCCCCACACTAAGCAAACGCTTGTGTCGTGGGTACTAGATAACGAATATAATAACATATATACTATACTTTCGTAAATATATACTTATCATACATAGAAACAACCAGACTCAACACAATTAATTTAATTTTTTTAAAATTCTTAATTACTTGTGTCATGCGGGAATCGAACCCGCACCCCTGGGATTATAAGGCGGAGCCACTACCAACTAAACTAACAGGGTAGTCAATTATTGAGGAGAAGAGAGAAATAGAAGAGGGAAGCTGTACCTATTTAAGAATGTACTGGGATTTTATATAACATTTCATTGGAAAGATATAAAGCTGGCTTGAAGTTTTTATACATGTCAGTAGTTAATAACTAGGGGACGCCCGCGGTTACGCTCGCATTTTTCCGGAATAAAAGTAGCCTATGTCACTCCTAGGACCTCATACTACCTACATACCAAAAATCATGACAATGCCGTTTTTGCGTGATGCTCAACCAAATAAATAGAAAAGCAGTCAAAAATCCTAAAAACTGCTGAAACGTGTTTTATTATCGATTTAAAGTATGATTAATGTATGATTTAAAGTATGATTGTTGACCCTTTTTTGTATAGATAGTCAATATTAATTATTTTGCTTCTTTTTTTGGCCATAATTATGTTTTGTTCCATTTCTCAATGAAACTCTGGAGAAATATGTAGTGTTTTTAACTTGATAATTTTTAGGTGTGTTCCTCCATATACCACCGCCACACCTCTTCTCTTAACCAACGTGGCCTCCGTGGCTCTCAAGACCTTACCAACACCGCACCTTGTGTCTCCAGAGTTTCATTTCCAATGGATTTCCGCAAAGTAACGACTAATTCAATATCTTAACCATTTCTGAAGTTAAATAGATAGAAGATTGATACGTACTTGGATAATTTACCATGCGTGCGGACAATTCTGTGCAGACAAACAGACAAGCAGACAAACAGAAAAGCAGACGAAATCCTAAAAATTGCTGCAACGTGTCCTATTATGGATTTAAAGTATGATTGATGTTCAGATTGTTGACCTTTGTTTGTATAGAAGACAGATAGATAGAAGATAGGCACCTACTTGGATACTTTAACGTGCGTGCGGTCCTCGGGCGGCCCCTTCCTGGCGAGCCCGAAGTCCCCCACCTTGGGCATGAGGCACTGGTCCAGCAGGATGTTGCCAGGCTTGATGTCCCCGTGGATGAGGGGCACCCCGCACATGTTGTGCAGGTATTGCAGACCTCTGGGGGGAAGATAGTTTTATTTGTAGACTTTACTTTAAGGTACACTTTATATAGCGAGTGTGGCTTAGCGGTTCCAGTGTCTGCTTTTCATTTAGACGCATCCTGGTCCGAATCCAGCCCTACTTTTATTTAACATTAGTACGATTTGTGAAATTAAAATGTATTATACGTATGTATATGATAGTTTGATAAAATAAATTGATACACAATACTCAAAATAAAGTTTTTTTGTTATCCTAATAAATAATCTATTGTTTTATAAGATAAACAAGATAAACCATTTATTAGTAATACATGAGTACATGTTACAAGTCAAGTTATATAATAGTTATTGTATTGTATACTAAAAAAATGTATAATAATTATTAATTATCAATATGTTGTAATTAATAAAATGTCTCACGAAAGTTTCAATATTAAAATTATTAAAAAAAATAAATATTTATTTAGTAATGTTTAAATATGTTTTTTTGGCTCAAGAAAAACTCATCAATTGCATGATTGGTTTTTTGATATATATCCCACCTGGCGACCCCGTGTGCGATCCTGTACCGCTGCGGCCAGCTGAGCGGGGCGTGGTGAGTCTTGCCTCGCAGGCGGTGCTCGAGGGAGCCGCCCAGCATCAGCTGGTACACTAGACACGCCTCTGGACCTGCAAACATAAACGAGTTTTTAACGCTCGAAGGGCTTCTGGCAACTACAAGTACTTTGGCAGATAAGGACTTACAAGCTTCTGACAACTACAGGTACTTTGGCAGATAAGGACTTACAAACTTCTGACAACTACAGGTATTTTGGCAGATAAGGACTTACAAGCTTCTGACAACTACAGGTACTTTGACAGATAAGGACATACAAGGTTCTGACAACTATAGCTACTTTGTCAGATAAGCACTTACAAGCTTCTGACAACTACAGGTACTTTGGCAGATAAGGACTTACAAGCTTCTGACAACTACAGGTACTTTGGAAGATAAGGACTTACAAGCTTCTGACAACTACTGGTACTTTGGCAGATAAGGACTTACAAGTTTCTGACAACTACGGGTACTTTGGTAGATAAGGACTTACAAGCTTCTAACAACTACAGGTACTTTGGCAGATAAGGACTTACAAGCTTCTGACAACTACAGGTACTTTGACAGATAAGGACTTACAAGTTTCTGACAACTACGGGTACTTTGGCAGATAAGGATTTACAATAAGGAAGCTTTTGATTATAAATGTATCTCTTTGCTCACCCATCCAAGGATTGATCGCGACGTTGTTGGCAGTTAGCAAGCTTTTGTAATCACTAACGGATACTGTGAAACACTGAACCACAGGCTGGTTTAAAATAGTAATGATAACTCGTGAAGCTTTTAGGCTATTCTGTTAGAATTGTGTAAAGTTGGTGATTACTTTGGTTGGTTGGTGGTTTTACAGAGTATAAGACGAGAGTTGACAAAAGAACTGAGACTGGAAACGCAAATGTATACGAATTTCATAGGATGTTTTCACTCCCTTTCATGAATAGGTGGCTTTTTGTTACACCTTACTAGTGCCTTCCTAGCAACAATGTATATTTAATAATAAATGCATTAATACCCTGTTATATCAATAGGCATATGGAGGTAATATATTGTCACATCATTGTTTCCAAATATTACAAACTACTTTTGTTGCACCCTATATTGTGCATCATTATATTTATTTAGTACTAGCGGACCCGACAGACTTCGTCCTGTCTGTTGACTCTTTTACTCTTTAGTTAGTTAGAAAACGTTTGTTTGGGAAAAAGAATTGAGCAAATTTTAGGGATTTTCCGGCTCTTTTCGAATTTTTTCGCCGTAAAAACCATCCTTGAACTTCAACGAATATTAATAAAAAAAGAATCGGTCAAATCGGTCCATGCGTTGGCGTTGTTGAGTTATGCGCTTACCAACACATTTTGCGATTCATTTTTATATAATAATATAAGAATTGCTTTCAAAACTATAAGCACGCTGTCATGCCATACTTCCCAAATATATTTGTACTAGCTTACCTCCAAAACTATACGCGTAGAGTGGCAATATGTTATCATGTCTGTACTGGTTGAGACACATCTCACTAATCAGTTCCTTATTTCTCCCAGCTTCGTCTTTTAACCGTTTTACTGCCACTGGTAGATGTTTCCATTCACCTGGAATAATGGAATAAAATAATTGATGATATTGACCCATTAAATGTGGCCTTAATAAAGAGCGACAAAAATCATGCGATCCTTTTCCCACTAATGGAAGAGCTATATTGTGCGAGAAGGATAAAAATATTTTACCGCTCTTTATTAAAGCCACGTTTAGTGTCCTACATGTTCGTAAGTACGTTACTAACGCTTGCGTTTCTTTAACGGAATTTTCATCAGTTATTTTCATCAGTTTCTTATTTCTAGTTTTTTTTCTTCCGTGGGTCGGCTGACACGTTAAATTGTAGGTCCGGTCTGTTTGTCTATTACGGCAGTCGTTAAGCCATATCAGAGGCTCTTGGGCGGCTTGATAAACTCTCGACAACAGAGTTGACCACTCTCATACGATATAATGGTATGATGAAGATGATCAGTTTCTGAGCCGTATCCTACTTCTATATGCGTACATAATCAATTTGCTGAAAATATAGCTGGAGTAAAATAAATTATGTTGAGCGCACATAAAGTAACAAACAGACAACACCAACGCCATAAATGAATGTGTGATTTCATATTCTTTGTGACAATGAGCGATTAAGTTTTAAATTTCTGTTTTATATAGAAATGCTCGCTGGTTCAACTCCGTATATTTTTCTTTGACGACGAATACGACCCATGTTTTAGTACTTGTAATCAAACTAAAATAGAAGAGGGAAGATGGTTAGCCACCTCATACGATATGACGAATTTATGAAAAACATCATTGAGGGAAAATTGGAAGCCCGAAGAGGAAGAGGAAGGCCGAGAAGGTCATACATGGACCAAGTAAAAGAAAAGGCGGATGTCATGTCGTTTAAGGAGGTCAAGGAATTGGCAGAAGATTGGGAAGGATGGCGCTTGCACAGACAAGGGCCCTGCCCTTAAATTTGTGATGATGATGAATCAAACTAAACATGTTTGTTTTGATGTAATTTTAAAAAAACGCTCAAAAGAATTTAAAAAAAAAAACAAAAAATAATTATTATTATATTACTATTATTTTAATGTATTAGAAAAAAATAGTAGAATTCAAAATATACCTTTAAAAACCTGCCCAAACCCTCCTTTCCCCAGCAAGTTGGCTTCGTTCCAGTTATCCGTGGCTGCTTGTAGTTCCTCATAACTGATCATAGGTATTGAAGATACTTTCTTTATAATCTCGTCGGCCACGCTCTTTTGCTTACCGCCTTGAGTTGATGTTGTGTTCTGGAAAGTAGTTTTAAGTATTTTACTCACTGTTAATCTATACTAATATTATAAAGCTGAAGAGTTTGTTTGTTTGTTTGAACGCGCTAATCTTAGGAACTACTGGTCCGATTAGAAAAATTCTTTTTGTGTTGAAGAGACCATTTATCAAGGAAGGCTGTAGGCTATATAACATCACACTGCAACTAATAGGAATGAAGAAACAATGGAAAATGTGGAAAAAACGGGCAAAATTATTCATCTTTGAGGGCTTCCGTTGCGTGCGCTGCGAAAACGGTTTAAGTCGTGGGTAACAGCTATAATTTATAAAGCTGAGAGGTTGTTTGCAAAAATAAATATGATGCCCAAAATAACTATACCACGCGGACGAAGTCGCGAGCACAGCTAGTTGATTATAAACATACAAGATAGATAAATCTCTTTATTGTAACACACACAGAAAAAAAACAAACAGAAACACAAATGACTTAAAAAATAGTGCCACAACTGGCGGCCTTATCGCTAACACAGATTTCTTCCAGGCAACCGTAGGATGGAGAGGTGTCACAAACATACACTCATGGAGGAGGATACAAGTTATCTAATCACACTAATATTAGAATAGCGAAAATTTGTGTGTGGTTAGTGTGTGTGTAAAGTAGCTTTTTATTTGGGCGCTTCTGTGGTTTTTGTGACACGTTAAACTGGTAGGTTTAACTTGTCACAAAAACCAGTGCTGGCTGGGTAGTATGAAAGTAAGTAGCAATACCAAACTTGTTAGAGGCTATTATGACAGCTAGAAAAACTCTTGACACTTGAACTGGGCACTCTCATTTGATAAGAACATGAAGTACAGAGTCAGAAGTTAAGAAAACCAGCCATAGATACAATGATAATACATTTCAGTGTCATCATCATTATTGGCCCATTAACGCTTACTGCTGAGCATAAGCCTCTCTTCTGTCATACCACTTCTATGAGTCTTGCGCAGATCGAATCTTAGTAGAATAACTGTATTACTTACTCTGCTAGACATATCATTGCTAGATTCGATAGATGGCGCTGTTCCATTTGTGGATGGCCTGTTGTGATTGTACACACTTCTCTGTAATAACAATAAATTGTAATGTTAATGGCAAAGTACGCGGGAGTATGCCAAAGTCTTTTTATTTTTCTACTAGCGGGTGCCCGCGGCTTTGCTCGCTTTGTATCAGGGGCAACGGGAAACTAAACTAGAGACTTTTTCACGAAATAAGTCCCACGGAAAAGTCTGGAACTAACATTTTATAATTATTAGATTATATAATCATGCGGTTATGGCGCCTTAACTGAGAGAACTCTTTCGTGAAACGGTTTTTATGTATATCACTCTGAGGATCATTATATGTTCATCACACCAAAAATCACAATGATCCGTTGCTCTGTTGCGCTATGAAGGTAAAACAATGAGATCAACAAATACCTACACTTCCACAGGGCTGTTACATTGTACAAGTTTATTAGGTCTTAAGTCTTAATAGTAATTAAGTCTTAATAGACCCAATCCTACCATACAGTAAATAACTTTTGTGATTGTATTAATAACTAGTGGGTGCTCGCGGCTTCGCTCGCATTAAGATATAAAACTTGGATCCCCTATTTCACCCTTTTTAAAAGGGGCATTTCCAAAAATTCTTTCTTAGCGGATGCCTACGTCATAACATCTACCTGCATGCCAAATTTCAGCCTGATCCGTCCATTGGTTTGGGCTGTGCGTTGATAGATCACTATATCAGTCAGTCAATCAATCAGTCAGTCACCTTAGAGTTTTATATATATATAGATTGTGTTTATAAAGCGATACGGTCGCTCAGCGACAAAGCCTTAAATAATTTAAAAAAACACTTTTGCTTTTATATACTGGTATGATTTGACAGCCCAGTAGATGACCACTGGGTCACTTGAAGCGAAACACACACACACAAGCGACGCTGTGGTTAATATTGCTCTCAATGCTATCAGAGCACTCCTTAAGGTTCTTGGCGACATATTTAAAATTCAGGTAAGGTTTTACTTGTACACTGTATGAGACAGTGTATGTAAAACAGATGAATGACCCTTCGTTGAATTGTATTGGATGATTCAAATATTTTATATTGAATCGGACTTAATTTTAAACAGCGGTTTTCCTTATTATTGTTCCAGTACTAGTTTGAAATAAGTTACATATGTATATTTCGATGAATATTTCGGGAGTTCCCAGGTGTCCCGATATGAATATAGGTAATTAAAAAGTATTCTTAATGAGCAGGATTTAAATGGAAACTTTGGCATTCCATTCCGGGCGCTTCCGTGGGTCGGATCACGACGGACGTCGGACACGTTAAATTGTAGGTCCCGGCAGTTTGTCTAGTATGTCTGTCGTTAAACTATGTCAGAGGCCCTCAGGGCGGCTTTATAGACTCTCGACACCAGAGTTATAATTAAAGGTCTATTACCATAAGGTTAAGCTTACAATCTATTAATAAAAAAAAAATACAAATCGATCACAAAGCACTATCCAACAACATTAAAAAACACATTTTCTTAAACTACCTTCAAACTTGCACACAATTTCACTAAGACAGACATGTAAGAAAGCACATGTACCTAAGTAATATAAAACACGACGACAATTGTACAACGATTCTTCTTTTGTGAATTGCACATAGAAAGCACAAAGCACAGATTAGACAACACACATTTTGTACAGTATCTAGCAAGAAATTTGGCTCGTCATTTTTTAAGGCAAGCTGCTAGGCATTATAATTCTGTAAATCTACTTTGGTTTATAATAGGCTTTTAGTTTACTTCAGTCAGTTAACAGTATCACAGTTGTTAGTAATTTAAACTCTAGTTGTTGTTTCAGGCAGTTGTGCTCATATTTTTCAGATAAATATATTGTTTACTGTGTGTTTATCTGAACCGCTGAATTTCAATAGCAAAATGATGTTTTTTTTTTACAAAATAATAGGTACTTGCATTTTGAATTCTTGATCACAACACACCTATGAAATTAGGTAATAAGTGATTATTGTGGGCAAAAATTCATAGACATCTACCACACGGTACCTACAAATTGATATCATCCGAGGCTCAGATGGGTGCCATATTTGTTGCTAGCTACTGTACAGTACCTGGTCAATCAGCATTACAGGCAGAGGGATGAGACCCTGACTGTCCTCGGCTCGATGAGTCGTCCTCTGGTTGCCGTTCTCTGGAATATTTACAAAAACTCATTAATGATGGCATAAACTGCCATCTCACGCCACAGGGCCCTGGATTCCTAATGTAAGATGGCAGAGAATCCCAGTGCACCAACATTGTATGACATGAATGTATATTTAATTTAGTTCTATTTTATAAGGGTGTAAATTGAAGATTTATGTAAATATTTTTTTTTTAAGTTTTTCTGTATGTAGTGTATATGGTTCCATATGATGCACTTTTAATAATCGATTCTACTAATATTAAAAACATGTAAGTTTGTGTGTATACAGCAGTTTTGTTGTGAAGAAATAAAAACACTGTTTGTTACTTCTCCACACTCAAATGGCTGAACCAATTTGGAGAGGTCTGGGAGTAGATTAGAGCCGGGATTAAAAAACAGGCTAATTATTATCCTGGATTGATGCGGGAAAACCGTGGTGCACTATTAGTCTTTAATAATGCTAGTACTAGTACGTCCATACCTATTTTCTATCCTATACAGTAATTATTGCTTACCATCAGGCAAAAAATGGACAAGTGCAAACCTATACCTTCCAAAAAAAGTTGACTATGGTATCTAAAGGTTAAGAACCGGTTCAAAGACCTCTAAAATGTTTTAAACAACTACCATAGTAAATGTGTACAGTAGAAAATGCAGTTGTGAAATAATTAAATCCCATTCATTTGTGTACATAATTTACAAACAATATGAGATAATGATATCTCTAACTGTTAGTAAACAGAACCAAAAGATTAAATTTGGGATTTCCTGTTATTTAGATGGTCAACATTACTTAGTAGAGATCATTAATAAATTATGCTAATTTATTAACAACTATCTAATAATAACAGTGTTGTTTGTTCTCATTTGTATTCATTTAAATATTGGGTTAGTATGTTATCAGAACAAAATGGGTTACATCAATATTTTTATACATCTAGAACTTTTTAGATATTAGTGGCGAGCCATAGTTTCAGCCACATTAATCCAGGTTAAAAAGCCTACATCTTTAAGAAAAAAAATTATCTATCTCCATACCAAATTCTATTCTTGCAAATTCAATTCAATGTGACAAACTCTAGATAGCACTCACTACAATATATCTGGCCTAGATTAATCTCCTCATAATTTAACTCTGCAGGGGAGTTACAACCCTCATCAATGAGGAATACAACATGTAGAAATAAGACAGTAAAAGAGCTCACCATCTCTGACCACCTCTCTCTTCCTGACTCCATTTTTGCTGTCCAGTTTATTCAACAACTTATGAAATCTGGCATCAACCAATGGATTTAAACATCTTAATGCTGGTACATGTCTCATCTCGTACAGTAATATGTAAAGTTCTTCAACTTTGTGGTTTAGTTGGCCCCATCGTATAAATAGTTGGTGGGTGAATGAGTTGTTGTACCGGCGGGCGTCTTGTTCAATTTCCTGGAACATAATTATGTGAAAGTTGTAATCATTATTCACCTCTGTGGTTTTTACACAGACAAGTATTTTCTACATAACTTTTAGTTAAGAGAGACCTAGCAATTGGACTGACTATGTAGGTCAATCAGATATTTTTAGTTTTTCATTTTTTTACAGGGTTTAGAGTATAAAATTTGTTGGGGTATGTTTCTGAGACAGTAAATATGTTTGTAATTTTTTAAGTATTAATAGTATGTAGCATATGAGGTGAGGTGTAAGGCCGGAAATAACCTTGAAGTGTTTATATGTCTGTATGAAAGTTTATTTGACCAAAACCATGCATTTTATAGGTCTTACTAGGCAACAATTTGTTGTTCTTCTAGGTGTCGGTCAACCAGCTTTTTGGAGTTATTAGGTGTGAGTGAAATTAACTTCATACAATCTCTCCAGACTTAGAACCACATTAATAAGCCTTTAGAAAGATCTTGGTATATATAGTTAAATAACAAATAAATTATGCATGTAAGAAGGTAACTGATGAATCAACGGTTAGTTATAACTAACATAGCCATGATTTTATGGTTTTGTTGTCTTGGACGTAACCTGCTATGAATATAAGAACGTCATAATTATTTATAGCTATCGTGGTATTTAGAAACGAGGATGAACCGTGGCTATCGCAGAAGGGAAAACCCAAATTATGGAGAAACAACTTACGTTGATATCAAAGGGCGAATATTTCATTTGTTCGCCGGCCAATTCTTTCCAATTATCATCTATGTCAAGTAATCGACACAGTTCCTTGTTTACGTCGATAGGCAACTCGTAAATATACATCTTTTAAACTAATTAATTACGAAAACTTGTAAAGAAACTTGAAAACAAACTTCCTCGTCGAGAGCACTTTTGCGTTTTTTTTTTTTTTTTTTTTTTTTTTTAATTTATTCATGACCATGGATACAAAGTCCTTCAGTCGAAGTCTTATATGATAAAAATTTACATACATGGAAAACAAATAAAAATATTAACCCTTAAATGCATTGTGATGGAAATTTCCATCAACCAATTCAATGTATTTTTTGTCGCTTCCACAGGGTATTTGGATTATATTTTTTGTACATGGCAACTTTTAAGGAACCATAGTATCGTTTCCGAACGAAAAAATAAGTTGATTCTTCAATGTCAGCTGTCAAATGTCATTTCAAAATATCATTACGCGCTAGTTTGCTCGGTGAAGATTTCGGCTAATGTGATTGGAAAAAAGTGGTATAAAATTCTCACGGTTACTTCTCAGTTTATTCGTAATTGATGGATTTGAGGTCAGTATTTTGATTTATGTATATAATTGTGTTCATAAATAGAAAAATATGAAGAAACAAACTCAATATTGTTTTGATGTAAATTTACATCATCATGTAATGACGTTCATTTAGCTTGTATGAAAGTTAGTAAAATACTATTGTTTTATTTGATTTCGTTTATCTAGCAAAATGAATGACATAGATATTGAACATTATTTAGCATCTTTGGAAGGTGGGTTGCTGTCGGAAGATGACATGGAGAAGTCTGATGAAGAGGAAGAAAATGTGCCTAGAACTTATGACAGAGACGAGTTACTGAACATGTTAGAAAGTGATGAGGAGGACACAGAAAACCCACAAAACTACGAAAGTGACCCACCCTTGGTTGAAAATGAGGTAATGGATAACCAGGTTGAGGACAATAGTGATCCTACAGGACACATATTTTCAGCATTATTAGATAAACGAAAATTGATCTGAAAAAAAGAGCACAGAATTTGATGAGTTCAAAATTACATTCAAAGGCAATTCAGACCTAGGACCAGAGTTGTCACCATTAGATACTCCATATGCATGCTTCAACTACTTTTTCTCAGAAGATTTCATGGCAAGGATAGTGGAAGAAACAAACCTGTATGCCACACAAAAAATCCAGCAAATACAACTGCAACCAATTTATCAGACTTGAGAAAGTTTTTTGGAATACTTATATATATGTCAGTCCAACATTTTCCCAATATAAGAGCATACTGGTCTCCAAAATATGGCTATGAACCAATTTATTCGGTGATGTCTAATAACAGGTTTGAACAATTGAAAAAAATATTGCACTTCAATAACAATAACCACCACAAGGCAATTGGTGATCCAGACCTTATGGACAGTTTTCTGGGAAGGTACAGAATAAGGATCAAGTCAAGAAAATGGTATATTCGTATTTTTATCATCTTTTAGACCTGGCAGTGATAAATGCATGGAAAATATAAAAAAAAATGCTAAAAAGGTACCTAAGAAAGATATTCTTAATTTAGGTACTTTTAGAAATGAACTGGCCTTCGTCTTTTGTAACATGGGAGCAGCGAAAGAAAAAAGAGGTCGTCCAAGTTCTAGTCTTCTAGAAAATAAAATCCAGGCCAAAAAAAAAGAAGTGCTGTAGCAGTTTCCCCACCAAAAGAAGTTCGCAGGGATGGGCAAGATCATTGGCCTTTGGTAGGGGGATCCTTGCGTTGCAAATACCCCAATTGTAAGGGATATTCAACTATACACTGTTCCAAATGTAATAATAATCTTTGCCTCAACAAAAACAACAATTGTTTCAGCAAATACCACAATGAATAAGTTTATTATCTCACTGTACATTTTGTTCTCAGTAGGTTAGTCTGATTACATAATGATGTAAATTTCCACCAACCCATTTTTTCAAAATAAATAAAGTATTTTTATAAATATATTTTTTTAAATATTTTTTCCTTATTATAGAGCTAATCTTACGTCCAAATAAATTTAATTTGGTTAAAAAGTTAAAATCATGCATTTAAGGGTTAAACTTAACTAAATTTTTTCAACAGTATTTAAAATATACTTATAAATAGGTTTGTAAAAGACTTCACTTTTTAGTAAATCTTCAATGCGGCGGGGAACACTAATTGAGTTATAAGCTGCTATGTCACATAAGTCACTGGCAAAAATTAGTCGTTGTAAATCATTGATCTCCATCAGTACAAGTACGCTGGATTGGCTGGTCGCCGCATCGTTTTGTGCCTATTTGATTTTCGCCATCTTGGCGCCGACAACGCCAGTGAAGTTCCACGGAACTAATAGTAGGGACGGGACAATGTAACAAATTATATCGACAAAAATCTAATTTTCGCATAGGCGATAGAGATACCTGTAGATGTCTATCCTTTTTAACCACTGACCTATATTACTACTAGTACGCCGGACTGGCCATATAAAATAAAAACTATTTTGTGCCGATTTGAAGGGCCTCCCTTGAGTGTACTGAAAACTAAATTTGGCATTTATTTCTCAAAAAGCAAATTGCCATCGTGTTTTTTACATCCTTTCCGCGATTTTATTAACGTTTTCTTTATAATTTAGTTTATACATATTAGAAAGTGTCCAAAACAACGTTAGTTAGAAATTTAAAGGAAAATGTAAATAGTCAGTAATTTAAACAAGTAGGTTGTAAGAAAAATTGTTAAGTAGTTAGTAAGAAAGCGTAGATTAGGTTCCCCCATAAACCACCTGGGGAGTTAGAAGTATTCACTGTCTTTTAATCAAATCTTATGATGATACTGAAAAACTGGTGAGAGTGTACAACCTAGATTTTAGGCTGAATACAGAAGTAGACCTTCTATTCTAGCTAACTGGTGTTCGTTCTTAAGCGTAGTTAGATCAAAATTACTCAAACATTTTACACAATATGCACACAACATTCCCACACACACATATATACACACAAACACATAAATACCCTAGACTACTCATTGGAGATACCAAACATTCATACGTAATCTTTATAAACCCGCAAAAATCCTTGCATTCCTTTCATATGTAATGTATGTAATACGTGTAATGTAATACATTATCACATTATCTTTTTATTTTCTTGAAGCAGCTTCAGTTTGTACATTACTGTTTTGTGACAAGCACTATTTGCAACTGAAACTCTGGAGAAATATGTAGTGATTTTCCGCTGCGACTCACCACATATTTTAATCATATTTCTCCAGAGTTTCAGTTACAATGGATTTCCGCAAAGTAACGCCTGATTCAATATCTTAACTTATGTTGAATTGGTTTTTGTATTGTATATTATTTAATGCAATTAAGCCTTTAATCATTTAAAATCATTGTCATAGAAAGATCAAATGTTTACCTCAAATATGTAATTCTTCCCTAGGCCTCCGAGATACAGGCATTGCCTAGTTCGGGGTCCGCTAGAAAAGCACATGTATGTACTTAGTATGTAAAAAAAGAACGTAAATACCATGTCTTTATTATTTCATTAGTTAATAAAAAAATTAAATTTGAATATATTACTCAAAAAACCTTTGTTAACCTATCTTTCTTCCAGTTACATAAATTGCAATGTACTTTTCGTCCACTTGTTGGTAGGGGTACGTTTGATGGTGCCGTTGGTTCTAATTCTGGTATAATGTTTCGGATACGGGTTTTGATATGCTGTGGAACATTAGCGATAAAAAATCTTATAATATGTAAAAATGTATGCAAAAATATGTTACGTATGTATTTAATCGCTACCGGGTCCAATAGACCCACACGCACCTTTTAGGCCCATAGCACTAACATGTAGCGCACTAACTGTCAGTTTAGATCGTTATCTACCGCCCTAAACTATAGTCGAAAGGTATTAAGAACGGACACATTACATTCGTCGTAATTTCGAAATAATTCAACAAAATTCAAGGGACTGGGTCCACTGGACCCAGTAGCGAGTCCTTAAGTGTTAAGCCACAGTTTTAGTGCAGAGTCTTTTAACCTGTAATTTAAAAACAAACCGTTCATTGATACAATTTAGGTATGCCAGAAAAAACATCGACAAATATTGTCGATATGGAATATCGACAACACTATTGTGTTGTTTATGTTTATCAAAACTTGTCAATGTCATGTCAAATACGTTCTAATGTCATGTCATGCATGTAATACATGCATGGAATTAATATATAATAATAAGGAATGAGCACTGCTGGTCCAATTACGAGCAGAACGAGGCGAATGTATGACAGGCTGTTGTCTTTTTCGAACTATGGTGATAATACATTATATAATTAGGATATTTCAATTCATCTTCCTACCAAATCTGGAGTAGTCTCTTTTGGGGCCCTTTTTTACCTGCATCTTGCCAATCATGATAATCCCTAGCTCTATTGACGCGTTAAGTAATAAACACCAACAAACTTAGGTACTTACAAAAGGCACTTTAATTTGTAACTTATGATAGTAACCGACATAAAAGAGACATTTCGTTGTGTCCTTTAATTAATTGAATAACTTAATAATCTTGTAACGCTTATCACAAGATTTTAGAATACCTACATATATGAACGTGTACCGTAACCACAAACCTATTTCACTTTAAATAAAAGTCAACCTTAAAAAGTTAAGCATTAGTAAAGTCGCGACGCCCCGAAAAAATATAGGTCACCTTAGTCCCAATAATGTAATCTTAGCATACCTGTTGAAAGATATATTGCAGCCACTATAAGATTCACTTCTGCATTCACTTCTGCATTCTGCATACACTACTATTTCTTATCATTTTGTTATTTTTACAAAAAAATACATCTAAATTAGTTACAAATGAAATTATTTTTTTCCCGTTACCTTTTGTCATAATATAATGTCATCATAATGTTGCTTGTGTGAAAATAATATAATATCAATTTGTTATTTATTTATTCTATTTTGTGTTAGTTTCACAAATTAATTCAGATTTCTTTGTGTCGAGTAAGATTTATAATAAATAAAATTAAATAATATTATTTATTGTTAATATGACTACGTTGACTAGACAGTGACGTTTCTCACAGATTATTTTTTAAACTGGAAAGCTGCTGAAACAGGACAACAGCCTGCCTACTATGTCTCTCATTTTTGATCGATTTCATCCCCGATTTAACATTTATAGAAAATGAACTTTTACTGTAGAAACATAAGGCTTCTATTCGTATAAAATCTAGTTCACAAAACAAAAAGAGAAATCCTGTGATAATGAGAGGGATTAAAATCCTTGAATAAATGTCAAATTTAGTTCTCATTCCTCTCAAGGGAGGCGCTTCAAATCGGCACAAATAAGAGCTGTCATTTTGTATGGTACAGCCAGTCCAGCGTACTAGTAGTAATGGAGGTCAGTGTTGTAAATGGAAATGTGGACAAACAAAAATTATATGATTTATATCAGCATGCGGTCGGGAACAATATATACAGTTATCATCTGGGACTATTTTAATCCTATGTAAATGAGCTGGAACCAAACAATGTCCAAATCGCAGACGATTTATAACTGTAATAAACTTTCTGCCACAGTATTTAAATTTGTTGTACCAAGGAGTGGTAGGTAAGTCTTTCTGTATTTCTGCATACCATCTTCCCTTACATTCTGTGGTAATGTGCCAATATTCTTTCCATATTCTGAGTAAATCCTTTTTGATTGCACAATAGTAATCTGTGAAAGGCACCTTCAATATATCTGAGTGATCTAGATCATGCTCCAGTCTAGTAGCCAAGTCTACTGTTTCATTGCCGTGTATGCCACAATGTGAGGGAACCCATACAAATTCTACATGCTTTGATTTACCAATCATTTCTATAAGTTCTCTAATACGATATACAATGTAATTTAAATTATATGAAAAATTACTATTATTCAAAGCAGATAGAACACTTTTGGAATCACTTACAATTAGTATATTTATATTATTTACAGAATTATTTACAAATGTTAAAGCAGTTAAAATTGCATATGCTTCTGCAGTAAACACACTGCAGTTATTATCTAACTTTACACAATGGGTTTTATTCATTTGTGGATCATAATATGCTGCTTTAACTCCTTCATCACCTTTAGAACCATCTGTATATAAAATATAAAAGTCTGATTTACTGTCTAAGAATTCCAGAAAATCAAATTTGTTATTTATTAATACGTCTAAATTACAATCTATACTTAAGCAATTAATCAAGGCATTATATGGACATTTATATATTGGCCAGATATCATGTGGACAAATGTTTTTACTGGTATTTTGTAACAATGTCATTATTGCTGTAATTTCAGGCAAAACTCCGGAAATAAGAGATGTGGCTGATAAGCTAGTTGTTTCAACTGAGTGTGATATTTGTGGATGACATAAAACATTATTCAGCACTATATCATTATTAGCAGTCAACTCTTTCAAACAAAATCTATCAGCCAAAAGTAAACGTCTCAGGATTAATGGAGGTATACAGTTTTCAATTTCCATAGAATTAATAGGGGTGGAACACATAGCTCCACTAATAATTCTTAAAGCCATATTTTGTATTACATCAAGTTTTCGTAATAAGGTGACACTTGCATTCATATAAGCTAAACTACTATAATCAAAATGACTTCTTACTATACTTTTATATAGCATGATCAAGGTCTTAGGATCAGAACCCCAATAAGTGCCAGCTAAACATCTTAAAACATTAATACTTTTCATTGCATTGCTGCAGATATACTTGATATGCTCTTCAAATTTTAACTTGTTATCTATTATTACTCCCAAAAATTTATGTTGATTACTTACAGGAATGATTTCATTATTGTATTTAATTTTAACAAGAGATTGTGCAAAAGGATCTCTACTAAAAACAATAACAGAACTTTTATCAGAACTAATATCTAATTTTAATACATTATTGTAATAATGATGTAGCTGCAGCAGTGCAGAGTTCAAGTGATTTACAGCCATATTTAAATTTTGACTTTCAGAGTATAGAAGTAAGTCATCGGCAAATTGTAAAATGTTAATATGTGATGTATTTACATACTTCAATATTTGAGATGTATATAGATTATATAAAAGAGGAGATAAGGTAGCTCCTTGCATAGTGCCTTTACTGACAGATTTTGGTCCATGTAGCTTATTATTAAATTTAACATACAAGGTTCTGTTATCCAGAAAATTAAATATCCATTTTAATATTTTAGTTGGCAGTCCTAGCTCATACAAAACTAGAAGAAGGCTCTTAATGTTGACATTATCAAAAGCACCTTTTACATCAAGAAAGACACAGACCACATTAGCATGGCTAAGCTTTGCTTTTTTTAAAATTGAGATTAATGATACAAAACTTTCAGAGCAACTTTTACCCTTCCTGAATCCAAATTGTGTGTTAGGTATTTTAGAGTTAGTTTCCACAAAATAATCTAAACGTAATTTTAACATGTTCTCGAAGAGTTTACCCATACAGGATGACAAAGATATAGGTCTGTATGATGAAGAATTATTTGCAGGCTTATTAGGCTTTAAAATTGGTATTACACATTGAGTCTTCCATGATTCAGGAATAACTGATGCATTCCAAAGTCTGTTATAAATTGCCAATAAAATGTTCAGAGCATTTAAATGTAATTTTTTAATAAGTTTATATGGTATGTTATCCAAACCTGGTGTAGTATCCTTCCGA
This sequence comes from Macaria liturata, assembly GCA_964023185.1. Lineage (NCBI taxonomy): Eukaryota > Metazoa > Arthropoda > Insecta > Lepidoptera > Geometridae > Macaria > Macaria liturata. The sequence goes on from OZ026806.1 coordinate 15,971,977, forward strand.
CCACTTAGAGAAATGCGAAGCTCATTCAATGTATAAGGTTCATTTAAGAAAGACACTCTATTGTCAGACCTATCTAAAAAATTCAAAGAGGAAAAATCAGTTGATGTTGAATCTACTAATTTTTCTAGAAAACTTGGTATCCATTCGTCATTTAGTGATTTGTTATTACAATTACTGTTAATCCTTTTGAACCTTTTAACATAGTTCCATATTCTAGAAACTGGTGTCATTCTGTTGAAAGAAGTACATAATTCATGCCATGACTTTCCCTGTTCCTCTTTTAATATCTTTTTCTTTTTAGCATCAAGACGTTTATATTCAATAAAATTTGGAATTGTTGGAGAGTGATGATATGTCTTAAGAGCTTCTTTCGACTTTTGAACTGCATCTTCACATAGTGTGTTCCACCATGGAGCTGGTTTTCTCAGAGCTTTTGGAGTGTGATTAGATATTTGCTTAGGAATAGATTCATCTCTGATTTGATATAAGATATTTATAAAACTATTGTATAATTCAAGTGGATCTGAATTTTCCAAATCTAATTGAGAAAAGTATGTTTCAGATAAAGTATTAAATTTAGACCAATCTGCTTTGTTATACAAATATTTTTCTTCTACAGAACGGACATCATACACCGATGGCTTCACATTTATATCCAGTATAGTGGGAAAATGATAACTACCCATTGGATCATCATGGACTTGCCATTCACAGAGAGAAGCTAACGAGCAACTTACTAAGGCTAAATCAACTGCTGAAGAATTCCTGTTTGGATATTTAATTGTAGTATGATAACCATTATTTAGAACACACAAGTCAAACTCATCTATGAGATTGTACAAAGAATTACCTCTACTATTATTGTTTACACAACCAAATAATATGTGATGGGCATTGAAATCTCCCATTATGATACATGGCTTAGGAGTTTCTGTGAATACTTTTTTTAATTTATTAGCGTTAAATTTAGTTAATTTGCTGTTTGGGGGACAATAAATACACAACACATGTAATTTACCAAATGATGTATCCAATGCAATGCAAATGTTCTGAATAGGTTCAAAATATGAGGTATGAACAACTTCATATTTAAAATTTTGTTTAATTAAAATAGCTACCCCATTATGTTCGTTTATAGACAGTTTGTGAATCATATTATAGGATGGAAATTTTGGAATTTTACTGTTTTTCTTAAGCCATGTTTCATTTAGTAAACATATATCTACATTTTGTGTGGTTAAAAACTTTAACAATAGCGTTTTTTTACTATTTAGACTTTGAATATTAAATTGTGCAATACGTATAAATATGTCCATATAATCAAATTAAATTAAATTTGACAGTAAAATTTCTTTTATTCTTTTATTTGTAATGGGTTCATTCTTGCTATTTGCAAGGGTGAGAATGGATTTCACAAGGGCATTTATAATAACATCGTTATCAACAATTTCTTTGGCATTCAGTTCTTGGAAGGTTTTTTGTCTCGACTTTGGTGTTAGACCTGGGAAGGAGGTGCTATCAGATATTTGGGGCAAACTTACCACGTTGGCATAAGACATTTTTGATTGTTGTTTGATTTTCTTCTCTTCTATTTTCTTCTGTTTAATAGGGCAGTCCTTTGATACTGCAAGGTGAGGTCCAGAACAATTTACACACATTATTTCTTCAACGTCGCACTCCTTGTAGGAGTGACGCCCTGCGCAGGACGAACACATCTGCTCGGCTCTGCAGTTCTTGGCTGAATGATTAAAACGTAGGCAACGGTAACATTGCAAAAGTGGTTGAATGTATTTGTGTACCTGGTATCTGAAAAGCTTGATGTATATATAGGTAGGTAATGTGGTAGCTGCGAAAGTCACAGCTACTGTTCCTAGAGGAGTTAATTGTCCGTCTATTTTTTTCTTAAATCGTTTTATTGACACAACGTCAGCATCACAAGTAATATTTTTGTAAATTTCTTCATTTGACATTGTCAGTGGAATATGCCTGATGACTCCTATAACTTCAGTCATGTAAGCAGGAATGAAAGCTTTCAACTTATATCTGCTCAGGAAGCTATCCATCTTCAAGAAATTGTTAGCTGGAGCTGGTTTTTTAAAGGTGACTCCAACCTTATAAGCATTTATTCGGTGGACACCTATAATGCCTTTAACATTTTCAGTGAATAAATTTGTCAATATTATGGGATTTTTATTTCCAACCTTTTCTTCTTCTGTAGATTCAACGTAAACCACGCAGTCTCCACTGTGATTTTCGGGAAATAGCCTCTTATAAAGGGGCTTCTGAAAGACTTTGTAGGCTGCATTGTTCAATGAGGGTTTTTCAAGTTTCCTCTTTTTTTTCCTGTCTGTTGTAACGACGGGGTCCTCCCCGTCGCTAGCAACGCTCATGTCGTTATTATTGCGTCGCAATACTCGTCGAAAAACCGCAATCAATTACAAATTTAAAATAAACAAAAATTAAAACGCCCGCTTCTTTTGACTTTCCGCCAAAAAAGAGCACTTTTGCGTATTAATTTGTGTTGCCACTTGGAAGAAAATAGAATGCTAAACGTCAAAGAAAATCGTCGAAATGTCAAGTCTGTCAACCATCCGCACTATTTATGAAAATGGTTAGTATTATCCATTTAATTTCTATTTATGTTCAAAATTAACTAAGTTACAATATAAAATTGTTTTAATGAAGCTCTGATCTTATTTTAAATACGTTTCCAACTCTACAAAAGTGATTAATTAATATTCAATGAAATGAGCCGAATGTTTCTTGGAATCTTGTAAGTATAAAATTATGAATAAACAATAAAAAGCATAAGTTTTTATTTATTTTTATTTCAAGTGGATGGTACCTTCTTAATAATAACCGCAATAAGAGATCTTTTGATCTATAAGACTTGGCCTTATTTTAGTATTTTATATTGCCATTCTAGAATTTGTTTGCTCAAACGAGTAACTCTAATGGATGTGATATTGACAATTGGTACGTAAATGACATTGACAGTTGATTGTCTTCGACTTCACACGAAATAAACGTTTATCTACCCAATATCTATTTAACATCATCATTACTTTAAAAAGAAATTTAAAAAATATATTTATCTGTTATGAAAAGTACGTCTATCCGTATGACTTACGTACACCGATATTGATAATTTATATTCATTTTACGCTTCTGTAAAAAGCGGTTTATTCTCTAATAATAAGATTACTTCTTTTACATGAGGGAAACTGAGAACCTATTCCTTTTTCTCATAGTCACTTGGTGAGCAAATAGCGCGAATATAAATCATATTACTGAGCCACAAGACAAATAAAACGTTATATCATAGTGTAGCACCTTAGAAAATAATTAGACCAAATATCTCGGCTATTTAGTCCGTATTCCTGTTAAAGTAATCTTGTTCATTAGCAGACTAAGAGACCCGATGCCTATTTAATTCAGTGGTTAGACTGGGGCATGAGTGAGTAAGTCTTTTATAACACCTAAGAATTTTCTAAAGCAAAGTCCCATACATTTTTGCCCTACATTCGGAAATTACCTAAAACTATCCATAAAAGGTTAGGTAGTAGATACCATGTATAAAACAGGCGCATACCTAGGTACAGATTATATCTATCTGTAATTGTAAGTAGATCTAATATAATCATTGCATCCAATGTGGTTAAAAACCGCGTAAAGCTAGAAGCTTGTGCTAATTTACCAACCCTGTTGACATTATATTACACTGACCGACTTTATACATACTTACCACTACTCTTATATAAACTCATCATCATCCTCAGCCAGTATACGTTGTCCTCTGGATATAGGCCTCTACCATGGAATTAATATATAGAGGGATGAAATGAAAATCTTTGGGCCTCTACTACTCGTCTACGACAACGGTCAGATCTGCGTCAGATTGGCCTGCCCATATTCAACCTACATCTTATAATTTATCGTACTCTTTGAATATCAAATCAATGATAGACATTTGTCTGAACATAATACGTAGGTACTATTTAAGCTATGCGGTGAAGGAAACCTTCGTGAGGCAATCGACATGTTTGAGGACCACAAAATCCGAGAGAACTCCCCTAACGAATTAATTCTCCGGCGCAGTCACGACCCTAAGTCCTGAGGATATATGACTCAAGAGAGAGATTTAAGCTATGGTGTTTCCATTTACTCTAGACAAGACAGGTTATCATTTAATCATCACAGGTCGCATAAATATAAGCTTGCACAAGCGCTTGAAATGGTCAGAGGTAAAGCATAATATAAAATAGGAATAAATATAAATATTCAGGGACATTGCACACAGCGCCATCTAGCCCCACACTAAGCAAACGCTTGTGTCGTAGGTACTAGATAACGGATATAATAGTACTTACATACTTTTCTTTTGTAAATATTGTATACATACAAACAGCCACACTCAACACAAGTAATTATACATTTTAAAATCCATAAATACTTGTGTCAAGCGGGAATCAAACCCGCAACCCCTAGATTAGAAGGCAGAGCCACTACCAACTAAGCTACCAGGCCAGTTGGTCAGTCAGTCAGCATAGGTACATGTGTTTGATGTAACACTTGGAACTGGCTTTCAAACAGGGCTGCTGTAACCACCCTCAAGTAAGTCACCCTCATTTCGCTAAGCGCATTAAGACGTGTCTACCTATCAGGCAGTTGGCGACAGGGTATGAATTTGAGGGTAGTAACTGTATCACTAGCTAAGGTTGTTAATCTCTCTCTTCTGAGTCGTATTTCCTCATGACTGAGGGTCGTGACTCCCCGAAGAATCAATTCGTTAGGGGAGTTCCCTTGGGCAGATACATCGTGGTGGCCGCCCAGGTCCTTCCACGGAAGACACATGTCCTCGGATATTGTGGTCCTCAAACATGTCGGTTTCGTCACAATGTTTTCCTTCACCGTTAAGCGAGTGCAAATCCACACGTGTCTTGAAAATACAAGTCATTGGTGCAGGGCCGGATTCGAACCAGGGTGCGTCTGGATGAAAATCAGACACTGGACCCACTGAGCCACACTCGCTTGGTTGTTAATATCTTCTCGTTTGTCCAAGTCTAGGTGCATATATATTGGATGATTTGGACGATACCACGTGGCCACAAGCCATGGCCTAAATCTACGAAATGACAGACTTTGTTCAACACAGTTTTATTACTTACGCACTCTATTATTCATGTTCGTTTATGAAAAGAAGTAAAATTAATTAAAACAAAGAATAAATATAGCATTTGGGGCAGTATCAGTGTAAATATTATATTTGTTTACACAACTGGATGTTTTCGAGTTACTGAAGATCGCTTTGAGCAATGGCGGACCAATATTTATGTATTTAATGAACAGGATAAGTACATATTTCTATAATAATGAGTACAATTATTGTAGTGTCGAAATAGATACTTCTCGGCAATAAGTCACTTATGTATCTGTTGTAGGTAAAGATTATAAAAGAAAACATCCCTCCTCCTCGTGTCGTGTTACTCATTTATGAGGGTCGTGACTCCCCCGAAGATTTTAGCCATTGCGGAAGTTTTCTTGTGCAAGTAGGTACATCGGGGTAGGCCCCAAATCCTTCCACGGGAGACGTATGAACTCAGATTTTAAAAGAAAACTTAATCTGTTAAAGAAACATATATAATCACATACATACACTACACGTATACATATAATAAAGCTACGCTCGCATTATTTTGGGATAAAAAGCCTATGACACTTCTAAGACCTCATACTACCCACATACTAAAAATCTTGGTGATCCGTTCTCTTCTGTTCTCTGTTGTGGAACGATCCTGACCCAGAAGTAATGTGGATCTACTTACGAGAGCATCCAGCATCGATACATAATCGAATAATAGGTAGGTACTAAAACATGTCATTGTAAATATATCATAATATAGTAGAGAGTAGCAGACTCTGTCAAGAATTTTCTAGTAAGTACCTAATACCAATGTGTTGTCAATTATAAAAAAAACGAACACAAGCGAGTTGCTCTTACGCGGGAATTAGAACAAATATATAAGACACTTGAACACACACCAAACCACAAGAACACAGGGCTGTACTTTGACACCAATGTACTTAACTATACGATTATTTTAAGTAAAGATTTTTTTTAACAACAATAAAACTAAAGAAAAACAATTAAAGACAGCCTTTTGGTCTTTTATTTTCCTAATTTCTAAAGTTTTGCAGGTGCTTTTATATTTTGTTATAGTTTATTTGTAAAAAAAAAGTTTTACAAGGAAATAAAACTATTTTCGATTGAACGGATAGTAAATTTTAAAGAAACCTTGGCACCATACTACTTTCTTTCTAATACTTTTTAGATTAGAACGTCTTTCTCAAAGCGAAAATGAAGCGCCCGTCTCAGCAAGCGGAGGCAATCGCATGCGAGTACCAATGTCAAGCAAAGGTCGACGCGGCCAGTCCTTGGATGGGTGACCGAAAAGTGGCATTCCATTTTGGGCGCTTCCGTGGGTCGGCTGACACGTTAAATTGTATGTCCCGGCTGTTTGTCTAGTACGGCAGTCGTTAAGCCATGTCAGAGGCCCTCAGGGCGGCTTGATAAACTCACGACACCAGAGTTGGCCACTCATTCGATAAGAAGAAGAAGAAGAAAGCGAAAATGTGGGTAATGGTTTGATTGTTGATCTGTTTGCTTCCTCTATCGTGTCACGGCGGACATACGGTTTAACATACATAATATGTATGACCGTATGTCCGCCTTATTATGTTCTTAGTAGGATATCAGATATATTATTTGATCAGTTATGGGATATCATGACGCCATAGGTTACTTACCTACTTTTTCAATCTAAAAATAACGTGGGTTACGCGACGAAGATCCGCTTGTATTCATATTCATATAATTCGTTTATTCATAAAATACGTAAATATTCAATACAACAATAATTCAAGAACATGTCCATTCATTGTACAAACTATTAGTGTGATATCCACGTATAAATTATATTTTCTTTACGACGAACTGTAAATACAGACCGAACATTAAAAAAAACAGTTTTGGTATTCAATGCAATGATATACGTATAATGTAGGTAACTAAGTCCATCCCTGGCTACCGAAGGCTGTCGGTATCTCCGTTACAGCTATACTACAGCCTCTACCCACTTCAGTCCAGAACCAACCAGCTTCCGAAGCAGTTCTTATATCTTTTAATCAACTTAATTAATAATTCATTAAAATCACGTGTCTTAATTGCATAGGTGGAACTTATCAGGTGAGCATGTGTTAGTTGTTCATGATAAAACTTTAGCACTATCTATATTCTCCTGGAACTATAATTTGTCGGTATTCAAGCTGAGAGTAAACTGATTTCTTCTAGGCAAGCGCGCTCGAACGTATTTTACAACTTTGCTTAACATCAGGCGAGCTGTAGTCAAGCGTGAGTCTATAAAGTGTAAAAAACTATTTTATTGGAAGTATATTGTGTCCAGCGCTAGTTATAAAGAGATCCTGTGTTATAGACTGCAGTATATCCGCCTGCAGAATTAAGGCCAATAAGTTTATTTGAAACTTTACAATGTTAGATCTATTATCAGGGATAAAACCCATTGTGTGAGCTCCTCCTAATTTTTTTCGCAATTATTCTTATCTTGCGCTGTTATTGCCTAGATGTTTCCATAAAACTTCGTCAAATAGTTCTATGCAACTGTAGCTTGACATTGGTTACTGTAAGATAGAGTTAAGTAACCAAATATATGGATTCCAGGGCGCAGGATAAGTTTCCTCTTGAACACGGAAGTCTAGTCATTACTCATTAGCTAGTTTTATTTTGTGTAATTAATTAAGATGATTCATGATTATTTCAGTATTTTTCTTTTGTTTTCAGGTTTGCGACTACGTGTTCCATCGGAATTTGGGATTCTGATTCTGTGCAGTCAACCTAATTATCATAAGCTATGTGAACCGTCTAATATACACCGCTTTTTTACCGAACTAACGGCGCCTCGCGTTGTTATAAAATGTACATCTTATCTATCTCCAAAATCAAATTTACATCAAAATCCGTTAAGGAGAGAGTGAAAAAGGAACAAATATACACATACAGACTGTCTCCAACATAGTTTTAGTGCTATTATAAGGGAAATTTATGGTGACGAGAAACATGCAATCAAGCCATGCTTCGTGTGAGACCTATGTCCAGACGTAGATATTTATACATGATAATATCTACTAATACATTGTTCTCAACTCTTCCACACAGGTATTTTCAAGCACGTTGATTCAAGTGACATTATGACAGTACTGAGTTGGAATTGTCCTAGCTCTCAAACAAGACCGACGGAACACACAATTTGGTGCTCGGTAACATTGTTTTTTCAATTTCTTTTAGATTTCATCGTGAATTCACCCACCATTTCGAGTGAGTCAAACCGTTGTCCCGAGATATTTGTTCAGGTGTATGTATTGCCACATTGTTCGATGTGTGCTTTTGGAAGGTTATCCAATGCATTGGAACATTTGAGTAATGATGTGAATCACCATGTGAATCCAAAATATATTCGCGTTAAACTTATAGCTAGAATAAAAAAACTTTCAGAAGACTTGATCACTTTAGTGATAAGGTCGCCCAATGTCCCTGGTTACCTTCCACCTGTTAAATATGTTCTTTTTATTTGGTGTACAATAAAGTATATTTGATTTGATTGATTTGATTTGACTTGATAACCTCCTTTTTTTGGAAGTCGGTTAAAAATGATGCACGGTCAGATTTAGATCATTATCAATAGAGGGCTACCGTTTTTTGACATTTGACATTTCAAGCCTTACGATCATTTACTAAACAGAACAATTTCTTTTTCAGATGAAAGCGAGGACATATGTACATAAAAGTTTCTACAAGCGCAGAAGATTATGAAGTTGTATAATTTTATTAGAAAAAAAAAACGATAGAGAGTCTACAATACAAGAAAGAAGACGTAACTGACATTTTACAATCCGAAGTTGATAGCTTTACTTGCAACATTTATCTAAAAAGAAAAATTGCAAACAAATTCACCTGCCAACAAAAAAACCAGCGGTCACTATCTACTAATCCTACATTAGTATAACACAAGAAGAAAGAAGACACCTGAATATTTTAAACTACAAAAGAAGATATCTACAGAAGAAGAAAAATGACGTATAGATCTATAAAAGAAGAAAGAAGACCACGAAAGAAGACTTTTGTTAAGCGAAGTTGGTTTGTGACCGTCACTAACGGGCAGTGTTCGAGAAATTTGCTCGTTTTGACGATCGCAAAATGAACTCACTTGACTATATTCTTCGGTGGAGAAGAAAGAAGAAGATAGAACAACTTTTAATTACAAAGAAAATTACAAATGTAAGCTCACATATATGAACATGCTTCCCTACGGTCTTATTTTAGTATTCTGTATGCTGAGATACTTAATGAATATACATATAATTTTACAATTGTTAGTAGTTACAAATATGTTTCCTTTTTGCTTCTTATTTTTTTATAAACATTAAATTTTATAAATTTTAAAGATAATTTGTAACTTCCCTTCTATTTCCTATAGCAGTTACCTAAGTAGGTACGTTAGCAAAATGATTTATAAAATAGGTGATCACCAACCCCAACGGAAGACCAGCGCTGAAATTATAGGAATATCAGTTGGGACAGCATAATTCGTTGGAAAATAATTAATAACAATTAGAATCAAATACATAGATAAGATACAAAAAAACCTTGGCCTCGCCAGGGATGTTGGTGGAATTAAAAAAAAAAAGACCAGCGCTGGTTGCTATGCAGCCAGCATTATGCTGATTTGGGGGTAGGGGTTGTATTGGGCCAAATATGTATCATCTTTGTACTTTCTTGTTTATTTTGATTTGCTTATTTGATTCAATAAATGATTTCTCCTATCCTTTCTTTGATCATAAAAAAAAACTTTGTTTATTTTTATCTCAAAAAATTATAAGGCATCAGCCCGAGACTAATACTTCACCAATTATTTATAGAAGTAATAGTACCTATTCTTTTAGCATGATATTAAATAAATAAATTAACTGTGTTTATTTTATTAATCTGTTATATTTATTATTTGAAATGAAATGGTTAGGTAAAGTTCTAGTCAAACGTAAGCCTATTCCATATAAAAAGTCTTAAAGCCATAAGCCAGAGCTATGAGTATAATTATAGGGAATTTTCTTTTTTACTGCAACATAGGGTTCATTTTGACTGCAACCAGCCCTTATTATGTAGAAAATAAAAAACTTTCCATCCAATATTCTATCCTTATTGGAATATTCCTGGAAGTAGTAAATTAACATCGACTTAAAAGTGAAAAAAAATAAAGATATAACTAAAATTATCTTAAGATAAACAGATAAAACAGATTAACATTTTATTGATAATTTGATGAATTATAAGTCAATTAGGAAAGGCAAAATTACAATAAAATCATAATCTAATATAATCATATAACAAAAATTAATAGGAAATTGCATTCGTTATAAAAATTTCGTCTATTACTATTGGAATAACATTCTTTTTCACTTTGAAAAAATTCGTCTACACTATAGAAAGTCTTTTGAACGAGCCAGGTTTTAAGTCTGTTTTTAAACACATTATCGCTGACGGAGTTCACAATGTCTTGTGGTAAACAATTATATACTATTAAGAGCTCATATAAACAAACAAAAACCTAGAGTAAATGTAACCCAAAGTAAAAATATCTACTAAAGATATTAATTACGAGAGAGTGCCAAGACTGCCAAGATTCATCTTATTACAAACTAAACTAATAACAATCGATTCAGAAACTTACAAAAGCTTTTCCAGGGTTCGCTTGATTGTGGAAAAAAAAAGAAACAGAAAAAAAAAACGGATTCAGGATAACTGTATTCTTTGATAATAGTAAGAAGTGTCTTTTTTAATCTAGCCAGCCACCGGCATTATATTAGAAAGTTTGATGAAACATCTGGGCAAGACAGGGATTACTGGCGTAAGAGGAGGAGGCTTATGTCCTGCAGTGGGTCTCATTAAGCTGATGATGATGACTTTTCTAGCAGCGGCCCGTGGTGTAACGAGTATTAATCCAGAACGGGTTAAAAAGAAGCTAGTAATGGTTTCAGTCTTATTTCTATACCAAATTTCATCGAAATAAAAAATGAAAATAGTTTTCCTTAGGATATCTTCTAGCATAGTACCCTATTGGAGTATTGCTACAATAAATAGTTGTGGCAGTAGGCTCGAAAGATTCAGAACAATATATAATTAATTTTAATGTTATGATTACATTTTTAAAGAATCATATTTTTTTTATTAGTATCATAATAAAACAACACAAAATCCATAACCGTTAAAACGATACCACTTTCTAGAACTAATTAACTAAGTTAGTTCAAAACAAATTAGCCAAAACACAATCATTAGTCCAAACACAAGTAAGTAAACAACATAATTTAGAAAAACATAAAGGAACCCCTACTCCATCTAATGAGGATTAACCCTTAATGACTTTGAAATAGAAATAAAATGCGTTGCTCTCAAAACGAATGCATCAGTTTCAACAAATACGTTATACAGTAACCTTTGATTCATTTAAATATTCAGTGTAACTTTAGTCTAGTTGCGATTCATGTAGAATCTCGTTCGTTGACCTGTGTATGCCTATCTCTGTCACTGCTTCGTAAAAGTACTGCTGTCTCGCTCGCACAGGTGACTGTTACAACAGAGTTCAAAGTCCGAGATTCTATGCGTTCTGCGACTTTGTTAAAAGTTTAAAAAGTGGTGGTTTTCCTAGTGTCGTTTTTTTGTTTAGTGAACATTTTTACCGTGATTTTAAGTAGATCTTTGTCCGGCTTGTTTCTAATCCAAGCTTGGCTTTATCTACTTTTACTTACGGTAGAAAATTGCAGCTTTTAACTTTTTTACTGGTTTACTGGTTTCAAGATTTCTGTATGACGTCATCTTAAGTAGGTTTTATTCGACTGATTTTTGTACACAGTCGGCGAAATCTTACTTTTGATGAAGTCTTTCGATGTTAATTCCACGATCGTGAGTTACGCTATATTTATGTTTATTGTTTTATCTTCGGTTTGATTTAATTCACGATCAGTTAGTATCTTGGAGTTTGTTGTTTTTATTATTTTTTATTCATCCTCGATCTTGTATTGTAGTGGACTTAAGTAGATCTTTTCTGGCTTTGTCAAGTTAAAGCCAGATATGCTCTACTGAAGTCTATTACAGTCGCTTCAGCAGAGACAGAAGGCTGTTAAGAAGATTGTATTATTTTTCATGATTCAGAGATCTACGAATCATTAAGATGGGACCTATACTTACCTACGCATCAATGAGATAAGAAAGGCAGTGGATATTTAAGAAGGCGATTTTGAAGAAATCAAGAGTAAATTCTGAAGAAGACCACAATAATAGCTTGATCTGACGAAGTTATAAGTAGACTTTGGACATCTTTTGTTTGTTTTCAAGGGTGTCTAAATTCTTCTTGTAATTTTGTTAGGTCTAACAGCTCAAGTATAATAATGTTGTTGTTTCCTTTCCTTTGCCCTATTTTAGTTTGCTAACCCAGAAATAATTATACGTATATAAATGTACCCTATGAACTAAAATCTTGTATTTATCTATTTAGATCAAATTATTTTTATTTTACCAATGTTACAGCGAAAATAACAAGTGAAGGAACCAATATACATATATGAAAATAATAAACTCTTGCAAATTTTAATCTCTTTTTAATTTCCTTATGTACCTTTTATAGATATCCTTCCATAGCTTATACCTATCAGGGTTAGGTAAAGGTCCAAAGGTTAGGCTCTCTTCAATATTCAGAAGGTTCAGGCCTTTTCTGCTAGGCTCCCATTTGACTGCGGTAATCGTAGTATGGTTGTGTAAGGTTTCTCATATAAAAAAAAATACAAATTTAAAATATGTGGTACTTATTTACTCATAAGTACGTTTGTACTTTGTATATAACGCATTTGTAGGATTGACTGAAAATTAAAGGGAAACGGACTACATAATTTATTCTCAAAATCATTGTTTTTTACATGTTTTCAGAGGAAAATTGCTCCAATCATTTAACCATAAAGCAATAAACCAACTAATTATATAGACGTTTGTTGCGGTGTATTTCGTTTCCCCAAAAAAAATTGAACCATAAAATAAACTAAGCTCATGGAAAAGTCTGTCTTTTTTTTATCCACTTCAATTCTAATTAAAAAGCACTTGGGATACAAAATACAACACAACTTGTACAAAACTACGAACTTGGCACGACAGTGCCAGCTCTTAATTACCTTAGTAGGTAACACATTTATAGGTACATTCAGCCCGAGTAGTGTAGTAGTATCTACGTTTATCAGTGTATTGTATATTATCATATGCATACGATAATATACAATACACTGCTGATCCAATACACTAATGTTTCTACTTCCTATTTCTTTTCGTTATGTTTTCAAGTTTACGTATCTGTAGCTGTACCACGAATGTCAAAACGCCAAAAGTTTGTAAGGCATATACTATGTTAAAAAAAAATGCTCGAGTTGTTTTTTTTTATCGTAAACGTGCGATAGAAAAGAACCTAGAAAACAGTGCACATATTTTCTTTCAAATGTGAAATTTGTTTCCAATGATTTTTAATTTCTCTTAGCTCTAATGAACTTTGTCTTATAAAGATCTCAATAAATAAAATTATTCTTGTTTTAATTAATTGATTATAAGTACCTAAATCTAAGGATTTTTCTTTCTATATCTGTGATATAAATCAGTCCATAGTTTATATCTTTCTTGAAATGGCAAAGGGCCTAGTGATAATTTATTATCGATTATTAAGAATTTTAGTGAGTTCTTTGCATGCGGCTTCCATTTGATGCCTAAATTGCTGTCTGACGATGGTGTTGGATCCCTGAAACAGAAAAGTTAAAATAAATATCATAATACAAACCGCACGAAATAGAAAAAAAATACCCTTTCTTTCTTAACATTTAAACAACTGAATCGTTCTGGATGAAATTTGATGTCGAGAATGATTAAAAATTCGACTACTATTATTCGGGTCCGCGAGAAGAAATTGAGGTAAAAGTGAGGCACTTGTGCTATATGAAAAGCAATTTTTTAATTGCATAAAACATCCTAGTTACCCGTATTTTGCGAAATTCGTCCACATTCTTGTCATTCGATCAACAATCTTCTGATCCCTTTCATTCACTTTAAAAGGGAATAAAAACGATGTGAAGATATAAAATGATTCGTCTCCATGACTTGCTCCGGCTCCCGGCTCATTCATGTTTCCACCGAACATAATTTTCACCAAATTTCTTCCACCAGAATATGAAAAGATGTAACTATACAGGGTTATCAGGAATGGGTATGGTAAGCTGAAAATCCCTAAAAGTATCCGTTATAAAGATTGTGTTCTGAAAGTTTCAGCGGGAAACCAGCAAATTTTTGTTTCCATACAAAAGTTAAAAAATATTTTTTATAAAAAAAATAGCACAACCCTAACTTACTACGATCAAAAAAACAAGATGGCCTCTCGGATAGCGCAACTCTGCGCGTGGCTTCTGTGCGCCTAGTATGTTCATTAACTTTTTTCGTTCGGTACGCTCCGCCTCCGACTGGTGCGCGCCGAAATCACGTCATACGAATTCACCTATTTTACTCGTACGCAAGAAGACATTTACGCTAGAAGACAATCGGGTACCAGGGCTAAAATTATTGAATTACAAAAGAGGTATTATCTTATTTAATACAAAATACTTAGGCAATAAGAATTAACACCACAAATCAAATAAATTTCTGTATCTGTGTGATGAAAAAATGATAAGATGAACATACTTATCTGCTTGTTTCATAGTAGCGGTCCAAAGTGGGTCCCTTGCACCTCAATACCTCAATACACTCGTAAGAACGCCGTCACATTTACCTACGCACATTATCATGTGATAATACTCTGCATTCGAGTACATCACCACTTTCTCACTCTCAACAATAACACAGAAAACGAACTAAATAACAAGTAACAACAAATAAACTAAGTACTTAACAAAACAATACAAAACAAAAATAACCGGGAGCTTTCAAAATTCGCAATCCGCACGAACTGATAGCTAATGACAGACTAACAAGTTGAAAAAATAAAATGTAATAAATAGGAAATAAACTAGCTGTATCTCGCGGTTTTGTCCGCGTCAATCCAGGATAAAAATACCCAAATTTCAATCCAGTCTAAATTTGTTTCCATACAAAATTCCTTTCAAATCTGTTTGACCGTTTAAGTGTGACAAGGTAACAAACATTTACGTTAACGCAAACTTTCACATTTTGATTACTATGAATATCGTATCTTACAAGCACCTGTTTTAACGGAGAAGTTTGTAGGCAATTGGTCGCGATACTAGGGTTCCATAAGTTATAAGAGTAATAAGCTAAGCGAGCAGACACATTTTCATAATTTATTTTACGTGCTCGAGCGAAATACCAGGACATCATAAATTATGAGATAGTTTTAAAAAATAAAGGCGAGTACACAATTTATTTGAACATGTTAGAATTAACACTAACTAGGTCAACAATTTTCATCAAACGAGTTGATGACCTATTCCGTGAAAAAACATCAATTTTATTAATGAGTACCGATTGCTACAATTTTTAATTAAATTTTAAGTAAGTTAACGGAAATTGTTTGCCGCTTTATGACTAAGGTAAACTGTACCAATTTAAAATTGTAATTACTGTTATTAAGCACGTTCCATCCTAGACCGTAATGATTGCTTACCATCAGGCGAATTACGGTCAAGTGCAAACCCATTCCTTGTAAAAAAAAATATTATCATGTCTGTGTCATTACTTAATTGTTTAGTTTAAGCATCAACATTTCATGCTTGCTTGCTTCCCGTTTGAGTAAAATATCTTCTATCCAAAATTTCGTAACTCGTAATTAATTATGTTACGTGAGTTATCTGACTCCAGTGTGTAGTCGGCTTAAAACCGTCCTGCGGGCAGAGCCAATCCTGTGACATCAACAACGTATGTTTGTCTCTTTCTTTTTAAAGTTTTCTCTCTCTCTCTAAAGTTTGTTGACATTTCTTGTTCATTGATAAATGCGCGAGCGCGGGCGTTCGTAGATACAGTACAGCAACTTACATGAAACTTTAATAAATGCACGGCAATCAATGTTATCACTAAAATAAGAGATCAGTACCTACCTAACTTGTTGTAATATGTTACTGACGAAACAAAACATTTTTTAGTTTTTTACGAAAAAGAAGAAAATAATGCAATTAAAAACAAATACTAGTAATAGTAATAATAAACATAAATTGAAACGTTTTATGTATCTTCATTTCAACACATAAATTCCTGATTATTCGTTAATACTAAATAAATAAATATTTTTTATTAACAATAATTTATTTAGTTGGTATTTTGATTTACTACTTTTGTATGTGTGCCTTATTTTCTTCAGCTGTTTCTCTCCCGGTACAACATATTTAGTTTTGTTACCTCAGTTACGTATGACAAGAAGATGGGCTACTGTCTGTTTCTGTACTGTCACAGCAGCTGGGCGCGGTTCTTGCGGTTATTGACCGGAACATTAGGGTCGCAAATGACGTTTTTTCATGAAAACTTTAGAAGGCTTTATTTCAAAAACTAAGAGGCTTTTCGGGAAACTGCTTGAACAAAAGTTGTTCAGAATAATGTGTACTATAGCGTGTTTTCCGCTTACCATACCCTTTCCTGATAACCCTGTAGATTGGAGCATCTACTTTCTTAGCCATCATTTCAGATTCCAAAATTGTTGGTACGTTGAAAACAATGTCTGCATATAACTCTTCAAGATTGGTTTTAGTTTCCATGCTCACATTTTTATCTCCAAAGTAGAATTCCTTGATTTTATTTGTCACGTTTTTTCTCTCTTCTTCTGAAGCAAATTCCATATCAGTAAGATCTATCACTTTGTTATCGTATTTTCCTATAGATTCTTCTGTTTCCAATCCAGCTAAAAATATGCCTTCTCGATCAGTGATCCCGTATATCATTGATATATTTTTCGGATTCTTTTCAATAATATTAAATGGCGCTTCCGTGTAAACTGCTTCGATTCCGGGTAATTTCTTCTCGACACAGGGTGAAAACAATATATTTTCCAACTTCAGCTTAATAAAAGGTTCAGAACTAACTGACACTAATGACACAAGATCTTTGATAGATGCTTTAGTAAATATGTCTAACAGTTCTTTCGGGTCTTCGTTGTCGTAGCCAAGATGCTTAGCAACGGTTGAAGCTATTTTAATCCCATCTAAAGTTGACATATAACCAATTGACGTCCCGCTTTGAGCAATAGCTTTATGAAACAATCCTGTAGTAGCATTACTAGCAACAAGCAAAGAAACTGACACAGATCCGGCACTGTTTCCAAAAATAGTCACATTATCAGGATCGCCACCAAACGCAGCGATATTATTCTTAATCCATCTTAGTGCAGCTATCTGGTCTTTCAATCCAGCATTTCCTGGAGCTTCCTCTATGCCTAAACAGAGAAAACCTAACGCACCGAGTCTATAATTAAATGTGACTAGAATCACATCATTTTTCATCAAAAACTCTGGTCCAGCCATAAATTTTCCTCCGGATCCTGACACGTAAGCTCCTCCATGAATAAACACCAAGACTGGAAGGGGTTTCTTTGCATAGACAGGAACGTAAATATTAATTCTTAAACAGTCTTCAGTTCCTAGGATACCAATATCCATGTTCTGAGGACACATGCAATGGTCGAGTACAGCTTTGTAGACTCCATCCCAATGAGGACCCGGCAACGGTGCCTGGAAGATAAATACAGTACTAATATAAGAGTTGCTATAGTTAAAATATAGGCGTTATATTTTATTAGTAAGTTCCAAACTTTTGTGAATCATTTGAGCAGAATAGAGTAAGTATATTTGTTATATATCGAAATTTTTGCATTTTCCAACACAAATTAGGCGATACATTAGTTTATTAACCACGTTTTAACGCCTATTTACAGTTCTAAGTTATGTCCATACATAAGGTTGTCTATTAAAGCCTAGGCGATTAACCATCCAATATTCATTTCAGTTTGTACGAATTCTGTAGTTTGTTTTGTTTTAATGTAGATAATAAATGAGTCTCTTTCCCTCTCTCGCTCTTGAGTCGTAATGCCTCATGACTGAGGGTCATGAATCCCCGCAGAATTAATTCACTAGGGGAGTTCTCTTAGGCAGATACATCATGGTGGGCGCCCTGGTCCTTCCACGGATTAATGAGTAGTAAGGTATTATTTTACAAAGAAAACTTACTTGAAATCTTCCTCGTGTGGTCGCATATGGTATGCCCATATATTGGTAAAAAGTTCCATCTGCACTGATTTTCCCACTCACATATCCTTGATCTATCTTTACAACTAGAGAAGGCTGTTCTAACAGATTCGACGCAAATATCGTAAAGAGTATCGTGTATTTGTTTCGAAACATTTTACATTTTTTTTAGTAACTTTTTTAATTATTGGTTTATTTGAAAACAAAACAATGTAGGTATATATGTTCAAATAATAAAATTATATCACTTTAAACATTATGCACGTTTTTAAAAGGAAAATATTTTAATGGAAGCTACGTTATTAAACCACAGCTTGTCTATTATCACGTTTGAATACACACTATAAATGTTTATTTCATTTTCTTTGTCTTTATTAGTTACTTACACAATTATTGTAGACATTAGGACGTACCGATGTCTATTATCTAATAATGTATTTAAGTGTTAGTATTTTATTAACCTTATATTATCAAAAGGCAGGATAATAACCGCGATTTATATAAAACAAAACAATGGACTACTAGCGTTTGTGTATTAAATATTAAATTATCGAATCATATCAGTTCGATAACATTGTGTGTGTTAAGAATGACTTAGTATATTTGTAAAATTCATATTATTAATGTAACATTTTCTAAAATTTAAAAGTCATAGATTAATCAAACTATCAAACTAATATTATAAAAGTGAATGTTTGTGCGTGAGTGTGTATGTTTATTACTTCTTCACGCTCAAACCTCTAAACCAATTTTAATGAAATTTGGTATGGAGATCGAATAGACCCTGGAGTTAATCCAAGGCTACTTTTTAGCCCGGATTTCCGCGGCAAACACCGCGGGGCGTACATAGTGTATTTGATATCTTCTTCTTTTATAGTCGTAGTATGAAGGCAGCCACGTCCAGTGTTGAGGGTTTTCAAAACACCTTAAGGGCCCTAACAAGACTCAAAGAAATCACACAAACGAGTAGGCATTTAATAAATAAACATAAACGCTTGAATTAATTATTAAATTATTTAATTCTAATAGAGTATGGGCGTGATGGTACGTGGCAGAGTAAGGTAGAGGACACCCTAGAAAGACATGAATGAATTGTGCGAATGAGGATAAGTTTGCGAGAGGAGTGAATGCGGAGATGACGAGTGACAGAATGAAATGGAAGAGAGGAAAATATAGCCGACCACACATAGTGGGATACCTAAGGTAAAGAGATCATGTCAAATTTAAGGGCAAAGCCCTTGTCTGTGGCGCATGCGCCATCCTTCCCGATCTTCTGCCAATTCCTTGACCTCCTTATACGACATGACACCCGCCTTCTCCTTTACTTGGTCCATGTAAGACCTTATCGGCTTTCCTCTTCCTCTTCGGGCTTCCAATTTTCCCTCAATGATTTTCATATATTCGTCATGTCGTAAAAGGTGGCAAACCATCTTCCCTCTTCTGTTTTCAATAGTCGCCATTATTGTGCGGTGTTCTTGGACCATGCTCAGCAATTCTTCATTGGTCTTTCTTTCTTTCTGTGAAGAGGTAAAGAGAAAGAATATTTAATTCTAATACCGATGTTTTGTCCTATATCGTGCATACAAATCTTTTCACAGTATATATCTATCAGGATCTGGTAATGGTCCAACTGACAGATTTTCATCAATATTCAAAAAGTTTAAAGCAGTTTTCGTACTTGGATTCCATTTTACAGGTAAATCTTTGTCGGTGGCAGGTGTTGGATCTCTGGAAAATAAAAATAAATAAATTTTAGTAAGTATCACAGTAAGATTGCACTAAAGGACATTTTGAATTATGTTGCTTTTAAAAAAGCTGTAGGTACTTATCACAATCGGTTCATTCGCTTCGGGGAGGTGACGATGAGATAAATAAACACAAGACATGGATAATTAAACAAAATCTACACATATAAAAAAGCTGAAGAGGGAAAAAATCTGAATATAGAAAATATTAGAAAAAAAAATGTTTTGATATACTTTAACTTGATAACAATACAATTATAAGCAGTTTTTATAATTTTGTCTGTTTATCTGCTTGCCTGTTTATTTAAACGCACATAGCGCAAAAACGGCTAAATGATTTTTAGTAAGTATGTAAGCAGTATGGATTCTTAGAAGTGTCAGAGGCTACTTTTTATCTCAAAATTATGCGGCCAAGCCGCGGGCGTCCACTAGTACTAAATTAAAGAATAATATCTTGCTTTAATCTAAGTGCCAATGCAGAGGATAAGGTGGCATGTTACTAACTATAATACTAACCACAAGTAACAAACTTATAAACGTTACCTACTTTAATACTCTCAGTTACTGGTCTGGTCGTTTGTATGTATAATATGTATGTATTTACAAAAGAAAAGTATATAAGTAAGTATTATATCCGTTATCTAGTACCCACGACACAAGCGTTTGCTTAGTGTGGGGCTAGATGGCGCTGTGTGCAATGTCCCGGAATATTTATTTATTTTATTAGTTATAAAAATACGTACCCGTATTTAGCAAAATTTGTCCACATTCTGGTCATCCAACCAATAACTTTCTGATCCCTCGCACTGATTGGAAACGGCTTAGAGAATACATAACTAAAGTCACTAAAGTTTCTATATAATGATGATAAAGCAAATCTATCTTTTTGTATAATTTCCATGTAAATTAGTCCCACTTCTAGCGTTATAAAAGAATGACAAACGCCGATGTACCTAACAAGCAACTTCCTATTTACAACTAGTATTTCCGGCGGAAACGGTCGCACTTGCGGTGCCAGATTGATTTTAATTGCATTAATTTAGTTTAGTGGCCCGACGTTTTGAGACGCTTATTCCTGCTGGCTAATGATGCTCAGCACAAGATAGGTAAGTATCTCGTGGTATTTGTCGACAAAATTAGAAATGTTTCTAGATCTCTACCAGTGCTAATATGCGGGCCCGAAGCTCATGTCGACATGAAGCGTCACAATATGGTAGATAGATAGATAGACAGATAAACTCTTTATTGTTGACACATTAAAAAAGAACAGTACATAAAACAAATTATTATCTTAACTAGTGCCACAAGCGGCGGCCTTATCGCTGAAAGCGATCTCTTCCAGGCAACTTTTGGCTGGAGAGAAATAAGCATACAGGAAAAAGAAGAACGTGGTGTACTTACAACAAAAAGGAAATAACAAACATTTTTTATAAACGTAAATAACTAAGTAATACATATAATAAATCTAATAAGAAAAGAATAAACAATTCATATACCTACTTAATATGTTAAACAAATACTTATATACAAATACATAAAATATATTACAGAATATTATAATAGCAGTAGTTAAAATAACAGCAATTTTCATTGAAGGGAAGCGAGATAAAATTCCTTTACTTGTTTCTTAAAGGAATCAATTGTCTGAGCCCTTTGAATATATGAATATGACATATTTCTTCGTATTTCTAACGTTGGGAGTAGACAAACCCGGCTGTTTGCCTAGTACGGCAGTCGTTAAGGGTGCGCTACTCGGCGTTTTTGCGCTCGTATCAACCAGAATTGCATTTGCATCTCACTTCAAATTTACAATTCGTGAGGGCAGTGGACAGTCAATCTGTTACACACACAGTCATACTCGCATATCCCTGTCATGTAGAAATAGCAAGCTTACCTACGTCCACTTAAGAGTTCGAGTCGGCGACTAGCGGAACCTTAACCCATGTTAGAGGCCCTTTAAAAAAGGCTTGATAAACTCTCGACACCAGAGTTGGCAACTCCCATTCGATAAAAAGAAGATGTTCAAAAATAATTAAAAAACTGCCAGAAAACACTACAAATGAGATATTATGCTGCATTAATACATGACACATATAGGCAACATTTTATACGGCCATTTATATAAATAATCAGCATAAGTATTGACCCGTCTCTCTGAATGAGTAAAGCTTCTGTAAAAAGCCGTCAAAATGAGCTCAACCGAGATGCCAGTGATCCCACACCTCCCTTTATTCTCAATGAAATAACTAGATAATATGACCACTGCTATTTAAAGCTAATCAACATTCGTTAGGGAGTAGTCTCGCTTCTGACGTCGTAGTGGGGAGACACCCGCCATCTTGGATTCAGTAAACTTTTTTAATTCAGAACGCGCGCTCGTGTGGTTTTGAACAGTGACATTTTGGATGGACATTGACAGCTTTTTTGGCGGTAAGTTGATAAAATTTGGTGTTGATTAAAATGTGTTCGGTGATTTAACCTTTTCATAATCCAATGACTTGATAGGTAACCGTTAACTTATTAAAAACTAATTAGATATGTTTCATAGTTGTTTGTTTATTGTTTACGTTGCGAACTTTTCCATTCAACTACATTTATTTGCATATTTATCAATTATTTAAACTCTTCGCTGGCTTTGCACACTTTTTACAAACTTTAATTTACAAAAAATCTCACTAACCTAACTTTTTGCTCTTAAACTCAATAGCAAACTCATTCTTTTTGCAATAACCAAGGAGGAAAAATAACAAGGAGTATTTAAGGATAATGTTTTACTCGCACATTCCCGCCGAACCTACATACGTAGGATGACGCGTTGTTCTATATTAGAGCATGCATCGTGACTCATGTTAGGTGTCTTTAAATTAGGCTTGATTAGTGTACAGCATGGTGGTTAGCAAGTTTTTAAATTAAGTGTGGAATGGTGGTAGAACTGGGAAACTGTTGTTTAATCTATGGCAGTGATAGGTCATCGAGCCAAGAGGTATCATACTCGGAGGAAGGATAGTTAATTAGTTACACATGATCATACTTTGCAATTTTTCGTATTGGAATGAAAACGAATTATAAAGTGAACAAAAAACATCGCGAGTGGTAGGACTCGAAAATGCGTTAACCCAATATCAAGACAAACAGTGCGTCCTAAATAAAATACAGTGAACATTTTATGCTGAATATAAAACATGCGCTTTGTCATTCATCTTTAAAACAAGATACAGTTATAAACGACGTTCCTATTTCAAAAACTGCATCTCAATTTAAAACATAACTGCATTACAATTTCAAAGAGGCGTCTTTGTTTGAAATAAAACCTCATCATATAAAAATTCTATTTCCAAAAACTGCATCAAGAAATGTTCCAATTTTTAAACGCATCATTGTTTTTAAAACAAAAACATCACAGAAGCGTTTCAAATTCAGAGAGCGCATTTGCACAAAAACGTTATCATTATTCATTGCAAAAAAACATATCAAGAAGCATTTGTTTAAAACAACAACGTTCCTATTTCGAAAACTGCATCTTTGTTAAAACTGTCAATGAACAATTAAATTATAGACAGTGTCTGTTTACATCGCAAAGAGAGTAGATAACCGGGGTGGCAACTTGATAGGAAAGGGCAAAAGTTAAAGATGCGCATTATAACTGATAAGTAAGCTAGTGTGATGAACTTATCGAGGCAAACACACGTTTTATTTATGTACCTATTTATAGTCGTGGCTAGACTGTGAGTTATTTTGCAGTGTTTTATATGTGAGTGTCTAATTGGTTTTGAAAACATACATAGGTAAGTTTTGTTTTGTGTGAAATGGTTTTGACGACGTAGGTGAAGTGAAGTGAGTGTACATGGACTTGATATATGAAGTGAAAAATAATAACTGGAATCACTGTAAGAAACAAAATGTAATATTAAGTGTAAAATCTTTTAAAATATGGTCAAATATCAGAAATGCCGCCTAATCGTTTGCTTGGAGAGGTATCTACTCGTACCACAGACTCGTACTTAGATAAATGTAGAGCTGACTGAAAAGCTTAAATTTTCCGGTATATTGAATAACATCATGAAAAGAACTAGATCTTAAAATTAACAATGAGACACTTCTCATATCTTAATATTCTTAATTGATTTAGAATGGAACAACTCATCACAGCAAAACTTCGAATTGGATGATTCTACGGTGACTGTGTTTCCTGAAAAAAATAATGTTCAAATAAATAGGAAACATTTTTTTGTACCCAGATCCTAGACGGAACAATATAGACTATAGCGATGCTTAGCATCAAGCAATCTGTACCTAGTGATGTTAAACTCAAACCTATATTATTGTACAAAATATATTTCAAAAAGCTATGAATCAACAAAATAATCCGCCATCTTTTTCGCAATAGTTAACTGTCAGTTAACGCGCCAATAAAAACTCGAGCAATTAAAAAGAAAGAAGTTTAAAACCGTTCAAATATGGAACATGCGTTCGCTACCGAAAACGACTGACTCTGGTCATTCATCCCGATACCATATGCGAGGGCACGTAGCGCTTAGAAAGAACATGATGTAGAATTGACACGTGGTTATTTACATATTTTGTTACATTTATAGTAAGTACACTAGTGGGTGCTCGCGGCTTCACTCGCACTAATCGCTCTACTAGCGCATTCCTACGTCATAAAATCTACCTCAATGCCAAATTCAGCCCGATCCGTCCAGTGGTTTGGGATTTGCGTTGATAGATCACATGTCAGTTAGTCAGTCACCTTTGTGTTTTATATACTTATTTAGATTATTTGAGAATATGTTATTTATATGATGTACGACTCCATTGTTGTCCTTCCATACTGACTCATTTTGTGTAGATTTCATTTTAGGACAGCATTATTTTTGTACAAAAAATAAGAATTTGTAATGGCAAAATTTTAAGTTGGCCCTACTAGGTAGGTAGGTACTTGCCATTGGAATGCCATAGATATAAAAGTATACGCTTTATAATATTATCTGACCGGTGTATTTAATTTTGTTATGACAAGCCAAGTGTAGCCCGTGGATTCACCTGCATTTTTGTTAGGTATAACTTTCAGAAACCTCCATACCAAAAAACTATGAAGTTCTTCCGTCATATCTATAAGAAAAATACATACAACGCCACAAAATAGTTATTTATCTTTAGTTCTATCTTGTACGTCACCTCAAATTGTATTAGAACGGCTCCTGATTTGACCACCATTATTATCCAATAGAAACAAGCAATCAGTGCCACCTCTGGGCTGCTATTATAGAATTAGCTTCAATTGACCACTAGAACAGCTTTATGGACAGATTGAATACACGTCTTATGAAATAGAAGAAATAGGGTTAGCAATTTTTAGGTAATTTAAAAAAAAACTATAAGTATATAACGTATAAAATTCCATGAACTATCTTCATGAAGTTATAGGTATACCTGTTTTTTACGTGTTATTTATTTGGTCATGTATTTAAAATAAATTTTTTCAATTGTTTTTGTTATGGCGAAGTAGCTATGTTAACTAAAGTCCGGTTGTGGTAAACGAAGAATATCGTACCATGATTTATTAGCCTGTCACTGATGCTCCTGCCATAATACAATATATTATTATTTTTGCCGATACTTTGAAACAGTTTTAATATAAAACCATGACTTTTCTAGTTAATTATAAAATGTATGGATATTATGAGGACTTATGCAGAGTTATTTTGATTGAACTAAGCATTTTTTTTTAATACTGTTATAAACAAAAATACATTTCCACTTGCCCTGTCTTTACGTTCGTATCTCTGCGGCGCGGATGCGACCAATTGAGTAATTAAGCCGCATAAGTTAGTTATTGCTTTCACGGTATGCCTGCATGTGTCTGTACGTACATCGAATGTCATTTTGTCTGTTCGTCTGATGATAGAATCGCGAAAATGGGAGAATAACAAGACAGATGTCGTCTAGCGTGAGCTCATTTGTCATCTATCTTTACCTACTTTCTTTACATGTAATAAAGCTAAAGAGGATCAGAAATCTATACATACTTACTTATAAGATATAAAAAAATGGTTTTATAATTTAATTAATACTTATAATTTAAATTTAAATTTTATACGTTAAATATAATAACAAAACTGGTTTTAGCAGCTTTTAGAATGTTGTCTGTTTATCTGTTTTTTTTACATATAGGCTTACGCTTGATTACAACTTGCCTGATGTTAAGCAACGTTATAGTCTACGATCTAGCGCGCTTGCCTAGAAGAAACCGGATTTAAACGCACAATAACGGCTTAACGGATCATTGTGATTTTTGGTACATAGGTAGTATGGCGTCCTGGTAGTGACATCGGCTACTTTTTAATGCGAGCGAAGCCACGGGCGTTCACTAGTAAATAAATAAATAAATAGTTCAAGGGACTTTTTATATCTCAACAGCAACTATTCCCAAGACACTAGCGCCGTCCGTATATCAATTAAGATGTCTGCGATCACAATTATGATGATACATTGACACCGCCGTACGTTGCTATGGGGCTTATGTGTTTTCATCATCATCATCAGCCTACAGTCATCCACTGTTGGACATAGGCCTCTCCCAAGGCATGCTACTCAGCCCGATTTTTGTTTCTCGTCTCTACCTATTCTCTCTTCTATTATTTTATCTCTTCTATTTCTATTGTAAACCACGTCCTCCGTTATCCTTTATTCATTTCTCTCCATTCAATGGTTGCCTGGAAGAGATCGCTTTTAGCGATAAGGCCGCCACTTGTGGCACTAATATAAGTTATGTTTAATCTATTTCTTTGTATTACAATAAAGAATATTCTATCTATCTATCTATCCTCATTATGGCATTATTTCCTGTCCACCTAGTGGCACCTAGTCGTTCTGTTTTACTTTTCTTCTTTTCTAAATTTTTTAAGTTAACAAATATTTGACCCAGTCATTGGCGTTTCCGAGGTATAGGCATAGTAGTTTTTGCTAACCTCTTGGCCATTATTTTTACCCCTTTCTGTCTTATTTGTACCTACTATTTCAAGGTAAGCATACCTAATACAAAACAAATATAATCACACCGTATACCTACTCATGATTTTTGAGAAATTTGTGGACAAACATGCATTCAAACTTGGCACACATGTAAAGAAACTTACATAGAACAACACACTCAAATTTTCTACAATTCTGACAAAACAATATAAGTACATACGGGTCGAATTATATAATCTCCATTATTTTTAAGTCGGTTAAAAAAGAAGCGTGTTGCGGCAGGTTTGGTTGAGAACTTTTATGATCCAGTAGGTACGGTGAAATCATTTTGATGAAAGGAAATTAGAAGAAAAGGATAAATAAGCCTGTAAAATTGTTGGTACAAAGATCTCGCCTCTAGAAACGCAAAGCCATAGGTTTTGTAGTCTTGAAGATGACATGAAAAATAATTTTGTACTTATTCTAACAAAAGGAAAGAAGAAGAAGAATTAAAGCACTAAACCTTGTTCCTAAGTACTAGTGCCGCAGGAGTGTTACCTAGTTCTCCTGCTGCTTAAGTGCTTATCAATGAGGGTTTAGTCATCTCGACGGGAAAAGAAAAAGAAGAAAGAAGTTTCAAGATGAATAGAACACAGTACGAGCATGATTTCGATCACAGAGGTCGTTTTAAGCGTTCTCGTTGTGAATCTTCTATTCAAATGTAAATTATAGATAACAAAACAGAACAATTTTTACATCTTACTTTTACCACAGAATAAATAATCTTTTACTCTGTATTCTGTGATCTTACTTACAGGCCCCCTTATTATTTGAACAGCATTAAACGTATTTATATAGCTTACATCAGGTCAAGGTATCTGTGGTCAAGTGGGAATCCTTTTTCGTGTAAAAAATCAAACATAAAAAATAAACATTTTCCGGCTTAACAGCTAAATGTATCTTTGAGCAGGAGTATTATATTTAGGTATACTAGGTTATTTGTACAGATACAAGATTGAAAATTGTACAAAGTTCTTTGAGTAAAGATAGGTCCTATGGATTATAATGGAATTAGTTACAGCCTTTTTAATTATTATCTTTAAAGCTGATGAGAGACGAAAGTCTGAACATAGCAGTTACTAGAAAAAAAAATTGGGTATACTTACTTTAAATCCATAACAGAACACGTTTCAGCAGTTTTTTAGAATTTTTGTCTGTTTGTCCGTTTGTTCTGTCGCTCATCACGCAAAAACGGCTGAACGGATCATCATGATTTTTGGTATGTAGGTAGTATGAGGTCTAAGGAGTGTCATAGGCTACTTTTTATTTATATTACCTACTGTTAATATTTCTACGACCTTGTTCATAGGATCCTCTATAAGTTGTGTTTTTATACAGAGCAAAAGAAAAAGAGCTGGTTTCTTTTAGGTGTGCCCTTTATGATTTCGTGATATTTCTGTCCATAACGACTAAGTCGTAAGTTACTATTAATCCTGTATGAATAACAATAAAAAATCAACCGATATAAAAACAATATGACCCTTTAAATCTACTGCATCAAGATTACACGACCCTTCAAACAAACTATTCAGTCACACGCCACAATTGCATACCAGAATACAAAATTGCAATAGATCTCAATAACAAAATTGCTTTCGATACTCTAAATGAATTCATCCGCTGCGCTTTAAATCTGCGGGCGACACGACCGGTATAAATAGACCTCGACTACTTAACACTATACACATGACAAAGGTCGCGTTAAACTGGTCGACCCGTATGCTAGTTTAACTCAATAAAGCCCCCTTGGATTTTAATGGTGAATGAAAGGAGGTTCAACTATCGCAAGTACGTTTTCCTGTTCCAACGGAAGATGCCGATTGGTCCAATTGTGAGCTCGTTCACCAATCAGCGAGGCGGCAATTTGCCTCTCAAATCTTTGGGTGACACACTTTTGAGCGGTTTTTGAGTTTAGAACGAAGAATATTACAAAACATAAGTAATAAGATTTACAATACATTTCAGGAAATCTCTGGCGTTGTGCTATTCATGAGACTGTGTAACAAGGCCAGAGTCATCTCCCATATGTAATACGTTGATTTTCAAGCTTTGAGTTTGACTAAATATGTGATGATTGTTTTTTTTTATGTTTTGACATGTAACTGCTGTTTGTTATGAATAAATATCTGAATATGATATGAGACTTAAGTTAATTACGTCTAAGATTATGTACTAACTAAATTACGGTAAATAGGTTAATATAGATACATTGTAACTATACCTGCGTTTGCGCAGATTCTATAGTTGATTTGAAATTATGAACTAGGTTGCCTGTAAGAGAATACTTGAAGTAATAAGGCCGCCCTTTGTCCCAATACTATGATCTAAGTGTCTTTATGCTTGTGTTCTTTTGTTATTGGTGTACAATAAAGAATTGTGATTTGATTATATAAATTGCCAGTATCACTCGCTTAACGTTGAAGGAAAACATGGTGAGGAAATCGATATGCTCGAGGTTCACAATATCGAAGAACATGTGTTATCTCTAGAAGGATCTGGGCAGTTATCACGATGCACATGATCAAGAGAACTTCCGCAGGGGTAGCAATTCAGTCATAACCCTCAGCAATTAGGAATACGACTCGAGGAGGAGGATTATCGAACTATTCTAAAATGAGAAACATTTTACCCGATTACAAACATGTTTATTGCACAGAAATAACAACATTAGAGTACCTATCATAAATGCAAAAGTTTTCACTTTATACAATCTTAAATCTAAATTTAAAGGCACTTTACGGCCATATATAAAATTGATAAAACTTAAAAATAAAACAACATTTGGCAGCATTTAACTGAAATTAATAAAAACAAACTATGAAAATGAAAAAGCACAAGTGAACTTGCTGTCACATTATGAGTCTATATCCAACTTTGCTGAGCATATGCCTCTCTTTTAGTAAAACTCACTTGGCCTTATTATAAAACATGGTTTAAATATAAGTCTAGACCAAATCCGTTTTAGTTGTTCGAAAATTGTCTGCCTACTGTCATAATTATCAAACTGTCAAAATGTACCAATGTTAATTCAAAGTTCAAATTTTTGTTAACATTTTGATTGCTTGTATGTGATGTCTGAACAACAAGAACCCACTTTTTATTTTCAAAGTCCTGGACTAATATTTAAACCGCGTTTTGTAATAAGACGGACTGTATTTACTACAAACAGTCAATACATAACATTTTTACCATACATATTTATGTTTATTTGTGTAATGAATTTTACAATCCAGATATTTATGCCTGATTATATCACAAAAATATCCTAATCCAATTGAACCAAGGTCTTCAGACCACTATTTTCTTAATTTCGTTGAGATACTTCACAGCGAGTGTCGCCAAGTTTGCGACGATGTTTAACTATTTTGATGTACGAGCTAAATTCGACCTTGCTCCGATACAAATACGCTCTAAAATTAGCACGGTTGGTACAGTGCATCATACCTTTCGAACCTGGTCTACAGGACCCCTATGTTTTCTACGTCACTTTGCAGTACGTCGCCAGGTTTAAGATGATATTTTACAATATATGTAGACTAACTAAATTCGAAATTAAATAGCTTGAAATAGTCTAAATTAGCATGGTTGGTCAGTGTACCATTCGAACTTGGTCACTGAGACCCCAACTTTTCAACTTTCTTTTATGATGTTGCATACTGCATGCAAAACCTAAATCTAGAATACACAGTAAATTCGAAGTAATTTAGCATGACTGGTACAGAGTATCATATCATCCGAACTTGGGCTCCGGAACCCCTATCTTCTCTACCTCACTGTGCAGTACATAACCAGCTTCAACAGAGAATATTACAATATATGTGGTTTACAGACTAAATATCAACGTTATTTTTGTTCAATCAAGGTCCAAATTGGCTTGGTTGGTACAAGTACAAAGTATCATTTTGTTCGAACCTGGTCTCCCAGGCCCTAATATTCTCGACTTCTCTGTGCAGTGATTCATTAAGTTTGACCAAAGATTTTACATAACATGCCATCTATAGCCTAAATTCGACTGTAACTTCATTCATATAAGGTTTAATTTAGCATGGTTGGTACAGAGTATCATACCGTTCGAACCTGGTCTCCAGTACCCCTATCTTCTCCACCTCGCTGTGCAGTACGTCCCCCGGTCGGAGGTACTCGGGTGGGTCGCGGTACATCCCCACCCCGCCCGGCGTACCCGTCAGGATCACGTCGCCTGGCATTAGAGTCATTACGCTGGAGGGGAAAAATACATTTTAAATCAATGATCAAACGAACTTACCTGTACGTGAAGTTCTTTCATAATTGTACGATCGTTTTCGTCCGAAGATAGTTATTGGCAGTTAAAAAAAATTTTGAAGATATATCTGAGCGAAATGAGTTTCATTTGGTCGTCAGGTGACGTAACTCACAAGTACCCTCAAAAAAAGTATTAAAAATAGGGATGTACCCTCTCAAATAGTGCTAGGTGGCGAAACCTGGAGTGTAACTACAGAATATTATGCCAATATCGAGGTCGAAAACTAGAAGTACAATACATAATTACATACATTGAGCATTTGGATATCATAAGTACATTTATCTACACTAATGTTGTAACATTCTACTTATGTTTCCAATACTTGACTTATAATTACTACTGTTATAGCGCAGACAACAAAACACTCAATTTAAGCAATTTCACATGATGGTATAATATCCACATCGATATCGTAATAGCTCATTATAACATCGATAAAACGCGACCAACCTGATTGCAGGGCCAAAATCAGGTTGGTCGTCGACGTGATTGGCGCGCAGCTGCGCTCTCATTGGTTAGATTTTAATGGCGCAAAATCACTGTGACAATACACGTACGCGTGAATTTAATTTAATAAATTAAAAGTTAAAATGTTACAAAATTAGTGAAGATAAAGTAGTGTATGCAATTGCATATAACACGGGTATTAAAAAACTCGTTACTATTATGAAACTCGCTGCGCTCGTTCCATAAACTCACACTCGTGTTTTAATACCCTTCATTATATGACAGTTGCATAAACTACTATTATATTATTCAAAACATGAACAAATGAGATTTAAATAAAATTTCAACATTTAACTATGTGCGCTGGCAGCTTCGTTTTAGAACTAACTCCATGCAGGTACATGTAGACTG
Organism: Macaria liturata; assembly: GCA_964023185.1. Taxonomy (NCBI): domain Eukaryota; kingdom Metazoa; phylum Arthropoda; class Insecta; order Lepidoptera; family Geometridae; genus Macaria; species Macaria liturata. Next base: position 16,004,215 of record OZ026806.1, read on the forward strand.
GTTGTCATAGTGACAAAGCCCAAAGGGTGGCTCGAAAACGTTTTTTTTTTTTAAACGGGCCACTTGCTTACCGTAAAAAGAAGACAGACTAAAGCGTCTGTCTTCGACCAAAACGTAGATTTTGAGGGTGATATTAAATATAAATTAACTGTTCAGTGTGGTTTTGTGTTAGGCTAGTTACAATAAAGTAATACTTACGAATTATCTTATGTGTGTTGCTCTTCTGTTTGACCACTCCGTTCAGACTACTATATGTTCAAGTTACCAGGATTCTCTTTCTTTACCTTACCCAAATATGTATATGAAAAAACCTCTTTTTAAAGAAATCAGTAAAGAAATAGCAATACTTACGAAGAAACCCTCGCAATAATATCAGGTATCTTGTGCACTAGTTGTTCAGTGTTGCTCTTCTGTTTGACAACTCCGTTAAGACTGCACGATATATTCAAGTTGCCAGGATTCTGGATCTCGTCTTCCGTTGTCATCCACGGGCCGAGAGGACAGAATGCATCCATTGCCTGGAGAGGAAGAGATAGTATTACATGACTGTGTGTGTGAAAGGGAAAAAAATAGTTAGTGCTATAATATGACGTTTATTTATTTATTTATGCTGTACACAATAAAATATTACTTAGAACTAATTCTAAAAAAAGATTGAGTAGTGTGACCCTGTTGCTTGTTTGAAGTTTAGGGCATAGCACTTTTCTTACAATATCTACTTAAACACTATTTTCCTTATACTAATTTACTTACATGGCTTAATACTTAATAATATCCTTTAAAAATATTATAATTATAAGGCACATAATGTAGTTTTATGATAAATATCTATGAGATCTGTTATCTATGACAGTATATTGCGTTAAATCTATGGAGATGATAAACTGTTAAAATAAAGTATAATGTGTGGACAGAGTATAAGAACATTATACAAGGTAGAATGTATCCATCGCCTAGAATTGATGAGATGGTAGTTTATTTAGTTACAGAACGCAAGGTACTCCGCAAAATTCTTGGACCGGTACCTACAAAGAGACGACGGTAGCTGGAGAATAAGAAAGAACGCAGAAATTGAAGATCTAGTGGCCGAGCCTAACATCTTAGGCGAAATAAAGTCGCATAGACTCCGCTGGCTCGGCCAAGTGGAAAGGATGGGAGAGGATCGTGCTCTGAAGAAAGCGTACTTGGGACGACCAACGGCCTGTCGGACGTCCCAAATACCGCTGGAAGGACCAGATAGAGGAGGATCTGCAACAGCTCCATGCTACCAAGTGGCAGGAGATGGCGCAGAACCGAGAGGAGTGGCGTCTCTTTGTGTCCAGGATCCACTTTGGGTCGCAGCGCCACATTATTAAGTAGTATAGTAAGTAAGTAGTTTATTAGCCAGCCAAAAAGATTACCAGAAGTGAAAAAGAGGGATAACTGTATGTAAGCCTCTAGAAACGTTCTAAATGTCAGAATGTAACAATGTCCAAAGTCTAAAGGAAAAATTTCTTAAGCCGTAGTGGACCGAACTCAAATTTGTATTAGGTAATTGTTATCATTATATCTGTAAAGCAGATTCCACAATGCAGAGCCAGTCGACTTTGGATGTAAACAGAAATAAGTACTTATGTAAAACACGAATAAATTACACTATGTTTGATATTTTTTAATTCAGCTATTTTTTTAAACTGTATCTACTTAATTTTAATTTAATTTACTGCGTCAGTTTCTTATTTTTAACAAGATAGGCTCACACTTGACTACAACTCGCCTGATTTTAAGCAACGTTGCAATCTACGATCTAGATCATAAGCTTTCGAGGAAAGCAGATGATTTATTTATTACCTTCCCAAGCAAGAACTGTCCCATATTCTTCTCCTTCTGCCAATCTCTGGCGCTTATGTCTTGTGCCACCGTGTACCCCGCTATGTAGTCAAACGCGTCCACCGCGCGAATAGAACTGCCCTTCATACCGATGACCACAGCCAACTCCACTTCCCAGTCCACTTTCTGTAATAGAACAAAATCATTATTTAAACATTGCAATATTTTTTATGTTTTTCTCATACAACAGTGAAGTACGTAAGGTGAAATGGTATCTGTCAATATTTAGTATCGTGACCGTTGCTGCCGAAATCTGTGAATGTAAATGAGTTTGACTTTATTTACTGTGGAATAAAGTTTTTTTTCTTCTTAACCTGAGAGTAATAGTAACCTTTTATGTCAATTATGTTTGTAAATTTAGTCAAGCCGACATATCCCAGTCAGCTTGATCACGTCCAGTTGCCACATTATCTCCAGTATAGCCATCTCTTTTTTCCAAGATAGGGTTCATATTTTTTCTTGATTTAATATATTATTGTAGCTTCTTTAGCTCAATGTACCTACTGTGGGATTCATGGAAGGTTTCCTGTGGCAACAGAACTGTTTCAAAGAAAACAATCCGAGGACATGTGATCCCACCATGATGAACTTGTCTAAAAACCTCTTAAATAAAAAAATATACTCCAAAGTCACGACCCCCAGTAATGAGGAGGAATACGTCTCAAAGAAGTAGATGTATGATCTCTCTCGTTGAGTCGTATGTACTCATGACTGAGGGTCATGACTCCCCCGCAGAATTAATTCGTTAGGGGAGTTCTCTTGTGCGGTTACATTGAGGTAGGCACCCAGGTCTTTCCACGAAGGACACATGTCCTCGGATATTGTGGTCCTCAACATATCGGCTTCCTCACTGTTTGAGGTTTGATATTTGATAATAATCTTTCTTCTCTTGGCAGATGCTGCAGCCAATTGCCATTGCAGATCGCTGACGAATTTTACAAGGCAGCTGTTAAACAATATAACATAATTCAGTCTTAACAAAAGTTAAGCTTGTCACATTATATCATAATGAAAGATCCTCCCACACGTTACGAGAATTGCAGAGACATGTTTGTGAATAGATGTCGCATTAGGGTGAAAATATCGACGCTCATATGCCATAGACTTGTATAATGACTTGGAAGAGATCAGCAATAAAGTTGTCATTTAGAACAGGAAATTAAGGTTACTTATATATTAGTTTATAGTAGACAGTTTTCCGTATAATTTATAATACGTAGGTTTATAAGTATATACTTAGGTTTCATTGAGTAAAAATTTACATATATTTCACAAGTACATATATACAAAAAAGACTTAAACATACAGAAAAAGTAACAAGAAACAAACAGATATTTACAAAAAATTCAGCACACCGTCCATGTTGTCGCTGTGCGGCAGGGATCCCAGGATGCTGGCAGTATTTTCAGTATTTTTTAATTAGTTTATTGTATTTTTCTATTATGGTAAAGTTTTATATATTGTAAATTAATAAATTCTGTGTTAAAGTATTCACCCATACCAAATAAAACCCCGTCGGTCAGTGATTATTGTGTTATCTGGTTAATGGAATGCTTGTTGGGTCATTAAAAATATGTACATTAAACACTAAATTACCTTAAATTTGTGCACAAGCAGAAGCCTTATCTTTATAAGAAACTTTTGGAAGGACAATGTTCAATGTTCATTTATTCATAAAAAATATTTATACGTCAAATTTCATACATTCATATAAATACAATACATGAGCTGTAATACTAAAAAACCCTCCAAGAGAATATTCTAGTCAAATACTAAGTTAACTCATTAGTTTCAATTTCATCCACGCGCACGTGCAATGACAAACGCAGAATTTAGTAAGGTGCCTCTGACAAGTATTGTCCGTGAAGCATTACCAACTCAATCTACTTCAATAATTGACCCCAATTTGCGTCGAGGGTCAGATTCTATTCATGATTCATTGGCATTTTTGACCTCGTGTACCGGTGAACTGGCTGAAACGTAGTGACGTGGGCTGGAAAATATTTTTGAATGGGAGAGTAGAGTGAGCGAATTCCTGTCACTTTTTTTAAAAAACTAGTTAGGCTCACGCTTGTCTACAACTCGCCTGATGTTAAGCGACGTTTTATTCTACGATCTAGCGCGCTTGCCCAGAAGAAACCGATTCACTCTCGACTTGAAGACCAATTAATAGTATTTTTTAATTGGGATATTTTTACGTTTGACTACAGCCTGCCTAGTTAGTAATTTATAAAATCGCAAGCCCATTATGTAGCACATTAATTAGTTTTTTTTGCTTAATATGTAGGTTTAAGAGTCTTTGAGCAACTGGACTTAATTTTTTGACTTAATTAGTTTTTTTACGTAATATATGCTTATGCTTATTACTGGAAGCAATCTGTACTGGTCTTCTGTTGGGGCAGACAGTGACCAAGTCTGGTGTTAGAGTTTTAGAACTGCCCTAGAGGGCTCATGGTTATACTATGAATTTAAAGAAATAAAATTATATTGATCTTTTATTGTTAGTTTTATTTTGTTCCTGTTTTACTTAACTTCTGATTAAAACATTGGTAACAAGGATGTATTTACCTTCATTTTGTACTAATGGACGCCCGCGGCTTCGCTCGCGTTATTTCGGGATAAAAAGTAGCCTATGACACTTTCAGGATCTCATACTACCCTAAACTAAAAATCATGAAGATCGGTTCAGCTGTTTTGGCGTGATGAGTATTTAATAAAATGACGAACAGAGAAACAGGCAGAAATCTATAAATTGGTGGAATTTGTTCAGTTATCAATTCCAAGTATATCCAAACAATTTTATTTAAATAAATAAATAAACAAATATTCCGGGACATTGCACACAGCGCCATCTATCCCTACACTAAGCAAACGCTTGTGTGGTGGGTACTAGATAACGGATATAATACTTACACAAATGTCTTCAATGTTTAGACTTTCCACCCTTTTCATAGTTACCTTATACAAGCCACAGTGTTGCTTTCCAAGGTAACTTAAAGAGACCCTAGGAACCACAGAGTTACTTGTGCAAGTGTAGTTAGTAGCCACAATGTTGCTTGTCTTAGTGTTGCTTCAAGAGGCTTAGTGACCAGTGTTGCTTGTGCAAGGTAACTTAGAGAGACCCTAGGGTCTCAGTAACACAGTGGTCCCTAGGGACCACGTTACTTGTTCAAGAGTAACTTCAAGAGACATACCTTAGTAACCTCAGTCCTAAGTTTCACAGCCTGGCTCTGTCCGACCACAGTGCTGGGGAACTTGTTGAATATCATTGGCACCGGTGGAGTGGTCAGTTTCTGCTCCTCACAGTGGTCCTTGTAGTTCAGACCCACACAGAGCACCTTGTCCATGCCCGTTATAGGAGACACAATGTTGACGTCTGCGAGAGGGATTGTTGGAGGCTTGGTGGTGGACAGTCTGGAATGGTAATAACATGAAGTGATGTATATTATGAAGTTAATATTGTATAATCAATCTTTATTTTTAACAAAAATGAGCTTGCACTTGACCATAGTTTGCCTGATGGTAAGCAAAAGCTATAGCTATGGCCCAAGATGTAGCGTGCATATCTGATAAGAACCAGTTTACTCTCACTTTGAAGATTGCTGGATTATTAGTTTGATGGGAATGCGAGGTCAGGCAGGGATTTCCATAACTTTGTGTTACATACAAGAAAGGTGCAATCAATTTTAAATGCCAATTGGAATAATCAATACAAAAAGCACTAAAAGGACCCTGTTTACTGCAACACAGGTGGTGGAGCGACTTGTATCCATTATTTAGGTTCTATGTATTGTAATTACTTTCTACGCATTATATTTTAATTTAATAATTACACCCCTTTCAAATGGACCGCTTATTGCCTACCTACTGGTGTAAATCAATGAGTTTGGTACATTTGTTCGCGTGCCCAGCGAGAGATGGCGCCAGTAGTCTCAAAAAGCTGCTACGCCTTGTCTCCCCTTGGCCCCGCATTCGTTTTTGGCGTTTCCATCGGTGAGGTCAAGATTATATCGTGACCCCGGTGACCCGCGAACCGCAAGTTAAAACAAGAACAATAGAATAGACTTTGTGACCAGAAAGACCTTATGGTACAGTGTGTACTGAATTACATATAGTTGGTGCCGCCTTATATCTGTGAAGTGTTGACTCTGTAGAACCTGGACCCCCGTCCAGGTTTCACGTTAGACGCCAGAAGGACGCCAGGAAACCATTGCCGTGTGCTGTGCGCCGGCTCAGAGGTTAGTACCGTAGGGGCATAAATTAAGCGGTCTGTTTTGTTTTTCTTAATTTTTTCCTTGCACCCATTGTGGTATTCCCGCGCTGGAGTCAGGCTATTTACACGCCACTCCATTTTATGGTCCTTTACGAGCAAGGATATTGAATCCAGTTTCCAGGATTCACGTATTTAATTGGTGAATTCTATATTTCAAAACGCTTAACTTTGTAAGGTTCACGTAATTTTGGTGAATTCTTATCGCCATTTGTAACCCGCATTCCGCATCCCGCTATACAAAAGTACGTAATTATTGGTAAATTTAGTGCGGAAACGCTCGGGACTTACGTATATTTGGTAGAAATTCCCTTATTAGAATTTGATTAATTGCATACTTGTCTTTTACCATAGTAGTAACAGATAATTTATTTCATATTACTCAGTCAAATAATTCCTATTAACTACCCGCATTTTAGTTTAATATAGTTCCGCTCCACTATTACATCGCGCCTTGTCACAACGTTTAGATATTGCATCATCTCGCATTCTTTATATTTTGAGGGTAGATAAATATTTACTTAGTTCAAATTATTCTGTCATTAACATCAATTTATATTGAACGCAATCATGACGGATAGTGATACAGATAATGAGATCATGTTGGTTCTTTTGAATCAAAAGAAAGAATATTTATATCAACGCGTTAGTCGTATTTATTCTGCCTCGAAAAAGATCGATTACTTTGATCCATCTTCACGTACCAACGAAAACTTCATGGCTGAGACAGAGACAATAGATGAATTAAGAAATAAATTCGAGTCAATTATTGATCAAATGAATAAAATTAATTTACAATTGAAACCAGGATTTACTCCTGATTATGCATGTCTCGAATCTTTTGAAGATTTGTATACGCGAATCAAACGCATACGTAATAAAATAACCTGTCCTGAGGTGCATTCACATGAGTCTAGTAACTCGCCTGAGCCTACTGTGAAATTAGAACCTTTGGTAATTCCTAGTTTCGATGGAAGTCCATCGAATTGGAATATTTTTTATCAGTCATTTATAGCTAACATTCATTCAAATAAAAATCTTTCGAACTCGCAAAGGGTACAATATTTAGTATCGAAACTTACTCACGAAGCACAGAAATTCACCGCCGGTATTATTCCTTCAGGTGAAACATACAACATTTTGTGGGATAGTTTAGTTAAAAAGTACCAAGATAAACGCGCATTAGCTTCTTTTTATCTGAACAACATATTCGACTCGCAACCTTGCTCGCACAATGCAAACGCGCTCGATTTGTTTATCAGTAAATATGCTGCGTCGATATCGGCACTTAAGGAACTAGAAATAACAGATCTGACTGATTTTATTCTACTTCAATGCGCATTGAGAAAAATGGATTCTCAAACTATTCAAGCTTTTGAACTTTCTGTTCGTAGTGTAGAAATACCTACAACCAATCAGCTAATCAGTTTCGTACAAGATCAGGCTAAGATTTTAGAACTGTCGAATCCGCACAGCTCGTCATATGATCGTAAGACGCCTGCGATTCCACCTGCACAATCGTGCGAAAATAATAGAAAAGTAGTGAAGTCGGTACAACAACACACGACTCGTGTGTTGGTGACGAATGGACTTCGGATTCGTGGTGGATCTCCCGCAGCTGTGATTCCTCCGTCTGCCGCACCGCGCGCCGCCCACAATCGACCGTGCTGTTCCTTATGTTCTGGAGTACACAATCATTTGTATGAATGTGCCAAGTTTGTTGACATGCCGGACGCAAAATCTCGATACGTTTTCGCGAGATCTAACAATGCTTGCGTCAATTGTTTGAGTCTTTTGCATAAATTGCATAGTTGTAGAAGTGAGTCAGTCTGTCGAGTACAAATCCAGTCAGGATCTTGCCTTCAAAAACACCATAGATTATTGCACTTCGGTAGGAATAATAATAAAAATGCTTTGTATGCTAACTTAGCTGCATCAAATTCTCGTACCACTAATATCCATAGATACATGTTCCCGCTCGCTCGCATGGTTGTCTCTGACACGCCGTTGCATGTTGATGACATGCATGCGTCCGCTCCTTCGGCGTCCGCTGCTGCCATCATGTCCCCGCTCGCTCGCACGGCTGTCTCTGATACGCCGTTGCATGTTGATGACATGCATGCGTCCGCTCCTTCGGCGTCCGCTGCTGCCATCACGTCCTCGCTCGCTCGCACGGCTGTCTCTGACACGCCGTTGCATGTTGATGACATGCATGCGTCCGCTCCTTCGGCGTCCGCTGCTGCCATCACGACCCCGCTCGCTCGCACGGCTGTCTCTGACACGCCGTTGCATGTTGATGACATGCATGCGTCCGCTCCTTCGGCGTCCGCTGCTTCCATCACGTCCCCGCTCGCTCGCACGGCTGTCTCTGACACGCCGTGGCATGTTGATGACATGCATGCGTCCGCTCCTTCGGCGTCCGCTGCTGTCATCACGTCCCCGCTCGCTCGCACGGCTGTCTCTGACACGCCGTTGCATGTTGATGACATGCATGCGTCCGCTCCTTCGGCGTCCGCTGCTGACATCACGTCCCCGCTCGCTCGCACGGCTGTCTCTGACACGCCGTTGCATGTTGATGACATGCATGCGTCCGCTCCTTCGGCGTCCGCTGCTTCCATCACGTCCCCGCTCGCTCGCACGGCTGTCTCTGACACGCCGTTGCATATTGATGACATGCATGCGTCCGCTCCTTCGGCGTCCGCTGCTTCCATGACGTCCCCGCTCGCTCGCACGGCTGTCTCTGAGACGCCGTTGCATGTTGATGACATGCATGCGTCCGCTCCTTCGGCGTCCGCTGCTGCCATCACGTCCCCGCTCGCTCGCACGGCTGTCTCTGACACACCGTTGCATGTTGATTATATGCATGCGTCCGCTCCGTTGATATCTTCGGTCATGCTTGCACTTTTTGGAAACAAGCTTTTGCCAAGTTATCTAGTGTATGCACATCCTATTGATCGCAGTGATAAGAAAATAGAAGTCAGAGGTTTACTAGATATTTGTTCGGAGAATAACCTGATCACGTTAGAATGCTGTCGCATACTAAATCTGACAGTAACTCCGCTGGATGCATCTGTGCTTGGTTTTGGTTCGTCTTCACATCCTGCCCTTGGCTACGTGGAACTGGATGTTGAATCCCGCATTGATGCTAACAACAAATATCGCATCGTGGCAGTAGTTGTGGAACAAATAACGCAGTCGCCTTCGCGGTCATTTGATTGTGACTTCAATTTCGAATCATGCGGTATTTTGCTAGCGGACCCAACCTGGAATATACCAGGGAATATCGATCTGCTGATTGGTGCGCATCTCTTCCCGAAGATATATAATGGAAACGAAGTGCAATGTAGTCCTGATTTACCTCCTTTATATCTTACTACATTCGGTTATGTATTCATCGGTGAATTCCCGCCTAAGTATATGCGTGAGATCGCATCTACCACCAGTTCTTTGTGTGCCTTGGTGCGAATTGAACCTGCACATACATACCGGGAATTCAGCAAACCGGGAGTCACATCGACTGTTTCGGATGTGGATAAGACGCTCGCACTTGACATCAAATGCCCGTTGCTGCTGTGCAACTCATATGTGAACTCACGTTTTATCAGCAATGTATCTAAGTATAGTTGTAGCCCTTCTCGATGGAATTCGGAGAAGTATTTGTATGCTTTGCGAGTTGGACTGAACCGCGTAAAATAAACTAGAGATACCGCATTTCAACGCAATCAAACTTGTTAAAAAAAAAAGAAGTAAAATTAGTTTAAGTCTACTATAATTCTAAGTAATATGTACATAAGCCATTCGCTATGTTCTTTGAACAGTCAAGAAGTTTGTAAGTTTTGAAACATCTTATAGGCGATGTTCCAAGGCGCGGAGCATGGTGGAGCGACTTGTATCCATTATTTAGGTTCTATGTATTGTAATTACTTTCTACGCATTATATTTTAATTTAATAATTACACCCCTTTCAAATGGACCGCTTATTGCCTACCTACTGGTGTAAATCAATGAGTTTGGTACATTTGTTCGCGTGCCCAGCGAGAGATGGCGCCAGTAGTCTCAAAAAGCTGCTACGCCTTGTCTCCCCTTGGCCCCGCATTCGTTTTTGGCGTTTCCATCGGTGAGAACCTGGACCCCCGTCCAGGTTTCACGTTAGACGCCAGAAGGACGCCAGGAAACCATTGCCGTGTGCTGTGCGCCGGCTCAGAGGTTAGTACCGTAGGGGCATAAATTAAGCGGTCTGTTTTGTTTTTCTTAATTTTTTCCTTGCACCCATTGTGGTATTCCCGCGCTGGAGTCAGGCTATTTACACGCCACTCCAACAGGTAAGTGTAAAGCAGTAGACAGGACCCAAAAAAACATGTAGCTATGTTAGTAGCTATGCTACCTATATTAACAATAGGGTATTTGACAAATTTTTGTAAACTATTTCAAATTACAGGCAGCAAATTGAGAAGCAAGTATAAAATAAATATCTTAATCACTAAGCATAAAGTTAAATATGTGTATATGTAAATAGTAAGTACTTAAGTAGTAGTAATATCATAAATTTAGTAAATATTATGTGTGTAGGTATGTGTAAAACTGTAATTTTGCTGTAACATGTTTCTAACAAGAAGGAATAAATGAATTTAAAATAACAGGATCCTGTTTTAACATAATAGGCTACTTGTCCTGGGCTACAGCAACTGACAGCATGGCGCCAAAAAAAGTATTCATTGTTATGTTACAAAACTTACTTCTTAACTTTATCCATCAAATCCAACTGTAATATTTTGATCAAAGTTGTCGGCAAGCTTGAATCCGCTTTATTGATGTCCACAACTTTGTCTTTCCCAACAAGATATCCAACGCGAACATCGCAGGGGCAATCTCTTGACGTAAACTGTAGTATCTTCATATTTTTACTGCTTGTAACTGAAAAACACTTAGTAGAGTTCAAAATAGGATTCTTGCTAGCAGTTTTACAGCTTAATAGTCTATTTTTTAGGGTAGATAGTGGAGACCGGCGAATAAAGACACCGCTCATGCTCACAAACACTTTGTCACTGAATTCAATGAAACTTGTAAACAAGTCTATAAACGATGATTATGTAATATGTGCTGGAGTTCGAGCTATCGTATACGATAAAATCAAGGTTGAATTTTATTAATTTGTATGTTCGGAATCTATTACATTTATTTTTACGTAACTCATATCAAAACAAACACAACACAAAAATTCAAATATATTGACGTGACAGTGACAGCAACAAGAAATGGACACTTAGAAACTGTATTTGCCATAACAAAATATTCACTTGTATAAGTAAAGTTATATTATTTCAATTAAAATTTCTCAGTTTGATGGCCTATCTTCCCACTTGACATTGGCAGAATTGCGAAGTTGTATCTACGCAAAAGCCATAAAAAAAAAGTAAAGTTGATCAACTCAACTAACAAAATAAATACTTACCTAGCACCCACAGAAGCAATCACATTATTTAGATACGTAGCGTAGCCTACGCCTTTATCTAGTCTACACTCTACACTTAAGCGTCTCCCAGTTATAATCAATGAGCTACTAAGTTAAATTACTAAACAATGCTGAAATTGTGATACCAGTTTTAACACTCAGAATACACGTTTAGCGGCCAGCGAAACTAAGTTGGACTGTCCTTGCCTACCATGAGCTAGAACTTTAGTATACTGTGCTATAGCTTAGTAGGTATATACATTTCATGAATTATTTGTATCAAATACCTGTAGAAGACCTGTAGGAACCCCTTAGAAACCTTCCAAGTAGAAAAATCTGCGACAACTAGAAATATGACAAAAATCATTAATCAAACCCCAAAGAGTTCTTGTGTCCCAAGAACACAACAAAAAGTCTTAATCAAATACACACTTAAACCTTACCTACACATGAAATACCTTTGGTTTTAGCCCAGACAAGTTTTAATGAAATCACTTTTCATAAGAAAAAATATTCTATCACATGGCTATGAAGCCTAAAATGCAAATTTTATTGCTTGTAAAACACTTGTTTTTGTAGCTTCATACAATATTTCTCACTTTTTGAATAAAACTATAAAAGGTTATACTTATGAAAATATGAGGGACACATTAGTTAGGTATATGTAGATGTTAACTGAAAATTAGCAACATGTAAAATCTTTACAATTTATTTGAACTATTGAACTAATAGAAGCAATTTTACACTATATCATATTTAGGTACTGGTAAAATAAAACTAATCTTTCACTACAGGTTTCCTGCGGGTAATACTAAACTCTTCTCTTGTGTGGTATGGTGCATAAGGATCTTCAACATAGTATTTTGGCCTCTTCCAGAACTTAGTCACCATCTTATCAAGCATAGTGCTCTGTGTTGAGTTGCAAAGGACATGTTGTCTTAGTCTCCTTTTCTGTGCTTGTGATTTTTTCCACAACTTCTTGTGTCTCCCCACCTTGGGCCTTATCCAACCTCCCCAGTCAAGACGATAGAACCTCTTTAGAGCTGCTTTAACAGTCTTCCTTTTCCCTTTCTTTAGACTGAATTTTGTCACAGATCTGACCTGCTCAGGAGCTATTTTAGATGATATATCCAATATTTGTTTGTTAGTCAATAAAGACTTTTGAGGAATACCGACTGTTGATGATAAGAGGGAAGGGATCTTGGATACATTGTTACTTGTCGAGAAACTCTTTAGGTTGCTGTAAATGATCCTTGCAGCGTTAGGAACCGAAAGAGGTCGAACCAACCGTGCAGCTGAAAAAGATAACCTCAAATTTAGTATTAGATTTATCACACCCGCATTTTAACTGATTTGTATGAAACTTTTACCATATAACACGCAGCGAAACATTTTAAGCTTTCAGTAAAACAGTATTTTTTAGTTTTGCATTTTGTAAAATTCAATCAATCCAAAATTCCACTGACAAAACAAAACTCCTTCTTAGAATGTAACAGTCAATGTCATGTCAATCATTGTCATGGACTGACAATGATGTATGAAAGGAAGATGAAAGGTTGTTTTGATTTTGCAAAAGTAAAAATTATATTTTATTCAATAATCAACAATATATACAGATATATACACTAATAAAACTAAATAAGAGTATGTACATTTAACCTAAATTTAAAACATCTACATGTGGTATGGAGCCAAGAACGCTGGCTGCATTCCCACGCTGGATTGCTGTAGAAAGCGTTCTTGTCTCTAGTGATGTCATTCAACCTTTTATTTATTTTTTTTATAAAAGACTTCGTGCTTTTACCCCACGGACCAAAAGTTTCGAAGCCAAGCGGTACGAAAATATAATCAGTCGATAATGATGTATATTTTCGCCGCTTGGCTTCTTCTGCTATTTTGCAAAAAGTTTTGCAATTATTTCAATTAAAATTTCTCAGTTTGATGGCCTATCTTCCCACTTGACATTGGCGAAGACAAGAATTGCGAAGTTATATCTATGCAAAAGCCATAACAAAAAAAAAAAATTGCTATCATTATCATCTCAGTCCTCAGATTGACTTGACTTGACTCAGACAGATCATACATTCCAAAATATTTAGAAATTATTTTGATCATTGTAATTTATATAGAAAACTTGCATTATGCGTCGTGCATTTGTGTATAAAACTAAGGACGAAGACATTGGAACTGTTATAGATGTGGACGACTCAATTGACCGTGTTAAAATGGTTATCAAAAACCACTTTGGTAACCACGGTGTAAACATCAGCTTATTTTTCGAAAACGGGTGTGAAATTCACGACACACGCCTTATTAGAGATAATGAGAAGGTCTATCTCAGTCTTGAGAACACTAAATCCTGTGATAATGATAGTAAAGTGGCTGAAAGTGTAAAGAATACTGTCTCTGATTGGATAACTCTCAATGTTGGAGGAAAACACTTTACCACTTCACGATCGACGCTTGCAGCTAAGGAACCTACTTCTATGCTCGCGAGGATGTTCGCAGAAGATAATAATGAGTATTTAATGAACCCTAGTGCCACTGATGAAACAGGGGCTTACCTTATAGACAGAAGTCCAGTGTATTTCGAGCCTATCTTGAACTATTTGAGGCATGGAAATGTTGTTTTGGACGCGCATGTAAATCCTAAAGGTGTGCTCGAAGAAGCTGTGTTTTATGGTAAGGAGCTAGAATTTGTTGATTATTGTTGAGTGAAATATAGTTAATAATAAGTAGTAACACATTATCCATATTAGTTAAGTGCTACCTACTTTCATTTATGATTCATTGGTAATGAAAGAAGATAATAAACAGTACTCAATGTGTATAATGTAATCTCTTTCTTCAATTTATTTTGATAGATGACATTTAGATCAAATATACAATATCTTAATTTCTAGATGAAATTAAAGTTGTAATTTATCATTCGATAGCTAATATCTAAAAGAGTATAATAGGTATGTATAGTGTACACGGAGGAGGATCCATGCAATTACAATAATAAATAAATAAATATTCCGGGACATTGCACACAGCGCCATCTAGCCCCACACTAAGCAAACGCTTGTGTCGTGGGTATTAGATAACGGATATAATACAAATAATACTACAATGAAGAGACAGTGCATCCAAAACTGCAAGCACCCTCTAGTTGTAATAAATTTACTATTTTCTATTATTATTTTAGGCATAGATTCAATGATACCAACTCTAAACAAGCTCATAGAAGATTCCAGAATCAATTCTGGCAGTAGTCATCCATTATCACGGATGGATGTGATACATGCCATCATCAAAACACCAACCACCTCGGAGCTCCGGTTCCAAGGTGTCAACTTGGCTGGGGCAGATCTGAGTAGATTGGACCTGCGGTATATTAATTTTAAGGTATGGTATGGTTTAGTGTTAAGGGTGCTAGTATTTCAAGTATCAAACTAAATACTATGAAAGCATATTAAGAAAGAAAATACATTAATTGATGCAAATCTATTCACAACACACTA
This sequence comes from Macaria liturata, assembly GCA_964023185.1. Taxonomy (NCBI): domain Eukaryota; kingdom Metazoa; phylum Arthropoda; class Insecta; order Lepidoptera; family Geometridae; genus Macaria; species Macaria liturata. Next base: position 16,019,312 of record OZ026806.1, read on the forward strand.
ATATTACAAAGATGGTGAAAGTATTTGAATCTACATGAGTGAAGGTGTCTGGTTCTTTGTGCTCAAATGGCTGAATCAATTTAAAAGATGAATTAGACATAGTGATTAACACTAGGTAGGTATATCATAATTTACTGGTTTAACATACATACGTACAAGTATATGGTATGTTTTATCATGGAAATTATGCACAGGCAACACCAGAGGTTGCCATTTGTATAATTGGTTATGCTAAAACATAAACTCTGTTACATCTCAGTTCCTGTGTTCTAATTCTAAAATACCATACTTCTAATTTTAATGACACAAAATTCAATTTACTACTTTTATCACATTTACTGTATAACAAGTTATCTTGTCAAGTGCTAAACCAGCACTCTGGTTGTTTACTTTTAACTATGTATATATGCAGGTTCAAATCCTGCTGGGCGTGATTATGTTCGTTCATTTTCAAATAAAAAGTTTAACTTGCTGTTTTATTTCAGTATGCCTGTCTCTCCCGCTGCAACCTAAGCGGTGCCAACCTGTCTCACTGCTGGCTGGAGCGCGCAGACTTGTCACAGGCAAACCTGGAGGGCGCCACTTTACTGGGGGTCAAGGCACTCTGCGCTAATATGGAAGGTAATACAACACATATCATTAAATATACATAATATATACATACAAATTACCTACATTAGTGTGTAACGAAAAGTTAAATTGGTAAGTATACCAAACATATTCAATTGTATATAGTATTTTATTAACTAAAGTCTTTAAGAAAACAATGCTATCAATTCTACCTGTGTGTTTGTGTTAATGTTAAAATTAAATTTTGTACACATTTTTGTATTGATTTATGCATATAAGATTCCAAACATGTGAACAAAACTTTGTGAATGTGTGTTTTTCTATAAATTTCTCAGGAACTGTAAGTTGTATTGATGTGATTTTCGTACACATCAACATTCACGGTTACACGGTCACACACACATACACGGTCTAGTGGATTTAAAATTATTTACTATATTTCAAAAAACACTGCTTAGACAGTCAAATGTGTTTAATATAATATGTATGTCACCATTTGTTTAAATGCATCCTAAACGCGTAAACAACATACGCGAATTACACGTGACTGAAAACCATTTAGTAAACATATTGATAAAATGTCTCACGAAAGTTTTATTAATTACAATAATTCTATCAAATTCATCTTTCTAACACTATCCTATTTATAATTCCAGGTGCAAATTTGAAAGGATGCAATATGGAAGACCCGGCGGGTTCCCGAGCATTGTTGGAAGGTGTCAATCTAAAAGGTAGTTGTTATATTTAATACTTAAGAAATCATAATGTTGCATAATGCATAAAATTATTTATTTATCTGTAATGTTTATGATTTTAATAAATATTTATTTCTTTCTTACTAGTGAATAGCTGCAGTGTTGCCCGCATGAGTAGCCTTTGTAATTGTTGGGATTTTTATTTTTATTTTTTTTACACGTTATAGGCTGACGTTGAACGATAGCCGGCCACATGTTAAGCACCACTATAGTCTAAGATGTAGCACGCTTGCCTAGAAGAAACCTATTTACTTTAGATTTGAAGACCCCTGGGTTATAATTATCTGGGAACAGGGCTCCAGGTAGAGAGTTTACTATAGAGATTGTATACTATATCTATCTTCTTCTATCTATTTATATACCTACCTGTCTATAATAAAGCTAAAGTGTGTCAAATATTTGTACAATAAAAATATTTGATAAAAAAATGTTTAGATTGGTATACTTTAAATTGAAGACAGAACACATTTCAACAGTTTTGAGATTTTTTGTCTGTTTATTTAAACGTGTATCACGCAAAAACGGCTGCATGGATCATTATGTTTATTGGTGTGGAGATAGTATGACTTCCTGGGAGTTATAGGCTACTCTTTATTTTGAAATAATGCGAGCAAAGCCTCTGGCGTCCACTAGTTTAAAATATATGTATTATCTATAAAAATGTTCTTAAAATTCCTTGTAAAATAGTAATAATTTATTGTATTCCAGGGGCTAACCTAGAAGGCAGCAACATGGGCGCAGTGAACCTGCGAGTTGCCACTCTGAAGAACGCCAACTTACAGAACTGTGATCTCCGCGCCGCCGTGCTGGCGGGGGCTGATTTAGAGGTAACATATAATCAGTGAAATTTATATTGTATACCAAATATTTAAAACACATACAAAGGAAAAAATACAAAGTAGACGCCTTTATCGCTAAAAGTGATCTCTTCCAGGCAAAAGAATAACTTCGACATGAAATAAAAAGAGAACAACTAAACAGAAGATATGGCCTACATTTATAAATAACACAGGTTTTAACACTAGATAGATAGATAATTCCTTATTGCAACACACAGGCAACACCGGCTGTTCGTCATAGTCAGTCGTTAATCCATGTTAGAAGCCCTTAGGGCAGCTTAATTAACTCTCGACACCAGAGTTGGCCACGCTCATTCGATAAGAAGACAGGCAATAAAAAACAGTAATATAATGTAAAATAATAATAGAACATTTCCATGGATGAAGCTAAGCTACCCGCATCTAAACGAAGCAGCATGGGATCTCAAAAAGTTTTGCCAACTGACCTCCGAACTTCAATATGAAGATGGCACCCGATGATGATGAATAAAATGTATAAGACAATCAGACATTGACCACCAGGTCGTCCTAATGAAGTACAGCGAAATTTTGTATTTTTTAAATATTATCATACCCAACCAACAATATCACAATGATATACAACAAATGTATTATAAACCACCTCTTTTTTAACTCGATTTAAAACTTATAACCTCTATGTTTCAGTGCTGCGACCTGTCAGGTAGCGACCTCCATGAAGCCAACCTCCGCGGTGCGAATCTGAAAGACGCTGCATTCGAACTCATGCAAACTCCTTTGCATATGTCACAGACTATTAGATAAATACTCCTTGGGTTGTATTACTTATCATCATCATCGTGTAAATCCCCCACAGAACGAGTGATTTCAGATCTCAAATTTAAAAAAGTAATTTTGTGCCACTTTTCTAAACTCGCTATGTCGCTTGTTGCCACAAAGCAAACGAAAATTAAACAAAATTTTAATTTGATAAATCAAGACAAAACTAAAATAATGGATTACTTAATTGTTAGAATGTTACTAAACAGTTTCCTGTATATACCTAATAAGTTGAAAATAAGTTACAAGCTAGCGCCATCTCTTAACAACTAGAGTTGTTAAAATAAACATGATACTAGAAAATCGCTTATTCATTTGGAAGATGCCCAGTGTCCAAATTTTATACGTACTATATGTATGTAATGTAGTTTTAATGATTATGTAAGAAAGTAACACATACTAATTCATTTAATAAAATATAGGTACTAACCTTTTTGATGTTAGTGTGATTACTATAGGTATAAATGTACCTTAACTTATTAAATTAATTATAATCGACATTCCTAAAAGTATTATTATCAGAAGTTCTAGTACAAACCCTGGATTTGATTGTCCGCTTATTCCTACGACCGGTTCGAAGCCAGAAAAAATACATGAATAAATAAAAAAGAAACCCGATTTAAAAAGTTATAAACCTAATTGATGAGCTATTAGTTCCTTTTTTACGTATATTTTTTATGGTTAAGTGCTAATCCGTTTTATTAAAAAAAAGTGACAAAGATTTAATAAATCTATCATTGTAAATGCTTTATAACTAAGACGATTTTACTATAATTTCTTTTTTATGTACTTACAAATTATGTACGTACTAGTTATATTATTATGACCTTCCTAACCTGTTGTATAGAAATAAGTTTGTAGCTGTAAAAATAAATTATTTATTTTGTGTTTTATTTCAGTGGCTTTATTTAACCTTTTAGTTAACCGCCTACTAGGCAAAAGATAAAAAAAAGCATCAATGAATCTTTATCCCAGAGCTATCTAGAAAAAGAAGGGTGTTATATTACTTTGATTTGTCAGAATAATATTTTCTGTAATAAAAATTCTGTATATTCTACTCATTATTCCAAATTTGAACTTCCCGCTATAATCATACGCGCTATTTTGAGCGTTGTAATGTTGTTTAAACTGCTTTAGAGATGATATCGATAAAATATTTTTCTCGTTTTGAAAACAAATCGAATCGATTAGTTTTAATATTATCGAGATTATTTTTAGGGATATTAGAATATTAATGTTTGGTCACGACACGACTTGTTTTCATTATTTTATGAAATTTCATATGAAATAAATCTCGTTTCCCGGAGCTTTACACGACTGCAAAATCGATTGCATATGTCTCGGCTCTAAAATTTTTGTGTTGTAAAGTTGGCAAAATTTGTTTTTTATTCGCGTTCTATTTTTGTGTGTGACGGTTCTGTCCGGCAAAGAAGGATTTTATTTTATAAATAAGTTGATGATTTTCTTGTAAATCATCTATTTTTCTCTAAATCTTCCTCCCGATTGCGGTTAATAATAAAAATGCAGAACGGAGACGAAACGCCGGTGGCTGCCGAAAACAGTAAGTTTCTCATTGTTGTCAAAGAAAATATCGCAATAACAATCGTAATATCCCCGTTTTTCCGGATTTCCAGTAATATATCGTTAGAAAGTTGCTGAAATATGTTGTAAATTTCGTTTCGCATCAAGATCACATGTTTTCTATGTACCCGCTTCATGATTTTGTTGTGTAAATTGCAATGTCCATCGAACTTCATTAGTGTAAAAATATTTAGGATTGATGCGTTCTAATGTAATTTCACTTGCATTTGATCGTTTCGTGCATCGTTTGCTGCGTTTTGGTGGCTACTTCGGCTTGTAATTATTGAAACTAGTGGGTAGGATTATTGGAGTGTGAAAATCGTGACTCACATTCAGCCCACCTCTTTTGTAAAAGTGCATTTGATTTATTCGACAGACCGCCGAATGGCGCGAATGCACGGTATCTGTGATTTTATCACGGATTGTTGTGAGATTCTGTTTAATTAGGCTAAATTCTTCCAGTAAAACTGTTTCTAATCAAATCTGTCTACCTTCATTTTGTTTGTAAGGTCATATGAGATTTTCTATTTGCTTTGGATGATGTTCCAAGGTCTTTATTAGAGGAAAATATATGTTAGCTAAGTGCTCTAATATGCATAGAAGATATACTTATGCAAGTCTACTTCAATTATTATTTGTTTACATTGAATGCATACACCAGTGTTGATAATAAATTCTCATCTCACACTTTGAGTATAAACATACCTTACCTCTAGTGATTACAACAAATGCTAATTTTGTACTATACTAGTTTTACAGTTACTGACTGGTGCATAGTGGAAATATAGTCACATTAAATTGTCTCAAAATTCATTTTTTTCTGTTGAAAGTGTCCACAATACATGTCTAAATTTGAATATTCTTAAAATAAAGACTATGAAATAATGCATGTTTTTGCACAATATATTTAATTCTAATATATCATTGAAGTAAATTATTCACATATCTATAAAACTAGATAAGTATGTATAATGTAAATGTACTACCCACATTTAAAATTAATATGTAGACATGGTCATATTGTGGGTGAATGAAAAAGTTATAGGTCAATTTAATATGTAAGTTAAGATATGCAAGCTACAATGATAAATTGGGAAGAATTTAATTTTAAACACCTCATCTACCATCTTATTGCATTTTTTCCCTGCTAGAGTGGTTGCCTGGGAGACTTCTTTTTTATTGATAATTGCTTGTCTGTGCAAAGAAATCTAGAACTTTCCTGTTCATATAGAGTTGCCTATCTATATCTTTCAAAAGTTATGCTGATTATTGTAGTAATTGAGTTTATTTATATGGTCTAAATTATTGATGTGAAACACATAACAAAGAATTTAAACATTGAACTTAGCATTATAATAAAACAATGCAGAAATAATGACATACCATTGCTTTGAATATAAAGTTATTAAACCCCATACAAATTGAAACCACAATCTTTGACACCAATAAATGTGTAAACAGGTGTAACATTTCTATTGTATGAATCAACTTGACAACAAACTATGGCATAATATAAAGTATACATAAACTTTATGAAGTGCTCATAGTTCAGCTAGCTATATAATAAATAAGTGAAGGAATAAATAACAGTTTGATTAGGATGACTTTAATTTGCTGTACCTAGCGTTCTCGGAGCCCAACCAGGGATGCGAAAGAGGAACACCCCAGGTTTTTAGAGTGGTATGCTTAGGGTTCAGTTAGGATAATGCGACTCCCACATAACCACCATAAATCCTCCCTGGGTTTGGGTGGTACCTGTAATAAGTTTTCTTGGGATAAAAAAAGGATGACAATTATTTGTTTGTCAAACATGACATCTGTTGCAGGTCAAACCTGGATGAGGCTGGCTAAAGATCGAAGCCTGGCATACTATGTGAGAGGCCTATACCCAGCAGTGGGACAAAACCGGCTGTGGATGTTGATGATGAATTTGTTTGTTAATGTTTGTCATTTGTACTTTAGGTGGTTTGACACAAGATCCCAGAGTTAGCCACTCTTATACAAACTTAATCATCATCATTTTAAAGTAAACTTGTTTATTTTAGCATGCTTGATCATAGATTACAATGTTGCTTCACATCAGGACAGTTGTAGGGAGGCCTAGATAAACAATCGACACCAGAGTTGGCCACTCTCATGCAATAAGAAGAACAATAAGGAGAGTTTTAGTCAAGGGTGAACATTTAAATAGGAAAAAATAACTTTGCTCTTGTCGACCCTATGGTTATATACCTCCTCTCCCCTAGGTACCACAGGTCTTATGCCTCTCTTGTTGTCATTTCAAACTTGCTATCTTACAAAAACTTCATGTAATAAAGGAAGTATTATAATAATATTTTGATAAACACTCATTTTGCAGATTTCTGCTTAGAAATTCAAATGCTACAAGATCTTATACAACAATACAAAAAGAATATGTGTCATTCTTTTTTTGTCGGAATCCTAGACAGATTGGGACCAAAGCCTGCTGATTCATTGTTATCTACGCCAATGATGTACATATTTATAGATTATTTATTATAGCACTTAGTGTAATCTATTATAGAATCTTTAGTAAGTTTACCATGATTTAAAAAAAAAAGTTAAATATATATATACATTATTGTTTTAAAACAAGTATTGATATCATTATCATGCTATATGTGCATTATTATTTGATTGATATCATTATCATCCACAGCTGGTTTTATCCCACTGCTGGGTATAGGCCTCCCTGTTTGAATGCCAGCCAATAATGATAAATTCATTCAAATTGGCCTTTTTGTCTACATATGTAGTTGTCTTGGGGGAATAGAAGAAAATTTGACTTCCACTTAAGATAATGTAGTTATAGTTAGATAAAATTAAGGTATTTTATTTTAATTAAGATTTTTATTTTTGTTTTGAGTAAATAGGTTTTTTTTCAGGGAAATATGCTACATCTTAGACTACAGTGGTGCATAACATCATGCAGACTAATGCAGCCTAATCCATGTTAAAAAGGTCTAACAAAGAACAATCTGCCTCCACAGCCAAGAAGCCTGCCCCGGAAGAAGTAACCAAGCAGTCGTTCCGTCTCAAGATATGGCGTCACCTGGAGTCCAACGGGCTGGCCATGTTCCCCAGGCCTGTGTACAACAGGATCCCCAACTTCAAGGGGGCTCCGGAGGCAGCGGCCAAGTTGGCCGAGCTGGATGTGTTCAAGAATGCCACCACTGTGAAGGTGAATCCGGATAAGCCACAGGAGCCTGTCAGGTATGTCATTATTATCTTTATATTGATATATAACTAAGTATTACATCTATTATTTTTATATTTTCGTAATCAAAACTTAAAACCTTCATACTACAGGTTTATAAGAATAATCTTATTACGATCATATCGTAAGATCCAGTATCCTGTGTCGCCAGTACAATGAAATTGATAAAAATAATAACGCTATTGATGTATTTGATCGTAATATTTCAAAATTTAAGGTAGACGTTCGAAAAATTATTCACAGCACAAATAGACATGTAATATTTTTTTTTGGTATCTCTTCTTTTCTTTAACATTAGTTATGTAATCTATAAAGTTGTAACAGATTTGTGCCAGTACATTGAAGATAGTTGAAAAAAAAATAAGTTGAGATTCTTCATTAATGCAATAGAACACAAAAATCATGTTTAAAAAAAATCTGTTTATCTGTAGGTATGTTTGTTTGTAGACTCGAAAACGGCTGACCCTATTTGTCTACGGTTTTCACTAACATGTTGGTGCATTTTTACCTTACCATTTAGTGTTAATTCATTTCAATCGGTTCTTAAATAAAAAAGTTATGTTCATTTTAAAACTTTTTATCTCAAAATAATGCGAGCGTAGCCGCGGCCGTCAACTAGTCTATTATATGTGTGGGATGGGGTGGGATTACGTATAATATGACTCATAGCTTGTATATTGTCATATTCAGGTTGTGTAGTCACTGTGGCCAATAAAATTAATAGGTACATACGTAGTTACAAGTAACTTGAATAACCTAAGACTAAAATGAAAGTGGGCAACTTAGATCTCGAGAGTTTTCAATAGTCGTATAATTGATCGAAGAATCTACCCGTAAAGGCGTCTGACATGATGCTACAGCTACTGTGCAAATAAATGTGTTTGATTTCATTATTATAGTAAATGAAAGTAGTATATATATATATACATATATTTTCTATCACAAGTGTTGCACTAGAGCCGGTCCTCTGAATCATATGTATAAGTTTATGAGAGCTTAAGTCTTTCTTTCTTAGCCGGACGTTTTTTATCTAGGGCCGTGAGACGATTTTCCTTACCATACATTCACGAATAGATATCTTCTCTGCTCCCTTTACTCAAAGCACTCTCTCTCTTGAGTCATATTCCTCATGACTGAGGGTCGTGACTCCTTTGCAGAATTAATCCGTTGGGGGAGTTTTCTTGGGCAGCTACATCATGGTGGGCGCCCAGGTCCTTCCACGGAAGACACATGTCCTCGGATATTGTGGTCAACCATGTCGGTTTCCTCACGATGTTTTTCTTCACCGTGAAGCGAGTGCAAATCCACACATAACTTGAAAATACAAATCATTGGTGTAGGGCCGGATTCGAACCAGGGTGCGTCTGAATGAAAATCAGACACTGGAACCGCTAAGCCACACTCGCTCGACTGTACTCAAAGCACAGTTCGAGCGATTTCCCCGGTCCCATGCCTCTGCCAATAAACAAACTGACAAACACACTATATTGTCTAGCGTTGCCTAGATATAGTTTGGCCGCACTAGATGGTATTTTAGTCTCGCTACGCACTCGGTCGATGAACTGAATATCGCACTTTTACTTTTCCACCGGGGAATTTACAGTGCAAACTTATTTAGGAAGCTATTTGAGGGAGACACTTTCGTAGTTCCTGTAGAGATTTTATAAAGATTGTGAGTAAAGTTTTAGTTCCTCGTTACTTCCGTTTCGTAGATAAATTTGTTCGTCGATTAATAAATTATCTGTGAAATTGTTTGGGGAGACAGTTTCACATTTCCTGTTTAGATTTGAAAAAGATTGCGTGTATAATTTTAGTTCCTAGTTTTTTCCGTTTCGTAGATAAGTTTGTTCGTCTTTACTATCCGCTATTATAACCACAGATAATGTTTAGTGTATGACTGAAAAGTGTCTATTATTTGAAACCGTAGGTGGATGGATCAAGGACGTTCAAGATTTATTTTAGCTAAGTATTTAGGTTGCTTTTAATGTTCAATAGTAAAATAACCTTTAATACCGAATATGAAGTGGCTATTTATATATTTATGTGCTATAGCGATGGCTATATTAGGAAAATTAACGTTTAATATCGTTAATAAAAACTTGAATTTAAACAAAGGTTTCATCACACAGAAACGGCTGAACGGGTCTTCATGATCTTTGGCATGTAGGTATTATGAAATCGTTAAAGTGACATAGGTTTTTTATTTCGAAATAATGCGAGCGAGACCGCGGACGTCCACTAGGTTTCTTCTGGGCAAGCGTGCTCCATCTTCGACTTCACCGTCGCTTCCCATCAGGCGAGGTGCAGTCAAACGTACCTAAGCCCATATAATGTAAAGAAAAAAACTACTAAACAAACTGCTTTCGAATATCACTGTGACTTGTATACATAGTATATATCTATACATAGTTAGTATTAAGTATACATAGTACATATATCTACATAGTACATAATTAGCACTCGTCTATTCTTCAATGTCAAGAATCAAGATCAAAAAGAAATTGCATTTACATTCGTCGCGACATATTCCAGATGTAGGTACCTAGTCACTGTTTTAGAATGCGCATATATATGTAGGTAGGTACTTAATATACTTCATACCTACGTTTCCGCGTCATTTTGCATAAATAGTAGTGTCTAACGGATAATAATGTGTTACAATTTTTATTCAAGTGGAATTGGTGCGCGTTTCACTACAGACCGCCTGATGTTAAGCGTTACATGGCAGTTTCGTTATGTTATTTAATATATATAAAGTAAAAAGAACAGCTATTATTTATAATTCTAAAGCCTGTCCATCCAAAGGTTGCCTGGAAGAAATCGCCTAAGACGATAAGGCCGCCCAATGTATATTAAATTAGTTTCTTTAAGTTTTTATCCATCATCTGTTGTTATGATGTTAAGCATTACAAGGTCTTTAATAGATTAAATGACTGCTTATTTTTCTCAGTAAATAAATTACATATTTGGTATATTGCTTTTTTTTCTTTTGTTTAGAACGGGGTCCAATCTTTGTGACCATTTCTTATATAGATAGGTCTATGAAATTAACACAAATCTATATATGTATGTATGTTGATCACAGATTACAGATAAGCAAAAATAATTTTATGAACGGAAATCAGTAAATCGTGCTAAATCTTCTATAGCGGAATTTAACATCAGACGGGTTGTAAGGCGAACGTAAGCCTATCTATCGTTAAACAATGTTTATTTAGAAACACTATTATTTCTATCGTGAAAGTTTTATAATAATTTACTACTAAACTAACATTGGCTATAAAACTTTTCTGAGACGAGATTTAGTGACAGCGATCACGAGCATAGTCACGATTCGTTTATTTTCTGATTGAAATGGCTGTTGAATTTTCAGACAAATTTCATGATGCAAAAATATTGTACTTGTAGTTTGAATTTTCAGCTGACTGAAAACTATACTATAGGACTACACGTAGCGTAAGTTAATTCTTCAATAATTTACTTAGTAAAATTAATTAATTTGAAGTAAAATTATATATTATTTAATTACATATTATATAACCACAGGGGCGTCGTCGCCCATAAATTTTTTAATCATTGATGATCGAAAAAAGGCCATTGATTTTGTCTAATTTGACTGAGTTATGAATTACACAGCACAAGTAATACAATATAAAATGAAACGCGTATATGTCCTCCTAATTTGGCTTCTCTCTTTATTTTATTTATTCGTAAAAGTTTACACAGCTGAAAATATACTTAAACTATGTAACTAAAAAAACTACTATGAATAAAACTAATAATTGTACATTTTCTTCTAGATGTAAACCTACCTACCTACTCTTGCAAACTCCTATATGAATGGCTGATGTACCCGATGATCATGATGATGATACTAACTTACTTACTTTTTACTAAGTTAGAACTTGAAACTCCAATAACTGTCTTATTGAAAAGAACTGTACTTCCCATCCAAGTGCACTAGACGGCAAGTTATTAAAACACTACGAGGAATGCATTGCCCAAGAAATCGGCCGTAGTTTACGTAACACGCCGGCGTAATCAATGTAGCATGCTATTTTGTGCGATTTATATTTTTACAACTACAATACAATTTACAAATTATTGTTTATTTATTATTTTATTTATTCGTAAAAGTTTACACAACTGAAAATATACTTAAACTAACTTAAAAAAACTACTTTGAATTAACTAATAAATGTACATTTTCTTCTATATGTAAACCTAACATGCATATAAAAACTAACAATCTAATACCCTATATATATACATTACATGTTTACAAAAATACTCAACGCGCTTGTTACCCGCTTTAATCTGCGATTAAAGGTACTTAAGTACTTACCTGTTGTTTTGATTTTAATCTAGGATCTCATCTATCTACCAAATTGTATCCCAATCGGTTCAGTTTTTTTTTAAAGGATTAAACTTTATATGAACGCTTGCGTTGTTTCGGGATAAAAATGTCACATCATCAGTCAGTTCAGTCATCGATCGAAAGCATGATATAAATTGTAACTTATCACTTACAACATTTTCTTACGACTGTTTTTTTTAAACAAGATAGGCTCACGCTTGACTACAACTCGCCTGATGTTAAGCAACGTTATAATCTACGTTTATGTATGTATGTAAAGTACAGTTCTAATCAATTCAAACACACAACTAGTTCTGTATAGAAGTACCTACGTACTAAAATAATCAAATAAACATCGTATCAATTCTTGTTTGCTCAACCGCGACTGTAGGTGTCGGCTTGTTCTTTGACCTGATTTTTCATAAAAATAGACAACTATTTCTGTATCTCCGATATTTTTGATTCTTTATTTTATACACTCGATTATTGTGTTGGTATACCAGCTTTATATCGCACTAACTCTATGATTTTGTCTGGTCGATTGAGCGTAATAATAAGTAGCGCCCGTAGCTCAGCTGGCGAAGGCAATCGCTTACGTTTACCAATGATAAGTAATTGTCGACGCGGTCAGTCCTTGGATGGGTGACCTAAAAGTGTCATTCCATTCTGGGCGCTTCTGTGGGTATGATGACAAATTGTAGGTCCCGGGTGTTTGTCACAGTACGGCAGTAGTTAAGCCATATCAGAGGCCCTAAGGGCGGCTTGATTAACTCTCGACACCAGAGTTGACAATATCATTCGATAAGATGAAGAAGAAGCTACTAGGTGATTTAAAGCGACACCCGCGCAAGCAATAATTTGTTTCAAGGTGAAGCATACCTGTATTGAAATGCAACTGGTCCTCAAACGAGGTTGCCGCAACACACCATTTAATGAATGTATAGAACGACATATCAATACATTCGAGATAGAGAGAATGGTAGAGATCTCTGAAAGTACCCTACCACCATGCTATCGACCGATGGTTCAATGTAATTTGATAATAACAAAGTACTAATAATTATTAGGCCATTGTTGTAATCAAATTACATACTTTACAATTTTAAATAACAAAATAAAAATAAAATTTTAAAGAACAGTACTTAAGAAGAGTATGCAGCCCAATTATTTCAAGTAAAACCAATACGATGACATTTCGTGAATTGTAGACGTAATATTAATAGATGACTATTTATACACATAAAACCGTACTTAATGGACATTTGTTAGTCATCACAGAGGTGTGTATGACATCATATTGCGTTTTGACTCTGTTGGCCGTCTTTCTAGGTCTTATTCAGGGTTATTGCTAATTAGATTTTTGTATAAACTTTGTATTTTTTACGTAATGGGTATGGAAGCGAGTGTGGCTTAGCAGTTCCAGTGTATACTTTCATCCAGACGCACCCTGGTTCGAATCCGGCCCTGCACCAATGACTTGTATTTTCAAGTTATGTGTGGATTTGCACTCGCTTAGCGGTGAAGGAAAACATCGTGAGGAAACATGTTTGAGGACTACCAATATCCGAGGACATATGTTTTCCGCGGAAGGACCTGGGACCCAACCACGATATATCTGCCCAAGAGAACTCCCCTGATGAATTTATTCTGCGTCGGAGTCACGACCCTCAGTCATGGAAATACGACACACACATAGAGAGAGAGAGAACGAGAGAGAGAGAGAGAGAGAAAGAGAGAGAGAGAGAAAAAGAGAGAGAGAGAGAAAAAGAGAAAGAGAAAGAGAGAGAGAGAGAGTATATGTAGGATAGCGTTTGACTACAGTCCGTCTGATGTTGAGTGATTGCTGCAGTGATGGGTGTAACAGGTTTACTAAGACGTCGCCCAAATAATTAAGATGTTCAAATTACTGTTGCAGGCAAAAGCAACATACACTTTTATATATCAAACGAACCGATTTTTTTTCAGAATTTACACACTTTATTGGTATTAGCTAGTACTTGTTGTGTACCTAAGTGTCAAGTGCCACTGTATTACGACTGAGACTGCGATGTAAATGTGATTTGACCTTGTTTCTGTCATTGATAACGTTTCCTCTAGGACCGTATAAATAAGTGGAAGTATAATACATTTGTGATGCATTTTAATTCGGGATAAAAAGTAACTTTATTTACACGGAATAGGCCAACGTTTGACTGCATTCTGCCTGATGTTAAGCACCGCTGTAGTCTAAGATGTTGCACGTTTGCCTAAGAGAAACCTACTCTATATTTACTCTGGATTTCTAGGTTATAATTTTCTGGATAAAGGGCTCCAGGTAAAGAATTCCATAATCTCGCTGTCCTCAAATATGGTCATCCAGAGACTAATCGGTATAAAGTTTTTTTTTTTTTTTACGTGTGATTGGTTTACGTTTCACTACAGCCTGCCTGATGTTAAGCATTGCTGCAGCCTAGGGTGTAACACGTTTACCTAGAAGATACCTATTAACTCTAGATTTGAAAACCCCTGAATTGTAGTTCGCAGGAAACACAGCTTCTGGTAAGGTGTTCCAAAGCTTTGCCGTCCGTACAATAAACGTGAACGTGTCCATTTCAGCGTGAAGTAAATATACACACTATATGTATGTATTATAATATTATTGTGATAGGCATTGACTGTAGACTTACCTCACGGTATGAGTTTTGACCATAGAGTTGTATGTTTTCATTCGTCTCCTTCTTATCCAATGAGAGTGGCCAACTCTGGTACCGATAGTTCATCAAGCCGCCCTAAGGGCCTCTGATGTGGCTTATACAACAATTGTTCATTGATAAAATGACACGAAAAACTTGTAAATCCCTTCTGTTTGTGCTATGGCGAGCGCCTTTAAAGTAAGCCATCCTGAAGACGCTTGCCATAACTCTGGCAACTGAAAAACTGGTCGCTTCATTCAATAACTCCTCTACAATTTCATGTAAAACGTATTCAATTGTAACGGAAGCATTAAATAAATAGAATAACAAAATAAATAGAATAACAAAATAAAACAAACAAAAAACAAGCAAGAATACATAATTAAAAGCAGTACCAAATCAATTATCAATTGAACCGACGTTCACCAAATTATGTCAGTAGAGTGTGTTTTGTATGCGAAATACGTAAAGATATCGCTAAGACCTAACATGTTGATAACCTTTCGATTGCACTGTAAATGTTGGATGCAAGTTTGTGATTAAACTTGTGTTATCAACCTGGCTTGTTGGTACTGTGTTTGTGATTTACATTTTCGTTATGTAACTACATAATATAGTAATAAAACTATGTTATAGGCTTTATTTTGGGATGTTGTCTTAGGCCAGAATTACATTATAGCTTTTTTTTTGCGCCCCGCGGTTTTACTCAAATTATACCGGGATTCCATACCAAATTTCATATAAATCAGTTCAGCTGTTAAAGCGGGAAAAAGTAAAACAAAACATACACACAATCTCTTCGTCTGTATATTATTAGTGGGATGGGAAGTCAAAGATTTCATCTGTCTTATCTGATTTTAATGATATTCGTGTTTGATTGCTGTAGTTCTTTATAAAAAAATGACGTGACCTATAAATAAACTCTTAGTCAAACAAATCGGCTTAGTTGTTATCGTACATTAATATCTCATTATCAATTTGACCGATAGCTGTCTTGATTAGGATATAATCACTATCGGCGCTTCTTTGTTGGGATGTCCCTAATTTGGTTAATCTACGAAATTTTGTTAGTTCTATCATTTCTTAGTCGACTGATCCAGTTAATCCTAATACATGTGTTATGTGGTTCAAGAGAATTTACACTATTAATTTATTCTGTATTGAGTCTCCCAATCAGGAGTACGAATCGGCGAGTAGGGAACTTGTAAACTTTGTACAATTTTCTGAAAAAGTAAGTATGTTCGTTTGAGAGTGGCCTACTCAAGTGTGTCATCCGCCCTAAGGATCCCTAACAGCCGGGATCTTAAATATAACGTGTCACTCGAATCCGAGCGTCTGAAATGGAATGCCACTTTTTGGGTACCTACCCAAGGTCCGACCGCGTCGACAATATAAATATGCAATTGCTTTCGCTAGCTGAGCTACGGGCGCTTCTAAAGAAACTTAATCTTTTTTGTTCTTCTTCTTATCGAATGAGAGTGGCCAACTCTGGTGTCGAGAGTTTATCAAGCCGCCCTAAGGGCCTCTGACATGGCTTAACGACTGCCGTACTAGACAAACAGCCGGGACCTACAATTTAACGTGTCATCCGACCCACGGAAGCGCCCAAAATGGAATGCCAATTTTCGGTCACCCATCCAAAGACTGATCTCGTCGACCGTTGCTTAATATATATAATATATATATATATATAAATAAATAAATAGCGGAGGCAATCGCTTGCGATTACCAATGGGTAATCGCAAGCGATTGCCTCCGCTATTTATTTATTTATAATTTTTAGTTTATATTTGTATTCTCTTCCTTCCAGAGTGCTATGCCTAGAGCAGAAGAAGACGCTCTACGTGCCGGTGGCGCGGCTGCAGAGCGGGTACCTGAGCCGGCTGCAGCTGGAGGGAGACGGGGGGGAGGCGGGGGGCGCGGCCGCCGTCAGGAAGGCGGTCTCCAGGAACGGGATGGACACGTGCGGGGTACCCATCGGTGAGTGAAGTAGTAATAGCAATAGGAGGAATGGGAAAACAAATGACGAGCTGTAGCTGTTTAATAATGATTATGTGGTTTCGTGTCGTGGTCTGTAGACCACGACACGAAACCACATAATCATTATTAAAAAAAAAACTGACTTTTAGTCTACTGTCACTTTACTTAATAAATCTAAGCCTATCAAAGAAAACTGCATCAAAATCGGGCTAGTTATTTAGAAGATATAATGTATTGTATACAACAGCGCCCCGTGGTGAGTTGTCATCGTAACACATAACTAAAAAGATGCACCAATCAAACCTTAATACATCATTGAAGACCGCATCAAAATCCGAGTAGTTGTTTTGGAAATATAGGTAAAATTGGTTTGCGTAAACTTTATCAATTTGTTGGTTTTTTCTCAAAAAGTACTAGACCGAATAAAAAAAAAATGTTTATTGGACCATTTTGTCGAATATAAAAAGAATTTTTGAAATCGGTTCGTAAATAACGTACTAATTGTGTAACATACCCACAAAAAAAAAACTTTCAGAAGACTTGATAACCTCCTTTTTTGTAAGTTAAGTTAAAAACTTGTAAAGCACCTAATGGAAAACTCGGCAATAGAGCACCAAAATACAAATGACGAGCGACAGACCACCCCTGTGATTATTTATTACAATGAGTATCACAATAACGAATGAGGAACGTCGCGATAGCAAAAAGAGAGTACTTGTGAAAAACTTAAGAAGAGCGTCTATCTCTACTTATAATCGGATGAGTGCAGAAACAAACGACGGCAAACAGCGGCGTCAAATATATCAACATCTTGAGCGGAATAAGCGTTTATCAAGAGCTTAATTTAAAAAGTAAAACATCTTGAGGAAATCGACATGTTTGAGGACCGCAATATCCTAGGACATGTATCTTCCGTGAAAGGACCTGGGCGCCCACCACGTTGTATCTGCACTAGAGAACTCCCCTAACGAATTAATTCTGCGGGGGAGTCACGACTCTCAGTCATGAAGAATACGACTCAAGAGACAGAGAATCTAAAAAGTCAATAAGTTATTCATCGATAATTTAATATTGAAAATTAAAAATTCCTTATCTTTTTGGTTTCAGACATAGAAGAAACCGTTTCTCTGGACGTCGTCGTGATGGGATCTGTGGCCGTCTCCAAGGAGGGATACCGTATTGGCAAAGGAAGAGGTATGTTGTCTCGTCAAGCATTATTGTTTTTAATCTTACCTTTAGTAACGTATGCAATAAATCTGACGGCAATTTAAAATTAAATTTAAGGATTTCAGCAATAGTTGTGAAACTCAATTCAATCTATCAATGCTCAATTAATTGTGCAGATACCCTGACACATTGTTCCCTTCGAACTATAATCCAGCGATCTTTAAAGCGAGACTGAACCGGTTCTTATGGGGTAGGCACGTTCTAATATGGAGCGTGCGCCAAAGCTTATGCTTACCTTCAAGCAAACTGAGGTCAAGTGCAAACCTATTCAAGTTAAAAAATATCTGTTTTTAAATGACTGCTGTTGATTTAGGTTTGTTATTGTGCACGCTGTGATTAAGCGATATGTTGTAGTATTTTTTACTACAGACTGAGTATAGTGATTCATAAATATGTGTGACATTAGCTACAATTTACATCATAGTAGTATCAAAATCGAGATAAAACTAGTTTTTAGTGTTTTTTGCCTATAGTATGTCTACAGTATCATTAACAAATGAACCGCGCTCCAAGGGCAAACCTATCTAAACATTAAATAGCTGAATGGACTGCTTGCAATTGGAAATTTAGGTGTTTTAGTTCACTTGTTTAGATCAGCTTGAATACTTTGATAAATTCAAATTGAATAAATCTGCAAAGTATGTATTATAATAATTTATTTAACGTAGTCATTGAGCTAGGATTATACAGAGACACAATCTCAAACTAAAAACGCACGAAAGTGTCCGAACGCTAACATCGTCAGCGAGCGCAAACAAAAGACTGCTTGTCTCTTTCGCTCTTACATATTTTAAGAACGTGCAAAAGAGATAGGTAATCCAAAAGTCTGCTCAACGAGTAGCGTGGCCAGAGTTTTGGCTCAAACATTTTTTTCGAGCGTTTCTGACTGTATAATCCTCGCTCGATGAACGTATTCATTAACTGTGACTATTATATGTAGCGCAATTTAATGAAATATCAAATGTGTAGAAATAAAGGCTTTTTTATTTTTATTATATGGAGCGGCGAAAATCATACCATCCTTTTCCCCAGTAATAAGCTGTATTGTGTGAATATTTTTTATTGTTTTTTGTATAAGTCACGTTTTATTAACCGGGTTTTTACAACGATAGACATTTGAACACTTTGGCCATTCACAGTGGTCTTCCAATTCAGAGTTAATAGATTTTTTCTAGGTAAATGCACTACATCTTAGAATACAACAATGCTTAACATCAGGCAGGCTGTAGTCTACATTGAGTACAAAATACAAAAATTAATAAATTATTTATTTCCATTTTACAAATATAACCTTAATTCTATTAACTTATTTCAAGTAGGTAAGTAAATGACTATTAACTGCAGTGTGTGAAAGGTCCCTAAGTGATTACGCGAGCCCTACACGAGGTTCGAGACCTGTGTCGGAGGCGCTCTCACTAATCAAACTGTCCATTGTAGTGTGTTACGGTGCGGATTCTTTGATAATAGTATGAACAAAATAATTACATTTCAGTAAGTAAATTTGCAAAGATATTAAAAATAGGTTCTGGTTTGTAGAAGTGTAAAATAACTAAGTGTATTGTATGTTTGCAGGCTACGGTGACCTGGAGTTTGGTCTGATGATGCATATGAAAGCCATCAAGCCCAGCACCATCGTGGTCACCACTGTGCATGACTGTCAGGTAATGTCTTATACTTCACTAGTGGGTGCTCGCGGCTTCGCTCGCATTAAGAAGTAAAACATGCATCCCCTATTTCACCCCTTTAAAAGTGGCATTTCTAAAAATCCTTTCTTAGCGGATGCCTACGTCATAACATCTACCTTCATTCCAAATTTCAGCCCAATCCGTCCAGTGGTTTGGGCTGTGCGTTGATAGATCACTATATCAGTCAGTCAGTCACCTTTGAGTTTTATATATATATATAGATTCAATAGTAAGTACCTTAATGGTAAACGTGTTTACCGTTGCTGCGACCTAGGGTATAAGGATATTCTAGGCTACAGCAATGTTAACATCAAGCCGGCTGATGTCAAACGTGTACCTATATCACGTAAAGATATCGTCAAAATATTGTACATGACTGCCACACAAGTTAATCTTTCTGGTAACGGCAGTGCCTCCGCCAACTCGATCAAAAAGGCATTGAGTATTCGCGCAACAAGAAAATGTTGTGCATTTCAATCAGTCAGAAAGAAACAAAAAAACTACGAAGATATGACGCGGAATTATTGCTATTTTCTTTTAGAATGAAGGTTGCTAATCTTTTAAAGATAGTAAAATGCATATTTATAAATGTTCTCTACTGTTCCAGGTGTTCGACACGCTGCCGGCGGAGCTGTTTGGCGCACACGATGTGCCCATTGACATTATTGTCACACCGACACAAGTAACATATTGGATTATAGTCATACACGTGATAGAACAGAGTAGTTGCTAACTCTCCGGAAAAGTGTCCCAAGTTGTATTTCCTAATGGCTGAGGGTCGTGACTCCCCCGCAGAATTAATTCGTTTGGGGAGTTCTCTTGTGTACACGGTGGTGGTCGCATCGATCCTTCCATGGAAGACACAATGACCTCTGATTGTGGTCCTCAAACATGTCAATACTGTTTTTTCCGTTTTTTCATGGCGATTGCTTCCCACTACACCCGCCTATACAAATTTTAATCTAGTGCAAACTTGTATTAATTAAAAAAATATTTTAATTCATTAGACATTGCATTAACCCTCTCTCCCCAGGTGATAGAGACGCAGCGCATGTGCCAGCGGCCCGCGGGGCTGCTGTGGCCGCTGCTGTCCAACCGGCGCATACAGCTCATGCCCGTGCTGGGCCAGCTAAGGGAGATCGAGATGCTGTGAGTACTCCTCCTTAATGAGGGTTGTAATCATTGGGACTCGAAAGTAAAAAGTCTCATGGGAATGACTTTTTGACACAAATTCTTGATTACTGAGGTTTTTTTTTATCTAAAACAGGTTTATAGTTGCCTGATGGCAAGCAATAGCTATAAGGTTGTTAAATTGGGTATTAAAGTTTTTTTTAATTATTTGTATGATTAATTGATTGGCTCACGCTTGACTAGATGCCTCCTAATGTTAAGCAACGTTGTAATCTTATGGTATGAGATTGGATTTCTTTTTAGTATAGAGTTTATAAGCCGCCTTATGGGACTCTGATATACATAGCTTAACACCAGAATCGAAACATTATCATTGTGATAGTTCTTAAACTCTCCCAAGAAAAGCCATAGTGTTCCAGACAATGCTGTTCAATAATATGTTAAGAGTGCAATACTTGATATCCACAAACAAGGTAAACCGCCTACGAGGTTGGCTCTTACAGACCCATTAGCCTACTACCTACAATGTCGAAAGTTTTTGAAAAAGTTCTGCTACACCGGCTGAATCTTTTATATTGGAGCAAAACAATGTGATACCAAACCACCAATTTGGCTTCCGTCAACGACATTCCACTGTAGAACAGGTACACAGAGTGTGTGAACACATTAGAGGCGCCTTCGAGCAGAAGGAGTACTGTTCTTCGGCATTTTTGGACATCCAACAAGCATTTGATAAAGTATGGTACAAAGGACTGTTATGCAAAATAAAACTACTCCTACCGCATAACTACTTCTTGATCTTGCAATCCTACCTGTCAGACAGACTATTCCAAGTCCGCGAAAACAATAATGCTACATCTCAATATTTCGACATAAAAGCAGGGGTGCCACAGGGATCAGTCTTAGGACCTGTATTCTATACCATCTATACATCTTATCTTCCACCAGTAAAAAACACAACCGTGGCCACATTCGCCGACGACACAGCAATCCTAGCGAACAACCCATGTCCAATAAAAGCATCAGAAACTCTCCAGGAAGGTCTAGATGAAATCACCGCCTGGCTAAGTAAATGGAGGATAAAGGCAAGTGCAACTAAATCCGTCCAAGTCACCTTCACGCTTCGAAATGGCAACTGTCCCCCAGTGAAACTAGCAGGCGTCACTCTTCCACAAAAAGACTAAGTGTCGTCTTAACATGGAGAGACCACATTTATACCAAGAGAGAGAAGCTCAAAATAAAATACCATACATACTCCTGGTTACTGACCAGAAATAGTAAACTGTCAACGGATAACAAATTGCTTATCTACAAAAGTGTCCTAAAAACCAGCATGGACTTATGGAAAGAATACAAAACACCATACTAAGGACCATAAGCGGAGTATGCTAGTTTACTACGAACTGTGAAATTCATGAGCACCTTCAAATGAAGACTGTACAGGAAGAGATTTAGCTATATAAATAAATACATATGCATATACGAATCGCCTAGCAAGGCATCCTAACCAACTCGCCCAGAACCTAAGGACTCGAAGATACGAACCAAGGCTAAAGAGGAAGGTCGTGGTAGCCAGCGACTGACATTGGGCTCCACCAGACTATTTTATAAAAGTCACATTGTTTTAATTACTTGTCATTTCGCCGTTATTTCATTGAATTTCTGTCTATTTCAGCGCGGGTCGTGCGTGCGACGTAAAGGAGGTTGACACGGACGTGGAGGAGCGCAGCACGGCGCGCCCGCGCCGCCTGCGCCGCCGCACGCGCTCGCACAAGAGTCACAGCGAGGGGGAGGTCTGTTACTTGCTCTATTTCTTTATTTTTAACCGACTTCAAAAAAAGGAGGTTATCAAGTCTTCTGAAAGTTTTTTTTAACTGCCCATAGCGATCACAGTTTCCCAACGCACGCTATGGGCAAATCCTACCAAAAATAAGTCATAGCATCAATATGACCTATATTTTCTTGTAACCACACTCCTTTAACGAACTGTCAGTGACCTCAAAAAAGAGCCAGTGCGAGGGAGTGATAAGTTGCAACAGATAAAATGTTACACAAACTATTAAATCAATGAGGTCTACCGTTACCTTACGATCTCCTAGGAATCTTAGCGACAAATTGCTGAGGTTTACTTATTATGAGAACATTTTGACCTCACGCTACATTAGCGCTACTAGCGATGGTCTTACACTCGTTAGACCCGATCGACTGAGCTGCAAGATGTGGTATACTAATATTTTGTTCAGTCGCAGGCTCCTAAATATATCTGAAACATTTAGCGGTCCAAAATTGTTATTGTTTTTTTTCATCCCTTGTATTACAACCTAATAACCTCAAAATATATTTCCCAGGGAGGCAACACCACGGAAGGCGAGGAAGGTAAGACTGGCAAGCCCCGGCGTCAGACACGTCGCCGCAACAGTCAGAAGTCTGCTAAAGAAAATAAGGAGGGGAAGGAGGGAGATGTCAAACCCAAGCGGAACAAGCGGCCCAAACCTGAGATTGACTTCTCTGTCAAGGTAAACTTACTGAGAACTGGACATTAAAATGTAAACACAGAAAAATGCAGCGTCTGATCTTCCATTACTATATCATCGAAATCGACTGAAAACAGAGACAAATAAATTTATGAACAAAACCTTCCAACCACCAATCTTATTACCAAACATGTTATTACTCGGTCCAGCCGTTTGTCACAAACATACTTACACGTACAAGCATTCCATAAACTCACTTGTAAAATTAGACACGAAGGAGGAATAAAATAGCCCATAAAAACACTTGCATTTATATAATGCTACGATAATTATCACCTACAATTAAGTAAAACTTGCATCCCCTATTAAAAGTGGCATTTCCAAAAATCCTTTATTAGCGGATGCCTACGTCATAACATCTACCTGCATGCCAAATTTCAGCCCAATCCGTCCAGAGGTTTGGGCTGTGCGTTGAACGCATTTAGAACGCATTCGTATTTAGATTTATTATTCGTCCTTTTCCAGATCTCCAACATCAGCCCGAACACCCGCGTGCGTGACTTGAAGCAAGCTCTCACGGAGCGCGGCGTTAAGCCACAGGTTATGGTGTGGAAGGTATGTACTAACGGCACGGTAATAGTATCATACAGTATTGTAACTCGGCCGTGTCCTTGAAATAAGTGCCTACAGCCGCGCGTGGCCGCGCGGTACGTAAGCAACGTAAGCATGAGATAGGGCTGTCGCTGTCGCCCATCTACAGCGTTTTAATTGCATCTGGCTACTATGAGTTTCGAGATTGTAAATTTATTACTTTTTATTTATTTATTAGCACAGATACTTAGTAACAATATAAAATATTAATATTACCTACATAAAATACTTTGTGAATTGAATAGAAAGTGTTCAATAAAAATGCAAGTTGTATTTTTGATTGATAGATTTAATTAAAAAACCATGATTATGTAGGTGACTAAAACAAATCAACAAATCGCATTTATTTTGTCAAGCTGTGTACACTTATCTATATCTAATAAATAAATAAATCTTATAAATTTGCGACCGAAAAATATTTGCGCCTTGACTGTGATGTACGAAATGCTTTATTATTATATTTTAGTGTATAAAAAATCCGCATTCGAATATAAAGCTTGATCAAAAATTGTTTTGGGAAACATAGACAAGGAGGAGAAAAAGGAATATCTTTTACTTGGTTATAGATACCTGAAGCTACTTTACAATTTATATGTTTAGTTTTAAATGAAGTTCGGAATATTTCCTCCATTTTTTCTATATATTCCACGAAATCGTCGCTGGGTACAATTAAAAAAGTTTGCAAAGTATTCTTACTATAGTCCCGGTACCTTAAATACCGACTTTCTGAGCTGAAATTGTGGTTTCTTTGATCGGGCTTCACAAACGACTTGAAAGCGTGACAGTCATCATGTTTCTCCAAACAACGCTTAAGAAGATATCCACAAATATAAAAAAGCGCATTTCTTTCTGGCACATCTAGCTGATTGTAATCGGAACTAGTAACTTGGATGCTGGATAATTCTTCATAATTTGCATTTGATATTCTGTTGGTTGATACCGGTAATGCATCGCTGTCAACTTTTTTGCTCGTCTTTTGAACTAGAAGTGTTCCGAAATCGTCTTCACAATTTCCTCCTTTTGGAGGTTTTATGATGTTGCAGAAAAATAAGTTTTTGAATGCCGATGCAAACTGTTTACAAGTTGGATTCAGAGCCGTGCCATTTTTCGTTCGTATTTGTCCGAATAAATTTTCTAGCGCGTCTTGATTGCATCGTTTTGTCATAAGAAAATTATATCCTTCCACCCGCAAGTCATCAAACAAAAGCATTATGGATTTTATAGTAATTTGGAAACCATCAATGAATTTAACACTTGATGTGACGTCTCTGCCATTCTTTGGATTTTTTAATTTTAACTCTTTGAAAAAGCTTATCATTTCCTTGAAAAATGCCTTTTGTGACTCATTGCCTTCATACGCTCTTTTATATTCATAACTATTTCTCAAATTAGATGTATTCAAAGAATCGAATAAATTATTCATCATCATCAAAAAGTTTGCCGTGTCTCTGCCAGATTCTTCAATTTCACTGTTATCTATATACGTACAAATGCCAGTTGAAACGGACTTGCTAAGAAGTTGTGTCGCATAGGAAACCTTCATTTTTTCGAAGTTCGTAGGTTTGATATGGCCGTTATTAAGTTTAGGTGCAAGCCTTAAACTCTTTTTTATATCCTGATCATAAAACTTTACAATATGATCGTATTTTGCAACAGAATTTCCGAAGTGAAAATCATACTGCATCAGGTTATTTCGAACGTTTTTAATGAGATGCGGTGCATCGAAAATATAATAAATTTTTCTATTATTTATAAAAAAATATGGTCTTTCAATTGAAACTGATCTTTGTTCGGCAGCTTTCAATAAATCGGATCCTTGATCGGACACAAAAATACGTACGTTAAGACCAATCTCGAATAACTTTTCTAGTACTTTATCAATCCATTTATTTATTTCATCGTAGTTTCGACATTCTGAAATTAATGCGTATGATATAGGCTGTTTCCAGTTCACAAATATACCACGAACCATTATTACTAACGCATTTTTAGCGGGTTCAGGAGACTGCAATCCTTCAATTTCGTGGAATCCGGTAATTTTGTCTTCTTTAATATTATAGAATAAATTTGCTTTTAATGACATAGCATCTATCATAACTGAACATGTTTTTTCTACTTCTGTCATTTGTGCAACTTTCAATTTAAGAACAGACATAGCTCTTTCATTGATTTCAGTTGTTATTGGAAAAGAATGATTGTACAATGTTGAAGGACAGGGTAAACATAACGCACTTTGCAAAAACCGGTACGCTTGTGGGCTGATGTAGTATAAATTTAAGCAGTAAATGATATAGTCATCATCGTATCGATTTCCTTTTCCATGTTCTTTTAGTTTACTTTGGGATTTTACTAGGAGAGCTAGTTTGTCGGTCAAAAATTTATCGCAGAGTCGATGGAAAGTATTTGCTTCAGCTTTTTCTGTTTTATTTTCGGTTTCGTATAATTTTATTTTCTTTCTGCATTGGAGAAGATCATCTTTCAATTTTCTTTTCATAGGAGTGTTGCTAGAGAGACTCGTTGAGGTTTGAGCAAAGATTTCATTCGTTACTTTGTCGGTCTGTATACAATTAACATTCATCAACAGAGCAGTTTGAGTTTGCTTGTGTGATTTTAGAGAGACTTCTGAAACGGTACTGGCTATGCTTGGCAGCATCAAAAATGGTAGGGCATTCTTTTTTAAACTTTTTCTTGTTGCCGATTGTAGTATATCCTCCACATTAAAATGTTTTTCACAAACACGGTAGGAAGCAAAGTTAGGTTTGTTTTCCAAATCGTCTCGACAGATCAATTGCAACCATTGAAGACGTCTGAAAAAGACAACACTTTTATAAAACAGCTGAAAACAATTTTAATTTATATTTTTTCCTTGAATATTTACAAACCTTTTTCTTAGATTTTAACTAAATTAACCCTGTTTCTCTCGAATTCGACTCTAAATTGCTTATTTAAGTACCTTGATATAGTTACTGATACAATTCGAATTTTTTATACTTGGCGACGCGGCCAGCGAGCGAGTGATGTGCCGTTTGACACACGACTGTCAAGCGTACTTTACTGTGCCCTCCGCTCGCTGCGTGTTCGAAACAGGGAGATAGGTTTCTGTTGTATTATGTATTCCTATTCTGTGGTAACAGGTATGTAATGTACCAATAATACCTAACCTGGGCATGACGGAGGCAGGTGGCACAAAAGTATTACGTATTCCAAAATAACATCTAAGCACGCAAATTAGAAACAGGTAGGTAAGCGCTTAGCCACGGTAATATTTTGATTTTGAATATTACGTGGCTTAACTGCCGTAAGCGCTTATACCTACTTCATTCGCTTAGATAGTGTCGCCCTTTGATCGCACCGCCTATGTCAAAGGATGCCGCCGCATAAACAAATTACACCGCGACACTACGAGTTATAACTACTTAGTTCACTCGTGTCAATCACTTTCCTTTACTCTATTCTCTTTATTTATTAAGAAAAAAGGAAATACCTATCCATTTAGACACAAGAGATAAATTACGTAGTAGGCACCTACTTACCTAATAGTAAGTAAAATTATTTTACAGACTTACCTTTCGGAGTTTCCAGGTAATTTAAAAAAAGTTATATTTGGGTGCGTTATCGAGGAATTCATGCAACCAAAAACAGCACAATATATTCTACTTGTCATGTTAAATCTACTTGTACATATTTTGAGTAAAAATTCGCGCGGTCCGTGCCGTCCGTTCGTCACTGCGGCGCAACCGCGACTGTAGTCCGCACGCATACCCCGCGCATACCACGATCCGAGCGCGTAGGTATAGCTCGCGCGTCGTTCGTTTATATGAAGTTGGAATACTGTATGATACTATTACCGTGCTAACGGTACCCAGATCTAATAAAGAATCCAGAGTAAGTAGGTGTCTCCCAGGCAAACGTGCAACATCTTAGACTACAGTGGTGCTTAACATCAGGCAGGCTGTAGTCAAACGTTATTCGCGTAAAAAAACCCTGTTCTAAGAATTGTGACACTCGGGTCTGAGGATTGTGACCTCCACCTCCCAGTACTCTCTCCGTGATGACATGTTTCTACTTCCTACTGTCTATCCATGCTAATCCGGTATTAAAATAAAACCTATGTCCATTCCAGTACAAGTTGAGCCACAGAGTCGCTTCAGTTGACTTGGTGGTTAATTGCCCGACTTTCAATCATTCTGTTTAAGATTAAAAGAAACTGAATATATATTAACTCAATTTGATGTTCTATTTATATTTGCAGGGATTCCGTGGCTTCTGCTATCTTCACTTCTTCAAGCCCAGCCCGCAGAAGGTTAGTTCTTTATCACGTGTACGTACTTATATTGATAACTTTTAGTTATGGCGCTATCCGTCGTGCTTAGTTCAAATAACTTGGAAATAAGTGTGAAATTTCGCGCCTGGAGAAAGTCAGTTGACTGTGGCCTATCACTTCAACCATCCTGGGCCACGGTATGTCTGAAAGATGCGGGTGATTAATTTCGCTGATTTCATAAGAAGTTAAGGTTGTATCTAGTTTAATAACTTCCATACTCATATATTTATTAATAACACGTTGCAGGGAGAAGGCGATACCGCAGCCGTGATCAACATGGACAGTGTACTGAGCGCTCTGGACGCCATGTCACTGGGAGGTAGCGGGGGCACCGCCTCCGACGGAGAGGACAAGCCGCGCCTGCTGTGCGTGGAGCCCGCCCCGCCGCGCGCGCAGCCTGCAGCGCACACACAGCCCGAGGTATGTGTACCTAGTGTGTACGTACATATACACGTACACAGCCTCCGACGGAGAGGACAAGCCGCGCCTGCTGTGCGTGGAGCCCGCCACGACGCGCGCGCAGCCTGCAGCGCACACACAGCCCGAGGTATGTGTACCTAGTGTGTACGTACATATACACGTACACAGCCGCCCACGGAGAGGACAAGTCGCGCCTGCTGTGCGTGGAGCCCGCCCCGCCGCGCGCGCAGCCTGCAGCGCACACACAGCCCGAGGTATGTGTACCTAGTGTGTACGTAACGTGCACCTAGTGTGTACGTAACGTGTACCTAGAGTGTACGTAACGTGTACCCAGTGTGTACGTAACGTATACCCAGTGTGTACGTAACGTGCGCGAGATATACGAAAATTATACAAGGTTCTTATGTGAGTTATAGGCGTTTAATTTTGAGTTCTGAACTATCTAAGCCAGGTGGTTAAACCCGCGTAAGTTTGGGATAAAAAGTAACCTATGTATTAATCTAAGGAGCAATATGTTAATTATTCGATAGCAAATTTCATCCAAATCCAGATTGCATCAAGTTTAAAAGCTCCCCCTTTATAAAAATAGTATGAAGTGAGAGTAAAATATGAAAGGGAGAACTACTCAACTATTTCAGTAAATGACTATTCTCCTTACTTTTTACTAAGTACATATTTCCCTTGCAGGCGGTGCACTGACTCGGCAAGTCTGCGACCGATGCTGATACAAAACTACTATACTAAAACGAATATAATTATATCTAAACACGCATAAGAGTAGCTTTGGTTGCACATCGATACAGTGGCATTCCGACACTTGTTCGTATAGTTATAAGGTAGGTTTTTCTTTGCGCCGGCCTCTTATAATAGATGCTTGTTGATTTGTTGAAGATTTTGTTGTTATGGGAATATAGTCTTTATAGGTTTCTTCTTAGACTACAGTCGTGCTTAACATCAGGCAGGCTGTAGTCAAAAGCTAGCCTATTCCGTGTTAAAAAAAATGTTTTGTGATTTTAAGTTCGTTCTGAAAATGAAATTGTAAAATTTGAAAAAAAAATGCAGATTCTCTTAAATGCTAAAAAAATTAATAAGGCAAATTTGGAAATTTGTAATGGTTTTCTCAGTTCTTGATAATTTTTTCATCACGCAAATAATGGTCAAGTGCAAACCCACTCATTGCAAAAAAAACAACTATATTACTAGATAGGTAGTCTATAAATGAAAGTGGCAAAGCCCTGAATGCAGATTTCATCTCTTTCTAGCTTTCAATGTACTCTTTCGTGTCGATAACTTCCTTAACTAAACAATTAATGATCAAATTCTATTCGGAAGTGTTATCATGTCGTTATAAAAAAATAATGACAGTCAAATCATTATAATATGACCACGATGGATAAATGTTTGCTTTTAGAGCAAAATCAGTCATTTCTGAATAATAATTTGATATTTTAAACAAATATCCTTTGAAAAAAGTGCAATATTTTTATGTACTTATATTTAATTATATGTTGATTTTATTAATTCTAAAGTCTATTATTCCCATTTCAAAGAAATCTTCTGAAGTGAATAAGCTACAAGTGTATGTGATGTTTATGTAGTATTTTCATATCTTATAAGATATTAATTTGTATTGGTTTAGTACTGGTTTCAAGCTGGCTTGAAACTCTTTTTCGGCCTAAGGCAAGTAAAGTAAATATTTTTTAAATGAAATTTAAGATTTGGAACTTTTGAATGAAATTTGTTAATGTTTTTGTATTAATAAACATCTCATGCACAGTTTTAACAACCGATTAGCGAAGAGGTTCGATTTAAGTTTTGTATATTTCGACCGGAAAGTCCGCTCCGAGGTTTTTAGTTGTTGTTGTTGTTTTTTTTTTATAAAAAGGCCGGCGTATTTTAGCTATTTTGACGTCTATCCAGTAGATCTATGTTGATCCAGTTACTGCCATTAAAGAAGAACGGAAACTTTTATAAAGACAATTTAAAATTTGGGACGTTAAATTATGTTCCTTATTTGAAGTTATATGATTTACAATTTGTCAATGAGTTACTCTCCTTTCTACTGGATCGATGTCAACGCAGCATTATCTTTGAGAGTGAGCTATATATTTATGAAGAAAAAGAAACTTAACGAATGTTTTTAATATTTTAGTTTTTCTCTAGTCTAAACATAGTATGTAATTATTAATGTCTTTGTAAATTAAGATAATGTTGATGGCGTTTCGGAGAAATAGTTTGAAATTTTTGATTGGGTTTTTGAAGCTAAACAATCAGAACACCAGTTGTCTCTTTCTAATCTCTGATCGCTTTCCCTTTTGGTCACCTGTAATGGAGTAATCTTTGATTCCTCGTCTCTTAATGCGAATTTCCTTATGCATTCTTCCATGAGTAAACGTATGTAACGAAAGAAGCTATATTTTAGTATACTAACATAGATACGAACACTGAAAAAAATACTATATTTTACTATTGTAATGTTAAGGTGCTTGTAAAAACGGTGTCCCAAAGATTGAACACAGACTTGTTATGAAGATAACGCAAATATGATTAAATGCCATAAAACTGAACTAGCCGTCTTAATTTTTCAGAACAATCCTAAAATTTCATAAAAAGCCGGCGTATTATTCGCTGTCAAGTATTTAGAAGAAAAAATCTTCATATAACTGCAGTATAAACGGTTCTCTTTAAATTCCTAAAGGTATAGGGTTTAAGGAATAATTCATTATGTTCATCTTTTTGCAAAAATACCTACAATCAACATGTTAACTATTAATGCATTAAAGCAAAAAATACTTATATTTTTGTACACTAAACTGTCGAGCTTTATACCACAAAATCACTTAAATAAATAATTGAGAGTAAATTTAATATCCAAAACGACGGCACTAAAAGCGTAGTCTATTTTCTCTGTGGTTGGTAATTGAAAGGATTAGATTAGTGAAGAAGGATATTAATTTATTTTTATAAATTACTCAACTCTGGGACTCCGTTTTTCCTAACTTGTTATGGGTATGTTTGTGCCAACTTTGATTACTCTGACAAGTGTTTGTAAATATTATTTTGCAGCGCCTCTAATGTATGGATCTGTCCAAATTATAAGTCTTTAAACATCACAGCGGTTTTAGTAAATTTTTGCCTATTTTAGTCATTTTAGTTTACAAAGTATTTTGTATACCAAAGTATTGTCAAAAAACAATTCTGAAAAGAGACAGTAAGGAAAACTTTAAAGACAATGCATTTGTAAAATCTATTACTGAAATAGCCAAAGAATTCAAAATAAGGCAAAAGGCCTTAAAAGTATACTTTTGCTATTCTTTTTTCAGCACTGAATTTCCATTGAACATATCCAAAAAGTTGGTGTGAACATAGTTCTCTCGCTGTCAAAGTTACTTTTTCAGTATTAGGTTTATTGTAATTTAAGACTCGAAAAGTAATATATATATAGACATACATAAGATATATTTTTTAAATATTAATATATTCTATTTAGGTGTCGCGGTCTGGATGATCGTAAGCATTGGTCTCTTAGTGGTTATAATGTATTTAGTAACAGGGTGTATATTTCTTAGCTTAACTATCGAAATACTTGTGTGATATCGATGTTTGTGTCATATATTGTGTTGTGTTCAACTTTTTAACCCACTTCAAAAAGGAAGAGGCTCTCAATTCGACCAAATTATTTATTTATATCTATTTCCAACGCACACATATAATAATAATATGTAACTTTTTAAGTATGATATTGATGTATGAGGCATATATTGCATTATGTTCAACTTTTTAACCGACTTCAAAAAGGAGGAGGTTTTTAATTCGAATCATTTTTAACCGACTTCATAAAAAGAGGTTATCAAGTCATCTGAAATTTTTTTTAAATACGTTTCTAACGCACAAATATAATAAAATATGTAAGTGTCTGGTCTTATTATATTTTTAGAATTTTAAAATTTCACAGCATTATCGATATCATACAAGTAGTTTGCTTCAATTTACACTCTAAAATACATGAATTTTATTTTATCAAAATTTTATTTAAAGGCAGCATAATAACAGCTTTATTATATACATACATATGTGTAAGCATTTTGTTTTTTTTTACGAAACACTCTCAAACGATGGACTTTTATATGTGGTTCTAAATTTAGTTTTATATTTAGTTGTGATTTTCGGCTTAATTATTAAATAGGGAAAGTTTGATTTGGCAGTTGTGTTTTTAGTGAGTTTGTGTCGTTAGAAATTTAATTTTTTTTATTTTTTTGACTGGATGAACTTAAGCAGTATATTATATTTGTTAGAACCACATAAGTCAATGTTGCAATATAGTTTCGCTTGTTTTGTTTAGTTATTATATATATATATATATATATAAAGATGCACTATTATTTTGTTGAAGCATGCTCGTTTTACTTTTGAAACATGTAACGTTGGGGCAAGCATTGCTATAGGTTTTTGTTTTGTATTATTTTTCCAAATAAAAATTTTAAACACTATACTTTGGTTTTGTTATTTTTTCGTAGATTGTATTTATTTTATTGTCGGTATGTAATATGGTTCTATTTCGGTTTTTAACTATCTATAATACTTTTATCTATTATCTTCTATAATATTTCTGTTTTATTTATTTTGTCTTAACTTTTGAGTCTGACAATGAATGCAATACCTAATATTTTATTATTTACCTACACTTTCACCATTTCAAACCGTTGATAGTATGTACTTATTAATTATTTTTAACCGACTTAAAAAAAAATTGGTTAGGTATACATTCTTCTGAGTTTTTTTGTATTTTTTTCCTATGGAAGATAGTATTGTATTCAATTTAGAGTTAGTATGTTAAAGAAGTATCCATTAGTTTAAAAGTTGTACTAAATGTTGTGATTGTATTTAATTTCCTCGAATACAGGTTGAGGGGCAGATTAAACTATATTTTTTTAGCGAAATGAAGTTTTTTTCAAAAGTTAAGGTTTGTTGACTCCCTGTGGTAGGTATTGTAATAAAAATGTACATAATATTTGGAATATATTATTATATAAAAGATCCATAGTCAGTAAAAAGCAGAGGTACATAGATATAAGGTCTATCAAACTGTGATAAAAAATGATTTACTATTTATGACTTCTTTAACTAGCCTAATTCTATACCTTAACAAGGCTTCATTTTAGTTTTATTTATTAAATTTTGCCGGCTGACCTGTTTGAGTGTTAAGAAGAAACAAACGTACACACAAACTATCTCTTTTATATGTGTGTGATTTATGTAATGGTTGGCCTTAGTAAGTTATTATCCTGTCAACGTTAACATAACCATAGCATGTACCTAACAAATCATTATATAATAGCGAAAATCTAATTGATGGTATGTTTGTGTCTATTATGTTGCAATGAAGCAACGCGCCATCGTTATATTTGGTATGACTATAGTATAGGGTTCTGAAAGTAACAATATCTGCGTTTTTATTCTAAAAGTACGCGAGCGAATCCGCAGCAATTTACTGGTTAAATAGTAGTCAATGTTATTTAAATATAATACCTACTTACATCCTAGTTAAGATTTTATCATCACAACTAGCTTCCTATGAGTTATCAGATCCCACACGATATATTGTATCGCGTATAAAATGATATAAATTATATTACTTTGTGTATTCGTTTGCAAAATGTTAGTGTTTGTGTTATGTATGCTCGCGATCAGTGGATGCTTTGGTTATGTGAGTAAAACTATTTTTTTATCGATAACCGCGTTAATTCACCGCTAGAGGCGCTGGTGTAGCGCAAGCTTAAAGAAATGTTTAGTTTTCCTAAAAATAAGTAATAGATATCTTCAAAGCAATATTTACTCGGATCCAGTGTTAGTATTTGTTGAGCATCAATCAGGCTAACAAAATTGTGGTCTAATACTAATCTCAAAAGTTTGGGAATTCTCACAACAAGTGCCTTTTTTAATTCCAAAAATATAAAATTCTTTGTGTCAACGAATAGGCTACCTACTACTATAATGTACTAGTTACTTATACGTACATATATAAGTACCTAAGTACATTAGTTTTAATGCTCTCTAATTTTATTTTACGTAGTGAGTACCTACTACTACTGCCCGCCTGATGCTAAGCATTGCTGCACCGTTAGTCGGGTATTTATTCTAGGTTCGGTACAAATTCGGAACGTTTCCGCTCGGAAACGAAACGCCAACGTCTATGATTCGTCGGTGAATGACTATTATTGGTTAAAATAAGTCAGTTTTGACGTATTTGATTCACGTTTCGTTTCCGAACGGAAATGTTCCGAATGTGTGAAACGCCCTGCTGATTTGTTTTTGCAGGAAACATATGTAGGTATATAATTTGATAATAAATAATATTGAATTTATTTCCGTTCCCAGCAATCTAGATATATGTTATGCTTCAACTCTGCCCTCTACCTAGTGGGCGACTCTAGCGCCGACTATATCGACGTGTCTAAAGTGAACTGCGAGCGATACAACGAGAGCCACGCGGTTATGTATGGGGAACTGGAGTTCTTGAAGGATATGGATGGACTTATTGTAAGATATTTAAGCGATATTTACTGACATTTAAAAGTTAATCTACACGCAAGTTTGTGGTACTTCCTGGCAGGAAGCACAACAAGTTTCTAGACTTATCTATATACCTATTGTATCGAAGTCCGAGATTCATTACAGCGATGTGATGTGTTAATGTTTCAATTTGATAAAATTTTAATATGATGCTCTAAAAACAAGTGTTAAATTTCTTATGTACCTACCTACTAACATGTTTATTTTTTTACATTATATTGATATGATTGTTTTTGTATCAATTTTGTTGTTTCAATTTACTTACTTAACCTTCCTATACTCGCGCCAATTTTTGTAACACCTATACTCGCGCACGGTGTCACAGACCGATAGTTTGTACCCCTACAACATATTTTTTTTAACAAGAAACACATAAAGTATTACTATTATTTTAAAGTTTAGGATGTAATGAAACAAAACAGTATAACTAAAAGTTATTTTATTAATTATTTTACCAACTTATAGTTTTATCACAAATCAGTCTTAAAATTTGAGATTATTTTCTTAAGTACTAAAAAATTAAAATAAAATCTGAACTTCTTTTTAAAAACAAATTAAACTTCTTATTAATAACAACAAACATATCAATAAACATATTTATCTATGTTTGACTTAATTTTGAGCCTCGCCATAGCAATATTAATACTTACACAAAAAGTTACACCTATACTCGCGTCGGTCTCGTGGACCGATTGGTGACGAGTGCTACAACACGTGTGTTTCGCCCGAACGCGCGGCGTGCACTAAAACGAAGTTAGCCACAAATCCGGCAGCTAGCAAGGAACTCAACTTCTTAGGATTTACCTGCATAAAAATAATTACGAAAATGTGTTTCGTCGGTCTCACAGACCAACGCGCGAGTATAGGAAGGTTAAACTAAATGGTATGTCAAAATCGGTTCAGTTAGTTGAGATATGGAGCGAACATAATACCTATAAGGGAACTGAAAAATATTGGTTATATAATATTTTTTTTAATTCTTACTTGTTTACATTAAAATTACCTATTATTTTTTCAGTTGGAAATCATCCTAAAGAAGGAAGCGTCAGGCAAGCACGAGGCAGTGTTCTCCCACGATATCTGTGACTTGTGTGCTGAGCTCGGGAACGCAGACGGGAGCTATCAGAAGTATATAAAGTATCTCTTGCTGCCGAAGCATTGTCCTTTTGATGCTGTGAGTCATGTTATTTAATTTTTTGTAACGGTTAATGGTGATTTGAATTTTTACATGGGTGAATCCGGGATAGCAAGCCTATGTCATAAGCACCACTATATCACAAGCATTTGCTTAGCATAAGGATAGATCCTTTCGGTTGTATTATGTATTCTTTGCTTTCGGCGCAAAATGAACAAAAAGCAAAAGGTCCACCACTCGAAAACCGTCCAATTTGCAAAGTGAACAGAACGCAAAATGTACAATTCACAAAATGAAAACAGCAGATGTGTAGAAGAAGCAAACATGCAAATTAACACTCACATACTTTCACCGTCATAATATTTAGAGGTAACCATTTCCTAAGTAGTGACTGAGGTTCACTTTGTAACGATTCTTAATAAGTACCTGGAAAAATATTGTCTATAGTATATAAATCAGTTGTGCTGGACCTTATTGACCTTAATATGGGTTTTATGATTTTTTTATGATTTCCAGGGCTCATATAAAATCGAAGACCTTATTGTGGACGTTGAAGAATTCGAAATCAAAGACACTCAATGCGGCTCCTACCTGGCTGAACTGTTTATGTACAAAAGCACCGGAGATAGTTGCAAGAATGACAGAGAATTACTATTCACCATCAAACTGGACTTTAGTATTGAAAGAGAAGGGTAGATGTTGATACGCTTTGTTTAGAAAGAGATAAAATAGGTATATTTGATTTTTAGTCTTACTTATAAAAACACATCAATGATTAGGTAAACAGTTGATTAGTGATTGTTTTTGGTTCCCAAAGATATTGTCACTGATTAACGAAGCTGATTAATCAATGATTTTTTTTATAAGTAAGGCATTAAGTCTTTTAACTAATAGTTACCATTAGCATCATATTTTTTCCTAGAATTATGTTTTTTTTAAAAACGTGGGGCTCCTGTAATACCTGATATCAACTTTATACATATATCCTATGTTCTATAAATAAATGTTTTAATTTTGATTTTGAAATTTCAGTAAACTTATCTACTAAAATATATTTGGAAATTTAAGAATTAGACTCCTTTAATAAAATGTTTTGATTTGCTTGCACCCTTTGACAAATAAATATTGCCAACAAATTTGTAAACCGTTTTCTTTGTTACTAATTATTTATGTATAGAACTTTATACAAATAAAACAATGAACAATAGATCCAACACTGTATTTCTACAAATTATCAGGTTCATTTACATTCTCATCCTTACTAGATTCATAAACTACATCTTTGCCTCCGGTTTTGACTGCTGACTCTTCATCAACAACAACTTCCTCAGCTCTGGCTTTGGAATCCTTCTTTTTCTTATCTTTTTTGCTTTTGTGCTTCTTTTTAGCGTCCTTCGCCTTTGTCTTGCTCTCTTTCTTCTTATCTGCTTTGGCTTCTTCTGATGATGATGATGATGATTCTTCCTCTTCTTTCTTATTTGCGGCTGCGTCTGCTTTTTCTGCAGCTGATCTGAAATTATGCACGTAGTCTTTAGTGTTAGTAAATATTTTTTTTTAAATGCATTATATCATGAACAATAATATAATTTTGCGGTTCTGATTGATTTGGCGATCACGCACATTTTAATATAGTTAATTTGACATTGAAAACTTTTTTTAATATATGCTTACTTTTCCCGTAGAACAACTTTGTCATCATCGCTGAAAATTAAAAAAGAAAGATAACTTAAAGCTAATAAAGTATTTTCTTATTACTAGAACAAGAACTATAGGTTTCTTTTAGGCAAGCGTGCTACATCTTAGACTACAGTGGTGCTTAACATCAGGCAGGCTATAGTCAAACGTAAGTCTATTTAGTGTAAAAAAAAACTAGAACTGCGCTTTGAGAACTGCCAGAACCATTTTTTTAACAGTTTATTGCAAATTATTGCGGTTTATTTGTATATAACTATTCTTGTCCATTAAAAAGTTACTTTTTTATAATAATATAAGTACTTACCTTTCTTCTGTAGACTCCGAGCTAAAAAATAGAATCAAATTAATAAACTTTTTCTGTTTAAAGTTGTATGTAAACATAATATTACATTATTATATAGTATTACGTACCTTTTGCCTTTTCCCTCAGCTCTGAAAATGTATTATTTAGGTTCAATAAAATATTATATCCATTTAAATTATATGTACCTACCTAGCACTAGCAGTATGTAAATATACGTAAATAAAAAAAAATGGATTTATTGAGCCGAGTGAAAATATTCTACCAATAAAAAGGTCTGCTTGTTATCTTGTTGTTAACATAATTTGATATTATTATGTTATAAATAAATTCTTCTTTTCGAATGAGCGTGGCCAACTGTGGTGTCGAGAGTTAATCAAGCCGCCCGAAGGGCCTCTGATATGGCTTAACGACTGCCGTACTAGACAAACAGCCGGGACAATTTAACGTGTCAGCCTACCCATGGTTAATAAATTTAAAAAATGCGATTCATATTACAATTTTCAAAGCTTTACCTGTCTCCATCATCTTCTCTGAAAAAAATAAATAAAATGTACTCGTAAATTATTCTTCCACACGGAAAGACGAAGTTATCAGTTCGAAAAAATGTTTGCAGCTATTAGTACATAATAAACAAGTAAGTACCTAAATAAGTCTTAAGCTTTTAACACTTTATAACTTACTCATAGTCTTTCCAGTCAACGGTGTATTCTTCATGCGTGATGCCGGTACGGAATACTCTTCTGCAGTTGTCTCTGTGAATAAAGGAAATAATATCTTCAGTACAGCGTTTCTGTGGGTATGCTAGTACATTTATTTGAAGATCCTAATTGTTCGCCATGTGCTATACAGTAGTTTTTAAGCAATATCAGATTCCCTTACACGGTTGGAAATCTAAATCGACTTAGGTACCTACTTTACAAACGTACTTTTTTTTCGTCGATCGTTGCACCGTATCTATTTATTTACTTCAGTGGGACCAGGATAATAGAAAGAATATTATTAAAATATGTATGTTTCTTGGTTAGACTGTCTGTTGTTTTTTCACGCCACCGTTACGAAACAAGGAATCATCATGATTTTCATTCTCGAGGGAGGCTATTTTATAGGGCCATGGCTGACATGGGCCATAAGTGAATCGGTTCTTACTGGGTAAGCACGTTCCATCCTAGGCCGTAATGATTGCTTACCATCAGGCGAATTACGGTAAAGTGCAAACCCATTCCTTGCAACAAAAAAAAAGTTTCTATCTTTTCACAACGCTAGCCAAGCCGCGGCTATCAAGTAGTTGTCTCAATTGTCTCTTGCTTATCATTCACAATACGAAAATCGAAAAATAACCTACTCGACATCCTTATGAATAGCGCACGATATGAACTGCCTGTTCTTGAAGACCGACGTATAGAGGAAGGGTCCGTGACAGCTGTGGCTCTTCGGATCTATCTTGCACGCGGAGATGACGCCAATCACACGCTCCTTGCCTTGGTACTTCACTATTAGAGGGCCGCCATGATCGTTCTGGAAGTTAAAAGTATCTTCAGAAAGACGTGTTTAGAGTTTTCGGGTCTGGTGTAAGAAACCTGAGGAAACTGAGGTAATTTGAGTGCTCTGACGTCAGACTTGGCCGCTTTCATAAGAACTAACTAACCCTGAGAAAACTCAGACTCTATGTTAAATCAGTATTTAAGAATGTGTATGTGTTTTGTTTGTGCCTCTTTTACGGTACCAATAGAGAAATAAACATTGTGAACTTTGACTTAGAGGTAATGTAAGGTATCGAAAGTATGCCTATGTGGGTAAAAGTAAAAGTGGTTGTGATGGTCTGCTTGTTCCTCTTTTACGCCGTAAAGAAACAACGTACAGAGTAGTTAGAGTAACATACTTTTTATCCCGATATAACATGACAAGAGCAAAGCTACGGGAAGCCACTTGTTTCACTTACAATTTTTCAAATATGTACTCATAGAAATATCACTTTACCGCACAATTAGACTTGATTGAAATGACTAAGCTGACCAAAGTTGTAGACCTTTAAACCATACCTCCCAGCATGGAAGACCGTCTTGCCCCGCTTCTCCAAAAAATTCGTCCCAGGGCGACCAAAGTTTTAGACCAGTCAAACCATACCTCACAGAACCATCCCAGCATGGAAGACCGTCTTGCCCCGCTTCTCCATACAATTCGTACGGGGGCAACCAAAGTTGTAGACCAGTCAAACCATACCTCACAGAACCTTCCCTGCATGGAAGACCGTCGTGCCCCGTTTCTCCATACAATTCGTCCAAGGGCAACCAAAGTTGTAGACCTTTAAACCATACCTCACAGAACCCTCCCTGCATGGAAGACCGCCTCGCCGTGTAGTCGTCCGGGTCGCGCAGGTGCCGGCCCAGATCCACGTTGTAGCTGGAGGTGGACGAGTCCTGGACGTCCTGCTCCAGCGCCCGACGGGACTCCACGTCTGTGCAGTTGGCGTATTTTTTCTGGAAAAGTATTAGAATTAGTTATTTCTTAAAGATGTTTTCTTCTAACTTTCTAATATCATCCAGCCACCGTTGCACCGTTGTTTTAGTTATTGCTTTGCTTTGAAACATCTGGGCAAGAACAGGGCAAGACAGGGAGTATTGGCGTAAGAAGGAGGAGGCCTATACCCTGCAGTGGGTCTCATTAGGCTAATGATGATGATGATTTCTTAAAGTCCAGCAAGGAAACAGCAGGATGTCCTATTTATTGACCCAAGACTCCTGCTTAGCAATTTGCTACCACTTTAATTGTACGTAGTACTGCTAAATCATAAAAATGCCTGCCTGAATCACTTCAATCTAGCGATCTGTAAACTTCCTTAGCGGTTACTTAACTGCTACAATTAACAGTTACTTCTGGTTTACACGTTTGAGAGCTAGTCTCATTCCGAAACAGGCGTTCTATATGCAGATGTATCAGTCGGCTTAGTCGTCAAATGGCTGCCAAGGATCAAACTAAACTCTAACGTCACAAAGACAAAAGCAAAGTCATTTCTAAAAGATGAAAATACAGAATTCTACTAGCTTGCTAGCTAGCTAACTTGGCTTAAAAAACTAGCCTCGTGAATCTTGAGCGGAAACGAGTACGAATACGTAACCTTGTGTAGGGACCTACTATATTACAAAACAGGGCTAAACTTACATCACAAATCTCGCTCAGTCGTTTCATGACATCCTTGGTACAGATCATGTACTGCGTGATGATACTCCTGAACCTCTGAGCCCACTTCTTGGCGCACTGCTCGTTGTCCATAATGCATACTTTGGCCTCTTGCAAGCAGGGTGCGTTCTCGGGGCGGTGGCCATTTTGACGTCTGTATACTCC
This sequence comes from Macaria liturata, assembly GCA_964023185.1. NCBI lineage: Eukaryota > Metazoa > Arthropoda > Insecta > Lepidoptera > Geometridae > Macaria > Macaria liturata. The sequence goes on from OZ026806.1 coordinate 16,061,063, forward strand.
CTAAAAATAATATTTAAATAAATATCATGAGGAATGTTGATAGTGGTTGGTGAACGATTTTATAGCGAAGAGCCTCGAACAACACCTCAAGAGGCTCTCGCTAGAAGATTGGGTTAAGCGCCAGATACATAAGGCAGTGATCCTTTTACTATCTTTGTAGCCTCTACCATCGGTAGCTTGTGCCCTGCCTCGCTGCCAGCGGAACCAGTAGTTTTAGATATTTTATGATACCTATTTGAATTTATTGTATTAATAGATAGATCTATTACTATCCCAGATAAATATTCTCGTGCAAAGAGCCATTAACCACAATAACCAATTACCTCTCGAAAATTGCTGCCGCTCCCCCATCCAGCAATGAACCCCTTAGTGGCTGGTTTCTCCAACTCCCTGCTGATGTTGTTATAACAGATCAAGTCCGCTGCAAACTCGCATCCTTGCTCCTTGACTCCGAGTTTGAATGGCTTGTCTACCTTTACGATGGCAATGTCGTTTGATGACCATTTGATGCTGTCTTGGAAGTCGAATTTGTAGTCTGTAAGAAATTGATGTGATTGAAATTGTATTGAAGAGTAAACTTTTGTTACGAGCTCAATTTTTTTGCACTTTGTGGCAAAGATATTTATTTTTAGAATCCCTTCGTTTATGCGATTGGCAGACTCATAAACTTTGTTGTTGTTGCGTTGGTCGCATAACTGTATACGTTCTTAAGTTACGTAAAGTTCATCACTAAATCATCATCATTATTATTGGCCTATGGTAATATGTGTATGTAGCGTCTGTACAGTTTTGGTAGCCTAGATGCTAAGTAAGCGATATAAAAATTGGTAAAATTAAAGAGAAACTTACTCTTAGGAATACACTTCCACACGACCCGTCTCCTGTGCTTACAGACACAATCATCGTTCTTATAGTCAAAGCTGTCCACAAACTTAGTAGTCCCGGACACGATGTAGAATCTATCTGCGTCTTCGACACAGGCTGCGGAAGTGAGCACGTATGAAGGGTCCACGATGACACCTCCGCAGAGCCAGCCGCGGTACTTGTGGGCCTTCGCTGATTCTTTCGTAAGGGAGAGGTATACCTGTTTCGTAGAAATATTTATAAGTTGGTTTTGTTTTAAATACTTTATTTCGTTTGTTGGTTCTTCAGGTTCAAACAGGATTGAGGTTGACCTGATTTTGATATTATTTGATATGTATATAAATTGAGTATTGGATTACCAAATATCCAGGTTTTTAATCCCAATTTGCCCCAAGTAATTAATTGATTGATTCAATTTGTTTGTTTTTCTGTAACGTCTTTCAAATATCTGATATGAATAAATGACTATGACTATGTAAATTAAACTTTATGGACTACTTTTTATTTCCGTGATCAAAGCACTGTCAGAAAAAGGATATATAAACTGAACCTTTTTCTAAGCTTTAGGAATTCTATCGGATCCGCTCTCTGGATATAGTAGAATTCATTATTCAATATGAGAAATTAATATACCATATAAGGGCGTTTTCCTGGCTGCACAGTCTTACTGTACAAAATTCTTCTTGTATCTATCACAGTTGTGTTTTCAAACTCCCAATTGTCGTCTGGTATTTCATTTTCTTCTTCGGTTTTATTCTTTTCATCTGTTCTATTTATTTTGGCTATGGTTTGGGAAGATATTGTAGTAGGTGGGGCTAGTTCTGCATGTTCTGTAGTTGGTTCGGATGCTGTATCTGAGAGACTGGTGCCTGAAAATATATTTATAGTTTGAGATGTGAGCCGTCGCAATCGCAACGTCACTTGTGATATCAGCTAATCACAAATCTCTTTCTGAATCGCGCAAATGATATGTGTCATGAATTATGAATTCATACGAGAGATGCTTGAAATGTTGGCAAAGTACCCGATCGGAGTGAATTCCTCATTTTTATTTGACGGATAATTATCTGTCATCCTATATGTAGGTAGGTGTTCTTTTTTTCTATGGTCATTCTAATAAAGCTAAAACCTTCCAGTCCAGTCTCTTCTAATTTGAAAGTAGGTATACTTTTTTTTGTTTCTCATACATGTAGATTAGGCTCTATATTGTGCTCTTTGGAACATTTTTTCTTCATAATTTAAAATGGTAGGGAACTCACGCCAAAAACGAGTTTAACAAATAATTTTCTTAAATTTTGATATCGTATTGTGTCCCACTTTACTTTTATTCTTGGAAAAGAATATAATGTCTTTACAAAATCATTTAAAGATCTAATCTTTTGAAAAAGTTTTATAAGTGTTCCTGAAAGTAATGAAAATAGGGAATTCTTACCAATTAAATAGAAAAACGCCACAGCCTGTAGTAGTTGCATCTTCAAAGAGAGATCCCAAAAGGATCACTCTCTCGAATAATTTGTTTCGTATCTCATAAACAAATTAGCGTAACAAACATTTCACAATCAATTTCATATCTTGATGCACTTGAGTTATTTTTCATATTATATCCGGTAGCGAAATTAAGTTTCTGTAATAATTATTTATCATGATAAGTTTGAGATATGGCAATAAAAAAATTAGACTTAGATTTTGTTTTAATAAAACACGTTTGTACTATAACTGTGTTTAGACTTTGCTATTCATGTTTTGACTCGTAACTTTTATTCAAGTTGAACAATAACTTACTGATATCTCTTTTATAATTCTAATATAAGTACTTACAATCTTCTCAGTTAGAAACTAAGATTACTAATTATTTCGTCCCTTTGTCAAATGACGACAATAAAGAAACCAACTGGCTCTTTTTAATCCATGGCTCTCTAAATCACGACTGGTTTTATCTACCGCTTTCATTTAGCAAAATCTACTTGTTTATTAAAAACTTCAATTGTTTTGTTATATCTACTCATTATTATCTTTCTTTATTATATTATCTTTCTTTATTGCTTAAGAATAAAACTCCATCATCACCGTCAACCACTTTATTATATCTATCAAAAAAGCAGCAACCTACGCCGCAGGTTTAGTTTCATTAGCGACCCCAGTTTCGTTCGTAGTGCGTAGTATGAATCCGCTTCCAGGAAACACTTTGTCTTTCTCCTTGTCTGCATCTTTGCTATCATCAGCTCGGTGGACCACTTGTGCTGCTACTGCAGGTAAAGGCGGGGCTGTGGTGGTAGGGACCGGAACATTTACTTCATTCTTGGCTGGGCTGTAATTACACAGATATAATTTGAGAGTTCCAATCGTGTAAGTGCACAAAATTGCATCCAAAATGGCATCCTATACGAAATTGCCATTAATTTTTGCCACTCCTCTCTAGCCCTAAGATGCTAAAACTTTGGTATGCCGGATTCTTATTTCTACTAGCACAAGAAAGGCAATAAAAAGATTTCACTAATGTAGATACAATCTTCGTCAATCATTAAGACTTTTTACTAGCTATTATATTAAACTAAAAGTTCCGGCTATTCGCCATAGGACGTCCGTCGCTAAGCCACGTCGGAGGCTTTTAGGACGGTTTGTAAAACAGACACTTGAGTTGACTACTCTCATGCGACCTTTCTTACTTACTAGCTTTATTGCGGAAATTAAATCTTACCCATCTGGATGGTTCTTCCAAGACAACGTCTTTTCAACGTGAGTCACTCCGGATCTGAACTGTCTTCTGCACTTAGGTCTGTAATAAAAATGGTTTTAATTATTGTAAATTTTATTTTGCCATGCATAGTGGTGGATCGCTGCGGCTTCGCTCTTGTCGTTTTGGAATAAAAGGTAGCTTCTATCAAGCTCAAAACTGTATCTACCATACTGACACCCGTACCGTTATAGTGACAAAGCAAAACTACATAACAGATCAACAGACATATTTTATAATAGTATGATGATAGCGTCTTTTAATTTGTAAGCCAAGACTAATCAACAAACCTGAGCTGGAACTAGCTCGGGTCTTATCACCACTAATCGTATAAAAGTTATATATTATCACGATAGATACAGAAACTGTGAAACTACAATTTAAGCTACTCTTCAAGCTAAGATTTTATCGGCTTGTTGTTTCGGAATACTGAGGGTTCCATCATCAGGAACCCGATTATTACAGCTAAATTTAATCAGGCCTTACGGGAACTATAATACAGTGAAGATTTTATCGGTTTTCGAAGAAAGAGACATACTCGACATCCTTATAAATAGCGCAAGATATGAACTGCCGGTTCTTATAGATGCTGGTGTAGAGGAAGGGTCCGTAGCACTTGTTAGTCCTTTCTTTCACGAGACAAGCTGAGATGATGCCAATGACAACGGAATTGACGCCAGTACCGTATACTAGAGGCCCGCCGTGGTCGTTCTGAGGAAAAATGGAGACACTGACTTAACAATATAAAAAACTAACTTGTTATAGGCTTAAAATAATCGACAACCAACTTTAATAAAGAAATACACCAGGTTTAAAAGTTATTGTACTTAATTGTGAGAACATTGAGACTTTTAAATAAAATCCTATAAGCCTATTTGATTCTGGATTAAATAGGCAACTTTAATCAAGTCTAGACCATACTGTTTAGCATTGTGTAGACTGCAAATATGTCCTTGAAACTTTAATAGGGTGCTCTTTACTCTGGATTAGAAAGAAAGAAAGCAGAAAGATAGAAAGAAGAAAGAGAGAAAACATTTACTGTGGCAGATTTAACAGAAAAACAAACAGGAGTAAGTACATAATAAACAAACAATCTGCCACAACACAGCCCCAACTCAGCATAATGCTGGTTGTGTGGAAGCAACCAGCGCTGGTCTTCCGTTGGGTATTCTACATTATATATAACCTCATGTAGCTCTGCGGGGAGTTATTAGAGTATTAATAAAAATAGGTGCACAAACCTCACAAAATCCCCCTTCATTAGTTGCTATATATCTCCTCCCTGGCACTGTAGTAGCTCCATCTATCACCGTACTAGGTCCATGAGTGGAAGTGGATAAATCAGCAAACAGGCTGTTATTGTGGTACGCTGAATGCATGACGAGGTTTGTTGGAACCTTTTCGTTTCTTTGCACGTGTGTGTTGTCAGCCCGACGATTCTCATCATCGTCTGAGTAGGCTATGTCTTGACAGTCGACGTATTTTTCCTGCAATTGATGATATATATGTTCCGGGACATTGCACACAGCGTGATTTAGTCCCAACCACATACTGCGAACGTTTGTGTCATGGGTACACATAGCGGATATATACAATACAATACAATACAATATATCTTTATTGCACACCAAAATAAATGAATTACAATAAAAGGACTAAAACTAAAAATAATGTACAAGTGGGCGGCCTTATCACCTTGAGTGATCTCTTCCAGGCTGATATATCTAATGATTGTATACTTTTCTTTTGACAACAAAACTTTGTCTTTATCTTTACTTTACTTACAAATAATTGCATATTGAAAATGCACAATTCTTTGACCATAAGACTTAAGGAAGACATACCACCTGATTGAACAGGCCAGTCCACAAAAAATCAGTTATATCATATTATACTATTACAGAAATCTTAGGCCCTGTACCAAACTATTCAACATACATAGCTAATGCAAGCCCAGTGAACACACAAATTGAGATATACTAGTATGTATTATATAAGTGCCTATAACTTATCACTTGACTTAATGATTAAAAACTGAAATGTAATTGTTTATTAGTCTGGAAGTACTAATTAATGTTAAAATACCTAAAACAAGCAATTGTGACCTTAAAGTTGACGAGTTCTTCAACAGTTAAAGGCGGAAGGAGCAAAGACTTGAGAAAAGTAAAGCCAATGAATATTAATATGATAACATACATTACAGATTTCCGACATTGTCTGCCCGATGTCCTTGGTACAGATCATGTAGTTCTCAATGATGTTGTGGTACCTCACGCCCCAGCGACGCTTGCATCGCGACTTAGAGATGATTTCTACGTTCGCTTCCAGAAGATTCTGCTGGTTTTCTTTTCGTCTGTTTACCCACTGGAAGCATGTAGTGAAAAGTTGTTTTATAAAAATTATAGAGCCCTAATGTTAGTCCGTCCCTTAGATTCTATTTTTTTGGATGAGCTTGGATATATCGAGATTTGATTGTTCTACGGCCGCTTATTAACACATTTTTTGTAAATTTTACATAGATAGCAGTGAGAATTCTTGACGTAAAAACAGCGCTTGAGGATTGGATCCAGCACATGCTGAAAAAAAACATAAACTCGCGACACCAGAGGTGGCCACTCTCATTAGATAAGAAGAAGAAGCACATGCTGAGGGACCGAATTGTGTCACAAAATTTGTGCGTTATTATTGTATTCTCATAATGTTATATTCGTATGTTTCGTGTCCCAATGGCAATAAAATTAATTTAAATACTTATTTTTTAACTTCTAACTTAGTAGTGCAACGGTAATATGCCTTTTAAACTTCATCATCATCATCCTCCACAGCCCTTGGGATCCCACTGCTGGGTATAGGCCTCCCTTTGCATGTGCCATCAGCGTCGATCTTGTGCAGACCTCATCCAGGTTGGACCCTCGACTATGACGATGTCGAAATTAGTATTTTAAACTTACATCACTATATCTAGAAGTGGTTCCCCATCCAGCAATAGTGGCGATGGTTCCAGGGTTCTCCATAGTTTGCGTCTGGTTGTTGTAACAGATGGGCCTCGGAATAAAGTCGCAGCCTCGGATGCGACGCGTGAAGTCGAAACCATCTTCCACCTTCACCACAGCTATGTCGTTGTTCATCCATCGAATGTTGTCATTCTCGTGGCCGTCGAATACGTAATCTAGAATGGAATACCTTGTTTTATACTATACTCAACTTTGTGGGGTCAGCTTAGCATTCATTCTTGTAAAATTGTAGTAAGTATATAAAGAAGTTTTTTTGAGTCAGATGCCTTATTCGGAACTCATCTTCAGAAAATTATAATCTAATAGTTACCTACATTACGTTAGTTAAACAGTAGATTTCTTTTTTTGGGAAATGAACGGATTTTCCTGCAGTATGTCGATGATATTTGCTACATTTAGTACTACCTAACATCAATTCAACAATATATTAACTAAACGGTTTTCACTCACGTGTAAATTGCGTTAGTTGTTGTCTGCGTGCTGCCGCGGTCCCAGAACATACGTTCTGAAGATGGATGTCATAACATCCGAAACGCGTAAACAACTTACGCGATTTACACGTGAGTGAAAACCGTTTAGTTAATATATTGATAAAATGTTTTAATGAAAGTTTTAATATTAAAATCAATTCAACAGTCCATGATAGATTCGGAAACATTTTCATTCCTCAAATTTCTGGAAGACTTACTTTTAGGAACGCATTTCCAGATTGCTTTCTTGGCTCCGTTCTTGATACATGGGTTGGTGTACCTATCGTCTTCATCTCCATATCTGAAAAATTTAAATAATATATTAATTTAGTAACACTGGATCAAGAAAAAAATTAGAACAGACTCATTTCTCATAATTTTCAAGCTAGGTTTTAGCCTTAGTCATTGTTTTTATTACATCATCATCATCACAAGTTTAAGGGCAAGGCCCTTGTATAGACAAGGCGCCATCCTTCCCGATCTTTTGCCAATTCCTTGACCTCCTTATACGACATGACACCCCATAAATTCGTCATGTTGTATAAGGTGGCCAACCATTTATAGTTTTTAATAAAAAAAAAAGAATTTACTTTTCTTTCTATTCGTGTGTGCCTAGATTGCCTGGGTTACAAGAAATAGCTCTGCTAATGTACCCATTTATTTATTACTAACATAGACTAAGTATACTCAAGACTTAGTCTATGGTACTAGTATTCTGTGCTACTACCTACTACCGACATTTTTGAAAGACACAGTACTTACTTGTAAGTACCAGAAACAACATAGAAATGTTCTGCGTCTTCGATACAAGCAGCGGAAGTCAGGATGAAGTCTTCATGAATGATGACTCCACCACACAACCACGTTCTGTAGCTCGGCTGCTTCTTGTTGGATCTTGGCATTTTCAAGTATACCTAGGGATATAAGCAAGGAAATTTATTTACTTATTTATTCATACTTGCACACATACAAATTTTAAAAAAAAAATACATGTGCCCTGAGGTTTTGGGGCGTAGCAAGAGACAAAGGCTAGGCTTTATTTACTGGAGGACTGCAGGGTGATTCACACAATTGAAAAGTTTTCACTAGAAACGGCAGTCAGAAAAGTCTTAACTAGAATAGTTTTTTTTTTTATTATAGTACACATCAATTATAGAATTTCGAAGAGAAAACTTTTCGTTCAAGAGAAAACTTTCTGAATTTGTAACACACATGTCGGTTGCTCGAAATGACAATGTGGGGTAAGGCGCGTTAACAGTTGAAATAGGAGTGGTTGTTCCAGATCTTGTATCTCTATCCATTTCTGTCCTATGGCTTGTCTTGCTGTCAACAGTAAAAAAAACTTGTCAATTTTACCATGTACGGGTGGTTATCCCTAACTTCGGCTCCATTGATGATTCGTCTAGTGTCATTTATTAGTTTTAAAACATCTTTCGGGAGTTCTGTTGCTACTTCTATGGCTTTCACATCTGGAACTGAAGTTATAACTTTTGAGCAACTTTTTATATACTATACTTTTTACTACCATGTCCATCATAGCATGCTGAAACTATCATGCAATTTTAAATATCACGTTATTATTGACTAGATATCATTTCATATATTATGTAGTTGCACCGTCTTCTTATATACTTACTTCAAACCATCGAGCAATTACTCGATTAAAAAAAAATATTATTTGCTTATACATTGATTATATTTTGGAGAACGAATAAAATTATGTATTGTAAAATTCATCTATGACTGAAGTCCATATAAAAATAATTTAGAGACAAGACAAACCTACAACAACAATTCAATATTTTTTTATAATAGGTATCTACTATAAAAAAAAAATAATTCATATGAATTTCTAAGGTGACACCATTTTTTTGTGAAGCTTAATAGACTTACGATGAATTACAACTGGTTTCTTTTGTACGATCTTGTCTACATATACTTACATTAGTATACCTACATGAAATTAATCGTATAATTATTTGTCTTACCAATAAATTGCAGTAGAGTCAAAAATATGCTAAAACCAGTCTTCATGTTCCAATATAACAAATAAGAAGACGGTTATTCTTGATTTTCATTAGGACTTTAATTTAGATTGTATTTTCAATTTCACGGTTGATAAGAATTATTCAATTTGTCCATGGGCACGTAAAGGTTATATAAATTATATCCGTGACTAATTATGATGAGTCAAGAGTGCTTGACTTGATTTGTTATTAAACTTTACGATACGGTAGACGATTTTCCAGTTGTTTTTATTTTTGTATGCTACGTATTTTTGTAGCGCCTATAAAGTATTATAGTCAATATTATATGGCCAAGGTCGTTATTAAGATAAATCTATACATTAAAAAAATATAGAATATATCATTCAGCGCCATCTAGTTGTATTGGCTAACGCTTGTGTTATAGGTACCCTATGTTTAGCTGGATTACAATGATACTTCTGTTAGCACCATATTCATCTCATATGAAATATTTGCCGGTGCGGTGCGGTGCGGTGATTTGTACTACCATACCTATTTATCTTATTCAGTCACATAGGATCTTAAATAATTGTATATCGGTAATAAAATCTTGAGGCTTTTCATCAGATCTCGGATGGAATGATAGTGTTTTGTTGTTTATAAATGAAACATGTAATCAACTCAAATTGTTTATTTCAGTTCTTATCTACATTGCTAGTTTCAGTAATGGTGGTTAGTTTAATATCCACCGATTCTCTTGTTGTACCATTATCATTTGAAATCTCTACAGTACTGACAGTTACAGTGGTTTCAGTATTTGGTATTGAACTATTTTGGAATACTCTAACTATAACTCCTTCATGCTGTTCTACTTTGTCTGATGTCTTTACTTTATCCATTTTAACTTCTCTAGCTTTTATATCAGGTTCTTCTGTTGTAGAATTTGAAGTTGAATCACTTGGCCTAATATTTTTTTCTTCATTCCTTCTCATAGCTTGTAATTCGTTCTTTGCCGGACTGTAAAATGAAATATATAAAATTATTGTTAGTATTCAAAATTAATTTTGACCTGTGTGTGACCTGTGATTTAAGACCACAATAAAGCGACCTTATCGTAATTTTTGGCCGGAAGAAACATGGGCCCAAACTGTGGGCAACGAAAACTATGTTTGAAATATTTATTAATTACATTTTAAAAGAAAGTACCAAATGAAATTCCTTTTATGTTTATGGTGTACTAGTATCAAGATTTTTCTGACGATTACTTTACGTATTTGATATTATGGTAGTATTTTAGTCTTACCCATCCGGATGTTCCGACCAACTCATTGTAGTCTCAGTGTGAGTTATTTCTGATCGGAATAATTTGTCACAGTCAGTTCTGCAAAACAGGAAATACGAAATTTACATTTTATTCAGTCATTTAATCAATTCACCACTTTCTTAGCGTAGGTCGTTAAGTCGTTGAACAAAAGTACCTAAGCAAGCATATTATGATACTAGTGGACGTCCGCGGCTTCGCTCGCATTATTTTGAGATAAAAAGTATATACAGCGCCATCTAGTTCATACGTCGACAAATACGAACCTTTAAAATGGCTGTAGGCGGCGGATATCGATGACCACTTGGTTTAAAATGAACATAACTTTTTTTATTTACGAACCGATTTAAATGAAATAAACATAAAATGCTAAGTTGTGGCTAAGTTAAAAATGACAAATCGGTTGAGCCGTTTTCCTGTCTAAAACGAACAAGCTGTCGGACAGACAAACAAACACACAGTTTTTTTTTTAAACATGATTTTTGTGTTCTATTGCATCAATGAAGACCCCTTTACTATTTTTTTTTCAATTATCGTCAATGTACAGACACCGACCGGTTACAGCTCTATTATATATATAGATCAGGTATTTATTTTGCAAAGTTGCTGGTGTTTTAGGCCATACATAGATTATACAGTAACTACAACAGGGAGATTAAAAATATGAAGGGTATCTAAATATATAAAACTCAAAGGTGACTGACTGATATAGTGATCTATCAACGCACAGCCCAAACCACTGGATGGATTGGGCTGAAATTTGGAATGAAGGTAGATGTTACGCTTAGGCATTCGCTAAGAAAGGATTTTTGGAAATGCCACTTTTGAAGGGGTGAAATAGGGGATGCAAGTTTTACTTCTTAATGCGAGCAAAGCCGCGAGCACCCACTAACTAGTTATTTATAAAATATTAAATTCGTCAAAGGACCTGGGCACCTACTATGATGTATCAGCCCAAGAGAACTCCCCCAACGAATCGATCCAGAGGGGGAGTCACGACTCTCAGTAATGAGGAATAGGACTAAGGAGGACGAACTCACGCAACTTCCTTATAAATGGCGCAGCTGATGAGGTTCCTGTTCTTGAAGACACTGGTGTAGAGGAAGGGTCCGTAGCACTGGTTGGTGCGTTCCTTGACGAGACACGCGGAGATGATGCCGATGACGATGTCTGCGAGTCCGTGGCTGTACACTAGAGGGCCTCCGTGGTCGTTCTGAGGAGAATAAAACAAATAGATGAAAGTATTTTCTTTTTACACTGGCCACTGTCAGCTAGGCATTTGACCACCAGCGACATTTCCATAAGCAACACTGAGACATGACACTGGCTCTCAAACGAGACTGACAAAACGAGAGAGGAAAGTGAAATTCGTATTTCACATTTTTCTTATTATATTGAACTTTAAGAGGTAGGCCTCTGCCCAGCCGCGAAATAACAAATTGTTTGCTTACTGTTTTAGCTTGATGCTAGATTTGATTGTAATATATTTCTGAATAATAACTATTGTCTTTAGAGGAAGATGAAGGCTGACAAGGTCATACATTAAGGTTATTTTCTGTTCTGTAATTTCTATGTTTTATGGTGTACATTAAAGCAATATTCTATTCTACATTGATTAAGTAAAAAAAAGTCATGTCGTAAAAGGAGAAATATGCTCAAAACATATGTATACTTAATAAAAAATACAAATAGAAATCCAGAGTAAATAGGTATTTTCTAGGCAAGCGTGCCACATCATAGACTACAACGGTGCTTAACATCTGGCTGGCTGTAGTCAAACGTAAGCCTATAAAAATTAAAAAGAAGATTAAAGAATATAGAAAATTCAACGGTGCTTAATATCTGGCTGACTGTAGTTAAACGTAAGCCTATAAAAACTCAATAGAAAATTAAGGAATGTAGAAAATTGATGATAGTTCTACCTCACAAAACCCTCCACTGCTAGGTCTCCCCGACCGTCTCCACTCGGTGCCGTTGTGGTGAGCTGAATGCAGCACGAGTTGCTCCGGGTCCAGCACCCGGCGGCGCCTGTCCTCGCCTGACTCGCTGGAGTACTGGATGTCCGTGCAGTCTACGTATTTCTCCTGGAAATTGTAGGGAATTGTAAGCGAGTAGTTTCAGAAGAGAGAAGCAAACTTCAGAAATAAGTTTTTGGATCGACTTGCAAAATAGTGTTATAGTGTCATATTGTCAAAATTCCCTTATAAATCTCGAAACTAAGTTATGTTTGTCGTCGATTTTTGCTGACACTGTAATGTTAGGCATTTGAACACTAGTACATTCGAGGCGACACCCGCTCAAGTGATACTGACGCCAAAGGTGGAACATTTCTATTCGAGTATAGAACTGACTCTCAAACGAGGTTGCCGGAACCCTGTAGTTACTTGTTTTTTTTTATTACAAACGGAAGCGCCCTTAGTCCAGCTAGCGGAGGCAATCGCATGAGAATATCAATGTTAAGCGACTGTCGACGTAGTCAAGCCTTGAATGAGAGACCAACACGCAGCATTCCATTTTGGGCGCTTCTGTGGGTCGGTTGACACGTAAAATTTTAGGTTGCATTTGTCGTAATACGGCTGTCGTTAAGCCATGTCAGGAACGGTCTGAAAACTCTGTCACCAGAGCTGGCCACTTTCGTACGACCTTACTTTTTACTGTAGCAACAATAGTGGATGTAAAGGAGAAGTCGATCAACACGCTTACTTGACAAATTTCGGACATCTCAGTGACAATGTCCTTGGAACAGATCATGTAGTTGTCAATTATGTTGTGGTACCGCTTGCCCCAGCGCTTCTTGCATGTCTTCTTGCCTATTATCTTTACTACCGACTCCAGGAGGTTTTGTGTTGGAGATGGCTGCAAAAGGATGAATGTGTAATTAAAGTTTATGACAATCATATCATGGGTAGCTTTATGTCTCGACAAACACATGATATCTAGTTATTGCTTAGCAGCAGGTAAAGGTATGTTTTTTGCACGTTTCCTGAATGAGACTAAGTGATAATGGTTTATGGTACTTACACCACTATAAACTCCAGTACTGCCCCATCCAGCAACCTCAGCCTCGGTCCCTGGTTCCTCATACATACCTCTGACTCTGGTTGTTGTAAGCAACCGGTTGGGGAATAAGGTCGCAACCTCGAATGCGACGCGTTATGTCAACCTCGTCTACCTTACCGGTGCTTATTGTAATCGATTGCTTCCGAACTGTCAGTTTTATCATCAAGAAATTTTATAGCAATTTTGTTAACGCCTACACTATTTTAATTATTAAAACATTGAGATACCTACCTGATAAGTGAGCACAACGCTTGTCTATTTCAGATTTAACCATCACCCGAAGTTTTGAGCTATACATTTAAACTGTCACAACACTATTTCGTCATCACTAAATAAGTGATGGTTTAACATACTTACATCACTATAAACTCCAGTACTGCCCCAACCAGCAACCGCCACCTCGTTCCCTGGCTCCTCGTACCTCTGACTCTGGTTGTTGTAAGCCACCGGTTGGAGAATAAAATTGCAACCTCGGATACGACGCGTGATGTCAACCTCGTCTACTTTAACGGTGCTTATTTTAATCGATTGCTTCAGGACTGTTGGTTTTATCATCAAGAAATTTGATAGCAATCTTGTTGATGCTTACAGCATTTGACTTATTGAAACCTAGATACACCTAACTGATAAGTAAGCACAATGCTTATCTGTTTCAGATTTACCCATCACCCGAAGTTTTGAGCTATAAATTTAAACTGTCTCAACACTATTTCGTCATCACTAAATAAGTGATTGTTTCTGGTACTTACATCACTATAAACTCCAGTACTGCCCCACCCAGCAACCGCCGCTTCGTTCCCTGGTTCCTCGTACCTCTGACTCTGGTTGTTGTAAGCCACCGGTTGGGGAATAAAGTCGCAACCTCGGATGCGCCGCGTAAAGTCGAATTCATCTTCCACCTTCACCACAGCTATGTCGTTGTTCATCCATCGAATGTTGTCGTTCTCGTGGCCGTCGAATACGTAATCTGGAAACGATAAACTATTGGAATATCATTCGTAAATAAAATATAGGTAAGCTTAGGTGACTTTCGAATAACGAGATTGTATGTTTACTCCATTTGATTTTTGTTATTTAATAACAGTTTGACTGTTTCCCACATGTTTGATTTTGTACTCACACTTGACAAAAAACACCAGCTCTCAAATAAAAAAAAACACCATAGTAAAAAATTATAAAGGTCCGACAGAGTCAAGGCAAATGAAGAGAAAAAAAACTATTGAAAAATATAAAAAATATTGTTAAACTACCCCTTTTTAGTCAGTCTTCTTCGAAAAAATGTTATACGTCTTTCATACAAATAAAGGAATAAAAAAAAACTTTCAGAAGACTTGATAACCTCCTTTTTTTGGAAGTCGGATAATAATAAGTATATGACTATGCATTGATGCGTATTGATTCCATTAAAACTTACTCCTTGGAATACATTTCCAAATAGCTTTCTTGGCTCCATTTTTAATGCACAGATTGTTGTAACGATCTTCTTTTTCATCGTGCCTAAAACAAACACGGTTTTATTACAAAACGCGGTTAAAATATTAGTCCAGGACTTCGAAAATAAAAAATCCATTCTTGTTGATTAAACATCACATATAAACAATCAAATGTCAACTTCAAATTGGGACGTTGATTTTCATTGGTTATATTTTGACAGTTTGATTACATATTATGACAGTAGACAGACGAATTTTGAACAACAAGAACGGACTGCATATTTTTAAAGTTCTGGACTAATAGTTAAACCACGTTTTGTAATAAGACGGAGAGTGAATATATTTTATAAATATCTTGGTACCATTAAAGTTACCTCGCAGAATACAATAATTCGTTACTATGTACACATTATTTTATAGCCTAGAAACATGTCTCTTTTTTCCATGCGTAAATCGTGTCTCGAAGTTGTAATTAAATTTTACACTAGCTTATTTCAGTTTTTTATACCATACAAATAAAAAAAATACCACCTAGGAGACCACAAACAAGCAAGTTATTTCTGTATGTTTAAGTCATTTTTGTATATATGTAAATAGTAAATAAAAAAAATCTGACCTATAAGTCCCAGAGACCACATAAAAATGCTTAGCGTCTTCAATACAGGCGGCGGAAGTGAGGATGTATTCTTCATGGATGATGACACCTCCACACAGCCACTTTCGGTAGTCTTGGTACTTCGGGTTGTTCACTGGGAGCTTTAGGTATACCTGTAATTTATACATATTTAGTAAATAGACCAGAACTAAGAATGAAAAAGTTTTTGGGTAAAAACTTATGTTCGTTCTAAACAAGCGTGTTTTATTACGTCTTAGGTTACCGACAAAAGTACCGGTGAGGAAACCGACATGTTTGAGGACCACAAAATTCGAGGACACGTGTCTTCCGTGGAAGGACCTGGGCGGCCACCACGATGTATCTGCACAAGAAAACTCCCCTGACGAATTAATTCAGCGGGGGAGTCATGACCCTCCGTCATGAGGAAATACGACTCAAAGAGAGACGTCTTAGGTTGGCCGAACACTAGGTATATTTACTTGTATCTCTATGAATTGTGGCGCCACATTTATAACCATCGCCCCGAAAATCTGAAATGGTAGCCGCACATCTTTGTGGCGGGCGCATTATATTGTCAAATCGTTGCATAGTTTGGGGATAGATGGCGCTGTGGTACATGGTACATATTAAAGAAGGACTTACCTTCTTTAATATGTAGCCATAACAATTATTGCGATATTTGAAATGTAACTAACAGGATGATTGATAGTAACTTAAATAATATTTTAATGAAAATATATTAAAATTACTTTCATTAATTTTAGAAAAGCCTAAAGATAATCTAAGTGCTCCAGCCCACTACCCTCTACTATAAAAAACTTAATATTGTACTTGCCATGTAAGGTCTATTAGTTGTAACTTCATTTCCAATCAAAATCCTTCTGGAGCCATTTAGGAGTTGTTTCGCATCCGTTATGTTCGTATTCTTTAGAATATCTTTTACATTTGTTGGTAATATCGTTGCTACGGATATTGATTGAGTTTCTGAAATATTTTTATAAAATAATAAGAGATATAGATTTTCTTACAGTGGTTATGGTTAGTCAGGCATTTAATTACTACTTAGGTACACTAGGTATGCTATATGTAGTTATTGGCTAAGAAAAGAGTTTTGATAAATTCTTCTAAAGGAGTGATATAGGGGTTGCAAGTTTGTGTACCTATACCTACCTTTTTGGATAGTCAAACTATACAAAAGATAAGTACTTAATTTAGTTTCAAAGTGAAAATACATGGTATAGTTATTTAATATTTTTCGTTTCCTTCCTTAGTAGTACGTAGATACAAGGTTTTTTTATCTAAGATCATTAAAAGTGTACAAAAAATATAAACTTACCAATAGAAAGTCCAATAATTACTGTAAAATAAATAAATAATCCTTCGTTTGACCATTTCATTTCGCTGTTACAAGTCCGAAAAGAGCGCTAACCTTGGAAATAAAATCTACGCGTGTTTCAAAATAATTGATTACTTCGCTTCATTGCTCCTTTGATAAGAAATTAGAAATACGAGTATGTACCGGTTTCCTTTCATTGATAGAACAACATTATTTATCGTTATGCCAGAAAGTTTACGGATTTGTGATTTTATTAATTAAAATTTATATTGGTAGGTGACATTAAATTTGTTTTATTTTTTTGAGTAAACCGGCCAAGATATCGGTAATTATTGTAGTAGCTGTTTGTCTAGTACGGCAGTCGTTAAGCCATGTCAGAAGCCCTTAGGGCAGCTTGATGAACTCTAGACACCAGAGTTGGCCACTCTCATTCGATAAGAAGAAGAAGTGGCTTACCTACTTGTAATTGCCTATCATCCTCGTCTTATTATGAACATTATAATTGCAGTGACGTTGGGTTTTGCAATTCAAAACTCGGTTGTCGATGCAGCTGGTATCTATTGCTTAAAATTTAGATTTCTATAAGGCCTTTGTAGTTACCTAATTAATAATAATAATTAATAGTTGTATTGTTGCATAAGCACACTCAATCACGATTATTCTTTCTTTCTACAGTTTAATTAATTTAACAATACAGATAGAATTTAACAACAAAGACAGAATGGCAGATGCGGAAGGTCTTTCCAAATTATATTAATCTGAAAAGACCTATGCGAAAAGGGCAAAGAGGAATAAAAATCTATGGACAGGAAACATTGTTTTCAACAATCTATTTTAGAATAAAGTTTAAGAGAGAAATCATCATGATTGGGTGCCACCTTCATATAGAAGTTTAAAGAGTCAATTGGCAAAATTTTCTGCGCTTCCATGCTGCTTCTTATTTTAGTTTTGTCCACATCTTAATGTCGTCTGGCCACTTCATTCTCTGACGTCCTGGACTTCTTTTCCCTGGGATCTTGCCTTCGAGAATCAACCTTGGAAACTCAAAGAGGGATCCTAGAGGAAAATATGAAAACCTGTAAGATTGAGCAGCAAGCTTTATTCAAACCACTAACGAGTAATTGATGGACAATAAGTCAATCGGACACCAACTGACAAAGTGATACAAGTCATATTCTTCAATTATTCATGCCCTGTCAGAATCCAATAGAGAATCTAAACAATAATGCAAACCAATCTCCATTCCCGCGTGTTATCATACTAAACCATAATCTAACACCCTTTACTACTCGAAATGTCAGTCCCAATCTCGTAAAGTAGCTATCTTCAACAATACATTATCCCCACTTATCTATGGCCATAACACGAAACTTGGGATCTATTTTATTATAAAGTGCATTGTCTATGGAAGAGGTTGGCCGACCGCCGAACGTAAATAATTTAACTGTCTTAAAAGATTCAAAAATAGTTTCCTAACATTGCCCCCTTAATATGTTCACCATTTGTCAGGCCATAACTGGATTTAAACGACACGTTACAATACAACAGGCCACGCCTACTGACAAATGTATAGTCATCCTTGTCTCGCTTCTGTAAAGGTCCGCTACATGTATGCGTCTGTCTCTTTTCGACGATTGTTCTTGAGCATGTTTATACCGTGTTACAGCTCTAGTAAAAATGTGCCAAATGCTTTCACTAGCCAAACGATTTTGAAACTAATGATCTTGGCTTAAGGTTTATGTTTGCAAGTTAATAGTGTTGCAGGGGGTCTTAATTGAAGCGAGACGATCTCCGAGAGGGACGGAACGAATCGTTCTCTTTAAGTTAGTGAGTCCAAACGAGTTTTTATGTTTGGAAATCGTATTAAGCTTTTGTTGGAAACTGTTCCACTCAACGGGCTTAGTGAAGGCGTTTGTGCGGTCAAACTATCTCGTTTGACATTCGTAAAGCGGAGGGGATACAGCTGATTGGCTGGTTTTATGCCGATATTTTGTGGAACGGCTTGGTCGCGCGCGGTCGAGCGGAGCGCCCCGGACGGAACTCGGGCACAATTTGCAAATTCGTATTTCGAATTTTGCCGCCATTTTATAAAATTAGTGATTTTTGAAAACAATGTCAAACAAACTTTAGACAAATTTATCAGTGTTGTGTTCAAAACGAAATAAAAAAATTAAATCACCAAAAATGTCGTCCGTGCACTCTGACGATGATCAGGAAGAGATCAACGTGGATTCTGACAGTAGACTGTCAGGTCACTGTGACAGAAGCATCGCGTCCGAAGACCGAGATTCCGAGCACAGTTACAATGACAGATACAACTCCCCCAATCACATGACTGACACGCAACAGAGGGTAAACTTACCCTTCAGCATATCCCGTCTCTTAGGAAAACACTTCGAAGAATTAGACAAGCGACGAAATTCCGGCGAAAGTGACGATAGAAGTGATCAGGACACTGAATCTGAGAGTGCTAAAGACGAGAGCAAAGACAGTGGGTTACCGTTAAACTTTTCACATAATCCAGGACTGTACCCTAATTCTGGGCTGTTGATGAGGCCAGGGTTAGGGTTGGGGGCTGGGTATGGGTTCAGTGGGAATCCTGGGGTAGTGAGGGTCCCGGCGCATAGAGCGCTTGGGGCCCTGGGGGCGTGGGGGGTCGCTTTAGACCCCATGAGACAGGCAGCTGCGGCGGCCTTTGCACATCAAGTTGTAAAGGATAGATTAAATGGTAAGTTGCTATTTTTTATTACAGTGCGTTTTTTTATTAAATGTGTGTAAAAATGACGAAAGTTTTTGAAGAGTTAAGTTGCTTTTTAGTGATGCGTTATGGTTAATAACAGTGATAGTAGCTTTGGTAATAAAAATGTATTTATTTTACTTTATGAGATACAAAGTAAGTATCTTAAAATATTTTCTTATTTCTGATACGGCTTTGTAAAAGTTGATTCTAATTTTGTGATACAGTTGTAAAAAATATTTTGTTGTTACCTATGTAGCTCAGCTACGTAGCCTAAAATTTAAAAAATACCTTGAAGGTTTTACTAACAATGATTTTGAAAATAATCCGTAATCAAGAATATGCGTAATATCGTACAAACTTACCCTAGTTAAATATTCAAAGTACTTATCCTATTTATTGCTAAAAAAACAATTCGTATAAAAAAACCCAAATCACAGAAATATCAACTTCCGCAACGGCAAAAAATCGTCCCGTCGGCAAATAAACTCTGTTTTTCCCCAATTAAGGTGCCCATTTCCGACACACGTCCTGATTCCGACTGCGGCTATTATCTCAATTACAGACCGGACCAGCGCTTCTTTACTCGGTCGGTGGTCGGGAAAAAAAGATAGAAAAAACTGCAATAGTTCTCACTAGGAGATTTTTTCTGTGCTAAGTTGCACAATAATGCAATTTTAGTCTATTTTTTAAAAGTACAATAAATTCTGGCTAGGAGTATTTTTTCTGTTAAGTTGCAGAAAATGGTTTATTTTTGCGTGCTGAAATTTCTATGTTTAGCAGTTTTTGATAAGTTGTATAATGTTGTATAATTATTTTGGAACTCAGTTATTTATTTGGAAGCAATAACTGGTTGACTGGCCTGTTAGCTTAGTTGGTAGTGGCTCTGTCTACTAATCTAGGGGTTGCGGGTTCGATTCCCGCCTGACACAAGTATTTATGCATTTTAATAATGTATAATTTCTTGTGTTGAGTCTGGTTGTTTGTATGTATAATAAGTATGTATTTACAAAAGAAAAGTATATAAGTATTATATCCGTTATCTAGTACCCACGACACAAGCGTTTGCTTAGTGTGGGGCTAGATGGCGTTGTGTGCAATGTCAAAAAAAAAAAAAAAAATAGTTGTTATTATAAATAAAAATTAAGGACTGCTAGATAAAACCTGCCCTCTTTAATAAGTACAGGTAGCTATGGATACTTAAATCTTCAGATTGTGCTTGCATGCTATGTTCAATACTCATGGAACATAGCAGACTAGAACATAGCATTTTTGTTATTTAATAGGATAATACCTACATAAGTACCGACTTCTCCAAGAACTAAACAATACCTGAATCACATTCTCAAATTTAAAAACAGATATAATTTCAAATAACAAGACAACCGGTAAATGCCCGGAATTACGTCGACGGCCCAATTTTCTGTCATGTCGAGTAAAAACTCAATAAGTAAAAAAAACGTCCCCTTAAGTAGTCCGACGGGCCGGGCGACGCAACAAATTACTGACCACGGCGCCTTAAATCTCACGTCACCGCGAGAAAAAATACGAGGATAGAAAAAAAATATAGAAAGAGTGATGTGGGCTTGCGCATGGAAGGTTCCGTACTAATACTATTAAACTTGTAAAAACTATAGCTTAAACTTATTAATAATAACTGTTACGTGTATGTTGATTTGTTGGTCAAAGTTGATTCACTTTTACGCTGCAACGAAGCAACGGATCATTTTGTTTTTTGGTGAATGGTGATAGAGTAGGATGCTGAAAGTGATATAAGCTACGTTTTGTTCGCATTAATATTTAGTTTGTATAATATCCGTTATCTAGTATCCATGATACAAGCGTAAGCTTAGTATGGGGTTAGATCGCGCTGTGTGATGTCCAGAAACATTTATTTATTATTTTATTTAATGTCATTCTACAAAAATAAAACAACATTGTTCTACATAGACCCTAGTATGAAGTGTCGGTTTTTAGTATACATTTATTTTGTTTATTTTTATTGCTACAGAAATACTTACAAATCTGTCCATGAGATAGACAGAAGAGAATCGATCGCTGTTGACAGTTAAATAGTAAGATCTAAAAAACAGGGTCCCGTAGTTACTCATCCGGCAAGGAACCCCAAAAAGGTATAGTTTGAAAGATGTGTCACCGTCTCACACGCAACTTAAATTGCCACTCGGAAGGTATTGCCACCCAACAATATTGTGTTGTTTGAGGAAAAAAATGTTTGGCAAATAAGAGATAACGATCTTGGCGGAGAACAACAAGATCTTCTTCTTATCGAATGAAAGTGGCCAACTCTAGTGTCGAGAGTTTTCAAAGGGCCTCTGACATGGCTTAGCAACAAGATGCAAGCGCGTCATGCATTTTTTGTTTATTGGAAAGAAATAAACGTATAAAAAATAAAAACGTGTAAAAAAACGTGGTAAACGCGTTTTTCATCAATTATTTGTTTGAATATCTCTATGTCTAAATATGTCTACCCATCTAAATAATATTACAAATGAATACAATATATAATTAAAGAACTAAAAAATATAATAGACAATTTAGTGCCGTTATAAATCTAAGTACTTATGTATTTATGACATATGTATTCTAATATTTTTTATCTTGACTGAATTTTTTGTTACTTACAATTTTACCCTTATGTGTTAAGTAAGTTTGACCACTAGAAAATCTAAATTTGATGTTTTTAAATATTACTTGCACAATAAATACAAACTACAAATTAGATGCATAAAAAATACCGTTTACACTTGTATAGGTACGTACCGTACGTTAAGCACCTAATAAAATAAGTATAAAAATATACTGGTATTTATTATAATACTTGACGTTGAAGCACACAAGAAAAATAATATATTTTTGAAGCTTGTAATTAATCTCTGATCAGTACATTACGATTATATTTACATCTCAGACAATCCTGTCATAGTAAAAGCATAATATAGCAACTACAATGGTTGGGATAATGTACTTTTTGTGGCGTTGTTTTGTAACAGCGCCATCTGGAGCGTGTCAACTGAATGAGATTTATATTCCGCAGATTTGCGGTTATGTCACTTTCCCAGCCAATGATTTTTTACGGCCTGTGAAGCACTTAAGAACTATATTGACGCTGTATTGAAAACTAGTGGACGCCCGCGGCTTCGCTCGCATTATTTCAGGATAAAAAGTAGCCTATGACACTTCTAAGACTTCATACTACCTACATACCAAAAATCATGATGATCCGTGCAGCCGTTATTGCGCAATGAGAGATTAAATAAACAGAGACATAGATAAACAGACAAAACATGTAGAAATTGTTGAAACGTGTTTTGTTATCAATTCGAAGTATCTCCAAAAATTTTTTTAATATCTTCAATGTTATGACTTATGTATAGTATAGATATGGATAGATTATAATAGGTATGTATATATCTTATAAATTGATATTGAACTTACAAATATTTTTGTCTGTGTATAAGATAAGGTTGTGTACAAAAACATGCTTGAATTCTATATATCCATACTTGTACTAATCCACATAACAATTAGCCAATGAGAAAGCAAAATGTAAATTTGTGTAAGTATGTAAATTTATGCATGTACTTTTTCAATTTTGATTATATTTCATATTTTTGAGATATGTAACTATTACACAATTTTAGGTGACGAAATAAGTACCTACCATTTACATACATACTTTGCATATTTTTAATTAAAAATCTTTCTAATACAAAGTCTTTTTCTTCTTATCGAATGAGAAAAGCCAACTCTGGTGTTGAGAGTTTATCAAGCCGCCTTAAGGGCCTCTGGCTTAACGACTGCCGTCCTAGACAAGCAGCCGGGACCTACAATTCATTACAATTCACAAATAACTATTTTCTATAACTTTTAAAAAAGTATCTCAAACGAGTATCCGGTTGCGACCGACGTCATTTCCTGTATTATTATTTGACCACAAAATGGCGCTATCTTCCTTCTTTAGCTATCTTATGGCTCTATTATAGTTATTTATGGTTTTGATTTCACTATAAATCGACGGTAAGATAAAAAAAACTAGCAATAATTGCGCCATTTCTTTAGTTTTTTTTACTAGAAGCGGTCCGTGATGATTCGACGGAATCAAAAGTTGTATTTTTTGATAATCCAGTGTCTTAGCTATCTTTATACTGATTGTCATTAAAGACAGTTCAGTCGTTTGAGCGTGAATATGTAACAAACAAAACGTGTTAAAAAAGTGTTGCCTTCATATTATTTTCATTTATTACTTCGTCCGCGTGGAATAGTTAAAAACGATTCTAGTGAGTTAAACTTAAAAGACATATACTGTTGCGGACACTTTGTTAGATAATTTCAAGGGGAATAATTCTTTCATACACATTTTTATGATATCTTGAACCGTTTTCGCAGCGCACGCAACGGAAGCCCTCAAGGATGAATAACTTTCCCCGTTTTTTCCACATTTTCCTATTGTTTCTTCGCTCCTATTAGTTGCAGCGTGATGTTATATAACCTAAAGCCTTCCTCGATAAATGGTCTATTCAACACAAAAAGAATATTTCAATTCGCACCAGTAGTTCCTGAGATTAGCGCGTTCAAACAAACAAACAAACAAACAAACTCTTTAGCTTTATAATATTAGTATAGATTAGTGCCATTCATACTTGTTCTTTTATTAATCTTTTTAGTTAATAAACGATATGCAAAAGGTACCAACGCATTCAAAGTAATTATTTTAGTGTGTTTGTTTCTTTTATTTATTTGCATTTAAACAGTTGAACTTATTTACATTAAATTTAGTGCCTTTTCAGTATTAAATAAATGTTTGTTTACATCAATATTTTTCACATGGAACAACCACAATGATGCTACTTTTAATCCTAGATTAACGCAGATAACATTGCAAAGTACCGCAAATATATGTTACGGCTAATACCCGAAGTGCGGCTACACCTAGTTTTAGCCGGTTAGAACTAGGTGTAGCCACTTAGTCTTGGTTAAACCCCGAATCGAGACATGTTTTGAAAGAAGTTGGCTCCTCCTCGCTTCGCTCGTCGTCGCATGTGCGTGGTAGAAAGCAACCTAACGAACCTAATCTACCTTCTGTCACAGACAAGTGACTTCGAGTCCAACACTTGCACTACAACAGGACTTGAGACCTAGTTTTACCCGAAAACAATCGGCTAGTACTAGGTTTAACCAAGACTAAGTGGCTACACCTAGTTCTAACCGGCTAAAACTAGGTGTAGCCGCACTTCGGGTATTAGCCGTAACATATACATAACATAAGTATTACAATTTATTACCTCCATCCACCTTATATCAATACAATAAATATCGCCGTATAAACAAATTCTAGATAAAAAAACTCAATCTCAAAAAATAGCCCTAACAAACTACTAGCTTTGTGGACTATACTGTAAAATGTCTTATAAACTTATTATTACGCTTAAAATTAATCTTACGCAATGCTACCAAAAACATCAAAAACCTTGCTTTAAACTCATTATAATGGTACCTTTTATTACGCTCCGGTAATCGCTTGTAATCCTTCGTAATTCCTTTAATTCTGTCAACGACAAGATATTCAATAGACGACTCATAGCGAAAAATCTAATCTCATATGCCAAATAAATTTATGGATATTTTATTCTTTGAAGTAGTGGTTTGACTGACAAAGTTACTTTAGACAATCAGATATGTAGGTAATTGTTTTTCAAGTCGAATCAAGCCTGTATTGTCTTAATAACCCGAAAAAAACACTGTGTTTTATTTTTTATTTATTTTTATTGTAACTAGCTCTCAAACAAGGCTGCCGAGGTAGAGCAATATTTATATTAATTTATAATAATTATGGTTGATTTTTTGCTTTAACATTAATTGGATATTCAATTTTTAAAAAAGGTGAAAGTCTCCAGAAAACTCCTCTTCTCCAGAGTTTCATCTGCAATGGGTTTCCGCAAAGTAACGCCTGATTAATTATCTTAAAAATTAGATATCTTTTTTGGCAAACGTGGCATATGTTTACTACAGTGATGCTCATAAAACAGACGGACTATATTCATAAGCCTATTCTTTGAAAAATATTTAGCCATCTCCGGATAATATAGTCTATGTCAACCGCCAACACGATTTGAATGATTACATTTGTTTAATGAATGCTTCAGATCTGAGGAACTGGGCCAGCGGTTGATGAGTCAGCCTTTGTTTTAGTATGAAGTGATGCAACATCCTTTCGCTTTTTAATAATTGTTTTGGAGTTTTTTTGGAGACTAGCACTGGTTAGTACTTAGAATTTTAAGGACTACTGGCACCACGGGTTTTAAACAAATTTAGCCGTTTTTTACTTAGTATTTTTGTCTCTAAATGCTTTTAAGATTTTTCGTGTCAGTCGGTTTTAAGATATTACCAGTTTTGATTTGGGAATAAACATTTTGGTTGTGGTATTATTTAGTCTTCATTTTTTTAATGCAAAAGTGTGTTTACTCGTAAAGCGAGCTTCACCGTAGATCATAAAGATTGCTTATCTTCAGGCAAGTTATGTTTAAATGCAAATCCATCTTAGTATAAAAAATGTGGCCAATGCAAAGCATGTTGGCCATCGCGTTCAGTCATTGATAATATTAGTCAATTTTACTAGTATGTCATAGTAAACAGTACAGTCTTTCTCTTGAGTCGTATTCCTCATGAATGAAAGTCGTGACTGCCCCGCATAATTAATTAGTTAGGGGAGTTTTCTTAGGCAGATATATCCATGAGTGGGCGCCCAGGTCTTTCCACGGAAGACACATGTCCTCGGATAGTGTGGTCCTCAAACATGTCGGTTGCCTCACGATGTTTTCCTTCACCGCTAAGCGAGTGCAAATCCACACTTAGTAACTTGAAAATACAAGTCATTGCTGTAGAGCTGGATTCGAACCAGGGTGCGTCTGGATGAAAAGCAGACACTGGAACCGCTGAGCCGAACACTCGCTTGTAACAGTACAGTCTACCAGTTGCAAAAACAAGTCAAAGACTTCTAGGATGTTTTTAAAACTGTCAATACCAATGCTCGTCACTCTCACAATATATATCTTATTTTCTCACCCACAAAGGTCAATGCCCTAAGTGCGATAAAACTATTAACAAATTACCTGCTGATTGTTTTACAAAAGGGAATCAAAGGCGGTCAGATCTCTTCATTATTTCTTGTGAAGTTCGCCGACAAATCGGTTAATGATGTAATTAATAGTGGTTTTTATATATAAAAGCCTGTAAACGTATTTACAGTAAGGAAACTTGTTTTCTGCTTTGAAGTTCGTACCAGATGTCGTAGATGAGTCTTTTTAAAAATGAGTACCTATTAGGCTTTACACAGGCTTTGATTGGCGATATTATTTTTAACTGAAATGTCCTTTGTGAGAATAAGTGGTAGTTGGATAAATTAAAGCAATTTCTTTGCCTTGACAGGTATATTCAACTACAGGTCTTAAACTACTAAACCAATTTATGTGATACGTACACCAAACTGTTTCATATATTGAGACTTAGTGTACTTCCATTTAATCGGTTATAAATAAACATTTACACTTATGAAAGTTAACATTATTTAATTCATCCTTCCATGTATTTATTTCATGTTGGTGTGCAATAAAGACATATTATTATTATTATTATTATCATTATATTTGTATATTAAAACCTACATATAACACAACTAAACTTTATCCAATTCTAACAACATAGAACTGATAACCTTTTTTCGAAGAAGTCGATCATAAAAACACTTTATCGCCATTTTCTAATCCGTTTGAAAAACCCTTACTGCATTCATAAACGGTTGTTACAATAACTAACCCAACAATTACATTTTTACTATAGGTGTTTTACTACAGTTAAATTCTATTTGCGTTCATAAAATAATGAAATAAAATTAAACGTAATAAAATAGAGGGAGTAAAAGGAAATGGTCATAATATGACCATTTAAAAAAACTAACTAACTAACTTTACCATTAACTGTAATGCCATATTATGGCATTACAGTTAATGGTAAAGTTAGCTTAAATTAACTTTTTTTTACGTGGGATATGTTTACGTTTGACTACAGCCTGCCTGATGTTAAGCATTGCTGCAGCCTAGGGTGTAACACGCTAACCTAGAGGATACCCATTGACTCTATATTTGAAAACCCTGAAACTTTAACTTTTATAACTTCAGTTAATATAAATATATCACACTCTAGGCCGCTTGCGTAACGAGTACGATTCTTAAACACATTTAGCGGTCTTTTATTTGGCAAATTTATCTCCAAATACATTTAGATTAATCTATATTCTTATTTTTAGTAAGGTTGGTTTAATTATCTTTATTTTACTTCTTCTTCTTCTTATCAAATGAGAGTGGCCAACTCTGGTGTCGAGAGTTAATCAAGCCGCCCTAAGGGCCTCTGACATGGCTTAACGACTGCCGTACTAGACAAACAGGCGGTACCTACAATTTAACGTGTCATCCGACCCACGGAAGCACCCAAAATGGAATGCCACTTTAACTTTATTTAAAGTGGCATTCAATAAAATTTGGCAAAAGTAAATGTTACTTACATTTACTTTCAAATTTTACTTATTTATCACAATAAATATTACTCCTTCATCCTTTCTAGGTTCTCATTTAGTTCTATCAAACTACCCACTTATCTAAATGTCATACCAATATATTTTACGACTACTTCCAACCTATATTTCCGACTACCCCCAGATGGTATAAATAAGTTTTTCCTCACATTCCACCTTCGTGAAAATGCCGCAAAATCATCGATACAGTAAAGTAGGCTGTATTCCCCCAACCTCTCAAAGGCTTTACCCACATTTCCCGGGAGGGGGCGTGGTGTTGCTAGTGGTAGGACTAAATTTACTTGACATTTTTACTACAATTTTTACTGGAACAGACAAAACTAGCTAAATTGCAGAGATTTGATAAAATAAATTGCCACCAAAGCCTAATTAACCAAAAATTAACAATATTGTAAGTACCTATTCTAAATCAAGACCTTGTTTAACAGGCTTAATTTTCATTTTTAAGACATATTGACAAGAAACCCGCTTTGTTTCAATTCAGTGTAACAAAAAAAAGAGAAAAAAAAGTTTCAGAAGACTTAATAACCTCCTTTTTGTTGAAGTCAGTTTAAAAAGGACATTATACTATTTCATTCCAGTATCAAATTGAGATCTATATTTACTGATAATTTATAAGGTTTGGTTTCTATTTACATAAGGTAAATAATTTTTAAAAAATCTAAAATTCTTTTGAGTGTACATATTTTTTAAACATTACTCCATTTGAGGCGATAGGGCCACTCAATTCACCCAATAGTATAAGTTTTACTATTTTAGCAGGTATATATCTATCTTTGTAGGTATCTGCTATCCTAAGATATATAAATATCGTACATAT
This sequence comes from Macaria liturata, assembly GCA_964023185.1. Classification (NCBI taxonomy): domain Eukaryota; kingdom Metazoa; phylum Arthropoda; class Insecta; order Lepidoptera; family Geometridae; genus Macaria; species Macaria liturata. The sequence goes on from OZ026806.1 coordinate 16,090,043, forward strand.
TAAAGTACCTGCCTAGTAAGGGTAAATTCCTTAGCTAGCAGCACCGTTGGCATATCTCCGCTATGAAAATTTGACACGCAGCGATATGCGATGATATGAGATCCCTTCCATGCCTCGCATACTGTAAGTGTGAAGCGGAGGATATAAAACATGGAGACTACTAACTAAAGCCCTAACTTATATGTATTTATTTAATAATAATTAACACAGTCGCAACCAATAACATTAATTTCCCCCTTTTATTATTACGTTTATTAAAAGAAAAAAAATAACAATATAATAATACACTAAATTAAAAAGAGTATGGAGTAGTATTACATTAAATATTTTATTTACAAATATTCAAATACCTTACAATTACAATATTTACAATCACTTAACAAGCAATGTCATATAATAGATAATTAAAAGATACATAATTAAAAAGTTGTATAACATGAAAAGTATTGTACTCCTGTGGGATAGAAAGATTAATGTTTGTCTTAACAATTCCCTACTCGAAGAGTATCGTGATGGTTTTTCTTTTCAATTAGTAGGTATGCTTTGGTTTTTGGTACGCTTCCTGAAGTTTGCCTCTTGTCTAAAAGGGCTGAGCGAATACATGATATTGGCATGGTCAATGGTCTGTATAATATATTGTTTTCTTCATCGAAAACTGCAATCTCAATTCATCTATCCCTCACAGAAATTGTTTCATTATCACCAACCATGTCATGGACCAATCAGCAGCTACACTTTTTACGTTTTAATTGCAACCACCCAATCAACAATCAGATATATCACGTGGTGTTCGTATCTCACCTATTTTTAAATATTTGTTTATATATTAAATATAATTTATTAAAAAAAAACCTTAAAAAAATATATATTTATTTAGCATAACAATGTCAGATCTGTTTTGATGTAACAAGGTGTCTTGAATGTATGTTGTCGTTGGTGTGAAGTAACGCCAGTAACGCTCGTTACGTCGTAACCGCCCCTTCGTTTTACGACGGGGCATATTGTAACGGCTATATCCGTAATTGGTTTCCGGTTTTTCTCAAAAGATGAGGTCATGGGGTAGGTTTATATGTACATATATATGTAGAAAAAAAATATTCATGACATTTTACTCATTGATACATACCTCCCATTACAAATACTACAAACGTTTGCTTTATATGGGGTTAGATGACGCGCCGTGAGCAATGTTCCGGTTGCCGTAGAGACCATGGGCAGTTGGAGTGGTGACGCCAAAGATTTCGTCAGGGAGCTAGGCCGAAGAATTAACGAAAAGACGGGAGACACCCGCTCTGGATAATTTTGGTGCAAAGGTTAGTCATCGCGATTCAACGTGGCAACGCGGCGAGCGTAATGGGAACCTTTGCGCCGGGAACGATCCGGGGTGGGCTCTTTGATTAATTTTTGTTTGTTTTATTTTGCTTCATATTTTATTTTAGGTGTGTTGTATATTTTAATATTATGTTTAAGACTTGTAAATAAATATTTTTTTTATTAGCATAGTAGATAAAATTCACTTATTATCATGACAAAACGAATCAAATCATTAATTCATCTCAATTTTATAATACCTATATAAATAAAATGAATACGGACATCAGCAATGACTAATTTTATTTCATTTTACAACCTTTAATCAGTTTAGTATTACTTCAAATCTCATGTAGCTTATTACTTTATTTGTGAAGCTTTTAAAATAATCAATTGTAACGGTATAGCTGGACCAGTTTCGGTGAAACGTTTATTAGTAGATTGTTAATTAATTATGATTGTAAACTTAAACATGATTACAGGAAATTAGTTGATTTGCAACTATTGAAATGTTCAATTAAAATATTGCTTATTTGAATATGGTACCGTTAGCTAAAAAAAATATTGTCTCACGAAAAAATTGCAAAAAAATATTGCTAAAATTTATGTTTTTAGCAAACACAACACTAGATTAACTGTCCATCATCTCCAATAGATTTCCACAAAATAACGCCTGATTCAATAACTTAAAGGTAAAATATACAAAAACTATGACCTTTAAAATAAGATATTTCAATATTCCCGAGCACCTATATCGATATTTTTTATATGCAATCCATAACGTCGTGCTATTGAGGTGCTATAAAAGCAGCCATATCTCAAAAGTGTAAATATATGGCGGACCGAGCGACGAACTGACGTAAAATATTGTTTATATTGATGTTTATGTCTTTTCGAAAGATTAGGAGATTGGCGGTTTTAGGGATCGATGGTGGATGGTATGATTGTTAGGAGACTTAGGGGCGTTTAGTGTTTAATACGAATAAGAATAAAATAACTCTGTTTAAGCAGGTTAAAAAAAGGTTTAAAGTGTCTATAAGACGAATGTAATTCACTCAAAAATAATTGTAAAATATTTCGTAATTTACGATTTGTCGTCAGATTGACTAAATATACCTACATACATATATAAACACTAGATTCTCGTCAGATAGACAGATCTGACTAGAATACATATCTGTATATATGAGCATCTAGAATTCATAAAATATAGTCACTTACAATGTACGTAGTCTTAATCTTTACTCTATTGTTTTTGTTCACGTCGTAACATAATACTTAACAAGTAAATGGACACAACATTTAATTTTAAAGGTAGTGACAGATTCTGATAGCGTCATAAGAATTTTTGTATAAGAAAATTATTTTAAGGTAAAAAGCGTATAATAAAATAAAATAAATGATATAAATACATAAATAAATATTCCGGGACTTGCACACAGCGCCATCTAGCCCCACAATAAGCAAATGCTTGTGTCGTAGATTTCTAGACTACTAACATGCCAGTAAAAGAAAAGTTAAAAATAAATGACAATAGCATTTCAACACCAGAAACATCAAAAACAAATGCCTGTGACACTGCACTATGGGATATTTCGATCCCACACGCATGTCTCATTTGCCTCATTACAGTAATTATGTCCGTGTAGTGTTGTCAACTACACCAGCCGCGGACGGCGCTGATTGGACGCTTGTAGTGTACTTGTAGCATCGACACTTTGAAGGAATGGGTTCTGGGTAGGGATTTTATGTGATTTGTAAAGTTTTTAAAATGTTCGTCAGGGGTATTTAGTGAAGGAGCAAAACTGGGAGTACTATTATTAAAATTGAGCGTATATAGTCTGTCATCAAACTGCATCTTATAAACCTTGAAAGCTAGTTCTGCTAGTAAATATTTACTGCTGTTGTGCTGCTGTATAAAAATCGTTGTTATGCGGCATTTTTAATACATAATGATGACTTCTACTTGGCAAATTATCAGAAGAATGATAGGACAAACAAGATACATATCAGATGTAAATCATAACTCTTGCCTACTTCACTTTGACTTCCACTTCACACACACACACACAAACACACTTTGTACATTTTCGACTTGAAAGACCAATTTCCTTCTACACTATGATATTGTTTTTCCAGCGTACACGTAAGTCTTAGAACATAGTCAGCGATAACCATTATCGTCTGTGTAAAAAAAAACACTAAACAACTTAACTTACAAGACTGCAAAAGTATCTTAATTAACAACTCAGCTTATCTATTGCAAAAACTTTAAAACCCACTAAAATAACTACAATATTAATTAACCAGAAAAACAGACAAAAAAGTTCACACAGAAGCGGCGATACCTTTAATATGTAAATAGCAAACACTATTATCTTTCCCATACTAAAATGTGGTGCAAATGTAGAAAAAGTTGCCAGTCAGATAAAAAAGGTTTATCTACAATAACGATTTAAGGGTGACCAGTTATCTTCAGAAAAGGATTTAGCTTTTTGTTGCTGATTACTTACTGGGAAAGCATATCTCACGTACAGGCTTTTTCAATTTTAAACTACGATTAAAGAGGTCGGGGCTTTGTGTAAAATGGTTGGTGGCTTCTATTGTTTGCGTTTCTGTTTAAACAAAAGTTTGTTTGAAATCAAGAGTTTTTAATTGGCTTAGAAGTCTTGGAGATAAACTTGACTGCTGTTTTACTAGGACAAAAATCCTGTAATAAAACTAATCATTATCTCTTTCTTAAATCGTATTTCCTCATAACTGAGGGTCGTGACTCTCTCGCAGAATTAATTCGATAGGGGAGTTCTCTTGGGCAGATACATCGCGGTGGGCGCCCAGGTCCTTCCATTGAAGACATGTCCTGGGATATTGTGGTCCTCAAACATGTCGGTTTCCTCACGATGTTTTCCTTCACCGCTAAGCGAGTGCAAATCCACAAATAACTTGAAAATACATGTCATTGGTGTAGGGTTGTATTCGAATCAGGGTGCGTCTGGATGGAAAGCAGACACTGGAACCGCTGACCAACACTCGCTTTAAAGAAAATTACAAGATTCATTAAATTCAATAATTAATGAACAAAAATAATATTAAAGATAGAAGTATCTGATTTACCGCTGATTTACTATATTAAGAATCCGGTTATTTTACTATTTTAATTCTGTCCTACAGTGTGCTATTTTTTTATAAATTAAGTTTAATAATAGTTCAAGTTGTTACATAAATTCATAAAGTGACTTTGTCTTGCTCAGTAATAAAACAAGATTTACAATTGGTTAAACATCGTCAAACTGATCTACCTCGCGTACGTGATTTGCTTTAACGATTATTTTATGTATTTATTGAAATCAGGCCGAGAAAATCAATATATTATGAAAAGATTTATTACCATATTATTAAACTGGAACTCTTTGAATGTGTTACAAGACATGAATATGGAGCCCATACTATTTTCCAAAACCTCTCGGAGCGCTTGGTTACAACGCAACGCGACGCATGACCAAAATGCTGGCCTTTTTCTGGCTCAACGTATCAGCATTGCCATCCAGCGTGGTAATGCGGCCAGTATGCTGGGCACGCTGCCCTCTGGTAGTGGGCTGGAGCACTTAGATTATCTTTAGGCTTTTCTAAAGATATTCTAAGTGCCCCTTTTTTGTAGTAGTTAGAAGTAGTATGTTTAGTTTTTCTTCCTTTGTTTTTATATTTTATTAATGTAAATAAAGACCTGACTTAGACATGAATTTTATACATTATAGTTTTTGGTTGTATAATTCTGATAATAAATTACTAAATACATACATAACCCGGAGAATAAAATGATAACTACAAAAATGCAACTTTACAGGAAAAATAAAAAACATGTTTTCGTCGATTGCTCTTTAAGTACTGGACGTAGACAGATTATTGTAAGCTTTTACAGAAGGTTATTTTTTGTTTGTTCTTAATGTTTTAGTAAAATACGCCTATGTATCAAAATAAAGATATTATTTCAAAAATAAAAAGTTAGTCAGAATTTATCATCATCTAAGTTGTATAACGTCGATTATCATTTTATTCTCCGTACATCCTGACTTGAATCGAATATTGTATTCTTCACTTATCATTTTATTCTATAACATTTTATGGTGCAAGTGATACTGATAATACTTTAATATCTTCTTATTCTCGTAAATATTGTTAAAATGAAACTGATAAGGGCTTTGAATTTGGCTTCCTATTTAAACAATGACATGGTAATCAACATTAGTTTTATTCAAAATAATAGTAAGAAAACGACATTATTTTCTTAATTTACTCTTATTAGTGTTCTTGAATTGGTATTAATTAAAATTAGCCTCATGATCACATGGTACGTGAATTATTAATACAATATTAATAAAATTGTTAGATAATATAATCATTTACACAATTTGTTATCAATAAAACAGCCTCATAATCACAATTACCTATCACATAAAATCGGCTTCTTATAATGAATACCTATTAAAAAATAAAATATAATTTGGTGATTAGTCATCATTATCTTCCTCATTCTTGTCGTTATTGCTTCCAGAACAGCTACTGCCTTAAATCAAGGACTCGTAAACACCACGACAGCAACTTCTTACAAAGGCTCACAAGATCTTTGCTTATCGGAATAGGCTCAGCGTACAACGTTTGGAGTTCTGGCACAGTGCTAGGACTTGGGCTTGGTATCTGTCTAGCCTGAAGTCCGAAAATATTCAGCTTCTTCGGCAGCCACAGCGGCTCATAGCCATCAAGGTGGCAAGAGCCTATAGTACCGTCTCTAACGAGGCGGCCTGCGCGTTGGCAGGCTCTGCCCATGGAGCATAGACGCCGAAATGATAGCCCGAATATACCGGGTGCTAGCGGCCACCAAGCAGCGGGGTGAGTACCCACTGCCCGTGGAGGTGCGGCGCTTACGGCAGCAAACCCGGGACGTTGCCATCGAAAGGTGGCAGCGGCCGCGGCGGCTCGAAGAGCCTACCGCGGGTGTGCGGTCGATTGAGGCAACCCGCCCTGTCCTCGTACAGTGGTTGACGAGGAAGCACGGGTCTCTCTCCTTCCGTGTCACGCAACTCCTGACAGGCCATGGCTGTTTTAGCCAATTCCTGTTCAGGGTTGCGCGGAGGGAGGAGACACCAGCCTCTCACTATTGTGGGGACCCGGAGGATACGGCAGAGCACACCGCTCGAGTGAAACGATCCATTTTGAGATTGTGGGATGCTCAAAACCTTGAATTCGGATACGTTTTCGCTCTACGGTGATTCGCTTAACATCTTCGACTAATGTATGATTTACGATACCTATATTGCCACTGTCTCTCGTGGTCTTCTATTTTCTAATATTGCTGCATTATGTACTCTCTTTGCTCATGGGTTATCTTTTCAACACATTTCTTAGTGCATTTACAACTAGCTTTCAAAACTTTTTGTCAAATATTCTCTTCGATCTGCAGCCCATGTAGGTTTCACCAGAATTTTTTAATTTTTAAATCTTAACACATTGATTTTTGTTAAAATTTCGTTTACATTTTCTAGTATTTTTTCCCTATGGTTTCGATACTTGATCTGTACTAAATGTATGCATTTCAGTTTGGTCTTCTTCATCATGGTCTTCATTATGATCAGGAGTCTGGCGATACGCTACGTTGCTGTTTTGTTCTGTTTGTGTCAGATTTTGAGGACTACCTAGGTGTTATGCTTTCATTGTTAAGAATGGTTGGTCCAACAATGTACAATCTGAAACAATTGCGGGTTGTAATGTTTCATCCAAATCAAGCCAGGTCAGAGGCCCTAAGGGTGGCTTGATTACCTCTAGACACCAGAATTGGCCACTCTCATTCAATAAGAAGAAGATCCAAGTCAAAAAGAAACGGTGCTGATAATTCTTCTTCTTTATTACTTTTGCTACGAGTGTATGAGGTTGACGGCTGATTATCGTTTTAAAACAATTAATAGAGTACATATGTACTCTTATTCGTACCTCGAAGATCCACTATTTTCATGTGTCGCAGTTGGTGTCAAATCCAAACTAAATTTTGTGTGTGCTTTAGGATTGTTTTTCAACGTATTAGCTTCATATATGACGGAAGGGGATAGTATGAAATCTATTGTGTTCAAAACTAAAGATATGTTGGAAATAGTTGATGGTGTTCCTACAATTTTCTGACGTTGCAATTGGTTTTGCGTGGATACTGAGTGAGAGAAAAGGATGACGATATGTGTTACTGTTCAAAACCACAATAGTCATATTACTAACACACCTTATAGAGAGCGACTTGATAGTTTTGAACGAGAATAAAATGATAACTGCATTTATCATTATCTAGTCGAATATTTTTTCACTCGAACATAATTGTATGACTGTTTGTCATACTAATAAGTGGGAATACATTTTGATAATATTATATTAACACTTTATTCTCGTAATTGAAGACTTGTTTTAAATCTTTGAATAATATTGTAATATTTTGTAACTTCGTAAATAGCTGTATAAAAATTAGGAAAAAAATTGAGCGGATGTATTAACACCCACAGATCCCAAAAATGAAATAACACTAAAACTAAGATAATGGCAGTTATCATTTTATTCTCCGGGGACGGCGAATTATGTAAATGATATAAAAATAATATAACTTTTCACTCTCCACAATATATTTGGTACAAGTAAAATGCTCTTACAATTAAAATACCTACATTACCTTACCGTTGAAAAATACTTACCTACTTAAAAAAATTAAGAATCAATTCAGGTTTATCACATACGATGACATAAGTAAAGTTAATAAAGGTTTTAGACAAGGTAGATAGATATGAATTATCAAACACGGTGCTTTCAGACAGTAGTACTACAAAAAATCAACCAATCCCCTTTATTCACACAACAGGAGTACATATAGATCTGGTAAAAGCAACCTTTGTACGTACAAGTGCAATGCAATGGATCCGTGGTCCGATTGCACCGCTCTCCAATGTTGAATTTTACATGGCGAGTACTTATTCTTGAATAGGCAAGCCCAAGCCCAAGCAAGAACAAGCCCAGCTGAATTAGTGTTTTTTTATTTTCTGTCAAAATTAAAATTGATACGGTATGTGAAATGTTTTGAGAATTTATACTATGCCGTCATAATAATTTATATAAAATTGATGTAAGTATAATATTTTTTGTGGATAACTATTAAGCGTGTATTAAGACAATATTTTTGATAGCTGAAAACTCATTCCTAAGTTCGAATAAATATCTTATCAATTCAGCTACAGAAATTGTATTCAAGAAATATAAATGTTTTTATTTTATCGCGTCAGTGTGCCGGTTTGAGTAATGATGGCAGTCACTATTAGCTAAAATCAAATCGATATACAACCTTATTAATTATAGGTAGACTTAGAGACGATCTCATAAATCTTGAAGTCGGTTAAAAACATGGCTCGAAATAACAATTGAAACAAAACTGGTAGAACATTCCTGCTGCCCACTTTTACGGAGTTTAATTCAATAGCATTAAGAAACGAAAGAAAACCGATCGGATTAAAGATTTCTAAGTTGTCATATTTTACACATTCTAGCAAAAACTTCCACCAAAGCCGGTCTAAAATCTAAATATATAAAACTCAAAGGCACAGCCCAAACCACTGGACGGATCGGGCTGAAATTTGGCATGCAGGTAGATGTTATGACGTAGGCATCCGCTAAGAAAGGATTTTTGGAATTACCTCATTTAAAGGAGTGATATAGGGGATGCAAGTTTTACTTCTTAATGCGAGCGAAGCCGCGAGCACCCACTAGTACCAGTTAAAATATTCCCATTGCAGAATACTCCCTTACTCCCTTGTGCCCCATGCCCGCCAACTAGTGGCAATACCCCACCGTGCAACTTGCATGAGATTTTGTCCGTTTATTTTTTCGCTCGACACCACTGTGCAGTGTCCGGTCGTAATTGGGATATGTTAGCCTGTATTGATTTTTATGTTGTTCAATGGATTGTACTGCAATGCAGGGGGAGATTTATTTATTAGGTGGGTTGGTACAAGGTGCGATTTTTACTACGTATGTGTATTTATTATTTTACTTTACTTTACTTTTTACTTTATTATTATATTGGATGGTACGTACAAAGTAAACTGCATGTAGTTTGGTACCATTTTTACAGATTCGTGGTTCACGATAAACTGTAGTTGGTTTGGTTTAAATAACTAGTATTTTACTAATATATAAAGTAAGATTTAGATAATATAATAATATATAAAGTTATAAATTTTGTGTGACCTAGAACGCTTGATAATGCATATAAATATCTAAAAAAATATGTATTTTATACTATAACCTAATTAATATTATAGTTTACCAAAGATGTGATGAAAAAACTAATTAATAACTTAAATATGAATATAATATTGAAATAAGATACGAAAAATATAGATAATCAAATAAAAAATACACCATCAATTGATTGAAAACGATAAAAGAATTAGCGAAACTCCCAAAAGCCCAAACTAGCGATCTTTCAAAGACAATTAAATTTAAAATAGATCGCTCACGTTAGAATTACAGCGAAGGCATTTTCATTTTTACCCCCACTTTAAAGTTAATACAAAAATGTGATTAAACATTCAAAGGTGCGTACGCACTGCACAGCGGTGTAAAGTGAATCGGGAGCGGGTAAATGACATTGTATTCAATAGACATCTTATTTATCAAAAAGGCCTGCATTTACATGCGATTATTGATTTTACTTTAAAATAAGGCAATTTTTAAGATATAAATGTTATTTTATACTAATTTTCAATAGCAAACTTTTCCATCAAGAATAGCGGAAATGCTTAGTTGTTATTTTAGTTACGTGATGATATGCTGATTGGTCCGCACGGGATATATGGTTAGCGTAACGATTTGTGCATAAATTATTATGAATCTACTGATGATAGATAAACATTCATTTTTAAAACTTTCATTATTAACAAATAAAGTTTATTAAGTTTTACCATACACTAAAGAGCGAGCGGGATTCAGTTTAACGTTAGAAAAGGACTAAAATATTATTTAAATAAATACAAAATAAATGGCAATTTTTTTTATTAGGTTATATAACGTTTCGGCAAACTTTACTATATCACGCTAATATTTTCTTACTTAAATTTTATTCATGCGCCGTTACTCGTACCAGTATCATCTGCGTGTCCTAGTTCGGTATCTATTGGTTAAAATGTCTATGTTATGGACAAATTGTTGCTATGTGAGTGATGGAACGATCTTTGCTCCCCTGAGAGTGTTGGGAGAAAGCACGAGATGTGACGCATCTTTGTTGTCTTTATTTAATTGAACTAGTGGAGCAGCTGGGAGATGTTTTGGATATCAGATGGATGTAATTTAAAGTATTGTATGTGAAAAAAGGATTGAACGTAATTTTTTGTATTTTTTTTTCAGCGTAAGGACTTACAATGATGGTTACTATTGTCACGTTAAAATTAAATATATATTTAAACAAATTAGAGAAGGGGGTATTCTGATATACTTTTATAAGTACTTACTTATATATTTTTTGCAATTTTTCTGTGTTAAAACTACAACCTGTCTTGCGAAATTAAGATTTCTTGTCCAGAAATGTAGATTTCTTGCGAAGAATGTAAGTACTCTATTTACTTTTACTTATGTAAATAGAGTATAGTCTTCGCAAGAAATCTCCATAAAAATAGCAATCGCTAAATCATACATCCCAAAAAAATAGCGTAACTTTAGAAGGTGCAGACAAATGTGTATATCTGAGTGATGGAGTACAACTCCCCCGCGAGTTGCCCAATTATACGTCAGACATTCATCTTGTAGGACGCTGTTTTTTGAACTTCACGCCGACCTGCAGTATTTTTGGCAAGACTTTTTTTACAAAATACTTTGCTATTGATTTTGTGTTAAAAATAATAATGTGCAAAATCAAGTGAACAGAAGATGACCTTGAAAATTGGGATAATGGCCAAAAAACACACTAGCTGTGTTTTGTGTCGTTGTTTGACTTGATTCAAGATTCATAGCTTAAAAAATAATAGTGATAATCGATTGTAGATTCTTTTGCAAGATGCTTTGCTATTAACTCTGTGTGGAATCCAGTATTCTGACTAATCAGATGATCATAAACTGACCCTAAACTAGGAAACACGGATAAAAATACTCTAGCTGTATGCTTTACAAAAATGGTAGTAATAATCGATTAAAAATGGCGTAACATTGGAAGTTGCAGACAAATGTGTTTATCTGAGTGACGAGGCACAACTCTAGTGCGAGTTGGCCAATTAGACGTCAGACATTCATCTTGTTGGCCGCTGTTTTTTGAACTTCACGCCAACGTGCAGTATTTTGAGAAGATTTTTTTTCAGTACTTACCAGCAAAGTCGCTTCTTGTTTCTATTCGAGATAAATAGTTTCTTAACTTACAAAATTTGTAAAACCAAATAATATAAAAATATGTTAGCTGCTTCGTAAAACACATTGTTTTTCTTGATGACAGCTTTAGTTACCTGTAAAAAAACAAAACGCTGATCACCTAAGCGGGTCTATTAATAAATAGGTATCCAAGCAAACAGTAGCCGACTTCATAAAAAAACCCAAATTCTTATTCAAATCCCTAATCATTATAACAAATCCAAAAAACAGTTAACAAATCAAGTGGAAATAAATCATTTCGCACCGACCACCTTATAGCTAGCTCATAAAATAACAATTAAATTCACTCAGTAGCCAAGTAAAGGGAAGGGTTGCAGAATAACACCCAAAAGGATAATATCATAAAGGAATAAAGAGTGACGCAAATGTAAACAGACTTGAGGGTTGCGTGTAAAGCCAGAGAGATAAGTTTAATATCACAATAATGTATGTATGTACTTTCAGATGAAACGGTCTGAGAATATCATAAATTAAAATTACACTTTGAAAACTCAAAATGTATTGAAACGTGCATCGGTTATGTTTTATGCCAAGTTTTCGTAAGTGAGACCATTCTTGCTAAAAAGTACTCAATAACATTGAGTGCTAAAATTGTCTTAAATTGTAGTTGCACTTGGTCTTTAATAATTAACTACAAAAATTGCTAAAGCTTTTTTTTCTGCGTTTCTTTTTTTAATTTCAAAACAGCAAATATTGAGTGAATGTAATTGTAACTTTAGTTTTATAAACTCGCCACCGGCAGGATTCGAAACTGCATAATTTGGGTTACTCTCATGATGCCTTAGCGATCAAGCTATGGCCGACTTACAACCTAACCCCAAAAAATATCAGCAATTTACTAGCTTTCAGATTGAGTAGCTTGTGATTTAAGTATGTATTTAATTCAGGGTACGTTTTCATTTCAGACAGTGCCCCTAGAAAAGGTTTAACCCTTCAATCCTAATTATTTTGTTAATTTTTCCACCGCTTTATCCATACCGGAATTACTTTTCTCTTTGAATGATTTTTATAAGGGATTTCTTTAAATCTTTTGTAATTGTAAACGGATTAAACTGTTTGGTGAATTTAAAATACCATAAAACTTTTCATCAAAATTAAATTAAAGATGTACGAAAGAATTACAAGTACAAAAATAATAAATATGAATATAATATAAAGTATAGAAGTATGAATCTAAATACATTATATAAAACTCAAAGGGGACTGACTGATATAGTGATCTATCAACGCACAGCCCAAACCACTGGACGGATTGGGCTGAAATTTGGAATGGAGGTAGATGTTATGACCTAGGCATCCGTTAAGAAAGGGTTTTGGAAATGCGTCTTTTAAAGGGGTGAAACAGGGGATGCAAGTTTTACTTCTTAATGCGAGCGAAGCCGCGAGCACACACTAGTATAATATAAAGTAAATATTATTGTTTGACAAATATCTTTTATTCGTTCCTAACGCTTTATTTCAAAATATTTTTCTTCTAAATATTTCGTAAGCAACATTACGAACAATAAAATTAAAACATCATTTCTATTAAATAAATATCAAAAGCAATCCCAAAATCCATATTCAAAAACCTTCTCAAGAACAAGCATACAGAAGCGTCAAAACTCAAACTCCGCGACGCAACACAAACCTTACCTACTCGAGTCAGGACCGCACCATGAATCATGCGGCGGTAACCGAATTAGGACCTCGAACCTAGTTATAGCACCCTTTTCCATCCTGATGGTGTGTGACGTAGGGTAACATGTTATGTAGTGCTATAGTTTTTTTTGTTTTGGAAGTTTGCGTAAAAATGTTTTTTTTTTTGTTAGTGGAGGTTGGCGGGTTTGTACGTGTTTTACTTGATAATTGATAAAAAGTAGATTATTATAAAAGTAGGTTGTAGATGAGTATAATATTATTTATATTGCAATTTTCACTACTAACGCCAAAATCATGAAGTAAGTACCGTCGCTCTGTTATTGCGAGAAAACGAACGATACGAAAAAAACACATTGACCTCATTATAATAATGTATGTATGTATGTGAACATGAAAATGTTGAAATGATATAATGAAAGTAGTAGTTATAAGTCCTATTCGACCTTAGTAATAAAACATTTTCAAAAGCTCAAATTTTACAACGAGGCACAAATTTTAATGTTAAATTGCTTCATGCAAAACCGTAGCTGTTGTCAAAAAAGAACCCTCAGGTTTTTTACTAATCATAACGAAATTCTTGCAAACAACGTAATACCACAGTCACGGCAAATCGTTAAAGCATTGGAAATAAAACGAGTCCTCTTTAGCCTTACTTTGCCGCTAACTCTAACATTTTCCAACTTACTACCCTGGCCCGGGCCATTTGCTACGTAATTTGCGGTCACGTGAAGCCGCCATTACAGTACCCCGGCCAATCACAGAGCACCGTTTAATACGATTCCATATTTGAAAAAGAAATAAAATATTCAAATTTCGAATGGGGCTACAAGAACTGTTCCCATTGGAGCTCGCTCGATTAACGTCTGAAGTAATTTACCATTCTATGACGACTCACGTCAAAGAATTTAAAATTAATGGCTTTTGAATAATGCAATCATTGTTTTTAATACACAAAAAGGTTAATTGTAATGAAAATGACATTACGATTCGAAAAACGAATGCCTCATAATAGCAGCATGATTACTTTTCAATCGATTCAAATGTCAAATTGCCCAGAGATTTGACGGAATTTAAATTACCGAAGTAAATGCCTGAAATGATCGTCATTATGTTGAATATCGATTTAACATCAGCACAATATGGTTAAAGATTCTCATCTCACGGATCATTTAATGCAAATCGATCTATTACGGGCTTTAACCATTAGGTATCGTGCGGTACATGCCCGTCGTATCAACCAATCACAGGCCGTCATTTAAACGAATGTAATTTATTGAGTTTCGAATTTTAAAACCGTTTTACGTCCGCCATCTTGGTAATTTTCAAAACGTGTAACTGCTACTTTGATGTGATTGCTACTTCCTTTTTTAAAGAACGAGAAATGCGTTTAAGTTGATACGGTCTTTTGATTCCTTCTTCTATGTCTATAATTTTGACATATTAGAGATGATATCTTTGATTAAAGTTCTGCTTTTTGGACGGAATAAACGTAATTGCTGTGAGTAAATTTTAGTAGTTATTTTCACAAACCAAAGCGTGTGTTTTAGACTTAAATGAAATTCAGTAGTTTGATTGTTCATATCCATTTACATTTAAGTAAATAAGAACATGAATAAATAGCTCTGATATTATCTACAATACCTACTAAGAAGTTTATGTTATTCATGAGTTTTTTATCGAATGAGTGGGCTGCGGCAATTTGAGTGTAGATAATCGTGATTTCAATTACATAGGTAGTTTACATGGAAATAAGATTCCTACATTATGTGAAGCTATTAAGATTAATCTTTCAATAATTATGGATAAGGTTGGATGTTATTTCAATAATTGAATTTTGTTCAGTGGGAAATTCCAAGTAGCTTTATCAAGTGCGTATAAGTGTATGTCTACAATTAAATAAAAAAAACTTTACTCTTATTTCATACATATAGATAATATGAATTACATATTTAGATACATTATATTAGTCATTACCAGCCGAAGGTTGCCTGGAAGAAATCGCTTTCAGCGATAAGGCCGCCGCTTATGGCTCTAGTTAAGATGCAATTTGTTTTATGTACTATTTGTTTTAATATGTGTCAACAATAAAGAGTTTATCTATCTATCATGACTTCATTCTTTTTTTTTGAATTCTCAATTCTTATCATTTTATTTCGCATTTAAACTGGTCAAGAGAACTGTGACACCGGACCATCAACTCTTTTTGAACAGAAACCTAGTTTCCAATGTCTCGTTATTTTTCTACTTGCATTTTATGAGTTATTTGTTAAGTGCTTAACCATACTAAGGTTATTTATTCCAAACTTAAATGAAAATGAGGGAAAATAATCACGACTGACAGGAATCGAACCTGCGTATTCCTGATTACGCGTCAGGACGCTTAAGACCCCTCGGCTACGGTCAACTGACTGCCAGGCGCGAAAATTCATTTTTTTTTAAATACTTTCTGACTATTTTTCCTTACACATTTTAATATATATTTTTTTCTGCCTTCCAGCCTCCTTCCCAATCACAAGGCGGATCGGCCACCCGTACCAGAACAGAACACCTCCTAAGCGGAAGAAGCCCCGCACCTCCTTCACCAGGCTCCAGATAGCGGAGTTGGAGAAGAGGTTCCACAAGCAGAAATACCTGGCGTCGGCTGAGAGGGCAAGCCTGGCCAAGACCTTGAAGATGACTGATGCGCAAGTGAAGACCTGGTTTCAGAATCGACGGACTAAGTGGAGGTAGGTTCCAAAGACTCGCACCAAGCGTTTTGCTTCGACTTTCATCGTGCGAACAGCCCAACTGTGGAACTCCATGCCCGAATCTCTATTCCCCTTGAACTATAATTTGTCGGTCTTCAAGTCTAGAGTAAACCGGTTTCTTCTAGGCAAGCGCGCTAGATCGTAGATTATAACGTTGCTTAACATCAAGCAAGTTGTAGTCAAGCGTGTGCCTATTTCATTTAAATAAAGGTGATGTACTTTATAGTTACTTGAGATTTGACTATTGTTTTTTTAAACTAATACGGGTTTGCACCTTGCCTTAGTTTGCCTGATGGTAAGCAAAGGCTTTGCTAAGATGGAACGTGCCGATAATGTTTGCTTTTATTACTAGTGGACGCCCGCGGCTTCACTAACGTTAAGTATAATAAAATAGACTTTATTTCAATATGTATTCACATTATAATATAATTTTTTTTGCTCGTTGTTTTGGGATAAATAGTAGCCTATGTCACTCTGGGCCAAAAATTACGACTAACCATCGCGTCGCTCCGTTGTGGTGTCTAAAAAGCAGACCAACAAACCTATAATTATATACCTAGACACTTTAGCGTTTATATCATACTATGATTATATCAATTGAAGTTAATATAATTACTCATTTCTAAAAGTAATACATAATTTCTAATGACAAAGATCTCCCAAGATTTTATATGATTTGTGACGCTACTTTAATCACATGACTACAAATATCATCCTTTCAAACATTTTTTTAACGTAAAACATTGCACTAAAATGATACTGATGGTATTGAATCTATGTAAGTACATATATATATACTTACCTAGGACCAATACCATCAATACCCAGATACATTTGAGTAAAATACATCCATATCTTAACACCTGAATATAAATTTTGTCACCTTTCGACAACCACTAAACTCTAATGCTAGTCATAATCCGAACAAGATGTTTGCTATAAAGTTTTACAACCTCACTCAAATATTACCATTTATACTGTAAGTTGTAACTTATCTAAGCAACTTTGCTTAGTACATATCTATTTACAAGACATCGTTAAACACCTAACTTACACTTAAGATAAACTCAATTCGAAGTTATTTAATTTTACTACTTACGAGTAAAAGTGACTTGTACTTAAAGCACTTATGTAAGTGTATTAAGTTTCATTTCAGAAATTAATCAATAATACGGCTAAATTATAAGTACTTATAACAGATAAAATACGTGTTAATTCAAAGTACTTTAAGTTGTCTATATGACGTACTCGTATCTTCGTACCAAAAGGGCCTTATTACAAAACGAAATTTAACTATTAGTCCAGAACTTTGAAAATTTGCAGTTCGTTCTTGTTGTTCAAAATTTATTTTTATCCGTCATAATTATCAAATTACCAATCATCAAGGATTTTCATCCCTCTCTTTCCAATGATAAATCAACGTTCTAATTGGAAGTTGACATTTAAACTATTTGTATGTGATATTTGAACAACAAGAACCGACTTTTTATTTTTAGCTATTTTAAATCGTGGTGGAAATACACACATAGGACATAGGAAAAACTTGTCCATAATGTTTAAATTCTAACTAACATAATTTATATTCAAGAACACTCAACATAAGGTGGGTGGACCATGGAAGGCCACTCTAACGAGTAAACGCTTTTTATTCGTTTATTAACTGGATAAATGAAAAAAACAAATTATCAAATAATACTTTGTTTTATTGTGTACCATATAAATCACTTTTTTTTAACCTAGCTTTAATCAGTATTCATTAAACTTAAGTTTTGTTAAGCTCTTCCAAATGGCCTTGCAAGGAACACGGCTCCAAACAAGGCCAATATTATACATCAGTCGTTAAACTTAAAAAAAGAGTTGTAACAATTAATATATTCGCTTTTACTAAAACTACATAATAAGCTCTTTCTTTTAAGCAAAACATTAAATGCTCAATATATTTTTATCATTTATAAAAAACTCAACGAACATTACTTGAACACCATCGTATAACTAAGAATATATTAATGGAAATTATTTAAAAACAGTAGTAATGAGTATTATATTGACATCAAATAACTTGCCAACGCGTATTATAATGAAATTAAAAACTTTTTTTTTTATGTCAAATGGCCTTCTTGTGGGTCCGTTCTTTGTAAGGCCAAAATGTTCCTTAGAAGGCCAAACTAAAAATTATCAGACTATCTTATGACTATCTTATATACTTATCGTATCTCATACTTACCATGTAACGTTTTTAACATGTAAATATTTTTTATATTCGTTGCTTTTCATGTAAATTAGTTTAGTTTATTTTCAGAAATAACCTTTCCATAAAAGAAATTTAAATATATACTGATAATAAAATAATTAAAAAAAAACTATTTAATATAAGTTAAAAAGTTTAATAACCCTTATAAATAAAAATATTATAAACATAAAACATTGTTTTCACTGTAACGGTACGTATTTATAACTAAAAAGTAACTGTTCATATGTTCATGATTTGTACATGTTCTTTGTAAGGCCCATGTACCCTAGCAAGGCCAACTGTCAAATTTTTGATTGGCCTTATAAGGAACCTCCGGCTTTCCTGGGAACACTACCAATATTTTAACTTAAATCGAGGCAAAACTATTTTTTTTTTCTTTAGTACCATAAAAATATCCTTGTACGACAATTCACAGTAAAAAAATATGAAATAATAATAGGTTATCTAACTAAAAACTTACGTTTTACTGTGCGCGCGAATAACAATTTTAACGTCGTCGACCGAAGTCTACGAAGCGTGAGATCTCATTGCCACAATAGCGGCACGAGCGACTCGCCGCCGCATCTGTGGTCTTGAGTTTGATGGATCTTAGTGTATAGCCAAAGGAATATGTGTTTACATGTCAATAACTACGACTTTTTGATAGTTGGCCTTCAAAGGAGCGTGGCCTTCCATGGTCCACCCACCTTATTCATAACCATTAAAAAACGTATAAATTGTAAAGCATAATTAACTCCTATCTAAAATTCAATTAATTAAACCAAAAACATGTGTTTCGTAAAACGCTTTTAACTACGAACATATATGAATAGTAAGTAACGACCTTTTTACATATATTTTATAGGCTATATGCATTTAATAGAGTGTTTTATTGAATTTATGACATCATTTTAAATTTTCAACATTTTATACCTAATCGTTTGAACAAAATAGGCTGTTGCATTATCAAATGGATTTGAATACAAATTATTCTTATTAAGTTAAAACCTTCCTATTTCACACCAAATCTCTCTCTCAAAAGGAGTTCTAACTTCAATGCCTTAGAAAAACTAACAAAAAAGAGTATAAACTTTTTACAAAAAGAGCAACAAAACTTTTTTGTTTCTTTTAAAATTCAAATACGTTCTGGCACAAAACAAAATTCCAAATTTGAAACAGCAGGCGGGAATGGCAGAACAACACATTCGAACTCTGTGTTGGTGGCACAAGCGATTACGTTCTAATGGACAAGCGCTGTTTGCGTTCGGGAAAGATAACCCTTGCTCGATACGCGAGGCGCCACTGATTTTATTTAAAAAAAAAAACAAAACAAACGGTGGTGTTAGTAATTCACCCGTCTGATGTTTTATTCTATGTGATTTGTATACAATTCTAAAGTGAACGATAGGGATATGTTTGATTTTAAACATTCGTCGAATTTGTACTGAAACAACGGCTATATACTTAATGTATGTAATTTGAACGCCCATCGCATTTATACTAAAATAAAAACATATTATGTAAATTAGAGTTAAACTAAATTATGCCATATTTAGACTAATAAAATTGAGTACAAATCATATTGTCTTTAAAAAAATAAGACACAAAAACTGTAATTACATTTTATTTGGAAATAACAGTAACATCAACTTAAAAGTAAACAATAACATTGTGAGAGCATATAAAAATTAAAAAAAAAATAGCTCATCATACTATAATACGCCTTCTAATATCAAAATTGGTAAACCAATTTTCCGTCGGCAACGGCGCAAGGAGGTTGACTTGCGTACAACCTTTTTTTCGACTTACTAAAACAAGGTTGGAATGTCAAAACGAGTAAAACAATAAAGAAACAGTCTCGTTTCGGTCGATTTATCAACAGTCTCTTCGTATTAATGAGTGGTGTTAATGGTGTCTTATCGAAACTCTTTGCTTTGTCCTCTTGTTACTATTAAAAGCCCGACCGTTTTAATTTTTAGTTGAGATTTAGGCCTCGACCTCTTTTGTTTTTTTTCTGTTATGTTGGTATTATTTTGACGTAAGTTTTGTAAGGAGTATTTAGTAGATACGACTAAGCTATTATTATATCGTTTTATAGTAGGAAGAGTTCTGAATGAAATTATTTAAACTACCAAATGTAGATAGATATTCTCTATAATAAAAAGATAACTCTAAGGAAATGCTAATCTCATTATCTATAAATTAGGTAAAACTTTTCAAATTTGCCGTATCTGGTTTTTTATTACGCTAATTACCTATATTTATAAATTCAACGCTCTTGTAAGGTGTAAAAATGTTGCAAAATATACAAATTAAAAATTCGTTGACATTTATAAAATAGTTTTAATTGCTAAAAACATTTTCATAAAAATGCTACAAAAAATATATATTACAAAGTTTTATGTTTATTAATTTTCAATATAAGATTTTTTTTTATTTTATTAACAAATGTGTAAGCTGGCTTTTGCATTAAAATTCGTACATATTTTCATTATCATTTCAATTAAACGTTCAATTAGTTTTATTTACTTGTGTTCGTTTAATTACTGTTAGAGTCTTATAATCTTTCTTATTTCAAACAACACTATTACTGACAACACTGCATATTATTGACCTACCTTTACTTTAAAAAGAAAAAAAAACAAGCTTAAAAACCAAATAACATTAAAGTACCTACTCACAAACAATATCTCAGGCAGACAAATAAAGATAGTAAGGACATAAATTAAATGAGAAGCTGCGTTATCTATGACAAATGAGTTTCTTCTTATCACTAAAGGAAAGGATATGAAATAAAATCATTGAGCTACCGTGAAGGTTTTATTGATTGAGTATGTTGTTGATCACTTGACAAGTAATTTTAAAGGTAGGAGTACTTTTTATATTTAACTATTTTTTCTTGAGAACTGGCACAATACAAAGTTATGGCCAAAGAAGAAAAAAATGTTTTATTTCAACTGAGTTCTAAAGTAAATTTTTGTTTTAATGTTAGTCACGAATTTCTCGCGAATTTCTTTTTTTAAATATTTCTTTAGCACAAATGACACACGTAAAGAAAGGCCTATATGTAGCAGTAGGATATAGAAAGCTGTAGATGATGATAATGAATATGTTGATGTTTCCTTTTAGCCAAATTTTTATACCAGAATTGTCAGATTTACATGAATACGCACGGAATACTGCAATGCGCCGGAAGTATAAAAAATATCTTGTCAAAAATTTGCCTCACATTTGTAAATACTCGTATACATTCCATGAACCAAACATCTATTTAACTGTAACTTGAGCACCAAAACAATGCCCACCCATCAAAAATAATCAACAACATCTACATTCCATGCAAACCCCCATAAAATAGTCTAAAACCGACGTAAAAGTCACAAAAATAGGCAGTAAAGTACAGAACAATGCATGTAAAAAGCCAGAGCTTCCACCCTTAATAATTGATGGGCCAAAACTGCCGAGTTCTGTTTCTCATACAATATTTAAACCCCCTGGTAGCTTGTGTTCCCGCCTTCTGGTATATATGTTTATGTATAGAGCTGTTAAATGGTAGTGGTTGCTGATTGACGCCATGTTTGTGATAGATGGTTTTTGTAGTCGTATAGACTGACTAGTGGGAGCTCGCGGCTTCGCTCGCATTAGAAAATAAAACTTGCATCCCCTATTTCACCCCTTCAAAAGTGGCATTTCCAAAAATCTTTTCTTAGTGGCTGCCTACGTCATAACATTTACCTGCATGCCAAATTTCAGCCTAATCCGTCAAGTGGTTTGGGCTGTGCGTCGATAGATCACTATGTCAGTCAGTCATCTTTTAGTTATATTTCGATACTAGTATTTTTATAGGCACTAGAGTAAAATAAAATAAAACAAAACAGATCGAATAACACAGATTCACTAGATGGTCAGTGCTTTGTTTTTCACACAATTCCACGAATTATTCTAAAAAATTGTTAAATCTTTAGGTAAGATAAAAATCATCATACTAATTTTGAGCTAAATTTATTGCTCTTTATTCGTACCTATTAAATTATAACCAATCTTAACACACCAGTGTTCAATTCCCCATTAGCCACCAATAAAGGTCAAAATCGATTCCTCTAATTTGCTTTACCCCCTCACTATTTACACATTCTAAAGGCCATTCCTCGGAATCGAGTCCCGACATTCGACAAATCGAATCCGAAGCACGATTTACACGTAATGTTACCAACATGGCGTCGTCTTTATAATTTATTTACCTTCCTTGCTTCATTTTCTTCGTGTAATTCTTTTCCCTTTGCACACTTACCTTTATTTTAATCTAAACTGACTCTTATGCCTTTGTAACAGAGTTGATTTCAGTATATATTTTATTGTGACTTAATTTCGCGAAGACGTAACTGTGGTTCAAGCAATGAAGATGCTTAAGTACGAAGATGTAAGGTATTAAATCGTTTGCGTTTTCGTTGGATTAAGACTTCTTGATAATTGTTGTACCGTCTCCTTGGAATTAGGGAGAAAATCCGTTTGCTGATTGATACTTGGGGTCGATGCGTGTTTTCTTCCCGTTAATTTTTATTGCACATCGTTTTTCTTCTTCCGTTAGGGATGGTTAGTGAATTATTTATGAGGATGTGTCTTTTATGTGTATCGAATTAAGTAGATAAATATATAAAAGGTGTTGTTTCTCTACGCTCGGTTCCCAATTCTTGAGACAATCGTTTTATTATTCATCAAAACGTATATAATTGTAATTTTTAACACTTTTTTCTGCATTTGAACCGTAAATGAACAATGATTTGTTTTATGGATTAATATATAAAAGGGAAAAAAATGCAAGATGTGTATGTTTATAATAAGGACTTATATTAATCTTCTAGAAAAAAGAAGGGAAATTCACAGTTCACAATTGACAAATATTGAATTGAAACGGAATGAGGACAAATCTATCTATTTGTATGATTTTACCTGACTAAAAACCCACAAAAAATCTTCACTCACATTTCACATTTTCACCTTCAAAAATATACCTTTTTATCAAAACCGACACTTTAGACGAAATTCCGCCATAACGGATTCAGAGTTCATACAAAATGCAAGGAGTTTTTACGAGTTGTAACTTCTTGAAGTTTTAAAGCGTAGCTTGGATTTATTTGACTGCCTTGATAACTAGCGACGGGCTATAAAGCATTTTTATGTTTTACGTTTACTGTGTGAATAGGTGATTAGTATTCTAGGTTTAAAGGACTGTTGTTAGTTAAAGATCTATGAAATGGATGCAAGTGATGCAGTTATTATTTTAAGGCTGTATTTAAAGTGAAACTAGAATTTATATTCAACTTTTTTTAAAGCTACCGTGCTTTGACAAACACCCGGAACCATTTCTTAGGTTATATAAATATATTACTATTGTTTTATTAATATTGTTACATAAAAAAACCATAGCAAGCAGTAGCAAGTCGATTAATAAAGGAAATGTTCTGCTTGTCAAATCTACAATCTCTCTGATTTTTTTATTCATAGGGTACACAACTTGCAAGATAGCCAGATCTACCTTATTAATGCTAAAACGACTATTTTACCTAATTTTTTTATGATAATATTTCTCTGTATATTTAATACTATTTGCAGTGTATGTTTTTTCTTGATAAAGTAGGCATTTTTTACCAAAAATATTTTATCGAATTTCACCTTGACGACAACAGCAATTAAAAAAACACAATTTGTTAAGAAAAGAAACAGAGCAGACGCGAAAGTAATTAATAAAGCAGTTCTTAATTAGCGAACGTAAAGTTGAATCGACCATTTCTCGCAAGCGTTTACAAAGATGTCTGAATCGCTAGATGTGGAACCATGTCAGAGGGTGGTTGGGGTTGTTTGAAATACTTTTGATACCAGAGTAGGCCACTTTTACACTAAAAATTAATGCATGAATAAGATACGTCAATAGCTACGCTGCATACTAGCGATACCCCGTGGTGTGACCCACGCTAATTCAGGATGGAAAGTAAGTCTGTGTTAATCTATATCAATACTATTTATATATTTCATATTAATTTATATATTTCGTTTGAATTGGTTCAGGTATTTGAATGTATAAAAAAACCAATATGGCTATTTTTGCTTTAATGTTTTATTGATATTATTAATGTAGAACATGCTACGAAAGTGCTACGTTTTAGTGCTACAAATATTATTTTTAGTATAAAAGACATCAACGCGTGACTGTCTAATATGTAATATATAATTTGTATGTGAATGTAGTTGTAGTATAAAATATTTGCTATTAATATTAGTACTTAACTAGATCTTTCCATATCGCTGCAACCACTTGACCGTTATTTTACGCTGAATTAAATTCCGGTACTTAATCAAAAGTAAAATTGGACCTAATCAACACAAATAAAATTTGTTTTTTTTTTCACTTGTTTTTAACTACCAATGGGTGGTAGTTTTAAAAAACTGAAGAGTTTCAAAGAGTGATTACATGATCAGTCGATAAATAATCAGTTTTATTTGTAAGTTTAAAAATTATCTTTCAACAAATTTAAACAGTAAAACAAAATTACTCACTTCTTATCAAAGGAGAGTGGCCAACTATAGTGTTGAGAGTTAATTAAATTATTACTCACTCAACTTACTGTTTTTGATTTCTAAATGGCCTTTCCAGTAAAAATAGCCCTCTGACTAAGCGACTTATAAAATAATAAGCCCGAAATTACTAATTGCTCCCGCGTTTGGCTTATTTAAGGAAAGTTTAATTGTACTTCACTTTATCCAATTATGAAGACTCGACTTAGGTGGAGCGGTGATGAATAGGGAGGGGAAAGTATCGATAAAATTGTTGGTAATGTGTTTTAACTCTGTTTTATTCCTACTTTGACAGATATTTGACACTTGCACTGCAACTGTGGCCGAAAGTGAAACTAGCCTGAATTGAAGTGATTTTACTTAGGATTACCGGAACACACCGTTATGTGCTTAACTCGATGTTCTGTATACAAAATTATTTTTTTTGACTGTGTATTGTAAAAAATTGGTGAAATTTATAACCAATTTCTGATTTCTGATCATGAGTATCTTGTATTACTATGACATTTGTATTGTTTTTTAAATGTAAGCTGAAATTTTATACTTACTGCTTACCTGTTATTAATTAAGATATATATTTTTTTCATAATGTTACTTATAAGAACTTAGTTAACACATGTCATATTTTATCGATAAAAAACATCGACACCTCAAACATCACCACCCCATCCCTACTCGTACATTATCCGGTCTAATAAAGTTCTTCCACCGTTATAATACACTTAACGCTTTGTTCCATCATTTATTATACCGACCAGTTTGTGAGGACCTCTACCAACCCTTTGGTACCTTAATGAGTTGAGATGGTAAACTGAAGAACATACGAGAACAACCATTTGGAGGCATATAGGCTAGTATACATATAATAAATCTGAAGAGGGTCAAAAATCTGTACATAGAAGATATGAAAAAAATAGTTTGGGTATATTTTAAGTATAGTCTCTGTTTAACTATTTATTTAAACGCTCATCCCGCAAAACAGCTGAACGGATCATCATGATTTTTTGTTGTAGGTAGTATTAGGTTTTAGGAATGCCATGGGCTACTTTTTATCCTGAAATATTGCGATCGATGCCGCGGGCGTCCACTAATCTTGAATAAAATTATTTGTATGACTTAAATCAGGCTTTCTAATTTCTGAAAAAACACCCACATAGGGTAGAAAGTTTGTCGAATTTGTAAAAATATTGGTTTGCTGTCCGATTATCCGAAAGCCTAAATTACAGGCATATAATTTTTAAAGTAAATAATTTGTATATTTGAATGGAATTGACTATTACAAGCAGTTGCCAGAACTCACCATTAGAAGCTTGAGGCAAAATTTCTTTATACCATACCGTACTATGTATATCTATGTATTAATATAAAAAACTGCCAAAAAACTATTTATTGAAAGTGACAAACAAAAATGGAAAAACAAAAACTCAATGGAAAGCAAACCATAAAAGTAACCCTATTGACTTTGTTATAATTTAAACATCTCTAAAAACTAGAGCGATTTCATGAAAATCAGATACAGACATGTTATAAATCATGTCTCTCAAATAGCGGCCTTATCACTTAAATTTATGTTAAAGTTAATTATCATACCTACAGCTAAAGACCAATTTAAACTGGTTTTAAACTCTGAATACGAAGGCGGCCATATTTCAGACTAAACTTTGAACACATACTTTATACTGCGTCAGTATTAATGAAATGTGAATTATGAAGTTTCTGCGCTTCGGTTGTACTAATTTGATATTTTAATTTTATTTTATCATGATTTATGGATATGAAATGAATTATTTTGGTTGAATAACAGATGTGTTTGAATGTAATTGATTATTTAATAGCATTGATTGGTTATATTATTTACTAACACTATTTATTTTTAATTATTAAAAGTTTAATGGGTATGAGCTTAACATATGAAAAGAAATAGGAATTTTTAGGAAAGAAATTTACAGTGAGTAACAAAGTGCAACAAATCATTGAAATTATGATTCTTTTGAATTGTTGATTATGAATGTTGATATCTATTACGTCATTAAAAACCTACTTTTTAGTAGAGTTAATAAACATAAATTTACATTACATGTCATTTGCAGTACATATTAAAAAAAAAACATATTTATTTATACCTTACTTATATTTATAATCGCTTATTCCAAGAACCTCTAAATAAAATACAGCTTCAGAAACTTGTTAAAACTCTGTAAAAGCGTTCAAAATATACGAGCCGTTATTAACCCCAAGTCAAGCACTCTCTAACTTAACTATACATATAGCTAAGTATCTAAGTATAGCTAAGCACAAAGTTGGCCGCAGATGTTGACTTCATCTGCATAATGTATGGTCGACCTGTAAGCCAACTGGTTGGGCGATTTGTTGAGTAAATGTGCGTTATATTTTACGTCTATATTAAACTAGTGGACGCTCGCGGCTTCGCTCGTATTATTTCAGGATAACAAGTAGCCTATATCACGCTTAGACCTCATACTACCAAAAATCATGATGATCCGTTCAGCCGTTTTTGCGTGATAAGCGTTTAAATAAACAGAGACACAGATAAACAGACAAAATTGTTAAAAATTGCTGGAACGTGTTCTCCATTTTAGGAAAGGTAAAAAAAACTGCGAGTGACTTTGGCTTCTTTTTATTTTAATACTTTTTATTTTTATGAGAATTTTGTACTAATCCCAGCCCAGTAATATTTATAAAGATGAAAGTTCATACGTTACTTCACTCTCAAACGGGTGAACCGATTTGGGTGAGATTTTGTATGGAGGAAGATTAGATCCTTAGGTATATAGATTTGTCACATACATTTATCTCAGAATAGCGAGTCCATCGCCGTTGCTAGTTTTTTCATAAATATCGTTCTATATTATCTAAAACACGAACAATACAAATAAATCCTTGAAAACTTCCATCACGATGCCACCACAAAACCGCAACCAGAGACGCGATGAGTTGGCCAACCAGTTGACACTTGGTACTTTACCGCGACTGAACAGACAACCGCTGTTTAGTAAGTGGATGTAGTATTATTGTTGTCTAGATAGGGCTAGAACTGACAAGTATTTAAATAATTTAACTAAAATAAGCAAATATTTATTGAAAACGTCTGAGGATCCTCTTGATTAGAATATAAGATTAGAAGATTTAGTCCGTTTTTATATAAAAAGCTTTTAGTTCCTTATACCTATCTAACTTAATAAGCAACTAAGAAACTGATCTTTATTTCTAATAAAGTTAATTGTTGAAATGTTAATTGTTCTAATAAGAAGAAATCAATGTGTAAAACCACAGAAAACCATTATACACGATCAAAATATGTACAGAGATAAGATACAAAAGTCATAATATGTGCTACAATGTCACAAAAAAACATGTGAAATCAATCAAATATTGTTTATTGTACATCATATTAAAAAAAACACATGCAAAACGGTTCCCTAGTCTGAAACATTGAGCATCCAAACCACTTTGGTAATCTCTTCCTGTAAAAAATATTAGATTAATTAAATAAAGGGGAAAAAACACTAGCCATCTCATCCAGTTATTTAAATCCTTACCACCTATTTAGCAAAGTATACTTAAGGCTAAGCGTGCATAAACAGCAGCAGTGGCCTTAACTTGAAAGGGGTGAATACACTTCAAGCTAAATGGTACTTGCCTCTTAAATATGTATTAAATTATTTGTCTCTGGTGCTGGGATGTTTTCTAGACGCCTCGTAGACAGGAGACCTTAATAAGTGTATTGAGAAAGTAGTCTGTTTTTTGTGAGATTGTGTTTGACAGTTACATCATATTTAATAGAATAAGTAAATTTATGGTATTTTAGAGTACCAAAATAACTATTAACTTCAAAGAAAAGGATTTGTAATGTAATAGAGCTACCGTTTTTTGACATTTCAAACCTTACGATCTATTAGCAAGATCTAGATCCCACGACACAAGCGTTAGCTTAGTGTGGGGCTAGATGGCGTTGTGTGCAATGTCCCGGAATATTTATTATTATTTATTATTATTATTATTATTATTAGCGATCCTAGCGGCAAATTGGTGAGGTTTGCTTAGTTTGAGAACATTTGGACCTCACGGTACACTAGCGCCTCTAGCAATGACCATACACGCTGCAGCCCTCATAGATGTGAACTAAATTAAAAAAGAAGAAGATGAAAGAAATATAGGCAATAACTTAAAATACTAAGATACTAAGTACCTACAGACACTCATTTATGGCTATTTAATCAGTAATTTGGGTTTATACCCTTCCAGCCAATCATCATTATTATCATCCACAGCCCACTACACACACACTACACAGCTAGGGATCCCACTGCTGGGTATAGGCCTCCCTATGTATGTGCCATCTGCGTCGATCTTATGAAATATTGGTGTGCATTTATTTCTTTGTTAGAATAGTCCTTTCAATAAAGTATCAAAGTAAAAAATATTTAACAAAAAAGGTCTTATCATTATAACTTAAAACGTAAGTTATAATTAAAACTCATTGTCGGCTCACTGAATTAAGTTATTAAGATATCTTTACACTGAGTGCTTCATTTAACATTAATTTGCATGTTTATAAACAAACTTATAAGTACATTTCGTATAATCTTTAAGATAACGGCATAAAATACATTATCGATTGACACAAAGTAAATTACAGCTTATAAGGGTTGTGCTTCGATGCAATGATATCTCTTACTTGTCGATAAAAGAGTTGAGAAATGTCGATAAGTTTGAAATGTTTTATTTAAATTGATATGGGAATTATTTAGTCTTGTCTCTGAGGTAGGTGCTCTTTTAACTGATACTCCTTTGGTACCCAAACGTATTAATTAGTTTTTACTCATTGAAATAATCAATTCTAAAGTTGGATATTCACGCGATGCTTAAATGCCACATGATGCCTTCATGAAATGTTAAAAGCTTTTAGTACTTGACTGATATATAATACTAGTACAGATTTACTTGTACGTGTAAATCACGCTACCAGATTAAACTATAAATAAATAAATAAATATTTCAGGACATATCACTCAGCGCCATCTAGCCCAATACTAAGCTTACGCTTGTAAGATGAGTAGGTACTAGATAACGGATACAATACATATATACTTTTCTTTCGTAAATACATACTTATTATACATAGAAACGAACAGACTCAACACAAGCAATAACAAATTTTAAAATTTATAATTACTTACTTGTGTAATGCGGGAATAGAACCCACACCCCTAGATTAGAAGGCAGAATCACTTCCAACTAAGCTAACAGAGCAGTCTATTATAAAGTTGAACATTTGTATATTGTTATATTGGTTTCACCTTGATGCTAAAATAGCACGGCTGATTTGGAAGGTCTTTGTACTGAAGAGTAGAAGATAGACTAGACCAACAAATATGTTATAACTAGTGGGTGCTCGCGGCTTCGCTCGCATTAGAAGTAAAACTTGCATCCCCTATTTCACCCCTTTAAAAGTGACATTTCTAAAAATCCTTTCTTAACGGATGCCTACGTCATAACATCTACCTACATGCCAAATTTCAGCCCGATCACTATATCAGTCAGTCAGTCAGTCAGTCAGTCAGTCAATCAGTCAGTCATCTTTGAGTTTTATAGATAACTTTTATCCTGGATTAATCTGTGGTTAGTTAGCTTTTACTGGATTTAATTCTTACGCGTAGTAAATTGTCTAAAATATCAATAAATATAATGGAAATCTGCCAAAACACCATTTTTTATCAGAACCTTAAACATATAATCGATACGATAAAAAGTCATTAAGACATGTCAGAAGCTTTTAAGGCGGTTTCAAAACTCTGACACTGGAGTTGGCTACTCACATATGAACTTACTAACTTCAATCGATATATTTTTTGTCTCGACCCCATCCCTAAAGAAGTAACTGTAAACGGTAAATTCAGCATAAATTCAGCGCTCGCTTAGTGGCGATTATATTTAGGTAAGCACATTAATATGTACGAGGTAAGGGTTTAAGTGAGACGTGCTTAAAACGCTTATCGAGTATTAAAATTAAGCACCGGTTTTACTTAAGTGGTATGTTATATCATGAAGGTGGTTTATTGAATTTAGTGACATTTTGTAAATGAAATTTTATAAGACTGGGATTGAAAAGTGTATTTTATGTTTGTGATCTTTTTAACTATATTTGAAAAACAAAAAATGAATAAGTAACACATACGGTAACAAATAGTAATAGTAGTAAGTTTATGTAAACAGTAACAGACAGTAAAAACCAAAAAATAATCTTAAGTTTCACAATAAAATAATTACACAACGACTGAATCGCTCATAGCGAAGGCAATCGCATGCGATAACCAATGTTAAGCAGAGGTCGACGCGGTTAGTCCTCGGATGGGTGACCGAAAAGTGGCATTCCATTTTGGGCGCTTTCGTGGGTCGGATGACACGTTAAATTGTCTCGGCTGTTTGTCTAGTATGGCAGTCGTTAAGCCATTTCAGAGGCCTTTAGGGCGGTTTGATTAACTCTAATACCAGAGTTGTCCACTCTCATTCGATAAGAAGAAGCCACAAACACTCCCAAACACATTTAGCTTTTTCTATTATCTAATTTTAACACTAAATTCGTTTAAGAATCTTCCTTTTAAATTGTGTTTAAAACCAAATTGAAATTCTTTACGAAAGGCGAACAATTTAAATCGATTCCAAAACTAATTAATTATCCACCCCTATCTTAACTTAGTAAATATTATATAAGGCTCGGATAGGCTGCTGTTTGTGTCAATTAGAATTAAGTTAGCTTAAGTTACGTCAAGACAATTACGGTCACAATAAACTTATAAATAAGTAGCTGAATTATATCTAGTGATAAATTATAGTCTTAAGTTTTGGACAACATATTGAAAAGTAAAGTCGTATGAGAGTATGTAATTATTGTTCATTTAGTTGATATTATAGTGCTGTTTTTTAAATATATGTATCTCTCTCTTGAGTCGTATTACTCATGATTGAGGGTCAAGAATTTGATAATTGAATCTGTAATTAACTAACACGGATTTATATAAGCTTCGTACCTACATACAAATACATATTTCATACCTATCAAGGCTATATAAAGGGCAGGCTGCAGGTGACAAGTTGACAAGTGACAGAGTACAAATGTATCGTTGTTTTACACCTCCCAAATATGACACTAATGACATTAATGACGTTAATGAGCACGTGTCAAAACCAATGACAAATGTCACTTGTTCCGGTTTCAGTAGGGTTACCGTCTGTTAAAATAAACTATAGTTTGAGTAGGAAAATTGAGAGTAAATCTGTGGAACAATGTCTGAGTTATTTTATACGTGGCGTTGGTCGTTTTCAGTCTTAGATCAATATTTGGAATTGGTTAAAGGTAATTTTGAAGGAATAAATCGTCAGAAAATCTCTCGCCACTAATTCTATTTACACATTAAATTTTACTTGACATCCTGAAATTGCTGAAAGTATTCAGATTCAGGTTCAGATGTCATTTATTCGCATGTAAAATGGGTACAGTAGATCTTAATTTATTTAAAGTTTCACCATTACAACCTCATATAAGGTACACAAATATATATATATATATATATTAAATTCATATTGTAGGTACTTGATTAAAAAATAATTTATTATAGGTACTACTGTTTCTTATAATTTTATTATTTGTCGTGGTAAACATGAAATCTACAAGCCGTCTTGTCCAGAAACTCCTTTACTGTATAAAATTTCTAACTTGATCACTATTCATTTTAATCATTTTTTTTGTGATCTGGACAAAGTAATCATCATGGAAAGAATAACAAACCCAATAAATTGCACTCTCATTTTATAACTTGTTATTAATGTTTTAGAATGACAACCCTGAGTATAACTGCACAGAAAGCAATTTGGTCTGTGCCAGTGCTCTCGGCCCGTGATAATTAATTCAATAAACTATTACCTCTATGTCCATGTGTGAACATGGTGTTGCTTACTTGTGTATTGATTTTAGAGTAGGGAAGGCTATTTAGTGTTTATTTACCTTTTTTTTCAGTAACATTTGAAATTATGAGAATAGTGAAGTGACAAAATGAGTATTTAATTTTACACTCGGGATGTTATTTCAATTGAAATGCGACTAACTAAACTTAAATATACATTATATACTTTTTCATTAGAAACAATAGAAGTACGAATAAAATTATTACTACATTACGAAATTCGTATATTACTAACTACAACGTTGCCTTGCATTTCTTGTTTTGTATTATTTTTAGGGTCCAACAAATCGTTGACCAATACATCTATTTTAACATATATGATTCACTATTGAACATTTATGTCCACCACAGATGTTTGAGACTTCACTACAGATGTTTGCGCCATCATCAAAACAATGGACATATTCATATCATAACAACAGCAAATCAAACAACAATTTCTCTTTGTTCCAGACGCCAAACAGCTGAGGAACGCGAGGCAGAGCGCCAAGCTGCCAACCGTCTCATGCTCTCACTCCAAGCAGAGGCTCTATCCAAGGGCTACATGCCTGAACCAACCCCTGGGCAGTTATCCGCCCTACATTACCAGAATAGTGGTAGTAGTGGAGCGCCCCCGCCCTCGAACACGGCGCTAAGTGCGCTGCAGAACCTCCAGCCGTGGGCGGGCAACCAGGCTAGCTTCATGACTGCGCAGGCTAGCTCGCAGCCTCCGCATGCAGCGCCGCCTGTGGCCTCGCCTATCTGCTAGGAATACTCATATATAGTTGGGTGATATAATGATTTGTGGTAAATATATGAAAATTCAATCAATCAATCAATATAGCTTTATTATACACCAGAAAACAAAAATACAAAATCATTTACCGTAATTTTACTTAACCTAGGTACATTGAAAAAGAGAAAAAAAACAATCAAATAGACAAAGAAATCAATGAATCAGCCAATGCTTTACTGAATCAACCGAAAAATCAAGTAATGATTTTGATAATACTGATATATTATAGCTGGTTGTTATTATGATTTGATATGGAAGAAAAAAAAACAATCAAAAGAAGAATGGAAATGATTAATGATCAGTGGATGCCGCAATGTTGGTGATGTTAAGCTGATTTTATAATAAATAGTATGATTTATTCATTGATTAAAACAAATACTTAAATAATGAAGAGATAATAAATGAAGAAGAATAACAAAAACTAAGTAAATAATAACATTAAAAAGAAAAACATTTTCCTCAGCATAAAAAGAATACTAATTTATCAAATGCTTCACTCGTTTCAACGAAAAAAAAAATTGTTTCCAGATAAAAAAACAATCTGTAAATAAATATACCAATTTTAAAAACATCTGATATAGACAAATTTGATTTGAAACTTGTTAGATCCAACTTTTTAAACTGTAGTCGTGAAAGAGGAAGAATTGCGAGCCTAACGGCAATCTGTTTATTAATCAATGTATTAGAGAAGAAAAGATATTGGTATACAAAATTATGTTTGAAACTCTTATTTTACTTACTTCGCTTTTTAAGAATAGAAAAATTGTGTAAATAGTTAATGTTTATGGTAAAATATGCAGGTAAATATTGTATAAGATATAATCAGTATTATAATTATATAATTCAATACTATAATAATCCTTTTAGATTAATAATATTAATATTAAATAGAG
Organism: Macaria liturata; assembly: GCA_964023185.1. Classification (NCBI taxonomy): domain Eukaryota; kingdom Metazoa; phylum Arthropoda; class Insecta; order Lepidoptera; family Geometridae; genus Macaria; species Macaria liturata. The sequence goes on from OZ026806.1 coordinate 16,124,635, forward strand.
AATACATTTGTTTAATTTTAAGTTAAGAACAACTTGTGTATATATTTATATTTAAACTTAATAGTTATAAAATTTCTTACTAAATGTGTAATATATAATATTAAAATGTAATCAATATTAAATTGTAAGTTATTGTAATTTTGAATTTAATACATAAACCATTAACTCTTGGATCTCAAACGCTGATGTACATAAGTACATATAATAAACAATAAAGTAGTAGTTGGTAATCATTCAAGACATACAGATTAAAAACATTATGACTTTTCATTATTACATACAGTACTCATCAGATTAAATATTTGAAATACATAAATAAATATAAACCAATAATTCAGTCACTATAAATGATATTCATTTAATCTCTTTTACTGAAATTTGTATAATATCTTTGTTTTTTGTAGAAATATCATTTATGATTTATATAATATTGAATTATATATGCAAAAGATACATTTACAAAAGAGGCAAATATTTGACTAATAAGTTACACAATGTGTGGGTGATAAATTCTTTATACCTATAAAATGAAATGAAATTTACTAAAAATAAAAATGCATGGTATAACTCACCATTGATTTATTTTGTGTTAGTTACTGTAACTTTGTATATATCACCGTTAGATTGTAAAGATCGTTAGATTACAATCTATCTAGCGAGATTGTAAACTATCGATAGATTGTGAACCGTATCATTATGATTGCAATTTGACTCATTATTCTTCGCTATATTGTAATCTACCGAAGTGAAGCCGTCAAATTGTGAACCGGCGTAGGACGGAATGCAACTCGCGCTCTATGTTTAGGTATTGCGAAGTCACTTGTCTGTGACAGGAGGTAAGATTAGGTTCGTTAGGTTGCTTTCTACCACGCACATGCGACGACGAGCGAAGCGAGGAGGAGCCAAGTCCTGTTGTAGTGCAAGTGTTGGACTCGAAGATGATACGGTTCACAATCTATCGATAGTTTACAATCTCGCTAGATAGATTGTAATCTAACGATCTTTACAATCTTACGGTGACATATATAAGTTAATGAAATTTAATCTAAATTGTGATTATATTAACAATCATTTAGATAAATAAAATTACACGCAGGAAATCTTACTAAAGAATTCAATAAGTATGGAAATAAATTGTAAAATAAAATAATTACGAATCTATGAAATAACGCTTTTTATTTTTAATCCTAGTACTCGTACATAGCAGGTAAGAATAAGGCAAATAATCACTTATCGAATGAGAGTGGCCAACTCTGGGGTCGAGAGTTTATCAAGCCGCCCTAAGAGCATCTGACATGGCTTAACGACTGTCACAATTGCCAAATAGCCGGGACCTACCATTTAACGTGTCATCCGATCTACGGAAGCGCCCAAAATGGGATGCTACTTTTTGGTCACCCATCCGCGTACTGACCGCGTCGACCTTTGCTTAACATTGGTAATCGCATGCGATTGCCTCCGCTAGCTGAGCTACGGACGCAAATAATATAAACTATAGATTATTCAAACTTCTTACATAGTTACACAGACGATAGGCATTAGGCACATATACAAAAAAAAACTTTCAGATGGCTTGACAACCTCCTTTTTTGGTAGTCGGTTAAAAGTGGTTGAATATGTAGGTAGCTTATCATATGCTCGAATGAATGAATGATTATTATGAATGAAGTTGGCACTCAAATGAGACTGCAGGAACAGACAGTTGGGTACTGCTTGGCTTCAGATTTCTTTGTTGACTTTGGATACACTATAGGCACTGAAATGAAGAAAACATTATAAAATAAGGTAATATCATAAAATTACTCACTTAATGTAAGCTGTTTAAGGTTTTTCTCATTTAATCAAAATTGGAAACAAACCAATTCTATTTAAATGGGCGCTACTATTTTTACACTTAAAAATAACGGGACTGTAAGAAGAAAGATATAATTATAACGCAGATGTTACATTAGTAAGTATTCTCTCTCTTGAGTCGTATTTTCTCATGACTGAGGGTCGGGACTCCCCCGCAGAATTAATTCGCAAGGGGAGTTCTCTTGGGCATATACATCGTGGTGGGCGCCCAGGTCCTTCCACCGTCCATGTTCCCGGGTTTTGTGGTCTTCAAACATGTCGGTTTCCTCACGATGATATCCTTTACCGTTTAGCGAGTGTAAGTCTACAACATTACTTGAAAAACAGTTCATTGGTGTAGTGCCGGATTCGAACCAGGATACGTCAGGATGAAAAGCAGACGCTTAAACCGCCAAGCCACACTAACTTTTAAAGTAAGTATAATAGGTGAAATAGAATAAAAAATTAGACTTAAGTATTAATGAATGAGAACTTTAATTATCAACTTATTTAAACTTAATCCGTCTTATTCCTAATAGTAGTTTAAATATTAGTATAGAACCTTTAAATGAAAAAATCGGTTCAAACATCACATACAAACAATAATAAAATGACAACTTTAAATGAGAACTTTAAATTGTATAGGGTAAAACAATGACAGTTTAATTTTCATGTCAGAGAGAAACAAATTTTTAACAACAAGAACCGACTGGTAACTTCCAAAGTTCTAGACTAATATTTAAATCGCGTTTTGGAATGAATCTGTCTATCACTTGCTGAAACTGTGCAGTTTTTAAGATAATATTTGATTATTGTTTAAACAACTACGTATTTGGTAGTAAATTTGTAACATATACGTGAAAAGTACGTTTTGAATATGTACTAATTTCGAAATAATAAAGTTGTTATTGTTCTTTAATACACCCCGAAAAGTAGCACTACAAGAACAATTAAAGAGAAATCAACAAATACTCACATTAGACCAACATAGAAACTTCAAGCTAATCGAAAATAAATGACGAAGTATTTAGCGACACAAGTTCAAAAGAAAAACAACGTCTAGAAAAAAAATATAATAACAAAACACCAACATTTTGACCCAAATTATCGAACAAAATTATGTACAGGAGTCACCAAATTCAAACTTTCAAAACGGTCATTTTTGAAAAAGAACAACAAAAAATGATATCATTTAAACGTATTCGATTTCGAACAAAACGCTTAGCATTTGTTTCCGTCGCTTTAAATGGTCGATTAAGGACTATTATACATTAATTTGAAACATAGACAACATAAAACAAATACGTCTAACTAAAGTCCGTAAAATATCATATACATCTCAGGCCATAGGCTTTGCTTACAGGCAAATTATGGCCAAGTGCAAACCCGTTCTAGTTAAAAAAATACAAGCCTCTGGCAGCAGAAATTATATTACGTATTGAGGGTTTAGATATCTAAATATAATAAAACTCAAAGGTGACTGACTGACTGATTGACTGACTGACTGATATAGTGATCTATCAACGCACAGCCCAAACTACTGGACGGATCGGGCTGAAATTTGGCATGCAGGTAGATGTTATGACGTAGGCATCCGCTAAGAAAGGATTTTTGGAAAAACCGCTTTTAAAGGAGTGAAATAGGGGATGCAAGTTTTACTTTTTAATGCGAGCGAAGCCGCGAGCATCCACTAGTTAAATATAAATTGTTATTTTTATTTAATATTTCATAGCAGAGCAGTTTTACTAGGACTCTATTTAGCCATCCTCTCTAGAAAAAGGTTCCGTTAGCAATATACTCGTAATTCTATACCTTTTCGTCCATATTATGTGTAAATGCGAATAATTCTCGTCGAAATCGTTTCTTCAGTATATCTTTAGGGCACCCAAAATTTGGTGAAGGCCTCTTCACTTGTCAAAAATATATGATATATATACCAGTTACTTACTATAAATGAATCCACTACACTGAAACGATTACGCTCTCAGGACATGGGAAAATTGGAAGAAACGGTGTTTGTCAACTTCATACCAAATATGTCTCAAAGTTTCACCTCAATTGGGAGTCTACTGGGTTTTTTGACATTCGATTTTTAAACTATAATATCACTTTAATGCTCGACGAAGGCAAGGCATCAAGTACGTGACTTCTGTGCTGTCATTAAATATCGAATCCCTTTGTTTGGCCGCGGGAAAAAATAAATCGTCCTAATTCACCTTTGTGATAGGAAAGAGATCTTGTGGTTTTGAGTCCTATTTTTTGTTTTTTATTTTGATATTGCGGTGCTTAGATCAAAGGATTGGTAAGTTTTTTTTTGCAGAGGTCAGTTTGATATACTTGCACAAGTAACACTGGGTCATAATATCTGGTATGGAGCAGAATACATGACGTATGGACTAAGACAGAATGAGCTGCAAAGCTTTTCTGTGGAAAATCTACATATGTAAGTTGACAATATGGAAATACAATATAATAATACACATATAATAAAGCTGAAGAGGCTCAACAATCTGAAAATAGAACATATTAGAAAATTATTGGTATCTTTAAATCTAGGTATAATAGAACACGTTTCAGTAGTTTATAGAATTTTCGTCTGTTGATCTGTTTGTCTGTACCTATATTTAAACGCTCATAACGCAAAATCTTCATGATTCTTACTATGTAGGTAGTATTGGTCTTAGAAGGTGTCATAGGCTACTTTTTATCTCAAAATAATGCGAGCAAAGCCGCGGGCGTCCACTAGTATTATATAATTATATACGCTTGCAAATCTTTGAAATGTTTTAATGATGTTGTATTTTTTATTTATATGCTTGATGACGAAAGACAGTGTCGTAATAGATTTCTTACTTGAGATATAACTCACAATTGTTACCAACTCCGCTGAAATTGGGAAGAATCATTGGAGCAAAACTTGTTTTTAGGAATTTATATGTAAATTAACGAACTGTAGTGTCTAGAGTTTTAAAAATGCCCTAAGAGTCTCTGAAATTTAACGTGATATAATCTGATGGGTATTATAGAGACAATGAAATATTTTATACGAAAAATAAAACGAAGTTTTGTGCTACGCTCCGGATACCTACCTACAATAACACAATTTTTCAACTGTATCAAGAATTGTCATGAATTGACAAAACCCACCGATACCATCAATCCACGTCAATCTAATTCACACATCCTAAACGAAGCTAACACTACCTTTATCAAATGTCGCCACTCCTAAATATTCAATGGCAAGACACGTGGGGTCACTTCGAATCCGTCAAAAAGCAATTTAACTTTAAATTTACTCTTTATTACTACGAATAAGAAATACCATTGAAACGTTACTGACCTTATTGCTCTTATTGCTCTCCCTCTACCAGCATGCTGAGTTGGGGCTGTGTTGTAGCAGATTTTTATGTTTTTTTCTAATTGTTGTTGTTGGTGTGTTTTCGTATAAAATCTGTCACAATAAATGATTCTTTTCTTCTTTCTTTAATCGATTCTCCTTTTTTCTTTAATAAATGCTACCACTGTTTGAGTTCAACCAACCAATGGAAAGGTTGGTGGGCGGGGCCTAAATTCCATAGGTGGTGTATGAACAAATAAGTTTTAAGAATAAATTTTAAATAGTTTAGTAGGTAAGATGTCCGAAAGGGCAAAGCCGTGGACTTATCACATCAGTAACACCAATGTTTCTGTACAACATAGTATAATATCCTATACTTAAAATTTTATAAAGTTGAATTGTAAAGTCTGACGTTGGATATCATAGGCGGCAATGTCATTGGTGATAATTGGCGAACCACCACGAACAATATTTGAGTGCGAATTGTTCGAGAGATAGTTATAGAAAAATGGAAGCAAATTTGACGCAACAGTTGTATGGAGTGACTCTTCTTTTGTAGATTATTGTTATTCGTGGCTTTATTAATTTTTTTTCCTTTTTAGGGGAGAATAAAAGCAATGTCTGGTTTGGGGAAGGCGATTTTTAACACTGAAATGTTGACTGCATTAAATATGTAGGAGATTTCGATTGGCTTTTTGTTTGTTTTCGAGGTCTAGGTTATGGAATGGCTTTGGGTATAGTGCTATTTTGGATTGTTTTTCTGTCTGTTTATAAAGTAAAATATTTATGGAAGTATAAATATATTATTATAAAATATTTTTTATGTTAGAAATAAACTAATTGTTAAACGTTATTAACCTAACCTAAATAATCAAAATAGCTTAAAATAAATAAAAAATTTCATTACTATGAACTTATTAAAATTTGTTTGATTTTCACAAAGAATTTTTTTATGTAAACTAACTACTTACTATAAATTAATAGCTAATTAAATATTACCAAAAACGGTCGAAAGGCTTCAACATTTAGTAGAAGGTAGTAGTATGAGGTACTGGGAAAGACACAAGCTACTTTTTATTCCGAAAAAATGCTAGCGAAGCCACAGATGTTAAATAAATAGGTTTAAAAACTTTTTTATATGCATTTAAGTACCTATTAGATATTAGAATCAATGTTAAATCAGTTTTTCGACATAAAATCATTTAGCATGTTCATTAAGTCCAATTAAGTCCATACCTGACAGGTGGTGGCTGAACCAAAATTGATTGTATCCATTTGTCGCGCAGCTCGCGTTGTGGGAGGCTAATGAGGACCGTAAAGCTGGGGTTAGAGGGAGAAGGAAGATTTGGATGAGGTAGTTTATGGAACAAAGACAAGATAAATAATAAATTGTATAAAATGCTTATGTTAGTTCTTTCTTCACGGTCAAACGGCTGTAGGGAATTGAATATCGTTTGGTATGGAGATAGATTCTATTTTACTTGCTGTGAACCGTTAGGTTTTATAATCATTCAATGCGAGGCAAAGAACCTTTTGTTGATACTCAGTAATCTGACCTTAAAATGATCCTTAATGTTGGAAAAGTAGCTGCAAACGTAGTTTTTTTTATATTATGTTACTAACCAATGTCACAATATCCGAACAATCCTAATAAAATCGTCAGAAAATAACTTTGTACAACAGCTGTTCTAAAGCTGTTCTGAAATTCTTCGACACAATAAGAATAATTTTATTTGATTGTTAAATTACGTCGGAGACCTTTTTCGATGATTTAAAAACTTTAGACACCAGAGGTGACTACATTCACTGAAACTCGTTGAAAAAATGAGTAGCCCCCAGCCACAAATTCTCGTTCTTTTGGGCATTTGTTCTAATATTGTTGCAGAATCCCTGTCTCGATACCACATCCATTGAAACCTGTTCCTCCATCCATGTCCTAACTGAAATTGCATCCAAGCTGGGATTATATTCGATGCGGCGCTAATCAGTCTCACTTGAGCACTAATTGCTTTCAGCGACTAACTCAAATGCAGGATACCTAGCTATGTAGTTCTGTTATGTTAGTAAGTCTGGTTTAGTGGAAATATTTAGGCATCCTAGGCGTGTTTTAGAAGATGCTGGTTCGATATTATGATTATTTCAAAGCCAGCATTTGACTAGTTTGATAATTGCGTATAAAAATCACTGAGTATTACTATATTCATTATTCATTCAGTCAGCCGCAGCAGAAGATGCCTGTATCAAGAAGAGGCTCAAGTATGCTGCCCTGGAGTCGCATTACATCTTTGTTCCCCTGGCGGTGGAAACGATGGGCTGTTGGAGTAAGGGCGCGAAGACATTCATCGGGAAAATTGGGCAGAAACTTAGAGTTACGACCGGTGACTCCCAATCTGGATCGTTTCTGGTGCAACGGCTAGCTATTGCCATCCAGCGCGGAAACGCAGCGAGCTTGATGGGCACATTTGCACCGGGAACGATTAAGGGCGGGTTTTTTGGTTAATTTGACATTTAGTTTTATTTGACATATAAATAATAAGAATTATAATTAGAATCAATAAACTTATTCGTTAGAAAGTCACAAATATATACAGTATTATAAGTTACGAGACCTCCTGTATTGTGATCTTATAATTGGTATGTTTAAATCAAAATAAGGCCTATTAAATAAATAGGAGGGCTTTACGTTTCGTGACAGTGTTTGCCGTGTCGTGGAAATTGTTCACAAAATGTTTATGACAATTTTGTCAGGATAATAAGGGTGTAGAACGGTTCTAGAGAATTGGTGTTTGAGTTTCTTGACTTTTCAGAGCTGAAATAGCTTTAAGAAGGGTACACTTATTCTTATATTTTCTTTTGGTGTATTACTGGATATATAATAAGCATATATATATATATATATATATATATAAGCAATTGGAGCGATATATAAGGTGTATAAAACTATGATATTAAATTATTAATTTAGATTATGATAAAGTTAAGAAAGGTACAACAGTGTAGCTTGTGCGGATGATGCCTGAGTTAGGTTTAAAGGGGTTTGGATATAAATAGGTTTTAATACATTAATAATATCGTTTTAACATTATGTTTTGTAAGTATTTTTGAATGTCTAACTCACAATATAACATTATACACCAGTCACCTACTTATTATTTATAATTATTAACTGGTGTGACAAATTATGCATATTACTTAAATAATTATATAAATATTGGGCACCATATCACTTATATGAAATAAATAATTGAAATACACTAAAAATCAAACCATGACCAATTCACCTCAATCCCACTATATATCAAAGAACTTTAGATTGCCTGACACCAATTAAAAAAACCTCCGGCAAGCTTGAGACGAGTCACCCTTACCAACAATTTTGGAACTAATTTACGAAGATCGTCACGCGATCTGTCGAAAAACTTTAAAAACAATACTTTACAAAGAGGTTTCCTTTAATTTGTTTCTATTAAAATAATGAGTTTGACAAAAGTTGTGTTATTATTGTTGATGGCGTTTCATGGTTGAATGATTAAGCGTGGTACATATATTTTTAAAAAAATAAGCGATCAATTTTACTGACAATTCATCACTACATACAATATAGCTACGTATATAAAACAAATTGCTTGCCGCGTCTGTCTGTCTGTATGTATGATTAGGTGTTTAATAGGTACACAACGGATTTTGATGCAGTTTTTTTTACAGATAGAGTGTTCCAAGCGGGAGGTATTATATGTAATAACTCATGCAATATCGCGGGCAAAAACTGGTATAAAAAATGTGTATTGTGTACTGAATAGTAAGTAATACTGAGATTCGTATTCGTTGGTATTCATTAAATAATTTAAATTGATGATTACAAAAAGATGCCGTCTCATACAAATGACTTATATAGATTCAGTAAGTATTAGACATTCTTATTTCTAGAACGGCGGTCGTTAAGCCACGTCAGAGGCCCTTAGGGCGGTTTGAAAACTCTCGACCTGTTATGACATCCATCTTCAGAACGTATATTCTGGGACCGCGGCAGCACGCAGACGTGAGTGAAAACCGTTTAGTAATTATATATTGATATAATGTCTCACGAAAGTTTTAATATTAAAATGTAACCCAACACCTTAAATTATACATAACCAACTATTTAATACTATTATAACCAACAATAATTGACCCCTCACTCCTTATCTTTCATCTAGTTTAATCCATGGAGAGTTCAATCCACGGCCATCAGATATTCGTGCGAATTTCATAAGTAGGGAAGAACCATAATATTTAGATCTCTTGTGATGTTAGTTATGTGAGATATTGTTATCAGGTTTTTGATGGAGTAAAGTATGAACTTATGAACTTAGTTGAGCTTTGGATTTATTATACCTACCTAACAAATAGTCACGGTACAACAGTCGTTAATCCATGTCAGAGGCCCTTGAAGCGGCTTGATAAACTCTTGATTTGCCCATTCTTATTCGATAGGTATGTAAGAAGAAGGTCTATCAAATTCAATTGAGACCTGATTTAAAAACGTTCTTGTGCATTTAAAAACCAGTAAAATAAAAATAAAAAATTTAAATAAAATATATAAATATTCCAGGACTTTTCATAAAGATAAAGATTCTGATTGATTTGATTGCCTATTTATATAAAAACATGGATTTGGTAGGTATCGATTGAATATTGACCTTCTTTTATTGATACAAAAAAAAATACTAGCATTTTATGGTTATTTTTTTTTGTTTGTTACATTGGTTATTTTACTAAACTAATAATCTACAAAGTTAGCTAACCAACTTAAGTTCTATAGTTTCTATACGGGTCTTTTTAAACTGGTTGATTTGATACGTGCCCCTAAATTATATCCTCAGGAGACAAATCATAAATGTTTTGAAATTATCATACGGTAGGGTAATAGTTTGCTCCCACGCTTTCAACATGTCTATTAACCCCTGGCACGAAAACTAGGGTGATATAAGTTTGACATGTCATGTCAGTGGTCTTTAGGGCGGCTTGATTAACTCTCGACACCAGAGTTGGCCACTCTCATTCGATAATAAGAAGAAGGTATATGTGTTTACTGTGTTTGTCTGTGTCTTTGTTTGTTTCTATTACATCTTTATATTTTTAATTAAATTATGTCGTGAACATTTTGCTCACAAAAAGTCCTTATTATTTATTTATGTCCTTATTATTATTTATTTATAATTATAAACTACTCCAAATACGCTTCTGTGTAAAAAAGGCTACAGGATATATCAATTAGTTACGAGAGTCTTTAATTTAAGACTTTATTGCTATCATTGCAAATCCGAGGACATGTGTCTACCATGGAAGGTACTAGGCGCCCACCACGATATATCTGCCCAAAAGAACCTCCCTAACGAATTAATTCTGCGGAGGAGTCATGACTTTCACTCTTGGAAATACGTCTCAAAGACTATCATTATTCATGACATGTTAAATACATATTGGAAAATGAAAACACTAATTATGTATTTTGTACGCTTACAACATTTGCATTTAATATGAAATTATTATTTACAGCTATGAGATAGGTGTTTGATATGGAATTGATCCTTTGAAAAAAATAGTAAACGTTAGTTTCAAATTAAAGATTAGTCGCAACAATTACCTAAGTCTGGGTTAAGAATCAAAATAAAATTCGCATATTATTGACCTTGGTTTGTCCCCTAAAATGACTGAATTTTGGCATGTCCCTAACAACTGCTCTAATGATAAGGTAGGTCTGTCCAAAACCCATCTGAATGACACACAAAACATACTCGTATGACAGGTAGGTTATACCAACGATTTACATTCTATAGACATACCATAACTAAAATATCATAAGAATTATGAATTTAAGAAAGTGACAGATTTGTTTAGTTTGTTGATCTGTTTCTTCTTCTTTCACGCCGGTAAGGGAGTGACAAATCAGCGTGATTTTTGGTACTCAGACAGTATAGGTTGCAAAAATAGCATAGCAATAAATCTTTATGATAATAAGTAAGTACTACTTTTGTTTATTCCATTGTCATAGGGATGCAAATATTGCGTGAAGATACAAACATCTGCATGTTAATTGATTTATACGCGTCATAAGACAGGTTACAGATAGATTGGTCTGAGAAAAACACAGACACATAACTTTACGAAAGGCTTTGTATGTATATTTTTGTATTGAAAATTAAGAGTCTCAATATTCTATAGCCTATGGATTAAAAACACGACCTAAATTCACTAATAAAGATCGAAAAGGTCAAAGTCAGTAACCTATTTCACGATTCAATCCAAACAAAACAAAGCAAGTGACGTACAGTCAAGTGCCATTAACAAACAAAAGAATTTCCTGACATTGACAACAAATAAAGCAACAATACATACATTATCCCGATACGAGTGCCACCGCACCAATTTCCATCCCTATTTTACTAACCCGTAAAAATTCCCCCTACGCAAAACAATAACACGGTTTTTTTAATTCCCAAAGCTAACAAGTGAAGCTCATAAACTCTCCATCTGGACCCCACAAAGCTTGGCTGCGACCCCAGGGATTACCAGCGTTAACTCACACTTGATATTACTCACACATCACAAAACAAAATCCACCTTATAAACTTTACTATAGGAACTGAATTTGGTTGTGATAGAGATGATGTATACGCCGTTAATGATTTGAGACACGTAATTGCTGTTGCGAATCAAACTTTCAATCGAAAATCGACTATAAATTATACAAAATAGATTCTAAAACACTTTGGCAATGTAGTTGAAACGGAAGACATTTTAACCCTGAAATGGCAGCGTGATTCCCATAATCAGTAACGCGTGTGCAGAAGTGAATTTTGCACTTGTTCGGAGAATGGATAGCATCTTGTCAGAGGGGCCGATAGAGGGCGCGTTTTGACAATTATATTTGTGAGATTCTCACGGTCGGGTAGTCGGATTAAAAGCTAATGGGCTGTGTAATCTGAACTTTAGTAGTGGGCTTTTGGTTAATGAATCAAGTGTGGAATAGTGTGTCTATGAATTGAATGTTATGGTAGCTACACATGTTTGTTTGATACGTAATGGTAAGAATATATTTGGACAATAATGTGATTAGGCCATGATTCAGTTTAGTTAAAATAATAACTAATATTATTATCATTCCAACTCAAAATATCGGAAAACCGCATAGAAAAACCGCACCCAAATATTTATGTATTTTAAACTCAAGGATCTGCATAAGAGCTCTCTCCCACGACCCTCAGTGATTAGGAATAGGACTAACTACACTTTTATTTCTCTCTCTGTCTCTCTCTCTCTCTCTCCAGCCACTAGACGTGGCAACTGTCACACGAACTTACTAGAACTCTTTTATGACGTATTTAGTGTCATTAAACATACTAAAATGACTTATTTTGAAACAAAAGCAAAATCTTAGCAATTACAAATCTCTCGACACCAAAATGTGCTACTCTCAAACAAACATCCAAAAAAGCAACACACAAACAGAAAACAGAATAGCAATAAATAAATGAAAGGAACCAGGCCCCGGAGACCATACAATGATATCAGCTGGTTACCCCTCCACGGTGCATAATATGTATTATGTTATGGGATGATTCGACCCGACGTTATTCCATGGTTATTGTGTGACATGGTGTATAACCCTTGGTTATATTATTATAGGGTTGGTAAGGAGTTTGGAGAAAATCTCCATTAGTAATGGTGGATGGGTGATAAATCTGTGTTTCCTGTGTAAACTATAGCAAAGTTTAAAGGTCTGCAAATTTAGGATCAATCAGTACGTACAAAGTAACACACCCTAACACCCTAACTTAAATTCAGGCGTGCAGCGATGGGCTGCAATCAATTGGAAACGTTTATTTCGTATTAGCACAGAATACAGGTTTTTGCTAAAAACAGATGCAAAAAAAAACTTTCAAAAGACTTTGATATCTTCCTTTTTTTGAAGTCGATTAAAAAGAATATTGAATTAACTATAAACTGCAGAGGCAACGCTGCAGATTAAAATACACTATATTACATTTTCTTTTTCATATAGATTTTGATCAATAGTATTTGTTGACGCGACACGTGACCAAAATGCTGGCCTTTTACTGGCTCAACGTATCAGCATTGCCATCCAGCGTGGTAATGCGGCCAGTATGCTGGGCACGCTGCCCTCTGGCAGTGGGCTGAGGAGCACTTAGACTATCTTTTGGCTTTTCTAAGTGCCCCCCCCCCCCCCTTTTTATGTTGTAGTTTCTAACTACAACATAAAAAGGGGGGTAGTAGGTATGTTTAGTTTTTCTTCCCTTGTTTTAATGTATTTTTATCAATAGTTGAATTGTTTAAAAGTAACTAAAATGAATTCTGAAATTGGTTAAAAAACACTTTCGCAACCCTATTTTGAAGAATCACGCTAAACAAATAACAAACGTACCGTTTTGTTTACTGTATTTAAGTATAACAGATTGTGTTATTGTGCAGTGCTATTGTTAAACAATATAGTATCATGAATACCTAAATAAATTTTATTGACGTTGCTGTTTTAATAGTTTTATAGTTAAGTTCAATTTTTTGCTCGGGTACTTCTGTTGTTCGAATGACAAATTTTACTACCTAGGATTTTAGTCAAATTTTAGAAAAATTTCTCAAATGGGCACGCGACATTAGAAGCAATATCAGGTTTATAATATTATAGGTCTTTACCTATGAAATTGCCGTCATTTTCTTACATTTTAATCTGTTTGTAAGTTTTACGTACAGCTATATTTTTTCCAAATACAATTTTCATTGTATCAATTGTTAAATTATGTACCTTTTAGATAAAAAAAAAATGTATTACTAGTGCATATTACTTATAGGGAAGTCATTGAAAACACCTCTTTCAATGTGTCGTCGGTTTCACTACTTTAACTAGGTATATTTTTATCATATACTCTGTTTTTGAGAAATTGATATACCTACGCAGTGCATAGCTTTTTTCCATCTAACTATAGTTTTCAATTGCATCTATATCTGTTCAGACATTTCGTCATACAAATCGGCAATTTCATAGGTAAAAACCTATTATTTCAATGCTACAAAGCTATTTTCAACCAAGTTCGAAATCATCTTGTACATGTAGAGTAGATAAATTGAAAAAATCTATGCGTTACGGCTCTAATAGATATGTATTAATAGCTTTATATGTCTAATTTTTACCACCTCTTACTAAGTCTTTATAAATATAGTAACATGCAAAGGTCACTTACATGTTATCTAGAAAACAATAAAACATTACTCTATCCCGAAAATTCGCTCCAAAGTCCTATTCTATCTGCACAACACAATTACTTAACCATACAATGTCCATTATTATTAAGATTCCTATCACGCAATATGATCGATTATAATCAAATCACAAACAAATAAATTTCACCACCAGAACCAGAATAACCAGACCTCTGTACCTTTTGTAAGTTCAAACAGTGTTGGTGGAAGTAGAGGTCAGGATAAACTGGGCAGTTATTTAACCCTCCAAAGCGCGTTAAAACTGAATAGGGATCGAACGTACGTATTGGCAAAGAATAATTATTTGTCATAGAAGCTTTGTTTGTTTGTGTTGGAATAATTTGTGATAAAAATGGTTGATTGTTTTATTGAACATACTAGAAAACATTGTTTTAGTTTAGTTTCTGTACAACCTGTGTCTGCGTCTTTTTTTAGTAAAGGTACCTTTTGCTACCTTTATGTAGGAAATTGACAGCGTGTGCTTGGTGTCAAAAAGCTATATGAGCATTGAACAAAGTAAATAAATGAATATTCTGTAAAAATTTTAATAAAACAGTAAATCACGAGTAAGAAATTAAGTATGTTTAATTTACTATTCAGATATCAAAAACCGTACAGTTAAAATCTCTGACATCAATTACATATTACAGATAACATCAGACAATATGTTTTTTTCTTTTTGGGGCAGTGACGTATATAATATCTAATCATACACCAGCAAAGCTAACTTATAACACTCCTCTTTAATATCGTAGTTAAATACAGAATGAATCTGTCATTTCTGCACAATAATCTATGCATGCAATGTTGCAATAAGTTAATTGTTTGCAATAGAGGGGTGTCAAGTTATCTCTAAGTATGGTTTTGTTTTACTGTAACTTTACTGCTGCGCGGTTAATGTCTCTTTTATAGGTATTGCGATTATTATTTAGGTACTTGCATTAGGGATATTTAGAATTATTACTAGTGGTTTCGTATTGTTTTGAGAGGAGATGAAAAGAGTAGAGAAGAGAAGTGACATATGTCACTCCTAGGCCTCTTTTTAGTATTTTTCTGATATGAAGTTTCGATTACCAAAAATTAAGTTGATTAGTTAAATCAAAATTTAAACATGAAGTAAAACACAGGTTTGCTTGCTTATAAACCTAAATTACTAATTTACTTATTAACTCACATAAAAAACATACAGTTTTTAACAATAAATAAATCATCAATGATTAATCATTATTTTTGGGCTCTTCAGTGGGTCAGATGACACGTTAAATTGTAGGTCCCAGCTGTTTGTCTTGTACGGCAGTCGTTAAGCCATGTCAGAGGCCTTTAGTGCGGCTTGATAAACTCTAGACACCAGAGTTGGCACTCTCATTCGATAACAAGAAGAAGATCAATGAATAAAATGGCTGTCATCAAATTCCTCTGTCCATGCATTATATGTATTTCAATTTGACAGTTTACGTTAAATGATGCGAGGTCTTTTTTTTTCTTTCTTTTTCTTTTTCTTTATTTGTTATGCCGAACTATTACGGATAGCACTGCAAGGAAATGCTTGTAATAAATACAGTCAAGTGCTATTTTACATTGCTCTATTGATGATGATGAAACAGCACCCCTCTTCACCGAAATCGGGTAGTAAAAATATGAGCACACGTCCGATAATTGAGTTAATCTGAGGGGAGTATCTGGATGCTTATATTTGATGAATTAAAAAGGGGGCGCTAGTGAGCGATTGTTCGCTTTTGTAGCTTTGTTTAATTGTTATTTAATTACATTAAGGCACTTGCGTGGATCGGAGGATATGATATGATGACTTATATTTTCTAAAATACAAGTTTTAAGCAAAAAAAGATAGTCAGAGATAAATTGCATACGATTTATTTGACCTTCCATACACGTGTGCTATATTTCATATATGTATATATAATATATACGATATATATATGTCCATTGACTATGTACTTGTACTTACTGTTTTCGGCGGAATTAAAAATTATGTACATACGTACACTATTTATATGAAAGATTCATCAAAATAGGTTCAGTAAGTTTGGATATTAGGAACATGTTTTAAACAAGTCACTTAATTTTTTTAAATGCCACTTGATCTGAAACAAAAATGATGTAAACAACTGTTGATTAATGTAATTAAATCAGTTGCTCTTTCAACAATCACATGGCTAATTGTATCTGTCCAATAATGAGCATTCAAGTGATTAATTAAGCATACTGCAACTGTATGCTTAATTAACTTTGACAATGATTTCGATACTTTATGCATTGTTTATTTTATGTTTGATAGCAGGAACTAAATTAACTATATACTTGACTCTCTGAGTTCAGTCGTTTGTCCTCATGACTGAGGGTCGTGACTCCCCCGCAGAATTCACTCGTTAGGGGAGTTTTTTTGGGCAGATACATCGTGGTGGGCACCCAGGTCCTTCCACGGAAGACACATGTCCTTGGATATTGTGATCCTCAAACATGTCTGTTTCCTCACGATGTTTTCCTTCACCGTTAAGCGAGTGCAAATCCACACTTAACATAAAAATATAGGTCATTGGTGTAGGGCCGGATTCAAACCAGGGCGCGTCACGATGAAAAGCAGAAACTGGAGCCACACTCGCTAAAAAAATGCTAAATATGTACATATGTATGTTTTAAAGACGTCGAGTTAGCTTACCGTATACTGTATATCATAAACCAAGCAGGCAAAATATGACTGCAAGCTAATGTATGTAGAAATGTATGAACTACAAAATTTATAACCACTAGGTGGTCCATTTATAATCTATTCTCTAGGGTGGTCGCAGGAATAGACTATCTCCTATCTCAACTTTGTCTTCCAGTTGCTAACTAATTGAGCCATTCGGGATTGGGATTGAGGACTCTATATTTAGAGGAAAGCTAGATTTATTTCGAACTAGTGGGTGCTCGCGGCTTCGCTCGCATTAGAAAGTAAAACTTGCATTACCTGTTTCACCCCTTTAAAAGTGTCATTTCCAAAAATCCTTTCTTAGCGGATGCCTACGTCATAACATCTACCTGCATGCCAAATTTCAGCCCGATCCGTCCATTGGTTTGGGCTGTGCGTTGATAGATCACTATATCAGTCAGTCAATCAGTCAGTCACCTTTGAGTTTTATATTATATAGATTTATGCAAGCGATGATGATGATATACAGGATAACTAGTAACTATTAATAACCTTGTAAGAGTAGCTACGAAATGCGACCAAAATGCTGATCTTTCTCTAGCTCCACGCATCAGCATTGCCATTCAGCGTAGTAATGCTGCCAGCATGCTGGGCATACTGCCCTCTAGGAGAAAGGTAAAATTTTGGACTTCTTTAATTATTTTTTAAGATTCACCATTAGCATTTTTCAATATACATATATTTAAGAAACATTTTTACAGCCTATTATAAGAAAATATTAATAGTCTAAGTTTTATTCGCATTCCTGAAAATTTCTCACATAGGTTATAACTATAACGAGCCACTAGTATAAGACCGGCATCGAACCAGATCGAGCATTATAAGATTGACGAAGTTCAAGCCAGCAACATTCACTTAAAACCAATTTATCTCAAACTTTCAATATGGCTTTACATAAAAGCTCAGTGCTTAATTTATCAGCAACTCGTTATCTAATCAAGCGAATATTTAATTAAATTAACTGCTATCCGTTATAACTGCTATCTGCTATTCAGCGGTTAAAATAACACAATTAGCTGTTATAGCAGCAGCGACGCAATAGCAGTAAGTGATTAACTTTAGCGGTTGCTATTAATAGCATTATTCAATTTGGTGATTTAATGGTGGAGTTCCATTTATTTTAAGCGGCAGTGAACAAAATATAGCAGAAATACTATATCTTGAATCTTATCTATTCTGTGGTAGAATTAAGTTCTATGCTCAGAAAAGGGCGATAAAGTATTGAAGATAGATTTTTTGGTATTTTTGTAAGTACGAAAAGGTTTGTTTTCTTTTCACTTATAAACCTTACAAAAAGGTTTGTAATAGGATTTATATCTGTTAATGTCTCTGTGCGGTTACTTAGCTCACTGACGGCTGAACTGTTTTGATGATCTAGTTTTTTGTTTCTTGTGTGAGTTAATTTAAGATTCAAAAATTGTACATACTCAGCTTAAACATAATTATGATTACATCTTGATAAGTATATAAAATAACTACTTCTACTACAATTTGGAATAGTATAAAAATAATACAAGTAGATACAATACAATAGGAAGATGTTTCGAGGCCTTCTTCGATATAATTTTTATGAGAACTTCCATTGTTGCTTGTGTACGGCACAAATAGTCTTGATACTTGCATTACAATGGATTATTTTAAACCATGTAAGTATATAAACATCTTCTCGGCGCTACATAGTTTCTGGTTTTCTTCAAACGGTTTCGATTTTACAATATATAATACCAATACAAAAAATTTTCTTTCACACAAGGTACATCTTGTGTAAATTACACAACACAATTAGACGTATATGATTCCTAAGAACATTAGACACACATAGTTAGGATCTTGTTAGGATTCTGTGCATTTAAAAAACTTACTCAAGATTTTTTTTAAGGCCATGTAAAAAAAGATGAATGAGCTCAGCAGAAAATTAGCCAAATCATACCATAATTATTACTTATTGCGTGTTTATTGTTCTGTTTTTTTCTCTACTCCTTCACATTGCAACTGAATGAAAAATAATGTGATATTATATGGTATGGTGTTGGTACTGCTGGTAGTATAGTTATAAGTCATGCCAAAAAACCAAAGTATCAAACCCGTTCCACCCCGCTCCTATATCGACACAGCCCCCACAAATACGAACGTGGCCCGCCTGCAAACTGTCCCACAATTGTTATTCCACATGCTCACCCTACTGGTGTTTGTTCTTATGTAATTTGTCCGGGACATTTACGACTTTGCGGTTACCGTACTTTACTCTACCTTACTTCTGAACGGGGGATAAATACGTGCAATGTATGTTTTATTTTGTATGTGTTATTTTGTATGTTTGGGCTTCAATTGTTCGGGGTATTGTTGCGATGTTTATTTGTTTGTACATGGTGATTTTAATCTCAGACACAGTACTGAAAATACTAACAAAATTAATGTCCAAGTTTGTAAGTCTGGATGTTTGTTTTTTTCTTTACACTGAACGGGTTTAGGTGGAATGCAGTATGGTGCCAAGTTTGCCTTGGATTAACACATTGGCAAATTAACGCGAATGATTTCGGGCAGCATTAATTTTTTTTTTCATTTTTTTTTTGTTGTGACATATTTAACAAAAGAAAACAAAATTTAGTGGCTATATTACAAAAAGCATCAGATCGTGTCATCGCGATGACAAATACGTCGAGCTATCTGATCCACGGAAACGTCCTGAAGCTAATGTCAATGTTTACTCAACATTACACTGGATGGGTGACTAATTTAGCGAGCTTAGGCATCGTCGTCTAGACTTGACTTTAGTAAACGCGTATAAAACCACTGACTTCTTCTCCAGAAAATTCAAGGACAAATGTCATACGTGGAAGGACCTGGGCACCCACCACAATATATCTGCTTACGAGAACTGTCCGCATAAGTTTATTTTACAGTGAAATAACGGCTCGACTCGACTCGTATTCTTCTTCTTATTATCAAATGAGAGTGGCCAACTCTGGTGTCGAGAGTCATGTCAGAAGCCCTTAGAGCTAAGGGCCTCTGACATGGCTTAACGACTGCTGTCCTAGACAAACAGCCGGGTCCTACAATTTAACGTGTCATCCGATCCACGGAAGCGCCCAAAATGGAATGCCACTTTTCGGTCACCCATCTAAAGCCTGACCGCATTGATTCTTAGTAACGAGGAATACTAATTAAGTAAGAATTGGACTTACCTTCGAAAGTAGCAGCTAGCTGAAGCTTAGCAGAAAGTAAGAACACGATTATAACCCTCTCATTTTTAGAGAACCGGTTAAAATACCAGCTTTATATATTTTTCACATCCACCCGCAACCCAATAACTTCAAATAACATGGTCGCCACGTCCGACCAGTCATATAAAATTAGAGATCCGCGTAAACCCCGCGAAGCCCCAGCGCTGGGCACGTACGGAACCGATGGAAATCACTGCAGTGCCATCAAACTTTCATGGAAAACCTGTATGGGAATATCAATGAAGGTGTGGATTTGGGGGTTTATTGCTTACGGCGTGCGGGATTCGATTTTGTTTTTATTGGCTGGACTTTGTAAAATGTAAGAAATGTAAAGTTAAAATTCATGTAAACTGAAATGACTAGAATCTTGTAAGTAACATATGTATATATACATATAATTACGTTGGTATTTTATATACATACATATGTGCAAGTCATTCATATACATATTGTGCAAGTAACAGTAAATACATGCCTGAAATTAATGATTAAAACAATGCTAAAACAGTTTAACAAAACAAATTTAACAAACAAACAATATTTTTATGACTAAGATGAATATAAAACATACCTAAAATGACAAAATAAAAGCTGATACTTACCTATAGCCTAACTGTTATCGTCGGCAGCAGTAATGTAAATCAAATGCAAATATTTGACGTAGGAATTGTGAAAGAAATCGGTGGAAATCTTCAATCCAAGTGAATCATCGCAATAAAAATATAAATTTCTTAATAAACCGAGATAAAATGAATCTAAATACGGGATTTAACCGTAAACCAATGAATCTTCAAGCATGACTAAATACTTAAGCATAAAACATCATAATATACGACCCAAATGTGTTTTTGTTTAATCCTTGATTATTTCTTCCGCTTTCAAGCCGAAAAGTGTCAAAATTCATCGTGATATTCAGCAAATATTCAAGGCCAAAAAAAAACAAATTATAATATGCTATTTTGTATTTCAAAATAATGTGGACTAAGCCGCAACAATCTATTAATTGATTATAAAAAACATTCAAACAATATTCCGCTAATAAACCGACCATAAAGAACCTGTTTATCAATATTTCCTCAAAGAAATATGTGTCTATTTAATACGGACAATTAATTACATGTTTATAACAATTTTATCAGCACTCGGTACAATCTTAAAAGGTTTTAAAAACATTCAATATGTGAGGTGAAACTTCACAAATCACTGGATGGTATGCGAAGATATACCCCTTTTTTAGTGATTTTGTTAATTATTTGGAGGTTCTGTAGGATTTTTTTTGTAATATAGGCTCATTATTTTCTGGATGCTCTGTAACAAATAAGTATGTCGTGTTTTTAGAAAATATCTTTTAGCTTGCATAAAATCTGGTAGACAATTTTATAATTTTCTTAATAATTTTACTTCTTTTCTTTTTTTATACTTCTGCTGATTCTTGGTCCGAGCTTCTGCCAGTACTTTTTGTTTCATCATAAACAAAAATGACATTTATAATAAGTACCTACATCGTAACATCCCGTTACATGAAGTCCGAAGCTGTGTTTCCTGCGAACTACAATCCAGGGGTTTTCAAATCTAGAGTTAATAGGTATCTTCTAGGTAAACGTGTTACACCCTAGGCTGCAGCAATGCTTAACATCAGGCAGGCTGTAGTCAAACGTAAACCTATCCCACGTAAAATAAAAAAAAAAAAAAAAAAAACATAACAGATTACAAACTTTTTTGTTTATTATTACTTACCTACAACTCAATCAAATCTATAAATACTGATCATTTTGAAATATTCACTTTTAATCATTATTGTTTAGTATTCCTGTTTAATTTCATCTTTTTAAGTAAGTTTAGGTACATACTTCAATTCTAATATACATATTTATAATAAAAAAACATTACTTACATTAAATTACTAAGCGCGTCTAATTAATCTGTGCAAAACAAAAATGTAAGTACCTACTTTATTTTATTCTGTATTTCTTAATTGTATATGGATGTAATTCCGAAATAAATGATTTCCATTTCTAAAAACCATGACATCACAAGTAACACAACAGAAAAACACACATAATGAATTTTGTTCTTTTATTTTCAATTGAATCGAGTTGAAATTTGTCCTATAAACAAAAATCTCACGGGTCCCTAAATCCCATAAAGTGAAAAAGTCCGTCCGATAAGCAGCAGAAAGGTAAACACTGGACACGTATTGGGCTAAATATAAATGTCCGCCGAAGACATTAAGATAACGCCAAGAATGTTAAAAGCTATTTAATATTATGTTCTGTTCAGACTTTATTATGTGGCCCGGGCAGGGGAGCCAGTAAGTGTGGTTAAAACTAGTTGTGTGACGTGAACGTAGCTGTTTTATTTGTCACAATAGATTGCAGTCTAGGATGCTTGTTAAAATGAAGTTATAATAGGTAAAGATATAATAATATTTTTATTTTCGTAAAAACACTGGTACATAGCATAGCCTACTTATTACTAAATTAGCTGTAGCCTGCGACTTCGTCCGCGTGGAATAGGTAGTTATTTTAGGCATAATATTTATTTTTGCAAACAACCTCTTTAGCTTTCTAAATTATAGCTGTTACCCGTATTACATTAAAAGCTCAATGTGTTCACCCACGACTTGAACCGTTTTCGCAGTGCACGCAACGGAACCTCTTAAAGATGAATAATTTTCCCCGTTTTTTCAAGATTTTCCATTGCTTCTTCGCTTCTAGTAGTTGCAGCGTGATGTTAAATAGCCTAAAGCCTTCCTCGATAAAAGGTCTATTTAACACAAAAAGAATTTTTCAATTCGCACCAGTAGTTCCTGAGATTAGCTCGTTCAAAAAAACAAACAAACAAACAAACTCTTCAGCTTTATAATATTAGTATAGATTTATATATTACAATAGATTATATTAATTTGGCATGAAGGTTTTTTAATCTGTTTGTCAAAGTATGGCAGTCGTTAAGCCGTCACTAGCTGGTTTGAATATTCCAACACCAGAGTTAGTTACTCCTTTATGATCTTATTTCCTTTTTTGTTCGAATATGTAATCATACAACATATATTATGTGTATGTTTTGTTGAATATGTATTTAACTGATGCAACAAATATTGAACATTCTGCTTAAGTTAGCTATATTGTGTTATGCTTAGCTTATACAAAATTATAGATTAAAAAAAGAATTTCTACCAAAGAAGGCTCAATTTTTAACCTATTGTCTAAATGTGTGTTGTCGAACATATTCAAATACATTTTAAAACGAACTAATTATTGTTTATATTATTAGCGCTATAGACAGACATCACTCCTTGCGGTTCTCCGATAACTCATTGATTTTCACACGGTCATAATTATAACTGATAAATAACTTAAAAGACTAAAACCACCTAACTTAAAATAACTTAAAAAACAGCCTCCTTCGTACTTACTTGCCTCCTCACCTATCTTCATCGCTTACAAGTGGAAGGCATTCGAATGCACGCGCGATAATCAACGCTTGGCTAATGAATGTGATCCAGACTGGTTGTATGTGGAGTGGACGGCTCTGGTGTCGGGAGATTTCAAGCTGAGTAACGACCTAGTGAAATTTGTTTAGAAAATTAAAATTCATAGTGTGTTTTTGGTAGCATTTGGCAACCAGCGGCAAAGTCCTTTCAAAAAAAATTACAACAATGTCAATGTCATGTATCTTATAAGTTTCTCTCATCTCTACAACTTTGCTAGACAGAAACAATAACCCCTTCAGCCTGCACTCAATTCCCACTATCGTCGTCTACTAGTTGTAAATCGGACGGCCGTTTCTGAATAAAGTCGTCACGATACAGTATCTGTGCGACGACCCACGGACATGAAAGTGAGGATAGGCTGATAGTCCACAGTAAGAACCTAAGCTAAGCAATTTCCATAAAAATAATAACAATAAAATTTCCTTACTGACATAAATAAAAAAAATGTTCCGGGACATTGCACACAGCGCACTCTAGCCCCACACTAAGTAAACGCTTATGTCGTGGGTACTAACGGATATGATTCTTATGTACTTTTGTAAATACATACGTCTTATTAAAGATGTGTGTATGTATACATTTGAGTTCTGACAAGGAGGTCAAGAAACTGCATATCGGGTCGTCTTCCTAAGAAACGCTTTGATAGCAGAACATGTTCTAGAAATTCAGTTTGTTTATCAGTTTATTTAAACGCTCATCACGCAAAAACAGCTGAACGGATCATCATGATTTTTGGTATGTAGGTAGTATGAGGTCTTTGGAGTGTCATAAGATAGATAGATAGATAATTCTTTATAGGTACACATATAAAACAAAATTAATAAAATTACTTACATAAACTACTCTAGTGCCACAAGTGGCGGCCTTATTCCTAAAAGCAATATCTTCCAGGCAACCATTGGATGGGGGAGGAATAAATAAAGGATTATAAAGGACATAACCTCATTTTATCCTGAAGTAATAATGGGAACGAAGCCGCAGGCGTCCACTAGTAAGTAAGTCAGATTTATTCTTAGACCGTTGTACGTCTTATACTGTGACCAGAACCTTATATTCTCAGCTCACTTGAAGCAGTCCTATCAGGTCGAAATAAATTGTGTCCTAGGTCCGTGGCTGCATCCACGCCAATACCTACATAGCTACGACTGCTGATTAGATAGGGGCTTTATGAGGGTATCATGTGAGTAGGTACTAGGTTACCTACTTATTTTTATTTTTATGATTACTCTTTGAAAGAGTTTTATTATATTCCACCTGAAAGTAAGGTAAGGTTGCCTGAAAAAGATCGCTATACGAGATAAGGCCGCCTATTGTTAAGGAATATTTCTGTAAATAGTTTTTTCTGGTGTACAATAAAGTTATATTGATTGAAAGTATAACCGACACTTTTATTATAGATGAGGCGTGCGTGTTTAGACTGATGAACTCTCGACACCAGAGGTGGTTACTCTCATTCGATAAGAAGAAAACCAAAATACAATACCTAAAACAATATTAACGCCAATATCAGTCCTCGGTGGTTTTTATCTGACATTGACCCAGAGAGCCTTGAGTGCACCTACCTTTTACCTTTTCTCCGCCTACACGGGACCAGCTGCCTTGAGAGTTGTACAATGGATTTTATAAGTTTGGTTTTATTGTTAGTGATACTTTATGCAAATACCGGCGGTGATGCGATGTACTTTAAAAGTAGCCTATGAGTACGTCATTGGAGTTTCAAATTCAAATGTTGTCTAAATTGTTTGAGCTGTTTGAACCTGACCAAGGAACAAATACAATCTCATACAACTACACTTACAATGAGTACCTATGAAAGGATTAACAGTTCTTTCATTAAACAACAAAATTCAGAACGTCATCATGAGATCAATCATTTCCATGTTGTTTGAGACGAATGTGTCGAAGGTACCTACTTGTCTATATTAGGTAGGTATATGAAGACGTATTAATTGAACTAATTTTATTTTCTCGAATTCAATTTAATTCATTTTAATTAAATTTCTTTATTAGCAGTAGGTAATAGCAATTGTGAACAATTTACCTTTTATCCATGTTGTACCTACCTATGATCACATCCGCTATTTGAAATAGGTTTTTTTATATATTAGATATACCTACTCATGGTTTTGCTTTATTTTGGAATTATATTGCAACCACAGATTTTAATCTTCCTTGTGGTATTTCAGGATCCAAACTGATAAAACAATTTGTTCCCTTTCATAAACTTCACAGAACTCCGCCTATAAAGCAGAATAATAGCTTCGAAAACTCATTGAAAGCCAGGTAGCAAGAATAGCAAATTAAAATAGCAATCACATTTCGCTGCCAACTTATTTGAATCATCCTACAATAAAATCCAATTTAAAATCCATCCTACCAAATTGACTAAATTAGACGTCCAGATAATAACTGCCGACTCTCTATAAATAAAAAGAAAAATGGCCGGCGTTCAGCGAAAAATTCAAAAATAGAATGCAAAATCAAAAGTCATTAATGTCCAATAAGTTAAAAAGTTAAGCGACGCAATAATAAATCATTTTTTATTTCATCTCTGTACCAATTTTTCTGAGTCTTTTTTCATCAATTTAACACGAGCAAAAAGTGGCACTCAATTGTAAGGTTTACGCGGCGCTTATTTTTTTTATGATGGGCAACCCGTTTAATATTTTGGGCCAATGAGCGCGCGGCATTGGTTGTCGCGCGCCGCCCCTCGCATGCGTGATTGGCCGCCGCGGTTGCGTTCAGATTGTGCGAAAGCAGGAAATAGATTTAAGTCTATGGCATCTCATTCTTACAATCGGTAGTGTTGTGCTTGCGGCTTATTAATATTTTTACCGATGTCGATATTTTATT
Source organism: Macaria liturata (assembly GCA_964023185.1). NCBI lineage: Eukaryota > Metazoa > Arthropoda > Insecta > Lepidoptera > Geometridae > Macaria > Macaria liturata. Next base: position 16,151,346 of record OZ026806.1, read on the forward strand.
TTATTTTCATTTCTTTAGAGATGAACGTGTAGGTTGGGCAAGAGTTTTGTTTTTAAAAGTGGACCCTACTTGTTATCTCTTTCAGTTATTTATTGTTCTTATTGTTCTTTTTCTGACGACAACAATGCCATCTTATTACAGTAATTTCGTTACATAAAAAAATCTATAAATTCTAAAATACAGGAAGGTAAATCCAAGTTGTATATTTACTTCGAAACATTTTGGCCAACACTTGTTTGCCAGTTTGTTTAACGGGTCATACTGTCACATACCTAAATGAAAACACAAACGTTGTTTTTTATATTTGTTTGTCAAAGTAATCTTACTAAGCAATATTATTTTCATCGTGGTGAGAAAAATGTACTAAGTATGACTGTAAATATATTTAAAAAAAACCCACCTAAAATTCCATCGACAACTTCTACCGATACGGTAGCATCGCTACGGCAGGTAATTTAGCCCCTCGAAGTTGTAAGCGAGTCTGGCGTAGAAACGTCTCGCAACTTCATCGACTTGTCTCAAATTGGACTCGATTTACAAGTAAACTGCTTTTGTGATGAATGGGAGAAGATTACATATATTTTTAAAGTATGTTTAAGACTGACTAGCTCTAGAGTTGTACTCTGTATTCTGTGTCTAGAATTAAGAGTATTTAAGCCAAGAGGCTACTGACATGACTTCACAACTACAGTAAATATTATACCTCATCGTACTCCAACTTAATGTACAATCATTCCTTCACCATCCAAGCCATCCAGTTGTGGAACATGTTGCCATTGCCTGTTAGGCAAGCTAAGTCTATAAGCATTTTCCAAAACCTAGTGTATCATCATTATTTATCATCCATATAGTATTATGTATTGTATTGTTTATTATTATTTATTAGTGTATTATCTGAGTTTGTATTGTGTACTTTCACTTATTTATTTATTTTAAGGTATTCTTGTACACCGCCTATTTAAGATTCTAAATCCTGTCCATCCAAAGGTTGCCTGGAAGAAATCGCCTAAGACGATAAGGCCGCCCAATGTGCATTAAATTAGTTTTTTAAATTTATTTTTATTATGTAATTTCTTTGGTGTGCATTAAAGACATATCTTATCTTATCTTATCTTATCTTATGAGACGTAGGACTTATTATTTAACGTCTTACCCGGTCCACGGAAGCGCCCAAAAAGGATAGTTTTTACGCTGGACTCTTCAAAAAATAAAACATTTCAACTACTAACAACTCATTCGAAATAAGATACATTCTTAAGAAAAAAAATAAGAGAGGACAAATGAAATATTGTCTTGGTACTATTAAACACAACCACACTAAATCAGTAAATATTAAGCAATTAAATAAATTGTAAGTGGCGGAATCTGGTGACGAGAGTTTTCACACCACGTAAGTACCTGTTTTCCTACTATATGGTGAACAGAAATGTAGCATAAATTTAAAGGGAACTTTTCAATTTATTACCTTACTGCATACCTACTGTAGGTACTGTCCTTTATAATCCCTTATCTATTCCTCTCCATCAAATGGTTGCCTGGAAGAGATTGCTTTTAGCAATAAGTGCGCCACTTGTGGCAATAGAGTTGTTTCTGTAAGTATTTTTATTATTTTTGTTTTATATGTGTGTGACAATAAAGAATTATCTATCTACTGTAGTTACCTAACTGTCCATCGCACAGTAGGTACTAAATACAAATACAAATCATTTTATAATAACTTCATAGTTATACAAGTCAATTTGATGTACATTTTGTTGTTTACAATAGTAAACATAATAAAAAAAATGTGGTAATAAAATTTAGGTTACAATTTTATTATGTATGTACCTGGTATGTACCTAGCTATTGATATCAAATTATAGTAACTAGGCTTGTCGTATTGGTTTAATACAAATTTCACATTATCCTCGTATAAGCGCGTTTCTGCGTCTCAGTTTTTTTTAATGTCTACTATTTGTAAACAACAAATGTAGGTACTTACATCAAATTTACTTGTAACTAACAATGGAGTCATTAGTAATTGAGTTGTATTTGAATTTGTTATGTTGTAGCAGTAAATTATATAAAATTCTTTTTGTTTGGCATAAGTAAGTACATAACGATACATCTGGATCGATTTAGGCGCCCAAAAATTTGAATGGTTATTTGTACAAGGATTGAAATAAAATTAAAGTAGATATATTTCTACGGTGTTAACTAGAGTGCAGTGGATTGTATCTACCTACCTATACACCTAACCTGTCCTGAATCTAAACTATTGTCTCATAAATGTGTACATACCATAAATATATACCCACTGAAGTGCCTATTTTTGTTGAATAGCCAATTGCATAGCAACTCTAATATCTTTATGTATTTTTCACAACATTGAACTACAATAATACGCACCGCACTAAATACTTAGAATAAAACTAAAAATGTAGGTACATATTATTTTTATGAATTAAACACATTTATTTATTTAGGCATGTATACGCCATCTAGCGTTGAGAAATGAAACTAATTTACCAAAGCTTTTTTACATAAAGCTCCGATATTATGTTTGACAGCGCTTTCTAGTAAAAACCGGCCGAACTAAGTGAAGCTTACGTAGAGGGGTAGACAAGGTAGTCACATTACTTGCCGCTAGATGGCGTGGTACAACATTATAATATGTTATACGTTTTCATGATAAATGCTGTTTAGTTTTTGCAATGTTGTGTAGATGGCGCTGAATCCAACTAAACTGAAATTTATTTAATATGTAGAACAAAACCAGACAACGAAATTAATTTTGACTTATGTTATAATTATTTTGTTTACCCATCCCTATTTATTTTAAAAACAGAGTTGCCTCTTTTATTTTACAATCTTACATTATGTAAGTACTTTATGATATCTTTGTTTTTTAAGTAAATTACATACCTATTTGTTTTCTGAACGACGAAAATACTAAAAAGCTGTTGACCAAGTAGGTACTTAAGGCCTGTAAAGGTTACAATTGTCGAAGTAATATTAATTATTTAGTTATTATTATTATTTCAGTACTTACATATTATTATGGCTTAGGTTTTGTATACTGACTGTTGAAATAAGCTTTAATTATTTTTAAAGTAAATAATATCAAAGAAAAGGGATTTAATAAAACACATTCTTGAATAGGAATAAATGTATTAGGCATACACAATCTTGTTGTCAACGTTTTTTTAAACTTAATATTTTACATACCTAATAATATATTTTTATAAGCTACCAATTTTATAGTACTTATAGATTAATATAGGTAGGTCTTATATATTAATATGAATAACAATGTTTTACTTGATAAGTGAAATGGCACAAATACAGAAGAATTTTGTTTAACTCTGTTAATAATTTAATTTTTAAAAGTATTTCTTTATCTAATTAGCTAATCTTGAGCCTGTATGTAAGTATTGTAAGTTTAATAAAAATACTCCTATTTATATAGACTTTTATTCCGATTATCTATTTTAGCAATAAAATTATGAATAATGAAAATAGATAATTGTTTTTTTTAATACACATTGCCCAGCCAAATGTGCATTACTACTTTTTTATTAATTCTCACATGCTCTTGAAATAAAGAGTAGGTTAAATTATGTTATTACAATTGCAATAGGCACTGAAATGAAAGCCATTTCTTAAAAAGATTTAGCATTAAAATTACAAAAAAGTACCCATCAAAAGTTTAGAAACACGAAATTAATTTAAAACTTCAATAGTAACAAAAACTAAAACATAAAAATATAATTTAAATAATCATTTCAAGAGACTAATATAAAAAGCTGTAGGTACAAATAATTAACCAAAAAGTTATAATTTGGTTAAACACAGCATTATTGAAAGACCTCAAACAAAGGTTCCTGGTTTCTTTCAGTTTTGTATCGCTTCGGGCTATCTTCCTCATCCGAGTAGTCACAGGGCGCGAATAGCTGAAAAACATCATTATTATTTATTAGTAAGTGGCATTGCATTTTGGGCGCTTCCGTGGGTCGGATGATACGTTAAATTGTAGGTCCCGGCTGTTTGTCTAGTACGGCAGTCGTTAAGCCATGTCAGAGGCCCTTAGGGCAGTTTGAAAAACTCTCGACATTAGAGTTGGTCACTCTCATTTGATAAGAAGTAAGGAAGTTATATTTGAGTTAGTGTTAATGCAATTTAACGAAAAATCCGGCCAAGTGCGTGTCGGACTCGCGCACGAAGGGTTCCATACTATCATCTATTTTATGTATTAGTTTAGGTATTTATTTTTATCTTGACTTATTATAATATTATAAAGCTGAAGAGTTTGTATGTTTGTTTGTTTGAACGCGCTAATCTCAGGAACTACTGGTGCGAATTGAAAAATTATTTTTGTGTTGAATAGACTATTTATCGAGGAAGGCTTTAGGCTATATAACATCACGCTGCAACTAATAGGAGCGAAGAAACAATGAAAAATGTGGAAAATCGGGGAAAACAGTATATGTCTATCTTTTAAGATGAACTTACTAGAACCGTTTTTATGGTAACATAATAACTATTCCACGCGGACGAAGTCGCTGGCACAGCTAGTAGTTAATATATTTCTAAATATTTACTCACAAATATTACAGTTTCTACCTGTTTATTAAGATCGAGTAAAAATTGCTTTAAAATTACGTTTATTGTATAGGGAACCCACTTAATATTTTTTTTGAATTTTTTGTATTAGTTATTATAGCAGCAACGGAAATACATCGTTTGTGAAAATTTCAGCTTTCTAGCTATCACGGTTTATGAGATAGAGCCTGGAGACAGACAGACAGCGGAAGCTTAGTAATAGGGTCCCGTTTTACCTTTCTGTAGGGCTAGTTTAAGTTTTTATGTCAAGTTTTCTATTTACGTAATCGTGAAGACTATATAGTATTTCTCACATCGTTACAGGTACGGAACCCTAAAAAGGTATTTTAACCATGTGACTGAGTAATATTCCCGCGAAAATCAGTTCGCAGTAGCTGACATCAGCTTGAAATGCATCAACGTCAATTACCAATACCATTTCAGAGGCCTTCGAACGGAGCTTTATCTCTATTTTGTGAAACTAACTAAACTAAAACCAGACTTCGCTAAACTCATCATACTAGTATGGCAAGTAGCGCGGGTAGCGAGTGTGGCTCAGCGGTTCCAGTGTCTGCATTTCATCCAGATGCACCCCTGTTCGAATCCGGCCCTATACCAATGACTTGTATTTTCAAGTTAACACTCGCTTAGCGGTGAAGGAAAACATCGTCAGGAAACCGACATGTTTGAGGACCACAATATCTGACGACATGACATGTGTCTTCCGTGGAAGGACCTGGTTGCCCACCACGATGTATCTGCTCAAGAAAACTCCCCTGATGAATCAATTCTGCGGGGAGTCACGACCCTCAGTCATGAGGAAATACGACTCAAAGAGAGAGAGAGAAAAGTAGCGCAAAACCTTCTAAGAATGGTTTTAGTACGTCTAACACGAACGAGATTAAACATAGCTACTACCTCGTTTTTTTTGTCAAACCCAACAACATATCGTTTCCGACATTTAAGTCTCAAAACTGGGAGAATACTCTGGCCTTGTAACACAGTCTCACGACTAGCACAAGGCCAGAGGTTTATTACCCGTTTTTATTACGTCAACAAAAAAATTTGTACTTCCACTTAAAATACTTAGGTCAAGGTTTAGAGTACCTAAATGCGTAGTTTTAAGGAAGTCTTTTATGTCTTGTTTGTCTTCTAAGCGTTATCATATTGCATATGATAATAAAACTACACATTGGAGAATACTTCAAGTAGGTAAGTGTAAGAATATTTGAGTACTTGTGCCAGCTAACTTTTGCACTTAAAATTTTAGATGCAATCGGTTTAGTTAACTTTCAAGGTTAACTGCATATAAAAAATCTTTTGTAAGTACCTATTGAACGACTATAGCGATAAGGTTGAAACTTATGGTACTAGTTATGTAGGTCAAAAATTATTTCGGAATTTTTTAAATACCTGCCCGACTTCTTATTTCCCCCTAACTAATGTAGCAATTTTCAAAGCAAGAATGAACCGGTTCTTATTGGGTAAGCCTAAGCATGCATCTTCTTACTGATCCATCTACTATCTAGAATTTAGAAAACCATAGCTACCCAACCATAATCCAGGTCGGATTTTACCAGAAAGAACCCTATCACCTTCTAATATCACTGAGGTCAGGTTTTGAAACCCAAAACTCACCCTATCATTAACAGGCTTCCCCTCCAGCACATATTTGAGTTTGCTCATCTGGCATGGACTGAGGAACTTCTCCAAGCTACTAGCAACGTCCTCTCTCCTGTGAATCCAGGTCAGAATTTTTGGAGGTTAGGTTTTGAAAATCAAAACTCACCCTATCATTAACAGGTTTCCCTTCCAGGACATATTTGAGTTTGCTCATCTGGCATGGACTCAGGAACTTCTCCAGGCTGCTGGCTACGTCCTCCCTCCTGTGCCCATCACGCTTGCCATTCGTCCAGCCCCGGGAGTACTGGAAGGTCTGTGCTGTCACTGAGGCCAGGGTCACGAAGATGAGGAGCAGGGTTGTATTGGTCACCATGTTGGGGCTGGAAGGAAATGAAGCCGTTAACATGTATGACACATGACATGATACTAGTGTTTGCTTATAGTATGGGGCTAGATGGTGCTGTGTGTAATGACCTGTTATACTTATTAATGGGAATAATATGGGAATAAGGAAATACTAACTATCTGGTCATAAAAAGTGATTGCTTATGAATTAAACTATCAAAATAAGTGCACATACAAATAATAGTGTGTACCTGTTTACTTTTACATTTTACAACATTTTAATGTAAATGGGAAAAGCCATAGTGGCAAGATTCCGTTTTTATGTTTGTGCTTTGATCTCAGTCATAACTAATGATAGATTTGAACTCTGAGTGGATTTGCACTCGCTCAACGGTTCACCGTTGAACGGTTCAATTAAACTCGTGCGAAAAATTCACATCAAACAACGACTTAGTAGTAGAATAATATTAAAATGTGATAACCACCGTGTTTATGCTACAGTCCATGGCAATAAAAAATAAAACTACAAAACCCCGTATGGGGCGGAAAATAAGGTGAATAAAATTACTTATGGATGCATGGGTTCCTGTCGTTAAATTCACTTTTATCGTTGTATATTGTAAACTAATATGCAGTTGATAGATCTTGTTAGAGATAGTGGTTTGCGATTTATAATTTAGTCACTTGAGCGCCCTCCACGATGTATCTGCCCAAGAAAACTCCCCTAACTCCCCTTCTGCGGGGGAATCATGACCCTCAGTCATGAGAAATAAGACTAAGGAGGAGGAGGATGCTACCTATGACATACTGTCTTGTACTTAGTAACAATATTTGTAAGAATGTAGGTATATGACATACAATAATGTCTAGAAATTATACTAGAACATAATGCATAAATTTATTTATTTGAAATGTATACGATTTCAACAAATATTTCTTTCTTTCTTTCTAAGTCCCTTTAAGAATAGCCAAATCTGATGTTGAACTGTCAAAAAAATACCTCTCTGCGATTGACGTAAATTAACAAACAGCCAGCATCTTCAATTTAACGTGTCATCCAACCTACGGAAGCGCCCAAATGACTGGTCACTTTTTAGTCAACTTTGGTAATCACATGCAAATATCTCCGCTAGCAAGCTACGGGCGCTATCTTATGCTAATGTGCCCGCTAATATCTCTCTCTGTGAGTCGTATTTCCTCATGACTGAGGGTCGTGACTCGCAGAATTAATTCGTTAGGGGAGTTCTCTTGTGCAGATACATTGTGGTGGGCGCCCAGGTCCTTCCACGGAAGACACATGTCCTCGGATATTCCTCGGTCCTCATGACGGTTTCCTCACGATGTTTTCCTTCACCGCTAAGCGAGTGCAAATCCACACATAACTTGAAGATACAAGTCATTGGTGTAGGGCCGGATTCGAACCACGGTGCGTCTGGATGAAAAGCAGACACTGGAAGCCACACTCGCTTGCCCGCTAATATACCCGCCTAATACTTCGATAGATTGCTTAGAAAGTAACTTTGACATTGGATTAGTAGTTTCGATGCTTTGATACTAAGTTTATCTCGTCAAGATATTTAATCTCCCTAAAAATAATACATATTACAGAATCGAATCATTGATAAGTAGTATAAAAAATAAACAATCATTTACAAAAGAAAACTAATAATAAACAAGTAAATATACAATAATAAACAATAAAGTTCTTAAACTGTATTTGTCCTCTCAAGTTGAATAGAAAGTATATGCTATTGTAGTTATCGTTATTTGACATATATTTATTACTTATCATCATATGTATAGAAGTATGTATTAGTGTATTTGTTTATTTTGCTATTTATGTATGTTTATTTTATGATATGTATTTATGTAATTTCACATACATTTAAAACACCTCGTCTACCATTATACTTGCGTCTTATCCCTGCCAGATTGGTTGCCTGGAAGAGATCGCTTTTAGCGATAAGGCCGCCAGTTAAGACACTAGGCTTAAGTTTTAATATTTTTATGTAAATTTCTGTATTGTGCTGGTGATTTTAATAAAGTGTATAATCTATCTATCTATCTATCTAAACAAACAGTTACGGCGTTTATTAGAGATGTATGTATTAAACAAATTTTCGCTAAAAGAATTTTGGGATCATCTACAAAACAAAAATTATCTACCAAAAAAATATGATTCATCATCATCACCATGTCAGCCCGTGTTTACCCACTGCTGAGTATAGGCCTCCTCTCCAATGTGCCACATGATAAAAATTTACAAATAAAACAATCACGGTAATCACGGTAATCACGTTCCAAAGGTAAGTACATAAAAAAATATGATTGAGTGTAATATTTTATAGCCAGTTAAAGATCAGCTAAAACTCTTTCTCGCCCATTATTGATAAAAACATAACATTTCATTGTATCGCCGGTAGCTTCATTCTAAGCCCAAGAATAATTGTACAATAGAGTTGTAACTCCTAACAAATTTCGCGACGAAAATGCTTCGCCTTTGCACCTCTCTCTCCACACACGCTCGTGGTTAGTTATGATGCCGGGTTTTTTTTAAACTAAGACGGGTTTGAGCTTTACCATAGTTTGCCTGATGGTAAGCAAAAAAGCCTAAGATGGAGCGAAAATAAATATATACATAATGTATATAATTAAATTATTATATTAGTTAGCAAATTAAGATAACTATATTGTAACGTACCTTTAATTATTTACAATCTCATCGTAATATTTAGTACCTAGTTATGTCCTGCCATCTGCAATAACCAATGTTTTTTTATCAACACCGGAGACGGCTCCAGTGTCCTGCAGTGCGGTCCGATCCCGACCCGCACATGTGCATGCTGCCTTTTTGAGCGCAGGTAGTATTGTAACTAAGTTTAGTTTTAAGTATTGTTTTGTAAGTTAGTATTAGCGTAGCCATGTAGGCGATTAAACGTCCTTGGTTCCTATAAAAATGTTTCATTTTTGGGAATCCCTTCCTCACCAGCTAGGCTGTACCGTGCCAACCTGTCTGGCGCAGCCGGTGCGGATTTAAGGAAGTCCGGACTTCTTTAGTGACATCATCAGCCGGTGTATATCACGAAGTCCTGGAACCTGAATCCACGAACCAAACAAATACGACTCCTGGACGCGTGTGCAGCTGTAGAAGAAACTGGTTCGAGGTTGGAGCAGAGGACGGCGCCGGCAGCTATACTCATGGAGGGTTTGCGACGGCATGTGAGTAGTACCCATCACTAATCCCATGACCTCCTACCTATTCCGCGAACTCTGTAAGTGGGACAAGCATCGCTCGCTTACGAGTTGTCGCTGCATTCTGCACATAAATCTGCAGGATCAATAGCGACTTAGATAGATCTTAGGCTAGGGAGCTTGTAACTGAGACCAGCATCGCTCGTGTTACAAGTTGTCGCTGCATACGGCACAAGAATCGGCAGGATGCATAGTGACTTAGATAAGTTTAGACTAGGGAACTTGGGAGTGAGACAAGCATCGCTTGCTAACAAGTTGTCGCTGCACACTGCACTAAAAATCGGCGGAGTCAATAGCGACTTAGTTAAGTAGAATTAGGCTCTAGCGTTAGATGAGGCTACAAAATCTAGCTACCTTAGTTGAAGTTAAAATAAGTAAAATTAGATAACACACAATTTTGTCGATATATGTATTAATGTAATTTTGTGTGTTATTAGGTAATAATTTAGTTACATACTACTGTTTTGAGTTAGTAATTTCAATATTTCTGTCAAGTTTGAGATCATTTTAATTACTAGATGGTTGTCCCATACGTAAAACAGTTTGTGTTCCTAAAACCTATCCAATCCTATCCTAAAAGTGATGCACGTAACTCTGCCTGTCGCCTTCATGATGTCTCCTGATACTGCAACGAAGTTCCAGCTCTGGTGGCGGTTGAAACTGCCTTACATCGACACCTTCTGTGCGCGAATCCAAGAAACACGGTGAATATAAAAGTGTTTGTGCAAGCCGTTAAATTAAAACTAGTGAAATATTTAATCTACAACAGTGAAATCCCAATCAGTGCCGTACTTTAAAAACGTATTTGTGATAACGTTACTGGAGTGATTAAACAACGTTACATAATAGTGAAAAAAATGCGGAACAGACAATGGACAATATAACAGATATTTGTGTTTATCTTCTAAAATTTAAATTTTAAATTTTGTCTAATTTTTTAATTTTCTTCGTAATTGCATTGCCTATGTGTTTATTTGCATATCTATGTAAAAAAAAACTAATTTGTTCTATAAAATTGCCCCATAAAATGTTGAAATGTAGTTTCTGACAAGTGACTTATAATTATGTACTTAATTGTAATTTTAGTAAGTTTGCTGAAGCATTGTCTTTTGATTTGTTGCCCCATAATGTGTACTTATGTGTCATAATGTAACGACAACATAAAATAAAAAATGAACCAAAAGCGTAAAAAGGAAATGTAAAGTCAATCAAATTTAATGTTAATTAACTACATTTATTGCTTGTATAATAGAACGAATTTAATCGTATTTATCCATATTTGTGATCTGTCAATTTTTGCAATATTTATATTACCTTCTGTAATTTGTTATTCTAACTCCATACTGAATAGCATAATAATTATGAATACATATGTATTTTAAATAATATTAATAAATTTTAATAATAAATTTGAATCAATTGTTTTGTCTCAACGTTACAGTCAATTTTAATTGAGTTCGGTTTTTTCATATTTTGATACAACTTTGTGCGTATTCACTAACTTCTAATTTAAATGTTTTTACTTTACTGTAAACTTTCATAATTTGGACTTATCCATAGAATTTGTATTACTGTTTTTCTCTGTAAATGTTGTGTAGATAGATTTAAATGATGTTTATTGTTTCTAAAGCTATTAAGCAAAAAATATTAGTTTATATACATGTGTAATATTTTGATTCATGATCTTTTAGTAGGTACTGTGTAACTATTATTTGTATTATTCTGTTAAATTGTAAAAAACCCATTTTGCTATTCAAATATGTGAAACTGATTTTTGGTTATAATTGTTGAAACGGAACACATTATAATACAGATATCTATTTAATGGACATTTAAAAAATGTTAATGTAATTTTCCTCTGATTTACTCATCATCGTAAAATTTCATTCTTATGGACGGAGGAGTTATGTCCTGCCATCTGCAATAACCAATGTTTTTTTATCAACACCGGAGACGGCTCCAGTGTCCTGCAGTGCGGTCCGATCCCGACCCGCACATGTGCATGCTGCCTTTTTGAGCGCAGGTAGTATTGTAACTAAGTTTAGTTTTAAGTATTGTTTTGTAAGTTAGTATTAGCGTAGCCATGTAGGCGATTAAACGTCCTTGGTTCCTATAAAAATGTTTCATTTTTGGGAATCCCTTCCTCACCAGCTAGGCTGTACCGTGCCAACCTGTCTACCTACCTTATACAAGACGTAATATTATATAAGCCTCACAATTGGGAGAAGACACTGGCCTTGTAACACAGTCTCACGACTAGCACAAGGCCAGAAGTTTCACGAAATTTATTGTTACCTACCTGTTTTATTATGTCAATAAATATTTTTGTATTAAAATAGTTTTTAAATTTCTCTCATTATGTTATTTTTTGGTGTACATTAAAGAAATATCTTATCTTATCTTATCTTATCATATTTATTTTTGCAAACAACCGCTTCAGCTTTATAAATTATAGCTGTTACCCATGACTTGAACCGTTTTTGCAGCGCACGCGGAAGCCCTCAAAGATGTTTGTTTTTTTTTAACGCTCCTATTAGTTGCAATGTGATGTTATATACCCTCAAGCCTTCCTGGATAAATGGTCTATTCAAATAGCCGAAAGCTGGTGAATGCTTTGTCTCAGTTGGTAGTTGATAGGTTAAACCCCGCTCACGAAATCAACCGCGGTGGCGGCGGTTGACCATCTAGTGAGATTATTTATGTGGCTCACTTATGTTGATTTATTTATTTACAGGGAATAGGTTTGCACGTGACCATAATTCATCTGATGATAAAAAATAAAATAAAAAAAGCAAATAAGATTGATAAGCAATCATTTCTGTCTAGGATGTTTTTTTTTAACTAAACCAGGTCTGCACTTGACCATAGTTTGCCTGATGGTAAGCAATCATTACGGTCTAGGATGGAGCGTGCTTACTCAGTAAGAACCGATTCACTCTCGCTTTGAAGATCGCAAGGATATATTCCGCGGGGAACAGGAAGTCTGGCGGTTACGTTTCTATAATAGGTACATTACATTTATTTGTGTTTCAAAACCCACGCTATTGGTCCCGATAGAGCCTTAATTATTAAATGAACAGTTTTAAATATTCCGGGTTCTCAAATTTTGAATATCCCTTTATTTGGCGAACCTTTGGCGTTTTTTAATGTTTAATTATGTTATCCTATCCACGTGTGGTATTTAAGATAAGTAATTATTTAAGTCGTATTATAACTATGTACTAGTGACATTTCAATGGTCAACGCGGTCAGTCTTTGGATGGGTGACCGAAAAGAGGCATTCCATTTTGGGCGCTTCCGTGGGTCGGATGACACGTTAAATTGTAGATCCCGGCTGTTTGTCTAGTACGGCAGTCGTTAAACCATGTCAGAGGTCCTTAGGGCGGCTTGATAAACTCTCGACACCAGAGTTGACCACTCTCATTCGATAAGAAGAAGAATGTGTTACTTGAGTCACAGAATGATTAAATAATCTTAGGCCATGTAGCATTTTTTTCATTTTAAGATTAATCAATTGCAGGTATTACATAGTTTATTACTCATGTTATTATAAACCGGCATTTTTTTAAAGACCTTTGCTGTTACATGGAAATAAATGGGACATGTATGTTTTGGTGTTATCAAGTATTCATTGGTAATTGAATTAAACATTCTAATGATGTTTTTTATATTTATGAAATAAAATCTATAAACTGAAGGATAGCTTGTTTTAAGATTTTTACTTACTAGTATCTTTTTGCGGTTTATTTCGTGTTGTTTCGTAATAAAAGTGTGTTTTATGTTAGGGACCCTATACATTATACAACTACCATAGAATACAAGTTTTTGTATTAACTCAAGATACGATTATGAACGACCCCTTTTAAATGTTGAAATTAATGCTTTTTATGCTAAACGCTTTTTTATGTTTATGATTTATAGTAGTATATCTGTGTAAAAATAAGTCTTCTGCCAAATCAGGTGAATTGGGAGCCAACCCCGTAAACATAAAAAACATGGCTCAGAGAAGCACACGCAAAAAAAACACGGATATTTCGTAAACGCACGTGAGCTTTTACAAGTTTTAGGCTCTACCGACAAAGTCCCTGTAAAAGTTATAGGTACACTTGCTAAGTTTGGTCATAGAAGGAAAAACCTGTAGAGGTAGGCATGAATTCTTGAATAAATAATTAATTTTAAGAGAGTTTGTGGTTCAGTCACGGTTTTTTTACATTATACATAAACAATTTGTTTCTACACAAAAATCATATTAAAATTAATTAAATTTGATATATTTTTTTAGTCCTTAATTAAATTATGTTCTTCTTTAATTTGAAATAGATTACGAATCTGGCCAATGGCTACATGCCGTCCCTTCTGCCAACCTCGGTACATTTTTCGACAATGGCAGCTTCAGAATCGCCATCGGCCTGCGAATTGGAGCTGCTATTGTCGAACAACACAGGTGCACATGTGGTAGCGATATCGACAGGAAGGGCCTCCACGGACTTTCATGCCTTCGCAGTGCAGGCATATTCTCCCGCCACGGCTCGCTGAATGATATAGTGAGACGGGCACTTGCCACCGTCAACGTACCATCGGTTCTTGAACCGATTGGCATGGTCCGTGACGATGGTAAGCGCCCCGACGGCCTCACACTGATTTCCTGGGAGCGGGGAAGGGCTCTTGTATGGGACGCAACTTGCGTCGATACACTAGCTCCTTCTCGCCTCAGTGGAACAGTACAAGCGGCAGGAGCCGCGGCGGATGCAGCAGAAGAAGCCAAGCGGCGAAAATATACATCTATCGACTGATTATATTTTCGCACCGCTTGGCTTCGAAACTTTTGGTCCATGGGGTAAAAGCACAAAGTCTTTTTAAAAAAAAAAGGTTGAATGACATCACTAGAGACAAGAACGCTGGTTGATTCCTTGCGCAAAGGATTACTATAGCAATCCAGCCTGGGAATGCAGCCAGCGTTCTTGGCTCCATACCACATTTGTGGTTGTGGATGTTTTAAATTTAGGCTAAATGTACATACTCTTTTTTAGTTTAGTGTACATATGTGTATATATAATTTGATATTAAAAGCACGAAGTCTTTTATAAAAAAATTGAATAAAAGGTTGAATGACATCACTAGAGACAAGAACGCTGGCTGGTTCCTTGCGCAAAGGATTTCTATAGCAATCCAGCGTGGGAATGCAGCCAGCGTTCTTGGCTCCATACCACATGTAGATGTTTTAAATTTAGGTTAAATGTACATACTCTTATTTAGTTTTATTAGTGTATATATGTGTATATATTGTTTATTATTGAATAAAACCTTCTAAATGAGTATTAACCTTTTTACAGAATTAATTACAACTTTTCACACATATGTAAGTTTATTTTCTTAATGAAACTAAAATATTAATTATAAATCAATAAATAAATTTATTTGATATTATATCTATTTCGTCTCCAATAATCGTTTGTAAAACTATTTTTAGCAGAATAATAAATCACTTTTAATTCTGTTTTTCTTTGTAAAGTGAAAACAGAAACATAACTTCAAGCTTAAACCTATTACAAACTTTGTAATTGCGCATTTATAAATAAGATGTCTGTCTGTCTGTCATATGCATGATAATCTAAGAAGATACTAAATAAACAAGTTGATAACCGGAGTTTCGCTTAGTTTAATTCGGGATATAAGCTTTTTTTTTTTTTTTTTTTTTCAGGACCCTAATACTAACTTCAAGTCAAAGATCATGATAATCCATCGCTTTGTTGTGGCTTGGTGATGAAAGAAACAGACTAACAAGAAAACAAGAAATACAATTTCATTTTTACATTAAAACAATAAACTTGTAAAAATAGGTACTTAGCGAAAATATTACCAAAGGAATCTCAAATTTATTTGTATAAGTACAATATGAATTTAAACAACGGATCCTATAACTGTTTATTAAATAAATAACTTACACTGTTCCTAAGTCATAAATATATATCAAGAATAATAATTATTACCTAATAAATAAATATTATCATAATCAATTAATATACTCACCTTAAAAATGAAAATGAAACTTCAACACCAATTCTAGAGAAGACACTTGTAACTTTTAACCAAATTAATTGAATTTTTTTTTTGATTTATATTAAAACTGTTATTTGCTACACATACCCGGCTACTTTTCAGCTGTATCTGCTATATTTTAAATATAATCTGTTTTATAGTTGTTTCCTGCTGCAAATTCACTGAGTAACTGTGGAGGAGCAAAGAGTTCTGTTCCTTATATAGAACCTCTTTCGTGCGAAACCTCTAGATGTGGCTTAACTGCGTACGCGAGAAAATCCAAATATTTTGATGGATAATATTATGTATACATTTGTAACATTTCTAACAAAATCCTAGGAACTGGGCGCCCTCCACGATGTATCCGGCTAAGAGAACTCCTCTAACGAATTGATTCTGATGGGGAGTTACGATCCTCAATCATGAGGAAATACAACTCAAAGAGAAAGACTTAAAAATAAGAATGATTAAATAAATGCTTGGTTAATAAGTGTTAAATTTGCTTTTATGTTTTTGATAGTTTGACGAGTTTTAAGTACTGAGGTTTTCACTACTTTTTTAGTTCATTTCAGTAAGTCCGATTAAAATTTCAAATTATTTGATACAAACATCGAAATAAAATTCGTTTATAAAATGAAAGCAAAGTACTAAGAATAAATTCATTATTTTTGTACATTAATTGCAAGTTATGATCCCTCTTTAAAACCATAGCATTAAAAAGGATATACTCAAAGCATTGTTTTAAAAATTGGATTTAATTAAGACGTACTGTAATGGCTTTCGTGAGCTTCCGTAGGCCGGATAACATATTAAAGTACAATAAAATACAAATTTATTGCACACCAAAAAATGTCAGAGTTAAGGCGGCTTGATAAACTTTCGACACCAGAGTTGGCCACTCTCATTCGATAAGAAGAAGTCCAAAAAATATATATGAACATAATACAAGGACTAAAACTATAGACGTATGTATGTACAAGAGGCCGGCCTTATCACGTTGAGTGATCTCTTCCAGGCAACCTTGGTAAGAAACCGGAAATATTAAAGTAGGATCTAGCTGCCCGTCTTATTATGAATTTACTTACCTACTCTATTTTGAATGAGTTAGTTTGTCTAATATTACGCATACTACACGTCAAAACTTACGCTGCATACGAAGTTTAAGTTATATACATTGAACGGTGTAAGTATTTTTACTTACTTAGGTATATAAAATTTAATAATATTAAATGTCATATATCCGTGTATAATTATTTTTATTGTTGAGGACCTCAAAATCCGAGGACATATCTTCCGTGGAAGCACCTGGGCACACACCACGAGCCACGAGATCTGCCCAAAAGAACTCCCCTAACGAATTATTTCTTCGGGGGAGTCACGACCCTCAGTCATGAGGTAGTTCACTTAGGCGTTACATCGTGGTGGGTGCCCAGTTCCTTCCTTGGAAGACAGACCCATGTCCTCGGATATTGTGTTCCTCAAACATGTCGGTTTCGTCACGATGTTTACTGCACCATAATAAGTCATACCTATTTATATTTTTTTACATAGAACCATTATTAAGCTATCCTGAAATAGGGGTGAGACGAAGTATAATCGTCATTTAAATATAATTAAATGATTACGGCCCTTCTATTGTTGTTTACCACCACGCAAAAAAAAACATAATACTGGCTATCTCCGTCTCCATTCCACCATCGAACAAACAGGAAGTCAGCGGGGCATCACCGGTTTATGATGGAAGTGCCAAAGACTCGCACGTAGCGCTTTGCTTCCACCTTTGTAGTAAGGACAGCGAGATTATGGAACTCTGTTCTCAGAAAATTATAACCCAGGGGCGTTCAAATCCAGAATAAATAGGTTAAAAGGCAAGCGTGCTGCATCTTAGACTACAGTGGTGCTTAACATCAGACAGGCTGTAGTCAAACGTAAGCCTATTCCGTGTAAAAAAAAACTCCTTTCGCACCATGGCACGTCGTCTTATTTTTTTTTAGAACGTGTTACCGGTATAAAGGTCAATACAGCCTGCAATAGGTGTACGAAGTAATATCGCCTCATAAACTGGCTTATAGTCGTATCTACTGACGCAATGCAAAATATGATATTAGTAGGTGTGAGGAACTTGGGAGAGGGACGCAGCTGTATATGAATATGTTATATTTTAGGATCAACAAATTGAGAAAGAAAGAATCGGTCTATATCTATACTAATATTATAAAGCTGAAGAGTTTGTTTGTTTGTTTGAACGCGCTAATCTCAGAAACTACTGGTGCAAATTGAAAAATTCTTTTTGTGTTGGATAGACCATTTATCGAGGAAGGCTAGCCTAGGCTATATAACATCAAGCTGCAACTAATAGGAGCGAAGAACCAATGGAAAATGTGAAAAAAACGGGGAAAATTATTTGAGGGCTTCCGTTTCGTGTGCTGCGAAAACGGTTCAAGATGTCAAATAATATGTATGAAAGGATTATTCCTCTTGAAATGATCTAACAAAATGTCTACAACAGTATATGTCTGTCTATCTTTTAAGATTAACTCACTAGAACCGTTTTTATGGTAATAACTATTCCATGCGGACAAAGTCGCTGGCACAGCTAGTCTATTTATACATATCATAGAGCTGAAGACAGTCTAAAGTCTGAACATTGAAGATATTTAAAAAAATATGGTTTGGAGATACTTCGAATTTATAGCAAAACACGTTCTAACTATTCTAGAAATATTATCTGTTTCTTGCTTGTTGACGGATCATCATGATTTTTGGTATGAAAGGTAGTTTGAGGTTGTAGAAGTTTCATAGGTTACTTTTTATCCTGAAATAATGCGAGCGAAGCTGCAGGCACCCATTTATGAATAATAGATTGAATTTTAGATTTCAATAATTATGTGAAATGAAATAAGTAAAATTATAGGAAATTTTAATATGAATCTATTTTCATACCGGCCGAATGGGGTCGAGAATAGATACATAATTGCAAAAAACTATTTTTATTGCACAAATAATAAGATGCTTCTTTTGCAAATGTCCTGGAATGTTTATCACTGGATACAAAAACGGAGGCTGGTTCCTTGCGCAAAGTATTTTAAAAGCAATCCAGCGCGGGAATGCAGCCAGCGTTCTTGGCTCCATACCACATGTGGATGTATTAAATTTAGGTTAAATGTACATACCCTTATTTAAATTAGTGTATGTATATTATTTACACATATTATGCAGTGCAAAAACACACCTAACATTTTAGACTACAGTGGGGCTTAACATCTGGTAAGCTGCATTCAAACCTGAGCCTATACCGTGTTAAAAAAATCATCATCTGAATGGAATTTTTGATATTAGGAATAAAAGATTCTTATATTGTTTTTTGGGTATGTAATCCAGCAGGGCAAGCACGGCACGAGTACTAATAGTCTTACCACCATTTTAATCCACTTAGTGTATGGTGACTGACAGGTGACAGGTGGATAAAATGGTGGAAAGACGTTTAGTCCTGTTATATTATATTACTATGCGTTTAGTCCTCATGCCGTGCTTGCCCTGCTGAAAACACTAATATTCATGTCTCAAAACAAGATAGCTGCTTAACTCGTTCATAGTATGAAAACGTACCGGCAACGTGCTTGATGGTGCTCTCACGTTGTTTTCACATACAACCTGTAAGGCTTCTTTTTTGCTACATGAAATAAGGTTGGAAACTTTCTGGAAAGTTCTAAAAAAGAATAAAACAATGTTATTATGTGTTTCATTCTTGTATAATGGGTTAGCGTGATTTTGTCCATCAGAAAAGAGAACTTGGAAAAAGTGTAATTGATTTATATTATTTTTTTATTATTTTAATTTTTTTATATTTGCTAAAAAACCTCTGGCAATTTTACTAACTATTTTTCGATAATCCTATAATTTATTTTTATCTTCAGTTTTTTTTTTCATTCTATTCCATCTTGATCAGAATTAATGCAATTGCTTTCATTATTTAGGACACTCTTGTATAAGTGTGTGTGTGCGAGTGTGTGTGTGCGTGTGTGTGCAGGTCTACGATGTATTTGCTACAGCGTAGCACCAGCTACGCTGTAGCAGCATATAACATAAAATATCACGGAAAACGAGATAGCTATAAATTATTAGAATATTATATAATTAATGAATATTAAAAAACGGAGAAAAAATACACAATACCTTAAAGATTCATAGTTATAAAACATTTTTGTCACAAAAAATCATACATATAATTTTTGCCTTATTTCATATTGCTAATTCTTACTCTTTCATCCAAATTTAATGATGAAAATATGTATACTTAGTAATAAAACATTTCAAATTTCAAAAATTTACATATATTTTTGATTCATTTTACCATCCTATTTCTTGCTTTCATCATAATTTTAATAATGAACGCTTATCAAAAATGGTTTAAAATGCTAAGAAACGGTAAAAAAAATAAAAAAATGTTATCGATGAACAGTCCACTATATTAATTAAGATGTGATTTCAATAAAACCATACAAGAACCTAATGAGAGCGAGTTAATTGCTATGCATATTAGGAAATTCACTAAAATTAAAATAAGCTAGTGGAAATTACTAGAAACCATGTGGGTTATTTAAAATTTAGTTTAGTATCATGCTACATGATTTTTTTTTAATTGATAAATTATGATGAAGTTTGCAAAATATTTTCTTTGGTTTTACAGCGTTTTACTATTGATTATAATAAAATTAATTACTAAGTATAATTGTTTATAAATTCATTCTAGTTAGTTACAATTAGCTGTGTAAGAGACCCTTAGGGTGGTTTGAAAACTCTTGACACTAGAGGTGGCCTCTCTCTTAGGTAGAAAAAGAATTTAAAATACAGTGAATTTTTTGTGATATTTTATGAAAATAATTATTGGTTACTTATATAATCTATCGACACCAGAGTTCACTAGTCTCAACTTAATACATCTTCCCACATAAACCTTAAGATTCTCGTTCCAATTAATATAGCGAACTATTCATTAACTACACACAATAAGATGAAAATCACCCCACAGAGTGAGTACCTACTAATTATACTCTGTCATTATCAAGAGATGGAAACAGATAAAATATATATAATTTACTAAAACTTCTGGATGTGACCATTACACTAAACATCCATATTTTTCTATATATGTAAGAAGTAATTGTTAGCATAATCCTTAATTTCGATAGTTTTAATAATATATATTTGGACTTAATTTTTTTTAGTTTATGAATAATTACGACTGACTGACTAAGACTGTGATAGATTTTATTCATTAAAAATCTAGACTTTCTTTGAGTCACATGCCTTTTATTCGAATCGTAGTCCTATTAATGACGTCTGTGATTCCCAAGGACGAGAGAGAGATAATTTTTTTGGGAGAGTTTTCATAAATTATACATAACAGTAGGCCCGTCTTCCTTTACATTTACATGTAATTGTACAAATTATTAATAAATTGTTTGTCTTGTTTATCTTTATCTTTATTAATCATCATCTAATCACATTATTTTTATTTATACAATAAAAATATTACAATTATTTGTTCCTAAGAAATATAAGCTGGAGAAATTTGGGAAATGCCACATTTTTTTATAATTATATATCTTGAATATACATTTCAAGGCATAGTTATTAATTTCTCCTGTAATTATACCAATTTTCAACCAATAGAGAATTGTGGAAATCTGATGAAGTCAATAAATAAGTATAAGTACATGTAATTGCCACATAAAAGAATTAAAAAATAACTCCTTTAATTTAGCTATAAATCTTATCACATCACGGCAGACGTTAAGTTATGCCAGAGGCCCTTAGGGCGATTTGAAAACTCTGACGCCAGAGTTGGTCACTCCCATACGAAACACTATCTGGGGCTGTTTTTTTGCCCATTATATACGAGTACTCATACTTACTCGTGAGTAATTTTTATTTGATGTTTTTTTTTTCAATTTTAGTACAACTTCGTGTAAAATAATTTTTTTCAGGTTTGAATTTTTGGTGAATAAGGTACAAGTAGTAAAAACTAGCTAAGCTCAAATGCACAGAACGCAGAATACAACTTAAATTTTTCCTTGCCACGTAGTTCTCATTATTGAGGGTCGAGACTCCCCCGCAGAATTTACGCATTGGGGAAGTATTCTTGAGCATCTATGAGTACATTGTGTTGGCCCCAGATCTTTACACGGGAGACGCATGAATCTAAGATTTTGGATTCTTAAGACATGTCGGTTTCCTCACGATGTTTATCTTCAACCAAATTTAAAAAGTTGCGAGCCAGAAGGACTGCAGGTGGACCAAAACATTAACGGACTGAACACCCATGACTGGCCATCGAAACATAGGTCACCCATCAATGCGTTGGGTTGACGACATTAAAAATAACCGCAGGGAGCACCCTACCTACTTTAACTTCCTCATATCCACATTCAGCCTACAAACCCAGCATAATGTGTTATCAAATTATGTTCTACTAAAAGAAATGTTTGTAATTAAACTGTAAAATGTTGGCGCAAATCACTAAATTGTCAAACTCTAATACGGATCACCAAGATACAGGCAAAAGCCTAGTTTGAAATCCACTGATTATTCTGTATTGCACACAGCTTAACTACATATTTACTTGAGAATCTCTTAACAGCAATTGGTAAAGCAAGAAGTAGTAGAAGTATTATAATCGTAACGTACCTACTACCTACCCACTTATATCATGATACAGTTAAAAATGTAACAAAGTTTAGATAATAACCAAATATGAATTGTAATATATAAGTATAGGTTAAGTTTTTCTACTAACTTTACTTTTACTTTATCTGGATTCAATCTGCGCAGGACCGGGACGAGTGGCGTACAAAAAGAGAGGCCTACGTTTAGCAGTGGGCGATAACAAGCTGATGATGACAATGATGAAATTTACTAACCTACTTTCACGCAAAATAGAATATAGCTAAATAATTAAAGTAACTTCCTCGGAAGCAGTAAGAATAGAATAACGACAATTACAGACCCCTGCCTAATGAGATACAATAGCCTACTCTACTATTGTATCGGGCATAGATAAATAAAACATAGATGTCTTATTACTCGTATCAATTTCAGCAATTAACCTTTAAATAATAAATAATTATTCCGGGACATTGCACACAGCGCCATCTAGCCCCATACTAAGCAAACGCTTGTGTCGTATATGTAATGTTAAGTAAACTACACGAATGTAGAATACCTCAAGTTTCTTCAGAGATGATGTGTCAACATTTTAAAAAACTACCATATTATATATAATAATAATAGTCATAGTCATAGTCATAGTCATAGTAGTTTATTAATATCAGATTTTTGATACACGTCACAGAAATACAAGTAAAAAATAATCAATTAAAATAATAGCACAATAAAATACAATAATTATAGCAAAACAAAAAAAATAATTAAATTAAATTATTGTACAATTCAATTCTAAAAAATTCATACTACATAGATAGTAGAGGGTAAATTTACATAAAAGTACATTTTGTTATATGTATTTTATACCACCTTCATTTTCATGAAGTCGTCAAAATTATAAAATGCCTGCTCGATAAGCCAACACTTTAGTTTTCTTTTATAGATAGATCTGGAGGGCGCGTCCCTTATCTCAAGCGGCAGTCGGTTGTAGACGTGCGGCGCGGTCGCATACATGAGTCGAGTCGTCTTCGCAAGCCGGCAGCGCGTGACACACAGACGTCGCGCGTGGCGAACGTCACCCGGACGGTTATCGCCGATGTGCGAATAATCATCTATATGATCCCACGCATACAGTGCTGCTTGGAGGCACACTAGGCTTGGAGTTGTTAATATACCCAAGGATTTAAAGTAGGGATGTGCTGTACTGTCCTGCGGCACTCTAACGATCGCACGTATGGCTCTTTTTTGCATTTTAAGTATGCGCTCCCAATCTGCGGCGCGTCCCCATAGCTCGATGCCATACTGCAACGTTGAGTGTACTGAAGCGAAGTAGCACTGCCGAACCATGTGGTGTGGCAATATTTCTGACACACGCCACAGTGCAAAGCATGCGCGCGCTATCTTGTCACACATTTTATCAATATGTTCTTGCCACATTAGTGCACTGTCTATTATCAATCCCAGAAATGTTGTTGATTTAACTTGACACATTTCCTGACTATCTATACATACTCTCAACGGTCTATACTTGCGGCCGGATAAATTAAAATGGATGAATTGAGTTTTATTTACATTTAACATCAACCCATTCACTTTGAACCAATTGTTAAGGTCACGTGCTACATTGTTCAACTTGATTTCAAGGTCATCTATTGTGTTAGAGGTCACTATCCCCGCCACGTCATCTGCATACATATATATATCAGCATCAGGTACGCTTTCTGGCAGATCATTCAGGAGGAGACTGAACATGATGTTGGATAGAGACGATCCCTGCGCTACACCGATTACAGTTTTTTGGGGCCGTGATGTAACTCCTCCTCCCGTTACAACCTGGTATCGGTCATCCATGAAATCTGTAAGTAATTTCAGCGCAGAATCATTAATGCCATAGTGTCCCATCTTTGCACATAATACCTTTCGGTCTGCGACGTCGAATGCTTTGGACAAATCGCAGAAAATAACTGCGACTTGTCGTTTAGCTTCGCGCGCTTCAAGAACTCTCCGGATTACTTTCTCGGACATTGCTGTAGTGGACCTTCCCTTGCGATATGCGTACTGCCTATCACTAAGAGCGGAACATTCCGATAAGTATTTGGTTAATCTCTCACTCAATCCAAACTCAAACATTTTGGCCGCTGCTGGTATGATCGATACAGGTCTGTAATTGTTAAGAGCTTCTTGTGTACCTTTTCCTTTATACAGCGGGGAAACTTTAACTGTTTTTAGGGCTGCTGGATAAATACCTTCTTCAAGACATCTGTTGTAAATCTTTGAGAGAACCGGTGCAATTTGTTCCGTGACCAAGTGTAGCAACGAGACTGATATTTCGAAAGCATCTTTTGACTGCTTTCGTGCGACCCCGTGTGTAAGAATGCGATATACTTCAAGTGCCGTAAATGCCTTAAGCCTAAGTGATCGGTCGCTCGGCGGGCGCGCCGCACGTAAAGCTCGCATCGCTTCCGACACGTCAGCGGCAGGCGCTCCGCACGAACTGGCTGCGTTCACAAAGAAAGAGTTCGTCGCGTTCACTGCATCCTCTTTCGTGAGGAACTTTGACCCATCCGGTCGTCTCAACATATCCGTGAAGTCGCAGTTTCTCCGAGTTTTACCGGTTTCAGCGTTAACCACTTCCCACATTGATTTGACAACATTGTCCGAAGAATTTATAATATTTAAATAGTAATTACTACGTTCTTTTTGTAATAAGTCTTCATATCTATTCTGAAATTCATTATATCTATTTTCTAAATGTATATTATTCGGAAATTTCAATTTTAAATTATAAATGTCAATTAGTAGCAAATTCATATTCACAATCTCATCTGTGGTCCAAATCATTTGTTTAGTCTTAGCACTAATTCGCTTCATGGGAAAGCTAATCTCATTTGCATGGCGTAAAATATTCACAAACGATTGAGCTAACTCATCTGAAGATTTATGCTTTTTGTGAAACTCAATCCAGTCAATCGCATTCAATGCGCCTATAAAGTTGCATTTATTCGGCCGTGTGTATCTCCGCGCGGACCGCGGCGGCGGCGGGCCGGGGCTCGCGGGGCACGGCACCACCGCGCGCACCGCGAAGTGGTCAGATATCATGGAGACGACGGGCCTCACGCGCGTCACGGCTGCAATCTCGTGCCCTACGTAAACATGGTCTAAACACGTGCGCGAGTCACCATCAATCCTCGTAGGGAAGTCTACAATATTATTTAAGTTATATGTCGATAATGTATCGAGCAATTGTCTATTCTCAGAGTTCATAGGGCAAATAGTGTCAACATTGAGATCACCTACGATTACAAAATCCCTGTTATCGCTACTTAGCTTATCGAACAGGCATTCTAACACAGGAAAACATAATAGTACGCTGGTAACATTCGATCTATAAACGCATACTACAGTCAATTTATATTCTAATAATTCAATAGCTGATATTTCACATACTTGCTCCACTGAGAGCTTATTGTAACACTGTAAATTTTTAAATTTAATACAACTTTTAACAAATATACAGGAACCACCGTTACGTATAGTTGGTCTACAGTATGACGAGGCAAGTACATAGTTTGAAATGTTAATACTATGTATCTCGTGATTTTTTAAGTAATGCTCAGTTAAACATAAAATCTCGCATTTCATACTACTCATCAAATTTATTTCTAGCTTGCCAACTTTTCTAGGAGTTCGTAATGACCTCACATTTTGATGACATATCGTAATAAAATTATTACCGTAGTCATTCGTGTCCATACTGTCCATACTTGAAGTAGCTGTGTGCTCGGGCGCAGGCTCGCCGCCGCACTGTGGCGCTCGCTGCCTCTTGCTCTGAGTCAGTGCAGTGGAGTCTCGCATACTCGCTTCTACTTGGGCGTCGGTAGCAGGAGTGAGGGAGCACGAAAAAACCAATTCGCGAACCTCACACCTTGCGGCCACGCTGTTGATGATGCGACTTGCGGCTTGATATCAGTAGGCATGCCAATTATAAATGAAGCGTGTCTGGTCGTTCTTATTTGTCTTTTCTCGACGTAATATTCAGCTTGCACGATTCTATTTAAGTATTCCTTAATCTCTTCGACGGTTGTATCGGCCTTGAATTGCCATACTTGAATGTAGGTCAGTTTTTTAGCTACTTCAAGACCATGGGTATCCCGGGCCGTTCCAACGGTCACAGAATTAGTATTCTTTCTGAAACGGTTACTGCGCCTGGGGCCTACGATCTGCCACGATTCTTGATGCTCGTCTTCGTCCGCGTTCCGCGCAGTTATGGATTTTCTGAATTCTTGTGAAGTAGTAGTAAGAGAAGTGTTCTCGTCCGACAGCTCCGATCCGTGCTCCGTAGACCTCGATCTGATCGCCGCAGTTAACACTCGACCAGGCTGTGATGATGGTCTCACATCTTCTCCTTCAGCCACCTGGGATGAGTCAGCAGATAGTTCGTTTTGACCCGGCTCAGACACTTTTAGCACCCTTCTCGCTCCCGTCTTCTTTGTTTGACCCTTCTTCTTGGGATCAGGATGGATTGAGGCCTTGGAAGCTGTGGCAACATTAGCTGGCTTCTTCATAGGCTGTGAGCATTGTTGCAACATGGTCTTCGTAGACTGAGCATGTGTCGAGCGTAGATCCGAATATTCAGTAATAGCTTTCAAAGTTGCTGAGCTGAGCTCTTCATGCTTTTTTACCACATTAATGAAAGTTTCAATAAGGCTTGTGCAAGTCTCTAATTTAGCCTCATGGCTAGCAATCGTAGACATAGCTTGGCCCAACATCAACTTATAATTTTCAATTACTTGTACTGATTGTTCAAGTCGGGTTTCATATCTTCCCATATCCTTACTAAACTGCTCCCTCATGCTTGTTATCTCACACTTCAGGGTATCCGCTTGTTGTACTACATGTGAAGATAAATCAGATGTAACGTCGTTTCTTGTGATCTCAGCAGGTCGAAACTGTGCCTTCACACGATGTGTTACATAAGGGTCTCGAATCTTCTTTGTAGTCCCAACCGGCGTTAAGCTGTTGTCTCCCCCTTTTTTAGCTGCGCAACGGCACTCCGGACAAACCCAGGCGGCGCGCAAGTCAGGAGATAAGGTTTTTTCGCCAATACATAGGATATGAAATTCTTTGCAGCAGTGAGACAAACAACACTTAAGAGATTCCTCATTTCTTGATATTTCATTACAGCATGCAGCGCATTCCATTTTTGCAAAGTCGTTATAACAGCGAAATTAATACTGAAATAGCCGCAAAGTATCGCAGTATGAGTTCGACAAGGTTCCATCCAACGCCGGCCGTAGGTAAACACTCGCATTCGGCCAGTACTTGATGAACCGCACGATGCGTACGACACTGCGCCAGT
The DNA here is from genome assembly GCA_964023185.1 of Macaria liturata. Taxonomy (NCBI): domain Eukaryota; kingdom Metazoa; phylum Arthropoda; class Insecta; order Lepidoptera; family Geometridae; genus Macaria; species Macaria liturata. The sequence continues at coordinate 16,179,211 of OZ026806.1, forward strand.
TGCGGGTCAACTTGTGCTGGGCGGTAGATTCGCGCGTAGTCACAAATACGATTTGAAATTTCAACCGTTTGCAAAAATGTTATAACACTATTTCACTGTTATCACTGCAACCCGTGGTCCGATTTTTTTGAAACTTGGTGCACCACACTCAGCGATGTCCAGGGTACACGTCAATATGCACTTTATTGATTAAATGTCACTTTTTACCACTTTTACGATTTTTTAGTGAGGAGCTAGTAAAGATACACTATTCTCGCGCCAAGAGGCGATGAATCCTTCCTTGAATGATGAATATATTCCATCATTGTCTTATGCGGGCCTATCATCAACCAGTCTTATCACGTGTTTTGCGATAAGCCAATGGCCAATGAATTTTGTACACGTACATAGATGTCTCTTGATCTTGATTTATAAGTCTAGTTTACTAGCTCACCTCAAAGGTTAAGGTGGCTTAAAAACTCTGACTCCAGAGGTCGCCTCCCTCATACGAATTTACTAAGGTTATATCACTAACACATGAAAACATATCCTAGTAAGTAATATTATTTGACGTGCGTCCCGTTGTTTTGATCGCGTAGATTTACGGTAAAAATAGTCTAGTCTAGAACTCAATAATAAATAAACAGTTAGTACCTACCATTGTCAAACAATTACATTTGTTTTGTAGTTATTTGGTATCGTTAAATAATTACATTACACTTTCTCCCCGAATAATAAACAAATACAAATATTATTTTCTGTTTTAATAATAGCATTGCATTCATATGTATGTCGGAAATTTACTATTTAGCTACCCGTCTCTTATGAGTTATATCATTGGATACAAAAGCCTACACCACATTGTATCGAATTACATTACTAAGGAAATAATAGGTTTATAGTTACACAAGTTTTTGGTACAAACGAGTGTTTTTGGAAAGATGCGAAATACTATGAACCATACCTAATACTTCTAACAACTACTAGCTATACCACATACTATCTGGGAGCCATTATTTTATTTATTATATCCAGTAATAATAAATGGATAGATAAATACTTTATTAAAACACCACATATAAAACATAGCAACTAAAATTTCCGTCTTAATGATCGCTAAGAGCGATCTCTTCCAGGCAACCAACCTGAAAATACTATTTTAATACATTATATTAGCATTTTTTAACAGTTCAGTTTAACAACATTTTTTATTTAAAATTGTTGGATCGTGTTTTGTTATCAATTCTAAGTACCCTAAACGATTTTTTTAAATATCTTCAATGTTCAGACCTTCGATCCTCTACAGCTTTTTTTAATATGTAGGTACTTATAGATGAAATAAAAACATATTTATCAGCCATCAAAGACCATCGACACAAAAAGTACCAAAAACTCAATTTTAGCAGAAGCTGCCTAAAATTAGGCGGAAAATTAAATAATTTTACTAGAAATAATAACCGGGCGTTATAAGTGGACTCCTTCCTTTTAGAAAGCTAACTTGAAATAACAATAACATAGAAATGAGCGGAATTTCAAATGCAAATTGATCGGGGAATTAGAGGTGGCAAAGAACTTGTTATTTTTACTCTTTGTAGAGTTAAAATGTCAAATGAAAGGTTTTGGAGATCCGTGGAGTTTTTGCAGGTAATTATCAGTGGTATTAATTAATTTCTTAAATTAATTATTACCAGTGATAATTAGTAGTTAATTCTTTGTGCAGTTGGGTAAAAAATATTGACTTTAGGCTTCCTATAATAACCCAACTAATTAATTAAGGCAGAAGTTTTGGCGCGGGGAAACTGTACATCATAATACAGTCGAAAGATATCTAGTTAGTATGGTGTACAGAAAACCCTCAGCGTACAACACAAATTGCAGCAATACAGATGTAAATAAAAATGTACCTTAAATGGATGAATGAAGGTTTTTTTTTAATGGATATCATTTGAATATTAAACTTGTAAATATTTTGAATCGAGTTTGATTACTTTTACGAATACCGTTACACAGTTGTACACAGTTATCCAAAATGTCAAGAAATCAAGCTTATTTCTTATTTTTTTTTTAACAATTTCTTGTAAATTTACGTAACTTTTTAATAGGTACTTATTAAGTATGCCTTTTCCAATCTAGCACACAAAATTTGGCACAAGTCATTATTCATCGTACCTAATTTTTATTTACACAATAATCAATTTTGGAAATACCAAAACTGAGGTAGGTATACACATCAACATAAAAAGCATTTATTTCAACATTCATAAGGGTTTTACATAACTAGGGCTTTGTGTATTAGGTACTGTATACATAGATATAATTCATAATCATATTCTTTAAAAATGGGTCAAACTAAATAGCCTAAGCTGAAATAGGGATAGGTACAGAAATGTCAAACCCCACTATATTCTTACCAATTTCCCAAAAAAAAAACTGTTATCCTACTAAAAAACAAATAAGATATTTGATACTCTCTATCGAAATATTGCTATCGTTTGAAATGGATCAGGTTGTGACAACAATAATTGGTATTGCCAGTATTGCATTGTTTTTCGTTATATTTTGGGTGTGCTACCTACGCTAAGATATTATAAGTATTTGTTTTTTATATTAAGTAGTGGCCACCGGCGGTTTCGCCCGCTTTATATCGATAAAATATGTCTATGACACTCGTGCCCCGCGATAAATAAAAAAAAATTCTTATCAAAAGATATCAAGAATTTACAAAGCGAACTTATGGGCTTCTGACATGGCTTAACGACTCCCGTAATATGACGCTATGATTTACAACAACTTAACAAATAAATCTATACATGTATATATAAATACCTAATCAGACAAACAGACAAAAATTCTAAAAACTGCTGAAACGTCGATATTATGTATCAGCAGTTTTTTTTACATTTTTTGTCTGTTTTTCTGATTATTAAAAGCTCATGCTAACGCAAAAACGGCTTAACGAATAATCATGATATGATAATATGAGGTCTTAGAAGTGGCATAGTCATAGGCTACTTTTTACCTCAAAATAAAGCGAGCGAAGCCGCGGGCGTCCACTAATATTGAATATATCTTTCATAATATACGTCTCGGACAGAGTACCTACTTATATTACTACTAGTAAAACAGTGATCATTATTCTCAGCCTTGTAAATCCCACTGCCTTGGATAGGCATCCATTTGCATCTGCAGGAGGACTTTCTGAACTTTCTCGTCCTGGTTGGACCCAAAAATTTACTACAAAAATAACTCAAATACCTTCCTAATATACAAAACTGCTGAAAGAATAAAGAATAATGGTGGTACAATGTGTTCGTTCACGTTTATAAAACTTCCCCACCCTCAATTTTGGGAGACAATGGTATTCCAATCCCTTAGAATGGTTTTAATTTTCGCCGCTAGAGGGATGATGATATGAATAAACCATTATAAAATATATAAAGAAGATTTTATGTGTGCTCTGTATTTTGCAAATCGACATGTAGCATCAAAAAACTTTTACACACAACCTTTTTAGCGCCATCTATACAGAGAACTAGAAACTAGGTAGTGGGTGGGATAATATTACAAAGAAGCAGTGCTAGATGGCGCCTATTTACAACAGTGAATGAACGAAATAATAGGCTCAGTTAATTTTGTTCATTCTTTTACATCTGTATTAGTAATACCAGACGTATCTTTATTTTGCTAGAAAAGATTTTTTTATAATTTGCTAGATACGTAAGAAATATCTACCTTAATAATAAATAAATAAATAATAATATTATGAGTTTACGATTGTTGTATTATAAATAAATTAATGGGTTATCGCAAAATATTACTAAATCAGTTTCCACCGATTTTAATTTGTTTCACAATATTTACCAACTACAATACTTCCTCCAGATATAATAATACGTCACTGATATATGAAACCAATGAATAATACCTATGTTTACAGCTGATTTCGAATAATAATTATATGTTTGTTTGATTATTATATTTAATGGCTATGGATCTAAATGATGACTGTGACATTTTTATAAAGAATCAGTTTCGTTCCACTACCTACTGAGTAAAGAAAAATTTATCGAAGCTTGTCTAACGTAAGATAATGTATATTATCAACAAAATCAGCGATTTCAAACCTGCGGAAGAATACGTTCACGGCGATGTACTTTACCAATATAAATACTTCTCCAATAGGTAGGTATATCAAATTATTCTGCGATGAATCAAGATCTTCAGTTAACAAAAATAATTACGACATCAAAAAGAGACGATTAGCAAATTTTTACAAAGTAGAGTTGATTCTAGCTGTATTCTTAAATTTAAATAATATGTAGGTATGTCATCAATATAATATACCCGAATAAAAAAAGTTTTATTCCATAGCTTATTATTATTAATTACAACGAGCTATGGCATGGCAACATTTTAATTGTGAAACGCGGATTGCGCGGATCATGCGCGTATCGAGAAATCATGTCTGCCGTTTGTGATTTTTGACGTAAATATTGTGTGAAAATCAAGTTTTGTTTGTTTCTACATAGTGTTTTGGTGCTATTATAAAATTTATCATGTGTGTTGTGGTGCAGTGATCTGTTCACATGAGGCTGTTGTATAAAACTGGTCCAATGGAGTCTCTCAGAAAATGGTTCTACAAACCAAAGGTACGTCAACAATATTTTCCTCGTGTATTTATCCTCTGTCGACTTTGGGAGTTGAATTTCTTTGTTTAACTTTGTAGGTGAAGTTAAATTTGTCGTTTAGATTGCCAAATAAGGTCTATAGTTTGTAATTTTACCTCGAAACATTAGTATTCTTTGTCGTGATGGTAGCAGATGATTCAGTAGAATACAGGGCAAATAAAGTTGTTACGGATTTACGGATGCATTACAATTGCGTTAAAACTGGTTGTTAAGTGTTGTAGAGAGCGTATTCGCGGAGGTGCCTGCTATTATTGCCTTACGTCATTCGTTGTTTGTATAAATTCGAGGCCTTGTGGTTTTAAATGCAAATCAGTGGGCACCTGTTTGACCAATGTTTTGCTGTTGTCCTCTTTTTGTTTGAACGTTTTATGAGCCAAGGACTTTATGCTCAAAGTTATTGCGAATATCTACATACCTTGGTAATATACATAGAGAGGTAAACTAGTACTTATGTGTTGTTATTAGGTACTTACTGATGATAGAATGATAGGTATAATTCCTACAAATATTGATTCATAGACATGATTCTTTTTTTCCTTATGGCTTACTATACAACAAGTAGTCCGTCATGTTTATATTTAAATAGCTATAAGTAACTAACTATAACTTATGTAGGTACCTAAGTACTTATTTTTATATTCACCTATCAGTAGCAAAGAAAACAACAGTGCTTTAGTATTAAAATACTTAAGTACTTATGTACTAAAGTTTTAAGTAGGTAGTTAGGTAAAGGTAAGGTGCTAAACAATGTACATCTGTTGAACCATACAAATTTTGATGAAAGTAAAGAGAAGTGAATAAGAGTTGCCAGATCTGATGATGAGAGTTTTCCAACTGATAAGATATTAAATCAGGTGTTACTTTGCGCAACTCCATTGTAAATTAAACTCAAAACCATCAAGTTTGTAGTTTGAAGTCGGATAAGGAGCAGTCGCAGCGGGAAAACACTACATATTTCTCTAGAGTTTCATTTTCCAACTGACTTTAGCTATCAATTATTGATATACTTACCAACATGATTCTATCCATAGAACGATATAGGTGCACACTACCTACTAAGACCTTATTTAAAAAACTTACAGAATGAATAAATTTAATGGGGATGCTTCTCTCAATATTGAGGAATATGACACGAGGAGGAGGAGGACTATATCACTTAATGTGAAAGTTCCACTGCCACTTGGCATGTTTGCTGATATTTTAGGATCTAGAATTTTCCATGGGAGTATTTACTACTTAGATGTATGCTGCTGCTAAATTTATTTAATGTGTCCCGACCCACAGAAGCAGAACCCAAAATCAAAAGCCACTTTTCGGCCACCCATCCAAGGCCGGACCACCTCAACCTTTGCTTTACATTGCTAATCTAATTTGTCCCTCTTTGTTACAATGCAGTAGAGTGATACATCATCATGATTTTTAGTATGATAGTAGGTAGTTTCATGAAGTGTTTAGAAACTGAGATAGGCTGTTATAATCTGCAACAATACCTACTAAATAAATAAATAAGAAATATTCTGGAACATACAACACAGCGCCATCTAGCCCCACACTAAGCAAATAATCGAGTGAGTTGTGAACACAATCTTATGTATATAGGTAACTACTAACAGTATTTACTTAGTTTTATCTATGTAGTTTAGTTAGGTAGTTATTTTTATACCACAGAAGGTATTGTTGACAAATATATACTTGTCTGCCAATTTGAAACTAAACAAGACCAGTTTGACAGGTTTAAATGTTTTCCTCTAAAGTCACAAGCTATTTATATCAAGTTGATAAAGAAGTATTTTAGGTAGGGATCAAATAAACATGTACATACTAAGTAATTTTATTTATTTATTTATTGAAGTAATTTTATCAAAAGATTCATTTCCTAAAACCTGTTAGTTAGTAGGTACTTCGTTCTTTATTCTTTTATCACTTTGTTTACAGTCAAAGATGAAATTTATTTTTTATGCATTCAGAAGAGACAAAAGACAATATAATGCAGGCCCCCCCAAATATATTTACTTAATATAAAAAATAAAAAATAAAAAACCGGGACATTTCACACACCACCATCTAGCCCCACACTAAGCAAACACCTTGTGTGATGTTTTATTTGCCTACTGGTGGTTCACTATAACACATGTGTAGGTAATTCATTTAAATATTGTGTATAAATGCAGTAACTACTTAGTTATGAATCTTTTTAATTGGATTTGCTTTCTATGAAACTTAAACTCTTACTTTATGAAGCTTTCTATGAATTTATTTTTCTAATCTATCACATTAAAAGTAAACAATTCTGGTAATAATTGTAAGTAAGTATGTAGCTGAAATAAAGCATAAATACTCTCTAACCAGTTCATATTCCAAATTAAATTGTAATCAAATTCCCTACATTTTCTGCATTTTGCACACTGTTTGTGTTGATCATCACAAAACTGATGTTTCATTTGCCTACTGGTGGTTCACTATAAATAACACATGTGTAAATCAGGGTTAATTAGTTATAGTTACTCTATTTGTTAAGTAAAATAATATACAAAATAAAATTACAGGAATCTTATTTTTTTTTTAAATTCTTTTATTATTCAAGCGCAATGGAATATACTTATAACAAAGAGTTAGTTTGGCAGTAGCATTATAAAACATAATAATATTATATAAAAGTTAGCTACTCTATAATATAATGAGTAAGATAAGTATTTAACTACTTAGTAAAGTTGTACAAACAATTAATTAAATGTAAATGAAATACCTAAGTACCTATAGTGTGTACTTAACTGAGTGCATTTATCAGCTGCATTAACAATGTATGTGATTTCATAAACACTCGTTAACAACACCGCAATTATCTTGCAAATAAGTAATTATCTTCACAACATGAGAGGCTTACTTTTATCACTTTATCATTCAATAATCCTTGATTAGTATTATTCCATTGGCTGACACATCAATGACGTCATCTACCTCTCTTTCTGTCCTTTACTAAATGTCATCTGTTTGTCCCATTCGCGCGCTTTCACTTTTTTTATCGCTTTCTCAATACGCGGCGAAACTCGGCCGCTTTAGCCAAATGTTTCGCGAATCGCTAAAGCATGGACATTGGATAAAGTTCAACTTGTCTTATAGACGTAACTGATTTCTCTTAGCATTGTTTTATTGGTGAGTAACTATAAGTATGTATGTAGGTACTTAGGTACTTACTTAAATAGTTACTTGTTTAGACAAAAATTACTAAATTTATGAGTTGACTGCTATGGGGTGCGGGTTCGAAACTCGCATAACACAAGTATTAATATTAAAATTTGTAATTATTGTGTTGAGTCTGATCGTTTGTAACTATGTATAATAAGTAAGTATGTATTTACAAAAGAAAAATATAACTATATATACATGTTATTATATCCGTTATCTAGTACCCATGATACAAGCATAAGCTTAGTATGAGGCTAGATGGTGCTGTGTGATAGTTATGTCCTGAAATGTTTAGTTATTATTTAGGTATTAGTTTTTTTTTCAGTAACTAGGTAAAGATTAGTTAAGTACACTAAGTTATCAACAGCATACAGTTACGGTCAGTCTTCTCTCTAAGGAAATGCGGGCGCATTGTCGTCGGACGCTTCCGTGGATTGAATGACATATTCATTTGTCGATGTTGTCCAAAATCTATTCCTTGTTTTGTATATCTTCTTTTCTACGAAATACCTACTTTGTCCTTTGTGTTATCAGTTAGACCAATAATGACATGCATCGTGTTTCGCTGCGGTTCCGTTTTGTGATAAGACTTGTATTTTTGTGTATAAGTAGGTGTGTACGTTTGTTTTATTTTAGTTTCTTAGAATGGCCGATATAACAATCAAGGTTATTTAAAATAGCACAATAGAGTGATAAACCACTACTTATCATGAAGACATTCTCCAACTTCAACCAGTGTCGTGTGGGCAAGTGTCGCTTCTGGTGATATGCAGACACTGAATAAAAGTGACCAAGTTAAGTATAAAAAATATTCTCAGATAGGTTTCATAGTAAGTAAGGAAGTAGGTAAGTTCTCAAGTCGTTAAGCTATGTCAAAAGTACATATTATTACATAGAAATCACCACCTGATTTTACCAGTAATGTACATACAAACTTGTAGAATGATAATAATTAATTTGTAAATTAAATACAAGTAGTTAATGTCTCGTGTTCAAGCATAATATGCTAATCAAGCGAGTACTTATAGGCGAGTGTGGCTCAGCGGTTCCAGTGTCTGCTTTTCATCCAGACGCACCCTAGTTCGAATCTGGCCCTACACCAATGACTTGCATTTACAAGTTATGTGTGGATTTGCACTCGCAACGGTGAAGGAAAACATCGTGAGGAAACTGACATGTTTGAAGACCGCAATATCTTAGGACATGACTCCCTGTTCCCCGAGGAATATAACCTTGCGATCTTCTTAGCGAGAGTGATCGGTTCTTACTGGGTAAGCACGTTCCATCCTAGACCGTAATTATTGCTTACCATCAGGCGAATTACGGTCAAGTGCAAAAACAATCCTTGAAAAAAAAAAATGTGTCTTCCATGGAAGAACCTAGGCGCCCACCACGATGTATCCATGACCAAGAGAACTCCCCTAATGAATTAATTCTGCGGGGGAGTCACAACCCTCAGTCATGAGGACATATGACTCAAGAGAGAGATGCTAAACAAATTACAATATCTCATCAAATTGAATTTAACACAATATTTACTTTTTCTGCCTACCTAAGTTAATTCAATAACTATTAATTAGCCTTAGTCTACCACTCAGACATACTAGACTGGTTCCAAGCACTGAACCTAGAAACCTAAAACCAGTGCTAAGCCTATTTGCTACAGAAATGGGGTTGCCAAGTAAATATTGTGATTAGGCTGATCGGCGTAACTACATATCTGCAAAGAAAGCTATCTGTGTATAATATTGACTTTGCAATGAATAAACCACTTGCACAACAGCAGTTAAACACATTTAGGCATTGTTTACTAAATGATTTTGTCGCTGGCTAAAATGTGTTTGGAAATTGTTGTGCCAGTAGGCATTAGTTAATTAATTTTTGTAATAGTTTATTCTTGTAATAAATAAATGAATTATTATTGAAGGTCATGACTCATTTTCCTAGCCCACAATCAAATAACTAGTTACTCATAATTTGAATTCAAATCTGCATTATTAGTGATCAGGTATTAGCAGGATTTGCTTTAACTATTTGGTTAATCGTAAGTAATACATATCTTCCTTTTTTTAAGTTGCTAAATCCTAACAAAACGAATTAAATAAGTACTTGGAATACTCACATATATAACAATCCTACTAAGTACAAGAGCATTATATACATTATCTAGTTCTAGTACCCACAACACAAGCATTTGCTTAGTGTGGGGCTAGATGGCGCTGCGTGCAATGCCCCAGATTAACTATTTAGAACACTGAACAAATTACATCAATTATAAGTAGGTAAGTGACTAACTATAAGATACCTACCAAGTTATGTTTACTTAGTAGTTAGGTACCTTACTCAAGTCACATACATCCATCCTTTTCTTAATCTGTTTAAGTTTCCACACACATCTGAAGTGGAATAAGTTTATTATAAGAATGTCTGGAATGCTTTTGAATGTGATGTGCTTATAATACTGAGAAGTTGAATTTTGTATTTTCCCTATTCATCCATTCAACTGCATAGGTACCTACTTACTTGAATACATACATACTTAGTAAGATTCATGTGTAGGTACTTAGTTGTATAGCCCACACACACTTTATTTATGTTAGTATCTAAATATTTCTCAAATTTATTTTTCACACACTTTATTTAAAAGTACTTATATATATATGTCACCGTAAGATTGTAAAGATCGTTAGATTACAATCTATCTAGCGAGATTGTAAACTATCGATAGATTGTGAACCGTATCATCTTCGAGTCCAACACTTGCACTACAACAGGACTTGGCTCCTCCTCGCTTCGCTCGTCGTCGCGTGTGCGTGGTAGAAAGCAACCTAACGAACCTAATCTTACCTCCTGTCACAGACAAGTTACTTCGCAATACCTAAACATAGAGCGCGAGTTGCATTCCGTCCTACGCCGGTTCACAATTTGACGGCTTCACTTCGGTAGATTACAATATAGCGAAGAATAATGAGTCAAATTGCAATCATAATCATACGGTTCACAATCTGTCGATAGTTTACAATCTCGCTAGATAGATTGTAATCTAACGATCTTTACAATCTAACGGTGATATATATATAAAAAGAGCCTGGATGTCCACTATGATTTATTTTCCCAGAAGAAGTCACCAAATGAACCAATAATGCAAGCGCGTATCACGGCTCGTCGTTCTCGAAACACGACTCGACAAGGAGGATAACGATTTCTCTTACTTGTGCCTGAATAAAAAAATGACTTATAACATTTTTTTTTACGTGGGATAGGTTTACGTTTGACTACAGCCTGCCTGATGTTAAGCATTGCTGCAGCCCAGGGTGTAACACGTTTACCTAGAAGATACCACATGGTGGTCAAATGATTACCTGGCCTGGCTGCCAAGAGTACTTAATTAAAAATCCTATTTATTTTGCAAGTTATTCTTATTTGGGAAGTCCAGCTGTTTGAATATGAACTAAACACGGGTCAATTGGTCTCGCCATGTGTTTGTTATATTAGTCATACAACACGACCCTGGTGATAAGAGATAAGTCGTATGATGTCAATACATCGTCACAACATAATAAACGTGGTGTGATTGTTTTGTAGAGAAATGTTTTCTGATATTAAGTAAGTAAGTGAGTAGGAGTTGGGTGTAAGGATCTAATTTTGTACGGTTATATTTTTTTTAATATCTTTTATTTACAATTATAATACATAAAAACAAGGGAAGGAAAACTAAACATACCACTTCTAATTACAATATATAAAGGGGGGACCATTAGAAAATCTTTAGAAAAGCCTAAAGATAGTCTAAGTGCTCCAGCCCACTACCAGAGGGCAGCGTGCCCAGCGTACTGGCCGCATTACCACGCTGGATGGCAATGCTAATACGTTGAGCCAGAAAATAGCCAACATTAAACATGAAATCCCGTTTTTGTAAAAAAATATCCAAATATACATTAGGCCTGAAGCCGGTAGCAACTGTAGTAAGTATCACTAATTCGTGGCCAATAAGTAAATAATGAGGAGAAATCCCGCAATCTTTCACTTGCGTGTTCTCAAATCGGATAAAGTTACGTGTTGGACGCGTAATGACCGGAACTCGGCGGTTTCGGTTCGCGGCCGGTCGCTGCAACTTATGTGGGATGCGAGGTCATCTGCTTTTAAAGGCTTTTTTAACTGTAAAAAAATAGTAGTAAATATAATATTCTTACGTAGTAAAGAGAGACAGAGGTCGAAAGTTTATCAAGCCGCCCTAAGGGCCTCTGACATGGCTTAGCGACTGCCGTACTAGACAAACAGCCGGGACCTACAAAGAGGGTTTTTTAATCAATTTTAGAATAAGGTAAAGGGAAAGAAAAAGAAGAAATAGTTGTTGACATTCCACACAGATCCACGGAGCCAACAACTAGTAGGTAAGCTAAGTAACTGACACCTTTGAGTAGCTCGTTTTTGGTTTCATCATACTAGTTACTAAACGATCGTAAACGTGAACTTTGGCGTAGAGAGTTTTCGAAGCGTGCTTGAGTCTTCTGACATGGCTTAATGACTACTACACATACGTGCAGGATATAATACAAATATCAAACTTACTTAGATGCTTTATGAAAGCGAGAGTTTATACTTTTTAGTTAAGGTAAGTGTGTATCCACACAATAACACAAGGCTGAACTGATTGGAATGAGACGCGACATGGAGACATAGTTACTTAGCATGTTGTATTCTCATGAAATTACCAGTCCGTACTTTTAATACCTTTCAGGAAAAATGTTGTACGTTACTATTTTCCATCTTAACTCAACTAAACCATAGCTAACATAACTAACTACGCAGGTTTTATAACTATAGGTTACATAACTATAGGTTTCTTCTAGGCAAGCGTATTACATCTTAGACTAAACATCAGGCAGGCTATAGTCAAACGTAAGCCTATTTCATGTAAAAAAAACCGCTCCAAATTGCCAAAAACCAAGTTTGAAAGCTTGAAAGTATTTGGCAATAAGGTCGGCATCCGCTTTCACTTTTGTTTGCCATTCATATGCCTGACTGCCTGCGCTTTGGTGTCGAGAGTTTCTTTGACGACCTTGAATATATGCTGCCTGGTTACATGACCGCCATTAATAAGATTAAGGAGCCTTTGTATTGGTGCTATTCATATATAACTTATACGGAAAAAAACATAAATACATAACTAATCTAGATTTCATAACACGTACATATGTAGGGCGTACTTGAACTTGAATACAACTCAGTAACTATAAGTACTTACCTAGCTAAGCTATAGTTACTAGCTATAATTATCTACAATATGAAATAGGTACTTAGTTTAGAGGTGCATGCATACAACAGCAGAAAAATATCTACCTAAATGTACTTAATGTTTTAATGTTTTAATGTTTCATGTTTAAGTTAAGTAGGTATATGTTACAAACTTGTACATCAAAAAATTAAGTTTAATGATTTTTGATAGTTAAGTATATAGACAAAGCTCGTATGACGTGTGACAAAACCAGACATTTACATAGTGGTGGTCAAGAAATCATGCGGTGTGTAGTCAAACGTAAGCCTATCGATACAAATAAAGTCCGCTTACAAAGAGAGATGAAAATGCATCAATAGGATTAAATAACTAGTTACTTGATCAATGTTTTCCCTTGTTGTAATAGGTATTTTGGTACTTAGTTACTCGTTTTCTGAACAAGATATGGGATAAAAGCAGAAGACTGCCTCGATGATACAATTTTAAGTTGGATATGATTTAGTTGCCCGGTCATCGTTTTGCAGACCTTGTATAACTTTAATATTAAGTACCTACATAATATTAAAGTTACTTAATAAGATAAATCTAAACATATAATACTCAAAGGTGACTGACTGATACAGTGATCTATCAACGCACAGCCTAAACCACTGGACGGATTGGGCTGAAATTTGGCATGCAGGTAGATGTTATGACGTAGGCATCCGCTAATAAAGGATTTTTGGAAGTGCCACTTTTTATGGGGTGAAATAGAGGGATGCATGTTTTACTTCTTAATGCGAGCAAAGCCGCAAGCACCCACTAGTTAAATATAATTTAGGTAGCTCACAGTTTTATGATTATATCCAATATATACTATTAGTCAGTTACTTTATGTTTTATAAGTTGTGAATAAATATTTAATCAATTTAACGAATAAAATATAAATCTGTTCCACTCCAAACGGTACATTATATTCATGAATTGCAATCCAAACCGATGTGGATCGAAACTTTTGAAAGGATATAAAAAACCATGAATAGGTACCAGGCGACAGCCGGCAGACCATGACAGTGACTGTAACAAAAACGGTCACCATTATCAACTACGAACATAACGTATAGACCCCTAATTAGTTAGTTACTTAGAAAAAAACCCGTTATCTCCTACCTTCCATTCCATTAGTACAAGCATTTTCAACCTTCACTGACTTAAATATCGCTTCGGCATCCTGTTGGTCAAATGTCCAGCTGTTAGTACATAGTTAGTTATTTTATAAAAAGGAAAAAAAACTATGTATTTACCAACGTTATATAACGTTAGGATTGCATTTCGATGGTCCATCCTAGCCTTTCTCATCATATCATAAACCGAAACTGGTTGACGTAACGGTTCGCAAAGAAGTAATTCAAGAATAGCTTAATAGGCTATTTATAAATATATATATCTTATTTTACAGTGGTGCTTAACTTTAGGCGTTCTGAATTTAAAAACAAGCCTCAAAAGTGTTAAAAACCAAGTAGTTATGAGTCTCTAAATAATGTTTTCTATTCTAGTAACCTATTCGTAATATAATAGTTTTGGTTGCGTAGCTAAAACATTTTCGCATGCCTATTTTATTGTGCTAGGCATGTGGTGATACTAAAAACCTACTGTTCGTAGTTCGTACCTAGTTTTTTTCTTTATAAGCCAGGCTTTTTGGACTACAGCTTGCATGGTGTTATGCTATTTGTTGGTGAGCTCTCATAAATAGGATGAGAGATTGCCTCTGCTCCATTTAAATGGTGGTTTATGTACTTAAGTACTTATTTACTTGGTCCTTTATTTCGTGAAATTTTTGAAATACCTACTTAAAAAAGTTTGTTGGTTGCGAGATTTTTTATGTTACCAACTTTCTCTCTCTTCCAATAGTAACAATTCCTCAATACTGAGTGTCGAGACTCCTCCGCAGAATTAATTCACTGGGGGTTCGCTGAAGTAGGTACATTAATAGTTACTTCGTGGCGGGAATCAGATCCTTCCACGGCAAATAAATCTCCTTTTAACACTAAGTACTTAAGAGTTAAGTACAAGTGATTACCACATTTTGGCTTATCAACTGGCCAATCTACAATTCTGACAATTAGCCAATCTAGATTTAGGTGCTCATTTAAACAAACTGCTTCATTCATTAAGTACTTACAGAGCTTGAGAGCAGAATTAGTGATTTCCGTTCGCGCACACAGAATATTGAGTTTGAAAGACTTGACTTTATTGCAGTGCTTCTTGTAATTCACTGAAATACTTTTCAATACGTACCAAATAATGTAAAATATATGCGCAGCGGTAATATGAATGATAAGTAGCAAAGATAAAGAAGAAATGAATAAAGATGACAGCTGTCAAAACGAAACGAAAGTGTTGTTCGCCTACTTTACACTTACGAAAAGGGGTCACAGTGGAACAACACTCAATATCTGTCCAAAATTATCATCTGCTATAGGTTTCTGCAACCTAGCGCTTGATTCAATTAATTAATTATCTGCCTAAGTGTAGTTACTTATGAAAATTGGGTATTCCTTCGGGTCACGGGCGTCCATTTTAATATGTAAAACCCAATATTCAGCCAATCAGCGATGACCCCAAACATTGAATGGGTAAGAGATACAAACCCACGTTATCAACAACAATAGCTCATTTAATAATATCCAGTTCTCTCTCATCTTGATACTATGATGCAGCAGTAAGCCTGTACTAGACAAACCCGCCCTTGCCGAGACGAAGGGGCATCGTGATAGGTTTTAGTCGGTAGTGGAGTCTCATTAGCTCCGAACCCGACATACCCCGCTGCTATGAAAAATAAAGCATGCTGCCGAGGTCACAGTATTCGTTTGTTTGAACGGGTATCGCTTCAGGTGACCTAGTGTTCAAATATCTGACTGTCCAGTGTAAAAAAAAGGTAGACTGTTGTTTGTTTATTTGCCAAGCTTGTAAAATATTAAAAAAATAACTATTATTTACATGCAAATATTTTTATTGTTCTCATACTGTCGTAATAACAGAGAAAGGCACGAAATTATGTTAATAAGTAAATATTTGGGCTCTCTGTAATTTTAATGGTATCTGTCTGGCCATTTCGTGGAGTTTAACATGCAAATGAGATAAAAACGGACGTGCGTAAGTTATTTTTATCACCAAAATAAGTAGATGTACTTTGATAAATTAATAATGATACAACACAGTTGGTTGTATAATATATATGCGTATAGGGTCTCGATAGTGCTATAGGTACGTATGAGTAACCTGAAGTAAATTTCTTACATTTATCCCAAAAAGTTGTCAATAAGTAGATACCGGTGTATGGTAGGTACCTACTAGGTAAGTAGGTGCTTTGGTATGTCTAACCTAAAGTACCTACAAACTAATTTTCTATTTAAACAGCTTGTATTTAACACATTGCAATATAGTTCCTAGGTATCTTGTTGACAATATTTCATTCATGTACATTCATTAGGCAATGCTTCAACGAATGCCATAAAATGCACAATTATGGATTTACCTTATTATTTTGCTCTACGGGGATTTCCTTCGACGATTTTCCTTACGTTCAAAATGCAAACTAGTTTGATTCATTAATGACTTAGGTACTTAAAAAGCAGATTTTGCTTTACAATTTATAATTACATACTATCATAAAGTCTTTGACCTTTACATTATGATTACGTAATCGCAGACGAAAAAAACAAACACTACCAAATTGTTTGCGTAAGCGAAGCGTTTTTCACATAAGAAATATGTTTTACATTTTCTTTGTAAGTAAGCTGTTTATTTTTATTCTTTCATTTATTCAATCTAATGTTTCGTTTTTAACAAAGTTTTTGTTTTGAACAAGCGAACTATACTTATGTACCTACTTATATCTCTTTACTAACGAAGCTAAAAGCTAGTAGCTTGTTGACTCCGAACTAGAAAGGAAGTTTAAGGTTTGCAGTTAAAGTTAGATAAGGCGTGTTTATATTCTTAGTACCTAGATAAAAAAACTTGTTTTTACAGGTTTTACAACTTGACAGTTCGAGCTTTAGCGCTTCATCTTTTATTTTGGGATCTTTGTTGGGATCTATTCAATGAATTACATGTAGTGAAGCTAAAGATGATGTTATTATTTATCCACTTAATACAATACAATAAATAAATAGTTCTGAAAAAAGCTTATATATATATATTATATAAGGTACAGGTACTTATATAATACGACTTACCTACATAGTTTTGTTTCCTGTATCGTACTCTTGATGTGTTGTGCCCTGCAGTATGTCTCTAAAGCGCAGAGCATTCTCACAAACCATTTCTCGTTCACAAATCTGTGTTGGTTATTAAATTATTTAATAACCAACACAGATTTGTTAATGAAATCTGCTTATGGTTCCATAACTCTCCGCTTGGCAGCTGCCCAACTCACATACCTACCATTGTCGAACACTTGACCTACAACTCTACAAGCCTCGATGCGGTAATCAGATAAAATGTGATGATGGTTGCGGTCAAATATTTTTCAATACCACTTCAGTTGTCTACATACATATATGTACTTACTAGTGGGTGCTCGCGGCTTCGCTCGCGTTATGAAGTAAAACTTGCATCCCCTATTACACCCCTTTAAAAGTGGCATTTCAAAAAATCCTTTCTTAGCGGATGCCTACGTCATTAAGTACATACTTCAATACCTTCATTCTAAATTTCAGCCCAATCCGTCGAGTGGTTTGGGCTGTGCGTTGATATATCACTACATCAGTCAGTCAGTCACCTTTGAGTTTTATATATATGTATATTTATATTATTTAGATATGTCACTCATCTCAATGTACATATATGTACATAGACCAGGGGATTCACTGAGAATTAAAAGCTAAGGGTCTTCAAATCTAGAGTTTTGCGTTTTGCATCCACTTTTATGGTGAGAACAGCTGAATTGTGGAACTTCCTGCCTGACTCCCCGTTCCCCGCGGAATATAATCTTGCGATCTTCGAAGCGATAGTGAATCGGTTCTTACTGGGTAATCACGCCCCATCCTAGACCCTAATGATTGCTTACCATCAGCTGAGTTCAAGTAAGGTCAAGTGCGAACACATTTCGTTGAAAAAAAATTACCATACTACCATATTTACCATAAATTACTATATTGATTGATTGATAAAAAAAATCATACAATATTCTATCTACGAACGTATAGAATAGAAATATTCCAGTTCTTTTGTCTACGTACCATCGTAACTTGAGCACGGTGCGAGTGTAAGAAACGTACGACGAACGGTTGCCAGAACTAGAGCGAACCGATAAGGCTTTCCTGCTACAATAAACTCGGTATTTGTATGCTTAATTGGTTAGTTAATGAACTATTGTTTTATATAGGTAGCTGAGTATGTAGGAATAAACAACTTCAGTTTTTTTAAATAGCTTCGGCAGCAATGCCGCAATGTTGTATCTTGTAACTATGTAATAACTATACTAAAAAACATACGCTTAAAGGATCGGCCTATGAAAGAAATCGAAAGCATACATTTTGAGAACATGCAGACATTTTGAAACAAAATTAAAACTGGAGCAAATAAGCACATAACTGACAAAAAAATTAAATGGAACTAAGAGTAAATAACAACTAAGGAAGGTACAAAAGTGTTGTGAGGAAACCGATATGTTCGAGGAGCACACAATCAGAGGATTTGTGTCATTCGTGGAAGGACCTGGTCGCTCACCACGATGTATCTGCCCAAGAGAACTCCCCTCATGAATTAATTTTGTGGGGGAGTGGCGACCCTCAGTAATAAGGAATATGTCTTAAAGAAAATGTCGTAGGCAATACCTACTAAGAAGAACTAAGAAGTTTAAAAATTAGCTTACAATTGTCACCTCATAATAACTCGTTGAAGATATTCAAATAAAAAATCCTAATCTTCAGAAATTAAATATTTTATCAGTGTGTTTATGGTACACTCATTTCCTTTGTTCCCGTTATCAGTTATTTCAATTAGAAGTTATCAGAATCACCTAAAAAATACTCGCCGATAAGATAAAGACTCATTCAAAATGAGTTTAATTTTGTTTGTATATCTATTAACTAGTATTTTGAAGATAATTTATTATTAAAACAGTTAATAACTAACTACTTAGTATCCACGACGTTACTAGCTTTTGTATATTAACTAGTAAATGCTCGCGGCTTCGCTCGCATCAAGAAGTAAAACTTGCATCCCTTATTTCACCCCTTTAAAAGTGGCATTTCCAAAAATCCTTTTTGAGCGGATGCCTACTTCATAACATCTATCTGCATGTCAAATTTCAGCCCGATCCGTCTAGTGGTTTGGGCTGTGCGTTAGTAGATCACTATGTCAGTCAGTCACCTTTTGAGTTTTATATTTTTGTATTTGTATTTGTATATATGTTACGGCTAATACCCGAAATGCGGCTACACCTAGTTCTAACCGGCTAAAATTAGGTGTAGCCGCACTTCGGGTATTAGCCGTAACGTATATATTTATATACGCACTTATGTGACTAAGTTTATCTATCTAATGCTTTAATCATCAATCTAAAAGTGCCCGTAACTCCGTTAAATTACCTTCCGAAATTAGCATTTACTTACTTTTACCTACTCCTAGGAACATCTCGGCTCCTCTGTGGCTGACATGCTTAAAATTGGATTCCGGCTTGGTTGAAGTCAAATTATAAGATATTTTGGCGGATAGAAAACACACCACCTCGGCTCTCGAATAAATATAGCAAGACAAATGGAAGTACCTACTATTTTTTTTAAATTCAAAATTCATTTATTTATCCTTTCAAGGTGTGTGTACAGTACATTTCTATTTACATCTGTATTGCTGCAATTTGTGTTGTACGCTGAGGGTTTTCTGTACACCGTACTAGATATCTTTCGACTCTGTATTATGATGTACAGTTTCCCCGCGCTAATCTAACAGACTGACTGGTCTATTCAACCGAATATTGGTACCTAAAGGGTTGCGGAGTGAAGCAGTCGCTTTTTGAAAAACCGCTTTGATTATTTCAAACAAATACTTAATCAAAGAAAAACCGGTAGGTACTCATTCAGACAAATCGGGTGGATCAGGAGCAGACTCCATAAATTAAAACATATCTAACCAACCACGTCAATCGAAGACATTTTCTTTTTTTTTACTAGGAAAGGGTTTGCACTTGACCGTAATTCGCCTGATGGTAAGCCTAAGCAATCATTACGGTCTAGGATGGAACGCGCTATACGCTACGTCATCTACACTTTCATCTGAACACGTTTACACCTACGCATAATTTGACTACATACATAACATATATATCTGACCCTTGGCATTTTGTCCCGTTGTCTATAACATTGTTGACAGACGTTATAAATACCAATAATAACTATGCTTGAATACCAAGTTGTAACGTCATTGATTTGAAAGTAAAAGTAAGATTTAAATGTAGATTCAATTTGGTTTTAAAGATAACCTACCTGTATGTCCCTTCTTCTACTAAATACTTTGATTTCCTAAGGTTTTATATATCATTTATATTGTACAAGTACATACATAGTTATATGAAGTTTTAAGCAATATGTTTGTAGCAAGTACACTAGTGAAAAAGTAAGCAACAAAGACTTTTATTGATATACTCGTAATTCGCGCCCCCAACTGACAGCAAACCAATAGATTTTGCATGGTAGACTAACAGTTTGGACTGCAGTTTTTATAGAAAACCTGTCAAGCAGGAACTGCCGTATTGATATGCTATCCGTCTTATTACAAAAGATGGATTAAATATTAGTCTAGATCTTTGAAAATAAAAAGTGGGTTCTTGTTGTTCAAACATCACATACAAACAATCAAAATAAAATGTTAACTTCAAATTGGAACGTTGATTATCGGTAACATTTTGACAGTTTGATTATTATGACAGTAGACTACCAATTTCGAACAACAAAAACATACTTGGTATATTCAAAGTTCTGGACTAAAAGTTAAACCACGTTATGTAATAAGACCCTGTAAGTTTACTACGTCGTCTTTGGTTTTAATCACAAACATTTGTCATCTGTGTCCATAAAATTGTATCTACGAAGGCCAACAAAGAGATCGACTAGAAAATGGGTGTATTTGAAAAGGAACGTGCGAACTGCGAATAACACGTAGTTTACTCCTCGGTAGATACTCCTACTTGACTCGTATGTTATAAAATCGAACACATAATGTATACTGGTACACTGTATACATTATCTGTTAAAGCATAGTAAGATTGGAGCCAAATCTCTGCTTAGACCGACAAAATTCATTAGTAAAGAAAAAACAAGTGATTTGTTCCACAGCGACTAAGTTGTTAAATTCTTTTGCAGAATTTGCTCGCAATGTAATATAAAAACCAAAACAATTGGAGCGAATAGTGAAAATGAATGAGTTTTTGATCTTGTGCACACACTCGTGGATTTAAATGTTTTTTTTTTCTATGTAACAATGATTCCTTTCAGCTTTTCTATTCGCGTTTGAAGATACGATATTCATGTATAATTAGGTGTTGGTAATCTATTCCCAAGTCCGTGAACTTGGTCTGCACTGCGTCAAGTACGTTCCACGCGTCCTGGCCAAGGTCCTCCTGGCGACCTTTAAAACCGTTTGATATTGCGCTAAATGCCCATTGGTTGCGACTAGCGCAGTTAAAAAAGGTTGCGTAATGCGCTTGTAACTATTTGGTGTTGAAAAATCTAAATATATAAAACTCAAAGGTATACTGACTGACTGACTGATTTAGTGATCTAACAACGCACAGCCCAAACCACTGGACGGATTGGGCTGAAGTTTAGAATAAAGGTAGATGTTATATAACGTAGGCATCCGCTAAAAAACGATTTTTGGAAATGCCGCTTTTAGGGGTGAAATAGGGGGATGCAAGTTTTACTTCTTAATGAGAGCGAAGCCGCGAGCACCCACTAGTGTATAATAAAGGAATTGTAGGTACACTTTAATATGATGTTTGTTCAATCACAGAATACAGAAGTATTCAATGTTGTAGTTTAATAATTATGTCAGGCGAAAATGTTTTGTAGTAGAGTAACTACTTAAATAAGTAATCAGACCAATTTTATCTATTCTTTTTACAGTTTCTTGTCCATGGCAAAGACATTTCTTAGTCGTTGTTAGAGTATGAAGATTTTGCTATAGGAAAATAATATTAATGATTCTACGATTTTGTAAATAAACCAAAGTCTCAACGTTCTCTCCATGTATTGTATCACTCTTTCAGCTTGTTTTACCAGAACGACTGCTATCAAACCTTCGCACCCTAAAGGGATAAACCAATAACAATAATTCCTTTTAAAACTATGTTTTTTTTTAATCTAGAACGGGTTTGCACTTGGCCATAGTTTGCTTGGTTGTAAGCAAAGGCTATGGCCTAAGATAGAGCGTGCTTACCCATTGCTTATGCTTATGCTTAACAAATACTAGGTATAGTAACGATAACAAAGAACTAATGTAACAGTGGAATAAAATCAAGCAAAAATTGCTCACATTATATACAAACATAGCAATGTTGATGTTTATAGTTTGTTATGTTATGACATTTGCACACTGTAGTACAAAGTTTAGTTTATCTACTTATATTTTTGACGTAGCCTCTATACAGCTCTATCGTATATTATAAAATATATTGTAATTTTTAGTTTACCAATTTCTATGACACTACTTGAATCGTCAAGTCGCCTCTTTACAGCTGATAGTAAAACAAAGATTTTATTTTAAAAACGTATTTATATTGATTAATTAACCTTTAAAATAGTCACTACCTAAAATTGTATTTTTTTCTATGGTAATAAAATGCAATAATTATAAAAAAAATTGACGTAGTAAATCTTGAAATGTGCTTTCCCTCTAATCTATTAATTAGAGTTATGTGAATGTAACGTGACATGATTTTGAATAAATTATTTCATTTCATTTCATTTGCTTATAATAATGTTGCATCTGTTTCCATTCCAGAGAGACGACCGTTCCCTTCTCGCTCAGTTCTTCTTCGCGGACGATGCGCTCAACATGGTGGCGGCGGAGTTGGACTCCTTCGATGGAAGGAAGGATCCAGACCGCTGTTCCACGCTCGTCAACCAATTGCGGCAGGCACAGGTTAGTATATTGCAGACGTGGACTTGCGGTCTTCAAAGCGAGAGTGAATCGGCTCTGGGTAAGCACGCTCTATCCTAGACCGTAATGATTGCTTACCATCAGGCGAATTACGGTCAAGTACAAACCCATTCCTTGTTAAAAAACAAGTATGAGTATTACTTGCATGCCCGCAAAACCTGTCGTGACAGATTTTAGTCCATAGTCCACAATGCACTGAAATCTGTCGCCTCTTCCGAGTCCGACATACTTTCAAAGGCAGGTCTGTCCAAGTTAGTCCAACACTGGTCAGACTAAGCTAGGTTTGTAGGTTAAAGCCGCGACAACACTAGGTATACACATGTCAAGATCGGAGTGATCTCAATATTAGTGGATGAGACAACACAAGACCTTATCAGCTTACCTACTTCTGTCTTCTGTTTCTGAAATAAATTCACTTGATAAACTTCATTTAGATTTAGGCTTCTATTGCGTGCTATTGTGTTCTTACTTAAGTAAGTTCTTCACTAACTAGCATTCAATTCCCTGACCTAGAATCCCAGATCAACCGCAATCCTACATACTAATTTCGGCAAACACTCTTGAAGAAAATCGACCTAATTTTCTCATTCAAACCTATCTGTAATTCGCAGCCATTTGCTCTAATTTTGGAGACTATTTTTAGATAAAAGTGGTTACCTTTACAACCTTTTGTGTCCTTCGATTCGACAGACTTTTTATTAGGCCTATTTATGACTTACCACTGTCTGAGGCCATAAAATATCGCTTCGGTGACTGATTGATCGGTAGGGATGTCGTAAAATATTGTGTTGTCTGTACATTTAAGCCCGACGAAAAAAGTAACTTTTCAATATTTTGTTCGACCTAGCGATTTGTTTTTGCATAGTGGCTGGCGTCACGACTATCAGTGATGAGGAAAACGGAAAGAGGAGGAAAGGATGTGTTTCAATGTTTGTGTAAAAAAAAGAATTTATAATATACTTTTAGTTTGAAGAGTTTGAAAGTCGCAAGTAGCAAATAAAATTGAGATAGCTAACAAAATCCTATAGGTGCATGAAAGAGACTGCTTTTAGCGATAGTTAATGTGATGATTTAGTATTATTTATGATTTTTTAATTATTTAGGACTTGGGCGTCCACCGACCACCACGATGTATCTGCCCTAGAGAACTCCCCTAACGAATTAAGTAATTCTGCGGGAGAGTCACGACCCTCAGTCATGAGGATACGACTCAAAGAGAAAGTGTGATGATTTAATTTTTCTACATTATTGTGAATCGGTCGTACGGTGCTCTCATTAAGTCAAAGGTACTCAATAATTATTTCACTTTTAAAAATACGCTACGTTACTTTATTGGTCAGGAGTGAAGGCTAAAGCAATTTTACTTCCGCAAAATAAATATACTAACTTACTTATTAGAATAAATCGATATTTGAAGAGAATATAACCACAACACACAGATAACGCGACAAAACCATACTTAGTTATTGTTGTGCGGTTTAGGATCGAACCGGTGTGAGACAGATTGTAAAGCGGACGCTTACCCGCTGAGCCACACTAACTTAAAAACGTAAACAACAACTAGTCAAAATAGTAAATAATACAGGAAAGTGTTGCTATTGTACAGGATACATCTATACTAACTTTACAAAGAATAACAATGACTCATCCATTGTAGACGTAAAATGAAAATAAACTGATGTTTTTTCCTCAAAGCGATTAGCAATAGAATTTGGTCTAATCTTTGTGAACAGACCGCTAACCATAGATAAAATATACCTCAACTAATCCTATTCGGAGATGGAGATACACGTTTTGACCACAGGATTTTAGGCTATACTATGTGTAACACGACGCGTAACACTGTCTGTCTGTCTGTATCTATCTGACACATATGTGTGTATTAATTGGACTCTATTGGCAACCACAAAATGATACTCATGAAGCTCTATTTTAGTGAATCCCATCACAATGCAATGTTCCATCAATCAGACGCAGCGTGAAACATAAAAAAATAAGTTCACAACATAACAAAGTATTGACTTAGACTCACTTTTCCTTATATCATAGTTCGACGGTGTGTTATTTTTCGCAATTGTAAGGTGTCTATGGATAAATACGACGTTTCACGTTTCAATCAAACTGGATGACAACGTTATTTATGCCTAATATTTAGTCTGCATGTCGGTTAGTTGACCCAGACATGAGTATGACTGAGTTTTAACACAGGTTTAACTGAAATACAAGCCGACTAATTTATTTATGCGGTTTAATATGACGTATTAACACAATACGTTTTAGATGTGTGATGCAACGCACTAAGTATATGTACGTATTACATACATGCATATAGACAGTTTATATAGTTAATTTACTTAGTGCGTTGCATCAGTGCAGTTTATTAAGATCTTTGATAGCTATGGAATCATTTAAGGTCTTATGCGGTGATACCCCGAGCGTACAATTTCAAAACCCAGTGTTTCACGGTAAGCTCTCACTAGGCTTCAATGTTAATGTTATAATGCAGATAGATCAATAAGTGAAATCACACACAAGCAAACCAATCGGATTTTTTTTTAATGTTTCGGTCAGCCATCCAAAAAAAATAAACCTTACCGCCAACAGCTTAACACTATCATAATTCTGTATCATCATCTCAGCCTAGCAACGGAGTCGTTTTAACACTTCTATTTAGTGTTTACCGATACCGAAATAAATTTACGTAAGTGCTAATACCTATACTAGGTATATGCGGTTATTTCGGTTAGATCTGGTCTAGATTGAGATTTTGCAATCTAGTGTTAATTGGACCAGTTTACTTTACTTTATACAGTTGAATGTCTGCACTGTTTTTAACGGATTTCAAAAAGGAGGTTGTCAATTTGACCGGTATGTATGTGGTATTGCCAGATTTGGTTTAAATTTTAGTGTGATTATTATTTTGAGTCTCCAAAAAAAAAGTGTTACTAATTGAGAGGATACAATAAAAAAAAATCCTATATCTACTTTGTATTTTGATTTAGACTAGGTTAGTTTCAATAAAACTAAGTCGGTAATCAAAATTTGTTCAGTCATTTTGAGTTTTTTTTTGGGAATTGAATATAGGTGTAACAAAGCAATAAAATAGAGTCGGTTTTATTTGTACAAATGGCCAATTGTAATGTTAATGTGTTAACCTAACAGACCTTTAAAAATCTTGATTTTGCCTTGATTCTGGTTTCAAACCTGATATTTTGCATTAAGATGCCTGATTTTATCACGTCATGGTATACTTAGCCCAAACGGGGTCAACGCACTTAAACATCAAAACAAACAACCTTTACTTATTGTGACCACTATGACCAGGTTCCAAGAAAGCGGTAAATAAATAATCAAAACGATGTGATCTAAGACGTAGCCTATGTTTAGATGGTTAAAAAGGGGTAGTTATTCATATCAGGGCTTTTATCTTGGTTGAATAATAAGTACAACCAATTCATCATATTACAGCGTTTGTATAAGTTTCTACGAAGTCTTGGTAGCGGTTTTAGAATATGTACACATCATCATCATCATCATCATCATCACTGCTGAGCATAGGCCTCGCTTCTAGTACGCCATTCGTGCCGGTCCAGTGCAGATCGAATCCCGGTTCTCCCTATGGTTTTTCTTATGTCGTTATTGTCGTTAACCCACCGCATTGTATACAGCGAAACAAAAATATGTATCAGCTATAAATTACAAAGAAATAATTTTTAATAAAATAACTTATCGCCATAAACTTTTTCTAACACACGTGCTTTTCCGAAACATATTAACGCCTTAACGTTTCCAGGAAAAACTATTGAAAATTGAATTAGGTACGTGTCTTTATGCTATTTTTGTAAACGCGGCGGTTTCTTTACACACATATTATGTATGTAAGTGTATGTGTAAATACGATTTCCATAGGTCAAGCAAACTGCCGCGTTATTTTTAAACTGAATATTCATCAATGTACCAATGCTATGCATTATTTATTTATATTGGTGTCACAGGTTTCTATTTTGCTCTTCAAGGATTGTAATTTTTGTTTTAAAATTACAAAACTTATTTGGAAATATGCAAAAGTTATCGCGAACCTATATCTTGTGGAATACGCCCATGATGATGATTAGAATCATTTAGATTGAAAAAAAATACTCGTGACCAAAGATTTTGTACCTATACATAACTAGCTTTCCCCGCAGTTTCGCACGCGTTCTTATACACATATAAATCTTCCAGTTGAATCACTCTATAGATATCTAAAAAAATGCATCAAAATCTGTTGTGTAGTTTTAAAGCTTTGCTTTATACTATATAGTGATAGTGATACTTAGTATTTTAAAGTAAATAATTGGAGTTTGTTACCAATTTTTTCTTAAAAAGTTTGATCTGTTACTTAATAGACAAAATTATTTTAATACCTGATCTAGTTTATCTACTTATAAAATCACAACGATTCTGATTTATATCGTTTCAAGTAATTATTATTTTACATTAACACCAGATTCATAAGTAATTACATCGTTTTCACGCACCTCGTTTCCAGTTATATTTAAAAAAATGCGGAATTAGCCATAATTTTTGCATAATACTATTCCTAGCAAGGACTTTACTAATTACAGAAACCGGGTGTCCGTGTTTTGTTGTCTTTTAGGTCAATGATTGAATTATAAACATACTTTTAACATAGTTTTAGATGCTTTGATGATATGTTTTTGTTTATTAGTTACTAGTTGGTGCTCGCAGCGTAGAGTAGAAGAAGTAAAACTTAAAAACTTGTATCCCCTATTTCACCCCTTTAAAAGTGGCATTTCCAAAAATCCTTTTTTAGCAGATGCCTGCGTCATAACCTCTTCCTTCTTTCCAAATTTCAGCCCAATCCGTCCAGTGGTTTGGGCTGTGCGTTGATAGATCACTATATCAGTCAGTCAGTCAGTCACCTTTGAGTTTTATATATTTTGATGTACTTTATCCAAATTAGTATAATCGAATGATATTGATGATTGTTTCACAAACATAAATATTCGTTGGATAATAATCTGATATATATCCAAACATCAGCCGGGCAACGTTGCTTAACATCTGACGAGTTGTAGTCAAATGTTGTTCTTGCAAGAGCCTATCAGATTATCAAAAAAACTTCACGTTCAGTACAAACTTTCAAACTTTCCCCTCCATAACAGTAAATTTAACTCCGATGCTGTAACTCCACAGAGCCCTCCATCTTCCCATATGGCCAGGACCTTGTTCTCAGCTCTCCACTAAGATTTGCATATCAGTTGAATAGCACGAGTGACTCACGCGCACGCTACATGCAATGCGACTGTTTCGTAATCTGTGGCGCAGTAATTGTGACGTCACAATGCCATATGGTTTGATCAGAGATGTTATTTTCTATAGACTCCTAATAGTTAGTCTTCTTCTTATCGAATGAGAGTGGCCGACTATGGTGTCAGTCGTTAAGCCATGTCAGAGGTCTCTAGGGCGGTTTGAAAACTCTGTGACCAGTGTTGGAAATAGTTAGTTGAAATACTGACTGACAGAAACGATAAGTTCACGTTATATGATGAACAAGTTTGGCTCGATAGGATGTTCTTCTTACAAACCCTGGAATTGTCTTTAGAGTTATGTGTAGATATAAACTTGCTCAAGCTTAGTTGTAAAGAACAACGTTGTGAAGACTTGAGGATCTGGATGCCGCTTACACCTTGTCGTGCCCAAGAGAACTCGCTTAGTGATTACTATAAACCATGACTAACCCCCAAGAACTATAACAACGATCAATTTCGATTAAATTTTCCTAATTTCCTCTTAAAATTAATTTATACGCTGTGATTGGCTGAAAATTTTAAATCCACCTATGGCATTATTAAACTAACTGTCGTCAAAACAAACTAGACAAAAAAATAAGTAAGAGGAAGAAACTAAGTAAGTGATAATTAGATCTCAATATGGATGGAACAGTTTGAACAAAGGAAATATATCTAAATAGCTGTATCTGGATTGCCTTGTCTATAACCATATGGTACGATGTAGTGCAGTGGCTATTGGTACTAGGAAGTGTGGTTGGAGGCACCTTGATGGAGGATGGGTTAAAAATGGAACAGTTTTAGTAATGTGGCCTTAGTTAAGTACTTAAAATACTAAAGGATCTGTACTTCCATAGATACAAAATACAAATACAAAATACGTTTATTGTTATGACAAAAGCTTACATCTAGGTACATTTTTACTTATAAAATAGAATAAAACTTACATTGTTATGTTGGAGTACCTGTGATGTGTGGTGCTCTGCAGTATATATTTAGTTGGTGTTTTTCCACTTTTCTCTAGAAAACTCCTGTAAATCGAAAGATAGACAGTAGGAAGAAGATAGTATGTATGTAAGTAAAGGGCCGGCTGTTGAAATGTCACAAAAATGACGATAGTTTGTTTCGTAACAACAATCATAGTAACCTATTGAATTGTGTTGTTATGTCAATGTGTTGATGGTTCATAATGAGAAGATTTGTCGCCTCATTACGACATGTAAAGGCACAAAGAGACAAAAATTCAAATCTACAAACACTTTCGCTTTTTATATAATTAATAAATAGTATGATGCATTTGTCCTTTAGCCCACATAATCAAATACAGTACAAAGCTGATAACTTTGATAGCAACGCATGTTTATAAACATTCAGTTGTATCCGATTTGCACTGGTTTTTTGTATATTGGTACTCGGTAGAAAGCTGCTAGACTTTGTAGTTGTTATAAGATAATAAAATATATTCCTGGATATTGCATACACCACAGCCCCCACATAGCTCCACAGTCCCCACACTAGGGTAGTAAATAACGTAGATAATACTTATATACTTTTTTAAATACATAAGTACTTATTATACTTATATAGAAACGACTACAGTTAACACAATTAATTATAAATTTAAGATTCATAATTACTTGTGCCAGGCGGGAATCGAACCGGACTGAGGGTCGTGACTCCCTCGCAGAATCAATTCGTAAGGGGAGGTTTCATGGGCAGATACCTCGTGGTGAGCGACCAGGTCCCTACACTGAAGACACATACTTTAGTTACTTAAGTAGTAAAGCCAGAAAAAAACGTTATGGTAAATAAAAAAATATTCTGGGACATTGCATACAGCGTCATCTAGCCCTACAATAAGCAAACGCTTGTGTCGTGGGTACTAGAAAAAACATACTTAATATTTACTTAATGCCTTCGCCTGAAAAAGTAGTGAGGTACTACTACGGCACTTTTGGTACTGTATACTAATTATAAAAAAAAAATCGCGTTCGTTTCATTTAGGTACATGTACTTGCTATGATATGATTTCTTATCTAGCAAAACACTCCATATCTAACTATACAAACCGCACGTATGTATAATTAATCATATCAAACAATTCTAGTTAATTATCTTATTCTAATCACTCGTTTGTTTCGAAAACTGATTCTACATTTCTTTTAGTACGTAATTAAGGACTTAACTAAGTATTTATTACTTACTTTTGAAATGGAAGACATTTCTAATACGAATAACCGTGTCGAAAGATAAGAGTGCATACTTTATTATACCACATTATGCGTCGTTTTATGTACTTATCCCAGTCATCCAAAAAGCCAGAGACTCGCACCAAGCGTTTTGCTGCGACTTTCATCGTGCGAACAGCCAAACTGTGGAACTCCTGGCCCGAATCTCTATTCCCCGTGAACAATAATTTGTCGGTGGTTCAAGTCGAGAGTAAACCGGTTTCGTCTAGGCAAGCGCGCTAGATCGTAGATTATAAGAAAGAAAGAAAACATTTATTGTGACAGATTTAACAGAAATAGAAACACGAAACACACATCAAAGTAGTTGTAGTCAAGCGTGAGCCTGTATCATGTAAAAAAAGTCTTTCTACGGTTGTAACATATCTTCGGATTTGTTGGTCCTTGAATATGTTGATTTTCTCATGATGTTTTCTTTCACATAAAATATGCTGCTAATCGAGTGCAAACCCACGCATAAATTGAGAAACAATTCATTGGTTATTGGATTGGGATCGAACCGGGGTTGGCTTTTCATACCAGTACAGAACTAGATTATATTCTCTTATAAACAATAATATATAATTATAATATATAATTAAATTATAATATAAACGTTATTATTTGTTATGGAGTAGGCAGTCGGATCCGAACCTAAAATATCACAGGTTATTGCCCTTATTAGGGTCACACGAATATCGCACGCCACCGACGAACTAAAAATTATAAGCAAACGAAAACCTATTTTAATATTAAAACTTTCGTGAGACATTTTATCAATACAGTAATATTTGCATTTATTTTCATACAAACCATATTCCTTTTAGCTAATATATTAGCTATATATTAGCTAAACGGTTTTCACTCACGTGTAAATCGCGTAAGTTGTTTACGCGTTTCGGATGTTATGACATCCATCTTCAGAACGTATGTTCTGGGACCGCGGCAGCACGCATACTCCGCGTGCTGCCGCGGTCCCAGAACATACGTTCTAGTTCTAGGAAACGAAAACCTACAAATCCAGGCAGTTCGACTTAAATTAATATAAAACAATAAAATGAATATATTTGTTCAAACGCGCGGTGCGTAAATTTTGCGTCTGTATCACATTTATGATTCAATTTGATAGCCATCCTCTGATCTTTGTAAAGACAAATTTGTTGTTTTTTTTAAATTTATTACGAATCTATGTATAGTCATAAAGTCTGAACATAGAAGATACGTATTAAAAAAAATGTTTGGAGATACTTCGAATTGATAGCCAAACATGTTCCAACAATTTCTAGACATTTTGTCTGTTTATCTGTGTATCTGTTTGTATGTTTATTTAAACGCACAATACACAAAAACGGCTTAACGGATCATCATGATTTATTGATATGTAAGTAGTATGAGGTCTTAGGAGTGTCAGACTAGTTTTTATCCTGAAATAATGCGAGCGAAGCCGTGGGCGTCCACTTAAGTATGATAAGCATGTAAGTTAAAATTAAACCAGCGCCATCTACAATAATTCTTTGTAAACACAATAAAAACAAATCCTGTATTCATATCGCTGGCAAACATCTGTGTAGTAATTAGTCTCATTACTAATTCTTATCGGGTTTAGTAAACAGCCATGAGGGTACTTTATATACCAACTATACTAAGTAACGAGTAACAACTCTTATGAATATTGAATAGTAAGTCATCATCATCATCATCATCAAGCAGCTTTAATAACTACTCTAGATGGATCATAAATGTAATGGCTCTAAAACGAGGATCTCTCTTGAGTCGTATTTGCTCATGACTGAGGGTCGCGACTCCCCCGCAGAATTAATTCGATAGAGGAGTTCTCTTGGGCATCTTGATACATCGTGGTGGGCGCCCAGGCTATTCCTCGGAAGACACAATATGTCCTCGGGTATTGTGGTCCTCAAACATGTCGGTTTCCTCACGATGTTTTCCTCCACAGTTAAGCGAGTGAAAATCCACACTTGAAAATACAAGTCACTGGTGTAGGGTCGTATTCGAACCAGGGTGCGTCTAGATGAAAAGCAGACACTGGAACCGCTGAGCTACACTCGCTTAAAAAACTAATCACAGATTAGACACACAAAATAAACTAAATTAATAACTTCAATATTCATTATGTTATGTCCCTGGTTGTTCGATCCTGCGTCATCCTTATTCTAGTACCAATTGCTAAATATTATTTGGCGTGCGTTCCTTGCTTGTTAAATACATGACACATATAACTAAGAACTGCCTAGAGCCCACAACTGTTTGTTTATGTATTCTTAACCCAATGTGCCAATCAGCGTAAGACCTAGAGACCCCGAATAAAACTTAGCAGTTCCGTAACTTTAAATCTTAACCCCATTGTAATAAAGTTGTGAATTGTTTGACACCGCGTCACACAAGATAAATTCAGCTGCACACTAACATACGTATAAAGATTACCACACACGTGCTACAATTATCAAACAAACAATAACACGTGATTTCAAGTAGAACTATTTCGTCGTCGATAATGCATTAACGCTTAATAAAGTCACTAATTTCTTGGGCAGAAACTTAGAGTTACGACCGGTGACTCCCGCTCTAGATCGTTTCTGGGGCAACGGCTAGCTATTGCAATCCAGCGCGGAAATGCAGCGAACTTGATGGGCACATTTGCACCGGGAACGATTAAGGGCGGGTTATTTAGTTAATTTGACATTTAGTTCTATTTGACATATAAATATATAATGATTTATTTATTTATTGATTGGAATAAAATACACGCTCTTTGTGTGACCTAATCAATCGATTATAACCTTTATTACAAATTAATTGAGGTTTAAAAGTGGTTTTGTATCAAAACAAGTCATTCAAGGCGAATGAGTCACCGAGCGTAGGTATTTGTTTACATTCATATTCGGAATAGGTATAAAGCGATTGGTAATTAGCAAAGCATTGATTTGATTTGCTAGCTTACTGGTTTGTCAGTAGGAAAAATAAAGGAATTCGTTGCTACATTTAGGTCTCGTTTATTATAGTTCTTATAGCCTGATTTAATTTTATTATCCTACCGGCATAGGAAGATGTTTTCCATGTATCTATATCTATCTATCTGTATACATAATATATCAAAACAATGAAGATAATAAAAAATAAAATTGTGGATTCTTGAAATTGATAGCAGAACACGTTCCAACAATTACTAGAAATTTTGTCTGTGTATCTGTGTCTCTTGTTTGTCTGTATATTTAAACGCTCATCACGCAAAAACGGCTGAACAGATCATCATGATTTTTGGTTTGTAGATTGTAGGTGGTATGAGGTCTTAGGAGAGTCATAGGCTACTTTATATCCTGAAACAATGCGAGCGATGCTGCGGGGGGAACACTAGTGATTAAAAATGCACATAGGAATGGACAGGAGTCATACTTAACTACTGATACTCTTTTAGACCTATCAAAAACTACTAACCAGAAACATGCGTACTTTCATTCGAATTAGTTATTACTCTTTTAGGCTATAACAAATAATAACTAGTAACTGTCCATCCCATTAAGACCGCAGAAGACTTAAAATCATGGAAAAGCATAGAGAGCTAAGTGACTCACAATTCATACAGTTTACCTTCAGCATTGAAGATACTGACTTTGAGGAGAGATTGTAAAAAGCAAAACAAAACATACATGAATCGTAACTTTACAATAAATAAGTGTAATTTATATCTGGTCATAATACAAGCCATGATTAGATAGTAGATATCAGTACATATAAATATACTAGTGGGTGCTCGCGGCTTCGCTCGCATTAAGGAATAAAACTTGCATCTCCTATTACACCCCTTCAAAAGTGGCATTTCCAAAAATACTTTCTTAGCGGATGCCTACGTCATAACATCTACCTTCATTCCAAATTTCAGCCCAATCCGTCCAGCGGTTTGGGCTGTGCGTTGATAGATCACTATATCAGTCAGTCAGTCAATCAGTCAGTCAGTCACCTTTGAGTTTTATATATTTAGATAGATAGATGAATGCCATACTCATTCCTTGTGCTCTTGTGACTTCAATTCGAGTTTCAGGCATGTGATGAATCACCATCATATCGATACAACACTCCGATAGACTCACAAGGCCTAGTTTTGTAGAAATTTGTATAGTTTTTTGGTAAGCTGTTTTATTGATTGGATAGCAATATATTTTACCTATAGGTGACTAGTAAACATGTGAGGAGGCCTATACCCAGCAGTGAGATCCCAAGGGTTGTGGATGATGATGATGATACACGTGAGTTTTATTTAAGGTATATTCTGATCAAATTAAAGTTAAACGATACGATGATTGTGTTATGTAGTTAAAATTTGGAGTTCAAAATATTTATGTACATATTCGCTTGTTACAATAACTATTTTTTAAACGAATACCTAAGTTAACAAAATATTTAGTTAAGTACTTTAGACAGTACAAATCCTACAATCTTACAGTTACCACACGTGGTAACGGTTGATTTTACGTGTAAAATCAACATCTATCCGTCTTTTGATGTCATAACTTGTAGCTGATTATTTGACTGACCAAGTACTTACACAATACGATTGCCTTTAAATATGAATGTGCGGCTTACCAATTGACATATACTTTTATAGAAATGGGTCGTGTAAACAACATTGTTCTGTATGTACTGATTCACTCGTATAGTATGAAACATGCTTTGCCTAATTTGTTTTGAGACCGACTTGATTCATAAGGGTTATTGTACCTCGGCACGGGAATTCGTGTTCTAGGGCACTTGACGATTTATTTATTTTTATTCTGAAGAAAATGAGAAAACACCAAGATTTATTTAGAAAAAATACCAGCTTAGTGTGACCAGTTAACAAATGAATGAATGAATGAATGCATTTATTGACCGAGTACAAACAAGTACTTAATACTTACTTATTTGTAAAAAAAACAACTCTATTGCTTCTTATCTTCATAAGTAAAGTCCTTAATTAATATTCCAGGACATGGCACATTCTTAAACTTATTGTTTAGATAACTATTGTTTTTCCTCTTTAAGGCCACGATATTTCACCCGCAAACGCTTTGCGCTTGGAAACATGCCTACAGTTGCTTTTTCGCATGCAATTCCACGCCGTATTAACATGACAGCAAGGGTGAGCATCGCGCGCATAGCTCCGGCCGACGAGTCTTGTCCACACGCAAACAATTTTGCACAATTTGAGCAGTTTTGCAGACATTTTTGACGAAATAAATTCATATAAAATTAGCAATTCAGAATATTCTATTTATGGCTTTTTACTCCTCTAAATAAAACCATTATCTTTTAGATATAATTAAATTGGTTTAAATTTCTGTATTACTTTTAGAAAAAAAGGTTTTTTTTAGCATAGTAAATAAAATACCTGTTTTCTCTTTATCCCCAGGACCGCGTGCTGAACATCACGAGTCAGATCATGGACCAGCTGCTGGGCGACGAGCGCGTGGCGCGCGGCTTCCGGGTCAAGTTCCCGGAGGACGTGCTGCAGGACAACCTGGCCGGCCAGCTGTGGTTCGGGGCTGAGGTGAGGGTCTACTGCAAGAACATTATAGGAAACTAGTGGGTGCTCGCTCGCGCATTAGGAAGTAAAACTTGCACTTTATTTCACCCCTTTAAATTTTTTCAAACACCATTTCCAAAAATCCTTTCTTAGCGGATGCCTACGTCATAAAATCTACCTTCATTCCAAATTTCAGCTCAATCCGTCCAGTGGTTTGGGCTGTGCGTTGATAGATCACCATATCAGCCAGTCAGTCAGTCACCTTTGAGTTTTATATATTTAGATAGGAAAACCATTAAGTACTCAGAACCTTCATTAGTTGAATTTTCTCATTGGTAACCCCTTTGACTTCCCTAGCTATAATTCGCCATCGATCGGGCACTGGTGGCTGTTTCCATGGCAGCAATGCACGTGTACAAATATTAAAAAGAACAAGACGAGACAAAAATACGCAGGTCAACATCCAAAACTTTTCAAAGGAGCATAGTTATGTACGTAATCTCAAGTGGCTATGATAGCTCTATATAACACAAAAGATTACCATATAGCATACCATAAATGAAACCATATAGAGTGAAGTGAAACAGACATATCCGAGCTGGTCAATGTCTTATCTTGCTTGTTAAATCATAGATTTGTATTGGAGACACATTAGTTAGATGCATGTAATCACAATTCCAAGTCGCACGAGCCATACACACTATTCGAAACTAATCTGTTTCATCCGTCCCTTCCAGTGTCTAGCAGCGGGCTCGTCCATCATGAACCGCGAGGAGGAATCAGCCGCGATGCGTCCTCTGGCCAAAGCACTCACTCGTAGCCTGGAGACTGTCAGGTTCCTGTTGAGAGAGCGATGTCTGAGGCCGCGGGGCTTGGCGCTGTCACAGCAGAACACAGCGGACGACATGCTGCATGAGAGCTTGAAGATCTTTGACAGGTGAGTTGACAAGTCTCTAAGGTCACTGGTCAAAATACTGACTAAACTGTCTGGAGACTGTCAGGTTCAACTCAAACGAAATCTGTTCATATAATAAGGCTAAAGAGGGTCAAAAATCTAAACATACGAGTAGAAGATATTAGAAAAAAAATGTTTGGGTATACTTGAAATCCATAACAGAGCACGTTGGTTATCTGTTTATTTAAACGTCCCTAACGCAAAAACGCCTAAACGGATCATAATTTGGTATGTAGGTAGTATGAGGTCTTAGAAGTGTCATATGCTACTTTTTATCTCAAAATAATGCGAGCGAAGTCGCGGGCGTCCACTAGTAACTAATAATATTTTTCCCACCATCATTCCAGACTGTTCGCGGAGTTCGAGCTGTGCTACGTGAGCGCGATGGTGAGCGTGAAGACCCCGCACGAGTTCGAGGCGCAGCAGCTCATATGTGTGCTCTTCTCGGAGAGCCTGCGCCGCGCGCTTACCCAGAACTTGCTGACGCAGGAACAGGTATATGAAAGAATCAGAGTAAATGTCAGGGGTCTTCAAATCTAGACTAAATAGGTTTCTTATATGCAAGCGTGCTCCATCTTAGACTATAGTGGAGCTTAACATCAGGCAGGCTATTATAGTCAAACGTAAGCCAATTTTGAATTAAAATAAAATGCCGTGGGACGGATGACACGTTAAATTGTAGGTCCCGGCTGTTTGTCATAGTACGGCAGTCGTAAAGCCATGTCAGAGGCAGCGCTGAACCAGAACTTGCTGACGCAGGAACAGGTGAGAATATGAAAGAACTAGTGGGTGCTCGCGGCTTAGCTTGCATTAAGAAGTAAAACTTGCATCCCTTATATCAGCCCTTTAAAAAGGCATTTCCAAAAATCCTTATTATTCTTAGTGGATGCCTAAGTCATAACATCTATCTGCATGCCAAATTTCAGCCCAATCCGTCCAGTGGTTTGGGCTGTGCGTCCCCTTTGAGTTTTATTTAGATTAGAGTAAATTCCGTGGGTCGGATGACACGTTAAATTGTGGGTCCGGGCTGTTTTTGATACGTAAGTTTCTATGAGAATGGCCAATTCTGATGTTGAGAGTATTCAAACCACTCGATTAGGTACAGTTTCTTTTTCATAACATCACCAACTTACTAAAATCGTTGTCCTAGCATATCTGCCCTTTACATTCCAGGTGGATTCCTACGACCCAGCGCTGATGTTCGCAGTGCCTCGCCTGGCCATCGTCAGCGGTCTACTCATCTACTCCAGTGGACCGCTCAGCATAGATAAACCTCCTGGTAAGCATTATCCAATATAATACTTATTTATTTTATAAACTAAACTGCCTTCGAACATTACCTATAACTATGTATGTAAATGACATCTTCACATGTAGCATCTGTTCTAGAACATTCACCGCTTAAATAGGGTATATTAGTCATTTGAGGACGCATCAGTAACTTACCCGTAAGAAATACGTTCGCCGTAGCCGAAATCGGCTTGGAATGCATCATATCATAATCATCATATATTTTAATGAAATAAAAATATCTTAAACACAATAGAAATAACAAAGGAAGTACTAACAAAACAAATAATATTATCCTATTTCAAATTGTATTGTACCCTCAGTCCTGAGGGTTGTGACCATCCCTCTACTGTTGTTGACTATTGTGTGTGAGGGTTGTGTGAATTTATTAGGGGGGTTCTATTTGGCAGAATAACTATGGTGCGCGCTCAGTTTCTTCCATGGTAAAGGTTATTGAAATTATTTATTGGATAGTGTCCGTAGCTTCGCTTCCGTAGTCGTTTCGAGTTGAAAAGTAAGCTCATGGCACTTATAAGACCCTATGCTACACCATACCACGGGTCATTAAAAGCATGCATTATCATGCGAAATAACAAGCAAAGCAAATCCCCGTTATCAAAACCAAAAGCATTATAATAAAACTAGTGGGTGCTCTCGGCTTCGCTCGCATTAAGAAGTAAAACTTGCATCCCCTATTTCACCCCTTTAAAAGTGGCATTTGCGAAAATCTTTTCTTAGCGGATGCCTACGTCATAACAGCTGCCTTCATTCCAAATTTCAGCACAATCCGTCCAGTGGTTTGGGCTGTGCGTTGATAGATCACTATATCAGTTAGTCAGTCACCTTTGAGTTTTATATATTTAGATGCATAATTCAATTCTGTTCTTCTTCTTTCCAGAGGAAATGTCGGACATGTTCCGTCCGTTCCGCACGCTCCTGCACAAGATCCGCTCCCTCCTGTGGACGCTGGACAGGAGAGAGTTGGTGGCCCTGGAGCGACTGCTGGCGACCAATGGGGACGTCGCTAACTTCGCCTCGGTCGAACTACCGCCAGGTAACATTACTGAATGTATGTTTTTCTTTTTCTTTATTTGTCTTATTCTATCTAATGGTATTTTTTTGGTCGACGCGGTCAGTCCTTTGTGGGTGACTGAAAAGTGTCATTCCATTTTGGGTGCTTCCGTGGGTCCGACTCACGGAAGTGCGGAATGCCACTTTTCGGTCACCCATCCAAAGACTGACCGCGTCAACTTGTGCTTAACATTGGTAATCGCAAGCGATGGCCTCCGCTAGCTGACCTACGTACGCTTCTTAATTTAAATTCGAATTTATGTACTTAAAATCAATTCTATACCATTTCAGCATCAGACGTGATAGACGACCCGTCGTGCCCGTATCCAGATATCGGCGAGTTTGTGTCGCGCTTCTACGCAGACCACGCGCACTGTCGGGACCTGTACACGCAGACTAGGTACGAGTATCTATATATATAAAGCATAGAAGCCGTGGAAACTTCTATTTACCAGACTATTTTGACCATTATTTTGTAACGCATTCGCTGCCCTCTTATTTTGTATATCTATTTATACATGCCCTCTTTTTGAATTTCAATTTGCGAAGCGTATTGAAAACGCATTCTTGCGTTTCGGGC
Source organism: Macaria liturata (assembly GCA_964023185.1). Classification (NCBI taxonomy): domain Eukaryota; kingdom Metazoa; phylum Arthropoda; class Insecta; order Lepidoptera; family Geometridae; genus Macaria; species Macaria liturata. Next base: position 16,219,379 of record OZ026806.1, read on the forward strand.
ATGTCGTTAATTCTCCGAAAACGCAAAGACACGCTATGAGCAGTCAAAGCGCTAACATGGGAATTTTTAAGTGTCATTAATATAAACGCTTATTGCAATATTATCTGTACTTTGTACAAAATACATGTATTGCGGTGTTTGGAGTTAGCCTATTTAGCATATATATTTAAAGAAACCCAACGTGTATTCGTTTTTAGTTCTTGAAATGTTGTCGTATGTATTACTTTGCTAAGGAGTTCCTAAAAAGAAGACGTGTTTGATTTAATCTATATTTTAAAGGTATGATTTCTCTGATTCTAGTTCAAGCGAGCCAACAATAACTGAAGGCGACTATCTCCCAGACAATATCGAAGTTATGACACCCATCATCGACGGATTCCGAAGACTCACGGAATTAGCCGAGGAAACGGACCAAGAAACCGACGACAACCGATCAGAAGCACCGGAAAAAACCGACAAAAGTTCCGAGAAAACCGACAAACAAGACTCTGAGAAATCTGACAGATTCTCTGACAGCACTGACACATTCCAAGATAGAAGTAGAAAAACTTCAAAAACAGAAGGCAGTGATTTATCGTCTCTTAGAAATTTGTCTACTAATGGTCTGATGATGTTCGACCCGTTAGTCATTAACGCAGTTTCAGCATCGACATCTAGTGATGTGAACCGACAACTGCCCGATCACGATTTAGTCACATCACTAAACGAGCAGGTGACGGAGATAGCTGACAGACTGTCATCTATAGCAGCTAGTGATGTGGTCAAAGATCAGATGCACTCGTATTCGACTAGCGATATGCCAACACTGATTTCCACAGACGACTCGGAAAGTTATCCGTTTAGTAATGAACAGTTACCGAGTATGCCTTCTACGAGTCACGGATATTTAATACCCAATGCGATAAGTCACGAACCAGTTGTATTATCGTCTCTATCACATAATAACTCGGCAGTTTTCAACCAAGACGACGAATCGAATGACATCAACAACACGTTGCTCAATTCGGAACTACCGATGATTATACCGGAAAATATCGATTCGGAAATGGCCAACACTAATATCAACCTGTCAATCGCTAACGCGAATCTAAGCTCCTTATTACTGACCAATGAAGAATACAGAGAGAGGTTTATAGAACCTAACGACGATGACAATACGAGTTTTCATTCCGCTAAGAATTTCGAAGAGAACGTAGAAAAGGAGGACGAAAAAGTTAAATTTATGCTAGGATATGAAAGCGATCAAGAATCACCGGCCGATTCTGGTGTTAGTACAGAAAACACAAGCTTAGACAGATCACCCGATACAGATCATAAAGAAATCAAAGACTCGCATTTCATGCAACAGAACAGAGTACTAAAAAGTCCGGACAACGATAGAGAAGAGGACAAATCAATGCCTACGATAGAGAGTTCCTTCGACACTGTAAATATTAACTACTCAGAGGAAAATACTCAGAAAAACGAAGCAGGGTCGTCAGTTTTAAACAGGATAAACTCTGACGAAGAAGGATTGAACGAAGCTACCAATATTCGTTCTACCACAGATAACGAAGAAGCTAGAAGAGTCCTAGCAGACTGGGGAATGACTATGCCGGAAAATGAGGAGTTCAAAACCATAGACGATGTGATATCCGAACTGAGAAGGCATAGACAAGAGAAAATGGCGGCCGAAGAGAACGGACATAGTTCTCAAAGTAGTTCCAGAAAGAAGGACGGAAGACGGAAATCTACGCCAAAATCTAAGAGGAAAAAGAGTAAAATGTGGTCGCCTGCGCTTGTTATATTGGACAGCAGGTCCACCAGCCAGAGTAACCCGTTGAGACTGAATTTGGACCACTTTGTTGATGAGAGGTAAGTTAGCTAGTACGGTAAAGAATTACATAATAATACATTTCCTGCAAATAAAGGTATCTTCTAGGTAATCGTGTTTCACCCTAGGCTGCAGCAATGCTTAACATCAGGCAGGCTATAGTCAAGCGTTAACCTATCCCACATAAAAAAAAACAATAGCGCACAAGCTTTTGCTTAGTATGGGATTAGAGTGCGGTTTGAGCAATGTCTCTGATTTACTTCTCTATAAGTGATATCGTATACAAAACCTATATTTGTATCAGTTTAAGTAGATAGATATGTATATGTATCTTTCAACAAAGGGAACAAAGTGAAATTCATCAAAATCGATTCAGCTGTATTTGTATATTTTCCAAATTATCACTTGTAAATTTCTGCTAAATCTGCTTGTTCAAATTACTAGACCTGTAACTTAATGCATGTTTTGTATATATACATTATATATTATATCCGTAACACAGTTATTAACTAGTTCAGATGCCTTTGGATTTCATACAATGTTATCCGTGGGTCGGATGACACGTTAAATTGTAGGCCCCGGCTGTTTATCTAGCATGGCAGTCGTTAAGCCATGTCAGAGGCCCTTAGGGCGGCTTGATAAACTCTCGACACCAGAGTTGGCTACTCTCATTCGATAAGAAGAAGAAGATGCCATAAGTATAATGCAAAATAAATAAATTTTATTATATTTATTTTATTTTTATATTTAAGTTCAACCGAGTGTGCGGATGACGAACAAATAGCGCTCGCTCTCCAAGCGCAGGAGCTAGCGGCGAGGCAACAAGCGAGGGGGAAGTTCAAGTTAGTATACTCGTACAACTAAACTAAAATCAAACTTTACAAATAATTATATGAATAATTTGAATATACAATATACAATACAAAAATCTTTATTTCTTTAAGTTTACAAAAAACAATGTGCAGGTGATACAAAAAATAATATATGTTCATGAAACATCAGTGGATCCATCCCAGAATATGAAGCGTCTGTGGATAATGAGTTAAGCAAAGTAATGTTAAGCAAAGGTCGACGCGGTTCGTCTTTGGATGGGTGACCAAATAGTGGCATTCCTTTTTGGGCGTTTCTGTAGTTCTGATGACACGTTAAATTGTAGGGCCCGGCTGTTTGTCATACGTACGGTCGTAAGCCGTGTCACAGACCGTTAGGGCGGTTTGAAAACACCGACGACACCAACCTGGCGACTTTTATACGAACTTTGTGAAATGCTCTGACACATTTCATACGGTAAGCAAGTAAACTAAAATAAAATAATCAATCTATAGATAAATATCTTGAGATATTGATCTACACAGTATGAAACAAAACTAAAATAATAAAACAAATTGATGCTACGGAGGAGTCACGATCCTCAGTAATAAGGAGTAGAGACTGAAATCCTTGAGTTTATTAGCTTAGTATGGGGCTAGATAGCGCTGTGTGATACCATCATAATCCTCATGCCAGCCCGTGTTCACCCACTGCTGAGTATAGGCCTCCTCTCCAACGTGCCACATAGTACGGTCTCCAGCCTGTCTGATCCATCTCCTACCTACTTGTTTAGAAATGTCATTCGACCATCGGGCTGGTGGTCTGCCTCTGGGTCGGATACTGCTTCTTGGATACCACTCAGTGAATGCTCGGGTCCATCTAGAGACATCCCTACGCGCCAAGTGTTCTACCCACAGAAGAGATAAAACAATGGAAGTGGTGCTCGTATTTCCTGCCTGTGCCATAATTAAGCAGAATATCGCAACATTCGCGGCGGCCATGGTTAGTCGTGCTTAGCTACGTGAGCTAGAAAGACGTTCCACACTCGCACAAAAAATATGTTTAAAAATAATTCATGCCTTGTGCAATTATTACGTGTCAAAATGAAAGCAGGACGAATAATTTATCAAATGGAGATGTATGTTTTGTATACTGACACCGGTACCCGTACTAAGTAGTTATAAGGGCACATCCATTGTTTTCTCTTATTTCGTGGTCCTACCCATCTCCACTTCACTGTGTGATATGTTCTGAAATATTTATTATTTTTTATTTATTTGTCCCAGATCAAGCGAGGACCTCATCCACCGCCTGTTCGTGTGCATAGCTGGTGTGGCTGACCAGCTGCAGACTAACTTCGCGGCCGACCTGAGGAACATACTCAAGTCTGTGTTCCTCATGAATCAGACACCGGACGAGCCTGAGGAGACTGATAAGAAGGATACTATCGAGTTTGAGGCTACCGAGGATCAGGTTATACAGAACGGTGAGTAATTTGCAGTCTTGTCCCACTTTTTTTTGGCCCTTGATTAACTTTCGACACCAGAGTTGGCCACTCTCATTCGATAAGAAGAATTCCCACTTTTGGGCCAAGACCTCTTTCAAATAATAAGCAATTTCTAGTTCAAAAATTTTCGAAATACCAAATTAAATTGTCGTCAAGCACCTAACAGTGTGTTCCGCAGTTTGTGTAAGAATTGGGTTGTTTTCAATAAGTCACAGTTGTTTACAATTAACGACAGAAAGGAACAAAATAAAATTCTTATAATTAAGCAGCTTTTTGGTCCTTGAGAATATTTTAAAACATTTTAATCATACTAATATTTATACATAACGATGGACAAAACATCCTAGTCATTATTTCTAACTCAAATCTATTTGCTTATTCTAGGCAGCTCATTCGACAGCGTCTACTCCGCTGAAGAAGTGTACGCAGACAGCAACTCGGACTCCACTCCCTCCGAGAGTGGATCCCGTCTCACCAGGAGGAACACTGTCAACTGCAGCACTCTGAACCAGCCAGCGAGCAGCGAGCCACGGACTGACGGCAGGAGGAAGTCTGTAGATACTGCTGGCAACCTGCAGGCCTCCGTCTCTACTGGGGACTTGACTATAGACAGGTCAGTGTGTGTATATGAACACAGTGTCGCTTGTGCAGACACAACACTGTCAACTGCAGCACTCTAAACCAGCCAGCGAGCAGTGAGCCACGGACTGACGGCAGGAGGAAGTCTGTAGATACTGCTGGCAACCTGCAGGCCTTCGTCTCTACTGGAGACTTGACTATAGACCGGTCAGTTTTTTTTAATTTATACTGGCCAGTATGTTATGTTGGTACAGTACTACCAATTTGAAACAAAATGTTAAATCAGTTAAAAGTTGAGCTTCGTATTACAGTTTAACTAGTCTATAATTCAAAAATATAAGATTAAAACAAAAGCTTACGATCTTTTTATACATTCTGCTTTTTGAAAACTACATATAACAATACTATAATACCAAACTACCAACTGCCCAATACTATGTTTTACATATTTTATTCATACTTGTGTTCTTTTGCTATTGGTGTACAATAAAGAATTCTTGATTGATTGATTGATATAATACTGGTTCACTCTATCGCAATCACAAATGTCTGAATGCAATAGAGATGTGTAAGCATTATGTCTTACCTTGTATCCAGAACACAAGTGTTTCCTTAATATGATAATAGATGGCGCTGTTCGAAAAGTTCCCTTAAAATTGCTTTATACATGTTCCAGGGAGGAAGTGAGCTCGGTGGTGGAGCGCGCCCCGGAGTGGGTGCCCGACATGGCGGCGCCCGCCTGCATGCGCTGCGCCGCGCACTTCACCGCCTTCCGCCGCCGCCACCACTGCAGGAACTGCGGTATGTAGATGATGATAATAATGATGATGTACTGGTGTCCCGCTCGCACAGGCGGTAATCACGCGCAAATTATCTATTGAACTTGTGCTCGCGGTTTCGCTCGCAGTAAGAAATAAAACTTGCATCTCCTATTTCACCCCTTCGAAAGAGGCATTTCCAAAAGTCCTTTCTTAGCGGATGCCTACGTCATAACATCTACCTGCATGCCAAATTTCAGCCCGATCCGTCCAGTGGTTTGGGCTGTGTGTTGATAGATCACTATGTCAGTCAGTCAGTCAGTCAGTCATGACTATGACATGAACTCCTTTGAGTTTTATATGTTTAGATTCTTCGTAGTCCTATAATTGCACCAGGCAGTTTGTAGTCAATCGCAAGCCGTAACGTATCCCGTGTTAAAAAAGTGCTCTGATAAAGAATGTTCTCTTAGACGTCTTCTTAAGGGAAGTCGTGATAGTCGCTCAGGTACTTTTACGGGTTGCCTTGATTCACGCTATCCACGCGATGTTCTCATTCACAAATAAGCAAGAAATGATCCACGCAGAACTTAAAAAACAAGTTATCGTTGTAGAACTATGTTGAAACCGTGGTGGGTAAGACTAAGAGAGATACGTGTATAAGTTTCTTATAAATTCTTTTCTCAATTCCAGGCAAAGTATTCTGCGCTTCGTGCAGTTCCAACTCCATCCCTCTCCCTCGCTACGGACAGATGAAGCCAGTGCGAGTGTGCGAGGAGTGCTTCCGGTCTATAGCCAGCAACTGTAGGAGGACTAGCCAGCGGTGAGGTATACACTAGCCAGCGGTGAGATATACACCAGCCAGCGGTGAGGTATACACTAGCCAGCGGTGAGGTATACACTAGCCAGCGGTGAGGTATACACTAGCCAGCGGTGAGGTACACACTAGCCAGCGGTGAGGTATACACTAGCAAGCGGTGAGGTATACACTAGCCAGCGGTGAGGTATACACTAGCCAGCGGTGAGGTATACACTAGCAAGCGGTGAGGTATACACTAGCAAGCGGTGAGGTATACACTAGCCAGCGGTGAGGTATACGCTCTATTGCTAGCGGGATAGAGTTCAATATTGTAAGGAAAAAATATGTGTGATACAAAACACCGGTTACTTGATTTTGACTATATTAAGGTCTAATTTCATTATCCATAAATACGCAGGTAAACTCAGAAATTTCCGGTCTATAGCCAGCAGTTATACGAGGCATAGCCAGCGGTGAGATATACACCGGAACATTTTGAGAAAATGGAAAGTTCTGTTTAAATCTGTTTTAGAGTCGTAATTTTCTCATATCTTGTGAAGTATAATAAACACTAAGATATATACTAACACATGGGTTGAAGATATAAACATAATTATTAATTATTTCGTCCGTTACCTAAAATCCAATAAGTGCGTGATATTTGTGTAATGTTATTCCAAAACTATTATTTTTTACTAACATAATGTTTTAGTAATACCAACTTGTGTGGAAATGGTTGGGGGAGCCGCTGTCGCTAAAAGAAAGAAAAAATGTATGAAAAAAAATTAGTTAGCGTCTTTCACCAATCCACGTACTAATAAGTTGGACACAATATTAGGTTTCGTTTTTTTAATGTTTTTTATAACTGGCTGACGAATTAATAATAATTTTAACGCCATCTATGATATAAAAATCACTAAAAATACAAAACATCTCTTTGTTGACTATGATATAGTGCTAGATAGTAAAAATATGTATATTTTTCCATTATAATGACTGATAAATGAAAAAACGTTATTTTAAGGTGTTTCTAGTAGTTAAGTAGCTCTCTATAACACTGTTGTTGTTTTTTGTCTCGCTCTCGCCTGTCAAATTTAAACTGATATGTAAAAAGAACAAGACTAAAATACGTGTAAATCTGTTTTATAAAGAACAACAGTAGGTAGTCTTTTACTTATTTGTGCTTTACTTTCACCATTTCTTGAAAAAAGTTGATATTTATTACTAACTAATACATAATTATTTAGTATAATTTGGTTTCTTTTTCAGAATTTCACTCATTTAAGTATTTTATTTAAAAAAAACTTGCTAAGTTAAATGTGATATCAACGGATATAAATAAAGTATATAGGTGAGAGCGTAGTATGTTTTATAGTGCAGATCGCTTTGTTTAACTATCTCGCTAACATAATCTAATGTTTCTTTAAATGTAAACTGCTAGCTTTTGCCCGCGGCTTTGCACGCGTTATTATATTTATATACCTTAACCTACCTCTTGAATCACTCTATCTATTAACAAAACAGCATCAAAATCCGTTGTGTAGTTTAAAAGATCTAAGCAAGACATAGGGACAGACGCGGAGAGCGACTTTGCTTTATACTATGTAGTGATTTTGTGAATGAGATAGTTGCGCAAAGCAATTTAGCCTTAAATAAACTTGGAATCACAATTTGCCTAATGTAAATGACAATAATAATTGAGTCTATAAAATATATAGCAGTGTTCATCTTGACCTATCATTTGCACAACATATTATTTACTTTTCTCTATGTATTGTAATTTATGAAACTCAAAATTATTATTAAAACCAGACTGGTTCAACAGATGGCGTTATAATCAATCGATTGTTTTTTCAAGTTACTTTCCAATGTTGTGTAAAATGGTAGACCAAAATTAACACACAAAAATTGTGTTTCCAGGTTTATCTAGAAATAGTGCTGTTTCGTTTCAAAACTTCATCACAAAAAGGGACGAAAATATGTCTCAGTTCTCACTTTATTTAAGTTTCACAATTTTTCAATGATGGTTTCTTTTCACGGCACTTTTTATACTCGTTATTTCTTATATTATAACATCACTACTTCTAGTCTTCTTCTATGTATAATAAATAATGTTATAATTATCTTAAGTCTGGCATATCTATTAGAAAGAAATTATTATTCTAATCGTAAAAGCATAGATCACAATCTTGCGTTGAATAAAGTTTTATTTCTATTAGTATTGTTACATTTAAAAAAAAATAAGAAAAGACTATATCACTGCAGATTAGCTAGGTGTTTCACAAACTCGGAAAGATAAAGATTTCACTTGAAAATGAAACACTGGAACAATACAAACGCCGGAAAATTTTATGATGAATATCAGGATGAAAAGTAGCCTATGAGACTCCTAAGACCTCATACTACCTACATACCAAAAATCATGATGATCCGTTCAGCCGTTTTTGCGTGATGAGCGTTTAAATAAACAGACAAAATTTCTAGAAATTGTTGGAATGTGTTCTGCTATCAATTTGAAATGTCTCCAAAACATTTTTTTAAATATCTTCTATGTTCAGACTTTCCTCTTCAGCTTTATTATTATGCATAGATAGAAATGATAAGACGTCTTTAATTGGTGTTTCAGTTTCGAGTGAATATTTTCCGATTTTGTAAAATATTTTCCAGAAATTTTTAGTGTTTCGACTTTAGACTTTCCTATCTAAAATATTCATGTTATGTTCTTATGATATGACACTTGCTTACTTTTATCATTTTTGACTAAGGTTCAGTGAATAATATATAAATACATATGTATATAGCCTAATGTATATAATTCAAAAATCTATATTCCAAAAATAACGTTATTTATACGCCTCGTGGGCAAGTGTCACGATCTCGCCCCAAAATTAATATTTTTAGTAAATAGTTTTTAAAAATAGACGTTAGAAGATATATTTTCTAAGAATATAATCAAGAGCTGTGTATATTTTTTCTCTTGTATGTTATAAGTTTTGGTTCTACATTGTAAGAAAAGGATATAACTTGAGTTTAAAATACTAACCATGGTACTTATAAACCGAAATCGACGAGTGATCAAAGCTTGTCTTCAAAATCATTAATAAGGCAAACAAGTCGTTAAGCCATGTCAGAGGCTCTCAGGGCGGCTTGATAAACTCTCGACACCAGAGTTGGCTACTCTCATTCAATAAGAAAAAAAAGGCAAACAAAATAATAGATATAATCTAAAAACACGTTGGAAGCAATATAAATGGTTAGTTAGTCAAGACCATTACTTACCGTAAGCTAAACAAAGCATAATAATTGCTCGCTGATTTCGGTTTTTAAGACAAACATTGTATTCTTGCGTTCCATAATTATCGTTTACTATCAAAGTTGAATTTCCACATAAAATATCTCTTAAGAAAATAATGAAAAACTATTTTATAATTTGTACTAAACATCGTTAGAGTAGGTAATTTTAAAACAATATAATATGTAAATTTTGTAAAGGCGTTCATGAAAATAAATGAAATATAATAAAAATAAATGAAATTGTATTCAAATGTTTTGCTCCATACTTTTTTGTATTATAAAAACTTAAACCAATAAATAATGTAATATTCTAAGGACTATGTTAAGTTGTAATAGTTACATATTTCAAAATGTAAATAGATGTCTATAATAGAATATTGATAGTTTTTATTTTATCTACACATTACAAGTATTTCGCTTCCTTGAACTCTCTATTGAGTCGTATTTCCTCATGACTGAGGGTCGTGACTCCCCCGCAGAATAAACTCGTTAGGGGAGTTTTCTTGGGCAGATACTCCGTAGTGGGCGCCCAGGTCCTTCCACGGATGACACATGTGCACGGGTATTGTGGTCCCCAAACATGTTGGTTTCCTCGCGATGTTTTCCTTCGCCGTAAAGCGAATGCAAATCCACACATAATTTGAAAATACAAGTCATTGGTGTAGGACCGGATTCGAACCAGAGTGCGGCTGGATGAAAACCAGACACTGGAACCGCTGAGCCACACTCGCTTTGCATCCTTGAAAAAGCATAACAAAATTTGTAACAAATTGATTAAGTTTAGCAACATTTTTTTGTGATTTTAGAAAGTTTTGGTTTTACTGCATACTGCATAGGTGATTTTAGAAAGTTTTGGTTTTAACATACTGCAATTATATAGGTTTGTCATTGACTTCACATTTAGCATTTTCTGATATTTTTTATTGCCTTAATCTGATTAATTTTCATTGGAGCATTAAGAGATTAATTTCATTCCATGATGTAGGTATTTTCAACAGTAAATTGTTGATTTTGCGCTATTTTCGACAATAAAATGCAATTGGACTGTTTAAAATTACTTGCGATATTTGGAGCATTTCAATGTAAGAATGTATATTTTTATACGTAGGTATTTCATAAGGAGCAACTAAAGTTTAAACTAAGGTTTTTTAATTTTGCGTATATTATTCATAAACAACATTCTCTTATAACCGAGTTATAAAAAGCCGCATTATTCACTGAAGTTTCTGCGTATAAAGTCGGTATTATTAGGCATGTGACCATCTGCCCCGTGGCGCTGTGTGAAGCGAGCACGGGGTTAGTCTAGTATTGAGTATTGTATTTCTCCGTCCAAATGTTTGACCTTTTGAAAAACGTGAGCTGTCCATTATGTTCAGGGTACTGCCTTGAACAGATTGAGGCTTGTTGTTGTTGGGGCTTTACAATGACGTATAATGCTAAGGTTTTATAATGCAGTACAGTGTTAACATTAAAGTTTCATAATAGGCGATTGTGTCACCCAGTGCAAGGTGATTTAATGCAACCTCAACCGTTAGGCTAGGCGCAAGGAAACTACACCGGTATAGGATGATCAAAATTTCACGAATAATTTGAAAGTAATTGTATTATAGCACATGTCGAGCTACTTTTCGACGCAATTACTGTCGTAAATGCTAGCCGTTTATTAAAATTAAATGAATTTGAAAGTAACTTCAAAAATTATAACTTGCCAAATGCGGCCAGCTATTATAATGATTAGCGTGATATGCTTGGAAATATTGCACAATAATTCTCAAGAAACTGATCTGGTCTATCAAGCTTTGAATACGAAAGGCTTGATATTTTAGATATGTACATAAATCAAATTGGAATGGACTCACCAAATCACTTCCATTTCACCCAGATACTTGATCCTTCCGTCGTTGAAGAAGAGTCCAACTATCTCGTATATTTGAAGACCACGGCCGCTCAGTATCGCGCCGCTGCCGTTTAGCACGAGCTGCCTCTGCATCAGTGAACCTGTGCGAAGTAGCACGCAGGCTGTGCGATTGCTGCCGAAATCTTGATCTGCTGAAGACGACATGATACGATCTTCGCCGACCCGATTATCGATGAGCCACCGGGCCCCGCGAAAACATTGTACACCCGTATGCTATTGGCAAATAGCACTTATTCACGCACTATGACAGTCTATCAGGTTTCCCGAAAAAAAAACGTTGTAATAAATTAAATATTTCAGAATAGCACTAAATCACTAATTATCACAATCCTTCCAAATAAGGGGTTTCTGAAAAACCGTTAGAATTAAATATTTCAGAATAGCACTAATTCACACACCATAACAATTCAATAGGTTTTCTGAAAAACCGTTGGGTTTAAACGACTCAATATTGCACTTTTCACGCACGAAATAGTCCATAATGTTTTTACGAAAAACCGTTAGATTTAAATATTTCAGAATAGCACTAAATCACACACTTTAATAGTCCATTGGGTTTTTTAAAAAACCGTTGCATTTAAAAAACTATAAATCAGCACTGAATTTACATGAAATACACAGAAGATTTTTCTGCTTTAGATTTCTTAGAAATCCTTTCGATTTACTTTACTAAAATTTGTATCCATAAACAAACGTTAAGATTTAATATTTTTTGAAAATTAATAGAGAATTCTTGAAAAAGCGTTAATTCGAAGAACGTGTAACGTGCTCAGTTCGAGAAGTAACAACGCTATGACGGAAGGTGATCCACCACCCTCTCTGGTGACCAAATGGTGAAGTTGGTAACAGGTGCTCTGATTGGTTGATACGGTATCCTGGGCTCTGATAGGACGAGACTCGCGAGAAGTTGACAACGCATCTCTCATTGTTTATGCTGGGCATCGTCTCTGCTAATAATACAAATTTTATTTCTGTGTAAAATTTGCATATTATTCTCTGAAGTTTGTGCGTTAATTAAGGTATTTAAGGTACGTTATTAAGTTAAGGCGGAATTTTTATGAAATTATATTTTTATTTAATATTCAATAATTGAATAGGTATTATTTTTCAGTGTCTTCTTGTGCTACTCGACGCATCCGATATGGCAAAGAAACTACGGTTGAGAAACGCTACATGGTACATTTTGCGAGATTATTTTATTTTAACAGGGAATTTCATGTTTTCTTTATAGTTTTGGTATATTGATCCAGAGAGACTTGCTGGGCCAAAACCAAACAGCCCGGGAATCCCGCCGCTGCCCGCTTATAAGAGACGCTAATATGTATCTCTTTGAGTCGTAGGTATTTTCTCATGACTGAGGGTCGTGACTCCCCTGCAGAATCATCATTAGGGGAGTTCTCTTGGGCAGATATATCGTGGTGGACGGCCAGGTCTTTCCACGGAAGACACATGTCCTCGGATGTTGTGGTCCACAAACATGTCGGTTTCCTTACGATGTTTTCCTTCACCGTTAAGCGAGTGCAAATCTACACATAACTTGAAAATTCAAGTCATTGGTGTAGGGCCGGATTCGAACCAGGGTGCGTCTGGATGATAAGCAGACACTGGAACCGCTGAACCACACTCGCATCTAATCGCACTCATATGTATATATATTTTAATATTCCCAGGTATATTTACTAGCGGCTCCGTCGACTCCGAACAGGTACAAGGGTTGGATGTGCGGAGGATCCATCCTGAGCGAGCATTACGTGCTCACCTCCGCAGCGTGCGTGCAAGATGTTAAACATATCTATGTGATAGCTGGGTATGTACCTACCTATGTACAAATTAGTAACCAACGTATATACCTACTACCTAATATCTCTCTCTTGTATTTCCTCATGACTGAGGGTCGTGACTCCCTCGCAGAATTAATTCGCTAGGAGAGTTCTCTTAGGCAGATACATCGTGGTGGGCGCCCAGGTCCTTCCACGGAAGACACATGCCTTCGGATATTGTGGTCCTCAAACATGTCGGTTTACTCACGATGTTTTTCTTTCACCGTTAAGCGAGTGCAAATCCTCACATAACTTGAAAATACAAGTCATTGGTGTAGGGCCGGATTTGACCCAGAGTACGTCTGGATGAAAAGCAGACACTGGAACCACGAAACCACACTCGCTGAGCCACACTACCTAATATAGGGTTCCTGATAACTAACCTTTTAAGTGTGCCTTTCATATAAATCAATTTTTGTTCTAAAACTTTTTCAATTCTTTACGGTTTGTTTTTTTATCTAACATTACCCAAAAACACCAGCAAACACGCAAGATTTTCGAATTGAATTTGATGATAAAAACTTTGTACATGAATTCGACCTGTTTTAACATATTTTAGCCAATTTTTATTATTTATTTACAGATACAAACACTATGTCCCCAGTGAAGATATGGAAAATGATAAGTGCATAATGGAGAAGAGGAAGAAAGTTATTCAAATCTGCGTACCAAAACGTAAGTATATTAAAGCGTTTATCTACCACGCCTTAAGTAACATTTCCACTGCGACACTCTGGTCTAAGGTAAAGCATACCTTTATAGACCTGTGTCATAATACAAAAAAAAACTGAACATTGCACACAGCGCCATCTAGCCCCACACTAAGCAAACGCTGGTATCGTGGGTACTAGATGACGGATGTAATACTAATATGTTTTTTTATAAATGCATACTTATTATACATAGAAACGACCAGACTCAACACGTCAAGTAATTATACTTTTTAAAATTATTAATTACGTGTGTCATGTGGGAATCTAACCCGATAAGAAATAAAATAAAGGTCAAGGTCCACATAACTAATATCAATAAGTAACTAACCACAGTGTCACATAACACGATTACTAATCATAATCTGAATATGTAAAACTCAAAGGTGACTGACTGACATAATGATCTATCAACGCACAGCCCAAACCACTGGACAGGTCGGGCTGAAATCTGATATGCAGGTAGATGTTCTGACGTAGGCATCCGCTTAGAAATGATTTTCGAATGCCATTTTTAAAGGGGTGAAATAGAGGATGTAAGTTTTACTAGCCGCGAGCACCAGTTAGAAATGCATACTTATTAAAATTAAAACATCAATCAATGGAATATCAGCCCTAGTTGCTTTCACACAGCCAGCATTATGCAGAGTTGATTATGTCAGATTTGCCCAATTAATCTTTAATCAACTTTTTCCCTAGTTTTGACAACTAACAGTGTAGGTACTAAGCTTTCTGATTACCCTGTTATGCAATATCTATTCCAATAAAAATATTGTTTCTGTTTTTTACAGAATACCATCTTGATTACAACAAAACAAAAGGGTGGACCAAACTAGACATTGCTTTAATAAAAGTGGAGTCGCCATTTGATTTCAACGACGCATCTTATGAATCTGTTTGTTCGTATACGCCTGCTCCTATCGAATATAATACTGAGCAGGTATTTCCGCGTACTGGAGAATATTGTATTGTGCTAGGGTGGGGCCATACTGATCATTATAGACAGGTAATTCAAATATAAACACCAAAATAATACAAAATGTAACCCGGTTCTTTAAAGAAGAGTTTCATGAAGGGCTGCCGAAACGTGTCATCATTTTCGCACGATATACCTAGCTCCTCATAACTTTATAAAAAAGATGCCGTGTATAACGGTCAAGTACTACGTACCTTCATTATTTTAATAAAAAGGTATTTTTACCTGTATCCATGCGACCCCTAAATTTAATTGATATTTTCACGACCTGTCACCGTCAAAACAATATTGTTTTGTAAGTAAAAACGGGACTTTTGTAGGAGCATCATTAGTAAAGGTCAAGTTTAATGTTGATGATGATGAGGTTTTTCAAGCCGATTTCGGCTACGGCGAACGTATTTCCTACGGAAAGGAACTCATGCGTCCTCACATGATTAATTTACCCTATTTTAGCGGTGAATGTTCTAGGACAGGTTGCTATTTACATAATATTAGTTAAGTTTAATGTACCTCAATGTATTGTAAGCTCAATAATAATCATTTTAGAGAGACGACATGACAGATGAAAACGCGCTGGCCTTAAGATGGGCGGCCACGGAAGTTATAAGTGTAGAAGATTGCATGGAACATTATGAAGATCCTGACATGGCCGATATTATAGAAACCTCGATGATATGCACTCATTTTGTTGGTAATCTGGATGATACAGGATCGTTAATCAAAAGGAGTGAGCCATTAGGTGGATGTGTTACTGAAGAACAAATGTTAAGAGGGGCTACAGGAAGAATGGTATATTACTCTTCTTCTCAGTGCTGCTTTTTGCTTGATGCGTAAAACTTTATATTATTTTCAATACAAATGAGTTACATAAAATTTAAATAATATCTTTGTTTAATATAATGACAATGTACGATCGGTAATTTGAGTTAAGTTTATGTGCTCAAAGGATCATTTGAAATTATATTGAAATAATATATATTTAGTTGCTCAACTTTTCAGTGTCATTACCAAGAAACACCGGAAGAAATTGAATTAGCATATCATGTTATTGTTGATACAGATATTCTCGCTAGAAGACGAAGAAAAAGTACCTTACTTAAAAATAACGTGAGACGTTCCCATCATGCAGTAAATCAAAATATTACTACAGAATATAACAAGTTGATTCATTTCAATAAATCGAAAGCCGTAAATCATGGGAATAATGATAATGAAACACTCAAATTTCATAAAGAGACAAAACAATACGGAAGCAATAATTCTTACACAACTGAAAGAAAGGAAAAGCCACCCGTAAACACTAATACTACTAGAAACCATGTTCAAGACATACTGAAAGAAATTCAAATTGTCCCAACGCGTAACAAAACTAACTATACCATAAAAGACAACAAATCAACCAAAAATTTAAAAAATAATACTAGCTACTTTAAAACAACAAAACTTAGTTATAATGCAAGAAAACAGGGTGGTCTAAATGATGATATTAGACCACTACTTGATATTGTTGATTATGGCAAAACTGTTTCACCATACAAACATGGTCCTGAAGTCGCACCATATAACAATGGTCAAGTCATACCATTTAACAATGATCATGTTGCCCCATCGAATATAAACAGTCAGATAGGCATACTAAATATGAATAACCAAGCAGGCTCATATAGCTACAGTCAACAATTAAACAATGGTCCAAATATAAATAGGCAGGGGGCTCCATCGAATAATAATGGTCAGATTAGACCACAAAATAACTATGGTCAAGTAATCTCACCATACAACTATAGTCCTCTTAGTCCACGAAACGATGATCCTATTGCCTCACCAAATATTAACGATGAAGCAATATATAGCAGTGGTGAACCACCCGAAGCACCATACAACAATGATCATCAGACATTATATAACAATGATCAAGGACCAGATAACAATGATCAAACACCAGATAATAATGCTCCAGCTCCAGATTATAATGATCACGCAGCAGTTAACGATGATCAAGCACCCAATAACAATGATCACGTATCGGATACCAATGATCACGCGCCAGATAATGATGATTCTGTTAATTTGACTGATAATGAACCCAATGGGACAACACCTGATGAGCGCCCATCAATACAGAAATTAACAAATAAACTTGACTCTGGGAAAGATCACCATGACCATTTCGTATCAGAAGAAATGGATGAAAATCCAGGTATTTGTCAAGTAAGTAATGCGTTTTTGTCTAGAATATGTATAAAGAATTGCCAATTAGACAAATCTGTTGGTAATCTACTCTTAAACAGCATTCTGTCCGAAGTGAAACTGATATATACTGTGATGTAATATACGAGTATGTACTCGTATGTATTAGAACCACTAAACTATGATACACCGAAAACTGTGGCTGTGCTCGCGGCACTTCGAACCGATAGTAAACTGGTTCTTACTGGATAATAATGTTCCATCATGGACTATTATTGGTATTTTAAAATAATAACTAATATTGGATATTATAATATGTTATATGTATGTTACTAATTTATTTTAAAAAGTATTGGTTTCATAGAATGTTCTCTGCCTGTTTAGTAGATCTCAATATTGAATTCTAAGTGCATGTAGGTAATAGTTAATTTATGGATTTTATTATATTTAAAATAATCGTTTTCATACATCAGGCGTATTATGGCATTTTTCCCGAAATAGGTTTGCACTCAGCTATGATTTGCCTGATGGTAAGTTATCATGATGTATATTATATTTACTTACAAAAAAAGTACTAACATGGGTATAATATTCGTTATGTAGTACTTACCCTTGTCACAAGCGCTTGCTTAGTATGGTGCTGTTTTATGGTAATTATCATTAGGTACATTAGCAATTATTGAGTTAGCGATGGTCAAGTGCAAATACTTTCATTAAAATAAGCTTAATGCTATTTATAAAGTATTGTTTTCATGATTTTTAGAACGATCATGGGGGCCCTCTTATAGCATGGAGAGGAAGCAAAGAAATTGTTATTGGCGTATCTAACTTATTTAAAATAAACAGTAGAATGCGATGCGTCGGCCCTTATTTATATACTAAGACTTCTTGCAATCACAAGTTTATTGACTGTATTATGGGTGAATCTGACCCAGAAGATTTAACGTGAGTATTGTTTTTTGTAATAGTTTAAGTCAGATTAAAGTAGATTTATTACTTGTTGCATGGTAGCTTTACTCGCGATTCCGGGATCACATAATTTTTTTATCAACCTATGTTGTCCCATTCCTGGGCAAAGGTCTCCCTTAACCTCAAGAAACATACTATTCCATAGACGAGTTCTTCAACACAAATAAAAAAAGCTACCTAAATATTAATTGTAGAGATCTAGTTAAATAATAGTTATAACTTATGTAATTTTATATTGAGTAAAATAAGTTACATACAATTGTGATATTTCTTATTGACGTGTAATCTTTTTGTTTACAAATAAATTGGCTGTCTGTTATCAACTCCTACACTTGTACTTTATTAATATTATTTTAGTCGACTAAATTCAACTCGAAGGACATTTGGAAACGTTCTTCGTCGTAGTTTGTTACGTAGTGAACTTTCATATTCCACTTTTATTATTTTTAAATAGACAAACATATTAACAAACTTATTTAAATACTCGTATTTTTAAATGAGCGAATGATATATTTATTTCCAGTCGTCGGTCATGTGATGATCCAGCTGAAATGGGTTTCGAGATCGTCAGGCGTCACATATCTTGGGTTGGAACCGGAGACGGGTATGATTACAATTAGATTGTTATTTCTTGGTTCATAGGTATTATTACTTTTGACTGCTCTGTTAGCTTAGTTAGTAGTGGCTCTACCTTCTAATCTAGGGGTGCGGGTTCAATTCCCGCATAACACAAGTACCTAATTATGAATATTAAAATTTGTAATTATTTGTGTTGAGTCTGATCGTTTCTATGTATAATAAGTATGTATTTACAAAAGAAAAGTATACACGTATTATATCCGTTATCTAGTACCCAAGACACAAGCGTAAGCTTAGTATGGGGCTAGATGGCGCTGTGATATGTCGTGAAATTTTTATTATGTTTAATAGGTAATCCAGTCCAGTGCTAGAGTAACATGGATTAATGTAAACTGCGCATTATTGTATCTTTCCTCTATCTCAAAATCTGCTGGAACAATTTTAATGAAACGACATTGATGAATCTTACACGATTTTCTAAGATGATATATATCTGTGTTTGTTTATCTGTTTCTATGTTTATTTAAACGCTCTTAATGCAAAAACGGTGGATCGGATCATTATGATTTTTGGTATGTAGGTAGTATAAGGTTTTAGGAGAGTCATAGGTTTTTATACTGAAATAATGCGAGCTAAGCCGTGGGCCTCCACTAGTATAACTCTCAAAATTTGACATAAGTGTTTAAAAGTCTTATTATATTTGCATACACAAATTTCATACTTACAATCCTGGCAGTATTTCATACATACAAGTCGAATTTAGTTTTTTTTTCCATGAATATCTCGATTAAAACCATCACTCCTATTTTATTTACAGTCCCGCAGAAAATGAGCGTATAGAAACCAGGAACCAAGTACCTTTAAGTGCTTTCCAACCGAAACACAAACAAGTTATGGAAAGATTGCATAGAAGGCCAAAGTACGGATAAAAAACTATAATTATACTTAGGTTTAGATTAATAAATATAGCTACGGAGTTTATTTTGGATAATTTATTAAAAAATAAATACCATAGTTACAAAAGTTTACTTTATATCAATTTCAGCATATATAAGTTTATTTTGTATGAGGTAAATATTTATAAATCCTCCTAACCGTTTTCGGCTGCGGCGATTTAAAATATGGATAGTTATTGTATAATCAAAATCAAAAAGTCAAATCAAAAATCATTTATTACAGTCAAAAGATAGTGCGTACATTTTTTTTTCTTATTATCTAGATGTTTACTTACTATTTCAGTTTTGTACATGAGTTTGTGACCGTGCCACGCGCTAGGTCCCTCAGTGGGCCTGTATTACGTAAGCTACTGCTACATTCCTCACTGAAATCCTATACTATTTACATATAAATCATTAAAACAACGAAAAACAATACATTGCAAGAAGATCAAAATCAAAACCAACACAAATAAAAAAAAAAATTGTCAAACTGCCTTCTTTTAAAATATATGTATAAGTACCTACATATTATATAGTTGTCGTTTTAATGTGCAGAAACAACTGTATGATGTTTTGAAGCGCAGCATGCTCCAATGACTGATTGATTGCTCCAATGACTGATCGTGCTCTGTGAGGTAATCCAGAAATTGTATATACTAAAAACAGATAAAAAGTAAACCAAGTATGATAATATATTTTTCTTAGTTATATTATAGATTTTTGTTTATTAAAAGCACTATGGTCTTAGGGGCGTCGATGAAAAACTTCTTTTTCTACGTGCCTGAAAAAAAAGAAATTTGTTACTCGCCCATACATTATTTCCATACGAACTTTTTTATGGAAAAATCTTTAAAAGACACATTTACCTAGTTTTTTTAATGTTCTTATTTTACAAAATGTTTGTTCTCTCCCACCACCTTGTAAAATTATATCATTACGAGTATATGTATTATATCACTACGGGTATATGTATACATATAACAGCGCAACGGTTAAGGTTTGTTAGTTTCGCTTTCAAGTGACTACAAAGCAAAGGATCTTCGTAAATTTACCTGTTATATTAATCCCAAAATAACATTACTGAACTGGGACCTCACATAATCTATCAATGTTTAACACGTATCCCAAACTAATTGATGAATCGTATGATTGACTCACTAATCATTATCCAATAATGCAAAAATACGCAGCGAGACTTTGCGTCAACAATTGTTTGTAAATAGACATTGTATCAATAGTGTTGGGCTGTATTGTATTTTGGTTTGGAAGAGACCAAAATTCTGCTTTATACGAGTAATTTTATAGTAAGCTCTTAATTGTATACTAAATTTATTAGCTTTATGGGAGTGACATCGTCAGCTTTGACACACCCTCCTTTAAAATATAGATAAAAATAGTGCTCAAATAAAGTTAAAGAATCTATATTGATACTGTAAAGTTGCAACATACATATAGGTAGCATATCAGAGTATATAATAATAATAACGTTTATTTGACCTCAATAAAAAGAAACAGGTATAGCAATAGAGAACATTTGAAAATTGTACTAACTATGAAATAGGGCTTAGGGCTATACACTAGTTGGTGAACCCTGGACATCAAACTAGGTCACCACCTGTGTGATGATGTCCAGTTATTTCTTCTTATAAAGATATGCTACACAAATTACAATATCTCGTCAAATTGAATATATTACATTTAGCTTTAATAATATTTTGCAGAGTACAATGTCTAATTTTATTATTAAAATAATGTAAATTTTGGTTATTCAAATCATGTTAAACATAGTACAAAAACTTACCCAGCTAAATATATATAATATACATACATACGATGAACATCATCTACATAATTATGAATGAATACATAATTATAGATAAATTCAATTTATTGAACTTGGTAAAAATAACTCTGTGTATTAAATTAAAAATTCAAAGGTCAATCAGCTCAGTGTTAATTAGAAATTCAATAAATATATTGATCATATAAAACAAATCTCACTGCCAGTGGCTCGGAGTGCGGTTGAAGAAAGCGAAGAAGAAGAAGATTAAGTCCTCGAAAGTTTAAGACTACAAACATTTTTTTTTTAATAAATAATAAAATAATATTCTCTACAAACAATATTGACTCATGTTTCGTCTAAAGGTTTTTCTAATTAACAAGCAATTAAACTTTTCTTAAGAGAATCAAAGCTTTGATAAATTTAGCAGAAGCCCGAAGTTTGTGCTGTCATATCATTTCTATCATTTCCAGTTTGTCAATAACCTTCCGCTGACAAGTGCTTTATTAACTTTGGGAGGCCATAGTTTACGAAACAAATAGTAGGGAAATATTTTTAAAATCAAAGTATACAATGACGTAATTTTGCTCGACCATGACACCAATGCGGTCAACAGATTTTGAAGAAATTTTATTTCTAGTCAGACTATCACCAGATTAAATTGAATTATCACCAGAGTCAAAAAGGTTCAGGGTGGTATTATGTATTATGATACAGGTATTGCTTTTCTTTCTAAAATGGATAGGTTTAATAGGTCTATATTATAATACACAGTGCGTAGGGACATTAAACAAAATGAATTTGTAATATCGTAGTTGGAATACATATTTACAAAAAATTACATTATCTTATCAACAGTATATACACATATCATTGCAATTTTGGAGTTCTTGTACCTAGGTAGGTTGTAAATAATACTTTAATAAATTGGCACAACAAATTGGAGTAGTTTTAGCTTTAGCTATTTTTAATTAAGTATTTTTTTCGCTATATGTATTTTTTGTTGTGCACGCAGGCTTAAAAGGGAGTACACCTACTTATCGAATAAGAGTGGCCAACTCTGGTGTTGACAGTTTATCAAACTACCCTAAGGGTCTCTGACATACCTTAACGACTGCCGTACTAGGTACACCTGATATAAATAAATTTAATATTATTTATTTATTTTATTTAATAGATAAATAAAATAAATAAATATTCCGGGGCATTGCACACATCACACTCTAGCCCCACTAAGCAAACGCTTGTGTCGTGGGTGCTAGATAAGGATATAATAATTATGATAAACTTTATGGAGGACTCTTCCTTCTGCTCTAATTTTCCACTGTAACAAAGTACGGTGATAAGTCTGTCTCTTGAGAGGATTTCGCTCTTTTGTGTGGATGTTTATTAAAATCTGTTTTGTTCTGTCACCGTGTTTGTTTAAGAATATACTCGTGCCGAAATTTCATCTTTATTTACTTTTTATGTTACTGTTTATTAGGAGCCCTTTGTCTGTAAATCACGTTAAATTAAAGTAAAAAATAAGATATGTAACATACATATTATACTTAATTACGTTTGGTTTACTGTTCGTATTATGATTGTTATATGTCTTGTAGTCTTGTGTATAATGACTTAGTTTGAATGTGTGCAGCAAGTTTAATTATTTTTTTGTTAACCTAAACATATACCTATACATATATACTGTCCCACTCCTGGACAAAGGTCTCCCCCAACTCCCTCCATGCGTCCCGGTCGAAGGCCTCAAAAAGTATATAATTTAAATAAATAAATAAAATATATAATTTTTAAGGAGTAGTCGCTTGTGGGTAATTTCTATACAAACTGTTGTATAGTAGGGCTCATAAATTTAAAAAGACTAAGTGAAATTATTTGTATCCCAAATAAGAGGTATTCAAACAAACATCTCACCGCTAGAAAATTAACCAATATTGTGAGATACAAAAACGTAATTTGGCACACGTTAATGGAAACTTACCAAAATATAAATATCTGCACACTCTTATTTTATCAAATTCCGAAAATATCACATAGTGGTTTTACCGGTCGAAATGATAAACTCCAACATTTTTTCCCAAAGAACCTTATTGTTACGTAGAATTTATAAAAATACCTCGTCAACATGACGAGACCAAAATTGACAAGTCATCAATTTCTGTTTTCGTCTGGCTGTAGATAGAGAGGGTATTGGAATCGTAGACATTCATAAAAAAACATTTTGGTAAAGATAGGCCTACATAATTATCAAAATTGGCAGAAGTTCATAAATACTACATAAAATCAGAAATTTAGTGTTACGACCGGCGACTTCCGCTCTGGATCGTTCTGGTGCAACGGCTAGCTATTGCCATTCAGCGCGGAAACGCAGTTTTGCACCGGAAACGATAAAGGCGGGTTATTTAGTTAATTTGACATTTAGTTTCGTTTTCTTCAATTACGTATTAATTGTGTGACATTTATATTAAATATTTCAGTTAAATAGTAGATTTTTTTTTAAAGAGATAATCAATTCTTCCTAATGTTTTTGTTCTTTTATGTTCCGCAAATACTTCTTTATTTATATCTACATATGTCCTTTCTCTCTTATCATCAAAATCTTTGATGCAAAATGTTCAGTTAACGAGTTTATGCCTCAAGCAGACCCCGAAAGAAAATTCAAATTTACTTTTAATGAATTATGAAGCTTTAAAACGGGTAACGAAATTTCCAGGAAATTAAGTAAAATTTCCTGGAAATTTCGTTACCCGTTATATTCCTGCCTGTAGCTGTATATTGAGGTAAACATATATTTAAACATTAGGATACGAAAATTACAAAGGAATACAGTAAATTATTATCTTTTCTGTACTACCAAAAGAGCATTATGTAATAATTTTACACCTGAAAATTAAGTTTGTTTTAGGTTTTTAACTTTTAATCCACCAACTACTAAGCACTGTTGTAGTGCAAGGACTGCACGCTTGCCTAAACGAAACCTCATATTATGAAACACTTGACAAAATTACTCATAGAAGAAACCTCACTCTGGATTTGGCCCCACAAATTAATAGCACTATATGTATGTAAGAAGATTTTGTTGCACCAATGCTAAGTATATAATGAATAATGGTAAATATAATAAATTAATTGTTATTATTAATAAAACTAAGCCATGTTAGAAGCCTCTACGGCTGTGTGTATACTCTCGATAGCAGAGTTGATGGTGATAATTACAAATACTAATCTACTCCTGCAGTAGCTTACGCATACAAATCGATTGAGTTTCGCAAGCCTAGATACGAATGCAACAAGCGTGCCGGCTTATCGCTTATCGAATGTCTGACATTGACATAATATACAGTTGGGTAGGCTTTGTCAATTGACCTCTCTTTGAGTCGTATTTCCTTATGACTGGGGGTCGTGACTCCCCCGCAGAATTAGTTCGTTAAGGTAGTTCTCTTGAGCAGATACATCGTGGTGGGCGCCCAGGTCCTTCCACGGAAGACACAGTCCTCGAATTTCGTGGTCCTCAAACGTGTCGGTTTTCTCACGATGTTTTCCTTCACCGTTAAGCGAGTGCAAATCCATACATAACTTGAAAAACTTGATAATTCAAACCTGGGTGCGTACGGGAGAGATTAAAAATTAAAAAAAAAAAAACAGGACATTGCACACAGCGCAATCTAGCCCCACACTAAGCAAACGCGAAATGTTGCGCCAGTCCATTTTACTTTGCTATGTCAATGATGTCTGAATGCTATTCTATGCTATTCGATACGCAAATCAACGAGTCGATGCTGCAAAGTATCTACATTGATTCTTTGCAGCATCGACTCGTTGATTCTACGAATAATTAGCACTATGGAATTGTAACTCCTTACGAACTTCGTGTTGAAAACGCCCTCACACACAAAACCTTACACACAAAACATGCTCGTGATTGGTAAGAACGGCGGAAATAGCAGAATGCTTCAAAATGCTTGGTCGCAGTTGTTGTTAAAGGGTTAATTAAAACCCACCAACTCAACCGCTGGGCGTTTGACCACCTTGAATTTTTTTTTGGTTCATGGTTTTATCATCATCATATACATCCTTCTATATATTAACACTTTGACAGCGGATCACGTACTACGGACGTGACGCTTATATTATCCTATTTAGCCGCATACATAATTAGCATACCATTCTGGGCGCGCCGGCACTTTTTGACCATTTTGTTACTTTTATGAATAAAAAACTATAATAGTTGCGGCCATGATTTTAATTTCATTGTATTGAGGGTTCTCATCTTATATTATTATATAAAATAAGAAAAACATGTATAATTGTTTTTTTTATTACAAAATCAACTTAGATTAAGGCACAAGGTTTACAAAAATAAAAAAAACTCTTACATCTACATTTTTTAAATTTTATGCCGTCTTTCCTGGTGTGGTATTTTTTGAAGTACTGGTCATAACACAAGAATGCGGTGCAATCTGGGCAAAAAAATATCGTTTCCTTGCGACCTCGCTTACCTGTTTCCATCTTTGTAGTATCAGCGCAGACTTTGCAAACTTTTGCCACATTCGTTTTCGATCCTGTCGCTGGTATTCTTTCCATGAAGTGTCTCCCTGTTAATCTGGACGTCACACCAGTATGATGTGGACCACGAGATGGGCCTGCATCATTGAAGGATCCATGCTGCACCAGATCTTCACCATGACACATGTTGTTCCTACTTTTGTTAAAGATTACGAAAGAATTGACTGAAGCCCTCGCAATGTCAATAATTCCTCTAATTTATCTTTCCGAATTCAGACGAAATCGTCGTCGCGAAGTCATTTCGCGCCAAAATTGTCACACGTCTCGATCGCATAGCTACGCTGGGGCACCTGGCGCGCGAGAGGAGACCCGGCTCGGGCGATCCTTTGTTTCCCGCACCCCACACACCGCAAGTATTTGAAGTGCGGTTGTGTGTGTAGCCTAAATATTCATCTAAGCATTGACGGTACGCGGATCACGCCTTCAGGATGTTATTTTAAAGTAAACAGTATTGAAATTCAAACACGTACGCAGTACGTGATCAGCGTCTCTAACAAAAATACTGTCACGGACAGGGGACGTAATCGGCTGTCAGAGATTGGAAATAAATAAAATGCTTGGCTGTCAAAGTGTTAAACTGCTTCTTCTTCTTCTTCTTATTGAATGAGAGTTGCCATATCATTATCAAGCCGCTCAAAGGGCCTCTGACATGGCTCAACGACTGCCGTACTAGACAAACAGCCGGGACCTACAATTTAACGTGTCATCCGACCAAGAACTGACCGCGTCAACTTTTGCTTAACATTCATTTATTTATTTATTATTTATTATTTATTTATTATTCATTTATTATTTATTTATTATTTATTCATTATTTATTTATTATTTATTTATTATTTATTTATTATTTATTTATTTATTATTTATTTATTTATTATTTATTTATTATTTATTTATTATTTATTTATTATTTATTTATTATTTATTTATTTATTATTTATTTATTATTTATTTATTATTTATTTATTATTTATTTATTATTTATTTATTATTTATTTATTATTTATTTATTATTTATTTATTATTTATTTATTATTTATTTATTATTTATTTATTATTTATTTATTATTTATTTATTATTTATTATTTATTTATTTATTATTTGTTTATTATTTGTTTATTATTTATTTATTATTTGTTTATTATTTATTTATTATTTATTTATTATTTATTTATTATTTATTTATTATTTATTTATTATTTATTTATTATTTATTTATTATTTATTTATTATTTATTTATTATTTATTTATTATTTATTTATTATTTATTTATTATTTATTTATTATTTATTTATTATTTATTCGTAATCGCATGCGATTTCCTCCGCTAGCTGAGCTACGGGCGCTTCAAACTGCTGGGCATAGGCCTCTCTTTTCATGAGCCAGCTGCGTCGATCATGTGCAGACCTCATAATAATTATCTGTTACGTTTCTGTAGTATTACTTATTCGTGGAAAGTATCGAATCAGATTGAATCTAGGGTTCGTTATGAATAAAACATCGTTTCTAGAAATAGATTCTTGACGTGAATTGTTTAAAGTATTCATTTTATTTGAAGCTTGATTGGGTTTTCAAATTTTCTGATAGATTGTACGAAATTGATTAATGAATAAATAAATTGAAATCTGTATCGTTTACAGATTTATGGTATTGTCATTGTTGAGGGTAGTCTTAGACTTAACTTTAATAAAAGACAGTTGTCATTGTGATGCATAACCGAGTGGTTTAATTTATCAATACTCCCTGCTACAACAGTTATGATTTATAGCTTACAGGTAATTTAACGCTATCTTCGTTCTGAAAATTGTATACATTATATCGTAACATTAACAAGTTACATAATAATATTGAATGAATGTCATTTCTTGTCATTTTTTGACAATAAGGCGGCTATAAAATATCTGATGAAATGAAGTTACTGACATGTTATGAGTTTGTTAATATAATCTCATTATATATTATGTACATGAAAACACATATATTGATGATGTGTTGTAGTTGCTCATTCTCGTCGTAACTGAGCAACAGATCATCTTGATATTTAGTATGGAGATAGAATAGGGTGCTGCAAGCAACACAGGCTGACATTTTTATCCCAAAATTATTCGAACCAAGGCGCTGTCCAGAGATAGCAATCAAAACCGCAGTAATCCAATAGTTATAAATAAATTTTATCCAGATCTTAATAAATTTTGCAAAGATCTAGTTTGGTTGGTTCAAAAGACGTAAAAATAAGTATAATACAAAAAAACGTTTTAATAGCAACATCATCTTGGAATTTATCCATTCGTTCAGTTATTTAAAGCTCCAGATAAAGGCAGATCACGTTTTGTCGCCTTCATTCAATTACTTTTCGATCACTTTCCGGATATTCTTTTCTATTATGCCTACCTACTTCTTTTCGTTCGGTGAAAAACGATATTTTCACCCATTATCACATTTTGGCAGGAAATTTCAATGACGATATTTTGCCGCAAGGAATACTTTGAAAATTGTTTTGAGCCGACTACAAAGAATCGTAGGAGGTTTTTTCTTCGTTCAGTAGAATTCAGTAAAAGTAGAAAGTAGCTTATTTACAAAATGTTTAGTTTCGACTAGCTTACATTTGCTATTAAACTAATATAAGAAGGAAAAAATAACCATATTTTTACTACTGCCAATTATATTTAGATGTTAAAGTGTACTTCTCAAAGTTCAAGTGAGTCAAATGTCAAATATAACGCAAATCTCATATCTACTAATTTTTCTTCAAAACAAAGTTGTTTCATCAAGTCACTCCTTTGAAGTCCATTAGTCCAAAAAAAGGTTGAAACAAAAATATCTGATTTACAAACGAACTGCAAAAAACGGCTTTTTTGGGTACGCCAGTAAACTAGACACCAAATAAATGAATACACGAGTGGAGGCAGCACTTTTACTAAACATTTCACCTTCGAGGAATATATTATTGCTATCTTCAAAGCCAGAGTGAATTGGTTCTTACTGGGTAAGCACGCTCTATCCTAGACGGTATTGATCGCTTACCATCAGCCGAAATATGGTCAATTACAAACCATTCTTTGTAAAAAAGGTGTTAACCCAACCGCTATTTCAATACAAACTGTTGTATGGAACTCAAAAACTAAGAAAGATATACTGAGGGTTTAATCTCAAATTGTTGGCATGTAAACAAATATCTCGCCTCTAGAAAACCAAAGCCATAGGTTTTGTAGATTTGAAGAATTTTCAAAAAATATGTTAGGCTATCTTTCTTAGTTTTTGAATCTAACTATATAACAGTTTGTATGGAAATAGCACGCGGTGACTGGACATTCAAAACGTTTTACAGCAGGCCTACCACAACGTCTTATAGCAGTACTGCAGCAGTGCTGCTGCGATAATCGGTACTACAACGTCTAGTTTCTGACGTTTAAATAAGGTGGAATCAGTGTCGCGGCGCGTCGAGGTTTTGATGACGTCACGCGATTTTGTTCATTCATTTCCTAGGCGTTTTGCCTAAATCGGTACCATAACGTCTAATTGCCAGCGGAACATTGATCTCCATCAGTACAAGTACGCTGGATTGGCTGGTCGCCGCATCGTTTTGTGCCTATTTGATTTTCGCCATCTTGGCGCCGACAACGCCAGTGAAGTTCCACGGAACTAATAGTAGGGACGGGACAATGTAACAAATTATATCGACAAAAATCTAATTTTCGCATAGGCGATAGAGATACCTGTAGATGTCTATCCTTTTTAACCACTGACCTATATTACTACTAGTACGCCGGACTGGCCATATAAAATAAAAACTATTTTGTGCCGATTTGAAGGGCCTCCCTTGAGTGTACTGAAAACTAAATTTGGCATTTATTTCTCAAAAAGCAAATTGCCATCGTGTTTTTTACATCCTTTCCGCGATTTTATTAACGTTTTCTTTATAATTTAGTTTATACATATTAGAAAGTGTCCAAAACAATGTTAGTTAGAAATTTAAAGTAAAATGTAAATAGTCAGTAATTTAAACAAGTAGGTTGTAAGAAAAATTGTTAAGTAGTTAGTAAGAAAGCATAGATTAGGTTCCCCCATAAACCACCTGGGGAGTTAGAAGTATTCACTGTCTTTTAATCAAATCTTATGATGATACTGAAAAACTGGTGAGAGTGTACAACCTAGATTTTAGGCTGAATACAGAAGTAGACCTTCTATTCTAGCTAACTGGTGTTCGTTCTTAAGCGTAGTTAGATCAAAATTA
The DNA here is from genome assembly GCA_964023185.1 of Macaria liturata. NCBI lineage: Eukaryota > Metazoa > Arthropoda > Insecta > Lepidoptera > Geometridae > Macaria > Macaria liturata. Next base: position 16,249,618 of record OZ026806.1, read on the forward strand.
CTCAAACATTTTACACAATATGCACACAACATTCCCACACACACATATATACACACAAACACATAAATACCCTAGACTACTCATTGGAGATACCAAACATTCATACGTAATCTTTATAAACCCGCAAAAATCCTTGCATTCCTTTCATATGTAATGTATGTAATACGTGTAATACATTATCACATTATCTTTTTATTTTCTTGAAGCAGCTTCAGTTTGTACATTACTGTTTTGTAACAAGCACTATTTGCAACTGAAACTCTGGAGAAATATGTAGTGAGTTTCCGCTGCGACTCACCACATATTTTAATCATATTTCTCCAGAGTTTCAGTTACAATGGATTTCCGCAAAGTAACGCCTGATTCAATATCTTAACTTATGTTGAATTGGTTTTTGTATTGTATATTATTTAATGCAATTAAGCCTTTAATCATTTAAAATCATTGTCATAGAAAGATCAAATGTTTACCTCAAATATGTAATTCTTCCCTAGGCCTCCGAGATACAGGCATTGATAGTTCGGGGTCCGCTAGAAAAGCACATGTATGTACTTAGTATGTAAAAAAAGAACGTAAATACCATGTCTTTATTATTTCATTAGTTAATAAAAAAATTGAATTTGAATATATTACTCAAAAAACCTTTGTTTTCCTATCTTTCTTCCAGTTACATAAATTGCAATGTACTTTTCGTCCACTTGTTGGTAGGGGTACGTTTGATGGTGCCGTTGGTTCTAATTCTGGTATAATGTTTCGGATACGGTTTTGATATGCTGTGGAACATTAGCGATAAAAAATCTTATAATATGTAAAAATGTATGCAAAAATATGTTACGTATGTATTTAATCGCTACCGGGTCCAATAGACCCACACGCACCTTTTAGGCCCATAGCACTAACATGTAGCGCACTAACTGTCAGCTTAGATCGTTATCTACCGCCCTAAACTATAGTCGAAAGGTATTAAGAACGGCCACATTACAATCGTCGTAATTTCGAAATAATTCAACAAAATTCAAGGGACTGGGTCCACTGGACCCAGTAGCGAGTCCTTAAGTGTTAAGCCACAGTTTTAGTGAAGAGTCTTTTAACCTGTAATTTAAAAACAAACCGTTCATTGATACAATTTATGCCAGAAAAAACATCGACAAATATTGTCGATATGGAATATCGACAACACTATTGTGTTGTTTATGTTTATCAAAACTTGTCAATGTCATGTCAAATACGTTCTAATGTCATGTCATGCATGTAATACATGCATGGAATTAATATATAATAATAAAGAATGAGCACTGCTGGTCCAATTACGAGCAGAACGAGGCGAATGTATGACAGGCTGTTGTCTTTTTCGAACTATGGTGATAATACATTATATAATTAGGATATTTCAATTCATCTTCCTACCAAATCTGGAGTAGTCTCTTTTGGGGCCCTTTTTTACCTGCATCTTGCCAATCATGATAATCCCTAGCTCTATTGACGCGTTAAGTAATAAACACCAACAAACTTACTTACAAAAGGCACTTTAATTTGTAACTTATGATAGTAACCGACATAAAAGAGACATTTTGTTGTGTCCTTTAATTAATTGAATAACTTAATAATCTTGTAACGCTTATCACAAGATTTTAGAATACATATATGAACGTGTACCGTAACCACAAACCTATTTCACTTTAAATAAAAGTCAACCTTAAAAAGTTAAGCATTAGTAAAGTCGCGACGCCCCGAAAAAATATAGGTCACCTTAGTCCCAATAATGTAATCTTAGCATACCTGTTGAAAGATATATTGCAGCCACTATAAGATTCACTTCTGCATTCACTTCTGCATTCTGCATACACTACTATTTCTTATCATTTTGTTATTTTTACAATAAAATACATCTAAATTAGTTACAAATGAAATTATTTTTTTTCCGTTACCTTTTGTCACAATATAATGTCATCATAATGTTGCTTGTGTGAAAATAATATAATATCAATTTGTTATTTATTTATTCTATTTTGTGTTAGTTTCACAAATTAATTCAGATTTCTTTGTGTCGAGTAAGATTTATAATAAATAAAATTAAATAATATTATTTATTGTTAAATATGACTACGTTGACTAGACAGTGACGTTTCTCACAGATTATTTTTTAAACTGGAAAGCTGCTAAAACAGGACAACAGCCTGCCTACTATGTCTCTCATTTTTGATCGATTTCATCCCCGATTTAACATTTATAGAAAATGAACTTTTACTGTAGAAACATAAGGCTTCTATTCGTATAAAATCTAGTTCACAAAACAAAAAGAGAAATCCTGTGATAATGAGAGGGATTAAAATCCTTGAATAAATGTCAAATTTAGTTCTCATTCCTCTCAAGGGAGGCGCTTCAAATCGGCACAAAAAAGAGCTGTCATTTTGTATGGTACAGCCAGTCCAGCGTACTAGTAGTAATGGAGGTCAGTGCAGCGGAATCATTATCGCTGAGCTGTCAATTTGACATTATTTTGAGATGCTAAAAACGCTGCTATCTGTTTGCGTATTTGAGATATTTTTCCATTTAAATCCTTTGAATTAATGAAAATATGAAAGAAAACTGAATTTAATTGATATACAATGGTTATGTGTGTGTGGTTCGGCACAATTTTTGCGAAAATACCGAACACCAGTGAATATGTGGAGCAACGAAAAAAAATCTCAAGCTGCAGCTATTTATTATTCATCAGCCAACAGCAAGCTAAAGAGCCAACTATCACGACCCAAAACTACAGCAGGGACCCAGTTCGAGATCACACTACCGCCACAGCAGATGAGGTGGCAATATCACGATGATTCAGTACCGCAGCAGGGCATCGTTATGCAGAATGTTGGTGTAGCCTAGCTTTGAGAACAGTGACTTGCTCAGTGCCCTTCGTTATATACTATTGTGAATAGGGTATTAACTGTTAATAAGACAAAATGTACAATAACTATTTGTTTAATTTAAACATAAATCTTAAATAGGTCCCATCTTGTGCTTAAAGATATAAAGTAGCAGTATAGTTAGACTATGTACGACACACTATGCCTACACCACACAAACCTATTTTATAAATTAGTATAGTTGAGACACAATATAGAACGCATAAGCTAACAACCTAAATGATATCTTAGAGTTAAAAAGGATGATTAATTAGAGCTAACTTCTGTGTTATTGTTCCCCAACATAATAACTGTCGTCCAGTAAAAATAAATTCAAGCTTATAACATCAATTTATTGAAAAAAACTTTTAAGTTTATGTATCCACATCGTATGTTTAGAGTATTCACACAGAAAAGTAATTTACACGAGTAAACGTTCGTCTACTAAGTGGTTATACTGCTTGCAGAGGAATGTGATCATCGTCCAGCTCCAATAGAAGGAGTATATCCGACTGCAGCCTTGCTTGCTCGTAAGAAGTTGATGATGGTTTGTCACCGTCTTGGTATCGTGATCACAGTCATGGTGATCCACCACGTTCCATCAGCTTGTATCGAGAACAAAAAGCCGCTTGAAGAAATCAACTTTTTGTTAAGAAGCGTATCCAAAATGTTTGGTTTATCTAGATAAGTTTTTCACTGTGCATGAACACATTCATGCGGTATTTTGTCCATCATACTATTCACTATACTATTCATTCACATAGTATTCATACAGCACCAAATGTATCACCTCTAAATCGGGGACCCAATGCATTTCTATATATAAAACAGTTATAATTTATAGGCAGTTTGTTATGATAGTTTGTTTACAAAATCATTCAGTGCTACCAGAATATTTTTTTATACCGTACATGACATTTTTTATACACACACAAGCAAAAAAGAGAATAAGACATAGTGATCTGGCAGTTCGTACCATTTCTGTATACAAATAAGCACGAACTCTTTGGAAAATAGTTCGAAAATGTACACCAGCTGAAAGCCGGGCTCAAATATAAATAAAATAAATAGTTAGGAAAATAATACAGGATACTTTTTTTGGCATAAAATGTACACAAAACTATGTATACCAACTCCAGTTGCAATAGCTATGTACATTTTACGAAATTTAATAAATAAATAAAAAATATAAATTTAAATTACCCCTTGCATACTGCATATACTTGCATGTGTAGGAAATACACACACCTCATTATAATAAATCTATATGTAAAATCATATTTTGCTTGCTTTTATCTTATTTGTGTTTTTTACTACATTATGTACTGGAAAAGAGCTAAATACGGTTGAAGCCGATATCTGGCAACACGCAAGTACGATAGTTTCAAAGAAAATATAGAACTGTTTTCGAATCAGTGACAGTGACAAATTTTGAAAGCAAAACTACTATAGGTTGTGCTATATTTTATCACAAACTCTTTCATTTTATGCAGTTTTAGCGAAATCATTCGTTCAGTGTCTCATCCCTAATCCGCTTGAAATCCGCTGGAACGCGATATTACGTCATAAGCTTGTGGTACGAATATTAGCAGCATTGAATTTCAGCGGAATCGCAGACGAGCGGCAATGACACTGCTTTTAAAAACGTTATGGTAGGCCTGCTGGTCAATTTTTTTTTTAGTTCTGTATTTTTCCGTTGGCGAAATAATATTACATGAACGCTAACTTTCCAATTTAACTTTCGGCGTACTAACTTAGTTTGGCCGACTTATTCGTTATGCTAAGTCAATAGCAGATTTGAGTTACTTGTTATCTTTTAACCAGCTACTAACAAAATTATGGTAATGCCAATATTCTTGTATTGTTAGTTTTTACGTATAAAAGTAATCTGGAAAATGTGAAAGCTACTAATATTTTAAAGGAGTCTCTTTACGCTCAAGCGCTAAATAATTTTAAACGAAAATTGTTATGTGGGTAGATTAGGTACTAGATAACACATATTATTTTTATCGCGAATTCAGTTGCTTAAGTATATTATAAATAAATATTTTATAATGGGAATATGAAAAACTAAATCGCAGTAAGAAAATTTAATAAGATCTTTGAAAACAAAATGAAGCATAAACTTACAACTTCTTATACTTCTAATACTAAAAATATCTTAAAAATCTGTAAGCATCCTTCGGAATCGAATGAATCTAAATGTGTTTTATAATTTTTTATCATTTCAGAAAGAATAACAAAAAACTAAATTACAATAACATAAACCTACTAATTACTACAAAAAAATCTTGAAAAGTCTGTACGAATTCGAAATGTTCCAAGATTTTAAATCATCTAAGACCAGAATGAATAACAAAAAAGTAAAATTAGATAAACCTTGGTATATTAGACAAACAGTTGGTCCGAACCGATAACCTATGGCAATAAGGTTGATTTTGTCTTGACAATGCCCAACTTGTACAATAGGCCATTGTGGGTCTATCTGCCACGGCCAGGCGCTCGATATGAAGGGAACTATAACGTATAATGTATGTAAAACATGGTGGGATAGGTATGGTTTATTATATAAATAAATAAATATTTCAAGACACATAACACAGCACCATCTAGCACCTACATATATCTTATTCGTCTTTGAATAATGATCACCAATTTTGCAATAGCGTCAAACAATTATTGTTAGATCAGACACTATACAGTTTTAAAGAATACTTTGAAAATGACTACAGTCAACTAGCAATTGATTCTAATCTTGCTTAGAAATTAAGTAATTAACTACTAGGTAAGGAGTGTGATGCCAAATGGACATTTTAGCCCCTATACAGCTATAGTGACAGTACCAAGATTTATTTAAGTTGACATATTGTATGATTACTTACCTATTATTATGTTTGACATGATTTTACTAACAAAAATTTTCATTATTTTATTAATAAAACTAGACATATGTAACTTCTAAAATTTTATAAAACTAAATGTTATAAATTCAATTTGACGAGATATTGTAATTTGTGTAGCATATTCTGTGATATTAGTACTTATACCTATACCTATGTATGTTACAACTTTACATTATCAATAAAGATTCTTTATCTTATCTTTATCTTTATACTAAGCAGTAAGCTAACGCTTGTATCATGGGTACTAAATAACGGATATAATACGAGTACATATACTTTTCTTTCGTAAATACATATGTAATGTACTTACTTACTCGTATTATACATAAAAACGACCAGACTCAACACAAGTAAATACAAAATTGCCAATGTGATTTTCTAAGCATCATACGTAAACGAAAATCTTAACATAAGTCCTTCTTTTAGAACTTAAAAAAAGGCAAAAATAAATAGAAAAAGATAATTTGGGTTAAAATAAATGTAAATTAAAATAATCATTAATAAAATATAATTAGTATCCTTCATTGACTTTTCTTTCAAACTCGACTCGATATATAAAATTATTCAAACATAAAAAAACGTATTACAAACAAAAAAAAAACAATTTACACTTACAAGATTTTAATATCTATGTATCATTTCTTTGACAGTTTTTTCATCTTCCAAACCTAGCTTGATATCCATAAATTTACTATTCATTCTTCTCCCACATATCAAAGCAAGACACGTGGTTAAAACAACATTAATGCCGTCATATTTCACGTCACCATTTGTTTTGTGTCACAGTATCCCCCCTGGGGTGTTCTAGACATTTGTGTTATGTTTGCTCCGAGCTTTCCGACATACAGAAAATTGTTTTTCCATACAGTTTAGTTATACTGACAAAACTGCTATTTGAATTTGTCGGGAGTAAACGCATAATAATATTGGATGTGAAAAATGGTAGTAAGAATATTTAATACTAGTGTATAGCCCGCAGCGTTGTTCGCTTAACCATAGGTACTTATAGTTTCCCAGTAAAATTGAGCTCGGCATTAGTTGCGCCTTGTGTGGTTTTAATAGCAATAACTTTTTATTTATGAACTGATTAAAATTGTTAAAGCACTAAATATTAAGTTTAGAATAGTACTACCCATCAGGGAAATTTCGTCAAAATTGGTTGAGCCGTTTCTGATATTAGACAATCGACAATCAATCATACAGACAAGCAGACAAAAATGACTTATCTGTGTCTATTGTATCAATAAACACCTATAACCCCTTTTTTCTTAATCATCTACCGTGTACTGAATCCTGTCCGTTACAGTTTAATTATATTTATTGATGATGATAAATATAAGAGCAAGTAAAATTATTTTCTTAAAATTGTATGTTAAATATTATAATTGTATCAGTTTTCTCAATAATACGAGGGAAACAACTTCCGATAAAATTAGTATAATATTATGTAAAAAAGTTGTGTTTTGTACTGGTTTATCGCAAGTTTTTGTCATAGTATAATCATTAAGCCGTATCAGAGGCTCTTAGGGTGGTTTGAAAACTCTGACACTAGAGTTGGCTACTCTCATACGAATATATTTACTTTTTATCGCAAGTAACACTGCTCACTTAATATTTAAGGTTTATTATTTTAGTGAACATAAAATTTACTTGAAATTTCTATCTCATTGTTAACAAGAAACTAACTCAAACAAGTTAAAAAGATTGAAAAGCTAGCTATTCGCGTCCAATTTTCCACATTACAAGTTATTAAAAAATATGAACTTTTCGTACTTCTTTCAAACATTAATATCGGTTCAAAACACACCGCGCTATAATTTAAAACTCGTAAATTGACTGAGTGCTTATCCAAGATAAAGTTATATGCATAGATAAGGCTTCAGAATTGACTTGTTGTATTTTTCGCGCAACAATTGTAACAATTGTAATTTGTTATCAATTATGAATTGTATAATATAACCTGTATGTTTCTGTTTGTGAACTAATAAAAAAAAAACAAGATTGTTATATGTAGATACAGATGTCATTTATTGGCATGCAAAATGGGTACAGGAGGTCTTGATAAATATAAAGTTTCACCATTACAACTTCACATAAAGTACGTTAGTATAAGATTAACATTATTCATTTTTTTATAGGTGCTTGGTATAGATGTATAATGTAGAGCAGGCTGAAAATCTGTTTAATTTTCAATGTCTTAGTTGAAATAACAGACCATTGAGATATTATACTCATATTTTATGATAACAAGTTGATTACAGAGTAATTAAAATGGTATTGATTAAAAATCGCCTTATTCTTTACACATCACACGAAAAAACATCCGTCAGTTTATTAGAGAGCACATTTATCAAGCCATTTTTTAAGCTACATCTATAGATATACCCTAATCTTTGGCGCTTACAACGTTTTTATATTACTTTGATCATCCGTTGTGTACTTTGTCAACTAATTTGTTTCACTCCGACTGAGGTCAAATTGATGAAAAATTTTAAAAGAAATTTCATCTAGGAATCTTACGAAAACAAGCCTTAATCTTTTAGAGATAAGCTCCAAATTGCAATGATAGAGATTAATAGATTTGAATCGTCAAAATATTGGAACAAGCGCGTTTGGAACAATTTTCGAATTGACAATGGAATTTGAATTTTATTACTTTGACAATAGGAATGGTAATTGCTAGGATATTGTTAATAGCTTACATAGATTAAATCTTTTATTGGTAGTTTTTATTGTATCTTATAAGTGTTTTAGAAGCGAGTGTGGCTCAGCGGTACCAGTGTCCGCTTTTCATCCAGACGCACCCTGGTTCGAATTCGACCCTACACCAATGACTTGAATTTTCAAGTTATGTGGATTTGCATTCGCTGAAGGAAAACACCGTGAGGGAACCGTCATGTTTAAGGACCACAATATCCGAGGACATGTGTCTTCCATGGAAAGACCTGGGCGCCCACCACGATGTATCTGCCCAAGAAAACTTCCCTAACCAATCAATTCTGCGAGGGAGTCACGACTCTCAGTCATGAGGAAATACGACTCAAAGAGAGAGCACTTACGTCAAAGATATACATATGACGACAAAACCACCGGACTAGTCGTTGATAAAACTAGTCATAATTATGTGCTTAACAAAAATACAGTCAGTCAACAACATATACAATCTGATTTCCCGAAATTGTTATGCTCGTGGGTTTCGATTCCGGTGGGGCAACGGTCGAGCGTATTTCGGAACTAAGAAGGAACTCGCTCATTAAGATTGATTTCAAAGAGAATTACAGGCGAGATTAGCTATCGTTTGTTTGTACTTCGGAAATAATAGAATCTTATTTAGGGTATCGAGTGAGCTTTTTTAATTAATCTTTGTTTGCTCTGTTGTATTTTGATTGAAATAGATTTTTTTTGTTGGATAGTGCCAGATATACAGTAAAGGTGACAAATTTGAAAATTTTCAATCATATTAAAGAGTTTTGCTTAAAATAGACTAAGGAATTTTATGCCTCCCTTATGCAGGAAACTCGCTTTGATAGTAATCAAAATAAAATAAAAAATTGTCTTTATTGTTTATGTTTTACTGTAACAATAAATTACACTTTGCGCTCAGACAGCCATGGAGTCTGTGGTGGCGCGCCTGCTCGCACAGCAGGCTAGCACTGTGAAGTGTGAATCCGTGCCGTTATGTGCTATAATAAAATGTTATCATTATCATTATCATTATCACTTACTTTTTTAAAACGTGTTCGTTCCAAGTCTCATTTATTTTAAAACAAAAAATATAAAAATGATTCCAATTTCAATTTTTAAACTTCTTACCTTCAATGTAATACGTGACATGAAGCTATTCATTTGTCTCGTAGCATACGTGCTACGACGTAGAACGCGCTACGGAGTTTAGTAACAATTGTAGTATTTATAATAAAATATCGTAGTTTCAAGTTTTTTTTTTCAAGATAAAAAGTAGATAATAAATCAATAAAAAATAAAAGAAAATATGTAATAAAACGCTGCTTATATATTTTAAAATAATTTACTACAATGATAAATAATTCATGATATTCCGTCGCTGCAAATATACTAAGACGTTTAAACGAACAAATAACTACGAACCCAGAATGTATTATATTTAGTTTTTGATAAAAAGACAGTTAATAATGAGTCACTTAAAAATAATTTTCAATAACACTGTATAAAGAACCGTTTATTAATTAATAAATTCCTTTAGATGTACAAAAGATGTTCATTATTTGTGTCATCAGAACGATGGTTTCAATTGATGTGGTTCTTTCTACAAATTGGAAATTGATCAAAATTAATTTATCATTTCTTGTTTGAAGTTAGTGGTCACTGTCATCATGTTTCAATTGTGCCAGACCAATATTGGCTGAAGTATACGAGATATAAGAAGATAATATCTGTCATATCAAGATATCTGAGATATTGGCCACTTCTTTGTAACATAAAGATCAAACACACATACAGACAAACCTGAAACTTTCTGTACTAGAACTACAAATACACATATGTATGTATGTTAGCTTGTAATTTTGAACTTGCAAAAATATTTGTCAAGAATTGATTTAAAAAAAATCTAGGCGTATGTACACTGGACTTGAGATATTGAATCAGGCGTTACTTTGCGGAAATCCATTGCAGATGAAACTGGAGAAATACTTAATATTTTTCCACTGCGACTAATTCCATAACCATTTTGTTTGTTTTTAGATATTGTATTCTTCTATATACTACCGCCACGCTGGTCTTTGGTTACCAGGACCAGCCCCTAATGCTGGCCATACACCATACTTCCTATCGTCAATTCGGCATGACGCTACCGATTGGATCAGTTAGAACTGACCGTGTGTGGGAGTGGATTGGCATTATTTGGCAAGACAGTTAAACTTGACGGAACAATCGAATTTTGATTCTTTTGGCTTGATCATGTCGATTGGATCATGCTGATTGGACCGTGTATGGCGGTATGCGATCGTCACTTCAGTCTGGTCAAGATTTTTGTCGTAGTCCTCAATTCTTGTAATAAATTTGTATGAGTAAACTGTTTTCTTTTCATTAACCACTCTTTGCACCACACTGCTCGATTTTTTCTTTTTTTTTGTTTCATTTTTACGAGTAAAACGCCCAAAACGGCTAAAACATCGTCGTCTGTCACCGGTGACGCCATGGCTTCAACTGAACCTTGCTGCCGATTGGACAATTCAAACGTTGTGTGTGTGGTCTCTATGGACAAACTGCAGATTGGATCAAGCTGCAGCGTCATGTCGAATTGACGATAGGAAGTATGGTGTATGGCCAGCATAAGACAAGAAGCTTATTTTAGTGAGCGTACGCGCTCACTTATGGAATAGAAAGACCAATGTATGGGGTTGCCGTAAGAATTCCTTTCGCGGGGCGCATCGTGATGTCACTCCCATACATTAGTCTTTCTATTCCATAGGGAAGCGTCAGTACTTACAGTTACTACTTTAGTTACTACTTACAGACTTATAATTCATCAACTTATCAATTAATTTAAATACTGGCCTTTTTCTGGCTCAACGTATCAGCATTGCCATCCAGCGTGGTAATGCGGCCAGTATGCTGGGCACGCTGCCCTCTGGTAGTAGGCTGGAGCACTTGGATTATCTTTAGGCTTTTCTAAAGATTTTCCAAGTGCCCCTTTTTGTAGTAGTTAGAAGTAGTATGTTTAGTTTTTCTTCCCTTGTTTTTATATTTTATTTTTATATTCAATGTTTATCTGTACACTAACTAAAATACACCTCTTGTCTAAGGGGGCAGGACCAGGAGTAAGGTAGGCCCTACCCTAGACTTTTTTAATCCAAAAACACGTGCAAAATCTACAGCTATAACAAATAAAGCTACAGTTTATGAAGCTACAACCACTAAAGCTCAGTGTACCTATCAGTCACCCTGTATATACAAGTACAAGGTATCGACTCACCGACCTCCTTGCTCATTCGACTGTCTAGCCACACGGTTAGTCTACACTGAGCTATATTAATAACACGAGGCGGTTTGACGTTTGTTTATCATAAAGATTGTGTAGGAAAATAGCGAGAACAAAAAATGTTACACAAAAGAATGTATGTTCTCAATAGAACAAATGATGTATATAATTTATATTATGCACTTTAATTTCATATACATCAACTAAGTAAACAACAATTTATAAAAAAATAAAAAAACTTACTTTAATAAAAAAAACTTATAAACACAGAATATACAAGCTGATGTACTTTATCAAATGGAAGCGTACCCAAAATGTAGAAAGTAAGTTGTAAGAGAATTACTGTCAATTATGTTACTGATACAAAAGGTATCACTAAATTAAAAACAAAAGATTAAGATTTGATATTGTTACTAATTTATCACATAGCAAAGCAACCTACAAACATTCTGAAGCAAATCATATTATGTCTATAAGATATACTTATATAGGTATATGTATATACCTACATACATTAGTAACAAGTTTCAAACTTTTACATACCATATACATAGGACATACGTAGAAGCATATATGGAAAGAAACATTAACAACTGAGGACAACTTGCTACGACGAGCGAAGCTTCAACTAACTATTGCCGACTCTGTAGAGTGGCAATAAATCATATACATGCTGGATTTTCGCATAAGCTTTCATTATCATTAATCTGTTTTGGATCTGTAAATATAGTCGATAGAATAAAATTAGTCAGAGGTTATTTATATGCCTACATCTCACTTGTGAAGTTATAAATAATATTTTTTTGAGTTGCAGACTATCAATCAAAGTGGCATAAGATCATCGTCTTTTACAATTTCGTATGTGTATTTTTCAACAGTCATATATGACTAACCAGTTTGTACATGCACAGTATATACGCTAAAAATTACACAGCATTTATCTAAACGATAGCCTGTCACCAATTCAGCGTCTTTTGTAAAGTAAAACAGGCCTAAAAACTTAAAAAAAAAACAGAAAATACATTCAGCGCGCAAATCCCATAACCCATGTTATTTTCAAAATACTTATTTTGTATATGCCACTATGGTACCAAATTAATATCTTTTTATCTTTTTTTAATAATCTCTTATGAAAACTTTTCTTCTGTTCCTTACATTTGTTTTCCTAAGTTACAAATATCATTTTTCAAACTGTTTTCCTATCTCACAGAGCCATGGCTCTCCTCTCGTATAGATACGTCGTTACTCTCCAGTAAACCTACTTAGCTCGTCTCAGTCAGGCCAGACATGGCCTGCACACTGTGAAGCAACGACTCTGTTCAATGTTCATATTTACCACATGTCGTTAACTAGATCTTAGTATTTCAACAGCATTTAGTATTCATTTATCCACTTAAACTAGTTTATAATAGTTAAGACGTACATTGTACATAAGCTGTTGTTTATTTTATTTAGTTAGCAAACTTAGTTACTTGCTAAACTTTTGTTTTTTTTTAACCTGTACCTTCGCTTAAGTTATTTTGAAATAGAACGTTTCTGTTCTGAGACCGTATACTATCAACATATTAAAACTAGCAATGATCTGTAATCTGTTGCCGAAATATAATCTGTCATCAGTGATGACAATTATTTTAGAATGAAAGTGTTTGTGTTTTTTTTATATATTTGTTCGTTTCTATTGTAGTCGTATATCGAAACAGAGTGACTGACTCTTGTCATAGAGATAATTTTTGTTTATATTTACTACAACATGTAATCTGGCATTTCCTTGATATCAGACTTTGAGTGATAAAAAAATATAGTAGAAAAGAATAAAATATAAAGGATTAAAATTTGGCACTATCGTTATTTTAATCTATACTTAATATTATAAAGCTGAAGAGTTTGTTTGTTTGTTTGAACGCGCTAAACTCAGGAACTACTGGTGCGAATAGAAAAATTCTTTTTGTGTTGAATAGACCATGTATCGAGGAAGGCTTTAGGCTATATAACATCACGCTGCAACTAAAAGGAGCGAAGAAACAATGGAAAATGTGGAAAAAAAACGGGGAAAATTATTCATCTTTGAGGGCTTCCGTTGCGTGCGTTGCGAAAACGGTTCAAGTCGTGGGTAGCAGCTATAATTTAAAAAGCTGAAGAGGCTGTTTATGAAAATAAATATGATGCCCAAAATAACTATTCCACGCGGATGAAGTCGCTGGCACAGCTAGTGTATTGTAAATGCGTAATACAAGACAAGCACACGACCGAAGACACTGGCAGCGCATGGAGGAGGCCTATGCTCAAATTTGGGTGCCCAATAAAACATTAAAAGAAATTAAAATTTGATATTAATTAATAATGCTTTACTAACCTAGAACCTCTCCTAGAACCTTTACTAACCTAACTCCTGAATGTTACTTAAGTTGGGAAATAAATGGCTTTATTTATTTATTTTTTTAAATGCGAAATAAGCTTGTAAGTACATTCTTACAGCTTTTCGGAATAGTGAGTACATAAAAAAATGCAAAAGATTTTCAAAGCGTGTTGGAAAATTCGCCAAATAGTACGTTTTTATGTTTCATTATTTATTCTGTGCCTAAGTAAAGATTTGCAAGGAAAGCGAAATAATAAGATAAAAGTATTGCTAGAATTTAATATCCGAAATACGAATATTTGAATGGCATGTCAAGGTCTCATTCCGATATTTATTGGCAGACGAAAAACTTGTTATAGCTTTTACTATTAGTAGTTTTTTAGTATTAGTACCAATTTTCTTGGTTAAATCCTTAGTTCCTTAGAATTTATAATTCAAATAAACAATTTAATACACACAGAGCACATTGAGACACCGTATGATGACATTTAATATATTATACCTATAGACAAAAGGTTCAGTTTTAAGATTTCGAAAAAAAACATATTACCATTAATGCAATTACAAAAAAAAAAGTATTTCAGTATCAAAACCGCTTTGTTGTCAGTTTTGAAAAAGTGTTTTCGAAATTAAAGCCTTCGAATAATGTATTTACGAAAGATAAATAATAAAGTTAAAACGCCATTATTCTAGTAGGTAGTAGCGTTATATTATTTACTAGTAAGTGCTCGTGGCTTCGCTCGCATTAAAAAGTGAAACTTGCATTACTATTTCACCCGTTTAAAAGTGGCATTTCCAAAAAACCAATCTTCCTTCATTCCAAATTTCAGCCCAATCCGTCCTGTAGTTTGGGCTGTGCGTTGATAGATCACTATATCAGTCAGTCAGTCAGTCAATCAGTCAGTCACCTTTGAGTTTTATATAATATAGATATAGATTTATTGTTACATCTATTGAGTAAATCATCGTTGTAGAACAGTCTATCTCATAGTATTGTGGATAACAAGCCCCATTGTCTCGCTGTCTTCTATTCTAGGTAACTGACAGCTCGACTTGAACTAAGGCTTAACTTAGGAATAAACAAAAGAAACTTTAACAAACACTACCCCCGGTTTATAGAACCGATAAATTAAAATCTTGAAGTAATACTTAAATTGTAGTAAAAAAACAGGAAACCGTGGACACGCATGGAAGAGGCCTTCACCAAATTTTGGGTGCCCTAAAGATATACTGAAGAAAAGATTCATATTTTTAAGGTCAATAGTTTAGTTTTATTCAATTTTTTTAAAGAATTTTGTACCTATATCATTTGTAAAAAGGCAATAAGGGCTATTTTTATTTACAATAATAAAACATAAAAACAAGGGAAGGAAAACTAAACATACTACTTCTTACTTCTACTTAGAAAAGCCTAAAGATAATCTTAGTGCTCCAGCCCACTACCAGAGGGCAGCGTGCCCAGCATACTGGCCGCATTACCACGCTGGATGGCAATGCTGTTATAGGGCTAAATTATTTTATTTTATATTTTATTAATAAATAGTGAATTTATAAATTTGCAGCTAATAATTGACATTGAGCATGGAGTCCAAGGTGTAATATTTTTACCTGAAAGAAAGGGACCCATTAACCCAATACTTTAATTTACTAACGCCGAAATTACGACGTCCTCTTTTGGGACAAAATATGAACAATATGATCATACATCAGCAAGCTCACTTTCGCTCATAAATGTATGATAATAACTAAACATTCGATTTCTAAACCAGTTTAACGCAAGTAACAACCCACGAGGGCACTAGTTTTGAATTTAACATTATTCCATCGGGATGGAAAATTGAATTTCATTTTGAAATACGTCCCGGCTACTCTTAGAAAATATTTTATACTTATCTTATAATCCATTCATTAAGAAAGGAAATTACCAACGGTTCTGGGAAATCTATAGGGAATAGATAATGGATACTTTTTCTTATTTCCCTTCGGCGTTTATTTGATTTGCTTTCGATGATTCGCGAATCTACCGGCGTTACGTACTGACATTTTCAGATTCTATCTATCTATACATGTAATAAAGCTGAAGAGAAAAAGCTAAAATATTTTAAAAAAAGTGTTTGGGTATAATGTAAACAAAACAAGTGTTGGCAGTTTTTAGAATTTTTGTCTGTTTATCTGTTTATTAAAACGCTCATAACGCAAAAACGGCTGAACAGATCATCATGATTTTTGGTATGTAAGTAGTATGAAATCTTAGAAGTATTATAGGCTACTTTTTATCGTAAAATAATGGGTGCGAAGCCGCGGGCGTTCACTAGTAATAAAATAAAATTGCTTTTCTTATTGTTATTGAGTGTGTTATATATAGTTTTAGGCCATAAGTTTTTAGTTTTTATTATAATTTTAGGTCATTAGTTTTCTCATTTTGCGAATGCACAATTAATCTACACATTTCAATATTTTACTAAGTTACTACTTACCTAATATGATCTTGAATTAAATTACACTAAAAATTTAATGATTTATATCATAAAATAACTTAAACTGGCGTTAGATTATATTACTCATGTAACATTTATTTACAAAGTTAATACATTAAAACCAAGGAAAAAATTTCTATTGCATATTATATTACTTTTATTAATTGTATAAGTTTGTTAAATAAAAAAATATTATCAATACTAATGTCTAATTTATGTATTGAGATATTGATAATTTTATGTCGCGATTTGGAAATCAATTTCCGAATTTCCTCAATTCAGTTGATAGTTGAAGTTTCGGGAGCATAAAATGAGTTGTCTAACCTTTTAGAATTATAAATAAATATTCCGGGACATTGCACACAGCGCCATCTAGCCCCACACTAAGCAAACGCTTGTGTCGTGGGTACTAGATAACGGATATAATACTTATATACTTTTCTTTTGTAAATACATACTTATTGTACATACAAACAACCAGACTCAACACAAGAAATTATACATTTTTAAAATGCATAAATACTTGTGTCAGGCGGGAATCGAACCCGCAAGATTAGAAGGCAGAGCCACTACCAACTAAGCTAACAGGCCAGTCAATTGCTTCTCGTATTATAATAATTTACATATTTATGAGTTTCTATCTCTCAATTTGTAATTATTGACAAAATATAAATAAGAGAACTTCAAAAGACGTTTCACATTATGATATTCAGTCAGATTGTCTGAAGCGCCGATCACAAGAGACGCTGTGATTAAAGGTACATAGTGTTTGAAATGGAATAATGATAACTTTAGTGATAAAAATGTATGAAGCAAAAACTTTCTTCTAGTACTATTTTGTTTGCTACACTTCACACTCGGATGGAATGGATTCACTTAAAGCTTACTAAAAGCACCAAAAGTCTGTAAAATTTTCTAACATTTTGTAAAAGAAAATTGCTGTTGCTAAGTATCTTTATTGTTAATTAAAGAGGCTAGTTTTTGATCCATAAGTATTAATCTTGAACAAAACACCATATACATTTTTACTTTTTAACTATGAAAAAATATTTTCATTACTCATACTCTGAAAGTAGGTCTGAAGTTGCCTGAGGAGCGGGTTGAAAGTAGTCCCAAAAAAGCATCCCTAGGGAGAATCGCTTTCAACTGACAGCTGTCAAATTATAAAAAAAAAATAGTTCATTTTCACATATCTATTGAACCATGTTCCAACTTTTTATACAGCCACGATGTAAAATAGAAGTATTGATTACAGAATATATATTTTTTAAATAACTTTATTATAATTTAGTTTCAACAATTTCTTTAAAATAACTTAGATTTCGGTAAAATATTTACCATTTTTTCAATGATGAAAATAAAAAATAAAGGCTAAAAAAATGAATAGCTGGCCGACCACAGAAAAATAAAACAAAATAGGCGGGAAAGCGGTAGTTCGACTTTTTTTCTTTGGCCATAACTTTGTATTGTGCCATCTTCATTTATTTTTTCGATTTGAAGACTTTTGTTTATGCGTATAGCAGAGATTTGTACTTATAAAATGAGTTCATCTGATTCTGATATAAATTTCGCTTGATTTTATAAGAGAAGAGGCTAAAGCGGCAGTGGAAAATCGTCATACGATTTTAGGTATATTTGTTTTGATTTGGGTGGTAAAAAAAAATTACTCATATTTTCTTTAGCTAATTCATGTTTTTATTTTTACTTTCCTTGTATTTGTAATGAAAAGCACAGTGTTTACCTCGGGTTAAAGACTTATTTAGTCCCTCTAACTATTGGCGCCCTCACTTCGTTCGGGTGCCAAACCCCGTCTTGGGACTAAATAAGTTACTTTCACCCCTAGGGTAACAATGTACTATTAAATGACTGCAAAATACTCATGCATAAAAATAATTTCAATAATAAACACCATTTAACATGCAAAATTATGCAAAAGCTCGCAATATTATCGGCTCGACCGTCACGAGCGTTTTAACATAAAATTAAAGACACAGCATTCAGAGTATTGTTATCTCAGCCAATATTATTTTTGCTCAAGAACAACAGTAACTTGGGTCGTTGTTATAACAAAATAAGCATAGAATGTTTGTAATAATATCGTAGTAGGCTTTTAAAATATCCGTAGCTTAGTTAGCAGAAGTATTCGCATGAGATTTCTAATATCAAGCAATGATCTATGCTTTCAGTTTTTGGATGGGTGACCGAATATTACCATTTGTGTGTTTTTGTGGAAATTGCTCGTTAAATTGAAGGCCCTGTCTGTTTTAAAGTAAATTAACTATTTGTATATTTTATACTACCAGTCCCCACGAAGTTATCCGTTTTAATCCAATAAAAGTAGTATATATGCTAAATCTGGTTCTAATCTATCTTTTCACCAGATATCACACAAATTGGTTCATCCATTTGAACGTGAAGAAGTATCAAACACAAACTTTAGTTTTTTTTTTACACGGAATGGGTTTGCTCTTGACCAAAACTCGCCTGAAGGTAAGCGATCTTTACGGTCTAGGATGGCGCGTTCTTATAATATAACTGGGATGGAATTAACAAAGTTTCTAGTAGTTCATCATCTACAGAATTCTCAATCATTTGATATTAGATCTTTAACGTCTCATATCTATACTATCATCCATCCGAAAAAGACATCACAAAACGAAAGCTCTCCTGTAAAGCTTCGAAGCTGGAACAAAATAAGCTCGTCAATAGCAAACGTCGACATGGTAATACCAGTCTGAATATTCATATTCAGGCTTCGCGTATTGAGAATTAAGGTATTAATCCTTGTGCGAAATAACTGGCATAATCTGAGTTTAGGAGCGCGGGTGTGGGGAACTGTGTCCGTTGTTTTATATTTACGAATCATTGAAATAATAAATAAATAAATATATCAGGACATATTACACAGTGCCATCTAGCCCCATACTTAGCTAACGCTTGTATCATGGGTCCTAAATAACGGATATAACACATATGTATGTATATACTTTTTTTGTAAATACATAATTATTATACATAGAAACGGAATAAATAAAAAACTGCAGCAATATATGAAAGCAGCACTTTGCGGTGATACCGGTGAGGATAATAATGTATGAAAATAATATTTTGAAAATTTAAGGTCCAATCTATCATCACATCAGAATTTATCCAAATCGATTGAGCCGATTGAGCGTGTAAAAGTAACAAGCATTGACACACAATACACACATGCATAAATTGTTATTACGAAATATTTACTAAGTTTTAAAGCCTCATTCAGGTTGTTTTATTCGAAGGTTTTTATTGGAAAATGAGTGAAAATAATTACAACTTTTATTTGTATTTGAGCCTGCGACTTTCTGGAAACATTAGGACGTCTCACCACTCGGCCAAGTAATCGTTATTGCTAAGACAATCATAAAAGAAATTAAATAATCTAAATAATAATAATGACTGACTGACTGATATAGTGATCTATCAACGCACAGCCCAAACCACTGGACGGATTGGGCTGAAATTTGAAATGAAGGTAGATGTTATGACGTAGGCATCCGCTAAAAAAGCATTTCTAGAAGTGCCACTTTTAAAGGGGTGAAATAGGGATGCAAGTTTTACTTCTTAATGCGAGCGAAGCCGCGAGCTCCCACTGGTCTATTAATAAACCAAACCAAAATAACGTAATATCATGGTATTGTAGGTAACCATCAAATGGAAACAAACATTTCGAAAATATACCGATACGATACTGATAAGGCTTATCGATTTAATCAGAAGATTTTCAGCTCATCTTTTGCATCCTTTCTATAAGGAGATTACGGATGAGATGTTTATATTATTTTACACATTTTTATGTTAAATTTAATAAAGATAAAAAGATACGGATAAAGAATCTGTATTTATTCTGCAAAGTTGCGTCTGCGTGGGAGTCACAACCCTCAGGAATGAGAAAATAAAACTCAAGGATCTGCTTCTTCTTATCGAATGAGAGTGGCCAACTCTGGAGTCGAGAGTATATGAAGCCGCCCTAAGGGCCTCTTACATGGTTCCGGTTGTTTTTCTAGTACGGCAGTAGTTAAGCCATGTCAGAGGCCCTTGATAAACTTTCGACACCAGAGTTGTCCACGCTCATTCAATAAGAAGAAGACCTTGACATGTTTCGAAGCCCTACGGTCTCCATTCACAAGAGGACGAGTAAGCTTATTTTGATTCCGAAACTGAGCGTGAGCTAAGCAGCGAGCATCCACTAGCATATAATAAGAAACACTTGACAATCGTCTGCATCACAGACACACAAACATACTAAAATATATTACATCCTCCATTTAACTATTACTTACATCACCAGCCAAACCAGACCTCTCCCTGAACAGGTAAATAAACGTATAATGAAAGGACACACGGTTCCGCGAGAGTTCTAACTTAACTGGCCAAGTTGAAGCATTAGCAATTTCCCGGTTTCGCATAACGCGATCTATTTAACTTGAACTGCTTAGAATACTTGACACGGTATTGTTGCCAGATGCGGTAACTGCTTAAGTTAATTTACTATCTAACTATGCATTTGACAGAAGCGCTCGTTGGTTTAAGTTTTAGTTAACGGTCAAATAAAAAAAAAAGAAACAGACAGCAGTTTTAGTGTTTAGTGTGTTTAATTTTAATTTAACACTAGTGGACGCCCGCGGCTTTGCTCTCATTATTTCGGGATGAAAAGCCTAATATAAAAATGACCTATCACACTTCTGGGACCGAGAAAAAAGCTTGATTGAATAATATCTGAATATCTGTAAAATAAATAAATAAATAAAGCTGAAGAAGGTCAAATGTCTGAACATAGAATATATTTAAAAAGATGTTTGGAGATTCTTAGAATTTAAAACAGAACACGTTTCAACAATTTATAGAATGTTTGTCAGTTTGTCTGTTTCTTATTTTAACGCTCATCACGCAGAATCGTCTGAACAGATCATCATGATTTTTGGTATGTAGGTAGTATGTGGTCTTAGAAATGTCATAGCCTTTTTTACCCTGAAATAATGCGAGCGAAGCCGTGGGCGTCAACTAGTTAAGAATATAATTATGTAAGATGCTATTTAAGAGCCAGTTTTTCTTAAGAACTTGCACACTACTGCTTTATACAATCAAACTACCATCTATAACATCTCTACATGTTACATGTAAGTAATTTCTTTTGTAATGGCACTGGCAACTAAGTTAATTGCTTGAAAGGACAAAGTTCCGTACGGTAACTTTGACAGAATTTACATTGCAGATTAGGCGGCTGCAGTTTACAGTGTAAATGTCACATTATTAATTACGTCGAGGTAATTATCTGGAAGCGAGTGTGGCTCAGCGGTTCCATTGTCTACTTTTCTTCCAGACGCGCCCTGGTTCGAATCCGGCCCTACACCAATGAATTGTATTTTTAAGTTATGTGTGGACTTGCACTCGCTTAGCAGTGAAGGAAAACATCGTGAGGAAACCAACATGTTTGAGGAACACAATATTCCGATATTGTGGTCCTCAAACATGTTGGTTTGACATGTGTCTTCCGTCGAAGGACCTGGGCACCCACCGCGATGTATCTGCCCAAGAAAACTGCCCTAGTGAATTAATTCTGCGGAGGAGTCACGACCCTCAGTCATGAGGAAATACGACTCAAGAGAGATAATTATCTGTATAATACGGTGGGTTGACAACACCAAAAAATCCGCAGCGAGCAGCTAAATACAATCTGCGCATTGCGACTGGGACAAGTGACGTACTGGAAGAGAGGTCTATGCTCAGCAGCGGCCAATGACAAGCTGATGATCATTCCATTGCAAGTTAAAAGCAACACAATTGATAAAAAATAAACTATCTAAATAAAATAAAACTCAAAGGTGTCTGCCTGTCTTACAGACCTCATGATCTATCAAACCCAAGACGTATCGGGCTGAAATTTGACATGCAGGTAGATGTTATTACGTAGGCATCCGCTAAGATTTTTTTAAGAAAGGCCACTTTTAAATGGGTGAAATAGGGGATGTATGTTTTAGTTCCTAATGTGACTGAAGCCGCAAGCACCCGCTGGTCGTTTTTATATAATGGCAAATCTGACGTTAGTTGATAAGTATTGTTGACCCTAGTTATACGTATTTTGTTACAAATTGGTTATAAAAATTGAAATAAGTCACAAAACCTTTCCATATATAAAATTGCAATTAATCTGTCGGTCCGTTGGTACATATTGGATGAAGGCTGTTAACTTTCAGTTAGGATTTCAATTTCAGATAAATAACCTGTATTAGAAAACTCTAGCTGCACTGAATTTTTTCGTTTTCACAGATGAAACTGATTTTATTTTATTTTCCATTGAAAGTGAGATTTCATGACAGATTGTTATTTGAGAATTCTTAGGATTAGAGATGTTGGCTAAAGTAATTTGTATTTTTATCTTGTTTTAACTTAACTTTTGATGCCTTTAACGCTCATATGCGAAAAAAAGGATTTATTAGGTTAGGTACTACTAGTATTTTCTGATTTTGTATTTATTTCAAAACGAAAACAGTAAAATTAAATCAAATTAATGTTGGGAAATTGAACACAGTGCCATCTAGTTCGAAGCAAACACTTGTGTCAATATATTTATCGTATAACAATTTTCAACACAATCATACAATTACAGCAGTATACACAAAAATGGGTTAACATAATTCGTAAGTAAGCATCAAGTGACTTAATAAGTGGACCCCAAACAAGGCGTTAGCCTGTATCTTGGTAGCTCATTATCACAGAATACAGAATACAAAGAACCAGTTATTAAAAGTTTATGAAAATTATGTAAAAGCTAACAATTTGTATAAAAATGGGATCTCAAATCTGAATGATATACCTTATCACAAAGAACAGGAGGAAACTGCGAAGACACTCAAAGAATCAGTCGACAATGTAATAAGGGCTGTTACTCTTCCACAAAGGCACTTTCCGAGTGTTTTCAATTTATCGGCATTTGAAGATGTAAGGGGAAGGTATCGATAGCAAAAAAGGTCCAAAGAGAATATAAAGATTAATCAATCATACTTATATATGGATACCTACGGATAAGAAAATAATATATGTGTGATTTTTACGTCATAGTTTTTTTTGCTAAAATATTTAGATTTTCATCAAATATTGAGATTCAAGCGAGTGTGGCTCAGCGCTTTAAGATTTTCATCTTGGTGCACCGTGGTTCGAATCCAGTAAATACCATTGACTTGTTGCCATTACAAAATACGGCTCAAACGAGAGAAGATATACATATGTATACATAAAACAGGTAAGCAAAGATCACATCACATTTTTTTTCATTTTGATTTTATTATATTGTTTGGTATGACGGTTTCTTATCTGTGTAAGAATTGGTAATTTAATGTTACGTAGCGTTTCTGTTGGCGTATTGAACTTAGATGCGTAATAAAAAAAAAACATATGAAAAGCTGGTTTTACTAGATTTTGATTAGAAAGAAAAACATTAAGTCTACATATTTTTTGCCTTAATCAGTTGTGTATACAACACAATCAAGAAAAAATCAAAGCACCAAAAAACTACATAAACAATATTTTTTTCACATAATTTAATAAGGAATTTTGCTCACTGATCTCTAAACTTAAAATCAAATCAAATATACTTTATTGTACACCATTATAAAGAATACATTTTTTATAAAAAAGTAGAAGGTTTGGTACATTAAACAATTTCTTTATGAAGATGACACAATTGGCACCCGATGAAGATGATGGTAAAGTTTTGGAATTATTTTGCCACCACTACCGCTAGTTCCTAAGTCAGTCTTGAAGCAACCCTCGAACTCCAGTAACTGGTAACCAACTGATTCCAACTCTAGGTTCGGTTGTTATTCAAAAGTTATGGCTCTGAATTATGTAGAGCATGCTAACTGGCTTGTTTGACGGATTGCCGCCGAGAGAGTCGACGGAAGAGTTTGGAATAGTAATGTATAGCTTGAGGTTAATGTAGTTATATAAATATGTAGGGAGAACACTGCGTTGCAAGAGGAACTTTTGTATTTTATATCCACGTTATAAATAAATTTATAGTACGGACGACAAAAGCTTTGAAATACTTAATAATTAATAATACCGAAAGCTGTGTTTACCGCGAATAACAATCTTCTTTCGAATGAGAGTGGCCAATTCTGTTGTCGAGAGTTTATCAAGCCGCCCTAAGAGCCTCTGACATGGCTTGACGACTGCCGTACAAAACAAACAGCCGGGACCTACAATTTAACGTGTCATCCGACCCACGGAAGTGCCCAAAATGGATTGCCACTTTTCGGTCACCCATCCAAGGACTGACCGCATCGACATTTGCTTAACATTGGTAATCACATGCGAATGCTTCTGTTAGCTCAGCTACGGGCGCTTCATTATATGATATATCACGTGGAAGATTCTACTTCACAGTTATGGATAAACCTCAACCTATTTGCACTTAACCTAGTTTCATAGCCTTAACTCGTTGTATTGTCATCTTTCTGGAGCAAAGCTGAGAAAGTCCCGTTTTATTAATATCGATAAAAACTCGTAACTAAATATATAAAATTCAAATGTGACTAACTGACTGACTGACTGACATAGATAGATCAACGCACAGCCCAAACCACTGGACGGATTGGGCTGAAATTGGAATGAAGGTAGTATGACGTAGGCATCCGCTATGAAAGGATTTTTGGAAATGCCACTTTTAAAGGGGTGAAATAGGGTATACAAGTTTTACTTCTTAATGCGAGCGAAGCCGTGAGCACACACTAGTTTTCGTATAAAATTATAATGCAATATCTCGGGAACAACGATTTATCTAACAATGAAATAATCAGGCAGGCTGTAGTCAAACGCAAACCTATTCTACGTAAAAAAATCAAAATAACTATATCGAGATCACTACATAGTATTAAGCAGTCACTTCTCACGTCTGCCCCTTTGTTAGTATGTATGTTTAGACCTTTAAAAACTACCCAACGTATTTGTGATACAGATTTTTAATAGAAGGAGTGATACAAGAAGGGTTTATATGTATACTAATAACACGTGCAAAACCGCGGGCAAAACCTAGTAAAATTAACAGAATCTTTTTATAAGAAATTTAAAACACTGTCCATATTTTTTTCGTACGGCAGAATGCAATTACATAATATTCTGGCAATGAACAAAGTGAAAATAAATAAATATTCCGGGACATTGCACACAGCGCCATCTAGCCCCACACTAAGCAAACGCTTGTGTTGTGGGTACTAGATAACGGATATAATACTTGTTAAGGGTTTGGCGCTTTATTTACTAAACTTCACTTTTATTACATAAGAGTTACAAGTTCTACATAAATAGCTTAATATATTGAATAATATAAGCTTACTGTTGTGATTATCAATAATAAGTGTTTTTTTAACAAAATTTACACCTAAATGTAAAAAATATGTATCATAAAATTATCTGACAATGATTTCAGACTAATATTAAATTTCTAAGTAACGTTAAGTGATACCTTTCAAAGTGGCCTAAAGTTGGTTCATCAAAGCACAACTTTAAATATAAATGAACTTCTGTTTAATTTAATTCTACCAAAATATAGATTACGTGTCAAACAAGCAACTTCAATACTTAAATGAGATTTTCTGGAATTGAATGGATATCAGTTATCGCTGAGTTTGTTAGGTTCTTACTTTAATTAAGAATATGCTTTATTAATACAAAATAAGGGAGGGTTTTGTGAAACTTCGCTTATTTTTCAAATCCAGTGTAAATATGTTTCTTCTAGGCAAGCGTGCTCCATCTTAGACTACAGTGGTGCTAAACATCAGGCAGGCTGTAGTCAAATGTAATCCTTTTTAAAGTTAAAATTTTTTTTTGTCTATTTATCTTTTTAATACATGAAAGATGATGGAAACTCTTGTCACTGGTGTGGACTACACTTTCTAGTTTTCAAGCCGCCCTAATAGCTTCTGACATAAATTAACGACTATTCGTTTAGGTTTTTATTTTCCAAGAAACGGAGTTATCGTACATACCCACAAAAAAAAGAATAAAAAAGTTTCAGAAGAACTGATAACCTCCTTTTTTCGCAGTCGGACATTCAATATGCTTATATTTTCAACGAATCTATGTAGTAGTCAAACATTGGCCTACTTTTCATAAAAAATTAAAACAAGCCTGGGTGACTGTATTTTAAATATATTCTTAGAAAAATTAACATAATTTACTGTCATCGTTCCTAAATTAGAATGTTACAAAAATAAGCAAACACATTTTCTTACAAAAAAATTATAATACCAGGAAGTTATTTTGCAATATGGAAAGTATTTTCCGTCTTTCAGAATGCTCGATTATAAAAGAATAAGGAAGTTGTCTATTTATTTTTAGACTAACATTTTATATACCTTCGTTAATCTAGGAAAAAAGTAACATATATAGTGTAGTGTTCCGTGGAAGGACCTGGGCGCCCACCACGATATATCTGCACAAGAGAACTCCCCTAATGAATTAATTCTGCGGGGGAGTCATTACCCTCAGTCACGAGGAAATACGACTCACAGAGAGATTGTATCCTCCAGTCGAGCAGCATTTTTTGTAATATCACTTTTGAAAATGGAATTTACAAATCGTTCCAACAAAGCTAGTTCAAAATGTCGACAACAGTTGAATCATTAGCGAATCACAGCCCAGCTGGAAAGCTATTTCCGGGAAACACCGCGCGCGATCGCTAGTTAAGGCTAAATGGGTCAAACGCTAACAGCCTATTTCGAATGTTTATTTTCGAATATGGAACCTTGTGTGGGGATTTACTTTTGTTATTTTATGCTCAGGTTATTTTTGTTTTCAAATGTGAAACTTTATTTTGCGGCTTTTATTATAATGTTTTATGTTAACAGCAAATAATAATACATTTTAATTTTTAGTGTAGAAAGTTGTAATAATTTTAGTGTATGGCATGTTTTTATTATTTTTTACAAACAGCTTATATATTTTTTATTTGTTTTTATATGCGGGGCATTACAGATTTGTTTTCTTACTTTAAGTTAAAAGCTTATTTTGAGATAAAATTTTCAATTATTATGACAAGTTTAGTGCTAGGATTTTTGTGTTTGTTGATTTCATTCTATAAGAGTATTTTTTCAATAAAATTTACAATTTTGTTCAATGTTTTGTTAGGTTATTGTCATTTTTTTTAATTCTAAAATAACAAACTTCGGTGTACAGATTTGACATTTGTTATACTGATGAAAGACCTCTTTGCTTACAATAGAAACTTTAAACTGAAAAAAATAATAAATAAAAAGTGGAGTGAATTGTGTAAAAAATAAATGTTAAAAGTCAATAAAATAAAATTAAGTATTCCGGGACATTGCACACAGCGGAAATAAATTATATATAAATAATTTGTACGTAATACCCTAATTCATCATAATAATATTATTATTACTCACACATCCCGGGTAGCGATTTACCCAAAAATACCCAGTTATACCCAGTTTCATATCAATCAATGTCATTCATACGTTATCATTGAAGTAATTCTGCTTCAACCTCCAAAATAAATCGGGCAAATATGTCTAATATATTAATATTTTTTTATTCATTCACGAAACGGAAAAGACTCGTAAACTTAAATTTAATCATAAAAATATATACATCTATCTGAACGCCAATTTAAGGTGCAAATGCAAATAATTTTGTACTGTAGCGATAGCAATTGCATGCAATTACCATTGTTAAGCAAATGTCGACGCGGTCAGTACGCGGATGGGTGACCAAAAACTGGCAATACACTTTGGGCACTTCCGTGGGTCGGATGACACGTTCAATTGTAGGTCTTGGCTGTTTGTCATTGTACAGCAGTCGTTAACCCATGTTAGAGATACTTAGGGCGGCTTGAAAACTCTGACTCCAGAGTTGGCCACTCTCTTACGAACTTAGTTACTACAGAAGCTCACTGACATTGATCAAAACACAATCTTCTGACATTGATCAAAACACAAGTGTACTTAAACTGGAATGAAACTTGCACTCAAACGAGCCTGCCGCAAAATACTGTCTGGTGGTGGAGATTTATATTTCAGTAGGATCTAGCTATAGGTGCTAGAATCAATGAATGCATTTCATCAGAAAACAGCGCCAGTTATTCGATCAATCCTCGTATTATACGTGAAATGTATGAAAAAAAAACTGGACTTTTATATGGGCCCTACTAAAAATAAATATTACACTTGTTAATAATTTCATTTGCAATTATTGTATTGCATTGCATTGGGATAAAAAAATTGCACATGACACTGTCTTAATCGTTAAGTTAAATATATAAATGATCCGCTGAGACACAACACTAATTAATACAATATAATAAATTCATTTCCTCTTTTTTTAATAAAAGCGAGTGTAGATTTGCACTCGCTTAGCGGTAAAGGAAAACATCGTGAGGAAACCGACATGTTTGAGGACCACAATATCCGAGGACATGGTGTCTTCCGTGGCAGGAGCTGGGCGCCCACCACGATGTATCTGCCCAAGAGAACTCCCGTAACAAATTAAATCTGCGGGAGTCACGACCCTCAGTCTGAGGAAATGCGACCCTAAGAGAGAGAGAGAGAGAGAATATTTTTTCCAGAGTTTCGTCTGAAATGGATTTCAGCAAAGTAACGCCTGATTGAAGCAACATAGAGTCACATACGCACTTTTACTTTTTATTAGTGCAATGGTTACCTATATAATATTCACAAAAGATTCTCAAGCGCGTGTAAAATCACCGGGGAAATGTTGCTTAGACATTATGACAATAAAACTCGTTCCGGAACCCACCTCTAGAGGGCGCTGTCGGGAGTTAGGAAGCTATTACATGGCTTTATTGAATCACAGGGAAAGACGACACAGGGACCTATTAAGGTCTTTGAAAATTTATTCTCCTTTGCTCAGTTAACGGAGGCAATCGCAAGCGATTACCAATGTTAAGCGGTTGACGCGGCAGTCTTTGGATGGGTGACCGAAAAGTGGCATCCTATTTTGAGAGCTGCTGTGAGTCGGAAAACACTTTAAGTTGTAGGTCCTGGCTGTTTTTCATAGTGCGTCAGTCGTAAAGCCGTGTCAGAGGTCCTTAGGGCGGTTTGAAAACTGACACCGGAGTTGTCTTCGCACTCTCATACGAAGTATGAACTTACTTATTTACTTTAACCAGTATAAAAATCTTTATTGTTGACTCCCTAGTTACGTCATTTAGTATATTATATTGTGCTAATAAGTTTAAAACGCAGTTTAAATTAATTGTATGTATGTATAGTATATACATGTATTTGTTAAATTTTTTAGCAGTGATTTTTTAAAGGTTATTAACCACAAATTATCAAACTGTAATGTTAGATATTGTTGTGATAGATTAATATACCTACACTATCACAAATGCCTTGCAAGTGCTGATCAAATATAAAAAATAAAAACAAAATTAAGAAGGGCATGAACAGGAAATCTAAGATGATGATACACAACGATGTTATCGTACACACATATACACAAACATATAATACCCAAACATATCTTTAAAAAACTATGATAAGTGGGTCTTGGGTCTTCTAAAAAGATACCCAATAATAATATCTAAGAAGAACAGAAGATAAAGTTATCAAAGTTACCTCAATACCCAGCCAAGTGCGAGCTATATTTGCGCGCCAAAGGTTCCGTACCATGCGATAATCTTGCTCAAATAAATAATTGAAGAATCGGATACTATAGGATTTCTGATGAAGTTAACGTAAAACCTATACCTCAACTAAAGTATATTTGGGATGGCTCCGAGTAGCATATTTGTATTTTTTTTCCAAGTATATTTCATATTTCCAGTACCAGATGTAAAAAAGACAGTGTTGATTTCTTTCTCAAAGATAATAAATTAAAATAAGAATTTATCCGAAATTAAATTATGTAACTTTATACTAAATTTTAAGTGGTAAAGTCTGTAAGCCTTTCTCGTCGTAATTAGTGATACTATGCGCTACAAAATGTTTGAATAGTTTAGCAATATCTATAGTAATATCTTAGCACCTAGTTTCACAGACCAAAAAATCATTCATTCATTGCTCACTTATATACTTATATAATATACTTTAGCTTTTATTAAATAGTAAGTATGTATTCATATATAAGTAGTATAAACTTTTTGATCTTTTTTTTTCATTTAATTTCTTAAGCACCTCGTCCTACTCATTTTATTTGAAGTTTATATCCCTGCCAGATTGGTTGCCTGGAAGAGATCGCTCTTAGCGATAAGGCCGCCAATTAAAACGCAAATTTTATTTTCTATGTTTTTTGTATTGTTTTTTATGTATGTGGTGTTTTAATAAAGAATTTATCAATCAATCAATCAATCAAGATATTATTACTGATTTCCGAAATTTTACTACAAATTCCTAATAACCAATTTTTAATATTGGAGCACGGAACCCTAAAATGAGTAATGATTTAAATCATAACATTTGAAACAGTATAAAAGCGGTAAGTTCAGATAATAATATTACAAATAGTACAATTTGGTGGACGCCATGGCAAACACATTGCAACACGTCGCTATATTCTTCATTTTCACCGTCATAATATGTAAGTATATGTATATATATATTTTCTGTGCATGATTTATTAAATGTAATGTAATTATCTAGTCTAGTATCCCCGCCCAGTCTTTTTTTTATATTTTCCTCTCCATCCTACGGTTGCCTGGAAGAGATCGCTTTTAGCGATAAGGCCGCCATTTGTGGCATTAGTATAATTATTTTTTTCCGTTTTGTATTATGTTTTTTGTGTCCAATAAAGTATCAATCTATCTATCTATCTACATAATACATCGTGAGGAAATCGACATGCTTGAAAACCACAAAACCTGTGAACTTAAGTGTCTCTCGCGGAATGACCTGGGTCACCATGATGTGCTTGCCTAAGAAAACTTTGCAAATGAGTAAAATCTGCGAGGAGTCACGACCCTCATTAATAAGGAAAACGACCCAAAGAGGATGGAGGAAGAGATTATGTATGATTTTATTATATCTGATAATATATTTTTATTAGTCATATATTTATCTATTTTAGCTATAAAAAAACATACGCAACACATTATTATTTTTGCATAGTAACTGGCTGCCTTTACTTTGATGTCAACTGGCAAAATATTCCTCCATCAGATTTAAATTGTGATGTGCTCATACAGAAAAATACTAATAATATCAAATTTTGTTTTTCGTAGGCATTGGAGCATTTCCAGCTAATCCAGGTGATGTCACCGACAGTAATATAACTGACAATAAACAAAAAAGTATCGCCACTGTTGAAGAATCAATCACTGTCATTAAACTTCCACCTGAAAACCCAGATGCTGTGTATTTACCTGAAGTCATCAAAAGAAATGGTCAAAATCAAATTAAAAAGTTTTTCAAATGTTCTTAGTAACTAAAGAAATAAAATAAATACATGCACATACAAGGTACATATTAATACAAAAATAACCTTATTTTAATTATTCCTTATTTTTTTTTTAAGAAAACCTTTATTTTCTAAGGATTAGAAGCATTTGTGAAACTTGCTAACGGCACTATTATTCCAATGAATATATTTGTATATCATATATTATATGGCAAGACGTACTAATAGATCATTGGAATCCGAGTCTATTAATATATCTATAACTGCTGAGAGAAAACAGCAATTAGACAATAAAATACTGGAACTGTACCAAACCTTAGACAATCAGCCCGATCAGATAACTAATATGACAGACACATTACCTAGCCTTAAAACAATAAAAAATATATTGTTAACGCATGTATTCGAACTTGATAAAATTATAATACACGAAGAACTTATCAATGGATTGAACATCGCGACAATTCCTTCTGGCGAAGATCGCTTTGATATGGCCTAGGACAATATAAAACAGGAACTTAAGCAATTGCTACAAGAAACTAAGCCATATTATGCAGAATTTATTTCCACGTATGCAAAGATGCATGAAGGAGAGGAACCATATCAGCCTATCGTTTATCTATCTGGTGTCACCTTTTCCCCCGTACCGAAGGAAGACGGACTTTACCAGAATTATAACTAATTATCAAGTTGGAGTAAAGAAATAAAGTTACGGGAGAAAAGTATGTATTCATTGTTTGTTTGTTTTATTGTGTCGAATAAAAAAGATATTGGTGAGATAAATTAATAAATTGTAGAGTATGGAAAAATACCTCAAATTCTGAATAACGTTGACCCTACTTTGCACACTAAAAGGCAATAATAACCCGAAACATAGAACTTTGTTGTTTTACAAATAAAAATGGTAAAAAAAAAAAAAAAAATAAGGAAATAAAAAATCTATTTTTATCGATTTGGTCTTTTTTACAAAAAAAATGTTTAACTCTCAGAATCTAACATAAATGTTGAGTACGGACTTAATTGAACTTAGTCTTAGGTTTAGTCTTATGCGTCACAGTGTTATTTGTTTGTAATATTTTAGCCTGCATTTTGTGTCTGTACCTTTTGTAAATAAATAAATAAACCCTCTTTAAGCTTTATTATATGTATAGATAGATACTTCCCTTAGTCCGTACCACTAGAAAGCCGGTGTCAACGTAGTGACGGCCTGACGGGTTTAACCTGTGATCGTAGCTTTATTTTATTACGCTCAGACTCCAGAATCAATCTGCGGATAGTAACGAAATGTCGGTCAACTTTACGCTATGTAGGTAAGGGTACTGTAAATAAGAACTGCTATTAAAATAAATAAAACAAACATAAATATTTCTGGTTATATCTCACAGCGCCATCTATTCCCATACAAAATAACTAACAAACTAAGCCAATGTATCATGGGTACTAGATTACTAAAAAAAAACTTTGTTGTTGTTTTAGCAGACATGTTGGGTGAATTTTTAAGTTAACCATTTTTATAGATAATTGGGTATGTCCAAAATAGCTTGATTTCCATTTTTATTTTATATTACGAAAATATAGAGCAGTTTATAAAACCTATTTCAAGGATTTTGTCATTTTCATTGTGATTATACCTTAAAATAATTTATTAAAATTGTAGTTTTATTTGGAATGATGACGTCAGCATAAGCTCAATAAGTTGTAGTTGTTAGTTGCATCTAATAAAAAAAGAACATGTTTCCATGCTTTGTTTTGTCAATGTCACTTTTGTAGCTTTGATGTGTCATGTCATCGTAATCTATTTAAAACCACAGACTACAGATTTTAAAACTTAACCTCGACTCATCTCATTTCCTTCACAAAAAACGTGTTCTTCTTGTCTGTTTGCGCCCCTACAAGTGTAAAATTATTCTGTTCCGTGCGCGATTTAGTATATTTATTTTAGTATGTTTTTTATATATTTTTGCATTTTTGTAAGAGGACCTGTTTACAAGTTTATGTTTTTAAAAAAAAATACATTGATTGATGGCAATCATTTGAAATTTTTAATTTTTAGGCTAAGGCATTAATGCTCACTTCAGCCAATAGTGACGTCATCTAAGGTCATATGAAGGGCATTGAATAAAAACCCGAAATATTAATAATCCGTGATTATTTTGGAATTTTAAATTATAGGTAGTGATCAATAACCTTATTCCTCGAAACGGTTTTGAGATTATAAATAAATAAAATAAAAATAAATGGACATTCCCAATTGTTGATCAAACCGTTAGTTCAAACCAAGTTTTCAATATTTGTTTGAAAAATAAATAAAACACGCCTTTTGTACCTAAAAACAACATCAGAAGTTTTTATCCAGTTTTAATAAAAAAAGTATTTATTTGAGATCGCATTTGAAAAAAGGTTATATAGGACGCAAAAAGTTGCCAGTTGCTAGTCTAGACAAGTCCCTTAATGTTGCCAGACTTTGATTTATGTTTCTCGCCATACGGTATCTGATATGAACTATTGATAAAATAACAGAATTGTTGCCATTACGTGATTGGAATAATATTGATGTAAGAAATATGGAATAGTATTTTTCGGTCTACTATTTTTAAAATATATTTGTACATAAATCTTGCTAACCTATCTAATATTTTTAGTGCTTTTTTGTAATGCACTAGCCTATGCCCGTGGTTTTGCACGCGTTATTATGCATAGCTTCCTCTTAAATCACTCTATCTATTAAGAAAACTGCATTAAAATCCGCAGTGTAGTTTAACAAATCTATACATTCAAACAGACATAGGGACAGATTAATTGTGATTTATTATTAGGGGAGAAGCGTTATTTATGAATTATTGTACAATGAATATTTATAACATAACAAAGTTACATAATAAAAATACCAAAGTGTTTAGATTCAGCGCAAAAAAAATATGTGACCGATATGAAAGTATATTGGTTAAAAGCTTTAGAGTGATCGGTCGACATAGAAATTGAATTTAAAACCCGTCGCTCCATAGTGACTGTTAACGTCACTTCGTTATAACCGCGTTTTTAAACCTGCGGTTATTCTATCCGGTAGGCTTTTGACAGACAAATTGGAAGTTTTGGAGTTGTGTCGTATAGTTTGTGAAATTATAGCACAGAATACAAGTTATAGGAAAGTTAAAAGCGAGTGTAGCACGGCGGTTTAAGCATCTGGTTTTCATTCTGACGCATACTGGTTTGATCGGTTCGGTACCTACACCAAGGACTTGGTTACAAAGTTATGTGTGGGTTTGCATTCGCTTAGCGGTAAAGGAAAACAGCGCGACGAAACCGACATGTTTGTGGACCACAAAATTCGAGGACATGGTGTATTCTGTGGAAGGACCTGGGCGCCCACCAAGAAGTATCTGCCCAAGAGATCTCCCCTAACGAATTAATTATGCGGGGAGTCACGACCCTCAATCATCTTCTTCTTATCGAATGAGAGTGGCCAACTCTGGTGTCGAGGGTTTATCAAGCCGCCCTAAGGGCCTCTGACATGGTGAAAGTATGAGGAAATACGACTCAAAGAGAGAACCTATATCAATAATGATTCAATTCTTAGTATAATAATTAGTTCGAGTTACATTATTATATAATTAATTAGAAATATATTCTACATAAATATGTACTTAACTTACATATACAGCCTCATTCACTACTGAATAAAAAAAAACACAGCAGGTAAATATTGACATAAAACAAGAAATCCGGCTGATTTTTCGTTCTGTTTGTTTGTTTGTTTGCGTTTCATTCTGATAATTCAGAGCCAAACAAGCAATGTTGGCGTACGCAATCAGCCGCTTAATTAATTAACGCGCTAATTGACTGACTTGTAGGCCTAAAATAATGTAAATATTGGACATACCAACTAGCATATACTATATTTTTAAAAAGTCGTACTCTTTTTTCAGTTACTGAGGGTCGTGACTCCCCTGCAGAATTAATGCATGCATTTTAGCTACCACTCTTGGGAAAGTACGTTTGATAGGCTCGCGCTTGACTACAACTCGCCTGATGTTAAGCAACGTTCAAATCTACGATCTAGCGCGCTACCAAACATGTATCAATTCATCTATCAATAATCAAAATAGAAATTTACAACCATTCAACCAATTTACATTAGGTTCGTAACTATAATATATAAATCTAGCTGTGCCTGCGACTTCGTCCGCGAGGAATAGTTATTTTGGGCATCATATTTATTTTTCCAAACAACCTCTTTAGCTTTAAAAATTATAGCTGTTACCCACGAACCGTTTTCGCAGCGCACGCAACGGCATCCCTCAAAGATGGAATAATTTCCCCCTTTTTTCCTTATTTTCCATTGTTCCTTCGCTCCTATTAGTTGCAGCGTGATGTTATACAGACTAAAGCCTTCCTTGATAAATGGTCTATTCAACACAAAAAGATTTTTTCAATTCGCACCAATAGTTCCTGAGATTAGCTCGTTCAATCAAACAAACAAACAAACTCTTCGGCTTTATAATATTAGTATAGATAAATAAATAAAAGAAATAATTGACAAGGCAGCAAACATTTTTTCTAAGAACAAAACCAAATTACGCGTAGTGTAAGGTTTTCTCGCCGCCTCTTGACAAAATAAAATAAGGCCTGTTAGCCAGATCATACTAAAGTATATTTAGCTATTTTTGATAGGTTTATAGGTTAGTTTTTAATTAGTTACTTTGTTTTGTAAGTTATTTAAAATAAAAAAATATTAACGTGATTATAATTTTATTTGGGTAGTTGCTTATGTACTAATGTTGTATTTAATGTAACTAAGCTTATGTATATTGTGTAACGATCGACCGTTAAAATTTTTAACGAAACGAACTTTTCAATTGTTATGTTGAATGAAATTGTATGTACACCAGCAGGCCTAGACAAGAGCCGTATATTGATGTAGCGCCAAACGCTTAGAAAGATTAAATGTATGGAAATCACCTAAGGTGACGCTCCCTGTTATCACGTTTAAAAAGGAAAAGTGTAACGACTAGGTGTAAATTTTCACTATATGTGTTCGAAAAGCTCTCGATGTTGCAAAAGCCAACATACAAAGAATCATCATCATCATCGGTCACCGAGAAAATAATTTTACGGGAGTCACGACTCTCAGTAACTAGAAACTCGGAAGGAATAAGTGTTACCTGTAAACTGTTTGACAAAAAATAAATAATATTTGTAGACATAGATATAGATCAAACTTTACTGAGACACACAAAACCTTATTAAATAAAATATAATATTATTTTAATATTAAAACTTTCGTGAGACATTTTATTATTATATTAACTAAACGGTTTTCACTCACGTGTAAATCGCGTAAGTTGTTTACGCGTTTCGGATGTTATGACATCCATCTTCAGAACGTATACGCGAAACGCGCAACAACCAAAACGCGTAAACAACTTACGCGATTTACACGTGAGTGAAAACCGTTTAGTTAATATAATAATATTATTTTGTTTATTTTGACTGACCTGTTAGCTTAGTTGGTAGTGGCTGTGCCTTCTAATCAAATGGTCGCGGGTGCGATTCTCGCATGACCCAAGTAATTATGAATCTTATAATTTGACATTACTTGTGACTGTGTTGTGTTACGACATAAGCGTTTGCTTAGTGTGGGGATAGATGGCGCTATGTGCAATGTCCTAAAGTATTTCCTATATTTCGTTTCGTTCTTTCGTATTTCCTTATAAAATAATATATGATATTAATATCTTAAGTTAGGTACTAAAAACTAAAAAAATCATAGCAATCGTATGAAGTGGTGTACAAGTATTATGAGATTCCAAGAAGGCCTGCAGACCCTTGTCAGTTATAACACGGGGACAGGTGTTGTAGGTACAGTTTTCGGCGTTTTTTCTCTGAATCACGAATATTTTTAGGGGTCACCGGTCAGACTTAGCTACGAGTATATATATTTTGGTTATTTATATATCTCTTAGCTTTGTTTCCAATGAAAAGGGTTGGCTCCCGATCTTCCTAAATCGGCAGATTGTTAACTAATATTTCTTATTTAAATTCATTATACTGCATAAATGAAGATTTTAAGTATACCAAATGAGTGGCGTATATTTCATTAGTACATCGACACATAATTACATTTTAATATGACAGGAAAAAAAACCTAGTTATTTTTGAGAGTGGAGTTTGTTATGTTCTTCCTTGATCAAAATATATATACTCGTACAAACAATAAAATGAATTATACAAAAAAGATTTGAATTAAAAATTAATAACAAATTAAACTTAATCCAAGATTAACGGGAATATCACACACATGGTGTTTGTAATTAGTGCTATAGTATTAATAATTTTGTAATTATTTTATCCTTACAACGCAAATACATTTTAACACAAAAGTAGAATCTAAATTGCATCCATAATGATATTTAAATACTTTGGTAACGGCCATTTTCGTTTCAATTTAAAATTAAATTTTAGTTATGAAATGACACCTGGCTCTTTCAATTAGTGTCACCTTTGTCAGGCTCCGTGATTTATTAATGAAAAGAAGAATTACAATATATTCGCGTTTGGTTGAGACAAGAAAAATATGTCTTGTTTTTTGGAATGAATATAATGTTGGAACTATGGGATGCCGGCGGTTTCGCTTGCGTACCTAACTTTTGCCTCTCACAAAAATCATTATGACATCTTAATATTTATTTTTTCTGTTTCTCGGTTTATTTTATCTTCCTCACTTGATTAAATGA
The DNA here is from genome assembly GCA_964023185.1 of Macaria liturata. Lineage (NCBI taxonomy): Eukaryota > Metazoa > Arthropoda > Insecta > Lepidoptera > Geometridae > Macaria > Macaria liturata. The sequence continues at coordinate 16,288,355 of OZ026806.1, forward strand.
ATTCTTTAAATACATAGAAAACTATTGTAAGTCTTTATATCACTTATAAGCAAGAACTCTCTACTTAGTTGGCAAAAATTGTTAAGTTATACCTACAAATTTAGAAACCTATGCTATTTAGTGTGGGGCTAGATGGCGCTGTGTGCAATGTCCCGGAATATTTATTTATTTATTTTATTTATTTCATACGAATAGATGCGACGTGTAATATATTTCATGGTACCAATAAATGATTTATATTTGTGTAAAAACTATAGGTATACATATTACAAACTGATTTTATGTATAGAATACCTACATAATATGTAATCTCACAGAAAAATATCCGCGAAAAGGATCGAAAAACAAATCTAACGAAGCTCGTTCGTTAGTTTACAAACGAAATGGTCGTACGTTCGTATACAAGTGGGTAAAATTTTAAACATGAAAGAGAAAACAGAAAGACTTTTTTTATGGCCTCTACAATACTGCCGCAATTTCGCCAATGTCACGTCTCAAGAGAATCAAATGCTTATTTGATTGGTAGGTAAAAATAATTTACATTGCGCTAATCAGTTGGTCGGAGCGGAATTACTTACTTATTTGAAATTTATTGAGCTTATTTGAGGGTTAATCCTTAACCTGAAATAACACAACAATAACAGCACAACAGATATACTATATATCTGTTGATAAACAGTGAAGTGCCAGTGAAGAAGTACTTATAAACGATTGAAAATAAAACTAACTCATACAACTTACATATACTAGGTAGGTATAAACCACACAGCCCCTGTGTTTATTATTATTATAACGAAATTTTATTATATTATTAAACGAAAAAACAACACACACACACACACAAAAACAACAACACAATATATACAAGCATCACAGAAAGACTTTGTTCTTGTAGTTCGAAATTTGTCTGTCTACTGTCATAATAATCAACTGTCAAAATGTTACCAATGATATAAGTCTTCGGGATATGGTAGGAACAGGATCTTTCTTAAGGATTGCTTTATGAACTCTTAATCAACCAATAGGTAATAAAAAAACCAACGTTTATTATACTGTATTACAATTTGAAGTTGACATTTGATTGTTTCTGTGTGATGTTTGAACAACAAGAATCGACTTTTTATTTTCAAAGTCCTGGACTTAAATTTAGATATTTAAATCACGTTTTGGAATGAGAATGAGATGATTTGAATTTTGGATTTTGGATTTTTTCACCTAACCTAACACCACTATTTTCACAGCCGGTTAAAAATCCCTATGGGTCACAGCGGTCATTTGCAAGGGGAAATAGAACGCTAACTGGATTGGCTGCAACGTGCGAGTTTGGCCTAGTTGTGGCCTCTGACCTGACAGAAAATATACAATGCTGTATAGAAAGTGCTTTTAAAAAAAATATTTGATCTAGAGACTTTTTTTATGAAAAAAAAAATTCAATACAAATAACAATATATATCGCGTATCATTTTGTATGAGCAATTTTCCAGTACCCAGTTAATATAAGTAGCTTATGTGCCACCTAAGCGCGCCGTATTTTTACCCTGTTTTATCATTGTTTATGCAAATTTTGCTAATTGACTTCCAAACTTCTATATGAAGATGGCACGCAATGATGATGATGATGATGTATTGTCTTGCATATGCACATACAATACTTGATTCTTGAACTGAAACACAAACAAAACAAATAGGTAACACTGACACTGAGTGTCAGAGACGAAGTTTTATCTAGCATGGCAACTGTTCACCTCGGCCACAACCAAGATTAGAATAGAACTGTTTACCTTGCCCATGTCAGATCGTGGTCAGATCTAGCGACACCTAGTTTGCTTTTATACACAACTTTTTAAATTGGAGATCTTATTTATTTTGTTCCGTGATTTTTAATGCAGACGTTATTCTAACTTATTTCTCTAGTCATGTTATATCCTTGTCACAAGTCCGCAATAACAAGTGGTCACAAACTTAACAAACTTCTAAGAAATGGTCACAAGAAGTATGATTATCATCTTCGTTAACTTCTGGGACCAACAATTAACTAACTTTCTGTGCCTAATTATTATGCGTGACGACGTCCTGAGCCCAAATGTCGTCTGCTACTCGTGTTGCTAATGTTGATTTTATTGGTTGTGTCATTGTGATACTACCCGTAAGAATAAAGCAAATGAAAGCTGGTGTATTTGACACAAAAAGTAGGTAATTTTTTTGTCTTAAAAAAAAGTGGTAACCAGCCCGACGCTTTGCTTGATGCTGAAGAAAAATCACCGTTGCCTACGCTTTTCCGGATACTGAAAAAGCATCAAGTAATATTAATAAGTTTGTGAAAAATGCACTTGATATTGATATAAACACACGAATATTTTTACAGTATTTTTTTATTGACACGTCAATTCTATACTTTTCTATAGGCATTTATGAAACAATTTAGTCTATGTTGTTCAATGTTTATTTTTTCATAAAAAAATATACGTTGTTTAGTTAAATATTGAATTACATTATTCAATTAAAAGAAAACCATATATTGCTTCTGAATCTACTATAATAAACTCAAAGTTAGCGCCATGCAGAACTGAAAATAACAAAATCTGATTAACATTATTCAAAGTAAGTATTGAGTTTGAAAACACTGCGGCTGAAGGAAGGTTTTCTGGGGCGTGAATGAACCCAACTTCGTAGAAACAGATGTATCTGTTTCTACGAACAACACACACACGTGTGGATTTGTAAATCCACACGTGTGGGAAATATTAGGTAAATAAATGAGATAAAAAATAATATGAAGTGTGAATAAGATAGATGGATCAACGTTTTAATGGTTAGCATTCAAACAATAAAAAAGCAAACATTTGAGACTTGGGATTTGTCTCAATGCTAAAAAGTCCTATCTCATGTAAAAAAAACATTGCGAAATTTAATATAGTATTGGTAATTGTATTTTTATATTAAAAACCGCTTATTAAAACAGATATTATTACTTTTTGATTATCTTTGGTCTTTATAACTTTAGAACTCCTCCCTACATTTCTTCAATAAAGTTTTAGTGTAAAACGCCAGCTTTTTGTTGATTTCCAAGAGCCTTACAAGAAACTTCTAAGAACTGAAATATTAACGCCACCCATAATAAGTGCATTTACTACTAGTAGAAACTCTCTACAATAATAACATTACCTCTTTACCCAGTCATGAATTTATAAAAGATTAAAAAAGTTTATTCATAATATAGCAGAATAAGTATAAAGTTGCTGTAGAATAGAATAAACTGTACTGAGTCTTCACATAGACTTGATTAAGATACGTGTATCCTAAGAGACAGCGGTTGTAAGGCTGCCCCTTGCTGGGATCAGAGCTTTATTCAGCTTTTGTAAGCTTCACGTGGGAGCTTACTGAGGCCGTAGCTAGTGTCTGTTGAGATAAAATGCAAGGAAATTGTTCACGTGGTATATGTAAGCTAATTTTGTTGGTGTTAACTTAACCTACTTAAATAAGAAGCGATCCACATACTCAAATGTGATACTAAAACATGTGTTTCTACATATTGCTTTTATTTTTATTATCTCTTTATTTAAACAGTTTAGGCAGACTTGCAACGTTATTTTAGAAAAATAAAAACTGATATTCAATTAGTTTTTTTTCTTGAGAAATAAGCATTTAATTTACAACTATAAGTATATGATTCAGACTATATCAACACATTTTGATACATTTTAAAGAAGTTGTTTTTTTTCTACTACATTTTTTTTAAAACTTTACATTTTTTGTAGTAGCCGTCCTAAATAAAGCCTATAAAATTTTCAATTTGAGAATTTCAACAGTTATTTTAGACTTGATGAAATTAAATGCTCCTGAGGGTAACATTATTCAACATTGTCTAAAGTTATGATAAAATTAAATTCATTGTCTCATTTATTTATTTAATTAAATAGTTTAGTTTTGTATGTGCACTAGGATAGGAGTGCGTGACGTCACCGCCAGCCGCAACTGAATATCAGCGCTGGTGGCCCCCTGTGTGTGTGCCATCAGCATTAGGCTGAGTTGCGGCTGTATTGGGGCAACACAATCTTAAGTTGTGTTGTGTGTATCTCAATAAAGATATTTCTATTTCTTTAAATTCAGATGAGTTCAATATTTCAGAGTACAAAAAAGGTACAAAAACACAAAAGGTTACCTTTAAAACCTTTAAACCGTTCTTTTTAACCTTTTTATAACCTTTACTGATATAACAGTCAAACAGTTTGAAATAGAGTGCTTAGGAAAAACATTTGTATTTTTATGTCAGGCAGATTATGTTATTACAATTATCATGTAGGTAAACAGTTAGTTTTAAATTTTAGTACAGTTAGATGCACAAAGTCTTTAACTATGTAACCACAATCCTAATGAGCAAACAGACTAACAGGACCAAATATTCTGAGACATTGTGGTTTTATGCATGTTTAAGTTTGATGCACTTTCCAAGTCTTGTTGTTTGAGAAACAGTGACACACATTCTCATAGTTTCTTGTATAAAGTTCTTATTTGAGTAGTAAGTATATAAGTTCGCATATAAAACCAACTTAGTTTTTTAAACACTTAAAATAAAAGTTGTGACCTCTAGTGTTGAAAGTGTCTTAAGAACTCTAAACGAGTCTTTTTTTCTACGTTACTTTGTAAATTTTAAGTACAACAGATAACTATCAAGAGATTTCAAACCACTATAGAAGTGCCTGTCATGGCTCAACAGCTTACAATTTACTATAAACAGACGGGAACTGCGTATCTAATAGTAAAATAAAAAACAAAATATCAAAGAAATGCGTAACAACTCAAAAAAAAAACAATATTGTTTACCAGAAATTATAAAAACATAGATATGGCCACAAAAATATAGGGTAGGATAGGGTGTTTTTTTTTATTATATTATCATTTCACTAAAATATTATCAAGTCAATTAACTTCAACATCTACATAAAGCAAAGTAAACCATCGCACGCCCCAGACTAGATGATACCATATCGATTCAATTAGGCGGTGCTTTGCTATTCCCGTGCAATATGAAAACGAGAGCGCGAGGATAGATTGCGATGCTCCATTTTGATTTCAACTCGACAGCAGTTTATTGATTTTAAATTCTGTGACGATGAGTTTGTTATGAAGTTTGTTTTAATTTTTTTATTGTGTGTGTAAGTGGTGAAATGTTGAGAATTTTGAAAATATTTTTAAAGCTTTTGACTATTTATATATATTATATACTAAAAACAGTCAGGATCCATATGGTATCGTTTCATCTGATGCATCAAAGTGCCCAAAAATAATATTTATTGTTTACAAACGCACCATCCATATTTAAAGTAAGAGATGTGCGTACGTGTATTTTTCCTTTTTAAACAAACATATTAGTCTGAAGCATCTGACTAATTAATACTACTTGCTGTTATATATTGATAAAATAAATTAAAATATATCTTTTTCTTCTTCTTATCGAATGAGACTGGTCAACTCTGGTGTCGAGAATTTTCAAACCACCTTAAGGGCCTCTGACATGGCTTAACGACTGCCGTACTAGACAAACAACCAAATAAAAATATATAAAACTCAAAGGTGACTGACTGACTCAGGGATTTATCAACGCACAGCCCAAACCACTGGACGGATCGAGCTGAAATTTGGCATGCAGGTAGATGTTATAACGAAGGCATTTGTTAAAAAAGGATTTTTGGAAATGCTACTTTTAAAAGGGTGAAATAAGGGATGCAAATTTTATTTCTTAATGCGAGCGAAGCCGCGAGCACCCATAAGTAAATATATACTTTTTGTTTATAAATCAAGGCAAGAGTTTGTAAGTGTGAGTGTATATTTTTTTCATATTTCCGCCATTAAATAATTTAGAATATCTGACTTATTAATACTAGCTGTTGTTATATGTTGCTAATAATTGAGTATTATAGTCTTAGAGAATACATATACTTTAGTTATGTATTCTCTAAGATTATAGTCAATATCAACAAATAATTTTAGGCAATAAATTTATGTCACGACCTGTTGAAATCTAAGATTTAAAGCCTGTTCAATTGTCTTCGTTAATCTACAGATAGACGAACACCCATGTTATTAATAGTGTTGTGGGCTCTTTCAAATTCAAAATTCAAATTCAAATTCTTATATTACGGTTACATAAAATAAAAAATATTATTCTAATAAACAGAAACCAGCTTAGATATTGTTATTAGTTGTAAAATAATATGCATATGACAGTAACAATTAAGCTATTTTATTAATTTTAAAATAGTGTAATAATTTATTATTTAGAATTTCTTCTTTCAGAAACATAAGGAACGATCTAAATTTTTCTCTTGGTTTTTTTTACTTTTAATTTACTTTTCCTTGCCAATATTTTATATTTCATTTTTCTTATAAAATCTTTATCATATTAATGTACCTAGTAACCTTTTAGAAAAAAAAACAAGATAGTTTTCCATTTTTATTGGAACTACCCACAATTCACTACTAAACCTATTAACCGTAACCAAAGTACTAATAATTCTCCCATCACTAGTACAACCATTATAAGCACGCAGTGATAATTGAAATCGTGACTCGGTTTGTTGTGTGGTGGCTCCTGTAGTAAAACTAGCTTTAATTTGTGGCTTTACTTATTACGTGATTATGTATGTATCTATTGATGATGTATGTCCTGCCTCCTTAGGCAAGAGCGATTTTTTTTTGTACATACTGACGCATACTTATGGAATAGAAAGACCAATGTATGGGATTGACATCACGGTGCGCTCCGCGGGGGGAATGTTACGTCAATCCCAAACATTGGTCTTTCTATTCCATAAGTATGCGTCAGTATGCTCACTAAAATACGCCTCTTGTCGATGAGGGCAGGTTATTCATTGCGAAGCTTGAAGCTTCCCAGTGTAAAACAAATATTGGTAAATATTAATCACATTTTATTGAATAAACCTAATATTAAAGATTTTTATCTTTTTTGGATTCACATACAATGTCTCCAAGATAGAGAGTAAGTTTTTTTTCAACTTAGTAAACTGTTTTAGTTTTAACACGGAGTAGGCCAACGTTTGACTACAACCTGTCAAATGTTGAGCACCACTGTAGTCTAAGATGTTGTTGTTTTTTGTTAGTTCGTGTGAATGTTCGCCAACTATGGATAACGAATGTTTAAAAACTACCTAAATAACCCCTTGACTATACATACAGTACTATGGGTACTTATATACATTTTTACATTACAATAAAATATTTATGAATTAAAAAAGAAACGAAAAAAATACATTCAGCAGTCATCTAAAATTACTGGCAAACTGACTTTCCCATTTCTATTATTCACACACATTTCCTACGTGCGTGTGTTTATGAATAACCGTCGGAATGAGTCTGACGTCTATTGCTTTTGAATAATGCTTTTGACTGTCATCCTACTTTGTTTGCCTTATAAGCGAGTTAAGGAAACTATAATGAATTGTATTTGTATACAATATTCGTTGCAAACATATTAAAACATAAACCATTTGTATTGTATTGCATAAAGGGGGTATTGGTAATTACGAGTAACGCTTAACCTTATTAAGGATGGGTGAACAAAACTTGGCATTTCATTTGTTATGTGTACTAATCATTCTAAAATTTCGAATTTAGTAAAGTATTTATAATTTATCATTATTATTTGGTCACTTCCGCATATCAAAAGAAACATGTTTTTTTTATCCCGGTTGCTTTTAAAGTGCGGTTTTCCATATCAGAGGCCAAAGGGGTGGTTCACACAATATCCGAGGACATGTGTCTTCCGTGGAAGGACCTGGGCGGTCACCACAATGTATCCTTCCAAGAGAACTCCCCTAACGAACTAATTTGTGAGGGAGTCCCTACCCTCAGTCATGAAGAAATACGATTCGAGAGTAAATTTTGAGTGAACTACCTACTTTATCCTAAAACAGCGTTTAAGTTTTTTTTTATGTTTATGTATGGAAACTTGCGGACATGTATTGTGTGATTATGAACCTAATTAGATACCTTCATAATGAAATAAACACACGCAACGCCTGATATGTTGCGGCCCGATTTCGGACAAACCTCAAATTATTTCAACCCGAACCTAACGAATATTTCCCAACTCTGCGTTTTGCCTTTACTTTGGTAGTTTTAAATATCACGACACGATTTTGTTAATAAACCTAAATAGATAGATAATCCTTAATCCCTTATCGAATATTCTATTGAATATATCTATTTCACTTTATTAAAGTTCCCGATCATTCCTAATGATTATATTCCGGTATTCAACAACCGGTTAGCACTTACCTCAATAATTATTTTGAAAATTAGCTCTAAATATCTTTTTCATTATTTTATATACTAATCGCTGAGTATAGGCCTCCTCTACTCGTATAGCGCGCCATACAGTGTGACCCCCAGCTCTTCATCTAAGCCTCTTCCAGCTACACAATATCTTTGTATAAATAAATGTATTTTTATATTTTTGTAAAACTAGCAGCGCCCCGTGGTGTTATTTTATCCTAAGCTATATTTAAAAAAAATGTATAAAAAAACAATGGCTTAATTTAAAACTTAACTCTTCCTCTGAAGATATTTAAATATTTTTAAAATATATTGAAATTCAATTATTTCAATAGATCTTATAAGATCGACTATTATGGGGGTACCCAAAAAAGCTATTTAAATTAACGTCTCCACTTGGTACAAAAATATCGTATCATATAAGAGCCCACTCGTGCTATAATTAAATTACTTATCCCTCGAAATATTATGACGTCACGAAACCGGAACGCGTGAATTTAAATTCGTTAATTGGGAGCTCTTGCGTAGCGTCACAGCCTACCTGGAGGAGGTACCATGGCATTAAAAATGAAAGAAAATATCTGAATTCCTGAAAACTCAAAAATCTTAAAGTATGGTATACGATGTTTAGTAACGTAACTGGGTGGTGTACGCCTGTATCTAAAGTACAAAGCATAAACATTTTAGTAAGAAAAAATTGTAGTGTTGTATCATCAACGATTACATAACCAAAATAATACTTAGCTAATTAACAACACTTGCTTCTGAATCTTTTCAGAACAATTATCTAAGTATTTTTTTGCTTTTGATATTGAAAATGAAAATTTTTACTTTTATAGAAGGTATGTGGCACTAAATAGGATTCATGTAAATCGCATAGCATTTTTTGTATCACTTTGTTTTGTTTTTTATTCTATTGTGCCATAATATTATTGAGTTTAGGTTTTGTAGCTAGCTGAGTATTATTAAAACCATAATGGTTAAAGCATACAGTAGAACCCATGTTATCGTGTGAAGTCTAATTCAAGCGGTTTAGGTTTTTGGAAATTGTCAAGACGAAATGGAATTTCAAATTCACTCTTTGAGAACTCCATATGTGAATAAATTAACATTTATTTAAATATCAATTTGCAGGAATTCGATTAAGATTATTGTCTCAGGGCTACGTCTAAATATTCCGATTTGAATTTTGTCAAATCTGGCCCGGAAATTGGATTACATGGCTAGAATTTAATAAGCAATTTCTTGTTGGTCGTATTTGTAGTAGTACAGTGTACAAATAAAATACTAATTTCTAAGGAAATATTTGGATGGAGCTGCTAACTTTATTTTTTAGTTAATAATTTAGCATTTTTAAACAGATTTAATGCAACATCAGTTAAGTACTCATAATTTCCCAACAATGTTATTTTTTACCCGCAGCATAATATTTTCTTTCACGGAATTACAGAAAACACTATGTATCTATTTCTTCTATGTGAGTAGAGTAGTATCTTAGAAATTGAGACTGTAATTATTATTATTTCAAGTGTAAAGCGTGATGTAACTTGTTTATATGTAGAAATATGAACGCGTCTGTTACGAAATATTTATCAAGTTATTTGTACACACAATGTAACAATACATAACTGACAATAAAATGACTCGTAATCAAGTTTAATGTCCTATAAATAAAGAAAGTGACTTAACAAAAAATAAAGCTGCCAAGGTCCAAAAAATCTGTGTCAAATTCATTTCTCACCAATAACAGAACGACAAAATAAATGTTTCAATACATTTCTCGGGCTGAATTGGGATAATTTGGCCCTTTCACGCCCTCGTCGCTTAGCCGTCAGCTTGGCGTCTAAGGTGAAAGAAAATTTAGACAATGTTAGTGTATAGACCTCTACCTACTTAGATAACAAGTTCTACTACCATATGATCTGCTAGAAAACGTAAATAACGTGGTATATTTCCCTTTTTCAATTGAATTCGGTGTGATGTCAGAGTCTTAGTAAGTACACGTTTAAAAAACTTTTGACACTTGGCTACAAAAAATAACTTATGTAGAAACATACATTGCAAAATATTTTTTTCGTTTGACTGCAGCCTGCTTACCTAGAAGATACCTATAGTTGGGTAGCATATACTAAGGTGTTTTTTTACACTAGCTCAGCTGAAAGTTGTGCACAAAAACTCAGTTGTGCAACCAAACTTAATAAAGGTCAGGCTATTTTATCAGCCAAAGGCTTCAATTGGATTGTGTTATTGTCATCTGACACACTGCGTCACAGCATTGTTATATTCCATGTACCTATCCTCTAAACGAAGAATACTAACTGACTTTATATTTAATTGTATATACCTCTTGAATGATTTAATCATTTTACATGATTATATAGGTATTTGTGACTAACCAATCACATGGATCATTTAGCCTTTCTGTATCAATCTGTTTTCATTTATCATAATTTCGTGTCTTTTCTAAATAATATCTATGAAAAAAATTGATTCCTGACAGGAAACCGCGATATCATTTGTCATTTTGCTTTTCTTTTGTTCAGTTTTGGGCTTGTTTTTTACGTAAGTAATTTTTCTTTTGTTACATTAATGCAAATGGTTAATGCTTTCATTAATATGTACGTTTTAGGGAAAATATGAGAAGAATGTCGTGTTAATGGTAAAATATGACGTGTCGTTTTCTTTTTGATGTTTATTTTGTACCTTTGTGCGCTTAGCGACAGATATTATGATAATGGAAATCATTAACAACGTTTTTATTTTCATCTATTTTGAATGTATTTGAGTAAGTATATGTGAGTATCCAGATTTCTAGATGAATTTGGGTATATATCGTGGTCCTGCCAAGGAATACAAATGTCCTGGGATTTTGTGGTCCTCAAAATATGTTAAATTCATCACAAAATAATGTTTTCTTCACCGTTACACACGTTACTAGAAAAATAAGTCAGTAGTGTGGCTAAGTAACTCCATTTTTTTAAACCGTAAACTTCACTATATAGTTTAATGCAAAGTCACTTTACGCGTCTGTCAGTATGTATGCATGTATGCTTAGATATTTAAAACTGCAATGCTGATTTTGATGCAGTTTATATGTATAATAATGCGTGCGAAGCCGCGGGCAAGAGCAAGTGTATTATATTTAAACTAGTTGCGTTGAAAACATATCAATGGCTATCTCTCTAAAATAAATTTATGGTACCTACGTATCTACTTCATATATTTTATATAACACACGGTTGAATTTTTTACGCCCTTACGATTCATACGTTTGAGCACGTGTTTAAAGGGTCCGTAAAAGATATGAATTTTCATATTTTTTTATTAAACCTTTTATTTGAACCCTTTTATGAAAAAGGGATGTGAATGTATGGTTCTATACAATTGAAAAGTAAAAAGAATTTCCTTTTAAAAATTCGCTTTATGAAATACATTCATCAAATGAAAAGAGGTTATGTAACAAATATGACTTTTTAAAGAATCGGCCTAGATAAATCGACACATAATATTTAAAAAATCATATTCCTTTTTAAATAGTTTTAGCTATATAATATTTTGCAATACACATACATTAAGGAAAATAATAGAAACACTATAAACATACCTTATTTTATTTCTATAGGCGGTACTTATCTTGCCTATAAAAAATATAATTTTAGATTCACTCTACTGCCTGGCAACATTGATTATGTAATTTATAAAATTAATTAGATCAATATTGGGTCAAATACCTAAGCCCAAGACGAGGATTTGAGCCTGAATAGCATTACTAAGCTCCGTCTTGAATTCCAACTACATTCTGATATTGAATTTGGAGGACCGCCGTGGTCACAGAATTAATATTTTGTCATCATAAATATAGTACTTTATGTATATTTGGTACCTATACTTAACTAGTGGAGCTCTGCAATGATATCAGCATTTATTTCAGGTAAAAAGTAGCCTTTGATGCTTATGATTACAATTGCCGCAAAATTAATAAAATGTTGGATATAGAGTCAGGTATACTCAACTCCCAACGTTTGAAAGTCTAAAACCAATATTAATTTAATAGATGTACTGTGGTGTCCATAACTGACTCGGAATATTTTGCATTTAATTTCAATATGCAATCAGTTGATTGTGTTTTTTTTACGTGTTGTGGACTTATATAAAAAGGCAAATACTGTTTACAAAACTTTGCACAAACTTGTTCAAAATATGTCTCCCTTAAGGCTTACTTTTTGAATTTTTTCATTAATAACCGTCTATTTTATTTTGTTATGTATGTATACTTAACATACATAACAAAAATATTAGTTTTTTACCTGTCTCATGTAATTATAAAATACAATACATTTCGCTCCACCCCCGTTCTTTGACACCGATTTACCCTCCACACAAAAGAATGGGGTTGGTTTCATCAAAAGTCCGCATTCAATGCACCTTTACTACAACAATAGCTTGCTTGCAAAACCCAATTACTTACCTTGTAGCTGAATTGTTGAGCGAGGGAATGTAGCGAGCGAAATATAACTTTATAAATTTTCAAAAAAAATTGAATTTGAATTAAAGTAGGTATTTTACCAAATTTCGCTTTTGGGCGCTTACGTGGGTCGTATTAGTAAAGTGAAATTGCAGGTCCCCTCTGTTTGTTATTGTACGCCAGTCATTATGCCAAGTTAGAAGCCTAGAGGGTGGCTTAAAAACTCTGTCACCAGTCGACTACTCTCATTAGAACTTACTTAAGCACAATTGTTTCACAGGCAGCGGAAAATGCTGCATACAATTCTGATTACTAAATTTATTCATGTTTATGTACGGATTTCTTAACAAGTACAAGATAAATTTATAATACAACAAAAAAGTACACAGAAATTTCGTGACTCAGTGTGGTCTTCTTTTTCTTCAGTGTGTTTAAGATAAATCGATTAAATTGTCCCTTTTAATTTTTTTTTAAAACATGTTTTTTGTGTCCTATTGCATTAATGAAGACCCCTCAACTATTTATTTCTTAATTATCTTCAATGTACAGACACCGACCGGTTACAGCTTTATTATAAAAATAGACTATGTTTGCAGTTCGTTCAATCTTTATATCTAGATATGGAGCTAATGTCATAGCAAAGACTAGACGAGACAATATAGCTGTAGCGCGCGCGTCGCCAAAATCACCGCAACATTCATAAAACTCCACCATTCGGAGGATCAGAGATGCTGAATCTAGTTTTATGACACGGATTACCAAAGGACAGAAATATCACTAATATCAAATAGGTTAATATATAAAGGGAAATTGGTTCAGATTATTCTATAGTTTTCATTGTTGTACTTAAAAAAATGATTGACGAAAACAATGAAGAGAATGAGAGACATCCACATTGGATTGGACAGTAAAAAAAATATATATATAAATGTTCCGGGACATTGCACACAGCGCCATCTAGCCCCACACTAAGCAAAAGCTTGTGTCGTGGGTACTAGATGACGGATATAATACTTATTTTTGCTTATATTTTGTAAATAAACACTTATTATGCATAGAAACGGCCAGACACAACACAAGTCAGTATAAATTTTAAATTCATAGTTACTTGTGTCATGCGGTAATCGAACCCGCATTCCTAGATTAAAAGGCAGAGCCACTACCAACTAAACTAACAGGCCAGTCAACAATAAAATACAAATTGTTTTATTTTCTGATACGACATTCTCATATAAAGAGATTTATAGCCTTAACACCTTTTTTTCTTTTATTATAAATCATACAATATATTATATATTTTACCTTTTTGACAGTTAAAATTTCATAAATTCCATGTAATTTATCCTTCTATACTTACATATTCCGTCCATAGTAGTTACGAGGATTTTATTCCGCTCGTAAAGGGCACGTCACTCGTTCGCTCGCCCAGAATTCATTGTGGCAAGTGTATGGAACATTTATTTGCACTTTGTGTACCTTTACGTAGATAACTTATTATAGTGCTCTTGGCTAGATTAATTATTAGAAGAATTTTTGGCTATTTTGCATTGTACTGAAGTAGTAAAGCTATGTCAGGGGTAATAGGTCGACATAACATTTGTCGCAGGTCAAACCTGCAGGCTGGCGTAAGATCGACGCCAATGGCATATTAAGAGAGGGCCTACATTCAGTATAAAGACAAAACTGACTGTGGATTATGATAATGTCATAGGCCCCTTAAAATGGTATAAAAAATTATGACACCAGAGTTGGCTACTCTCTTACGAGCTTACTTGGATAATGGAATTAAATCAGGCACATAAAATATTCAAAGACAGTATCGAATCATAAAAAAACCAGACGTCCTTACAATCTTAGTATCATCGTTTCAGTCTGCGTTTACCCACTGCTGAGTATAGGCCTCCTCTCACCCATCATTCAGTACGTTCGCCTGTCTAAGCCACAGCCGTACTTCCATATAACATAGCATATAAATCATCATACTTACATAATATACCTATATTTTAGGAAGTAACAATACACCAGCATTGTTGATATTAATTACTTCCATTGTATGCTCTGGAGAAGGAAATACACCTTAATGAGTGTACCAAATACCTTTCATAAGAAGGATAATTAATTTATTGATTGGACTAAATACATTTCAGATCATGTTAAGTTGTATTATATTGATGCTATATCAATAATCATTTGTTTTTAAACAACTTCAACAAATGAAGGTTATCAAGTGTTCTAAAAGTTTTTTTTTGTTAAAACTACGGTTTAAAACTTAAACTCTTTCCGTCTTATTACAAAACGCGGCTTAAATTATTAATTAGCGGATTAGTCCAGGACTTTATAAATAAAAAGTGGAGTTGTTGTTCAAGCATCACATACAAGTAATCAAAATGTCAACAAAAATTGAAACTTTGATTTAACATTGGTACATTTTGACAGTTTGATAATTATGACAGTAGACAGTCAATTTTCGAAAAACTAAAACGGTCTTGGTCTAGACTTATATTTAAACCACGTTTTGTAATAAGGCCCTTTTGGTTTAAATCAAGTGCATATACCTATTAATTGTCTATATTTACAAGAAACTGTCTACCATTCGGATATTGGCACAATTTGTCTTTTGTTTGCGTTTGTAAGCGATCTTTATGATCTATGATGGAACGGATGATGGAATGATCCAATAAGAACCGATTATTTCAATATAAATGCTTGGAAAATGAGGCAAAATAAAGATTTTTACGTATAGTTGATTAGCAGTACCAGATTTATGTTATTACTTAAATAAATAAATAAATATTCCGGGACATTCCACACAGCACACACACTTGGAATCGTATGTAAGATTTGAAATATTGTATTATAAAATGGGTTTAAGTATTTTCTTATAACTGGTTTTTTGTTCCATTTACAAACATATTTACCTAAATTAGTACTTTTATTGCATATATCTTATGCTGTATGCAAGGGTATTGATATGACTTCTTTAGCGCTAATTATTCAACCATTTTTGATGAAATTCATGCATCTGAGTGATATTAAACTGTAATGTATAAAAATATTTAATCCAGTTAATAATAGTAATTAATTAATCCTAAATAAGTTGATATTTATTTGTACTGATTTTTCAGCAGCAATCCTATGTTGTGGTGGTTAGAATTATGAAATCAAACAGAAGAGAATTAAGTATTTCATTCATTTTATTTGACTAAAAACTTCAATATACATAATTTTTTAACTCTTTAGTAGTTTAAAACAAAGCAAGCGTCTTATAGAAAAATTATAAATTATTTGGTACTTAACTATTTACATCATTAAAATATATATCATAAACGTATTAAGACTTGAGATCAACCCAAAAAAACGAATCATTTTTTTTTTAAATCGGTCAGTAACATAAACTCTTTCTTTGGACTCAAAAAGTCATAAAAATAATAATTGATTGTCTTTTTAACTGATTGCCATCCAAAGTTTTTTAGTAAGGTTATGAACATACATTGATTTTTAAAGAAAATGTTTAAATAAACTCAAAAAAATGGTCTCTTATTAAAACAGTGCTAAAAACCAACCCACAAATAAATATTGTAATTTAAACCATCAAAACTTTTGATAAAATTGAATTTTCACTATGTTGGTATAGTAAGACTCTTACACTAAACATTTAAATTCATAAAGTGTCTATTTTTATTATATTTACCATAAGTATTTTACTTTTTTAATCATTTTAATTTTAATTCAAATTTTTTATCATGTGTAAATAAAAAGCATATAAAAGAAATAGAATAGGAGTTAGCATTAAAAAAATAAGATAAAATTATTTGTACAATAAAAAACATAGATGTAATTATAATAATTGAAAATAACAAGTTTTTACATAATATCTTACAGAGGACATGATTTGATATATAAAATTATGTATTCCATGTTATAAAATACGATATTTTATTGAGCTATAAGTACGCAATTTAAAAATAAAAATCATGAATAAACTATAATTTCATACTTCCTTATTTATTCGTTCTTAAGTATATTATTGCCTATTTACTGTTGAATATTTACATCAGCTTAAATTTATTTAAATTCCCTTGGAATGATACTTGATATGTAAGTACTGAAACTTTGAAGACGTAATTCCTATTCAATAGAGATATCTGTACACGTGTTAGAATATAACATTTATATATTATTTTATACTTCATAAGATCTACTCTATGTTCTAAATGTTTAATAGCGCTTTTCCCCATCATTTCAAATTATACATGCAATTATTAAATTACTTATATATATATATATATATATATATATATATATATATATATATATATTATTTACTATATCTATACTACCACAAGGGTTTTTTTTCAAATACAAATGTGAATTAGTGATTCAATAGATACGTGACTAAAAATATTTAAACATAACATATATAAAATAATTTTGTAAGTTAAATAGAAGATACATTTTTATTTAGGGATTTTCATATTATATCTAGTTGAAGTTAGCAAATCAAAACATGTAATTAAAATATACATCACACTTTAAATGGTAACAAATATATACTTTTCATTAGATACTTAGACTAATCTAAATTATGTAGATTCTTATATTACACAATATCGTTTTCGATAAGTCTTGTCTACAATAAAATTTATTGCTTTCGGCATTTTATAAAATATCTTACAATTAAAGTGAGAAAAGTAGACTGACGATTTAACTATGTTTTATACCTTTTTATTTTGGTCATCAGCTAAAAATAAATATAATTTATTTCATGATTTAGAAAAATTACAGTTTGAAACAAAATCTATTTCTGATTGATCTTTGACTTCTTGAAGTCATTTATCATAGAAGAAAGAAGAAGAAGAGTAGAAGTAGTATGTTTAGTTTTTCTTCCCTTGTTTTTATATTTTATTATTGTAAATAAAATTTCTATTAATTACAAAAAAAAAAAAAAATATCATATCATACCTAATTTTACTAATTAGGTTTTACAAGAAAAAATACATATGATAATTGACTTCAAGAAGTCAAAGATCACTTAACAAACAGTAAAGTTTAAAACAAAAACGTAAATGACTAGGTAACAAAATTATAAGATATTAATCTAGGTAAAGTAAAATTCACAATGACTAAACATTTAATTCTTTCAGCTGAGAATAGTAAAAACAAGACATTTAACATAATCAACTATATATTATACGACAAAAAAGTCTCAAGAATATTTTTGGTTTTAAAAACATTTTGATTTACACAAAACAATCGCTGACCAAACGATCTATGAAAAGTGTTCCTACATCAAAATTTAAGTCTCTTTGGCATTAAAAGCTCATAAACTGCTGTAAATACTATTTTTACATTCGTAGATTTGATAGCTAAGTTCTTAACAATTATTCTTACTAGTAGAAGAAAAAAGAGAAAACTTTATCGACATAAAATTTCAACATTTACAAAACAAAAAACATTTTTATAAATACCGTCCTTAATTGAAAGTTTTTAAAACAAGTCATTACATAAATCTTACAAGATAAACTATGAAGAGCTTTGGCCCTATAACACTACCCTGAGCCACTCCGCACGGAATTTACACCACATCGCTTTTATCAAGCAGCCCATTGTTGCTGCCGCCATCTTCTTGTCAAATGTGATAATCTCTGAGAGGTCTCACGGACTCGGCTGAAGACCTTGGAGTAGGATCTACTCCTGATAGTCCAAGAGACCCACTCCGACGTACTACTAAAGTCTTTGTTCCGTAATCAGTGACAAAGTTCTCGTTTCTCGTAGGAGTGTTGGCACGAACGCTCTGATACCCGCAACATAATGGATACCTAGATGTGAGGATCTTTTTGAATGCTTCTCGGAATTCTGTGTTGAATATTGAGTAGATGATCGGATTGAATGCGGAGTTGGAATAGCCGAGCCAGGTCAGGATTTTGAAGGCCAGATCTATAAGAAATGAAATCAATTAGTAGTTAAGACAAAAAGAAAACATCGATTAAATAATTATTATTGAATCAGTTAATAAATTTAAGGACGTGGAGTGAAAAATGTTACTGTTTACACTCATTTAAAAGCTTAAGAAATTATCATAAAAATAGCTCTAAACAAACTTTAAATAAATCAGCCATAAAATACAATAACGATTAAATTTAATCACACCTAATATGTGCTAATCATCAAAGTTTATATTTAAACTAAACATTTTATTTAAAGTAAACAAACACAAACACTGAACATAAAATTTAATTTTATCATTTAAATATCAGTTTTAGTCAAATATTGGCCATTTAAACGCAAAGGTTTCTTATCAAAGCATTAAACTATTTTGAACTCTCAAACAATCGTTCATTTTCTCATTTTCAAATGTCTAAAAGGTCACCTTTATGCTAATGTGTCTAATTTAAAAGAACTTCAAAATTGTATTGCTCATTCTCACATAACACGAACATTGTCTGATTACATTAGTCGTTAAGATTATGTTCAAAGTTTTCACTTTTAATATCAAAATTAATAAAATAAGAAACATAATAATGCAAGTTTCGTACCTAGATGTAACTGATGAAAACCTTCTAGAGAAAACGTTTTGAATAACAATTTTACTAACAACACAGCATAAGCGTCATTTAATCGATCGAATCTTGCCTTAAAAATAAATTTACCATAGTTAATTTTATGTATTACCTGGTATACAAGTCTTACAGAATGCAGCAACGATGTTGACGCAGAAGAATGGAACCCAGCACAGAAGGAACACTCCCATTATAATTCCCACTGTTATGGCCGCTAGAAGAATATATATCAGATTAGATTTAAATAACATGTTTATGTTACATAAGAAGAGATACAAATATACAATTTTATAAGAGAGAAAGTGGGTTAGCGGTTTTTTTTATCTATTTGCATCTCTCTCACACTACAATGGCACAAATTTCGTCATAATATATTTAGTGTCGTAGTAGTAGTTAAAGATTAGGAAAGTAAAACGCAATATACATGGACTGATTTGTTAAAAAGGCCTATGTTTGTGTTTTTTTTACAAACCGTCTGATGTTAAGCAGTATAACGCTGCTTTGCATTGCACTGTCGGGACTAAAAGCGTTCTTCATCTTATCGAATGAGAGTGGCCTACTCTGGTGTCGAGAGTTAATCAAGCCGTCGTGATGGCCTCCGACATGGCTTAACGACTGCTGTGCTAGACAAACAGCCGGGACCTAGAATTTAACGTGTCATCCGACCCACAGAAGCACCCAAAATGGAATGCCACTTTTGGGTCACCCATCCAAGGATTGACCACGTTGACCTTTGCTTAATATTAGTAATCGCATGCAAACACATCTCAAAAAAAAAGTAAAAGCCTTAAAAAAAGTCATAAACCTCACCTTTATGATCCGACACATGGTACGGAGAAGAATGGACGTGCGTATGGACCCTGGTCCGGACGGATTTGGTCCGGTTATCCGGCAGCTGGACCGTCCGGGTCACCGCCCGGATAGATTTCACGTGCTTCTGGGCGTAGCAGTATAGTCTGTGGACAAGATTAATTCATTATTATCTCTCTGTTGAGTCGTATTTCCTCCTGCCTAAGGGTCGTGGCTCCCTCGCTGAATTAATTAATCAGGGGAGGTTTGTTGAGCAGATATATCGTGGTGGGCGCCCAGGTCCTTCCGCGGAAGACTCAAGTTCTCGAATTTCATGGTCTTCAAACATGTCAATTACTTCACGATGTTTTCTTTTACCGCTGAGCAAGTATAAATCCACACATAACTTGAAAATACAAGTCATTGGTAGAGCTGGACTTGAACCAGGGTGCGTCAGCATGAAAAGCGGACGCTTAAACTGCTGAGCAACACTCGCTTAATTCTTAGATTAATCATTAATTAATTTTTTTTTGTTGATCTAGCGTATTTGCCTTGAAAAATTCGATATACATTTTGCACTATATAGAAAGTAATAAATACATCACCTGTGGTATGAAATTAACAAAATAATAAACATGCTGTAGAATTTAATTTTCATATGCCAAACCAAAAAAAGTAATTTCGCTCTCGTGATTGTATTGTATTCTTCAAAAGCAAATATATCAAGTTAAAGCACATTAAATCTAAGCTCAATTTAAAGGCAATTCGAGACGATTAAAAGGATTTATTTCTACAAAGTTTGGATAAATAAATTATTTTCAACAAAGTCTCGTCTATTAAGCTAACTTGGAGTGAACTTAAGTGCTCTATACAACGATCGGTTCTAATAAATTCAAATAGAAATATCAGAATATTGCCTAAATTGAATCAAATAAGGATTTTAGGCAAAAAGTTTTACCAATTACTGTTGTAAATGGTTTTGAATGAACAACTTGTTTATAATCATTTCAATTTTAACAGATGCATTTTCATTATCCATAATGGTTTAGAAGAGTCTGACCGGTGCAAATAGTTTCATAGGTTACCTATTATTTATCTACATAATGACTAATCATGCTTTATTATATCATTAAAGTAGTTAAGACCAAAAAAGTTACACCTGGATTTAACTTTATTTTTAAACTGTATAATTAATTTTCCAATATCTCTTGAGTCGTATTTCCTCATGACTGAGGGTCGTGATTCCCCCGCAGAATTCATTCGTTCGGGGAGTTTTCTTGGGCAAATACATCATGGTGGGCGGCCAGGTCCACGGAAGACACATGTCCTCGGATAGATTTTCCAATAATGATTGAAAAAGATGTGTATGGTAGACAAATTCATCTGATTGACGCACCTTACTGAGCTCTTTAATATTAAGGATACGAGAATTATATTTTAAAAAACTTTCAAACTGCAGGATACTTATATTAATTTTAAATATCTTAGACTCCATACCATATAAAATAATACGAAATATCCATACAATAATTGAATCCGCGATCTTACGCTTGACCACTAGTCTAACAAAACTCATTTATACTACACCTGCTCGGAAAGTACCTTGTTACTTTATCAAATTTACGATAGAAAGTACGTCATTGCATATCGAACAAATATGCGGGGAGAAAACGCATCTGAGCGGGAAGAAATGGATTTTCATACACTTTTCTCTCCCGCTCAGATGCGTTTTCTCCCCGCATATTTGTTCGATATGCAATGACGTACTTTCTACCGTAAATTTGATACTTTCCGAGTAGGTGTAGTATAAAGCACTATGTATCACTCGAGAGAAAGTGCGATTTCCGATCTCGGGTGTTTTAAAGCCCTCGCCTACGGCTCGGGCTTCAAACGACACCCTCGGCGGTAATCGGTCACTTTCTCCTCTCGGTGAACAATGTACTATTACCTAATCATGAAAAAAAATCATAAGCTGCAATTAAAACCTAGCTAGAACTAAACCAATCAGGAAACTCATAGAAAACGAAACAATGGTATACATTCACGATTTCAAAACAAAAACATGCAATAAAATGAAATTTTAAACTGGCTAGTTAAAACTCCAGTCATATTCTCAGTTTCGTTTTGTCTCTCATATTTATGACAAAACAGGAATGAAACTGTTGTTTTGTTCGTTAGTATGATTGTGTGTTAATGTATTAATACAAGTAAAATTATTTTATCTTATCTTATTGTCACTAAAAGTGACTCCTAAAAGCATTGAAAGAGGAATAGGGATAAATTATGACAGAGAATAAATATATGATATAACAATTTGTATATAATAAACGGCACATTTTTGGTGAGTGCTAGTTTCAAATTACTTTAAAAAACAAGTAGAACCAAAGAAAATAACTCTTTTATTTTGGATCTAGATTATATTACATACCTATTATCTTAATCACCAAGACAGGTTGAGCTACAGCAAGCGTATTGAAGATGCTACTTCCAAATTTGTAAATTCGTTAGCTCCTAATATTTAGCGATACTAATTCTCCCAATGAATAAACAAGTACAAAAGGATACAACTCTTTACATGGAGTGATGGATTATCTCAGCCGTCCGTTGAGAACGGGGGACATTGATTGATTGCTTGAAGATGTGCTTAGTACCGTAGAGGAGAATGTTCTGGAGAAGTTACGTAATTGTTTATCGGATTTCTGTGTATGTTGGTGGTTAGTGTTGGGATTTGTTATTGGTCCAGTGGTAGATCGAGAAACTATAATTAAAACTAGTGAATCCCCGCGACTTCATTCGATTCTTTTAATTCAATTAGATATCTTATGTCTGTAAACCTAACAAGGTAAAATGTCTATTCTATTAGCATTATTTAAGATCTATACTATACCTAGTTTTCAGACAATAAATGCATTCATTCATTCATTTATTCATTCATTCATTCACTTGCATAGATAAACTCTCGACACCAGAGTTGGCCACTCTCATTCGATAAGAAGGAGCTTGCATTATTTCGGAATAAAAAGTAGCGTATGTCACTCGCAGAATGCCTACATACCGTTTAGAACCCGTTCAGCCGTTTTTGTGTGATGCACATGTTTATACAAAAATCTATAAATTGCTGAAACGTATTCCGTAATCGAATTAAAGTATGCTTATTGCGTTGTAAAAAGGGTCTTTAATATATACTTAGAAAATATTCAAAAGATAATGTTAAGTTATACTTTAAATCGATAACAAATCACGTTTCAGCAGTTTTATAACTTTATTTATTTATTTTAACGTGCATCACGCAAAAACAGCCAAACGGGTGTTAACGATTTTTAGTACGTAGGTAGTATGAAGCCCTAAAAGTGACTTAGGCTACATTTTGTTACTAAAAAACGCGAGCTTACTTGCGGGCGTTCACTAGCCAATCAATAAAATTTATCCTCTTTGCTATTTAGCGTTGAATCCACAGGTCGATTACTTAATGCCAACATGGATAAGGAAAGTAGGATTTCGTTAGACTAACAAACATCTGTAATGCTGTTAAATACAGTTTTTAACCGATTTCAAAAAATAAGGTTCTCAATTCATCATCAGTTTTTTTTAAAAGTATGAAAACTTTTCCTGATTTATATCTGATGTGACTTTATTGGATATTTTTACTCACGACTTGCAAGTTACAATTAACTTCAAGCTTAGTACAGTCGTACCCAAAAATTCAAAAATATTAAGCCTAAATAAATTCACGATATGGATGTTTCACTAAACACTGTTTTGACTATGATTTTTCTGCATAAAAAAAAACATTTCTGAAAATGCGAAAACAAAAATGCAATATAAAATGACAACCTCATTTTTCAATCTTGTCTAAATTTATGAAATCGCTTTTCAACTTTTCGCTTGAGTGTGTACTCATTAAAAGTATGAAAATCATAAGGCATTTTTATCTATTTACATGAAAATTTGGTAAAAATATTATGCAACCCAGATCTATAGTATATTATTATTTATTATTAATATTATAAAGCTGAAGAGTTTGTTTGTTTGTTTGTTTGAACGCGCTAATCTCAGGAACTACTGGTACGAATTGAAAAATTCTTTTTGTGTTGGATAGATTATTGATAGAGAAAGGCTTTAGGCTATATAAAATCATGCTGCAACTAATATGAGCGAAAAAACAATGAAAAATGTGAAAAAAAAACGGAAAAATTATTCATCTTTAAGGGCTTCCGTTGCGTGTGCTGCGAAAACGGTTCAAGATATCAAAAAAATATGTATGAAGGAATTATTCCTCTTAAAATGAGCTTACAAAATGTCTGCAACAGAATATGTCTATCTTTTAAGATTAACTCACTAGAACGGTTTTTATGGTAATAACTATTCCATGCGGACGAAGTCGCTGGCACAGCAATTTTCTTATAAAATTCTTACTTCCATGTCTAATTTACCCGGAAATTATTCTAAAGGCCGGTATGCCAGTTACAACAAAGAAATGAAATAACAAAGGCATAGATTGAATGATTGCTACGAACATGCTGCATTGTTAGCTATTGCTATTGTCCTTGTATTACAAATTGACGAAGTTTTATGTGAGACAGGGTGACTGGATGCAAACTTGGTTATTCTAACCGTGCTTTTATTTTTGGCACTTTAGAAAAACTTAAATTTTGAAAGATTAAAATGACAAAATATTCATAGATGAAGACATCCTAGCACGTTATCGTGAAAAAATAATATCTGTAGAAAATTTCATATGAATAGAACTTTTTCTTCTGCTTCTTCTCGTCTTGTGAATGCCAAGAGTGCCAATAAGTAAGTAAATAAGTTAATTTTACTACTTACTAACTTACTTACCAACTTCGGGTCGCTGCGTCATAGGAGTAAGTAAGTGTCTGTAGAAAATTTAATCCAACCTGATTTCTACTTTGATAGATGTGAGTATACTACGGAGGGTACCTGCCACTAAACATCGTGGCTACATATTTTTTAAATTTGTACAGACTGTAATAACATTCATGACAGTAAAAAATCGGTTACTAAGTTAGTTTGTTATACTATTACTGGTTAAGTAATAATTTATCATATAAGTATTAAAGCTTTATTGCTCAAAATTGCTTGTTAAATAAGACATTATACTTGTTTGATAGATTGTTTATAAGCATTTATTAAAAAAAAATACGTCTTAATTATTAGTCACCCTGAAAAATAGTTAGTAAGTAATTCACCAACTTGCAAACCCATTTACGAAGAGTCGTATTCGCCGACTTTGTTCAAAGTTAAATTGTGAAAATATATGTGAAAGTGTTTAACCAGTCGGTAAAGATACAATACCAAGTATTCAAGTAACTTTCCTAATCAGTGATTACTGAGTTCCCAACTCCAATATTCGGTGAGAATTTGGAATATAGTTGCTGGCGCCGTAAATTGCCTATCTGTAGAAAAATCTTAGGGTACTAGGACTATTAGTATATTACCTATACTAGTGGTACTAGTACCTATAAAACATTACATTCCAGATTTTAACCAAAACATAAATTTAAATTAAAACAATATTTTATTAAAATCTGTGTAGCCATTTGAGCTTGGATAATGAAAAAAGGAACGCAAACCCTGGCAAACCTAAAACTGGTGTGATGAGATAAAACTATATGGCTTTGTTTCATATGACCAGAATAATGACTTTTTTGTATAATTACGTTAATGTGTTGGTATAGATGTCTACGTTGTAGAGATTGTAGAGTGTCTACGGCGTAGCTTGTCTACGAAATTTACTATTTTCTTTAGCACGTTTTATAAAATATTTTTTACAAAACCTAGTATTTTTAATACATAAAGCACATTTTCAAATTTATCTCTTACATGGATTTATATTAAACAATAATATAGTTTTGTTTAAAAAAAAGAAATATTTAAAAATTAAATTATAAAAAAGAACAACAAGAAATTGTTCTAATAATCACCATTACTCACAATATCATAATAATTTATGTAAATATCACCGTTATAAACTGAATTTGTTACAGTTGAAACCTCTTTTTTCACTTTCCGATGTGTACCAAATTTGTGCAGTAACTGTAATAGGATTTTCAAGTCGGAAATTGCTGCGGAAGTCTCGATATGAGTTCGAGTTGGAATTCTCTTGATGAGCGTAAGTTACGTATGTAAAGTGTATACTTATCAAGTTATACTTGTACTAACTTTAGGGTGAAGAAATATTGCTATGGATAAAATGGTTTTACATATGTGATGCCATACAGTTATTTGTATATGTAATCAGATGAAAACTTTTTGGCCACACATTCAAGGATATTTTTTGTTAGTATAAATTGGTAACATTATTCAAAATATAATATAAATGTATAAAAACGATATTGTAGTTAATTTAAGCAAACGATTAAATTCCATTGGCAGAATTCAACCCGTATTCTGGTGACAATGACTGCAATTGTTTTACAAATGTTTTTTTTTTAATACAATGTATCTTTATTGACGGAACACAAAAACTTACACCATTACATTTTGATAAACTTATAAATAATTTGCTTACCTGCAATAAATACTGATCATGACAATACAGGGCAGGTAAAACGAGATGCAACTCGACACGACTGCATACGTAGGTGTCAGCACTAGCGCGCAGGTGGGGTAGCGCGGAGGCCTCTGTGTGGTGAAGGCCTCCTCATCGGGCCTGTGGAGGCCTAACGAGATGGGCAGGAAGCTGATGAGACCAGCGAGCAGCCAGATCATAGCGATGGTGATGATGGCCACGCGGCGGGTTACCCAGCGACCGTATCTGAGGAATAGAATGATTCAGTTACAGAAGTGTATTGATTTGAAATAGGTAGGGTTTTTTTTAAATGAGTGTTGTGGTTTTTACAGCTTTTTGTATAAAAACAAATTGACAGTCACTATATTTTTTTTATATGCGTAATATTGTAGATATTGAAGTTAACTATCAAAATTACGTACAAACATATTATATATACACTACATTTTTTTCAGTACATATATTTAGAAATATATTTCTTGATTTTTATATATAAGTGACATAAAGCTTGTACTGATCATTGTTGAAGTATTATTTATTACATTTGAGTTCATACTTTAAAAAAAACGTAGGTATATCAAAACAACACATTTTCCCCCCAATCATGTAAACCAAACATACATCACCAAAACGACATATCAAATAACACGGTCAAGCTTCAATAAATAAGACAAATATAACAATAAACCGGACAATATGTTATAGTCATATAATTTTATCTGAGTCCTGAATGTGCCGAAGTAATATATTTTATATATGTTATGACCGAGAGATTGAAGTGAGTGACTTATCGGAATATTGTTTTTTTCTTCTATTGTTTGTATGTATGTATGTACGTTATATGTTGGTACTCGTATATTATATAAAATGCACTTTTTGATTCAGCCAAATGATCGTTTATTATAAAAACACTGTTAGTTAACTGATATTATTTTAGAGATTTTAATATTAAAAAATAAATAAAGGAAAATACGAAAAAAAATAACATTCGATATTAATATTCGATATAAGTGGCAAGGCAACTGTTTTGAGTTGCAAGTTTATATGAGTTACAACAAAATATGTAAAAATAAGAAAGTTTATCATACATACACAAATGCATATGGGCAATAATAGTTTGAACATTTTCATTTCAATTTGGAGGAATGTATATTTGTCGAGGTTTACTTTTTCCCCTTAGCACATTTATGGCCATGTAAAAGTGATATTCGCTCGTTGGAAAAAGTATAAAACTGTCGAAGTGTTATGAACTGTAAAATAATTGGCTGACTGGTCCAATTCGGTGGTGGATTTATTTGTTGCTCCAAATCTGTGGGAGATTGGTTTTATTTATTTATTTTTATGATTTGACGGTTTGTACAAGTAAAAGTGATTTAATTTTTTGTTGTTTTTGCAGGTATTTGAATCGTTGATTAGTTAAGTTGATGATGATGTAACTTAAAAAAAATATAATAAACTTTATGATTTTAACATATGTAACGTGTCCTGCGCATGTCTTCAAATAACTTGTTGTTTATGAAGGACTCAAAACCTTAAGACAATATTTATGTATATATTTTTTAATTTATATTATTTTTATATTTATGTTGAGTCTGGCCGTTTCTATGTATTATAAGTATGTATGTATTTACGAAAGAAAATTATTTATATGTATTACATCCGTTATCTAGTACCCATGATACAAGCATAAGCTTAGTATGGGGCTAGATGGCGCTGTGTGATATGTCCTGAAATATTTATTTATCTATACTTAATATTATAAAGCTGAAGAGTTTGTTTGTTTGTTTGAACGCGCTAATCTCAGGAACTACTGGTGCGAATTGAAAAAATCTTTTTGTGTTGGATAGAACATTTATCGAGGAAGGCTTTAGGTTATATACCATCACGCTGCAACTAATAGGAGCAAAGAAACAATAGAAAATGTGGAAAAAACGGGGAAAATTAGTCATCTTTGAGGGCTTCCGTTGCGTGCACTGCGAAAACTGTTCAAAATTTCAAATAAATATGTATGAAAGAATTAAAGCCCATAATAACTTTTCCACGCGGACGAAGTCGCAGGCACAGCTAGTTATTTATAAAGATATAATTATGCAGCAGATGTTCTTACAAACTGTATTTTATTGAATTACTAGTGGGTACTCGCGGCCTCGCTCGCATTGAGAAGTAAAACTTGTATTCCATATTTAACCCCTTTAAAAGTGGCATTTCCAAAAATCATTTTTTAGCGGATGCTTACGTCATAATATCAACCTTTATTCCAAATTTTAGCCCAATCCGTCCAGTGGTTTGGGCTGTGCGTTGATAGATCACTATATCAGTCAGTCGGTCAGTCAGTCACCTTTAAGTTTTACATATTTAGATGTCACTGTCCAGTATATTTAGTCAGCAATCTCACCTGAGTGGATCCTTGATGTGTATGTACCGGTCCAGCGAGATGGCACACAGGTTGAGTATAGAGGCTGTGGAGCACATGACGTCACACGCTACCCATGTATCGCAGAACTGCTCGCCGAACACCCAGTAGCTGGAACAAATGGGATTTAATTTATATACAGTATCTTATAAGTAACTAGAAGGCTCGTACACAATTTATGTCAAACTTAGTGATTAGTTCATACAAAAGTAATAATCTTAGTTTTCGGATAAAAATTGCTTGTGTATAAAAATATTCATGAATGTTCTTATAACACAGTCCTGAGGGAAGTAATCTGAGGTCCTGCTATAAAGGCTGTGCAAGCAGACCTAGTACAGGACACAGAGGTCTACCGAGGTACGTGAAAACATTGTGAATATAATTAATGAACATCAAGTGTAAGTACCTAAGTAAGAATTTATGAAATATCAACTTTATCTTTTTTTACTTTTTAATTATCAAAAATAATAAATTCAAAATGGAATCATAATGATTGGCGCGTCGCATATAATGCAAAAAATAAACATTTTATGGAATTTGATCCGAGGCTTATTTTTTAAGTGTATGAAATATGTTTTAAAAAAGTCATTGCAGTTCAATTAATAAAATGGGAAAACGGTTCAGATTGAACTTGGAATTAAAGGAGATTTCTCTTTTTTTTGTTTTAATAAATTCCCCTCTAAAGAATTGTTTTATGTTTTCACCAAAATTGTTAAATAGTAATAACTAATACCTGTATTTGTATTTTGGTACTTAATTTAAAAAACATACTTACCCCAGCAGATCATTAACTCCAGCGAAAGTCATGACAGCAGCTGCTACTAGCATGTCAGCAATTGCCAGCGATGCTAGGAACAAGTTGCCGATTCTTCTCAGCCCGCGGTCGGTGTAGATGGCTATGCAGACCAGGATGTTGCCAGCCACGCTTAGGAATATTAGGAGGGAGAGGAAAATACCTGGAGAAAATAATAATGAGTTTAAAGTATTCACATTAGTATATACAAAAACGACTTAAACATCCAGAAAAACTTACAAAAAAACAGATAATAGCGATTAATTTCTAATTAAAAAGTATGTTCGTGTTGCCTTAGCTTTTGTTTAATAAAATATTTTTATTAATTCTTAAATTAAGTAAATATGGGTTTGGTGAGACTAGTCAGTAGTAAAGACGGTCCAGAGTTTTTAAGTCACCCAAAAGTCTCTGTCATTTTCTGACTACTGCAGGGTCCATCACTGGATAGCAATATTGGGGTGTATCCTATCCAGTCACACCCGCCCCCCCTTGTAATACTGTGACCAGTTAGGCAAGAAATAGAAGCCAATTTGGCTATTCTTATCCTGTCACACCCCCTTGTAACACAGTTTGGCTTATTTTAGCAGAGTTAATTTTATTAACACTGACTTGTCTTATATTGAATGGTTGTTTTTTCTCTAATAATCTGACTATCTTTTCTTTTTTTTTGAGTCGTATTTCCTTTTTTATTTCTTCTCCTCGTGACTCGTGACAGATACATCGTGGTGGGCACTTAGCTACTTCCATGGACTTTGTATTAATTGTTGACTGAATAAATAGTCCAATAATACTTACCAACAAGTAGTATGGATAGTAGTGTGACAGCGTCCGGGTCCTCCGCCTCCTCGTAGGAGTCATTCACCCCGCCGGTATCGTTCGACTGTGGCGCCACCTGGGGATAAACATACAACTTATTTGTATCAGGATTTGGAAAAAAACATCGGTTCAATCTCAACAAGAACCCCCAGAATAACCTGCCTCTCTACGACACAGTTTTTTTTTACTATTTTAAGAGACAGAGTTAATTGTAAGATGTAACATATTATTTGTTTACAATAAATTTATCTTTAATCTACGCCTTTTAAGTGACGTTGTTGGTGATAAGAGTGAGAGTAAAATGAAGAACTCTTTCTATGCAATTATAATGTGTCTAAATAATACCTCTGTCTGGCAGAGATAGCTTTTAGCGATAAGGCCACCGCTTAAAAAAATAAAAATATTCTATGTATAAATATTTAAAAAGCTCGTAATAAGCACGCAATAAAACGTATCCTAGCCCATTACAAACAATATCACCTCTTGACCGAACCTATGCAGTGGATATTGTACATTGTAAAATAAAGTTTCCCCAAATAAAACTGTCTTACCACACCACTCACGATTCGTTTTACGTGAATTTTTCAGTTAAAGTGCCTGTTTCCTTCTATTCAACTTTCCTGTCCATGAGGACATATATGTACGTGCAGGAATGTTTGACATAGTTAACTAAAACGGACATCTCTTGTCAATAGTGTTAATTAAAAAAATAATCAACATAGGTAAGTAATATTGTGACCAAACATGGCTGACTGACACATGATCGTATTTCAGATATTCTGATACTCTAGTAGCTCGAAACTTCGTGATTATAAAATTAAATCAAGTGACAGTCAGTCAGTCTCCTTTGGTCAGTTTTTGGATGGGTGACCGAAGGAGGTATTCTATTGGGTGCTTTAATGGCATCCTTGATATAAAACAAACTGTTTATCCCCTATGCTTTTTAACGGCGGTTTAGAAAGTTGAAAGCACTTGAAAATTGTATAGTCAATAAGAAAAAGACATTCTTTGTTTGAAACTGTGAGTACTCCGTGCGTTTATGTAACGAAAAATGGTGCTCTTAAGCCAGTGAGTACTATTACATGTTCAGTGGCCAGTCCATCAACTGTGTTTATGTCAATAGCAAGAATGTACTTAGAGGTGTTGGTAAGAATACGATAGTGACTTCAATTCTGCATTCTCTATTCACCGGAGGCTACTAGAAACGATTTTCCAGTGTGAGTGGAATATTCAATAGGATTTCTATATTTTTGAGGTTTACTTACGTGTTTTGGAAGCTGATAGTTTTCTATTATAAAGGGAATCTGGTCTAAAAAGGATTTTTGAATCTGTGTGTATAGGTTTAAAAATAGTTGAATAGCTATATTCAGACTCATACAACGCAGCGCCATCTAGCCGTATACAAACCAAATGCTTGTGTTATTGTTGCATTATAGATGATGGATATAATGTGAAATTGTTTTTGTTTTGTGTGTTGATAGTATAGTGTTGAGCGAGTGTGGCTCAGCGGTTCCAGTGTCTGCTTTTCATCCAGACGCACCCTGGTTCGAATCCAGCCCTACTACACCAATTACTTACATCGTGAGGAAACTGACATATTTGAGGACTACAATACCCTAGAACGTGTCTTCCGTGGAAGGACCTGGGCGCCCACCACGATGCCCAAGAAAACTCCCCTTACGAAATAAATCTGCGGGGGAGTCATGAGGAAATACGACTCAAGAAAGAGTATAGTGTCCAAAAAGTGACATGGACATTTAAACCTATAACGTTTTTGATTGAGTAATTTGGACGTCACATAATCTCATTTGAAACGGTTCTACTTTTAATTATTCTGAATCAATATTCTACAAAAAAAAAATATGGAGCTTACGTGTGATAACATAGACGCTTGTATTTCCAGTCTAAAGTATACTTAATACTACCTGTAACATTGTTAAACCTACGTCAGTCAAATTGCTAAGTGAAATTATCTACATTAATATTATATACTCGACATATTTCAACGATAACATTAGGAAAAGATTCCTCTTTGTGATTAAAAATCTGATATTGGTATGTCAAATAAAGTCAATGTTTTCACTACATCAATCGATAGACGTACATTTTGAGTTAAAATCTGGTACTTAAGTATATTATGTGATTGTGGCATAAATACGTCAGTAAAATGTACTAATTATCACAATAATAATAATGATTTTGTTATTTTTTTTTAAATCTATCCATATAGGTAATAAAGCTAAAGAGGATCAAAAGTCTAAACATTGAAATTATTTAAAAAAAATGTTTGGAGATACTTTGTATACAAAACACTTCCCAACAATTTCTAGATAATTTGTCTGTTTATCTATGTACTCGTATGTATCGGTGTCTCTATTTATTTGAACGCTTAACATGCAAAAACCGCCAATCAGATCATCATTATTTTTGATATTTAGGTAGTATGAGGTCTTAGAAGTGTCATGGACTACTTTTTATACTGAAATAATGCGAGCGAAGCTGCGGGCGCCCACAAGTCTAAAATATCATAATAGTTATCCCTATGTTAGTTTATCTGTGTATCTGTTTTGCTCTGTTTACGTCTGAATACATTACTTTGATCAGTAGCTCGGAGTTAATTCTGCGCGAACAAACATTGCGTGGATTGTGACGAAATTGATACAGAATTGGGAATACTGACGGACTATTTTGTTGAGGTTTTTGGATTATATCAAAATTCATATGAAACACTTACATACACACACACACAATTATTTTGTACCCTCGAACACATCATTTATACCTTCTCCGTAACGTCATGGATAAAAAAGTTCATAGTCTACCTGTATGTGTGATACCTAATCTAAGCATATGAAACTTTAATACATTTTTGAGTCTCATTTTCTTCCTCAATCGTTTAAATATAAATGTGAATCTATTTCACTAAGCTAAAACAAATAAATTATCCGAAACAAAACACACAAAAAAAAATATCCAAAAAAACTAGACCTGTTTATTTTTTACTAAAGAACCTTTGTCAATTCAGCTTATGAGCTCTTGTACTATAACCCCAATTGGAATTTTCCATTAATTGGACATTGATCCTCAGATAAATCTCATTAGAAAACATAATACAAAGGCTCCTAATTATAAATCATTGGTCTTAAAAAAATGTTCTGCCAACAAATTTTTTTCGCTACAAGCATGCAAAAAAAGTAAATAAGTCTACACGGTCACTAGTCAGTCAGCCATGTACATGCGTTTTTATATAATCCATCAATTCAAATCAAACCCAAAAGGGGTGTTTAACAAACTCGAAAAGTATTTATGGGTACAAACTTTTAATAAATGACACAATCATAGCAGTTCCATAGGGTATGACAAGCATTTTTTTTTCGAGGGTAAATAAAAAAAAAGGTTTTTTATAACATCAAAACAAATTACCAATGAGTAAGCTGACATATTGCGTAATATTTGTATCTAAACTTATAAGGTACGTGGATATGTATCTCATAAACTACATATAATTGAATAGAATTAAAAAAAAATTTTTAGATATTTTAAATGCTTTCATCCATATATTTTTATCCTAATATTTCTTTAGTA
Source organism: Macaria liturata (assembly GCA_964023185.1). Lineage (NCBI taxonomy): Eukaryota > Metazoa > Arthropoda > Insecta > Lepidoptera > Geometridae > Macaria > Macaria liturata. The sequence continues at coordinate 16,322,603 of OZ026806.1, forward strand.
ATATTGAATATTGATTTTTAAATATATCATAATATAGCCAGCCATTTTTTTACACTTATTACGCTTTTATCGGGTAGATTGTCGATATAAATCCCTAATTAAACGTCTGTTTGTAAGGTTTCAGCTTCTTTCAGTCCAGACAATATTGGTTAATTAAAACATCTGGATTCGAATTCGATTCGGCTTTGAAGTTATAAAGTTTTCAAGTTTGAACTAAGCTAATGACTTACAACTTTAGAGGTCGATAGCTGTTGTTATCTGACAACAATTGTTTTCATTACGTGATTAAACAACTATTTTGGTTATTTTGCTATAACATGTAGTCATCTGATTGAAGCCACAAGGCCGACACCAATGGCACCTAGGGGAGGAGGCCTATACCCAGCACTGGGTCGACAAGGGCTGAAGATGATGATTATGTTGATGGTGATCAAATTTATTTATAATATTACTAGCAACGTCCCGCGGTGATATCCGCGTTAATCTGGGATAAAAGTACTTTGCATATCAAGTATCATATAAATTGGTTCAGCTTATTCAGCGTGAAAAGATAGGTAATAAGCATACACACGCAAGCACAAACTTTCGTTTTTATAAGTTTTTTTATCAAGCGCGTAATTTTGCGAAACTCTGCTAGCCTTATAAAATAAAGCTACGAACAATAGATCCTATAGAATAGTACGTAGTAGAACTCCTTACAAATGTTGCGTCAACAATTATTCATAGAAAAGCTACTCACATTAGTAGGTATAACAGAGACGAGCTCCATATTAAGCCTGTGTTCTCATTCTATTGACAGTCATGTTCAGGTGTAGGTGTCTGCTGGCAGGAGGACGCTGGCCAGCTGGCGGCATTGCCACGCTGCGTGTAGCGCACACATGGACGAGTGTTACATATCTGAAACAAAATATGTAATTTCATTTCTGAAAAACTTGTAAATGATGGAAAAAGTTAAAAAAGAATGTAATTATAAAAATCACTACTTTGTTGTGTTTCAAAAATAAGAAAAGTTGAAATCATCTACATTATAAAATACATTAAGAAGCCTGAATGTAATTATTTAACTCCAGTTTTATCCTATTCCAGGTATTTTACAAACAGACTTTTGAAATACATAGGTATTTTATGAGCAATATATTTGGAATAGGCTTTTTATAAGCAATAGAGCTCATAATATATTTTCTGACAATTCAGAAAACTTTTAGCACACTTCATTTCAAAACTTCATACCAATTTTGCAAAAGATTTGGCAAAGGGCCCAATTTAATTGAAACGATCACTATGGGCTTTCATTGTCCGTAAATTTTATGGCTCATAAAATATTTACATTCAGAAATAACGATCCAAATTTGGCGACAGACTTTCGTTCAATAATCGAAAAGGTTTGCTTATTCATGAGCTATTTACGATAATCATCAACATCGGACTTTTCGGTGATACGTTGTGTGCGTAGAATTCCGATACGCAATTAGGGATGGGTTTTATAATATGGTTATTTTCGCCGTGTGAAAATATCACCGATTTAAACGAGAAATAATTTTTAGTGGTTGTGAATTTTTCGTGATTTTACCATTTATAGTGCTTATTGCCCAATTTAGCCCCCTCTTAAAATTTTTAAGTATCATAGAGGTCATAACCCTCAGTATTGAGGAAATATTTTAGACTAAGATTTGGCGGTAGAGATCAAGACAATCCAAAATAGGACGATATTAGAAGATAAATCAAAACGGACATCTTTTTTTAAATATGATACATAAGTTGAAAATACACCTTCAAGTTAAATTTCCTTTCAACAAAACAACACATTTTACGACAAATGATGTGTATTCTTCCATTGTAAATTAATTCGACATTGTCAACATTATGTTAGAAATATTCCAAAGACATTGCAACGAATATTTTAAATACACTTTATCAGAGGTTCAATTTACCAGCCACGGAAGAAAGACTTTAATTTAGCACAATGTGAAAAATTCTCTCGCAAAAATATTTAAGCCATCTTGTCCACGAACGAAATTGGAATTACCTTCCTAAATCTAGGTAAGTAATTTATGTACCGCTATTCATCTCATTTTCTTTACCGGGAATTATTGTTTTTATTATTTTAGGGTTCAGTAGCTTTAAATAAAATAAGGAAGCCTTATCAAAATACATTTTATAAAAATAGGTGGCCAATCCACTAATGAATTAAACAAAGACCATCTCTGATAATAAAATTGTCATGTACATCTAAGATATCATTTGTGTCATACTGGTATAAGGCACGGATATAGAACAGCGTATAAAAGTTGATATAAATGTACACTAACTTGAACAATTTCACTAAAATTTTGTTGACCCATTCACAAAGTGTGATTATGAAAATGAAATAAAAACATAGGCATTACGCAGCATCAAAAAATTTAAAAGTATTACTAAATCGCACTACACAGAATAGTTTTCGGTATTTTAATAAATGAATAAAATACTTAAAGTATTTATCTATTTTTCTACACAAAATAACAAGGCTAGATGACGATATGTACGGAACCTACAAACGCCGAACGATAAGTACTTGACCACTTTTTCTTTTTAAATCTGCATCCAAGAGAAGTTTAATTAAAGAAGCAGAAGTCTTATTTGTTTCCTACAAAAACTTTGCTCGTTTTCTCAAGTTGCCTAGAAAATGTTCTTTCACCCTTCCTGTTTTTAATATCCCTACTGATTGTGCTCTTAATTGCCAATCTTAGATTCAAATGGGAAGAGTTTTATGTCTTAAGGCACAAGGATTTAAATACAAATAGAGACTTTTCGTCATGGCGTTCTAAATAAAGAAATACGTCATCAATTTAAGCGTTTCCTTTGTATGGGGCTAGATGGCGTTGTGTGAACTACGGGTGTACCAGAATATATATTTTATTATTTTACGTAATGAAGCAACTATTATGTATTATTTCTTATTTATATTTTTTTAAAGATCAGGTCTATTTATTTTAAAAATTGCCTGAAAAATGCCTAATTGTTTTAAACAGAGTAGACTAAATGACCTTGAAAAAAATTCTATTTTTACTTGATTATTAAAATAACTCAATATGATATAGAAACACTTAAGAGCAGTTATGCGAGTGAGCCTAAATTTTGAAATAACAGTTTTATATACAAAATATTAAATTACGTCCATCCCATACAAATATCAGAGAAGCTAAAGGAATTTCGACATGAAAGAAAGCTTAGACAAAGCTCCATATAATATTATACATTATATACATAGATTTAAAACATTACATTATGTTGTAGGCTTGACGCTAAACAAAGAAAGATCGTGATTGATTCCAGCGGATCTTGTAAAGCGATTCTTGTTTATAGGCAAGGAGATAGTGGTTTATTCAATTGCTATATGATTAAATTGTAAGGAATCCTTTTTATGCAGTTTTGGCCAAGATATATGTTTTTAATTCATAGCAAAGTTAATAGTGACGTTATTTATAACGCTTGAAAAACCATGAGTACAGTGTTATTCTTTCGTTTTTAGGTATAATTAAATAATATAATTATTAATTTCAGGGGCAAGTACCTACTAGAAAAAATTTCACACGGTTTGCACCAGAGTTGATAAATCTCGTGCGAATTGACTTTTTATCATACTTTCTAGGTCAGAAATAATACAGGATATAAAAAGTAACATAACACTCATTTAAAACAAAGGTAACACTTATTTTAAAATATTTACATATATAAAATTTACAAAGAAGTATACAGTTAAATAATTAAACAACATATATACACTAAACTAAACAAAAGTATGTACCTACATTTAACCTAAATTTAAAACATAAACATGTGGTATTGTAACGAACCAAAAATGAGCATACCTCTCATTTTCTGCAATCGATTAAATAAAAATATATAAACATAACAAATATGGAAATATCTCAAAAATTACACATGTAAAAACTAAATACTAATCTATTTTTCCAATATTCGCATTCTATAAAGAAGGTTTTATGCAAAAATTCAACGAAGGAGTTTATGTTAAAATTAACAAAGAAGGATTTATACCTACATTCAACGAAAGAGGTTTCATCTCAACATTGAAAGAAGTTTGAGGTCAATTGATTTACAAAAAAGGTAGAACTAATTGATAAACATAAGTTTGGTATTAAATATATCGGCATTAATTGTCTTCTATGTTAAAAAAGTCTTGTATGAGTATCATTAGAAGAATTATAGACAATTAGAACTGTTTTTCACATAATAAGATAATCTTTTGAACGGAAATAGCCGTATTGAACCATTTACTCGACGGTTGGTAATATGGAAGACAGTTGTAATCTTGGACGACGCATCGGTTTGAGTAGTAATTGTTAGTCAAATTTGATCTATTATGACATGAGATTTCGTAGGATATTTGTTTCAAGAGTCTTGTAAATAATATTCAGTAATATTAAGTTGTTTGTCAATATTAGATATTGGGTAATTACTTCGGTTATAAATGCATTGCATAATTATTAAGGACGGATTTGAACGGAAGCGCAATAATGAAGGTTCTTTGAGCGCGCGAAGGTTTCGGGTTCCGAGAAATATGTTAGCGTGAGGAAAGTCACGTAGGCCAAATTTCCAAGAATAGTCATAAAAAGTCGCATGATATTTAAAGGGTTGCCAGTTGTGGATAGAGGGTACGGTACATTACGAGTACTAACCGGGCTTGGTCGAATTACTTTGTGCAAATTGGAAATGTTAGAACATAATTTTTATTAGTAAAACTATTCACAGGAATTTGTGTTATAGTTCATAGTAAGTTATTTATAAACAGAGTTTATTAAATCAAAAATGATATCACATAGTTTGTATGTATACATTAAAGTAATTACATAATAATATTTTAAATCTAATTACACATGAAGTTATTGAAGTATTTGTTTTGAATTAATTTATAATAATAAAAAAAAAGAGATTGTTAAAATAAATATCAAAAGGCTAAAAAAAACCATTAGAATTTTATAATAGGAGTTCATAATAGATTATTGTATTAGTTACTTATTTGGAAATCAATGATGATTTATTTAGGTAGATGTACCGAATTTTGGGGAATAGTCACATGGGACCACACCGGAGAGGATTAGGGGAAACGGGATAGGAAGCGTAAGAAAGAGCTAGCGAAGCCTTTGTTATACTTTGGCATAAAAGGGGGAAGGGGCGCGAGTTCGCCCTCTTTTATCGCCGGGTCGCCGAGGAGGACGGTTGTTGTGTCCAAAACCCTGAGTAAGTAAAAAATCTCATCATCATCCATAACATTTGAGCTACCTTTCCTTGATTAACTTTTGGAGTGTTCCTTTAACTTTTAAGCTACAAATTTATCTTTGAAAGTATGCCACATTAAGAGCATATACCTGGTATCTTGACGGACATTTGGCTTGGGTGTTCCGAAGGGGCTGATCCAATCAGTGTTACGATGTGGTCGCCAGAGTTAATTGTCAGTCAAGGTATAAATTTTCCATTTAACGTTCGGATTTGGGGAGATTGAAGCATATCCTGATTCTGTCAGGCTCCCCAAGTAGTCACCCAAAGTCGAAGGTAATGGAAAATAAGGTATTTATTTTAAAATTATTAAATTTAAATATTGGTAGCTTTTCCTTTCCTGATAAAATCATTAAGTCACAAATTTATCTTTGAAAGTATGCCACATTAAGAGCATATACCTGGTGTCTTGACAGACAGTTGGCTTGGGTGTTCCGAAGGGGCTGATCCAATCAGTGTTACGATGTGGTCGCCAGAGTTAATTGTCAGTCAAGGTATAAATATCACATTTAACGTTCGGATTTGGGGAGATTGAAGCATATCCTGATTCTGTCAGGCTCCCCAAGTAGTCACCCAAAGTCGAAGGCAATGTGATATAAGGTTTAATAATAGGTCCAAATTACCCAGTGAACGCGTTAATTTACCCGTAAAGTTTAAATCTGGGATTCCGCTTGAGCTATTAAATTGCATGTTGTAACTGGTTTTTGAGTGACTAGTTATTGCTTGCTAAAATAGATTAGATACCTTTAAACTCTCGTGGTTTAAAGCCCTTGATTGTTATTATACCCGGCATTATTCTGGCTGTCCGCTGGATAAATGTTGTATGTCTACCTTCATTTCCTCCCGATTCGGCCGCGACTACCTTTGGCCATGGGTTAGTAGAAACCCTCTCTAATCTGAGTCTGGATTAGGGGAATCTGGGAAAATCATTCCGCATCCTAAATTCCTCCCCCCTAGTTCCACTGGTCGTCCTAGGTTATTCGGCGGCTAGTATCCTGATATATTATTTTGAGTAGGCAGGGATAGGGATAGGAGAAGCTAGGGTTCATTCTGATAAGTAGGTTTTAGTTGAGGGATTAGCGTAGGGAGATACAGGTAAGTAAGAAGTAAGGAATAAATTTAGAGAAGAGATTTGCATTAGATTAGGATGATAGGTTATAGGGAGGTAGATAATTATTTGAAATTTGGTATAAGACGAAAGTTTGTGTATGATTCACGAAGTAGGACGGAGACGTAAAATAGCGCGGAGTTATTAGCGGAATTAATAAAACCGACTGCGTTTAAATTATAGGACGTTATTTAAGGGTGAACCGAATAATTGAGTTTTGGAAGAAAGTTTGCAATATCAAATAAAACGTAGAAGTTGCGGTAGTTAGGGAACATTCATCTAAAATTGGAAATTATGATTATGAACGGTTACAAGTTCACATTAAATAAATACACGCCATAATGAATACAAGTCGGATGATTAATTGAAATAAACAGCGGGAGCTGCTATCTGGAACATGTGTTATTTAAACGAAGTTTTTTTATTGCCTATTGAAAACATCATAGCAAATTATCAATTAAAATTTAACCAAAGCTACGCATGCTTAAATGACAGTAATAAAGTTGAGAGACTATTTATTGAATGAATATCAAACCTAGAAATATTAACTATGACTCTTTTAAATACAAAAGTAAGTTATTCTATTTCGCAAGATAGCGCCTGACGGAAATGTTGAAGCGATTTAAATTAAAGTAAACTAAGCTACACTTGCTTAAAGGCAGAAGTTGTGTTGGGAGTATATTTATTGACAAAATAATAAATTTAAAAATATGATAAAATTACTACAGTTGTATATGGTTTTTAAATATCATTTTGAAAACAATTACCTTTACAAAATAAATAGGGAATATAACCTAATTGTTTATTTATGAGAATATTACCTTACTTCGTGATATAACACTGAAGACCTTTATAGTATAGTTCCTATTTTTGGCTGATTAGATTAATAACTAATTATTTACAGATAAGTTATCTAATCTCGGTCACTTTGTTATACGGTAGAATTCAGAAGTGTTTTCTAGGGTTCCGTACGTTGGCAAAATTATCACCAACCAGGAACCCAGCTGTTGGAAAGTGAATAATAGAGGTGACGTAACTTTATTGTTGTTTTTTCCTACTACTTACGAGTAAGTACACACTCAGCCAAGATCAGGAATTATTGCCTGGAATGTCTAAATGTATTTTAACTTTTCTTCGTCATAACCTTGTTAGGATTAGTCTGACCTTTATATTTACGATAGTTTTCTTTGAAGTGTAGACTCCATTTAGGTTATGGTTCCTTTCTGTTTATCTTTAAAGAATTAGGGCTGCTACGTATGACCTAGGCGTTCTAACTAACTAGACGATCACAATTCGTAGGGAATCATGTCAAAAGTTCGAGTGAGGTTTTGTTAGGTAGGTCATAATCAAACAAATGAATAAAAGGTAGGTAAATACATTCAGCAAGTAAAAGATTGAGTCTTCATTGATTGGAAAGGCCGTTTTTGTCAGGGGTTTAGATCTCGTGGAATTTATATGTTAACCATGGGAAAATGCGTTGGAATGGAGCATTTTCTGTGCTTTTCAGTTAAATTCTTGACTGATTGGTACGCAAAAGCGAGCCTAAATAATAAACATATATAAAGATAGCAAATAACATTATTAATCTATGAACGAATGAAGGAAATCTCTATATAGTTTTGTTTGACCTCCTTGATAGACAGAGTTTCGTAAGAGAGTTTAAATAATGAGCCTAAATAATAAAAAAAATATATGTAGATAATAATTAACATTATTAATCTATGAACGAATGAAGGAAATCTCTATATAGTTTTGTTTGACCTCCTTGATAGACAGAGTTTCGTAAGAGAGTTTAAATAATGAGCCTAAATAATAAAAAAAATATATGTAGATAATAATTAACATTATTAATCTATGAACGGATGAAGGAAATCTCTATATAGTTTTGTTGACCTCATTGATAAACAGGGTTTAGTAAGAGAGATTATATAATTAAACATCTATCAGTAGGATTCTATGTTTGTACTAACGTGATTTATTATATAAGAGTTCTAAACACTAGATTGTTAGAAATAGGAATTAAGCAATGGGTTTGAGGTAATGAAAGAGTACACGGTAATACACTAGTATAATATCAATTGGAAGAAGTAAGTTGTAAGATTAATTAACAAGAAGACGACAAAATTAGGTCAGCTGTACTAAGACATCACATATACTTATCTAATAGGTTTCGTTAAAGTAGATACAATGATCAGACGTATATCAGCGGTATGCTAGTTATTAATTAGTCATAATTACAATTTATAGTTATAAGTTAGATATAGTTTCAAAAAAAAAAATAGAGATATATAGAGAGATAGGTAGTGGATTGTTACAGTATGGAGCCAAGAACGCTGGCTGCATTCCCACGCTGGATTGCTATTGAAATCCTTTACGCCAGCGTTCTTGTCTCCAGTGGATGTCATTTAAAATATAATAATTTTATACATATATTTTCTGTCGCAAAGCAAGCGAAGTCCCAGCCTAATACTTACAAATCTGTATAAAGAGACATTTATTCACTCCAAATGAACGTGTTTATTCAGTCCCGACAGATAACAAGTTTCATTATTATGTATGTGCGTTGGAGCTTAAAAACTTGTCTCCATTCGTAACTAAAACAAACATTAACTCCTTGACTAACTGAACCGTACTTATCCCCTCCGTATACATTTACGGAAAGAGGCCATGAGACATACAAGGTGACTTTTTAAATTATATATGTTATCGATATATTTACACTTTTTTGTGATAAATTTCTCAATATCATTCTCGTTTTTCTATTAAAGCAATTACTTTTTATTTCTCAAGAATCGATTACCATTAAAAAGATATGACAGCACGCTCACCGTGGCGGCCATTTTTTATTCACACCCTACTAAAAAGCAAACAATACCTTTGTTTAATTTAAATAAAACGGGTTTACATTCGATCAAAATTTGCCTGATGGTAAGCAAAAGCCTATGGAAAGTGCTTACCCGATAAGACCCGGTTTTATTGTTATCAGAGTTGAAAATAAGAAATTACTAGATATCAATTACAGATTTAAAATACAACAAAGAACAGACGTAGACATCATATCAACTTAATAAAAGGCCACATAAAATATTTTTAAATAAGTTTTTTTTAATAAGAAAGCACCACCTTGTATATACAGAAAAAGGTCTGAAGATATATCTGCAAGTTAAATAGGACAAGACGCAGGTCATTGCTTTGTTTCCAAGGAAATTACTTAACGGTGTGTTTACTGTTAACTAGCCTGTATGAATTTGTAATCTTAGGAAATAAACATTTTATGTCTCTTTTGAGTTTCGAGTGAGTTGTGAAGTTTATTTGCCTTATCTTTTAACTAAGTCATAAAGTTTGACTTTTAGAAAAGATAATATGACTCAATGTGTACCAAACATGTTGGACCTTATTACAAAACGTGGTTTAAATATTAGTCTAGACCAAGTCCGTTTTAATACTGTCAAAATGTACCATTGCTAAATCATATTTAGCTGTTTATTTTATTTACTGTAATTGTATTTATTAACTATCTAAACCTTGGAAGAACCTGTCTTTTGCCATACAGTTCCAACTAAAGCAAAAGACAGAATCATGTAAATTATGCAATAAGGTTGCTCAAATAAAAATTTACTTTACTTTATCAATGTTCCAATTTGAAGTTGACATTTAGATTGCTTGTATGTGATGTCTGAACAACAAGAACCCACTTTTTATTACCCGTTGACGTTCAGATATAATATATCGCGTTTTCTAATAAGACCGAAGGTGTTTTAGGAGTATAATAACTAACTTTTATTAAAATTTATACCTTGATAGTTAAGTAGATATTTGGCTTCTACAGGTTAGACATTGAACACAATCATATAGGTAAGGGAGTAAAAATGAAAATGAATATCTCACCAACTTTATTTTTCAAGGGTAGAAGCAAATGGGAATATAATAATGCCCAAAGGAGCAAGGGTCCGCGATAACGGAGTTAAAGTCTGGTTAGATCGGGTACTGGTGAATGGGGTAGAGAGTGTACAAGATTATTTTGTTATCAATAGATGGCAGCACTACTTAGTATAGAAAAAGCAAGGTATGGGATTGACATCGCGACGCACCCCGCGGGGGAAATATTGCGTCACTCCCATATTAGTCTTTCTATTCTAAAATCGAGCGTCAGTACGCTCACTAATATACGCCTGTTGTCTAAGGGGGCAGGTGATTTAATGGTCAAATGCCTGAGAAAATTGACCGTTTCTGCTTGTTTTGTAGAATCCGTTACAATACATAGTTTCCCTATTTAAATAAAAGAAAACTGTGTGTTTGTTAGTGTTATGTAAAAATAGTGAGTGCCCAATGCTTATTTAAATTATGATATTGTAACTTATTTGTTTTGTTGTCGACATTGCAACAGAGGATTCATTTATTGAAACGAATTTATCAGTATTTCTACCTGTAGAAAGATATGATTTGAAATCAACGGCGCAGAAACTAAACCGTGCTAATCAAAACATATTTTTGCTAACGTGTTTTTTTTAAACAGGAGATATTAATAGTTTCTTTAGCATACGGATGTTTTGATACGGTTACGGATCCTTATTTTAGAGCCAGATCCATTCAGTGCATACTACTTTAAGAAAACAGCAACGTTTGTTTTTTCAAGTAGATTTTTTCTAGTAACACCTTATTAGTTCCAATTTTATCCGCCCGCAGAACCTTCTTGTGAGAACTTTCGCGAAAATGGAATATTTTATGAGAAAAAGTTGCAAAAAACTGCGTGAGAAATGAGGTGATTTGTTGACGGTTATCGTGTTCCTTTTTTGATAAGTTGTTCGCAACAAGGAATGATGTTGTAAGTTTCTTGTAGTTTTTGACTATGATTTGATTTGATACATTTTATAATATTTAGTTTATGCTGTTTTTTCGTTGAATAAAATTAAAGGCGTACCAAAAATGTATGTCATTATAATAGGTAACACAAAGAAACATGAAGCAGAAACATAAAGCCGGGAGCAAACCTGAAAAAAATAAGTAGACAAATAATCCGCTAAGATAATTAAAATGATGGTTTACAAATAGGTTTTGTTATAAACACATGTATTTATTAATTCTACATATGTAATTTTTAAGATTTTAATCACTTACCTTTGTTGTGTTTAACTTTGTAATGTTTTTTTCTTTAGTTTGTATTAGATAAGAACTAAGCAAGCATCATTTTTTACACCTACATAAAACATTTATTTTAAATAAACCGTATCTACGCTTCTGCAGTATATCCAAAAATATTTCCCTTGTATTATAATATTATAATTACTAATCTAAATAACTATGTAAAGTTTTGACGTCAACATGATTAAAGCGAGATTATCTCGGATTTACATCGTGTTGTGTGTTTAGGTGGAGCATGACAAGGGGAGTTTGTAAACTATTATATATAGAAAGTATTAAGTAAATAGCATAGCCTATTAAACTAGCAGAGTCATAACAATAATGTTAAATTATACGCAATGATAAGAGAATCGTCGTGAAGGACAAAGGCGAAATTCTTAAATATCTTAAATATTAAAAGGGGTTTTCCGTGTTATGGGATGCTCATTATAATTATTATATTTTTACATATGAAAATAATAAAAAAAATCTTATTTCTATTTGCTACCATTTAATCTTTTATTTGCATACATATGCAATGTTTGATTTTAATTTATCAGTTTGGAAAATGCTACAAAAACAAAATACTGAAAAACAAATCATTATAATAGGAAAGTGTTTGATATTGGCTTACTCTGATGACAGAGTTATTGAACCACCCTGACAACCTCTAGCATGGCTTAACGACTGCCGTACTATGACAAACCGCCAAACCTACCATATTTTTTTTCTTAATACTAATAAAAAAAACTTTATTGTCAGACACTCATAACCCATGTACGATACAGACAAAATGATACAGAAAATAGTGCGAAGCGCTTGGTTGACGCGACTATAAATGCTGGCCTTCTTCTGGCTCAACGTATCAGCATTGCTATCCAGCGTGGGAATGCTGCCAGTATGCTGGGCACGCTGCCTTTTGGCAGTGGGCTGGAGCACTTAGACTATCTTTAGGCTTTTCTAAATATTTTCTAAGTGCCCCTTTTTATGTTGTAGTTAGAAGTAGTATGTTTAGTTTTTCTTCCCTTGTTTTTAAGTATTATTATTGACAATTCTTTAAATAAATAAGTAGCACAAAATATCCTTAACAAACCAACCAATCCAACATTAATCTCTTACAAACATAATCCAAATAAAAGTCATTCAGTCAGATATTGTTTCTCATACAATATTCAGTCGGCTTTAGACGTCGAGACGTCAGGCGTGATCGACATGATTGCCAAGTCTTATTTATTGCTGACATAGTCAATGATTGTTAGTAGGGAAAGTTGGTGAATATATAAAGTAGCAATGTGAGATAATTAAAGTGACTTCTTCCCTAAGCGACTATCGAACTGACCTTACATCCACAAACGGTTTAAACTACTTATATAATATTATAGTTGTAGAATACCTAAGTAGCATTTTAGTTTTGGAAATACCTTCTTTTTTCTTATGCTTCCAAAATCTACCTCAAATACACATAATATTATTATATGTACTACGTTGACGCCCAGTTATGACATGAAACATGTTCATTGTTAATATGCGTGTTCTGTTCCGGTATGTTTTATCTCAAAGAACAGTAGAAGTTTCATAAAAACCAGTCAAACGATTTTCTAAATACATATTATGCATTATGCACGTATACGCATTTCCGAAGGGTCCCAGAACAGGTAACACTCTATCTGTCAAAGTAAAATTTTGTAAACATTATGTTTTTAATCGTGCTTCGTGATTGTTTTATCAGTTTTATTAACATTATACTTAGACCATGTCATTGAACCTTGGTGTAATATTGTAAGAAAAGCTTACCGCGGCGAGAAATACTGCAGCCCTGCAACACAAGGTCCCTGTGACACTTAGTGCAGAGCTCAGTTTACCTCACCGACGTACCTTTGTAAGTAACTAGTTTTACAATATGTTTTAGTGATTTTAGTGGTACGTATACACTCTGTAGTACATAAATAAAGGATTTTTATATTTTATTATTTTACTCTAACACTACTAAATTCACGTTATAAGCAAATCAAATTGATCAATCAATATAAAATATAAGACAACATAATTGTAACATAAAAGAATATTCATTTAGTAATGAACTAATATTACTGTAAATCATACCCCTCAACTGTATTCATTTAGCAACAACCCACTAAAATGAATTAGTGGTTATTCCCCGCCCGTTGGGCATTACTATAATTGCCACTATCAATGATCCATCCTTGCTGCTAACGGATATCTAAGGGGTGGGCTTCACTAAGTAGTTATTTGTATATTACTTGAGGTTAAGTACCTTGTTATTTACTAGTTAAACTATGTTTATAACTAGCTGTGCCTCGCGGTGATGTCCGCGTCGATACGAGATAAAACGATACTTACATTTTGTTTATTCAGCGTCTGATCTGTTTTTATCTAAAACTTTTACTATTTTAATATTAGTAGATAGTCAGTTATAATATATAGAACATACCTAGCTGTACATAGAATATAAGAACGCTTACATTTAGCTATAAAAATGTTTATGTCATGCATTGATTGCTTGCATGGTTCTAGAAGATATTTTTGTTAATCATGTAAGGTTAACAACCACATTTTTTAACTTATTTATATAATAGACACAAAAGTATGTCTTTATTCAAATATTATTATGTGAAAACTGTCTCAAAACAGTAATAAATAAATGTGGCCCAGACATTTTAAACGTGAAACCGGCCCTCGTCACAGAATCGACTAATCGTTTTCTAATAACCATTTACTCGTAACTTGTATAGTTTAACTACAACAAACTAATCGGCGATTAACGTAGTTGTGTTTGTAAACTATAATATAAGTTTACAAATTTTGAAAACAGAATTTTGTTCTGAAATCAGTAATTTAATAGTCCTATGGTAAGTAACCCGCGATATGTTGTAACTTTCAGATTTTAAGAAGAGATTCCGAATTCGTATGTTTTTGGTTTCTTTTTGTGAAATCAAAATTTCAAAATTCAAAATTCTAAATTTATTTATTCAGAATAAGTGTAACAATAATTCTTAATTACTACCTAACATACTGGGTGAGGGCACACCCGTGCTATGTTAGCTAGTCCCTTCCAGTGATCTTGCTTACATTAATACAGTTAGGAACAAGTAAAAAATAAATTTTTGAAAGTCAAAAGATATTTGTCAAAATATTTTAAACATGATTATGTCTTCTACAGTCCTTAAAAAGTCTTAATAATATTATTTAGTATTTACATTAATATTTAGCAATTTCAATTAGTTCTAGATTTATGTTTATATTTACATTTTAGTCCATTTGTAATTATGAGGTGTTTTGAATTTACATAATATAGAATACAAATCTTAATTCATGAAATGATCACTATTTAATTAACGATAAAGATTAATGATAAAGATTATATGTTATATAATAACTTACAACAATTCTATGTATTATTAATTCACCAGATATTTTTTCCAAGTATTTTTAAAACAGGACAACGATTTTTGAACGAATTTAGCAATAAATACGTAGGTATAACCAAAAAGAATAAATGAATTTAAAAGCTGTGCGGGTACCGTATCTTCGTATCTTTTTCTATATCCGGGTCAGTACCTTTTTACAAATTTAAACGAGAATAGAACCGTCTCAATAGTAAATAAGGTCACAACTAGTTTTTCAGGCAGTGTCTATATTTTGTCTACATTATCTTAGAAACCAGCATTTGAATATTAAAAGCAAGATTGGTTTCAACCGTGGCTATAACAAATATTTACATAGGCGTTAGTATAGGGTTATCGGTAAATTTATACAATAAGTTAAATTTATAAAATATAAAAAAAAATACAATAATAAAATATAAAAACAAGGGAAGACAAATTTACTAAACATACTATTTCTAACTGTACTATAAAAAAGGGGCACTTAGAAAATCTTTAGAAAAGCCTAAAGATAATCTAAGTGCTCCAGCCCACTACCAGAGGGCAGCGTGCCCAGCATACTGGCCGCATTACCACGCTGGATGGCAATACAAAAAAAAAACTTAAAAATTAAATCAAATTTCATTTTTTTCTTTAGATTAGTGGAACCACACAGCTTTGTTGTTGAGTCAACAAAATAAATTTGCCTACGTTACTGTTACTGTTACTGTTGTACGTACCTAAGAGATGCTGTATTACTTATATAGCAGAAAGTATAAAATCCGTTGCTCAGTGTGGTGTGAAGAGAACAACAATCATTAATTTATTTGCTGTTGTAACTGACTGAAAAATTAAACTGCTTATTATCAATTTATTTTATTTCATCATGTATGTTCCTTAGTTTATTTTATCTAATCCGTTAGTTTTTTTTGTCAAATAACTTGCGTAACGCCTACAAAAAAAATATGAGCAACCTGACCGAATAATAAATAACAAATATTGCGTCACTCCAGACTTTCGAATCAGTTATTATTTTGTATCGAAGTGAAGAAGTTTTTAATATTATTTATTTATTTATTTAACGGTCTAATACTTACCCTGTATATTGTTTTGTAAACATTATTCCAGGTAAGAAAAAAACCCGAGGAGTATCGAAAAAGGTCGTGTTTATCCAACCGGCGGTTTTAAACGAAGTTACATATTAGAATACCTACTCGTAAGGACTTCGAGTTTTGCTGAAGGATTTGGTATAATCTAGAGTTGGAATATGGACAGTGTGGACAATATGGACCATGTGCTGAATTTTTTGTAAATATCTGTTCTTTATAAGTTTTTCTGTATGTTTAAGTCATTTTTGTATATACTTGAGGAATATCTGTAAATATTAGTTATTTATTTTCGTAAATAAAGGAAATTTATATTTAGAGTTGTGATAAAAACAAATATTACTAAATTTCGTGTCGCAATTTTGTATTGGTGAACTAATATGGTCTATGTAGTATATGTATGATAGAATGCATACTTTAATTTACTACGACTGCCCTGTAAGCTTAGCTGGTAGTGGCTCTGCCTTCTAATCTAGGGTTTCGATTCCCGCATGACACAGGTAATTATGATTAAAAAAAAAAGAATTTCTTGTGTTGAGTCTGGACGTTTCTATGTATATTATATTTACATTGGTAATCGCATGCGATTACCTACCTCCGCTAGTTAAGCTTCGGGTGCTACAAAGAATCCCTTAATACTATTCTAACACATGAACTTATCACAAAGCAACACTAAAACGTAACCACGTCCGCACCCGACGTCCGTCCAAACCTCGGAGCATGATAGATGTCGCCTGATTACACCACATAATCTTTGTTAGGGCTCGAATAAGGCTCGGTGATAGAATAGGAGCAGTTTGTTACGAGCTTGAGGTTTCGTGTGTGTAGGGGAGCTTTTTGGGGAATTTTCGTGTTTTTGTGGGAAGTATTACGTGTAGGATGTGTTTCTAGAAGTCAGCCAAGTCACACCACATTAACTAAAATAGCAACATAGAATAATTGACAAATAACAAACAATTTCATGTGAAGATATTCGAAGATTAGGTCCGGAATTAATAGACTTACAGAAGTTTTTTACTCTTTACTGAGGGTTAGCGTGGGTACCTAACATCGCTAAACGTCAATAGTTATACATAATAGTTAATGTCTTAAAAACTTGAATTTCATATATTTTTTTCCTCATTTCTAATACATAATACTCAAGTACAACAAAATTAAAGAAATTCGATATTTAAATTGAAGCTGACAAAAATATTAAATATTTATATTTCTCCAGAAATGTCAGCCTACGTGTTTAAATTTATATTCGCAATTATAAAGCTTAACAAAAGCCGCCTCAAATACTGAATGAACCTATATTTTTAATTACAAAATTGCAATTTACTGTATGTTTTTGGATATGACTGTTATCAGCTTAATTTACTTTTACAGATATTTTGGCCAAATCCAATAGGATTAAATGCTTAAAATGTTTAATTGAATTATGTAATCAGTGATTGTTTTAAACAAAACTATGTTATTTTGCCACATGTACAAAATATCAGTATGCAATTTATAAATGTGAATACGTTAATACTCTCCAAAAAAAATAAAAAAAAATATTTTGGGACATTATTTATTATACTACATATATCCAGTTAACTACTGATACTCAATGTATACGTAACATAATTCAAATACTTTTTCTTTTTTATGTGTCGATATACTAAATTATAATGATACAAAATCATATCCTTAAATCTATGTGTATAAGTCATGACCTTTTTGAACACTTTTTTATTTATTTTAGATATGTTGATCTATAATGGATTTTATTTATTGCCAATAACTAACTAATATTTACATATATTTCACAAGTATATACAAAAAAGACTTAAACATACAGAAAAAGTAACAAAAAACAAACAGATATTTACAAAAAATTCAGCACACCGTCCATGTTGTCGCTGTGCGGCAGGGATCCCAGGATGCTGGCAGTATTTCCTCTTTGAATAGAAAGACTCAATCGTTGAGAAAAATAGCTGCCAGCCCTGAGATCTCCTGTGGCAAGGACCAAACGTTTGCTAATCTGTTTAACAAATAATTTTGTGTCCGGAGACCACGGGCCCAAAGTCTCAACAGATAGCGCAAAAAATTCGTAATTTGCGCTAATCTGCGAGTATTTTCGTTGTTTCCCGAGTTGGGCCTGTAGTGCTGCAGCCCCGACGCTACGAGCGGAGGCACTGACGTGAGACGGCGCTAGGGTGTCTACACACGTGACGTCCCAGACCAAAGGGCGGCCGAGACACCACGGTACTAAAGTAGCGCCGTTTGGCCTCTTGCCGTCGTCACGTGAGAGCCCACTCGGCTCAAGCACCGAAGGCATGCCAGCAGTGGAGAGTGCCCGCCTGACTAAAAAAAATTATTATTAAATATTTGTTGTTGATCTATTAAAATATACAATCAAGATATACCTTTTGAAATTTAAAACTAAAAACTAAATTTTCAGCTGTCGTAAAGATTAAATTTAACCTTTTAAAGTGAATTGAAATTTTCCCAAAAGCAAGAAAATGGCACCTTTATGAGAAATGAGAAAATGAAGAGGGAGTGAAGCGTACAATAATGACTCAATTGCCGTTTAACGAACGACACCTTGCTAATTATTATTTTAAACCATAGAGGTAGAAAGCAAATGGATGGGCTTGAAATATCTTTGTAAAACTTTTAGTTCTTAGTTAAAACAATCTTGGTACAGGTTTAGCCCCTGTCCAAATAACTCATTATGGAATGAGTTATTTTCCAATTTCTTTTCAAGTAATATTATTATTAATTTTAGTACGAATATGAATAAAGATACCCTAGATATTTATATTTTTTCAGACCCACTGCAATGTCTGAAAAAATATAAATTATATTATAAATATTAAAAACTAAGATTTCAATTCAACAGTGTGTGAAAATAATGAGTTCTTAAATTTTTGACTAAACTTTAAGTAACAATGTTTAACAACAGATGGGTTGTGGTCAATCATGAGCATATATTACATTAAAAAAAAAACACTCTAATCATGTCTTTTAAAAATCAATTAGACACTTAAATAATTCTTTAGGTATACTATGATTTACCTCTTACACTCGTTGTCTTAGATATCATCGAATGAAAAATACGTAGGCAAATTAATTAATAAATACATTTTTAATAATTATAATTTAATTATAATATTATTAAATTTCTACACGAACAGCGTAAATATCTAAGCAGTGATATCGACAGACACTTCGTAATAATGACGTGAATATCTCGCCACAACTTGACTATGAAGAGGCAATTTGGATTATAAAATCACCACTTTCAAATATCTACGCACTGCATCGGATTATTCTTTGAGAATGAATAAATTTTCTTCTACAAATCGAAAACAAACCATCTTTATTGCGTTTTTGATATATGTCCTCTGAAGTACATAAATTGAATTAATTTATATGAGATCTAGCCTCCTTAAAATCGATAAAAGAAAAATAATGTTACAAATCATCAGATCACGTAAAGTAATACCCGCACAAGTAACACTGTAGACCAAAATATAGCTAAGGTTATTTTACAGAAATGAAATTGGCTCCTGGAGATCAGTTAGTAGTCCGGTCAATTTAAATATTCGAAGCTACATAAATTCCTATCAAGCAAAAAATTAAAATCTATAAGCTTGATAAAAATATGATGAAAAATAAAATTTGAAAGTTTTTAAGTTGAAGATTTCTCTCTCTCTCTCGCTCTCTCTCTCGCTCTCTCTCTCTCTCTCTTTACGACGATACCCCAATGCTGGGGGTCGTGACCATTAATGTCATCATCTTTCTTTTCACGATGTTTCGCCACATTCTCCTATTCCCAGCGACGTGAACTGCATCTGCTACACTTGTGTTGAGGGCAACTTTTATCTGATCAGACCATCGCGTCGGACTTCTCCCTCTAGGTCTTTTGCCCTCCACTTTTCCAGTGACAATAACTTTCTGCGGATTGTCTGCAGGTGCAATGTGTCCTAAAAATTCCAAAACTCTCCGCACACAAAATGGTTGATAATCGGGGGTGGTTATGCAGTCGGAGTTCCTTAAGAATAGATTTATTGGTTCTAAGCGTAGTCCATGTTAGTCAATCAGACTTATGCATAAATAATAATAAATTTATAATTTCGAACATAGAAACACAATTACTACATAAACTAAAAAGTCATTAAGTTAGTTGTGTTTCCGAAAGCTAAATTACCCAATGCTTCCTAAAATATCTACATTAAGGTATAACGTATCGCGCCCTGTGCGTATAATAAATTGTAGATAATTGCCTTCGCACCCTTAATCTCCATCTGCGTAAAGGTAATCAAATTTTAAGAGGCCAGAAGCTTATTGTAATGATTTCGCTATTTCTAAACTCAGCGTCTGAATCGTGAGGAAATTGTTAAGGAAATTTGACGAAAATTTATTACACTAATAATGTAATAATAGAATTGTTCGCGGTTAAATAATAGGCTTTTAATTTGCTATTAAAGTACAAGGTAAAAACGGTCTATAAATAATAAAATATAAATCAATATTTTAGGACATATCACACAGCGCCATCTAACCCCATACTAAGCTTACGCCTAGTATCATGGGTACTAGATAACGGATATAATACATATATACTTTTCTTTTGTAAATACATACTTATTATACATAGAAAAGACCAGACTCAACACAAGTAATTACAAATTTTAATATTCTTCATTACTTGTCTTATGCGGGAATCGAACCCGCAAAGTATAAGTTCAATGTTGTTCTTCTTGTTCGTATTATCAAGCTACTTTGTCTTTGTCTTTTTAACTACTAAAATAGTAAAGCAGATTGGATTTTTGGCTTCAATATAAAAACAAGCTTGTTATTTCTTTATTCTGTGTTATTTTTTGCTATAGCGTGGCGTGTAACTAGAGAAAACCATTCTGTTTCCTGTTCATCATGAAAAAAATATACAATATAATCTCCACTCGACACCGATGTATATAATATGTATGATATTTTAAGGATCTAAATCAAATAACTCAGGCTGTTTCTAAGTAAGGATTTACGAAAGTAAATAATGATAGAAAACATCGCCAAACGTACAATCAAATATGCTACGAATGTAGCTAATAACAAATTAAGATTTTGAGCCGATTCGTAAGTAAGCAATTTCACGAGACTTTCTTGTTTAATTCTCAAGGCTAGAGAGCTAGCTATTGCTTTTATAAATAGACATTTAAATAACGGGACTACACACACATCAAATATCTTTAACCTACCTTGCAAGACTAAAAAGATCAGTAAAATATTAGATTTTATATCCAATTATTAGCTACCTTCAATAACTTATTTATTACAGTTTAAAAATAACTAACTAATATTAACATATATTTTTTTTTTTATTTTTTTTTATTTTTTTTATTTTTTTTTTATTAGCTACCTTATAATGTTTTTACAAAAATAAAGGCTATTGCCTGACTTTTATAATCACGAACGAATGCGTCACCCAGCCTGATGACGGGCGCGTTTCCAATGAAAGTGATAATCAAACCGTTCAAGGTTGTACGTGAATAGGGATTAAGCTCAACTGCCTTGAGCTTACACGAGCTTTGAAGCTTGGGCGTTTAGTCAACACCATTTCAGTGGTATATTGGTTGAGGTGTGTTGCGTCTTAGGAACAACAAAATCTTTTCTGAGAAAGTTAAAAAGTAATCTGACTCTAGACGTCAAGTTTTTGACTACCAAGCCGATATTAAAAGCGATTCCATTTAATCAATTAGGTATATCTCAAATTTATCAACATTTTAACTTTATAAATGTTTGAATCATAAATAATATGTAATAGCATACTTATTATGAAACCTATCTTTTTTTAAATAATATGTCTAAATGCATCGAGATATAATATTATTATTCTTTTTATTTTTTCATATTTGTTTTTACAGCGTCAATCAAAAAATGGCATTTATATATGTATAATACATACGATAAGAGTAAAATAAATGAATTGCTGTCTGCCATATTTACTCACTAAAGAAAAATAAATGAGTACCGAGATCCACACTAATTACTCTCTTAATAAATCTACGCACTTTATTCAAGCTTCTAATTTCACGGGTAATACAGGCTTTTGTTTTGATCTATGTTTGAACGTGACTTGCTGGGAAACCTATCATATTACAACATTATGAAGTGTTACTTTTATCAGGAGAAAAAATAGGTGGCATTCGAATTTTTCAATACCATTTTTACTTGGCTTGGTAAGCGAAGTGTAGGAAGACCTGTGCAACGGTGGCTGGATGATATTAGTAAGTTAGAATAGAAGGAAACATCTGGGCAAGAACAGCGCAAGGCAGGGAGTATTGGCGTAAGAGGGAGGAGGCCTATACCCTGCAGTGGTTCTCATTAGGCTGATAACGATGATGATGATGATGATTACATGTACTCTGTATTCTGTTCTGTACTGAACAAATTAAGAAGGTTTCTAAGCAACAAACCATTATATTATATATCAACATGTTGAACATATTAAATATTATAAGTAATGTTAAGTTAGTATTTAAATGTGATTAAATAGAGATTTTTTTAGTACTAATTATTAACTGAATCATCTGAAATAAAGGCTATTTTTATTTTATTTAAATAGAGATTAAAAATGTATTCTCATTGTAATTGATTGTCATAACAAACTTATGATGTAGGTTTGTTTAGTCACGAGCGAAGATGCAATGTTACGCTGTATCACCGGATGCTACTTAAATTATTAATTCATTAATTAGTATAAAAACTTCAACTAGCGACGATAAGTTATTTTTTTTATTTTTTTCTGAGTGTGTGAGTCTAATGATTCAAACATTTTTTTTAATTCTTTTCTTCGCACATCAGTTTGCCAAATCGTAGGCGAAGCCATAATGTTTTGGTCTAATGTCAGGCCATTAGTATTAGTACTAGACATTAGGTCCAAATGACAGCATTAAGGCATACCGAAGTTCGGTACGTTTACTATACTGAGTTACTGGAACTTAAACTGAAATGCTTTATTTTCATCTAAAATTTATTAAAGTAAAATAACCATTATTACCCTTTTAAAAAAGTTACACATTACAGTGTTCGGTGTCACTTTGTTTATAAGAATAAATATTTTTTTTTATAATTATATAATATGTATAAATTAAACCGTCAAAAGTAAAAAAGAATTTTAAAATTTTATTGATGTCAAATCTTTACTTATTGATTACCTACTTTACGGTACAAAAATTCATGACCTTGTATAATTGTGCATTTCAAATAATACTGTTTTTAATTACACTTATGTTTTTTAGTTATGATCTATCATATATATAAAATCATCCT
The DNA here is from genome assembly GCA_964023185.1 of Macaria liturata. Lineage (NCBI taxonomy): Eukaryota > Metazoa > Arthropoda > Insecta > Lepidoptera > Geometridae > Macaria > Macaria liturata. The sequence goes on from OZ026806.1 coordinate 16,345,900, forward strand.
TCTATACGAGCGACGTTTTAATATTGCTAAAAAGAAAATAAAGTCGGATACGTTGCACGATTCTCTTGTCTTTATATTTCGAAATAACCTTTTCTGAAAAAAAAACCGGTTATCAGACACAGAGCCATCTGCCCAAAGCAAACAAACGCTTATGACATAATCATAACCCTGTATATTTATCTATGCTGAATAATATTTGTTTTATGAGGCACTTTATTTTTCAAATAGTTTAAACATTTGTAATTTAATGATAAAACGGTGAGACAAGAGCCATTTCAGGTGATTGCAATGAGTTTTGAAAAGATGGGTTTCAAAGCCAAATGTTTGTAAAGGATAGATAAAATTATTATTTTTATCGCGCGCCTTTTTTGCTTAGTATATTTTAACATTTGGTTTGGATTAGATTAGGTAATGATACTATCCTTTTTGCCTCCAACGAAAACGAAATGTCTGTATTGCTAGACAGGATGGAGAAATTTAGTTTGGAAATGGGACTAGCGATTAATCGTTCAAAGACCAAGGTGATGGTTGTGGATCGCGCTTCTAAGTTGGAGCTCCGTGGTACACTAAATTTGGAGTATGTTGACCATTTCATTTACCTGGGCTCTAACATTAGCGCCAACGGATCATGTGAGGAAGAAATCCGAAGAAGAATTGGAATGGCTAAAAACGCCATGTCGCAGCTCGACAAAGTATGGAAGGACCGTAGTATTAGTAACAAAACGAAGATCTCTCTTGTTAATGCTTTAGTGTTCTCCATATTTTTCTATGGAGTAGAGGCATGGACGCTCAAATCTAAAGATCGCCAACGAATAGACGCCTTTGAGATGTGGTGTTGGAGGAGATTATTGCGTATACCATGGACTGCGTTCAGAACCAATCAATCTATTCTTAAGGAACTCCGACTTCATAACCTCCCCCGATTATCAACCATTTGTCTGCGGAGAGTTTTGGAATTTTTTGGACACATTGCACGTAAATCCGTAGACAATCTGCAGAAATTAATTGTTACTGGAAAAGTGGAGGGTAAAAGACCTAGAGGGAGAAGTCCGACGCGATGGTCTGATCAGATAAAAGTTGCCCTCAACACAAGTGTAGCAGATGCAGTTCACGTCGCTGGGAATAGAAGAAAGTGGCGAAACATCGTAAAAGGAAAGATGATGACATGAATGGTCACGACCCCCAGCATTGGGGTATCGACGCAAAGAGAGAGAGATTAGGTAATCATTCGTTTTTATAAAGCATAAGAAACATCTTAGAGATAGTTAACGTAATATGTTCATTTATAACTCCATATTTCATCACACTCACTTAGACATTCTCTCAAATAACTATAAATTCTAATCCAATACTCCTAGGTGAAGGGATTGTAACCCCAGCTTTATTGTTTGATGGTAGGTACTCAAATCCTTCCACATATATACACTAGCTAACACACAAACAAACACACAATCACATCAACACATCACTATAAACACAACATACATACATATAGTCATAAACGAACTGCCCCTACGAAGAGTAACTAGCTGCCGCAAACTCAGGGAATCCTACTGCGGGAGCTAGGGAACTTCAATAACAAACATGGTAAAAATTCACTAGTTCCATAAAACTGTACCTAAACAATGACTCACAATACCATATATTTACCTGATACTGTAATCTTAATTTAACTAAAATACTTTGCATGTTAGTATTTAAGCGTGTAACCAAATCCATGTAATTACCATCTAAGTTATGTTACCCAAATAAAATAATTTATTATTATTATTATTATTATTATATAGTTAATATCCCAAAGCCTATAGAAGACATTTTATTGTTGACTTCGTTAAAAAGGACTACATACATTATGTATTAAGTTTTTACACATTTTGCGTAAAATAGAACCTAATATTTTGTCACTGGTAATTTCTAAAATCAGATAACATGTACGAGTGTAAAAACAGTATTCAGTTTTTTTCTATCACATATTTTGAATATGAAAAATTTAATTAAGGCATTATTAATGGCAGTCGAATCATTTTACTAAAAATGATCATACAAAGCACAAAACGTTCAAGAATGTACATACAAATGCAATACACATTATTATTACCTACTCAAGTTAAAACCTTATAGTTTTTAAAACACATTCCCTTCGCTTTCATTCGTTGGCACACTTTATCAAACAATTTAGAGAAAGGAAAAGGAGCGTAAATCTAACTTAGAAAAAGATTTGTTAACCTTAACGTAGCAGGGTTTCACTCCACCACAATGTTATTGCTTTTGTAAGCCAGGTCAAGGGTTGAAAACTTATTTAAAAAAAGGAAGTATCCAAACACATATTTGACTCTAAACGTTTTTGTTAAGCGAAAAATTACCAACTGACTTAAAATATATTTTATTATTACAACTTTCGTGACCCATTTTTATCAATATGTAACTATTATTGTGTCTGCGCGCTGCCGCGGTCCCAGAACGTGCGTTCTGAAGATGGGTGTCATTACACCCGAAACGCCTAAACATCATTATCATCATCATCAGCCTAATGGGACCCACTGCAGGGCATAGGCCTCCGCCCTCTTACGCCAATACTCCCTGTCTTGCGCTGTTCTTGCCCAGATGATTCCTTCTAACTTTCTAATATCATCCAGCCACCGTTGCACAGGTCTTCCTACACTTCGCTTACCTAGCCGTACGCCTATACAACATACGCGAAATTCCACGCGAGTGCAAAACCGTAAAAGTTACATATTGACTAAAACTCATACTAAAATATAAAAGTCTGATAATTTGGTAAATGAATGTGAATGAATTGTCGTATGTAGATCTATTTATTATAATATGATTCACTGGATCTGATGGACTGGATGGACAGATGGATATATCACTGGATTAATATAAATGATAGCACGTAATTTCGTTATTATTTTATACCTTAGGTAGTACAACATTTTTGTCCGTTCTAAATCACATAAGTCTTTGAACATGGCGTGTGAAAGGCAAGTAAACAAGCGGAGTGAGAAAAATGTCTGCAAATGTATTTCGCAAACAAATTCAATGCACTCGAAAATGTAGCGTCTGAGTGACTTTCAACTTTAGCCATGTGGAAGTTTTGCTGTTGGTTCTGAAGATCTGATAGGTATTCAATCTCGGGATGGAGGTTTTGATATATTTTGGAAAAATGTAAAAGAATCATTGAAACATAAAAAAAATTACATTTATTTACAACAATAATTAAAAAAAATAAACCTACTACATACTTTTAACTAGAACAAAAACAAAACTAAAACTTATTGACGTTGATTTCTTGGTTGTTTTGGATGATTTTTAAGTAATGTGTTTATTTTACTAAACATTTAAGTTTATATAGATTGCATTTACTTTCATAGACTTACCTATATTCTAAAATTTAAAAAAAAAATGAACTCAACTTATATTGATTATATTGATTATTAGAAGTACGTGTATACCTATGAAATTTTCTTACCTTTTATCATTCACAATTTACGTATATGACTAGACTATATCACAAAACATACTCGTTGACAGACATATTCCATGTATGTGTATTGTAAAACATATTCACATTGATTTAGTTGTTGTTAGCATACAAGATTCGCATGTAGTGCCGTAAGGCAGAGCTTCAAAACAATAGTTTGTATGCTAGCACTGCTACAGTAAATGTAACGTTATTTTTAAACGATAGCTTCGATTTTTTATCGCAATGTAGCTGGCTTGGCTTGGCTACAACTTCTAGCCCATGGATCTTTGACCCTATCTACTAGGAAACTGTTTAGTTAACAATGAAATTGTGATTTTGTGTACGGTAAATGTATGTTATGTTATAATTTTTGGAATAAGTGTGTGTTTAAGTATATTCTTTGCTTTTACGCTTAAACGGTTGAAAAAAAAAAGATAATTGGTATTATAAAACAGACTAAACAGACCTCGGTTTGACCTGGAAAATATTTAAAAGGCACTAAACTATTTAAAATTACCACTAACGCGTTTTCATGTTAATATCAAATTATAATTCCTAACTAGGAAACCATATAAAACCCACTACACGCATAAAAAGCAATTTTCAACATGCCATATTTCTCACCTCGCATAATTTTGCACACATTCTTGTTAGTTTTATTTTAAATTATTTCACTAAATAAAGAGAAGGAATATAATATTTTTGTATTAATGAAATTATACTTATAGATCTTGTATACAAAATTATGCATTAATTGAGACTTAATGAATCTCCCTACCAAATTATAGCCTAATATTTCTAGCCATTTAAGCACTAAGAAGTAATAACCACATGTTCAGACAATACAAATACAAGTACATAGGCTATTAATCTATTATTATTTTCTCTAGAAAAAACACACTTTATACACGTTAAAAATGTTATATACGACCGCCGTGATTATTAGTTTTTTATACGCTCCAGACTGAGCTTTTTCATCCTTTTGTTTTCTATTAAAACATCCTTGTTTAGCTTAAAGCTCATATAAACTAGAAGCTTATTGCAGTCGAGATGGAACAAAGCTTAGCAATATTACAGTACCTTATGGTTTAATGTGTGAATATTTCATGTGAAGATTATTATGGTGAAGTTTTACGACGGAATATGCAGCTTGAAATTACTTTAACAACTCTGGGTGTTCTAAAATTGTTATGAATATAGCTTGTGATGTATTAGTACTTTAATACAAAATAATAACAAAACGGTACATATTTTTACGGTTTCGCTTATAAACATGCATAAAAAAGAGATTAGTGTTTTGTTTTAGTCACACCTATTGTTTTCTTTAAATTTTATGACACATTTATTTTATTTTAAATGACATTTACAGTGTAATATGTGTATTTTACAGTGTAGAAAAAGTTTGGTTAAGCTGGTAGTTGACAGCTGAAACTTTAACTTCAACTGTTTTAAATGGAATGGTTTTGGATTGTTTCAGTGGTGGCGTGTCTGAGATATTTTTTTTATTTAGAGAGTTACAAATAAAATTTAAAAAATATTAATTATTCATATATAAATATTATATCCACTTATAATTAATATTGTAAAACCACATTTTAAACATATTTGACCATAACTTTAGAAAACTTTTTCAAATTAGACATCTATGATGGCAGTTATTGATGACTAGTGGATAGAAAAAAAATTGCAAAATCTTGTGGTCTAGAAATTGTTTTCAATTTCGAACACCGTTGCCTATTTTACATGAAAAATAATTACATAAAAAGACTTCACAGAACTCTAAGTCTTTACACGTAAGAATGCTCGAGATAAAGCCAACAACAAGCCCCCATGCTACAACTTGCAATAGTTCCGAAGTTGTTGAATCAACAGATTTGTCCCCAAGGGGCTCTGTTTGCGTTACTTCCCTGGGTCATAGAGCTGGACCTTAAACAAGGCTTAGAGGGGATAAGGGTAAAGACCGTTGCAACCAGAGGATTGTAACTATGGGATGAGAGTTAGGGAGAACAGCTGATAGATGTTTATAAAAGCAAAATGAATAACAATTTCACTAACGAAATTGGTTTGTTTGTAGGTTTTTTTTCCACTTTCGAATCACAACTTTAAAGTGTTGTCAACTGTGGTGACCGAAAAATTGCAGGAAAAAAGCCACCAAAATTTAGTAGCAAAAAGTCATTACGCCACCAATTTTAATAATAAAACATAATTTTTTTAATTAATCAAACAAAAATATCCCAAACCAAAGCAATAGGTACACCATATCAATTTAGTTAGCTAGTTAGTGATACCTGAAGTTTAGCGAGCATTCTGTAGCAAACGTTGGTTATGGCGTAAGATTTAAATAGCAAGAATTGATGCTATTTTTAACGTAGTTGCCTGGCAATATTTTCATTTCAAATCGCAGAACAATTTCCAAGATTTCTCTCTTACCTTATAAATCTACGGTAAAAGGCCACCATTACACGACTATACCCACTGAACTGAAAACACGTATTTATGTAACAGCGTCGTTGCCCTACTTTTTTCTGATATTCCAACTATGGCAGATTTCTCTGAGATCCATAGGTTATGAATCAGAAAATTGTTCTGAGAAAATTGCATAGAAAATATCTTTCTTTTGAAAAATATGTTTCGGTGCAAAAATACTCTTTCATCAAAGCTTTGAACATAATAAACGATTTGCTTTACCTAAAACGTTACGATAAATTTAGTACCTATTAGGAAGATTTAAAAAAAAACTTTGTTAAAATTATCAGATTTGAAAAAGAATGTCTTCCATAAATTAAAATCATTCTTGCATAATCGTGGTAAGCTGATCGTACGCATTTCTTAATTCTTCACAAGATTATGAGTGTAAATTAAAATAATAATCTAAAATCGTTTGAACACCACTTTGCACGAAAAATTTTACTTATTATTTATTTGAGCATATTTTACAACCTAGCTAAACCAAGAACAACAAAACATTACTTCCCCACACCTCTGAATAATACACAACAAGGATTGCATTTTAAAAATCAACACCCACTATAAAAGGGGCCACTAAAACAGTAGTAAAGCGTTTTACAGCGACCATCACGCTTACTTTATGGCCCGTCAATGTACATTCTAATAGCCACTTTGCTGTAGGATATGTACAAAGATAAGTAAATTTAGAGACACCTAACAACAATTATTATAATTATCTAAATACCTAATGAGTGATTATCCAGTACATAGTTTATTTTAGTAACTTCTATAGCTAAGAGATAAGCTTGTTTTGAAATTGCTTTTTACAGTTACAATAAACTTGTGTGATGGAGGCCCTGCAACTTTTTTCAGGTAACTAAAACTCAAACTCAATTCATTGATATCAGACGTTTTATTGATAACAGAATAATCGTTGAATAATAGTTGACTGGCCTGTTAGATTAGTTGGTAGTAGCGGGTTCGATTTCCTCGTGACACATGTATTTAATAATTTTAAAATTTATAATTACTTGTCTTGAGTCTGGTTGTCTGTATGTATAATAATATATTAATCCGTTATCTAGTACCCACGACACAACCGTTTGCTTAGTGTGGGCCTAGATGGTGCTGTGTGCAATGTCCCGGAATATGTATTATTAGTTATGTCAAAGTCATTTTAATAATGATTAACCCATATGTTTTTTTCAGCATATGTATAGATAAATTAAAAGTTTTTGGGCGTCATTTAAGTAAGATATCTATGTCAACGTAGCTCATGTCTTTATTTAGTATAGTGGTTGGATTGCCGGATTGCATGACGCGTGTGCTTATTTCTAACTTTATGGCCTAAGTAAAGTAAGTAGTATCTAAGTAAGTACTGCTGAATGTAGAACTAATCGTGTTAAGAGTACATTTACTACTACATTTTGTAGTTTTCGTTGTAACTACTAACGTTTGCTTATTGCTTTGCTTTTGCTAAAATCTCGATGATCCATCGCTCTGATAAAAATATCGAAGAATCATTGGTCTGATCTGATACTCTACTTGTTTTAAATATTATTGCCTTTATTTTATATTATTTTTATTATAAAAAGACTTAATCCACAAATCATCCTGAACATCATCATCATCCACAGCTAATTTCTTCACACTACTGGGCATATGCCTCTTTCCTTTCATCATCCCCATTGCAACACTAAATTTCATCCCAAAATTACTTACAAATCAAATTACCCTCCCAGAATTATTTTTCAAAACACCATCCTTGGGGAGTTTAATTCCAGGATTTTCCGGAGTTATCTCGTCCCATCATTAGACGTTAATTAAAATTCTAATTAATCCCCAAAGTAGGTACTCAGCTAATTAATCACAGAGAGATAAGTTTGAGTACATTGAATGGAATAGTTTTGAGTAGGTACCTACGTGTATTTTTATCTTGATGAAGGAGCGAAAGGTTTATTTGCGTTGGGTTACATTTTTTAAAAGTCATGCCAATAGGTTTATAGAATGACTAGCTGCGCTCGCGACTTTGTCCGCGTGGAATAGTTTATTTTAGGCATCATATTTATTTTTGTTAACAATCTCTTCAGCTTTATAAATTATATAGCTGTTACCCACGACTTTCACCCACTTTCGCAGCGCACGCAAAGGAAGCCCTCAAAGATGAATATTTTTTCCCCGTTTTTTCCGCATTTTCCATTGTTTCTTCGCTCCTATTATTTGCAGTGTGATATTATATTACCTAAAGCCTTCCCCGATAAATGGCCTATTAAACACAAAAAGAATTTTTTAAGTCGGACCAGTAGTTCCTGAGATTAGCGCGTTCAAACAAACAAACAAATAAACAAACAAACTCTTCAGCTTTATAATATTAGCATAGATTTGGTACCCGAATAACTATTATTATGTAAGATTTATAGCTTCTTAGATAATATAGCTATGTGCAATATTTTCAACGAAAGGCCCTTAGGGCGGTTTGAAAACTCTCGACACCAGAGTTGGCCAATCTCATTCGATAAGAAGATTGAATGAAAAAAAAGTGCTAATCTAATGTGCTATATAACTATTTTTATTAAAATAAAAAACAGAAAGTCTAAAATGCTGTGATAGACAATAATCACTATTTGTCAATATTGCATGGATAAGTTTACTATCGACTTTTTAAACCACACTATGGGCCTCTGTCATGATTTAACTGCTATTACTTGCATGAAAAACTGAGGTATTAAGTAAAGAAAGGAAATAGTAACAATAAAATAATCATTTAATTCTTTGGTTTTCCTTTGCTTAGCTTAGCAATATCAATTATTCTTAATTTAGTTTTAGTTTACCCAACACATGTAGGTATTTCTAATCTATACTAATATTATAAAGCTGAAGAGTTTGTTTCTTTGTTTGTATGTTTGTTTGTTTGAACGCGCTAATCTAAGGCACTACTGGTCCGAATTCAAAAATTCTTTTTGTGTTGAAAAGACCATTTATCGAGGAAGGCTTTAGGCTATATAACATCACACTGTAACTAATAGGAGCGAAGAAACAACGGAAAATGTGGAAAAAACGGGGAAAATTATTCATCTTTGAGGGTTTTCCGTTATGTGCGCTGCAAAAATGGTTCAGAAAGTCGTGGGTAACAGCTATAATTTATAAAGCTGAAGAGGTTGTTTTTAAAAATAAATATGATGCCCAAAATAACTATTCCACGCGGACGAAGTCGCGAGCACAGCTAGTTACCAATAGTTCTAACGCCATTTACAAATCTGAAGCCTAATTGCTTAAATAATTCAAGATCTCGCAAATTAGTTCTTAATTGATGCAGATGAGAATAGAGAATAATATTTCTTGGAATCCATCTGCAATCACACGAATGCTAATTGTTATTTTGGCTAATTGCTTGTATACAAATTTACTAGTAATTACTTAAACATAACACAAACACTATGTATTCAGAAAAGCTTGTTAATGTGTGTGTTACTAGTAACGCCGCGTGGTATTACCTACTTTGATATGAGATTAAAGTAATTTAGGTAGCAAGCAGTAGACAGTATTAAAGGATATTTTTTCATATGAGTAAAAATAATTTTTTATGGGTTGAGTCGTTAAGCTGTGAAAAAGGGACAAACGTACGCACTTAAGTATACTGACAAATATTCTCTTTGAGTTGTATTTCCTCATGACTGAGGGTCGTGACTCCCCTGCAGAATTAATTCGTTTTTCGGAGTTTTCTTGGACAGATACATCGTGGTGGGTGCCATCCTTCCACGGAAATGTCAAATACGTTTTAGCTTTCTAATATATGTTCAGATTCACAGATTCAGATGTCATTTTTATTCGCTTGTAAAATGGGTACAGTAGATCTTCATTAATGTAAAGTTTCACCATAACAACCTCACATAATGTACGCAAATGAATGTTTAGAAAATTGAAATCTATGCATCTAAATTTATTATTCCTATGCAAGTACCTATATGAAAAAAGCAACGAATTAAATCACACACACCTGTATATTATATGATAGGTATAGTTTTTATTCTATATACTCTCACTCTGCATTTTATCAGCTACATTGGTTTATTTCTTAAAATTTGACTACAATACTGATGATTTTAAATAGCTTTGCTTGTATAATATAAAAAAAACGGTTCAGTAAAAGTGAAGAAGGAAAAAACACACTCACAAACCTTGGCCTTTAAAACTATCAGTATGAAATATAATATGATCTTTTGACAAAATAGCTTTCATGCAGTTGATATCTATCACTGGCATACATCTAAGAACAGAGTTCAATTACGATTCCCATTCAAATTCCCCATACAAATCCCTGGAAGGTCCACCGACCAAAGGTCACACACAAGCGGCCCTTGAGAGCTTATCAAATTATAAAGACCCAATGATACGAATAAATTATAATATAGAAATGTAACTCTTTACAAAAATCACACAGTCACTTAGTCGTGGCGGTGGCGGTTTACCACCCATCCATCCATACATACCATCTCATGGAATTATTTTTAACTCAGTTGCGTTTGTATAGTAAAGTATATCATAAAAAGCAAGGTCATAGACTGATTTGACTTCTTTGTTAGCTTAGTTGGTAGTGACTCTGCCTTCTTATCTAGGAGTGCGGGTTCGATTCCTGCATAACACAAGTAATTATAAATTATTACTTGTGTTGAGTCTGATCGTTTCTATGTATAAAAAGTATGTATTTACAAAAGAAAAGTAAATACGTTATGTATTATATCCGTTATCTAGGACCCATGATACAAGCGTAAGCTTAGCATGGGAATAGATGGCGCTGTGTGCTATGTCCTGAAAATTTATTTATTTAATATTTACTTATTTATTTATAGAAGTTGATGGTCACGACCCTCAGACATAAAGAATACGATTTAAGGAGAATGACGTTTCAATGGTATCAAATATTCATAGACCCAACCTTCTAAAATTATCACATAAATGAGATTAGACGTGAACGTAAGCTATTTCATTTAGGATATAATTGAATAACTGCGCGATTCTTTACCTTTGTGAATTTAATTTGGGCTCTTGATGTTGAAACAGTGGTTAATGGAAGCTTGGAACTAAAATGTATTTGGAAAGAAAATAGGTATTTATGAACAAATTTATACGTTACATTGACTTTTAATTTATCACTGTCGATCGTTGTTGAGTCATTATTAACTAGCGATGCCCTAGGTATTGACAGCGTTATTGTAGAATAAAATTTGTTGTAAAGTCAACTTACAGTAAGATTTTTTATATGTCTCGTAAATTACGAGACATATGTAGTATGTAGATAGGTATTATTTTTTAATTGGTTGATTAAAAATTACACGTACATATTTATCTCATACAGAAACTTTTGCCAGTATAAAAAAAACGTGTGTTTTCTCTCAAATCCTTTTTGCTACGGTTAGAAATAGTACATTGTTCACCGAGAGGAGAAAGTGACCGATTACCGAGGGCTTTAAAACACCCGAGATCGGGAATCGCTCTTTCTCTCGAGTGATACATAGTGCTTTATACTACACCTGCTCGGAAAGTATCACATTTACGGTAGAAAGTACGTCATTGCAGAAAACGCATCTGAGCGGGAGAGAAAAGAGTATGAAAATCCATTTCTTCCCGCTCAGATGCGTTTTCTCCCCGCATATTTGTTCGATATGCAATGACGTACTTTCTACCGTAAATGTGATACTTTCCGAGCAGGTGTAGTATAAAATAAATTTAACTGTAATCCATCACTAAACAAACAAATTAATTAAAATAGTTAATATAATTCTTTCAAAAAACTTAAGGATGTTAATCTGCGAACATAAAGACGGTAATCTTAATTTTTGAAGTAAAATTGATTTTACTTCAAAACTCTATATAGGCTTTAAATCTTCCGTTCTTTAAACATCCACTTAAATTCCCCAAGGATTAGAAGAGATTATTTCAAATGGATAATTTTAAAAGCTCTTTTCCTAGGTACGCCATTACGGCTCGCGCGAAATCACTTAGGTAAAACAACATTTCCAACATTTGCTTTTATAATATTTGTGAATAGGTAAGTCAAGTTTTCAAATATTTGAGATAACAATTTGGGAAAGGAAATTGTGTCCGTAAGCATTTTATAGTTAATTACTTTTATTACGTATATTTTAGTTGAACTTCAAATAGAATTGCAGTATTATAGAAATAAGCTGATTCATGAAATGAATTATTTGTTGAAAAAAAAAATTGTGCATTTGTTAATAATTTTCAGCGATTTTGTACACTTTCCAAGAATTTATTATTTTTATATCAGACATTTCGAACTGATAATTAAATGTACAAACAAATCCATAAATTTCCAAAAAAAGACAATACCATTTTTTTTACTATGTTTGGATATATGAAATTATTATTACATTTTTTGTACAAGGAATGGGTTTGCACTTGACCGCAATTCGACTGATGGTAAGCAATCAATAAACAACTAATTTGTCAAAAACTCGTCCCCAATTTCACACGATTAAAACGCACGTGACCTAAACATACAAATAAAGAAACGATCATCTAGAGTGGAAAACACGTTCAAAGGGCCACATGCTCCGGTGAGAAAAGCCACTGGGACGGAATGGTTTTCCAGCAGACTGGCTGGCAAGGTACTCTCCCATTCATATTGCGTAGTTATTGATTGATTGCCTTAAAAAGATTAGTGGGGTTTGGAGACGCTGGGTGCAAGGTTGACAGTTTGTTATATTATTGATATATAGATAGATAAATACTTTATTAAAACACCACATATAAAAAAAAACAATACAAAAAACATATAAATTAAAATTAGCGTCTTAATTGGCGGCCTTATCGCTAAGAGCTATATTATTGATTTACTCGTTTAGTAATTGTTGACGCGTTCAGTTCTTGGATGGGTGACCGAAAAGTGGCATTCCATTAAGGAGCTTCCGTGGTTCGGATGACACGTTAAATTGTAGGTCCCGGCTGTTTGTCTAGTACGGCAGTCGTTAAGCCATGTCATAGGCCCCTTGGGCGGCTTAATAAACTCTCGATACCAGAGTTGGCCACTCTCATTCGATAAGAAGAAGAATTATTTATTTATTGGTTTGGTTAGTGTTTATCACTAACGCTATTATTTAGAACGCTACTAATATATTTTATGATTTCAGCTGTTTTTTTTTTTTCAAAATACAAATATCGTTTATTTGACGTATATATTAACATATAGGTATACACTAACGTGTAAATCCCCTGACCTAAGGTAACTACCATCATTATAAAAACTTTCAGAAGACTTGATAACCTCCTTTTTTTGGAAGTCGGTTAAAAAATGTGTGTGTTTTGGTCTTTTTGTTCGCCTTTTGCGCTGCAACTGTAGAATCATTGTGACAAAACAGTGAAGTATCAGGTATCCACTAGTAATAAAATAAACGATAATATCAGTGGAACAGTGGTGTATAAAAAGATGTATTTAGAAAGTTGGTCACATAAATTCAAAATTGTTATTAAAAATGACTTAGCAATTTTTCAATTATTCAATTTTGAGTCATATTTAGCCATTTTTAACGTTTAACATAATACCGACATAATATAGATGAAATGCAAATTTATGTTTTTCAAGATGTAACAAATTAAAGTGTTGTATTTTTTTTACCTTTGACGAAATCACAACGTAACCTACATATAATAGGTAAAATGACTCAGACTAGAAACGAAGAAGTCAAGGAGATCCAATATCTCATGTCATGTTCAACGCTAACTCACAAAGAATGGCATCCACTTATGAAACTAGCTGAATACAGCAAAGAATCCACTAACGCTCGGAATATGCCAGTTTCGTATGCTCGAATTCTCAGGAAAGCCATTTCTATAATTTTATGATGTCAATAACCATTCTTGGCTACGCTCAGAAACATTCTCCGACATTTTTTTAAAATAACAAAGGTAGTGAAGCTAAAAATCGGTTCAAGTAAATGTTATAGATGTGTAACAGTCATTGTTTTTATCAGTAATTAATAAATCAATATTTCAGGACAGATATGTCCTGAAATATTGATTTATTTAGCTAGCTATTTATTTGTTTAGTTGTTGTTTATTTATTTGGCTAGATGGCGCTGTGTTATCACACAGCGCCATCTAGCCCCACACTAAGTTTACGTTTGGATCATGGATGCTAGCGTAAATTGAATGGCGATCAGATTTTAAATGATAAAATAGCTTCATGTAGATGCAAAGATGGACACTGAGTTATGTACTCAAAATTATCTGAAGCAAAAGTTTAGGTAGTTTATAAGTACCAACGGAAAATTGTGATGATGCTCTGGGAAGCTTTAAGTCACACAAGTCTTGGGCAATAAGCTTTTCTTACTTTTAACGTAAATGCGTATACATCACTTTTACGACATATCAATTCATGAAAGAAGTATTCATTCTCAACAACTAGAAAAAATCACTTGATTGTTGTTGCTGAAGATTGTTTAAAAATTGTGTCCAAACGTAGCCCTACCGGGAATTCCTTCACTTGAGGATAATGTAATACGGATCATCGTTTTTCGAGTTTGAACGTTGTGAAGATATTTCCTTAACCCTTATTGACGACATGATTTGGGTATGTACTTGGCAATATTTTTGTATAAAAATATAGTTTATTTCTAGAAGCATGTTAAGAAGTGTTTAACAAAGAAACTCAGGAGCTAAACTATTAGGTCAAATTAGAGAACCGTTGTGAATATTTAGAATGTCTTAACAAGGTTATAGATTCTATATCCCAGAACAAGTATGCTCCACCTTTAACCAAAGTGTAAAAGTAAAAGTAAAAGAGCCTTTATTCAATTACACATTTGATATTTTATAAATTGCACACATTAATATCACCACTTTAAACATCTCATGTCAACCACTTATATAATATGTCAAGAATTTTATAGCCAGTAGAAAATTATGTCAAATTATTTATAGTCCATGTTATGTCGTAGTGATATCCACTTGAGTGTTGTTTAGCGCCATGATATATAGTTTATTCCTCGTGTGTAATTTTTGCCTCATTGGCGTAGGGCTCCCCCAGCTTAGTACATAGTTTCCTATCGCGGGCTACCCTTGTCCATGTCTGTTCGTGTTTTTTGTAAAAGTATCTGCCCATCTTCGGTGCGGTCGTCCTCTGCTTTGCTTGTTGGCCCTTGGTGTCCTTTCTAATACTTAACCAAAGTGTACGCTTGTAGATAAGTCGCTTCAGGTAACCTAAAAGTTTCAATCTTGTACTATTTTGCAACCGTTGACTACAGTATAATTTGTGCAAGATGTCGTTAGATTCCGAGTACATAAATTCCTAAAAGTCATGTGCAAAATATTCTAGATTCCAGTTCACAGCACAAGGGTTTGTGATATTCCTGTGAAGTCAGGTCAAGTTCCAAAACTATCTGTACAGTTAAAAAAAATATAACATCAGTAAAATTATCAAAATAAACACATCTACTATCAAAAATAATCTGAGTCAAAGTATTTAAATGGCAAATCTGCTAATGTCAGCAACATGTACCACTGTTTTGTACAACAAAACTCGATTTTTACGTCTATTTTACCTCTATTTTCTACATACCCACAGATCCAGACCATTTCACGGGCAGTAAAAAACAATACAACCACAATTCTGAGAGGTTACTATGAGATAAAGTATTGTGGATTGGTTATTGTTTATTTTTGTTTCTAGTCCATTGAAATGCTACATGAGCTATGCATTTTTTAGAGGACGCAATTTTATTTTTGGGGTATGTTTGGGAGGTTAATAGAAGCTTAACTTCAAGTTTGTGGGGTCGCCACTCTTGTCCCCCGGCCGCCATCTTAGAAAAAGTCCTTCTCCGCCTCGAAAACTGCAATATTCGGACCTAAAATTGTAACATTTTAATCGACTATTCGTTTTCTTTTGAAAAAGATATCAAAACAATCTCGTCATTAAAAATTAAGTTATTAAATACCTAGAGGTATTCGTCACATACCACATTAATATTATAATGGGTAAAGCTTGTTCATGCTTTCTTACTCAGCTCTTCAAGCTACTCCTAGAATGACAATCTCACTTACTAAGTAACAGATGAAACCATAAGCGACATTGCGGTCGAAGATACCACCAGTACCTGTGATGTATGTTTTTTTAAACATAACAATTAATTTATTTTAACTTTTTTTTAGTAAAAAGCAAAAATAACCACGACCGGCAAGATTCTAACCTACGTATTTCTGATTACCAGCCAGAACGTCTAACCTTTCGGCCACAGTCTACTAACATCCAGGCGCGAAATCCTCACTCATTCCCAAACACTTGTAAGTTACATATATACTGCGAGTTTAGCACTTGACAAAATAATTCACTATAATATTGCACTATTGCTGTAAAAAGCAATAATTTATAACGTAACCCCCTTATTCGGTAGACCGGCCGCGGCGGTTAAAACGGTAAGCACCGCCCCATAATGTGACGATAAATAACCGCACGGTGAATGGATTAAATGACGGTAACTATTACGGAATAGGACCTAACAGAGGGTTAAATTTAACTCAGCGGAAAGTACAATAGGTACGCGTTATGTAATGTTTGTGCCTACTACCTTGTGTCGAGCTCGGTCGTTTCTGAATGTATAATAAGTATGTATTTACAAAAAAAGGTATATAAGTATTATATCCGCTATCTAGTATCCACGACACAAGCGTTTGCTTAGTGTGGGGCTAGATGGCGCTGTGTGCACTGTCCCAGAATATTTATTTTATTTACTATACACTCAGATATTTGACTAACTATACAATTTCTCAAAATGAAATGTTGTTATTTAAAAATGATGGAGACCTCCTTGACAAGTCCATACAAACTTGGTAGATATCTAATAATCCAAAACAATATGAGAATCAATCAGTGTGTATTACGTGCTAATGAAGGCGATAATAAAAGACGTCTAAATGATTGATGTATTGATAAAGGCAATGAAATCATTACATAAATAAATAAATAAATTTTCCGGGACATTGCACACAGCGCCATCTAGCCCCACACTAAGCAAACGCTTGTGTCGTGGGTACTAGATAACGGATATAATACTTATATACTTTTTTTTTGTAAATACATACTTATTATACATACAAACGACCAGACTCAACACAAGTAATTATAAATTTTTAAAGTACTTAAATACTTGTGCCATGCGGGAATCGAACCCGCGACCTCTAGATTAGAAGGCAGAGCCACTACCAACTAAGCTATCAGGCCAGTCACATAGCTGTGAACTTTCTTGAATTATAGTCGTAGTTCCGAGAGAGTTCCGAGAGTGACACTTTTGCTATGCTAATTCAAATTTTTATCCCAACACAAGTAAAATTTTCTTTCAATTGCTAGTTTTGAACGATTAACACAAAAGAAGAAAGTTGCTTCAATAACCTTGTAAATAACTTTTTCCAAAGCGGTAATCTTCAACTAACCAATTAAATGACTTTCTCATTGTTATCAAAAAAGACAAACATCAGCAATAAAGTTTACTGTAGTAAAAATGTACAGTCCAACATAATTTAGTCTTTTGTTGTGTTTTAATACAATGTTGACTACGTTTCAGTACCTTGTTCATTATGTTTGCATGTGTGGTAAAAGTTTTATATGTACTAATGAGAATAAAATTAACAATGATATTGTGTAGACTACTAACGTTGTGGTTTGTTATAAAATTGAAATACATACATATGAGTTTATCTTCCAACATTGAAGCTAAGACATAAAAATTTTGGCATAGTTATGCGCCTATATATGTATATAAGCAACTACGATATATATAGCGTAGAAGTGATACGAAAAAAAACACAAAGAAATAAGGTTATAGCGTGATACAAGATGCAGATTACACAGAATTTTATTATTAAAATTTTGAAATATTTAATTTACGATATCTCAAGCTAAGCCCGCATTCACAACTGCCTATAAAATCAAGTCAAAATTTACTAGTTATGCTGCTTGCCCTTAGCAACAGATTAACTCTAGTGGAAACTACATACAATTACCTATGTACTTTATATCAGTAGTGTTGAAGATCGCCCACGGATTTGCTTGCATTATTTCGAAATAAAAAGTAGCCTATGACACTCCCAGGACCTCATACTACCTACATACCATGATCATCTGTTCAGCCGTTTTGACCGTGATGCTCGTAACAAAAAAAACCTGCTGGAACGTGTTCTGTTAGCGATTTAAATTATACCGAAATATTTTTATCGACCATTTTTTATGACTTTCGACCCATTTTGACTTTATTGTAAATAATAGATGGATTAAATGTATATGTACATTTATAAACATTCAAAGTACTTGTGAAAAAAACCTATTAGTATTGTTTTGTTTGAGAATCCCGACAGATTATATACATTCATTGTAGTTTTGCAACACAATATACATACATATTACTACTATATTATCTAAGAATCAAGTAATCTACGTACCCTACGTACAATACAGGATGCATGTGGTCAGCCATTTGAATGCATATGATGCAACGCACTGAGTATTGAGCTGGGTATAACAACCATTGTGCTGCTTCTGGGCTTCGACACGACACTGGTTTATACGTCTACTGGGTTACTGCTAGTGGCTTTAAAAAAATACTATTGCATAAATTTGTTTGTTGATTTATTAGCCTGTTTGTTCCGCGTTCACGCTTAAACGAAGCAGGCATACTGAACACAGCATGGGCTACTTTCTAGTACGTAAAACGAATGCGAAGCCGACTGGGCTTGGGCGACTATCGACTAGTATTAAATAATTAACAGTATAAAACCTCGTATGAGCCAAGCACTTTCTTTGGCGTGAAAATCTACGGTCGCTCTGTGTAGGAACGATTGTCACTGTTGGTCGAATACTGCTATGTAAGTAAGTTTTTTCATCACTGTTTAGCAAGTGCTAACAAACGAATAACTTGTGAAACAAGTTGTTAGTGTAGGGCCGGATTTGAACCAGATTGCGTCAGAATGTTAATCTCACTTTTTACACTACGAAATTCATTTGTTTTTAATGAACCATTAGCAAGTGGTTTTTAAATGATTTTCCGTCTTAACCCTGCATAACAGTATGAGCATTGAGCATATAAGCATAGTAATGCAAGCCTATGATGACTTTGAACCAGCATCTGTGGACTTAGCATGCCACATTGCGTGATTCACGCGCGGACTCGCAAACAAGTCGGCAAAAATCTCTTGTAAAAGCTTAAATGTATATTGTGTTACAAACTGTTGTGAAACCCTTGAATTATAACTTTTGCCTACACTCGATATTTTGTTTCAAACTTCTTCATTCATTACGCAATTTGAAATAAGCTACATAATACGTACATTTAATATACCGTTATGGTAATGACTTTTTCCTAGAGCACCAAAGATTAATAAATCTAAATATATAAAACCCAGAGGTAACTGACTGAAATAGAGATCTATCAACGCACAACACAAACCACTGGATGGATTGGGCTGAAATTTGGCATGCAGGTAGATTGATATGACGTGGGCATCCGCTACGAAAAGGTTTTTTGAAATGCCACTAAAAGAATCACTTAAGACCACGAAATTTCACCCGAAAACGCTTTGCGCTTGGATAAATGCCTACAGTTGCTTTTTTGCATGCAATTCCACGCCGTATTAACATGAGAGCAAGGGCGAGCATCGCGCGCATAGCTCCGGCCGACGAGTCTTGTCCACACACAAACAATTTTGCACAACTTGAGCAGTATTGCAGACGTTTTTGACGAAATAAATTCATATACCTAAAATCAGCAATTCAGAATATTCTCATTATGGTTCCCTTCTCCTCTAAATAATAGCATTACCTTTTGGATAGAATTAAATTGGTTTAAATTACTATACTAATTCTATCTATTGAAAAAATTGTTGAAAAATATTTTAAAAACAACTATTTTTCAAAAAATAAAACTATCGAGCGAAATATACGTAATCGTGTTTTGGCGTTTTTTATTGTCTTAACACTGAATCTAAATTATATAAACTGAAAAATTGTAGCTCTATCTTATACTTCTATTTTATTTGATTTTTATAAAATGTCGATTTCACATAGCACCCCGTCTTAAAAGGGGTGAAACAGATGATGCAAGTTGTATTTCTTAATGCGAGCGAAGCCGCTATCGCACACTAGTTAATGTATAAAAATATCGTCGACTACATACATAATAAGTAAGTTTGTTTGAGAGTTGCCAGCACTAGTGTCGAGAGTTTTCAATATATTTTAAGATTTTTTTTATTCCCCCTTTTCCAGAACTGCCTATCATTGCAAGGTAAGAAAGTTTGTTTATTATTTTTTTGTGACACGGTGAGGATCAGACTTTAATTTACTTGACAGTGCTATGACAGCTAGCTTGGGACCTGTTTCTGAAGTTGTATGCATAAACAAACATATACACGAGTATGTATACATATGCTGGAATAATTTGTAGGTGCCTACAGAGCCTAACTAGTGAAATTTCAGGGCCTCAGAATGTCTTTTAGTAAATCTAATAAAGATCTTTAACTGGTATTTTTTTATCAAAAATGATACTAGATTATATTAGTATTGATCATAAGTGACGGTGTCTACTTACCATCATCAGACTTCGCTGGCACTCATAAATAAAATAATGAATATTTCAGGACATATCACACAGCGCCATCTAGCCCCATGCTAAGCAAACTTTTGCATCATTAAAAATGCAGTGAAATGTACATAATGAGAACAGTTAAAGCAACTGCATTTTTGAAGAAATGAATACTGCATACTGGATACTGCATTTTTTTTTAATAATTCGCGCCCTCTAGCCCCATACTTAGCAGACGCTTGTGTCGTGTTTCCTAATTAATGAATATAATATTTTTATATTTTTTTAAGTCCAGACTCATCCCAAATAATTCCAAATTGAAAATGGACAATCAATTGTGTTGTGCGGGAATCAAAGCCATGGCCCCTGGCACTGAAGGCAGGCAAATTACCTACTGAGCTAAGAATGAATCAATTTAAACAAGTAAATAATATTATCTTTAATATATTAACTAAACGGTTTTCACTCACGTGTAAACTGCGTTAGTTGTTTACGCGTTTCGGATGTTATGACATCCATCTTCAGTACGTATGCTTACACGTGAGTGAAAACCGTTTAGTTAATATATTGATAAAATATTTTATTTACAATAATAAAATATAAAAACAAGGGAAGAAAAACTAAACATACTACTTCTAACTACTACAAATAGGGGCACTTAGAAAATCTTTAGAAAAGCCTAAAGATAATCTAAGTGCTCCAGCCCACTACCAGAGGGCAGCGTGCCCAGCATACTGGCCGCATTACCACGCTGGATGGCAATGCTGATACGTTGAGCCAGAAAAAGGCCAGCATTTTGGTCAAATTGATAAAATGTCTCACGAAAGTTTTAATATCAAAATATTATCTTCCCTTAGTCCGCCTCTGCTACGTTGTATCTTGTTAACATTGTCAATATTGTAGAGGATTGTACCTTGTCTGATATCAGTCTACTAGTTGACTAGATTGAAAGTGTATGATTAGTAATATTTGATCAGGCATATATTAATATTAATAAAAGTCGACTATCGACTAATGTTTGTTATATGGAGTGTTAATTTAAGTTTATAATAATTAATAAATGAAAAATAAGGGAAAAAAGACGAATTGTTCTGTAAATGCAGTCTGAAGTTTAACAGTGTTCGAGCTAATAAGTTATTGTTACATACGAGTAAAGCTAGGTTCTAATTTGTATATCTTGATCATCCACCTTTTTCTAGACATATGTACGTGTTAAATATGTGAGGTATATTTTAAGTAATTTTTCATTAACAACCTTTTACCAAATGTACTCGTAGTTGCACACTTTTCACTGAACAAATTTTCCATTCATAAATTAGACAGCGCTTAAAATATTCTTCGAAACTCTAGAATAAATAAAGCAGCTAAACCTTAAATTAACGCTTTACCGCGTTAAAACAGGTCATAATTCTTAACTGGCGTTTCAAAACTTAAGCTAAACTGTTATTAAGGAAAATAAATCATAAGCAGGATAACCAAGGAATTAAAAGTAGAGTGAAATAAGGTTTTCTATCTATTTGAAAATTTCAAGCTTATTTTACTCTAGTATTTATTATTTAAAGCTCCTTATCTTGCTTTAAGAATGTATTATAATAATTATCATAATTTAATGTGTCTTACCGTGGAAAGACTTGGGCGCCCACCACGATGTATCTGCCCAAGAGAACTCCCCTAATGAATTAGTTCTGCGGGGGAGTCACGACCCTCAGTCATGAGAAAACTCGACTCAAAGAGAGAGAGAGAGAGAGAGAGAGATGTGTCTTACCAATTACCATACGTTTTTAAATATGGCATATTTCTATTGACAGAAAACTTTCGAAAGCTGTGTTAACCATTGTCATACGAAACTTATTATTATACGTAGTTCTAAATGCAGGTTCAGATAATGTTTTTTTATTAAAGCAACAAAATAGTTTTTTAACTACCCAGTCAGGCATTTGGCTACTAAATTACTTGAAATCACAACTGCTCAAGCAACGATGTGAACATTTGAATGTGTGTTATGAAAGCTGGTTCTACTATTCAAATTCAAATTCAAATTATTTATTTATATAACTTATGAACTACATATTACATGTTCACTGCACTCCACACTAGGATAACCTGTGTTGTGAAGTGCAGGCTCTTCCTTAACTATGCGGCTACCGTAACAGACACTTAGATATTTTGACTACATAACCGAATGTAGGCTAATTAAAAGAAAACATATTTTTAGGGTTACGGGGACCTACATAAGAAATTCAATATACACAATATACATTTAGAAACACGTCATCCTTATTACAAAATGTCAACAACTTATAAACAAAACTAAATTAATTAAATAATGATACGTTACTTATTATTTATCACTCAAAACAATCTACTTTATCAAATCTAAATAAAAAAAGATATCTTGAACATTATCCTCTAAAATATTCCTATGACTATGACTAAAATATTCCAACTCAGTCAAAAACTGACTCGACTTTTAACCGTATTTTTCCCTTACAAAAATTCCGAGAACATCATGTTTGTTCGTAGTTTGTTGCATGTATTACCATAGTTTTCGATGTCACTCTCATGTCATATTACGGTACACGCTATGTTTTTAGAAAACAACGAAATGGGGAATATTGTTTGTGAAAGGAACAAAAGGTTTGGTATTGTATAATATGATGGATTGGAATTATGGTCAGCGTTTTGAAGAAAATATGGAAAGAAGGTAGGTATTAGGTCAGATAAGGTAAGGTTTGTTTCCACCTTGTGTAACGTAATTCTATAAGTGAATAGTAACCACTGTATTTATTATGTAGTAGGCATCGATAGTAACGAATTTTTTCACACGATATTAACTACATATATTTAAAATAAAATGAAAAATAAATTCTAGGTGGGGAATTTTATCATGAATCAGTTTTTTTTCGTCGACGCATAAAATTAGAACGACACCTTGCACATGGTTTTTCTGTTTATAGAAACGTACAATTTTAATAGCTAATATAAATACAATACCTCAATAAAAATATAGGTAATAAGGCTCTTTTGCGAGCCGATATTTCTTGGTTAGTAAAACGACTAGTTAAAAGTGTTTATTATCGGCCCTGTTCCGGAGAATAGACTTTTCTTTTTAACCAAAACATACAAATCCTAATTTTAACTCCTATATTTCTCGATTCCCTAGAAACATAAAATTAATTAGTCTCGTTTGTGAGTGGAAATCTCAAATATTTAAAGTTCAGATTTCCTAACGAACGTTCGGATAATCGAATCTGTTCTGTTTGTTTTAACCAAGCCGTTACAAGCTTGGATTAAGAGGAGGGTCGAATGGCTTTCATTTCGAAGGTTCTATTATCTACCTGAAGTTTGTTTTTTTTTAACACGGAATAGACGTTTGAATGCAGCCTGCTTGATGTTAAACACCACTGTGGTCTAAGATGTTGCACGTTTGCGTATGAGAATCTTATGTACACTGGAGTTGAAGACCCCCGGGCTATATATAATTTTCTGGAAAAAGGTCTCCAGGTAGAGAGTTCCATAATCTCACTGTCCTTACTAGGAAGGTAGAAGCGAAGCGCTTTGTGCGATTCTTTGATACTTCCACCATGAATCCATGACGCTCCGTTGACTTCCGGTCCGAAAAAAGGAGAATTTTGATCGTTATGTTTACATGTACATAATGATGATTTTAGTGGCGTAGCAAAGTAAATAGGCATGTTTTTTTTTGCTTACAATTTTCGTTACGGCCGGATAAGTTTTGATTTTATCTAATTTAATTATCTAACATTGCCTTGCACGTTGCATAACACTCATGGTTAATTATATAAGATCATTATATTACAGTAACATTAATGAAGCTAAAATAAAGTGCACACACCTAAGGAATTACATTTTTTGTTATTTATATTTATTTGTGTTTATATTCTATCCAGGGTTCCTTCTGGACAAGAAAAGCACAAGACCGTAACCAATGGCACCTAGGGGAGGAGGCCTATACCCAGCCGTGGGTCGACAAGGACTGAAGAACATGATGATCATGATTTTATTAAAAGTATGTCAATTAACATTATAAGAAGTATCCTGTGTAAATAAAAATGCCGTAAAACATTGAACACAGACACTCCGTTACGCAAACCATAACATTTCCATTACACTTGTTGAGTGGGCTGAGTAAACTCAACTGAACATAAAGTATAGGTAAGAAGACAATTATTAAGATTATCACTAGTATGTAAAAAAACAGGACATCACACAGCGCTTTCTAGCCCCAAACTAAGCTAAGCTATCTTGGGTAGGATTATCACTAAAAAAAATATCAGGACATATTATCACAAAGCGTCTTCTAGCCCCAAGCTAAGCAACGTTATTTTGACTAAATAACGTATATAATTAGGTATGTTATTTCCTAAATACATACCTACATTATTAAACACAAAGAAACGAAATAAAAATTTTAAATTAATTATGATATAAAGTTTTTTTTTAATCATAATAATCAAATAAAACATAAAAAAAATAATTAAATAAATAAGCCTTTATTACTGGTTTACAATATTCGTTCTCAGTAAGGTCCAAATAAATGCATGATCCTAAATATTTTTGTGTCAATTTTTGGTGACATGGATCGCAATAGGTAGGTACTAATTTTAATAGATCCCAGCTCTCCTTACTTCACTCTTCAACTGTTACAATAGGATCAGTAACAAAATCCATCGCTATCTCCCCGCCTCACGTATGTTCGAAGTAAAAATCTCAAATTTTTATTGCGCGCCGAGGCGGCTCTGTACTAGGAAAAATACCGACATTCGCCTTTGAAAATATATTCATGAGCGTTTTTCCACCGACTTTGACAAATATCATATTGTGAGTGAAATTAAAAGGTTTTGTGTGTCGCGTGAAATATGTTTTAATACCTATATCTAAGGATCTTGTCAGTCTTTATTTTAATGTGATTTTTTTTTCGCTTATTCGGAAAGGATGCGGAGATTTCAAATGAGATATCGTTTTCGAAGCAATAATGCAAATAAGGATGGGTAAATGAATATTCGTTTTAGTAAAATAGAGTATGAAATCTTAAAATATGGCATGCCTGTTTGGAATATTGGAAAAAACTGTGCAAATAGGTTGAAAGCTTTAGTTAATCATATTTAGTTAACTAAATCTTTATTGAATGATTTTTATCTTTTTGAAAACGGTTCAAACGTTTATTTTATAGAAAATAAATTAAAAAAACTGGTAGCAAACTTTTACCCCAGATATTTTTTTTTGGTCCATCCCAATCAATCTTTTTTCAAACTTTTTTTTTGTATAATGATCTTGATTTACACCACTTCAAAAAAGGTTTTCAAGGCTCAATTTGACTAAGTGTTTTTTTTTAACAAAATATTAACACTAAACTTAAATAACTTTGTATAGATTGACGAAATTTCCTCGAAAATTCAAGCACATATTAAATGAGACTGTAATTAGTTATAATAATTAAGCTTCAGTAATACAATACGGCTCTACCGGAAACACGTTAAGTCTGCTCCGAAATTACCTGATCAGATTTCTTAGCACTGTTCCTATAATAATATGAATTCATTATATATTCAAGCTTTAAATCAGAATTTAAGTTCTTGAAGTCGTATCCATGTCTAAGAACTTTCATGACTACGATGACATTATATTGAACATTTTGTTAGTTAGCTATAGAATTATGAAATTTGTATGAAGGTATGACTTTTAATCCTAATTGATTCTGGTTGAGAATAAATGAACATTCATTCATATTCGAAGTATCTATAAAAAACAATGATAAAAACATGCTAAGTTCACTCGGTACAATTTTATTTTAGTTCAATAAGTAAGTTACGTTATCCTTGTCAAAATTGTCAAGAGTGTAAATATAAATACTACGCAAATGAGCAAATGTCGACATGGTCAATTCTTAGGTTACCAAAAAGTGGCATTCTATTATTTTGGGCACTCCTGGGTCGAATAACGCGGTATAATATATGTAGGCTTCAACTCATAGCACGGCAGCCGTTAAACCATGTCAAAGTTTCATTAAGGTGGTTCGAAGACTTTGGACACCAAGTTGTGCTACTCCTATACGACGAAAAAGACACAAATATGAATAATTTATTTGTAAATATATTACTTTCTTGTATTTCACTGAAAATAAATGATTTTATTTCCGATAATGTACCGTGAATCACCAATATTAACCGTGCTATCGCCGCAGCATCCAATCTTAGTAGTTAAGTTACCTTAGACAACTCCAATTAATCACTTACGTGTATCAACACGTGCTGGTATCTGGCCTATTAATATGGGCCCGATCGATGGTTCACATCATTGGAAACGACTATACATAGCCTTTGGGGCTCTAGGTATGTACACATTAGTGTGTATTGGATTGAAATGAAGCTTCAAAGTGATTGGGTAATAATATATGCAACAAAGCCGAGACGAGAAGCATTATGCTAGTCAATTTCATGGAAGAAAGATACAGCTATACCAGAGTGGAAGTGACAAGTGGGCGCACTGATGCCCAGATTAAATACTTATTACTATCAGATTTAGAAAAAAATATACTTTTTTCATCTAATTATCTACACATATAATAAAACTGAAGAGGGTCGAGAGTCTGAACAATGAAGATATTTAAAAGAAATGTTTGGAGATACTTAAAATTGATGACTCAACACGTTCCAACGATTTAAATATTTTTTGTCTGTTCATCTTTTTCTCTGTTTATTTAAACGCCCATAACGATCTCATACTACCTATATACCAAAAATTATGATGATCCGTTCAGCCGTATCAATATACGGCTGAAAGGAGCATCATGATTTTTGGTATATAGGTAGTATGAAATCTTAGGAGAGTCATAGGTTACATTTTATCCCGAAATTTTGCGTGCGAAGCCGCGGGCGTCTAGTGTTTATATGTAAATATACTTTTTCATATTAAAGAAAGTAGATAGTTCAAAATCATTTTAGGACTTAATCACGTCGATAAATGTACTAATGAAAATTTTGTCAGATTTCCCTTCCCCCCATCGCTTTTCAACGGTCGATTTCCATCTTAATTTCATTACAAATTCTTCTGCGTCATGTATCTGTACATGCAATTGGTAAACAGATGACAAACAAGTAAAATTGGTTCACCAAACATGATCAGCTTTAATAAAGATAAGTGAACATATTAAATCAGACGTTACTTTGCGGAAATCTATCTATGCAGATCATCATCATCATCATCAAATGAATAAACAAAGTAAACTGCGTAAGCAATATGTTTAGTCTAACAAATGTCTCTGACAACCATTATCGGGGGAAGTGAAGATGGAACAACAACAAAAAAACATTGCAGATTGCTCAAAACTTGACAAAACTTGCTCCGAAGATAGGTTACTAAAAGATTTTTTAAACCTCCTGTTTTAGTTTTTTTGTCAACCATTACTATATATTATTCTTACTATAAATATGCAAGTTAAGATTTTTATTCAATTCAAACATTATTTTGAAATCAATTTAATAAACAACACCTGCCATTTTTAATAAAATTGAAAACAATTCATCCAATCTTTTAACAATTTCGAATTCAAATCACTGTGAAAGAAAATTAATTTTGAATTTAGTTATTATGCGTCTGGAGCAGTTAAACTTTGGTCATAAATTTAGCGGACTTAACGAACTACAACTGTTTCGATACTTTGAATATAATCAAACACTATTTCGTTTCACAAAATAAAATAATAATTAAGTTTATTCGACAATGCTACGCAGTAGTTTAAGCTACAAATAAAGACTCTCTTTAACTATTAGTCCAGAACTTTGAATATACCATAAAAATCAAACTGTCAAAATGTTAGCAATGATAATCAACGTTCCAATTTGAAGATAAACGAAGTTGACATTTCGATTATTTGTATGTGATGTTTACAAGAACCGGCTTTTCATTTTTAAAGTTCCGTACTAATATTTAAACCACGTTTTGTAATAAGACGGTATGTCTTAGACAAATTAGTTACTTGTTCTTATATTATGCCACAAAGTAAATTTTATAATTCGCAATACGATTTCATAAAATGTGATTAAAACTCTTACCGTGACGTCATAATGCTTCAAGTTTAATTCCCGTGATTTTCTATTGTATTTCTAATAAAAAAAATTGTAATAGCATGAACGAAATGTTTAGAGTAACGCTCTACATAAAGTATAGTACGTAAATAGGTTTCTTCTAGGCAAGCGCCCTACATCTTAGACTACAGTGGTGCTCAACACCAGGCAGGCTGTAGTCAAACGTAAGCCTATAGTAAGGAAATGTTAGAGATACTGTATAAAATCAACATATAAAATTACAGACGTTTTGTTCAGTTATTATCTCTTATATCATAATTAATCAACTTGCAAAACACATCTCAATATATCTCTTTTAGATGATGCCGTTATGTGCTATAATAAAACGTCATCAGATCATGTTATTGTTATTTTGGTTGAACGTAAAAAAACAATATTATATTAACAATTCATTAGTAAGTAGTAATATCAAATTAAATTTAACTAATAATGGTGAATAAATACTTTCCCGTTTTTTATTTTTTATTCTACCATTTTTTACCCTTATCAGCTACAAAAGAGAATCGACAAAAGGGGAAAAAATATCATTTATCGGCGTGACCCAATAAACTCTCTTGTTAGAAGTTTGAAGGGCCGATAAAACACAAAAGAGGCCATTTGCAGTTATATATCGTACAATGGATTCTGACTTTCGATCGTTTCTAATTGACTGACCTTACGTTATATTTACCTATATTTATTTAGGTACGTATATATTGGTATCACTTTTGAGCCGTATTTCTTCATGACTGAGGGTCGTTACTCTCCTGCAGAATTAATTCGTTAGGGATGTTCTCTTGGACAGATACATCGTGGTGGGCGCCCTGGTCCTTCCACGGAAGACACATGTCCTCGGATATTGTAGGCCTCAAACATGTCAGTTTCCCCACGATGTTTTCCTTCTCCGCAAAACGAGTGCAAATCCACTCATAACTTGAAAATAAAAGTCACTGGTGTAGGGCCGGATTCGAAAGGCCTATATATTGGTATAATTGGTTTTATTTTTACATAAAATCTGAACGTAATAGATGTAAAATATAACATAAAATTATAATATTTTAAAAAGAAAATCAGGAAATGAATGGCTATTCTGATTATAATAAATACTGTAGGTACTAAATATTCATTTTTATAAAGATGCATTATGTATATATAGATTTTTGTACATTCTACATTTTAGTTAACTTATTTTAGTGACCAGTAATACACTCATGAGTATCTTAACAACAAAATTAAAACAAAGTTGAAACAAATAACTAGTAAAACCTCTGTAATGATCAGTATGATAATAATTATTGGTAAAGATATAAAAACATGCCTAAACTAAGATTTAACGAACATTAACGGGCAAGTTCACAAATACTCAGCAAGAGAAAATTAAATGTGTACTATTCATTTGTACGTAAAAGATTCTGAAACGTCGCCTCAAGGGGACCAAATGAAGCCCAAGAAATAATGATGTCCTGAAAGTTCTTTTTCAACTTCAAAGTTCCATTTAAAAAGCTCCTTGGGTCAAGCTTTAGAGACACTTTCATCTCTAACCGCCTACCTATTTCTTTAAAAAGATACTTTCTATTTCCGTTACTTTGTTATTTTATTTTTAAATGTGTCAAATTGCGTTCAATAAATAATTACTGCGTTATGTTTTTATCTGAAAGTTATACATTAATAAAAACTGATGTATTCTGTTTCGGTAGAAATTGTTATATTTCATTAATACAAAATGTGTGTGATTTAACATAACAATTTTTCACATTTGCTCATCTTCTTTAAACCTGTTTTCTATATATTTTTTTGCAACTTTCTGTAATTCCATGAAATATTTTGCTTTACGTGAGATAGGCTCACACTTGACAACAACTTGCCTAATAACCTTATATTAAGACTTTGACTTTAAAACGTTTTGCCTTCTAACCACATATCTACAGTAAAACTACCTTAATAATGAAAAGTTGTTAAAAAAAACAGTTATTCCAAAATAAAACACAAAATTCTTTGTAAATACATCGACATTTATTTATCTAACGGCAGGCACAATTCGAATTTCAGCAAAATCAATATTGGTAGGAAATATTTGCCCTTCATACATACAGTTACTTAAATAAAGCGAACGGGTTGGACTCGCTAAAATTCTGAGTAAAACTTTAGTTCAAACACCAATTTGTTTGTTTTTGTAGGCAAATGTTATTTTAGTAATAATTCGCGTACGAAAGTTTTGTATCCGTCTTTTAAACAAAAAAATCAAAAATAATTTATTAAGCCAAAAGATAGTGCGTACAACCTTTTTCTTAGTGTCTAGAATGTTTACTTACTATTTCAGTTTTGTACATGAGTTTGTGACCGTGCCACGCGCTAGGTCCCTCAGTGGGCCTGTATTACGTAAGCTACTGCTACATTCCTCACTGAAATCCTACACTATTTACATATAAATCATTAAAACAACAACGAAAAACAATAATTGCAAGAAGATCAAAATCAAAACAAACATAATAAAAAAAAATACATTGTCAGGCTGCCAACTTTTAAAATTTACCAGCTTTTCATTGCCAGATGTAGAAACAAAAGAAGAAAACACATGTATTTGTTTGTGTACATTGTCCCAAACGTTGTTATAATATAAATGGTTGTAGTGTGGTTTTGCGATACCTTAAATATTTTATAATTTATGAAACACTCTCAATTTTTCTTTCTCGAAAAACTGTCCTTGCTGTTTGCACAACATGTACCAAGTCTTGTCGAGGCCCCAAGGGCGGTACAATAATTCCGACACCAGATGACTACATTCATACGAACTTAATATTCCTAACTTTATCAAACTCCGAAAAGGAGATTATCAATTCTGAAAGTTTTCTTATATAATTATTAAATATAGAAATATTTCATAATTATATAAGAAAACTATAACAAAATTATATGTTATTGTTCATTTTCTAAATCTTATTATAGGTACAAAAGGTAGTTTGAAACTGTATCCAGACACTTAAATTCAATTTAATGAAACTAATTTCTAATCCTGTTGTAGTTAAAATAGTTTACAAGAGGTGAGGTTAGCTTGTGTGTAAAGTAGCAAATGAAGATTTACGAAGCAAACACATTGTGTTGAATAAACTACTCGGGAAGTTTATAGTGTCTTATAAAGTTGGTAGAGGGCGTTGCGCACCTGTTCGTATGAATCATAGTTTAATTCATACTTAGAAGAAGAAATGACAATGACACAGGCGTTTACTTAGTGTGGGGCTAGAGGGCGCTGTATGAAAAGTTCCGAAATAGGTATTTATTATTTTATTTGTATAATTGAAATTAAAGATAGTGTTATAGCAAATATAGGGCAGATTCGGGTGGTTTAAAATCTCAAGGCTTATAAATCACATAAACGAAAAAAGCTTCTTCGTAAATTGCAAATCAATTAAAAAATTGTTTATATAAATTTAACCATATACGAGTACTTCTTATTCCTCGGATTTTGATCGAAAATATCTATTTAACAAAATATTTACTACTCTACAACAAAAACTAAATATTATATCCGTTATCTAATACATAATTATGACACAAGCGTTTGCTTAGTATGGCTCTGTGTGATTTTTTTATTACATGAGGTAGGCTCACTTTTGACAACAACTTGCCTTATGTTAAGCAACGTTATAATCTACGATCTAGCTCGCTTGTCTAGAAGAAACTGGTTAATGTCCAGAAATGTTTTTTTTTTCCGATTATGTCTGTTCAATCACATTGTGAATCATAACACATTTTTATCTGATTCACCGTAACATTGCTAAGATGGTTGAAGTGCTAAGCAACGGAACTGATGGGACTAGCAAAGTAACTTTAAAGTGACATGTTTTTATGGCCTCTCTCATACAATGTGTGAGAAACTTCACATACTAACATAAATTCTTGTTTGTCTTTAGGACCTCACAACAAAAATATGGCCATCGTATGTGAGCGTAAATTCAAGAAAATCAAAGTCATCGTTATATATTGATATCAGATATATGATACACATAACATAAACATATAATGATATTGGTCATTAGGTCGAACCTTTTCTTTTAAAACCTTAGTCAATTAGAAGAAAAAACAAAAATACAATGTTTACGTTATACCTGTTTAGTATAAAGCTCGATAATGGTGCTGCAATTAAATAAATTAATAAATAAATATTCCGGGACATTGCACACAGCGCCATCTAGCCCCACACTAAGCAAACGCTTGTGTCGTGGGTACTAGATAACGGATATAATACTTATATACTTTTCTTTTTTAAATACATACTTATTATACATAGAAACGACCAGACTCAACACAAGTAATTATAAATTTTTAAAGTACATAAATACTTGTGTCATGCGGGAATCGAACCCGCGACCTCTAGATTAGAATTAAACTGATTATTTATATTAATAGCGTACCTACACAGACTTAATTAATCATTTGTAATGACACATTATGACTATAGAAGACGGATGTTAACATGCAAAATTTTTACAAACCACAACTAACTTTACTGAACCATATTTAAACTTCAAACAAGGTTTTAACACAAAGCTGGAAAGGACCTCAGTTTTCTAGCATTCTTTTGCTTAGGCCGATTTAAGTTAAAGTACTTAAACCACACAAACGAAATCTTTTTCCCCGCAATATATAAACATCATTATAGAGTTTTAAAGTCGAGAAATAAACAAGCTGAGTAAAACTCAAGTCGAAAAACAACAAAAAACAGCGGATGGTGAAGCAGAGAACTGTAAAAAATAAGATAAAGTGGCATCTTTCATGTCCGGGGTACTACTAAAGAGTTAAATCATGTTTCACTACACAATCTTACTTTCCTTAGATATAAAGCAGATGAAACGGAAATTGTGGATATTTTTGATACCCCACAATAACTATTTTTTGTTATCTTCTATCATAAAAATAGAACTGTCATAATTTTACTATAGAGTTGTACAAAGAAAACGATCAAATTTTAACAATTAGTCAAAATTTTCAAAATAAAAAGTTCTTGTTGTTAGATGTTCAAACATCACAACACCAACAAATAAACAAAATGTCAACATAAAATTAAATCATTGATTATATGTGGTAAGATTTAGACAGTTTATTAAGACAAAAATAAAACTCATTTTGAACATCAAGAGCGGTCTTCATATTTCAAAAGATTTGGACTAATATAAACGTAAACTTCGTTTTAGAATATGACGAGTGATGTTTTGAGCTCGAAGTAGTGCCCGTGTCTTAAACCAATACAATCAGACTTGTGCTTCTACAAGTTGTATTCACAATCTGTAAACCGAAAGACGAGAGCTCTTGTGAGATCTATCGTCTAGGGTAGTCGTCTATTGTAAATGGATGTCTATTGTAATTACGTTTTGTTAAAAAATAAACCATACAAAATGGATCAAGAAAAAGAAAAGAAAGGGGAAGACGATTATTTTGTTCTGTCACGAAAAATATTAAAAATATGCATAGGGATTATTCGAATTGAACATAAAATAGTAATTATTATCATGGATTGATTTTGAAACTTGGTATGATATTTTTACCGTTTTAGATCTATTGACATCTAGAAAAACCTTACCCATAAAATAAGCCTTAGCCTTGTACTAGACCTGTGTTAATTAAAACAACATAAACTTTTAGTGGAACACATTTTCCAATAAAAGTTTAAGTTAACAACCATAGTGCGGGTGTAGCACTTGACAAAAATAACTCACGTTTTCACTTATCATCATCATCTACAGCCATTTTCGTCTCACTGTCAGGTAAAGACCTCTCTCTTAATATACTATTGACTTACAAGAGATTGCCCTTGGTTTTATGATATTAATTTATAATAGTGAATTTTACCGAGCTGCAAGCGTTCTGATATAATGTACAAATACCCTAAACCAAGCTACAAGCGTTCACCGCGAAATCTAAGCTTTAAATCTCCCACAACAAGTCGTTTAGCTCTAACATCATTTGAGACTGATAAATATTGTACTACTGAATGGTAAATTTCAACGATTTACTTATGTTTTGTTTGACAAAAGCTTAAATTTATTTTTGCTTATTATTTTTATGATGTGTCACTGATAATTGATATGATTTACTAAACAAATGGTTTTGTTAAAAAATATGCATTGAATTAAGTATAATGAAAATTGAACTTACCATATTTTTTAGTTCATTCCTTCTTATCACAGTTACTTCAACTAAAACTTTACATATATTATAATATATTTAAATATTGTTAGTTCGTTTTTAATTGGCAACATTTATTCATCATATGACATTATGTAAGTACACCATAATCATGTACATTTGATATGTAATCAGTATCTCATTTTACCCAATCCCATAAGTGAATCGAATTTTAGCTAACAAAAGTTACAAACTATACTAAAGCTAGTTACTATTCAACTCTTACCTCAATCCGTCTCAAAATCAATTCAAACTAACTTAACCGTAAACCCGTGTAGAAAACAGCGACCACGCTTTACTCAAGGAAATTGACCAAGTTTCTTATAAATTGTAAGCTGTAGAATTCCTGGAAACTCTGGATATTTCTAAAAACTCCAGAATTTTCTGGTAACTTTAGAAATTTCTTCAAAGCTGGCGTGACCTGCATCGTGGCGTTTAATTTGTTAGAAACGCTGCGCGATGCAATACACTCTAAGTGGTTTGGAAGTTGTATAAAGGTTCGGTATTAGAAATAAAATCTAGTTCGGTTCAGTTTGAGGTGTAGATGAAATTGTAAATATGTATTATGTAAATGTAATTAAAAAAAACTAATGGCTGCAGGTGGTGTGCGGTATGCCATAAATATAGCTTATCTGTAACAATAAGTATAACGGAACTTCTTATTATTGAATGAGAGTGGCCAATTTTGGAGGCGAGAGTTTATCAAGCCGCCCTAAAGGCCTCTGGTTTAACGCCTGCCGTACTAGACAAACAGCCGGGACCTACAATTTAATTAGTATTTAAGAAGAACATTTTGCTAATGTGTTTTCCTTGTTTCTTTTGCAAGGCCTACCATTCACTTTTAAGTCACAATCTATCGCATAGGTTTTTTGATCGTGATTTAACGTGAGTATCATCGCGGGATACCACTAGACTCATATAAGAAAATAACTTTAATAAATGATGTACCAACTTCTGTAACTCACTTCGCTCACTCTATATATCTTAGAACAATCTAGACCCTAGGTAATACAGTACAGTACTAGATGTCTAGTTAGTGTCCATGCAATTACTGCGGTGGGATAAAGCTAGCTTTAGGTAGGTATTAGACATATGGCTTACTTTAGCTTAGGTACAAACATAAATACTGGCTTAGAGATTTCAGTTTATCAATTTACTTACTTCAAGTTTAATTCAAGTCTAGACTTTTGAAAATTTCGTGAATCTTAAACGTACATTTCATGTTTAAATGAGTTAGTCCGTTAATTTTATTACCGGAACGGAGAAGAGTAAATTACGCTTATGTGTAATATAGCGATCTTCTTAGTAACAATAAAACGATTCTTACTGGGCAAATACGCTCCAACTTAGGTTAGAAAAACCTTTTTTATCCTCTTTTCTTGATCCCGGCCAGATTGGTACCTGGAAGAGTCGCTTTGAGCGATAAGGTCACCAATTAGGACATTAATTTAAAGTATGGTATGTTTTATTGTTTATCTATATCTGTATGTTGGTGTTTTAATAAAGTGTTATCAATCTAAATACTCGCGAAAATGTCTGTAATTGGTTCTCAAACAAGGCTGCCGTAACATTCGTAACTGTACATATTACACACATAGCAAAACCCTGAGCAAAATTCGTAGACAAATGTGAAGCATTTTTCTCCGAGGGCAACCACGGCTTTGTCTTTCTTCCGTGGTAATTTATTTGGAAGATCATGTTACATTTCTTGAGTAACATTGTAATATACATACATACACAACATAGGTACCCGTATATTATTTACATTTGAACTAATGCTTGCCATGGCCCATTAAGATTTATCTATTCTTTAACCAAATGAATAAAAATACGGTATAAAACTGTGTGTGTATTTTAATTCAGACATAGTTACTACGGGGGAAAAGTTATAATTTACCAACACACAAGATTAAATTACCACATCACTTAGAAAGAAGTAAAATGTATGTGAGTGTCTATGTTTGTTCTTTCTTCTTACTTAAAATGAGGATTAGTATGTTAACTTAGATTTGGTAACAATGTCTTCTATCCATTTTTTTTTGCCTTGAACTAATAAATAAATAAATATTCCGGGACATTACACACAGCGCTAACTAGCCCCACACTAAGCAAACGCTTGTATCGTGGGTACTAGATAACGGATTTAATACTTATATACTTTTCTTTTGTAAATACATACTTATTATACATAGAAACGACATTTATTTACATATATGTAATAAAATAAATAAAAATAAAAAATATACAAAAATTACTTAAATACAAAATACTTACTAAAACCAAATTGTTTTCAATTTACCTTGAATGAATAAATGGATGTATGGATGACTATAAACTCTGTTAAATCTGTCAATAAAACTTACATAACCCTTACAAACAAACAAACAAAATAACAGTAAATCTTATAGTCAAGATGTAATGGAGGGGAAGCTTTTACCCTGACCATAAGTGTTCATTAAAATTTCCTTCACTCCCAAACTTTCCTCTATTCGGTGATTTCCCGTGGGCTAGTCTTGTATCAGACGCATAAGGAGTAAGATAACTTCCTCCCTCTTTAGTCGTATTCATCACGACTGCGCGTTGTGACTCCCCCTCACAATCAATTTGTCGGGAAAGTTATCCTGAGTAGATACATCGATACGAGACGACAAGTAAGATAAGTTACACAGTGTCAAATGCCTAAAAACATACAAGCACATACAGATGTTTTACGTAAAAAGTTACAACAACTTGACGGGCCATCATTTGATTATATTGCTTAACACGACAGCACACAACACTGTGGTAGAAAATTGGCGTAAATCTGACTGGGATTTACTTGAATAAATTTTAACATGTAGACAGACATTCAGCAAGTACATATATATTACTTAACCCATAATTATTTATACATATGTGTTTATTTAATACATTTCAACTAACATATGTGATATCTGTACATTTTTTTACAGATGACAACTCTTGTTTTTTGTACATTAACCTACAAAAATACAAAAACCAAACCCCAAAATTATAGCAAGAGTTACACTACTGCATTCAATCTATACTGCGCTCCTCACATACTAAATTAATTTGTAATTCGGTTTATTTGCATCAACATTATACGTGAACAACATAATTGGTAACATTTTAATAACAAAGGCTTCTTCAGTAATTGAGAATAACCCTCATCTTAATTTGGTTTCGTAGGATCTGTTAAATTGTAATCTGTTTAAGTAATTCTGTTATAGTATGAACACAATCTGGGGATCATGCTGTGGTTAAATTTGATTTGTTAGATTTTAGTTAGAAAGCCTTGCTTATAGTTTTTTTTAAGGTGGATAGGTTTGCGTTTGACTACAGCCTGCCTAATGTTAAGCTTTGTTGCATCCTAGAGAATAACTCGTTTATCAACAAGGTACCTATTTATTATGGACTAGTGAGTGCTCGCGGCTTCGCACGCATTAAGAAGTAAAAACTTGCATCCCTATTTCACCCCTTTAAAAGCTGCATTTCCATAAATCCTTTCTTAGTGGATGCCTACGTCATAACATCTACATGCATGCCAAATTTCAGCCCGATCCAGTAGTTTGGGTTGTACGTTGATAGATCACTATGTCAGTCAGTCAGTCAGTCACTCAGTCAGTCAGTCAGTCAGTCAGTCACCTTTGAGTTTTATATATTAAGATTTATTCGAATTGTAGTTTGCAGAGAACACAGCTCCCAATAAAGTTCCAAAGCTATGCCGTCCGTATAATAAATGTTGATGGAGCGCCTTTCTATAATTTAGGTTCTATGTATTATCAGTATTTTCTACGCATTATATTTAAATTTTAAAACTTCACTCATTAAAATGGGCTGCTTTTTGCCTACCTACTGGTGTAAACCAATGAGTTTGGTATATTTGTTCGCGCGTCCAGCGAGAGATGGCGCTAACAGTCTTCAAAATGCTGCAAACTGTTGTGTTTAACACTTCGGCACTACCATAAAATTACTAATTTATTTACCACGTATTTGTAACTGGTCCATACCTGAAATTAGGAAAACAAATTGTTACAAAATATTAATGTATGTTTATATATTAAAACTGAATAACGCTTTAAACCAAAATATAACAAAGACAAAATATAACAAGTATAATCCCAAGAGACGTGCAAATTTCTCCCATTGTTAGAAGATAATAAATATAATTCTAAATGTCTTGTACTTATTGAGTAAATTACACACATTTAATACATTTATGGTTTAAGTAATAATGGTATTTCGAATTTTATTGTAATTGTATAGAAAAGTCTAGCAAAATTAATTCAAATAGTAAACCTAATTCAAAACATCCTATGGACTTTTACAAGCAATATCAATTATTATCCCATAATCCAGTGAATAGTTTTTAACTCGAGTAACCCATTGGTTTTCTATAATCCACTAACCTAGTTGTTTCAGCATTGCTGTAATATGCTGTAAGACATTTCCATAAATACTCATAGCGTACCTAATTCTAGAAACAATATATGAGAAAATGTAGGGTGAGAAAAAAATGAGAGAGTAAACAGGTAATTACATAGGCTGTAAAATAGTTATAATGTTACTGCCCTTAAGTCGGCTTGCTTATCTCAGATAATTATTATCAGAGTTAGCCACTCTCATTTAATAAGAATAAGCAAGACGTAAACACGCGTTAATCCAGGATCGAATCAATTGCTTTATCAAATTTTATCCAAATTGGCTCTGCTATTAGACCGTTAAGAAGGAAACTAATATATAAACTCTTTTATAGTTTCGCTTATTGATTATTTTCCGGACGTCTATGTATTTTATTTTTTCAATTTTATTTATGTATGTCATGGAGATAATATAATGAGAAAGAGAGGGATGAAAATCCTTGGATGTATGATGATAATTGTATGTGCTGTCATATCCATAATTTTTACGGCAAATTTACAAACAATATATGCAGATAAAAGCTGTCAAAATTATCTTACTACAATTTACTAAGCATAAATCACGGTAGTAGTATTAAAAGTAGGTGTGTTTCACAAAGAAGGCCATGTTAAATGAAAACTTGGTAATCTAGAGCTTTGATGAAATGAATGAGATCATTAGGAACTTGTGTAGAATGGTCAATAAATTATCTTACTTTAAAGAAAATATATTTTCTTTTCTTTTCTTGTTGTAATAACAACAAAAGGAAATGAAGAAGATCCGTCTGTGCGCCCACCACGATACACGTACTTGTGCAAGAGAAATTCTCCAATAGATAAATTCTGCAGAGGAGTCACGACCCAGTCATAATAATATTAGTTATACGATTCAAAAAGACAAAAAAATAATATAAGAAAATCCATTTATTTCCCAACTTAAGTAACATTCAGGAGTTATTGGTTCTAGGTTAGTAAAGAATTATTATTTAATATTAAACCCCACCAAATTTCACCCAAATTTGAGCGTAGACCTCTTCCATGCGCTGCCAGTGTCTTCAGTCGTGTGCTTGTCTTGTCCAGGTACTGACATACAAATAGACATACAAAAAATTAATACCACTGTGTACTATGTGCAGTTAATTTATTTGTTAAGTCTGTCGCTTCTCCTTGCAAAATAACCTCTACTTCCATCTGTAAGCTCGTCATTCCTTATACTACGTCCATTCTAAAGAAAACCAACTCCGTTTTGCGAAGAGGCTTAAAGCTATCAACTGGAGAACCTGTTAGTTCATGTCAACAAGGTAAGCGGCTTGACTTCGTGGCTATACCGCTGGAAACCAAGAAGGAAAAATTGTTTGGGCAGCAAAAACGTGTAAAAATAGTACACATTGAAGGTACTACTTAAATACATTAATTCATTCAACATTTAAGAGCGATGCTCTTGTCTGTGGAGTATGCGCCATTCTCCTCGATTTTCGGCCAATTCCTTGACCTCCTTATATACGACATGACGCTTGTTTTCTCTTTGATTTGATCGATATTTGCCCGATATATACTTAAATACGTGAGCAAAATATTTGGGGGAAACCCCTTTATTCAAGGTAGTAAAAGTTGGATATGAGAATAAAATAGTTATTTTCGTTATGTTAAATTACAATTAGAATCAATACATAAAAAACAAATAGGTCCCGACCATTAGTAGGTTTTTGGACGGTTTTTTTTTCTTGCTAAGTAACAACCTCAAAAACTTACCGAAGTTTCTGTAACAAGAACAGAAAAACAAATAATTAATATGCATTATATTCAGAAGTGAACTAAACATAGTTTACTTTTTATGGAACGAAAAATTGCAACAGTATTTGTTCTACTCTTGTTTAAACTAACATAACTATAACATTAGCTGACCGAAAAATATATCCCAAGCTGTACTTTGTTCAGAAAAAGCAGGCAAAATTGTTTTGCTGCGGCCATTTTATTTTGAACTTTATGAACGTTGTTATAAGAGAATGTTACGGTGGATGCGAAATGAAACTTTTTAATCCGTTTCTTTGGTCGCTGGAATTGTTTAAGGTAATTTTCCATTATATGGGACTTGTAGTAAGTTTATCTAAATGACAAAAAGTGTAGTGAGAGTTGACAAAATATTTGAATAAACTCCGACATGGCTTCAACTATAGTAGAGGTAGGTCCACTACTATATAGTTTTTTATATACTTGTATATATTTAACATGTTATTGAAACGACAAAAGGGCCAAGTTTAATACGTCACTTTATCTTTTGCAACAGTCACCAATCCAACGACTGGTTTCATCGACCGTTTCTTAAAAAAACATAATATGCAATGTATTTAACACGTATCATTTTTGTTGTTTATAATATTTGTGATAAAAAAGGAGACATATGTAGGTTCCCTTTTAATAGTATTGATATACTATTACTCAAGTAATACAAATGATGCAAATTAAATACTATTTTCATCTTATAATACAGCTTGTTGTATCCTAACCTTAACCTTAATTAGAATACCCGACAGCGAGTTAATTTTAAATAAGTACAATCGCAGCTGACCTGACTCATCTGCGTCTTGTTTACGTTCCGTCTGTTACATAATAATATTTGTTTGTTTGTCTGTTCGTTCATGCTTAACTTAGCACAACAGTATATCATAAACTGAATACAAGAGAGAAAGTACATTTCATGAACAAACACATTGTTTAATATTTAAACTCTTACCTCTACCTGCACGAACTAAATGGCATACCAAGTTCATTAAAATCGTGATTTTATAATCAAAAATCAAACACGTTGCAAAATCCAGTGGTTCTTTTCGAATCTTTATTTATCCTGATCAAATATTGAACAACGAACAACCTCCACAATGGTCCGAAACACCCGAATTCGAAGGATCATGTGTGTTGAATTAACAATTCAAATCGAATTACTATTTCTGATACTGGATTGAACTCGATTGGTTAACTAGTACCAATGACAGCGTTTGGTTAGTATGGGACTAGATGGCACTGTGTGAAATGTCCCGTAATATTTATTTTACTAGTGGGTGTTCGCGGCTTCGCTCGCATCAAGAAGTAAAACTTGTATTCCCTATTTAATCCCTTTAAAAGTGGCATTTCCAAAAATCCTTTCTTAGCTTTTTTGGGCTGTGCGTTGATAGATCACTATATCAGTCAGTCAGTCACCTTTGAGTTTTATATATATATATATACCTATAGATATATTACTAGCTTTTGCCCGCGGCATTGCACGCGTTATTATAAATAATAAACCTTATAAAACTTTATTTGAAATTCTCTCTTTTAAAATTGAATCAAAATCCGTGGTGTAGTTTAAAAATCTAAGCATACATACAGACAGACGCGGGAAGCGCCTTTTCTTTATACTATGTAGTGATGTAGTGAAGTAATCCAGTATTAAGAGGCCCATCTAACCACAAAGTCTCGCCTCTAGATCGCGTCACGCTTGTCACAGGATATTGGCTCTAGTACCGTGAAAATACCGTCTATTTCTGTATACAGTGTTACTAGTACTTGCTTTGCTACGTTATCTTACAGCATACAATATTCTTTCAAATAAAAAAAGTGGTAAATAGTCTACTATTTTGGTTTCTTTTCCTAGTGGAAACTTTCTGCCGGTTTAAATGGCATAGGCAAGGAGCATATATCTCAAACATTAATTCTCAGACCTAACTTGCAAATTGTACTGACAAGTTAGTTAAATAAGCTCAAATAAGAAAGACTATCTAAATAAAATGTGTCTAAACTCATATTTTTTTATAATTTTTAATAATATTATGTTAATTCATTCGCGATAACAAGGTAACATAATTGTCGTTGCTGTCAATTCTATAGTTGTATTGTTCTGTGTCTGTGTGTTGTTGTGTTTGAACCATGTTAAAAGCCCTATATGTGTTTGAAAAACTCTGATCCGTTCGCCACATTCTAACGATCACACATACGATTATACTGAGTTGGGGCTGTGTTGTGGCAGATTTTATTTTGTTTGTTTATTATGTAGGTACTTGTGTTTGTCTCTCTGTTTAATCTGCCACAATTAAATATTTACTTTCTTTCTTTTTTTACATACTTTAAGAGATAACAGTAACCCTGTATTCATATAAACATACATACATACTCTATATTGATTCGTAAACGAAAAACGAAACTAGAATTTCCGTCTTAAAGCGTCTACGATGATGTAACATCCGCTTTGGAAATATATACAGATTCGGTGAAGTGCGAATCGAGAAACAACTGCCAACATTACGGTAAAAAAAAAAATAAACCGGTAGAAAATACACCTTGCCTTTGATTTTATCCCACGTCAACTGTTTGTGATAGGAAGTAAAATATGTATGATATGCCATCGCAAGGATTTTCAGGGGCGAGAAACATGAATTCAACGTCGCTCACAAAATACCTATACCGTCAAGTGTTTAAAGTGGTGAAGCTTTGAGTTAAACATGAGTTTTGAAAGTGGCATAATTTAAAACATTTTATTCAGTATTTTTTTTAGAGGAATAAAAATAGTAGTAAAAAAATATTTTTTGTGACTCATCATCGACAATTTACTGACTTTATGCTACAAAATAAATATACTCAAATTTCACAGCATCACTTACACACAAGTCTTTAAGTCTCAGCGTTTTAACCAGTTAATTTAACTCCTTTCAACGTATTTATAAAACGTCAGCTCATTTGCAAATTTAATAAAGATGCTTGTTTGTTCTTACTAATGACTAACGAGTCTTGTTTTGCAAAGAGAAGTTAATGGTGCGAAATAAAACGAATTTTGCAAAAGCGTCGGCGAAACTAAAGCGTCGTTGTTGAGACGACAAGCGTTGTTAAATATAGTTGGGTTTTTAATGTCACATAAACATCGTGTTTAAATTGAGACTATTGTTAGACTTTTATTATTTGCAGGTTATGTATTTGTAAAGTTTATGTATGAATGTGTAAAATGTTTTAAGGTTAGTACTAATTTATTGACCACAGTAACCGCAAAGTAATTCGCTATTAATATGTATTTCTAACATCAATATATTAACTAAACGGTTTTCACTCACGTGTAAATCGCGTAAGTTGTTAACGCGTTTCGGATGTTATGACATCCATCTTCAGAACGTATGTTCTGGGACCGCGGCAGCACGCAGACTGCGCGCCGCCGCGCGAGCGGCCCGCCGGGACACGGGCTGCGGGGGCCTGGGGTGGTGGGGGTGGAGGCGAGGCGATGTTACTACTCCCGGCCGCTTCGTCACTCACACGTGAGTGAAACCCGTTTGGTTAATATATTGATAAAATGTGTCACGAAAGTTTTAATATTATTTCTAACATGTTTTATTTCGCTTGGCTTAAGTCAAAAAGAAACACACGTCAACGTGGT
Organism: Macaria liturata; assembly: GCA_964023185.1. Taxonomy (NCBI): domain Eukaryota; kingdom Metazoa; phylum Arthropoda; class Insecta; order Lepidoptera; family Geometridae; genus Macaria; species Macaria liturata. The sequence continues at coordinate 16,390,467 of OZ026806.1, forward strand.
TGATTCTAAAAAATAAACAAAATAAATAAAAAAAATAAATGATAAGTAACGATTATTTTTTCAAATTTAATGATAACGATTATTATTTTCTCGAGCAGCAGAATGTTTATGAAATTATGAAAGCAACTACGGTTTTTGCGCTAGTTATAATTAAATTTAAAACAGAAAACTTCATAGCCAATAAACCGGCATATTTAAATTAATTTTGTAGTCGCCAAAACCACTTTTCTTTCTCTCCCATTCTATTTTAAAACTGTCTACCACAAAACACACTTGGCAGTGAGATCACACTCCTCTAAATACACAACCCAGACCAAAGGGTCCTGTATTTATTCAGGACCTTAAGAATGGCTTACGAGACTTGTCCTTAATGAGGTTTCGACAACGTTACAGTAGGTTTTAGAGTAAGTGTAAGTATGTATCCTTAGAAAACTAGCAACCTCTAAGTATATTAGTAAAGTAGTACTTGAGTGATACTTTCTTTAAGTAGTCTATATAGTGTTATGACTTGTAATATTCATTATTATTAATAAAATGAACTTGAACTTAAAAAATAGAGAATTCAATAGTTAAGGACTCAGCATATCTGAAAAAACTTATTTTTCTGACAGACTCCGGTCACCGTATCCGAAAACGGCTAGAAAGATTATACATATACATTCAATTTTATTATTTTTATTTTTTAGTATTTTTTATTATTTAATTTTATTAATAGTATTCTTATTTTGCAACTAACGTAACTCTTGTTAAATAAGTTATTTATGTTAGTAACTTTAGACCATATAAACGTAATCGTCTCGATGATATTCTTAATGTTAAGTGTAATTTATGCCATATAATCTTAGTTTTTGAGCTTAACTTTTCTACAGTGTGAATGCATACGTGTATTTTGGCTACTGCACTTTTACAATACGTATTTTATTGAATTACAACTCTAACAGATAAGAGTGAAAAATTCACCAGAGCACGAAACGTTGGCTTCTGTTAACAAATAGATTCAGTATTTCAAAGTCGGTTGTGTTGTGTAGCAACAGTTGAGTGCGGTCAGTTTATCTTTGTTCTTGACTGGAAAAATAGTTGAAAGTAACATTTAATACAGTAAATAGAGGTTTACGCTTTATTGCTAGACTAGTGGATGTCCGCGGCTTAGCCTGAGTAGTTTTAGAATAAATGTATATAAAGTTTTTTTCACTCTCGGGACCTTATGCTACATCTACACCAAAATTGTCCATGATTCGTTGCTCTGTAATGACATTAAAGTAGACAAAATTTACAATATGTCAAAACAAGCATTCATAATATAATGGAGGCAATATTACAACCGATTTTTAGCCTTTCAAAAATATAATCAACGCTTTCATGCTGAATAAAGTATAGCAAAAGCTACCTAGAACAAACTCGATTTCCTACACCGGGAATCCAAAAAAGACAAAGCAAGCCTTCAAATTGACTATCAATCTTTTACGTAGCCTGTAGACGTGGCGTAGCAATCTGCTACGGATGTGCTACGGTGCTACGAATCTGTTACGATTTTTTAGTGGGTTGTTTTAATGGTTTTGGATTTGTGTGTACTTTTTAGTAATGGATGTTTATTTTTGTAAGTGAAAGCGATTGGAAAGTTTCGCTATTGGTCAAGGGGTGAAAAAAAACTGAGTTTAGTAGCTGCTGATAATATTGAAGTGTGTTTACATTAAGACGTTTGTACGCCAATATTTTTCAGATATATTTTTTTTATGTATCTATTTTTTTTTTATCTTACATTATTTAATATTTCATATGTGCTTTGAATTACTACTGTCATAATAACCCAAAAACAGTAATGTACATAAGTACAAAAACAAAATTAAACAGTAATTATTAGTCATGTGATATTATGTACTTATAATCAGCATCGGCATATCATATTTTAATTTAATTTCAGTAATTATTTAATAGAAACCACCACAAAGAATATAAATCTACTTAAAAACCTTAAATTAAGGGCCCATTTTCTTTTTCTATAAAAAGTACCCAATTCAAATCTTACATTACAAACTCCATTTTCTATCTGCACCACAGTGCATTGTGGTCGGAACTTGCGAGAGAGATTTGAATACATTTGGAAAGTTTTCAAGATTATCTCGACGCTGCACTTAGTGCCTAGATGATGTACTTAGTGAAACTGTTATAGAGGTAGTTCAGTTTATATGAGCACTAAAAGTAAGTAATTGAACGACAATAGCAATTTTGGACGGCCAGATATTGTCATTTACTCTAAATTTAAAGTTTACTCTCTCAAAATGTTGAGGAACTCCCTGCTAGACTCCCTGTTCCCCACTCACTATAATCCAGCGATCTTCAAAGCAAGAGTTAATTGTTTCTTATCGGGTAAGCACGCTCCATTTTAAGTCCATAGCATTTGCTTAACATCAGACAATCTATGGCCAAATGCAAAGCAGTTTTAGTCAAAATAGTGTCTCTAAAATAACTTAAAGACTGTAAATGTTACTAACGAACTTATAAAGTTACAGTAAGAACTTTTCTCTCATATATCTCTTTCCTATATTAAATTTAACGAAAGCAACATTTCTATAAAACAAAAATTCATATACAATTCATATTACAATCCTAAACATATACTGTAAGTATAATTTTAACAACGTCGAGTCCGGCTGCAAGATGGGTCGACGACATAACATCTGTCGCAGTACCATCCTGGACGAGGCTGGCAAAAGATCGAAGCCAAAAGCATATTATGAGAGAGGCCTATACCCAGCAGCAGGACGAAACCAGCTGTGGATGATAAAGATATTTTTTACTTATCAATCGTGTTTTCAAATACTACTCCTTTACCTTATGTAGGTTTTCAATTTTCAATTTATAAAAGACGTACATAACATGAACACCAGTATGCAGTCAGTATTTTCATAAAAGCGATGTTGCTATTTTATGCATCACTTTTCACATATCAGCTGGAGAATTTATCAATTTTCCGCCAATTCCTCGCAACACTTTGCTGTTGATATGAGAACGGTTAAAAGTGTTCTTCATACAATAGAAAAGGTTCCGTATGTACCATATGTCGTGAAAATTTGTCAATAAAACTAAACCTCTGGTAATTAAGCTACAGGCGTTTTTATGGGCTCATCTTCTCTTTTTCTAATTCTCTTATTCTTTTGGGTTCGATTCCCGCATGACACAAGTATTTATGTACTTTAAAAAAAATATAATTACTTGTGTTGAGTCTGGTCGTTTGTATGTATAATAAATATGTATTTACAAAAGAAAAGTATACAAGTATTATATCCGTTATCTAGTACCCAAGACACAAGCGTTTGCTTAGTGTGGGGCTAGATGGCGCTGTGTTATTTATTTTATTTAAATAAATATATTGTACTAGCTTTTGCTCGCGGCTTTGCACGCGTTAATATACGTATAAACCTTCCTCTTGAATCACTCAAAGATTCACTGTTTCAAAGATCAAAACATACCTACATAGGCAAGATGAATTTCCTTTATACTATGTAGTAATGTTTAACAGTTACATTTACTTCAATGGCATTTCTGACCAGTACGAACATATCTGACACCCTTCAGTGACAGATCCCTAAAAGTGTCTCCTGTACGTGCCACAATGAATAGCATTATTGGCCAAGTTTGCGCCGGATGCGACCCATATGTGCGCGGTGCACTGTTGTTATATAATGTGAATACAGAGCTACTGATGTTTTGTTGTGAAACAAACAAACAAACAAAGACCTGAACTGGTAAATTTCAAGAAAAAAATGTTTGAGTACCTACTGACTAAATATTATTACAAAGTAAATGACATTGTTAAAGAAAAAAAGGAAATATACACATCTTTTGACTAGGCATAAAACTAACATTTGTCGCCTATCGGCAGAATATTTGATATAACAAATTTATGTAACACCTACTATGACAATATTCGTGCAAATAAATGAATTTTGACTTTTTTATTTGTATTTATATAAAATTATTGCGATAGTAAGTTTTGTTAGGTTGTATACAATAACTTAAATAGCCTTTGGATAAGTCTTCAGTATATATTAGGTGACGTAAACTTTAAACAATGTAGAAAGCTTTTAAAAAACCTTAAAAAGGGAGAATGCCACAAACGAAAGTTAGTTTGTTTTACAAAAATCTATAAGCTCCAATTAAAACAGTTAGTATCATTTCATACAAATCTAATACAATCAAATTCAAATGTTGGTAACTCCATTACATACAATTTTAATTAACAAAATAATTGAAATATGTATTATTAATATAAACACTAAATGTTATTTAACTTTTTCATGTTTAGACCTATTTCTTTATTTATACACTTCAGACTCAATCAGATTAATATATCAGATTCAGTAAATGTTAAAATCTGGATTCAGTCAATTTATAAAAGCTTGACATTTTAACGCAAAATTGGTATTAAAGATTTTTGTATTGGCTAAAGTAATCCGTCACAATAGTTGTCCCACTTACCCAGTACAAATAAATACAGATACGAACAAGATACGAGCTTATACATATGTACTTATAGTATAATTGTATGTACGTCGGTAGCCTGCTGCAAGCGTTTAATTACTGAACTCTGATTTACATATAAAAAAATGTATCGGTATCGAATTTTAAGGAACTACAAAGGACTAGCGAACTCCCGAAGCTTCTCTCGCATTATTTCGGGAAAAAAAGTTATGAGCTTATGACACTTCTAAGTACTAGCCAGTATAAAACTATGTTATGTTTATTACCTGGTATATTTATTATTTATCTAGCTTCACCTTTACCTAAACAGATTAAAACAATGATGACGTCACAGTCCCTGTCCGCATCACATGACCGCTGACCGCAAACGTCACAACCAACATGGCGGCCGCGAGCGCATGTTGTGGTCGTAATACTGCGTTTGTTGGAACATGCTACGTAGGTAATTATAAAGCTTTAGATAGAGAGATAGAAGGTTTAAAACCTAGTTTATCATTGATTTAACTTTACCTAACCTAAACAGTCTAAAACAACGATGACATCACAGCACCTGTGCGAATCACGTGACCGCTGACCGCACACGTCACAACCAACATGGCGGCAGCGACCGCATGTTATGGTCTTATTACTGCGTTTGTTGGAACATGCCACGTAATTATATGTAGTTATTTAGCTAGAGAGATATATGGTGTGAATCGGAGCATATTAGCGTTGCATTTGCGTTTTGAATCAATTTATAGGGTTACCTACTGGTAAAAATCTCATAATTTATAAAGTTTGACTGTAACATAGTAAAAGTTCGTATATGCAGTGAAAAGGGAAGAGGCAAAAAATATAAAGTAAATATGTGTACCCAGCGATTATTGATTATTTGCAGATTTGTCTGCATTATTTTGAGCTGGGTAAAATCATGGCAATCTTTTAGATTTGACACTAGTTTCACAAACGATACCAAAAACAGATTTCCTATTTGTTTAGTTATAAATTAGAGGGATTTACATATTAAAATATTTCCAATACTTATACAAAAATATCATTGAGTTGAAAGCTAGATGAAGCAGTAAATAAACCAATAAGTATCATTTTATACTACTTTCTTTTTTACACTTTTATTACTTTTAACCACCACCGCCACTCGTTTCAGCCTGCCCCGAGCTTTAAATTAAATGAAGTAAACGCGGTTCGTTGCGCTAAAAGCTTACTCGTGGATCGATTTAAAGCGATACGAACTTGGATGGATATATAAACTATATAGACATATTATGTAGACCTATAGTTAACTATTTAACCGTGTATGATACTTATCAACAATTTTAAATGTAAACCAAGTTTTCAGATAATACGAAAAAGCAGATTAGTGACAAAAATGGGATCGCAAAATAATTTGAGGGAAGGTGTCAGAATAAAATTATTAAAAAATACACTTTGTGTTACAATTTACAAACAAAAACCGGGTACGTAAGTACCCGGTTAGGTATTTGTAAGCATCAACAAATGATTCTATAGATAAAAAATGGCTTATTTAGAAAACCTTCATCCATGTAGAAACGGTTTATTTCAAATGTAAATCCTGCCATTGGATAAAATTTTCCTTAGCACATTATGATATAAGTAGATTTTTTTTACTATTTACGTTTAACTACGCGACAAAGCTTACAATCAATGCGTTAATATTGTATATCTACCACCTATTTTTAAAGAAGTCTTAAGCTTATACAAGCAGTAGTACAAAACCTACCATCTCGTAATACCTACATGAAATCCTGAATACATTATTATGTATTCAGGATTTCAGGATTTTCACGACGCTATTGCGGCGTGAAAATAGGTTACCTTTTTCAGTAAAACCTTACAAGATTACAGTCATCAATCATCTCTTATACAAAAATTAATCAATCTTTATATATGTCGATATTCACTGACACAAAAATATACTCGTAGGTACATGTATGACGTAGTGATGGGGCTGTCGATGAAAATATATCGATAGTTTTAAACATTTTACTGGAAAATGAGGTAAAATAATCAACACTGGCAAGATTTGAACCTGCGTATTCATGATTACAAGCCAAAACGACTCAATTTTTCGGCTACGGTCTACTGACTGGTAGGTGCAAAAATCCACAGTCATTTCCAAGCTCAAACTAAGTGGCCGATATTATCAATGGTATACAAAATGTGCTTTATATTGCTCGTAAGCCGCAGCAATAACATAATTATGGTGAAGTTAATTACGCTTTTGTTACGTCTATCTAAAAGCAGACAGGGAAGTAACAATGTCTCAAATAATGTAATATTTAAGATATTTATTAATGGTCTGATTTTATCATTTTATAGTCATTATTAATAAGTTTTTATTTTGTTAAAAATAAGTTAATATGATTTAAACATTGTCACCAAACATTTAATTTGTGAACAGAAAAAATATTATAATTGTTATATTTTTTTTTTTTCACTAAGCTCGCTTGGGAACATCTCCTGTCTCTTCCCTTCTGCGTACTTCACGTAACATTCGATCCTACCTCCAAAAAGTCCCTTACCCAACGGGTAAAGGACAATTGCGTAAAGTACGCTGCATCGGAAGAGAATCCTTTAGACCTTGCTCATATTATTCCGCCTAACACGCGGAATAATCAAAATTCTAAAATCACTGGCGATTTGGCTACAGTCCGTTTAGTAGAAAACAAAATTAGTGACGGTGATATTAAAGGCGCCGCACGAGTCTTGTTCTCTAGCGATACTATAGCCCCACACTCACCCGATACGGTCCAGTCACTCCGTGACAAACATCCACCTTCCGCAGCGGATCTCCGCCTGCCTGATCCACCGGACTCTGATGTTGACTTTGACGTGTCCACCCAACAGGTTGCTACTGCTGTTTCATCTTTCCAAAGTGGTTCAGCTGGAGGTCTTGACGGCCTTACACCCCAGCACCTAAAAGATCTTCTATCTTTTAGTTCTGGTGGGGTATGCGAAACTCTTTTGAAGGATCTAACTGCATTAGTTCAACTCATGTTGTCTGGACGGGTTAATGACAACATCACCGAAATTTTGTATGGTGCCAATTTGTGCGCCCTTTTGAAAAAGGACGGTGGCATCAGGCCTATAGCTGTCGGGACCACATACCGTCGCCTCGCGGCCAAGGTAGGTTGCAGGAAGGAGGTTGTTCCTTTGAGCAATCTTTTTCAACCACTGCAGCTTGGTTTTGGTTCGCGAGGCGGGTGTGAGGCCGCCGTCCACTCTCTTCGGACTTTTCTTCACCAAAATTCTGGAGATGTGTTGCTGAAGGTGGATGTCAAAAACGCTTTCAATTCGGTAGACAGAGGAGCTTTGTTGACCCAAGTGAAAGACAAAATTCCCGACCTTTATAATTTCCTTTGGCAATGCTACGGTAAGTCATCGAAATTGGTTTACAAAAACTATGTTATGGATTCTTCAGTTGGTTGTCAACAAGGTGACCCTCTTGGACCGGCCATTTTTAGCCTGGCCATACATCCCATAATTCAACGTCTCAAGTCCAAACTTAATGTTTGGTACTTGGATGACGGAACTTTGGGAGGTGACGTGAACACCGTCCTCGATGATTTCAAAATTTTGGTAGACGAATTTCGTCATGTTGGTCTCGAATTAAATTCAAATAAGTGCGAACTATTTGTTTGCGATTCATGTTCGGACAAGGATTCAGTCATATCTAAATTCAATGATTTGGCACCGGGTATTTCTATTCTAGACAAAAGTTCACTTCGCCTTCTTGGTTCACCGATTCTAGATGAGTCTGGCGTAGTTGTAGTTGCGCATACGGACGAAGCTAAAAATGCTTGGCGCCTGGCCTGTCCGAACACCGATTTCCCTACAACACCTCGTTCCCAGAGACTGTGGGATCGGCCGATCAGCGAACTAGCACGGAAATCACTTCTCGATACGTGTACTAGTTTCGCGGATCGCGCCCGTATCCTTGCGGTCAGTGTGTGGGAATCCGGTCTTTGGTTGCAGGCCATGCCTTCTTTTAATACAGGAAACCTTTTAGACCCGACAGCTTTTCGACTCGCGGTTAGTTTGCGTTTGGGTGCGAGGAGCTGTGAGCCGCATCGCTGCCAGTGTGGTACTGATGTCGACCAGCTCGGGCACCACGGCCTCTCATGTTCGAGGAGTGCTGGTAGAATTAGCCGCCACGCTAGTCTGAACGACATCATTCGCCGGGCTTTTTCCACTGCCAATGTTGCAGCTATGCTCGAACCGAGCGGCCTAGCACGTGACGATGGAAAAAGACCTGAAGGTATGACTCTTGTGCCCTGGAAGTTGGGTCGGCCCCTTGTGTGGGACGCAACTTGCGTCGACACATTGGCGCCGTCTCATCTGTCTTTGACACGGTGTCGGGCTGGAGCGGCGGCTATTATTGCCGAGCATCACAAGAGACGCAAATATGCTAACCTCGGCCGAGTTTACATATTTGAGCCTTTTGGAGTCGAGACTTTGGGGCCGTGGGGTCCGGGAGCCCATACTATTTTCCAAAACCTCTCGGAGCGCTTGGTTGACGCGACGCATGACCAAAATGCTGGCCTTTTTCTGGCTCAACGTATCAGCATTGCCATCCAGCGTGGTAATGCGGCCAGTATGCTGGGCACGCTGCCCTCTGGTAGTGGGCTGGAGCACTTAGATTATCTTTAGGCTTTTCTAAAGATTTTCTAAGTGCCCCTATTTGTAGTAGTTAGAAGTAGTATGTTTAGTTTTTCTTCCCTTGTTTTTATATTTTATTATTGTAAATAAAGTATATATATATTTTTTTAAAGTCATCTCATATGCATGTTACAAGTATTAAGTATTATTATTATTACAACATTTACTAAATTTTTGTTACGTTCTTTATTTTTACACATAAAATTTATATCGATAAACTTTATCGTAAATTGTATCGTATAAACATCCATCATGCTCAACACGTAAAAAATAAACGGTTGATTAATGGCGTATCGAAATGAGGAACCAAATCACAGACCTCAAAGGAATTCAGAAACCTCATAGAAAATTCAAACACAACCATTTTTATTTCACGAACAAGTCATGGTTGCTAGCCAATACTGTTACTGTTTGACTGGCCTGTTAGCTTAGTTGGTAGTGGCTCTGCCTTCTAATCTAGGGGTTGCGGGTTCGATTCCCGCCTGACACAAGTATTTATGCATTTTAAAAATGTATAATTTCTTGTGTTGAGTCTGGTTGTTTGTATGTATAATAAGTATGTATTTACAAAAGAAAAGTATGTAAGTATTATATCCGTTATCTAGTACCCACGACACAAGCGTTTGCTTAGTGTGGGGCTAGATGGCGCTGTGTGCAATGTCCCGAAATATTTATTTATTATTTATTTATTTATTTATTTAAATAATTTTGAAAATTCAAAACAATAGAAAAGGTCTGTATTTCATGTCGGGTCGACAAACTTTTAGCAGATTTTAGATATTTTGTCTGTTTATCTATTTTTTTAAACGCTCATAACGCAAAAACGGCTCATCGTGATTAATGGTATGTTGGTAGTATGAGGTCTTAGAAGTGACATAGGCTACTTTTTATCTCAAAATAATGCAAACAAAGCCGCGGGCGTCCACTAGTTATACAATAAGGTTGCTTCAAATAAAAAATTGCTTTACTTTACCAAAGTTACCAGCATCAAAGAAAACACAAACATCCCGATGGCATTTTACTTCTAACATATACCGTTTACTAAAACTTCAGTCTAATCTCAGAGGAGCCAAAGTACTGTATCGATGTAACAAGTGAACCAATTTACAAGAAAAATGTCCTTTTACGACAGTAGTAGTTAATACTTACTTCTGAAACCTTTTGGGAATACTATGAGTTCAGACATAGATGATAATATAATAAATAGTTGTATAGGTATATATTAAGGATTTCTCTCTCTTGAGTCGTATATCCTCATGACTGAGGGTCGTGACTCCCCCGCAGAATTAATTCGTTCGTTCGGAGTTCGTTTGGGCAGATACATTATGGTGGGCGCCCAGGTCCTTCCACTATTATACGATACGATATTGTGGTCCTGAAACATGTGGGTTGCATCTTTATGTTTTCCTTCACTGTTAAGCGAGTGCAAATCCACACTAACTTGAACATACAATTCATTGGTGTAGGTCCGGATTCGAACAATGAGTTAAGATAAAGACGATAATAGTATATAGGTAGTATATAGAAGAAGGTATCAAGAATATAGAGTAAGTTACTAAAATGTCTTTTAAATTTTAGAATCACGTTTTATGTTCATCCAACAAGTTCTAAATATAACTATGTTTATTTTGTGAATAGCAAAACAGTAGAATTCCTTGCCAGATTCTCGGTTCCCCTTGAACTATACATAAATGTATCAGTCTTCAATGCGAGAGTTCATCGGTTTCTTCTAGGCAAGCTAGTGTCAACCTGAGCCCATTTTACATAAAAATAACGCTAAATACTCTCTCATAAAATGCGTGGATAATTTTGAAGTCAGTTTAAATTATTTTGTGTTTTTCAATATTATTTTATATGTTTTAGTTATTAAGAATATCATTTTTATTCTAAGTAGCAAAAAATAAGCTTGATGGATATAGTGCTTTAAAAATAACAGATTTTTTGCTGTCTTAAATAATTTGCTTTTACATTTGATAGACCGTAATTTAATACCTAAGCGAATACGAACAGTCAAACGTTTTTTACAGGAAAAATATTATGAATATAATACAGATAAATGAGAGGTAAATACAATAATGATTATTTTACAAAAACAAATAACCTTGACAGATTAGGAACATAACATTAGGAACATAGTTAAAAGGATCTAAACCAACATTCATAATTATTTAAAAAAAAAAACTTTATAATGGAATATAAATAATTTTTTTTAACTTGGAATGTATGTAATATTTAGTTAATTTTGTATTGATCAATTGATTAAGAAAAAAAGAAGCAACCAATCACTATATCAAATGATTAAAATATTAAAGACCAAAATTAGATTTTTAGTAAATAAATTCTTTTCCTTGCGTAGGTATGAAATAGAACCATCAAGGAAATGTAGACTCTCATTATGGTAAAAAGTAGACCCATAAGGGTTTTTGACATGAGAACATTTTTCCGCCGGTTTACCTGTTAATATTTAAGAGGTTTTCCGATACATTTGTGAGACTTTTATTTTTCTTTTGCCTGTTTTTGGGCGTAAGGTGTTTATTATAAAATGGTGTTGCATTTGTAAACTTTTTAAATTAAGGTGTAAAAATGTTTATTACTAAGGAAACAAAACAGACACACAAACATATATCCCTAAACACAGAATATATCCCTGCCAGATTGGTTGCCTGGAAGAGATCGCTCTTAGCGATAAGGCCGCCAATTAAAACGCAAATTTTATTTTCTATTTTTTTTGTATTATTTTTTATGTATGTGGTGTTTTAATAAAGAATTTATCTATCTATCTATCTAACAGACATCGCATCGGTGTAAAATCATTTAAAAAATGGGTGGCTTTTATGGTTATATATATTTATAACCATATGTGTGGCTGTAAATCTATGTTCTTGCTTTACAGACGCTGACCTATTTCGTTTGCCGTTTTAAAAAGTATAATTCATAAAGACAAATTTTGTTTTTGGCTTGGTATATTAACAACTTGTATAAATAAATATTGATTTGAGAGGTTGATATATTTAGTACATCATAATTTAAATCTTGATTTCCCAAACTGAACGTACTTGTAAAAGGTATAAATACCTTCACATTTTGTTACATTAAACTACAAATAATCTTAATAACCTATAATATTATTATAATAACTAATAACCTATAATATAATTTTAATAACTAATAACCTATAATGTAATCAAATATATATTATTATATTATTGTTCTTTCACCAATAACCGTGGGCGTCAAAATGGTGAACTTCGAATAATGTAACGTCATCAAAAAAGCATTAGGTGCGTATGTTTGCCTACACATCACATTTACTTACGGTGACAAGCTGTTAGCAGTTTGGTCGGGTAAGTAGATTTGTTATTATAGATTTTTATATGCTATACATGGCATATTATTCTAGTTACTTGTATGTGGGCGTGTGTGTGTGTGTGTGTGTGTTACCCGCAAAATAACCCTTTAAAATGGGATAAAACTACATATGTTTGCAGTTTTATTTTATACTAATCAATTCAGTCAATATGTTAATATGTTGGATATATTCAGTTGTTACGCCATGTCAGAGGCCCTTAGGGCGGCTTGATAAACTCTCGACACAGAATTGACAGACTCTCATTCGATAAGAAGAAGTCAATATTGTGAAGACGGAACACACATACACACTTCTTCTTAGTCGGATACTGGGCCGTGGTAGTACATACTTTATCAACATAAAAACAAACACTACTCACTCACAATTTGTGTTTGTAATATTAGTGTGATGTGGTTTTAGGCGGTATGGTTCAGTGGAAGAACGTCGGAACGAGATATATGTACTGCGCAGAATGAAGAGTTATTTTAAATTTGACTAATATTATATTAGGTGGTTGGTACTAGAAAATATCAAGCCAATAAACTATAAACTGATAGTACTCTAGTATAACGTGCTCTTTCATCAAGAACAAAATGTTACAATGGTTGACTGAAGATCCATTTAGCTATTAACGGTAACTTATTGGTTGTGATTAACTCTGTAGGTTAGCTAACATTGCTTCCGTACCTCTCAGACGTAGAGGAAAAGAGAATTATCTGTCACCAAGCACCCAGCAGTGTATTCTACCAGTTTACTTTTGAGAACCAATCTCATTCTAGTAGTCAATACCTCCTAGCGGTGTGTTATTGTAGCCTTCTTTGAGAGCCCTTTTCATTAATGTACATTTTTTTATCTTTTTCTAGCTACTTTGTATCATTATGTGGTTGTTACTTTAATGACTGAGATTCAATACGTCTTATTACAAAAAACAAGGTTTAAATTTTAGTTTAACAATTTGAAAATAAGAAGTCAGTTCTCTTTCAAACATCACATACAAACTATCAAAATGACAACGGTCAATTTGATTATGACAGAAGAAAACCAATTTGGAACAATGAGAATGGACTGAATATAATCAAAGTTTTTAGCTAAATTTAAAACCTCGTTTTGTAATAAGACAGAAGGTTTTCACCATTAAATGTCTGTCTGTCACATAAAAACTGTCGTACTAAATTAGACGTAGTATTAGTCAGCCATTCTGATGTTTTGTTCTGGATCAAAGCGTTACTATCGGCTACTTAGCTTCATGTGACTTGACACAGAATAATTAATTGCTAGACTAAGTAATGAGTGCTTTAGTTAATTCTATTGGGATTATTGCTTAGGATTAAGGGCGAGTCTTTAGAGAAAATTTTCTAGATAGATTTTTAGTGATATTGATAGAACGAATTGAAGAGATTCTGTTTGCAGAGTGGAATGAGTAATTTCATAATGAAATTGAATTTTTAGACTAAGTAACACAGGATCCTTTGCGATACCTAGTACAGGGCTAAGTACACCTACCAACGTAGAGCATAATCATTGTTATTGAATGTCTTATACCTATACAATGTACATAACACGTTTAAACCATAAAGGATTTATTATTAATTCGTTTTTTTTACATTGTTTTGAAAAAAAACATGTCAACAGACGACTTCTGAAAGCAAGATTTTTTAAACTATATGTCTTTTTTCAATAAAACAAAATGCAAACTTATAGTCCTAGAAAAAAATAAAAAAATTATTAGCACCATTTCTAACACTATTAGAAAAATAGCTCTTAAAATTCTATAAAAAACGTCTGAAATTAATACAAATTTAATGCTCTAAAACTCTGTCAGAGGGCAGCGAGCCCAAAATGTTGTCTGTATTTCATCTACACACATACACGTACTCAATTTCAATGTAAAATAATACATTATCAACTAATAAGCAACTTTAAGCCAAACAGCCAGTTTTTTACAGCCACTTTAAAATCGGCGAAGCTAATTTTATTTGCAAATAGTTTGTATAGAGTTTGCAACTCTGGCTCAATTTCGTTGAGTTTAGCTTTTCAAGCTTGTTTATGGGTTTTTAAGTAGACTTTAAAGTTGAGAATATGCATTTTAAGTGAGTTTCAAAACAAAACGCACGTTGATTGTTGCGGTTGTGTTGGCTATTTTAATAGCCGAGTTTGAAACTAGTCGAATTACGTAGTTTTACTTGGTAACTTTATTAATTTAAACACACTTATTTGATTGGCCAGTCTGGCATAAATACATATAAAACTTTGCCATATTTTTTAATTAGATACCAAATTGATGGTTTTTTTTTTTTTTACCACAGCTTCTTCAAAGATTGGTTTGTCCTTTCAAAACTCAATCATTTTATTACTTTTAATAATACAATAAATCACTTAGACATTCATAAATATCAAATATTACTTAACAAAGAAACAGTAAACTTTAGGTATAACATTAATCTAAATATATAAAACTCAAAGGTGACTGACTGACTGATATAGTGATCTATCAACGCACAGCCCAAACCACTGGATGGATCGAGCTGAAATTTGGTATGCAGGTAGATGTTATGACGTAGGCATCCGCTAAGAAAGGATTTTTGGAAATGCCACTTTTAAAGGGGTGAAATGGGGGATGCAAGTTTTACTTCTTAATGCGAGCGAAGCCGCGAGCACCCACTAGTTTATAATAAAATTAAACTCGTTAATTTCAGTTTTTCGGTAAGTCAATTATTCTGATCATAAGCCGTATTTTCATTAGTTTCCAAATTATAATACTGGGTTACTTTTCGACGTAAATTATTCGACTGTCAGACAAGATCCGTTATTAAATTGTCCGAGGCATTGAATGTTTAGTAATAAATTCACAAACTGACCTAAATTGTGAAATTCAGATATCGTTCATTCAGTAGTTAGCTAGAGTTTAAATTCTACTTCGAACGTTTAATCTTCTTCTTATGAATTAGAGTGGCCAACTCTGCTGTCGAGAGTTTATCAAGCCGCCCTAAGGGCCTCTAACATGGCTTAACGACTACTGACAAACTGCTGGGACCTACATTTTAACGTATCATGCGACCCACGAAAGTGCCCAAAATGGAATGCCACTTTTCGGTCACCCATCCAAGGAATGACCGCGTAGACCTTTGCTTAACATTGGTAATCACATGCGATTGCTTCCGCTAGCTGAGCTACGGGCGCTTCGTTATAATATTTGCACCCGAATTTTCTTGTGTCATATTTATTCAAGCAGAGTGTCGTGGCTCCTCCTTATCAAAAGAGTTTTCTTGGCCAAATTCGTTGTGATATATGTCCAGGTTATTTCAGATAATTTGTATTCTGTTTTTTTTTTATATTAGAGAGCTAAAAAATGCAATATAACAATCTATATTTTTTTCAAAAAGAAGTAATTTGTGTAATAAAGCACACTCACAAACCAAGTAGTTAAATCACGATAATACTATTTGTTTAATAACTATTTTATTATTTGCATGTTATTAAAGTCTTAGATTTTTTTAAGACCAGTGAATATGAATAAGTTTGAAAAAGGTGAGTCTTGATATAGCCTTACATGAAAATTGCGTATGCGTATATGTCACCATAAACTTTTGTTCCTTTTAAATAACTGTTTGTGTCATAGAAATTATGTCAAAACTCACACTCTTAAATAGACCATTTTTAGGTTTTGTGTCTGCTAACAGAAAAGTAACCATAAAAAAGCAATATTTTCTTATACAACCCAATAAATAGATGTAAGTTTAATTTAATCTGAGTCTGTAAAGCGTCTCGTCCCAAGCGATCAAAAGCACAAAATAGAATTGTATTTTGGCCATCCATATAGTGGGCTGAAAAGGTCGAGACCAGTGTGGTTACTACGAACCAAATACGTTATAGAATAAGCATTATTTCCAGGTATGTAAGCTATGACTGCTAGTTAACTTTGCTATGTCATTTTGAAGCGACAGTTTAAAAATAATCTCTTTAAAAAAAAATACCCTTTGCAGCTGCAAGCTGCTTTATGCATTAAAAAAATTTCAGCATAGTGCTTTCCCAATTTCAAGAAAATTGTAATATCAATTTTATCAAAAAAATATCCTGTCCTTAAAACGAAAGTATTTTGATCCAATATTTTCTATCGTTTGCATTCCGATTGTTAAAGAAAATCTTAGTAAATTCAAAACGCGTAACATAGTTTTTTTTTCTGTATGTTTATGTTGTTACCTTAAAAATATATAAAATTGTACTTATCTCGCTTCAATTTTAGAAGAAGCTATGAAAGTGATAGTAAATTTGAAACAAAACATTCTCAATGCAATAAAAAATACAAACAAAATCATGACTCGTCATTGTGTTTTTAATCAAATTGTAACCTCTCAAAATACAATATGGTTGAATAGGGCTCCGATTTAAATTCAGATAGGAATCACTGAGGCTTTTTTAATAAAAAGAAAACAGTTTTGACGACACTGACTTGAATTGAACGCACATTATTTGTCTTTGTTTTTTAATGAAAATATATTGAAAACAAAAATTAATAAGTTTGTTTTTATGATATATGTATTTGTTATATGCATAACATATTGTAAAAATCTTAAAAATAGGTCTTCTTCTTATCGAATGAGAGTGGCCAACTCTGGTGTCAGAGTTTATCAATAATGGCCTTAAAAGTTTGGTGAAAATAAGTGGATACGAATAACCATAATAATGTTAACTTTTGTAAGATACGAAAGAGGGTGGGACTTGAGCTAGTTAAGGTAAAATATGTTTTGAACAAAAAGTTGCTACATTTTGGGTATGGTTTTAATGTTATTGCCATAAAATATACATCATTTTAATTTCTCTACATTTTAGCCCCAGAACTCATTCTTGTCTTGTTCAAATAGCAAGTAACTGACATATGTTGTTACTTTTTAGCTGAAAAGAAAAATGCCAAGTTGATTTTTGAATTTCAAAGCCCACGTTGCAAATTTTGCAATGCAATACATGTCACGAAGAGATACGATGCAAGTGTTTGCATCCAGAAGGGAAATATTGTATCCCGGATACCAAATTTTTCAAGTTTTACATGTTACCTTGTTTAATAAAATACCGATTAAGAAAATAACTATTTATTTTGAAATCAGTTAGTAAGAATAAAGTAAATTACTTTTACTTTCTAATATTATGTTTACTAGGTGCGCGCTACTTATGATTCTGATGATGAAATAACGAACTTTCTTTATGGTAATAGCTTAAAAACCAATTTATGGAAATATCAACATATAAGATATCCTTTTACAGCTTTGCCTAAAAGGCAAATCCTATCTAGTACTGTTATATATATCGGTTTATATAACGCAATATAATCTATACTAATATTATAAAGCTGAAGAGTTTGTTTGTTTGTTTGAACGCGCTAATCTCAGGAACAACTGGAGCGAATTGAAAAATTCTTTTTGTGTTGGATAGACTATTTATCGAGGAAGGCTTTAGGCTTTTAACATCACGCTGCAACTAATATGAGCGAAAAAACAATGGAAAATGTAAAAAAAATGGGGAAATTTTTTCATCTTTGAGGGCTTCCGTTGCGTGTGCTGCGAAAACGGTTCAAGATATCAAAAAAAATATGCATGAAAGAATTATTCTATCTTTTAAGATTAACTCACTAGAACCGTTTATATGGTAATAACTACTCCAAGCGGACGAAGTCGCGCGCACCAGCTAGTAAATTATATTATTGTGTAGGTACTACATTCTGATTCTGATTATCAACTTACAAATACATAATAAGGTTTTGTTTGAATATTTAATTAAGTGTTTATTGTAATCAGAGATTAAGCTGTTTTTGTGTTATTTTACGAAAATAAGTCAATTACTATATTATAGTGAATAAACAAAATTTGATGTTAATTTACAAGACCATCCTAAGAATATGATAAAAGATCCTTTAATATTGTCAAGTAAAATATATTGATCGTCTAAGGTAAACCGATAAATACGTCATATCATTACAGCTTTAGATTTTTTTCGCCCCAAAATTGCCTCTTTTGTACCGAAAATAAATTGGTTTTAGTCAAGTATGAAGAATTGGGGAAATTTTCATTAAACATTTATTTCTGCGCTATTATTTTATTTCAAACGATTGCCTTTATTCCGGTATATTTATTTTTCTTATTTGCTTCTGGAACTTTTAATTGGCTTTTAGGCTTAGGGAGATTTTGGGTCCAACTGGCTCTCTATGCAACTTGTTTTTTTACAAACCTTTGTATTTAATGAATAATACTGGAAAAAACTGGGTTTGATTTGATATACGTTGTAATATAAATATGTAGGAATATTTATTAATGTGACGTTAGAGGTGCGTAGCCACGATCTTAAAAAGTTAACTGTCAGTGTTCCGCCTGGTCCCCGTGGTTCGGTACGTCAATGTCAATGTGAATGACACGTGAGCCGCTTTTCGGCAATATACTCGACCTAACCTATCTACAGTTTTCCTCTCGTTGTGTTTCGGAATATATATCAAGATTAACTGCATCTTTCGGACTTTTCATTGCTTCACAGCACCAACAACCCTTCGTCGGCCTGCAGAGGCCCTACATAGTGTTACACTGGCGCCCAACGTGGGGCGAAATCAGCGCCCTGAGACGAACAAGATATTCGCTGTCGACTCCGACACGTCTGCAACTCTGCAATATGGCCGAGCCAGCACGTCGACGCGAGATAATACAGAGCGATCGCGAAGAAACCACGTCGGATGAAGACGAAGCGATTCGTGGCCGAGATGACACAGTCGTCGATGCCTCCACGCCGGTTCGATCGACGCAACGGGCACGCCGCGTGGAGAACTTTTCCGACACCGACACAGCACGTGCGAGTGCCCGAAGTGCGCCACGCACGTTGGAAGTTCAGTCCACGCCAAACGATATGCTCGCCTTCATGGAAGCTTTCGCGAAGACTCAAGCCGAACTCAACAGAAACCTGATAGAGAGTGTGCTGTCCGGCCCGGCGGCGCCTGGACGCGCTGCAGCTCGACCCAGCAGGGCCAGCAGTGGCCGCTACGGCGACCCGGGGCATGGAGGCAATCTGAGTAACTGCACCGCTCGATTTGATGGAGCCGAGCGAGACCCCGAAATACTTGAAACATTCTTAGACACTGTAGAAATATATATGGAGTGTGCAGAGGTGAGCGACGAAGTAGCCGTGCGAGGCCTACCGATGCTCCTGACCGGCGACGCCGCGCTTTGGTGGAGAGGCATCAAGAAGGAAGTCTTAGACTGGCGGGACGCAGTCACCCGACTCCGTGGCATGTATGGGCGCCTCAAACCAGCGTACCGGATCTTTAGGGAAATGTTCGCCCAAGAACATACCAGGGAACAACGCAGCGAGGTGTTCGCGTGCAAAATAAGAGCACTCATAAGCGAGTTACCATATAAATTGTGTGAGCCAGCAAAAATTGACATTGTGTATGGGCTCCTAGACAGGAAGATTAGGAAGCACCTGCAGCGCAGTGTCATCACTTCTCTCGATGAAATGATTGTGAAACTAAGGGACCAGGAGGAATCAATGGCAGAGGTACAAAAAACTGTGAGTAATGTCAGTAAACTTTCTATACAATCCGCTAAGTCATTGACTTCCCAGCCCCCTGCAACAAACAATGTGTCCACTCCTCGTAAGAAATGTTATTATTGCAAAGCATTTGGCCATGAATTGAGTGAATGTAGGAAAAGGCAGGACAAACATAATGTTGCTAATAAACCACACTCTGTGTCAAATGAGCAGTCCTTGCGCTGCTATGGTTGTGGGCAAGTAGGTGTTATTAAATCTAAATGTAACAATTGTAAAGATACAAAGGTTTCCACCAATAGTATCTCATTTAATACAATTCATTGTAACAATCAATATTCTGAGAAAGTTAACTCCAGTTGTGCTGCGGCAACCTATGATAACACCCCTACACATACTCCAAGTGATAAGTTGCATGTTTTAAATGATTTCATACCCATCAATGAGCGGTCAGTTGAGAAGTTAGGTAAGTATTCAGATAGTGTGACAGCTGAGAGTCCCTATTCTAGTAGCGCGACCACCGAGCGTCCCTATCCTAGTAGCGCGACCACCGAGCGTCCCTATTCTAGTAGCGCGACCACCGAGTGTCCCTATTCTAGTAGCGCGACCACCGAGCGTCCCTATTCTAGTAGCGCGACCACCGAGCGTCCCTATCCTAGTAGCGCGACCACCGAGCGTCCCTATTCTAGTAGCGCGACCACCGAGCGTCCCTATTCTAGTAGCGCGACCACCGAGCGTCCCTATTCTAGTAGCGCGACCACCGAGCGTCCCTATTCTAGTAGCGCGACCCCCGAGCGTCCCTATTTTATGACTGAATGTCCCCATTCTGATAGGACGACTGCTGCAAGTCCCTTTCCTGGACATCAGGACAAATACTTGTCCGAGTCTATGTCATGTTCATACCATAATGTGTGTATTGAATATGATCAACAGTATTCTTGTAATGAAGCACATACTAATGATTCAGAGCCTCGTTGCCCTTCACCTGAAGAGGTAATTAGACCTGACAGAAGCGGTGATCCCATGGTTATAATCAATGTAAAAGGAAGCGATGGGGTTGCCATCCCTGATACTGGAGCTTCACATTGTATGGCTAGTCGGCTGCTCCACCAACATCTATTACAAACCAATACTGGGTTTAAAGAAGAACAGCGTACAATACGTTTAGCTGATGGCTCTGAAAAACCATGTACTGTTTTTAACTTTAGTGTTGATGTCACGTTACAGGGTCATGTAATACCGACCTCTTTTCTCGTGCTCCCCGGGGCGGACACGAGGACTATACTTGGGCGTGACTTTATCAAACAGGCAGGGATGCTGATCAACCTGCCTAAAGGAACTTGGAGTTTCATCGAGGAACCTGGATGTGAGTATGAGTTTGTGAATTCTTATAATTTAACACCTGCGTATAGTGTGGATGTTCTGAGCACAAACAATGAACCTCAGTTATCTCTGAGGGCTGATGAGGGTATGCACCTGATGGATGAACAGCGCGCACAGCTTAACCAGCTGATCACCAGTAAGGTACGCCGCTTTGATCATCAGGGCGAACCTACCAGCTTTATTACTCACCGCATCAATGTTGATGCAAAGCAAGCGCCTATTGCTTCCCCGCCGCATCGCATGTCCCCTGCCAAGATACCTATCTTACAAAGAGAGCTAGAGAAGCTGCTACGCGCTGACGTTATAGAAGAGTGCGAATCGCCTTGGGCGGCTAACGTCGTATTAGTTGCAAAGAAGGACGGTGGTACGCGTCTCTGCATAGATTACCGCGAACTGAATGCTGTTACGGAGCCGGACCGATACCCGCTCCCGCGCATAGATGACGTGCTCCACGCTGCTAAAACGACTAATTTTATGACTACCCTTGATTTGCGAACTGGTTACTTCCAGGCGTCCGTCGCTGAGGAGGACCGTGACAAGACCGCCTTCGTCACGCCACTCGGGACTTACAGATTCAAGCGTATGCCGATGGGGCTACGCAACTCCGGCGCCACTTTCCAACGGTTGATGGACAGATTCAAGTCGAACCTCCAGGGCGTCAACCTCCTCTGCTACCTCGACGACTTGGTAATCTTGTCTGACACTTTCGAGCAGCATTTGATGGATCTGAAAGCCGTATTCGATAGACTCGAGCTCTTCAGTCTCCGGGTCAACCGCGAGAAAAGTTGTTTCGCCAAAGATTCGGTAAAGTTTTTGGGTCACTTGATTGTCCCCGGAGGCATCCAAGCCGATCCTGATAAGACAGCAGCCGTTGACAACATGGCTGTCCCAACGAATATAAGACACTTGAAGTGTTTCCTTCAGACTTCTAGTTGGTTCCGGCGTTTCATCCCCAACTATGCAGAGGTAGCGAGACCGTTGACCTCCCTCTTGAAGAAGGATAGCGTTTGGCGGTGGGCCGCTGAACAACAGTCCGCTTTCGAGCGAATTAAACAACTATTGGTGTCCTCGCCTATACTGAGGCAAGCTGATCACGCTCAGCCGTTTGTACTAAGGACTGACAGTAGTGGATACTGTCTAGGGGCGGTCCTAATGCAAGGAGAGGGTGTAGATGAGCGCCCTATTGAATATGCTAGCCGACTTCTGACTCCCGCCGAGCGCAACTACACGACCACCGAGCGGGAGGCCCTGGCTGTCGTGTGGGCCGTGCTCAAGTTCCGCGGATACATCGATGGCGCTGAGATCATCGTTAAGTCAGACCACCAACCCTTGAGATGGTTGATGAGTGTCAAATCTCCAAGCGGACGATTGACCAGGTGGGCGCTAACTCTTCAGGAGTTTAACCTTCGTATTGAGTACACCCCGGGTAAGTCGAACGTTGTAGCTGACACGCTCTCGCGCCCCGCTTGTGCTGACGAAGCCGATAGCTGTGATCTGTGTAGAGTCGTTGTTGACTTACCCGCCATTACACCTCTTAGTTACAGAGAGCGACAGTTACGAGACCCTGAAGTTCGTAAGATCCTGGAAGACCTGGAAGCAGAGGACGAACCGTTTAGGGGGAGACCCTGGGCGGATCGTGGTTATCTTATATCTGATGGCGTACTTTTCAGGTATAGCCCTGAGCACAACGAAGACGATGACGCCCGTTTGGTAGTGCCTGTGGATGAAAGGGAGAAGATCCTGTCCGACTACCACGACGCTCCCACCGCCGGTCACCTCGGCGTCGAGCGTACTTTACAGCGGATAGCGTCACGCTATTATTGGCCAGGCATGAGGAGTTCTGTGGCCGAAAGGATCAAGGAGTGTGTCTCGTGTCAGAGGTACAAAGCGGACACTCGTAAACCAGCAGGCTTGTTACAGTCTCCGGCACTCACGCAGAGGTTTGAAGTAGTCGCCGTCGATCTGTTTGGACCACTCCCGGTTACCAAGGCTGGCCACCGCTGGATACTCATCGTAGAGGATGTTTGCTCGCGATGGGCAGAGTTATTTGCATTGGAGAACGCTACTAGTTTAGATTGTGCAAAGATTTTGATTGAAGAAGTCTTCTTGAGATACGGCGTTCCCCGCCGTATGCTCAGTGACAACGGAGCTCAATTTATTAGTGAAGTTATGCAGCAGGTATGCAATGTATTCGGCATCGACCAATCGCTGACCCCATACTACCACCCGGAGGCTAACCCAGTGGAGCGCAAGAACCGCGATCTCAAACCGCAGCTTGCCATTTATGTAGGGCAGGACCACACCACTTGGGATACTCAACTAGCCACAATTCGGTTTGCTATGAATTCCGCCGTCTCCCTCAGTACTGGTTATTCACCAGCCATGCTCACATTCGGACGCGAGATTCGAGCGCCCGCGGACGTCGCTCAGGACATGCGCACCATCGTAGAAGGCGATCGGTTCATTGCCAACGTCACGCCATATCTGAAACGTCTAGCGACGGTACTCATTGACGCTAGAGACACCCACGAAAAGACCCAGGAGGCTCGCAAGAGATATGCCGACAGCAAACGCCGACCTGCGCCAGACTATAAAGCTGGTGACCTGGTTTTGTTAAAAACTCACGGTTCGAACGATGCTGGTCCTGGTCAGACCCCGAAATTTATCCCTAGGCGCGACGGTCCGTATAAGGTTAGAGAGGTACTGAGCGATACAACTTATCACTTGGAGCGTGATACGGGTGAAATTTTAGGAAAGTATCACGTGTCACAACTGACACCTTTTGTGGGTGAACTACAACCACCAGTACACCAGAAACGTAGAAGAGGCCGCCCGCGCAAGGTTGCTTCTTGACTTGCTTAATCCTAATGGCCTTGCCTAATTATTTTTCATACTTCAACTTGCACTTTCTTGAATACTTACGTACCTATATTGTTATATCCTATATACACGTATCGTCTCATGCGAAAATTTAAGTAATTTTTCAGTCATAAATTGTAAAGAATGCGAGTTGTTTACTTGCTTGCTTACATTGGCCACTCCAAACGCGAGGACGCATTGTTTGAAGTAGAGGGGGAGTCTGTGACGTTAGAGGTGCGTAGCCACGATCTTAAAAAGTTAACTGTCAGTGTTCCGCCTGGTCCCCGTGGTTCGGTACGTCAATGTCAATGTGAATGACACGTGAGCCGCTTTTCGGCAATATACTCGACCTAACCTATCTACAGTTTTCCTCTCGTTGTGTTTCGGAATATATATCAAGATTAACTGCATCTTTCGGACTTTTCATTGCTTCACAGCACCAACAACCCTTCGTCGGCCTGCAGAGGCCCTACATAGTGTTACATTAATCGTTAACACAAAAACAATTTAATGGTTTATTTTTTAGCAATTTTTAGAATAATTTTGATTAATTTATTTTATTTGTTTATCTTGTGATGTGTATCATATGACATGAATCAATGATTATGACTATGACAATAGTTTTATTTATAATATGAAAAATTAATTTATGAATGTAGGTATGTAATATGTATTGTGGAATATAATTATATCTTTTCAAAAATAATGTAGAATCTCCAAACACATTGATTAAAAATTATTCAGTTTTCAGTATTTTCAATACATCTGAGAAATTGTAGAACGAATATTATTTAATTCATTCGTTTTTCACACTACACAGTTTTAAATTGAAACAGACACCGGAAATAGGATAACCACTTGTTGAAAACCCATCCAAAAAAATGGCTCAGTCTTTTCGAATCCATTTAAAAACTCAGAACTTTGATTTGATTCACTGATATTGTTATATTATTGATGGTAAAATAAAATAAATCACTAATTAGTTATGAAATAAAAAAAACAGAAACTTAAGTACTTAACGAAACATCTACTTATATTGCGTGTTAATGCTTAATTTTAAAACATTATACCAACATATAAATCCAAGTTTCAAATTAAGACATAAAGTTACAAGCAAAGTGCTGCATACTATTTATGTACCTGTGACACGCTATCCCCGCCTTAAGAACAGTACTGCAACACTGTCAAAGTAACTCTCACTTACACTTCACAGTCTTTAAAAAAACTTTGGTAAATTTACAATAAAAAAAAACGGTTAATAAATCTTTGGAATTGAATTTCGAAGCGCGTTCGTTCGCGTGGAATTTAAAAATGTTTGAAGAACTTGAACTTGACGCGGCAACTGGTGGGTAATCGCTACGGCGCCCAATAGTCTACTGACGTCGGGCGGCTATTCGTAGAGGGGCTACGGACGTAGCTACTGCTACGGGCTACGCCGTAGAGGCAAACTTTCAGGTGCATTATTGGCTGTTAAAATTTTATTTGAAGTTTGAAGTTTGGTAATATAAAGTTATAGAGTGGGGATTACATTTTAATGGATGAGATGGAGTTGTAATTGGTTTTATTTGTTTACAAGCGAATGTGTGTGGCTACATGTGC
Organism: Macaria liturata; assembly: GCA_964023185.1. Lineage (NCBI taxonomy): Eukaryota > Metazoa > Arthropoda > Insecta > Lepidoptera > Geometridae > Macaria > Macaria liturata. Next base: position 16,416,337 of record OZ026806.1, read on the forward strand.
GTTTTAAATAGAAACTTATGCTAATGTCGGTACTTAAAAATACATATTAACAAGCACATTTTTGTTTTCACATATTATGTATTTGATTTTATAAACCACAACTATGTAAGTGACAACAGTTCTCATTTGTTTACTTATATTCAAGTAAACGTAGATTTGTAAACCTATATGGACTCAGTAGTTTAAAAATTATATTCCATTAAAAAAGAAGGAATAAGGTGGAAAATTTTAAAAGGAAATATTTTTCATTGTTCAAAGACAATATTAGAGTGACTGATAATACATAATAATAAATATTTTCATTTAAGTCAAAGTGTAGTTTTACATATTTAATTTTGTTTTGTAATAAAATATAATTATTATTGTATATTTAATTAAGCTAGCTTGACAGGCACATTTGCGCCGGAAACGATTCAGGGCGGGCTATTTAGTTAAGTTGACATGTATTGATATATATATGTACACATTTTGGTTAATACTTTAATTCAAAAGTATTAGGTAAGTACTATAATTAATGACTGATTGATTGTATTTTGTACATATATTTAATATTTCTTGTATTATTGATAAATGCGGCTAGAATCTAAATCTATACTAATATTATAAAGCTGAAGAGTTTGTTTGTTTGTTTGTTTGAACGCGCTAATCTCAGGAACTACTGGTGCGAATTGAAAAATCCTTTTTGTGTTGAATAGACCATTTATCGAGGAAGGCTTTAGGCTATGTAACATCACGCTCCAACTAATAGGAGCGAAGAAACATAGTGATAATGTAAAAAAAACGGCAAAAAATATTCATCTTTGAGGGCTTCCGTTGCGTGCGCTACGAAAACGGTTCAAGTTGTGGGTAACAGCTATAATTTATAAAGCTGAAGAAGTTGTTTGCAAAAATAAATATGATGCCCAAAATAACTAGGTATTCCATGCGGACGAAGTCGCTGGCATAGCTGGTATGTAGATAAAATAGTAATAATTCCCCGTTTTACCTTATTTTATAACCGTAGTTAGCAAGTTTATATGACAGTGACCAACTCTGGTATCGAGAGTTTCCATGCCGCTCTAAGCGCCTCTGTTATCCTAGTTCAATCTGATACAATCCCCTACAATTTCGACTGTAGTCGAACACTCAACCCATATTCGATTTCAGTGCATAGAGCCTTGATTGAAACTCTAGTCCAGGAAACCTAGCCTTGCAATAGCAATACCTGAGTTTACCTATTCGGTACTGATTGTACAGGGCTACGAAGGAACATACCTAGATATAACTTATATTCGAACAACTAACATACAATTGGTCGTTTTTATGTATAATAAGTATGTATTTACAAAAGAAAAGTATATAAGTATTATATCCGTTATCTAGTACCCACGACACAAGCGTTTGCTTAGTGTGGGGTTAGGTGGCGATGTGTGCAATGTCTGGGAATATTTATTAATATTATTTACTTACTTTGAAAGTAACTAAAAAACAACTTAGACTATTTCCTGTTCGAAGAAAGTCAATTAATTGAACTTTTCAATAAAATCAGTTTCTGCACGTTAGCATTAGTGGATTTTGAATTTTCGACCAATGACAGCGCGTAGAAATTGAACTAAAAAAAAAATGCCATACTAAAAACTGGGAATGCGAATTGAATTCTTATGGCTTAGGGTTTGAATAGTATTGGTAATGCCACGCTTACTTAAAAACACTATTATATTGAGTATAAGATATTTTGTAGGTGTCTTAAACGCTTTTTGTTTTGTAGTAGTTTTGTTTTTCCTTATAGCAAATAATTGAAGCACAAACAATGAAAAACTAAAAACTATGTTTCATACAATATTTATCAGCTTTAATTGAAAAACATTTGCTAGAAACTACTCTAGTGCCACAAGTGGCGGCCTTACTGCTTAAAAACAATCTCTTCCAGGCTTCTAGTTACCCAGTATAATTTCCGTATATCGACACCGTTAGAACCTAGCGCCATACTTCCGTCCGTTATATCGTAAAAGCCGTTTGTTATAATCACTTCAAAGGTGTATGGTGTAAGGAAAAATCGAACCTGTACGCTTTTAGCGATAAGACCGCCATTTGTATATATTGTATAATATTAGATGTAATATGGTATTTTAAGCAAAATTATTAAATCTATCTATCTACTTGTAATTTGTGGTATTATCAATAAATGATGATTTGTATGAATTTGTATCTTTTTTTTAAATAAAATAGCTTTTACCCTTACCATAATTTGCTTAATGGTTAGCAGTAATAATTGTTTTTTTCTGGAAAAAAGACATATCTCGAGTATTTATGTATTTCAAACCTGTACCTAGAAGTAAATGTTTGAAATAAAATATCATAAACATATACACGTAGGTTTAGTGCTTATTCTAAAATAGCATTCAAATAATAGCAACGGAAATAACGATCACACATACTTACCCACTCGCCCAAGACGCTCGTAAAGAGTCAAGCGTAAAACTCGCTCCCTAACAACAAGTTAATAAGTGTGACCATTTTATGCTATTTTTGTGCTTGTTAATATACACTGTACAGTCGTTAAGTCATGTAAGAAACTTCTAAAACGATTCAAAATCTTTTGACACTATTACTAGTTTGCTGATCTTTTAACACTATCAGCACATATTTTTTGTTATTACGCTTAATTTAATAGAACATGTGCTAAGCGACTGTCGATGCGCTCAGGCTTTGGATGGGTGCACCTTTGCACCGAGAGCGGTTCGAGTAAGCTCTTCGATTAAATTTTAACTGACTTCGAAAAAGGAGGTTATCAAGTCTTCTGAAAGTTTTTTTGTATTAGTTTTTTTTGTGTAGTATACTTGTCCGTAGTTTAATATTATGTTTAAGACTTGTAAAGAAATGTATAGTTTGAGCACTTCCATTCATACTCGTATTTTTTTATTTAACATCGCTTGTAACGTAAACCCATGGACATGATTTCGAGGCGATGATTTGTGAAAGCGGCCACGTTGTTGATATTTATTTAACCCCGCCCCATAAATAACCCGTAACCCCATTTCATAGACAAATTAACGAGTAGAATCCTCACTACTCACGAAATTTGTACAAACAAAAACACAGGAAACAACTTTAAGTTGCTTTATTTTACAAGCAAGCAATAGTAATTACTTAAGTTTTATACCAACAATAAAACTTGTTATAAACAATTGGACTGCACACCTATAGCTCATACAACTAGCAGAGCCTGAATGCAAATCACGAGATGATAATACCCGGTGATGAGATAATTAAAAAAATGTACCTTATGAAATAAATGCTTCCCCAATCTAGCAATATTGATTTTATTGGTTTCTAAAGCAAGCGTCACAATTATATGCATCACAAAGTTTGAATGAGAATGAATATCGAATCCGGAAACCCCGAAAAAACAACAAATAATAGGCTAGCACTGACATTAAATTATGTCTTTTACATACGAGTACATTAAAGTGCTAGCCAGGGCATTTAATCATGCCTTATGGAAATTTAGTTATATTTTTATAAGATTTTTTTGATACTAAGTAGACTTGTTTTACGTACAAAGTCGTTGCTTCTTTCTGATATATTTTTACTCGCAATGACAGCATACGTATTGGTTGTTGGCAAACATGGATAAATTATACCTCGAATTTATGTGAACCTCACCAGATATTTAGATTTTGTACGACATATTTATGACGAAAAAAGTCGCGTAAAATATTTTGTATAGAAGCTTAAAACCAATGATCGTTGTTTTTTTTTAAATACACACCTAACTACAGAAATCATTTATTGAGATAACGAGACTTTGTCAAATGATAGATTTGATTATTTTATATTATATTTTAAAACATTTTGTCGATAATACGTTTTTTTTCCTGCGACGCAACTGGGTACTAACTAAAGAAAATAATTAAAAAAAAATTACATAAAAGTCTACGATAAAACAACATATATATAATTTTGAACATAAAGAAGTTAAAAACAAGTACTATATCCAATTCTCAATACTCATTAATACTGTTTTCAAAACAACACGAAAGAGGGATCTTCAAATAATGTTAGCAAATATTTGTTTATTTCTATTTTATTTATACAACACATATACTTATACAATATACCTATATATCTGACACGTGCATAAATACACGACAAATGTTTAAATGGGAAACAAAATACCAAGTAACTAATTATTATTTATAAGATTCTATTTTCCTTTTCAATAAAGACAAAGACACATCTTACCCGTTTTTGTTTTACTTATCTTATCTTTGTTTATAACTGATCCTAAATTTTATCTTATTGTGTTAACAGTTCACTTCACGTATATTTTTTAAATGTTTTGTTTCTGAAGTGTATTAACAAACGATTATTGTTTTTTCTCACAAAATAAAAATTTCCACAGCTCTTTGAAATGTCACATCACTCCAAAAAAAAATTAACATTGATATAGGCAGACTAGATTCCTGGATAATTACATAAATCTTCGTACACTATTTTTTATTGCCTTTGTAATGTCTGAATTAAAACACATAAAAATAGCCTTACATCATCACTAAAAATTAGCGGCTTGATAAACTCTTGCCACCAGAGCTGGTCATTCAGACTTACTCTCAATCGATAAGAAAAGGTAGGTCCAATAAAAAGTCAGTTCCAAAATATATGAAGCGAGTTTTAATATTAAAACTTTCGTGAGACATTTTATCAATATGTTAACTAAACGGTTTTCACTCACGAGTAATTCGCGTGTACACGTGAGTGAAAACCGTTTAGTTAACACATTGATATGAAGCAAGGACCAAAATTACGTCTTTTGATGTGTTAACATACTTTCCAAAGGACCCAAGGTCTTGGGCCTATTTGTCAATCCAAAACAGCTGTCCGGAGTATAACTATAAAGCCCGCGATTAGGCCTAAATAAACTAGTTTCATACGGGCCACAAATTAAGTCCTTGATCCTTGTATGAATGTAGATAACTGGATATGGTTTATGTCTACATCCTTTTTTTTAACAAGAACGGGTTTGCACTTGGTCATAGTTTGCCTGATAGTAAGCAAAGGCTATGGCCTAAGATGGAGCACAAAACGTATTTGGCAACTCTAGATTTGAAGACCCCTGAAATTCCTAAGAATAAGAAGATTTCTAAATATACATATTAAAGGTTTAAAGAGTGTAATAAGAAATGCGTTCATAAAATCAACAAAATTAAATATCAATATATTAACTAAACGGTTTTCACTCACGTGTAAATCGCGTAAGTTGTTTACGCGTTTCGGATGTTATGACATCCATCTTCAGAACGTATGTTCTGGGACCGCGGCAGCACGCAAACTGCGCACCGCCGCGCGAGCGGCCCGCCGGGACACGGGCGCGGGGGCCTGGGGTGGTGGGCCTGGATTGATAAAATGTCACACGAAAGTTTTAATATTAAAAAAGAATTAAATATTTAGCCATCTTAATACAAAGTTCATTCCATACTTGAGTCGTATTTCCTCATGACTGAGGGTCGTGACTCCCCCGCAGAATTAATTCGTTAGGGGAGTTCTCTTGGGCAGGTACATCGTGGTGGGCGCCCAGGTCCTTCCACGGAAGACACATGTCCTCGGATATTGTGGTCCTCAAACATGTCGGTTTCTTCAAGATGTTTTTCCTTCACCGTTAAGCGAGTGCAAATCCACACATAACTTGAAAATACAAGTCATTGGTGTAGGGCCGGATTCGAACCAGGGTGCGTCTGAATGAATAGCAGACACTGGAACCACTGAGCCACACTCGCTTCACGAGCGTTATATCGTAATAAAAATTAGCCTTTGTTCAGAGCACTATAACACACCAGCGTAACAATCCGTTTTTGATTTGAATTTAGAATGAGACACGAACAGACCAACGAATAAACTTACATTTTCATTTGTGAGTTTGTATCATAGGTATTATCTGAAGAAAAGCAATAGATATTTTTAAATGAAAGACAAAAACTACAATTAAATTCTTAGAACAGTATGTGTTTCAATATCACATGCTAGAAATATTTTCATTCTTCAGAAACAAAGGTCGTTCAAATTAAAACGAAAAAATATACTGTTACGTCTAGACAATAAAAACATTAAACAAAGAATATTTTCACTTAATGTAACTACAAATGGTTGATGTCATTTTTTAACTTTTAATCATTCAAAAGTGTTTATCCTTCAGCTTCTTCTTCTTATCGAATGAGAGTGGCCAACTCTGGTGTCTATAGTTTCCAAACCGCTCTAATGGCCTCTGACATGGCTTAACGATTATATTTCAGCTAAAGTGTCGCTTTGTGATCAGCGTTGGCCACTCTTATTCGATAAAAGGAAGAGGAAGGAACAAAGATCAGAGACTACCAGATCCATATACTCTATCGGTGAACTTCACACGGTCTACAAATTAAGCCCTTGACCTAAATAGACAACTGTTGCTGACCCGCGCTTACCGTTGTCGTCTCCCAGCGGTCAGCGTAAAAAAACTTACGAAATAATGGTGCTTTTACACTGGACAGTCGATAAGGTAATGTTTTGTGTAAGTTTAATTGACCATATTTCTTGTAATTATGTTTTTACTGGTTGATATTTCAAGTTGACATGTACTAAAAAAAAACATTTTTTTTTAAAATATACATTTATGTTTATGTTAACTGTGAGATATAAAATGATAGACGTGGCATCAACATATTTTTTTAAGAGTCATAAAATAACTGTTATAATGTGTCGTAAAACTATAATACGAGCACAAATTAAGCACGTTTGAGCCTAGTCAGAGTAGATAGATAATTCTTTATTGTCACACACATATAAAACAAAATTAATCGAAAGAGAAAAAAAAAGATGAAATAATTTACCGACCACACGAAAAAACAAAGTAAACTGCGTAAGAAATATGTTTAGTCTAACAATGTCTCTAACGTCCATTGTCGGAGGAACATTGACGGAACAACAAAAAAAAATTAAAAATAATAACATTACTTACATAAACTACTCTAGTGCCACAAGTGGCGGCCTTATTGCTAAAAGCAATCTTTCAGAGTAATAATTAGGTACAATAAAAAGATGGTAGGTAGGTATAATATTATAGCAAGTTCATAAAAGGTATTGTTTTAATATTTTTGTAAAACAAAATTAATTATTTACTCGTAAATTTAATTATTTTGTTTAATATTTAAACTGCAAAGAAATTTAGTTACATTATTATTTATCTTATATTAATCCCTAAGTAACCAAGTAACACAGTGTATAATCCCACTAAACAAGTTTATCTGCAACCGTCCCACGTTTGCTCCCGGGGTGGGACATTATTCGCCACACTCCTAAATTGGCCATTTACAACTCTGGAGCATGCGATGGACCGGACATTTTGATGTGCTGGTAATTGGAAGGTTACCCTCACATTATGTCGTTTTGATTATACCTTTATGTGGATAACGGATGCTTGTAGTTTTGCTTGTAATCTATACTAATATTATAAAGCTGAAGAGTTTGTTTGTTTGTTTGAACGCGCTAATCTCAGAAACTACTGGTGCGAATTGAAAAATTCTTTTTGTGTTGGATAGACCATTTATCGAGAAAGGCTTTAAGCTATATAACATCACGCTGCAACTAATAGGAGCGAAGAAACAATGGAAAATGTGGAAAAAATCGGGGAAAATTATTCATTTATGAGGGCTTACGTTGCGTGTGCTGCGAAAACGGTTCAAGATATCAAAAAAATATATATTAAGTAAGAATTATTACTCTTGAAATGATCTAACAAAATGTCTGTAACAGTATATGTCTATCTTTTAAGATTAACTCACTAGAACCGTTATTATGGCAATAACTATTCCATGCGGACGAAGTCGCTGGCACAGCTAGTTTTTGATAAAATTTGTCTATGTCACTGTCATGACCATCTCATACCAAAAATAACGATGGTTTAAAGTATGGTGGGGCGGTGCGACGTAATATTTGGCTAAGTGTACATAAATGTATAATATAAAATTACAATAAAAGTAACATTTTTTTTTTTTTTTTTTTTACGTGGGATAGGTTAACATTTTATTCTGATAGATTTTGTATATACAATATACCCGTTATCTAGTTAACGCTACCCCTGCTAACAAGCGTTAACTTAGACAGAATGGCGCTGTGTGATATGTACGGAAATATTTATTATATTTATTTTAGTTAAAATTTTTTTTCACGCTTTTACTTCGACTCAACGTGAGGCAAGAACAAACACCAACAAACCAACCGCCTCGCTAACGCCGCATTTAAAATAAGCAATTTATCTATTATGCTTCAAAAACAATTCAAGAGATTGCTAACAAAGAAAAAAGTGATTCATTTTCCTACCTCTGTCATATTTAATATAATTAAAAACATAATAAATTTATTTTATGACTTCTTCTTGCACAAATAAAAATGAATTTCGTGGTTAATTTTAAAACAATTTTAATTTGTTCGCTTTTAATATCATATCATACTTTTATTAAAAGTCGAGCTTTTTAATTTACTATTATAATATTATGTTTTCCTAGAGATATATGTTCTTTTTTTAATAGACTGTGCATTTTAAAATACAATCAAAAAGCTAACTTTGAAATAAACATAGAAGTCAGATAGAATAAATTTCTAGAAAATATTTAGTTGATTAGATTTAAAATTAAACACATCTTTTGAAGTTGATTTGCTACTTTTTCGCATTTTCTCACTAAAATTAGTATTTCATTTTAGGTAAGTACATAAATAATGAAAAATATTATTTTTTAAAAATACAGATTTTGTAGTCTTCTCACATAAAAAATATAACATATACCATACATACCCACCACTACGTATCTACCCGAAAACTTTCCTGACATATTAATTCTGCGGGGGAGTCACGACCCTCAGTCATGAGGAAATACGACTCAAGAGAGATTCAAAAAGAAGGTTTATATTATAATGCGAGCGTAGCCGTGGGCAAAAGATAGTACTAAATAATCCCTTCCTACTGCACTTACTAACAATAATACGATTATTTGTCTTCTCACTATCTCTCCAAGCGGATATAAGACAGGACTTTCTGTCTGTGAATATTTCCGCTCGACTCCTATTAGTAGTAATTGGGCAGAACGATCGATCGCGATTCTCTTGGGGACAAAGAATAAGAAATAAGGCGATACATATAGAAGGCACCAACCTAAAGGAATAGTAGTGTTGTGCGCGACGAATGCAATTCGTTTGGTACACTGCACCAAACGAATGTAGATGATAGGAATGAAAACACTAAAATTATATTTTATAACGGAATACGGGCGCTGGTCACTCATAAGTCGCGCACTACTAGTCCTCTGAGTTGGAGAAATCAGGAGTTGGTTTATAGCTCATGACCGGCTACGGTCTTGGTTGGACAGCAAACGGGAATCTAAAATTCATATGTCAAACGTGAAGAATAAGAGGTCATTTTTAGTGATGTGACAGTAGAATAAGTTACTTTTCTTTTATTTATTTTTTTAAGTTGCTATAGTTTTTTTTTTTACTTAAGGTGTCTTTGCTCTTTACCATAGTCCAAACAATCATTACTTGGAACTAGGATGTATTACGTGCTTACCCAGCATGAACCGATTCACTCTCGCTTCAAAGATCGCATTATATTTTTATATGAATAGGATAGTTATTTTTCAGTAACTACAATCTAACCATTTTCAAAGTGACAGTAAATTGATTATAACTAAGTAAGCAGTAGCACCTAATATAAGTTAAGCTGAGATTGCTTACCGTCATGGCAATTTATAATTTATATTGTATGTGTGCAAATCCATTTTTATTAATCAAAATATAAAAAAATAGAACTTCCGATAAGAAAAACGTGTGTATGATAAATCTATGACAAATTTGGGGTGTCAATAAATCTGTTATTAGTTGCTTAATTTTTTTTTATGAGTTACTAGTAGGCCATTTTGACTATTTTATATCCTTCACAGACCTTATACGAAAATATGATAATTATAATTTTCTTATCCAATTATAATGTGTTCTAAAATAATACTTTATAATTGTTTTCCTTACAATGTTTTTTAACATGGCAGTTTTTTTAAATTTTAATGAGTCTGTATCTTTTTAACATAGTAATATTGTTTTACTCTTTGCCACTACAATTGTTAGTATAGGTGGCGTCTGGCTTTCACCTCCCTGAGTGCTTTCTTACCCTTAATTCGTGTGAGTTATCGCTCCTCTTAACACAAAAACTAAGTTACTATGAGGCAATAATAATACAGTTAAATTGTAACGATAGAAAAGAAACTTTAACTTGGTTGTGTACTTTTAATAATTTAAAAACTTTAATAAGATATTTTACTATTTTTAAAGTAAGAACGGTCTCCCTTAATGAGGCAAAAAACATTAAAAAGTAGGGCCTGAATATATATTTCTTTGTTTTATTTATAGAGCTTTTAACAATGAACGTCAGTACATATACTTATACGATTTTTCATTTTATTTGGAAGCGCTTAGTGATAAAAATGAAAATAGGAAAAACTAATAACTTACTACATCGGCTTAAAAATGCACTAGCTAAATGTTGCCAAACAAACAAAAAGCTTTTAACAATTTTTAATCATTGACTATGTTTTTGTAAGTACATACATACATAGTGTGTAGCGACCCTCGTTGCATGTAATACTAAGCACGTACAAAGAAAATTATTCTAGCAACTTTATTCTACAGGGGAGTGATGACCCTAAGTAATGGGGAAATATGACTCTAATACTTACTTACCTACTTAATAATGTGGCGCTGCGACACAAAGTGGGTCCTGGCTTCCGTCATAAAGAGACGCCACTCCTCTCGGTTCTGCGCCATCTCCTGTCACTCGGTAGCATGGAGCTGTGGCAGATCCTCCTCTATCTGGTCCTTCCAGCGGTACTTGGGACGTCTGACTGGCCGTCGATCAGTTGGTCGTCCCAAGTACGCTTTCTTCAGAGCACAATCCTCTCCCATCCTTTCCACGTGGCCGAGCCAGCGAAGTCTATGCGACTTTAATTGGCCTAAGATGTTAGGCTCGGCCACTCTAATACTATAATTACTCTACAAAAGTACATAAATATAAATTCCTTAACTAATAAAAAATATGATAAACCCCAATGCAAGCCGTGCTCGTGCATTTGGCGAAATATTTAAAACGTCGCTTCCGAACAAATATTTGTTCAATTTACATTCCCTCGGAGCTTGTCGCGGCCTCAATCATTGCGCTGGAGCTCTGAGATGTGGAATATAGTGTAAGAGACATCTCTCTCTCTTGAGTCGTATTCCTCACGACTGAGGGTCGTGACTCCCCCGCGGAATTATTTAGTTAGCGGAGTTTTCTTGGGCAGATACATCGAGGTGGGCGCCCAGGTCCTTCCACGGAAGACACATGTCCTCGGATATTGTGGTCCTCACACATGTATGTGTAAGAGACATGGGAAATATATTTTCTATGTAATATTTATATCCTACGTATTCGTACCACAAGTAAGTTAAACCTTATCGCTATCTAAGCTTTCCTTTAATGAGTAATATCCGGTTTTGTCGAAACGCGCACACCATTTCATTTAAATTATTGATATTACATCCAAAGAATACTGCCTATTCTTTGGATATAATATCAATTGATTTATTTTAGAATCCACAGTCTTTGAGCATGAACAAGAAACAAAGTTACGCATATTCCGGTTATGTTATTATCATTAAGTTATTTTTTACTTTTGGTTATTTTGTGTCAACCATTCCTTATATCTAAAGCTACCTTTTTTACAATTTTAATAGTCATTTCATCAAAATTATACAAGTTGCTACCAATCATTTATAAAAGTACTCTTATTTTTAATAAAATAAACTTTACATTTACATTTACTAAAAAGGGGCATTACCAAAAAACGTACCAAACATACTAATCAAAAAAAACTCCTTCCCCTAGCCCATAAAGCTTACCTTAACTTCAAGAGTAGAATGTTTTTTCAGCCGCCGTTAAAGTTAAACCGCATGTGAAACTCGCGGTCTCTCGTGTAGCTGTTGACGAGATTCCAGGAATTTACGCAAACTAATGTTGATCTTACTGGAAATGAGATATTTATTTTGCACGTCTCGTTTGTGGCTAAGTTTTGGCAGCTTGAAGGTTTAGTAAATAAAGTTTTAAGTTTGTTATATTATTAGTATTTTTGTGTTTATAATGGATGAGGTTTGCGCAAGATCCACACAGCTGGCACATTCAAAGAGAGGCCTATGCCCAGCAGTGGGATAGAGAAGGCTGTGGATGATAATGATGAAGATGTAAAATGATTTTGTTCAGAGGCAAAAAATTGAGCGTAACCACAATATGTAGGTATATGAGTGCAGGAACAGCAGACTTCGGCACAAAAGTGTTGTCACATAACTCTTCGTATATCTAAACCAAGCTCCTGCTTAGTTTAGATATGCAGGTCTACATAGATAGCTTAATATTATTGAAGAAAACTTGTAGCTATAATTTTTGAAATTAATATGTTAGAAAGTGACATAGATTAAGCTAACACTGTAATATATTTTAACTGTTTCAAATAAAAAAAAAATCGTATCCATGACCGTGTTCGATACTAAGTGGACTGTATGGGGTTGATTTTGACGTAACAGAATTGATGCAAAGAGGGCAATCATAAAAAGCATTCACCAACCTTTCATCCACGACGCTGCTTCTCCGGGGATAGCCTCCGTGATGCGCGACAGACGAATGGTGCTGCACCGGCTCTTCTTCTATACGAATTCCTTTAATTCTGTTCCAGAGTCACGGACTCTGGAAGTGCTGGGGTGTCACGGACACAACCGACGCGCTCGGCGCGACCTTGGCAACTTGGTGAAGTGCTGGTGTGTCACGGACACATCCAACGCGCACGGCGAGATCTTTGCAACTTGGTGAAGTGCTGGTGTGTCACGGACACAACCACCGCGCACGGCGCGATCTTTGCTTCAAACCGGGTCTGCGACGCGCAGACGTCCAGTCGGCTCTTGCAATTCACAACTACCCTCAATTGCATCAAATGCTATCATTAAAACCCAACAGACCGATTATACGTAAACATACTGACTGACTGGCCTGTTAGCTTAGTTAGTAGTGGCTCTGCCTTCTAATCTAGGGGTTGCGGGTTCGATTCCCGCCTGACACAAGTATTTATGCATTTTAAAAATGTATAATTTCTTGTGTTGAGTCTGGTTGTTTGTATGTATAATAAGTATGTATTTACAAAAGAAAAGTATATAAGTGTTATATCCGTTATCTAGTACCCACGACACAAGCGTTTGCTTAGTGTGGGGCTAGATGGCGCTGTGTGCAATGTCCCGAAATATTTATTTATTTATTATACAAAACACTTTAAAATTACACGAAATACAAATACTGAAAATGTCCATTTACTCGTAAAAAGAATTACTGCATTTCAAAATGCATTTCAGCCACTTTATTACAGTAAAATATCCGGATGCCTCGGGACAGAGCCGGTTTGAAGAGTTTTCAGAGAAGAGTATATTAATTTGTAGACTGATTCAAATTGAAGAGAAAAAAATAATTCAAATGTTTATTATTCTGTACGTAGCTTAACTGAGCAAGTGTGGCTCAGCGGTTCCAGAGTCTGCTTTTCATCCAGACGCACCGTGGTTCGGCTATACACCAATGACTTTCATTTTCAAATTGTGTGTGGACTTGCACTCGCTTAGCGATGAAGGAAAATGTCGTGAGGAAACCGATATGTTTCAGGACCACAATATCCAAGGACATATGTCTTCCGTGGAAGGACCTGGGCGCCCACCACGACGTATCTTCCCAAGAGAAGTCCCCTAAGGAATTAGTTCTGTGGGGTAGTCAGGACCCTCAGTCATGAAGAAATACGACTCAAGAGAGCTCAACTAGCAGAGGCAAGCGCATGTGATTACCAATGTTAGCCAACGGTTAACGCGTTTAGTGTTTAGATGCGTGACCAAAAAATGACGTTCCATTTTGGGCACTTCCGTGACAACGTTAAATTGTAGGTCCCGACTGTTTCTGAGACACTTAGAGAGGATTCAAAGAGTTTATCTCAACACCAGAGTTGGTCACTCTCATTCGATAAGAAGAACTATTATACCTACATACTTATTACTTATTTTCTTTATATTGGTATAATCAATTGCTATTATAATCTACGATGTTAGCCCCAACGTGGCCAGTAATGAAACAGAAGTTACAGATGCATAGCTAGTCTGTAGAACAAAGTTGTACTGAGGCCTCGGGACATTGGGACTGGCGGTCCAATGGTATAACTGCATACAAACATACATATTATGTAACATATGTAAAATATTAGATACTAGTGGGCGCCCGCGGCTCCGCTCGCATTATTTCGGGATAAAAAGTAGTCTATGAAACTTCCGAGACCTCATACTACCTACATATAAAAAATCAGTCGTTTTTTTGTGATGAACGTTTATATAAACAGACAAACAGAGACACAGAAAAACAGATAACCAGATAAAAAATCAATAAATTGTTGGAACATGTTCTTTTAACGATTCTAAGTATCTGCAAACATTTTTTTATCCCGAAATAACTAGATCGAAGCCGCGTACGTCCACTAGTATCTTATATAATAATGTCTAAACAGAATACACAAAAAATACATAGGTACATTACGTTCTTATAAAGATATAACTTGCAGACCAAAGAAATTCTTCTCCCATTTTCCAAATTCTTTAAATTTAAATCCCAACTAGTTCGTCAGTAGTTCCCGGTCGTTGTAATAGAATAGGAAGGGAAGGCTTAACCAGACTGACGGTTCCAGGAGTGGCATAAAACAGCAATAGGCTGGTCTAAGCATTTTATTTTGTAATGGTACAGAGTACGAATATTTGCTTTGCAAATGGACCTTAAAGTATTTTTCATATTAACATAATTATTCCTCAAGCAAGAGGCTTTTTCTTTGAAGGTAATAACCGGTCTAAAAACTCTTAATAACATAAAACACCACTCTTATACGAATTAAATTCAAATGGTAACCCTTCTTACAAGTACAATAGTGCTAATATGTGTTATAGTTTAGAATCTGCTGCAGCATTTTCATTTTATTTTGTAACATACATAATCAAAACATATAACTATTGCCTTACATATCTATCTAATATAAAAGAAAGTGGTGTTAGTTACACCATTTATAACTCAAGAACGGCTGAACGGATTTAGCCGAAAATTGGTGAGGATGTAGCTTAGAACCAGGAGAAGGACATAGGACACTTTTTATCCCTTTTTTTAAATTGAATTGAATAAAATCCTAAATCTGCTTACATATTTATCCACCTCTAAGGCGGAACAGAGTTCGCCGGGTCAGCTAGTTCTTTCTTTCTTCTTAAAGTAAATAATGTATGTGAAAGGCCTATCTTTTACTATACAATGTAGACAGTTTTCAGCGCTTTTCCCAGAGATTTCAGCATTTAATGAACACGACACTCGAGCGCTTTTATGCTGGAAATTGCCTGTAATTCCAGTATTCGAGCGGTCTTGGCTTACTTTCGGAACATGTTTTTGACAGAATTTAGTTTGACCGCTGATCCACTATATTTAAAGATACAATGGAAATCTTCTAATTTATTTTAATACCCGATATTAGGTCCCGGCTATATGTACGATAGTAGTTAAACGAAATCATAGGCTCTTGGGGCTGTTTGAAAACTCGCGACACCAAACTTGGTCTGTCCCATATGAACATAAATGTATACTTGATAACTATATTATTTTTAGTGGTTTTCGTTAATGTTCAGTGGCTATTTGTTATAGCACGGCAATCATTAAGCCATGTCCAGGGACCCTAGGGTAGTTAGAAAACAACACTACAGTTGGCTTCTCTCATACGAAATTACTACTACTTTTTTTAGTTACATAAGCATTAAAGTAAATTTGGAGTAGTCCTCTTAACCAAGTAAAGTTTGGTGCCCCCTTCCACGGAATACTTGGGTTCTCGGAATTTGCGCTCTTCTTTTTTTGAACTAAAACGGGTTTTGCATTTGACCATAGTTTGCCTGATGGTAAGCAAATGCTATAGAGCTAAGAGGCTAAAATGGAGCGTGCTTACCCGATAAGCACCAATTCACTCTCGCTTTGAAGATCGCTGAATTAGAATTTGCGTGGGGAACAGGGAGTCAGGCAAGGAGTTCCACAACTTTGCGGTACGAACAATAAAGGTGGAAGCGCGCTTTGTGCGGGTCATAGGTCTTATACATCGGTTTAACTTTCGCGCTTGCCACAAAATATGTGAACTTGGACTAACTAAACTTACGTGAAACTTTAACTTAAATTGGCTATCCAATTAACTAACCTCTTACAAAAACAAAGGATAACCTAGATCGATATACAATGCATTCAAGAAACTTCGTCTTATGAGGAACTTGGCTTGATGAAGCAAAGTTGTCTAAAACTTACAGTTTGAACTCATGGAATTTGAACAACTTTGTTGCTTTTACAGAGCAAGCATTGATGAGCAATTTCATTAAAATAATATTTTTGGTTTTTACATCATTACAAGCTAACTATGCACCGTGTTATCTACGGTTCTCTATACTTTAAAAAGTCTAGGAATAAAAGGAAAAATTGATTTTATCTGCACACAAAATTATATCATAATTAATTGATATTTATACGTAAACTAGTGGGTGCTCGTGGCTTCACTTGCATTAAGGAGTAAAACTTGCATCCCTTATTTCACCCCTTTAAAAGTGGCATTTCCTAAAATCGTTTCTTAGCTGATGCCTACGTCATAACATCTACCTGCATACAACATTTCAGCCCGATCCGTGCAGTGGTTTGGGCTGCGCGTTGATAGATCACTATGTCAGTCAGTCAGTCAGTTAACTATATTTTAATGATGGAGAATTTTGGTAGTTCGTCTAATTATTTTCAGAAACTGTATACGATATCGGTAACGATTTAGGAAACATACGAATATAATGTATTAAATTCGGTTCAGTAGTTTTAGAGACATTGCAAAAAATTGCAGTTGTTGTTATTTTTTCAAGTAACTTACCATTTCTCCACAAGTAAAATAAAACAACACAACATTTATTGATTCTAGTTAATTAGTAAAATTTGACTTGTTAGTTAATGCAAGTTCTGATACAATATTTAATGCATGTTTTGATCAAGTAAGTTACATAACTTGCTTCATCAAAACATGCATTAAATATTCTCTTACGTACCCCAAGTTAATTCAAAGTTTCCATAGACTAACTTAGCACAGCCAAAAGTGAAGTAAATGGGGACGTAAGTATCTTTCCTTTTCACTTGCTTAGAGGCTTGTTTAAGAAAAAGATTTTTGAGTACGTTATAAAGTAGATAATAAGTCTATTTTCAATTAGTCATAATTAAAAATAGACTTATTATCTTACTTGTCTTTCTTGATAGTAAGCTGTGTAATTTTTATATTTACTTTCTAAGACGTAATTTTAGTTAACTTGGCATTTACAATGTCCAAATTAGTTTTAGTAATTATGGGTTAAGCCTGAAATAAATTTCTTTTTTATATTTATTTATTTGTTTAATGGCCTATGGTGAAACATCCTTGCCAAATAAGAACCGGTTCACTCTTGCTTTGAAGATCGCTAGAGCTCAAACTCCTTAATTTATAGTTAAATTAACAGCTTGATAAAATTAGCCATCGCTGCGGTATGTTGGCCGCCCTAGGGGCCGTTTAAAAATACCACGAGATCAATATAACTCATCCAAGCGTGTCGGGGTCGCTGTTTGCGTTGTCGACCAAAATAATACGTATTAATACAGACTCGGCTGATACTTTGGAGAATTAATTAACTTACTAGTACTTATACCGTCTTATTAAAAAACACGGTTTAGATATTAGTCCAGGACTTTGAAAATAAAAAGTGTGTTCTTGTTGTTCAGCCATCACATACAAGCAATCAAAATGTCAACAAAAAATTTGAACTTTGATTAATCATTGGTACATTTTGACAGTTTGATAATTTTGACAGTAGACAGACAATTTTACAACAACTAAAACACTCAACTGTGCAATTTAGAACCACCGTTCATATCGATATTTCACTTTGAATTTCTCAGTTTGATGGCCTATCTTCCCACTTGACATTGGTAGAATTGCAAAGTCTAATCTTCGCAAAAGCCATAACACAAAAAAAACGGACTCGGTCTAGACTTATATTTAAACCACGTTTTGTAATAAAGCCCATACCGTTTATACTTCAACCAAAAAGTGTAGAAAAAATGGCGGTGTCAATAACAATTAAGTACTCTGATTGGTTAAAATTAAAAGTACATACGTATTTTTCCTGACAAATTAACTATTGTGATCACGAAGATATACAATAATCTTCAATTAAAATTGGTTAAGCAATGCTATTTGACAACATACGTAAAAAAAAATCAAGAAATTATTTCTACACTTTCCCGTATCTCATTTTATTATTAATGAAAAAAAAAATTGGCGTAGGCACATGCCTATGATTAAATTCAGTGTATTTCCGAAGCAAACATAATCCAAAACGTTTCAGTCATTTATTCGTAAAGAAAAACCAATTCCCATTCCCACACATCTTCAAACTTTTGCCTCTATAATATTAGAGATATACCTGCAAAGTTACCTAGAAGTTAGGTAAATAATCTAAACTTTACTTAGCCTTGGTAAATCCCAGCGACCGATTCATTACTTGTCTTGATATATTGGCCCCCAGAGTGTGATCGTACTACGAAAAATGAAACAAGATATAGGTACAGACTTATATAGATGTTGACATAAATACTGGGAACTTAGGTCGAGAGGTATATTAGCTTATGCTTACTTGTTTGACTAGCGACTAGCTCGGCTATTTATCACTACACTTTGCGGAAATCCATTGAAGATGATCTGTCCATAGTTACACATACCTACTAGTGTTTTTTTTTATTATTATTCTTATAGTGGGTGCTCGCGGCTTCGCTCGCATTAAGAAGTAAAACTTGCATTATGTATATCCCCTTTAATAGTGGCATTTCCTTAAATCCTTTCATAGCGAATGCCTACGTCATAACATCTACCTGTATGCCAAATTTCAGCCAGATCCGTCCAGCGGTTTCGGCTGTGCGTTGATAGATCACTATATCAGTCAGCCAGTCAGTCAGTCACATTTGAGTTTTATATTATTTAGATTGATTACTAGAGTGCTTACACAGTTTACCCACGTTTGTTCCGAATTTAAATTAGTTTATGTGTTGTTACATTCAATCTCCATACTAAACTTCATTCAAATATGTTCACCCCTTCGAACGCAAGTCAACGTTATTGTAAGCGATGAAAGATAATGAAAAGGTTATGTTTCACAAACGTATTAATATACAAGCTTATTTAAATACCATACAAACAACAGGTTTAACTATAAAATTTGAATTGACCAGCCAAATTCACGCAAAACTGATGGCAACTAAATTTTTGATTCTGCTTTTGCTAATATTATTTGAGGTGTTAATCATACTAGCGGCCGTATTTCAGTTTAAATTTACTAGGTAAGTTGCAGTGTCATGAACGGATTTAATATTAACTGATGTGTTATTTATTATGTACAGATATATATAAAGATGAAAAATTTGGCAGGATTGAAGGAGAGGATTATATCATTGTGGACATCCATTAACAAAGACCTTATTTATTAAATTCCAACCACTAAATATTGTGGTCTTGTAGTTCTATAGAGTTATTGTACAAAAAGAAAAACCCAAATCGATACCTATAAAATTGATACTTCTATGACCAATAGTTTTTATTTCAATGTAAGTATCTGCTCCCAACGGCAAATTTTTTTTTTTTTTACTCATAGGTACAATCCTATACCACAATGATTGCTTTAGGCACCTTTACCCATTCTGTAAAAACATGCATTCTTAATCATAAAATACTTAAAATAGATTGTATAAAAAAAACTCAATCAACTGCACCTTAACTCAGAATGAGATGTTTATTAATATTTCCACTATATTGCAATAACCTGCCTGCCACCACAGATATGCGGTTACATCTGCCAATATGACCTTCGCAAACCAATAATTACAAATACCGAATGAACGTGATCGAACGTTGGATGAGTATTTTCTGTACGTGTGGTGATGCGCTCGTAGTTTGGTTGATGGAGGTAGTTTTACGGAATCATCAAAGTTAAGATTTCGTTAATACGGATGCTTTGAGTAGGTGATTGCAAAATGGTACTGACATAACCTATAGTTAGGTATAGGTATAATGGGATACGGTCGCTCGGCGACAAAGTCTCGAATAAACTAAAAAATAAAGATAATATATAAAATATATTTGTAAGTCAGATGACATGTTTGAATTGTTTTTTGTTTTTGTTTTATTTTAGCCAACAAACTGTAAGTAACTGTTAGTCTTTTATATAAGATTATGTATGTCAGTTGCTATAGGAAATGCTATATAAATCTCAATACAGACTTTTTATGTCTGATACAAACTTACAATAAATTTTACGAACTGTAAGTTTATGTATATATGTATATAGTATGTGCATTTGTTTGGAGAATTTTAATAGATTTTTTTTTTTCAAATTTTAATTTCGTATGGAGGTTAAGGTATTGGCCGAAAATCGAGGAGAATAGTGCATATGCCACAGACAAGAGAATCGCTCTTAAATTTTGAATAAACGATTATTTTATCATTTTAAAATGTAATAAAAATGTATATTCCGGGACATTTCTCATTTTACAATCAATCAGTCTCCTACACTATCTCATAACTGAAATTCACGACTTTTTTAAGACAATTTTTCCAGATTACTTACATCCAAAACAATTTGAAACAATACCATCCCAAAAATAAAATAATTTTAATTGAACCTCCTGAACTATCCCATATTAATCAGATGCCATGGCATAGCGCAGTTCTGCAGGGAGCCAGTATCAAAGGTACTTTCAATAAATTGCATCTTACAAGTACAATCGATATTGGAAACTCCCTTGCGGCACTTGGAGTCTAAACACTTTGTTAAATTCTTCGATCAAAGATATAATAATTATACAGGTAGTCTAATTATGTACCTAGCTATAACCGTTTATTATAGAAGCCATTCGGTGGACCGTAATAATGCTGTTGAAAACTTACGCATACTTAGTCAAGTTTAGCTTTTAGATCACATGTGTCTCGTGGAAGGACCTGGGCGCCCACCACGATGTATCTGCCCAAGAGAACTCCCCAAACGAATCAATCCTGCGGGGGAGTCACGACCCACAGTCATGAGGAAATACGACTCATAGAGGGAGAGATATCTATTTACTATATTAGTACTATAGTAGAATTAAAGGAGAAGTAATCCAGTATGCAGATGATACGACAGTGATTATAACCGCTGACTCACATGAAGAACTTCAGAAATGTATAAATAAAACTTTAAAAGAGTTAGAAAACTGGTTTACGGTGAATGGTCTGAAACTGAATACTGATAAAACGAATATAATGTTCTTCAATGCTGTGTCACCAAACTTTAAAGAAGCTCCATTAATATTAGAGAATGGAACTGAATGTGTATATGCAAAGCATGTAAAGCTATTAGGATTCGATTTAGATCCCTCATTAACATGGAAAGAACATATTGATAATACTTGTAAAAAAATGGCTAAAGGAGTTTATGCATTAAAACAGTTGAAACCAATAACAAGCCCAGAGCACCTAAAGGAAACTTATTATTCATACATACACTCTATACTTTCATACGGCATAAGTATATGGGGCAATGCTACAGACTTTGAAAGAGTGTTAATAATGCAGAAACGAGCAATAAGAGTACTTGTGGGAGGTAGATATAGAGAGTCTTGTAGAAACCATTTCAAAGAGTTGAAGATATTGACGTCAGTGTCGCAATATATATTAGAGATTGTAAAGTTTGTAAAAAGAAATCCACATTTGTTTAAACTTAAGACTTATAACTCAAATAGATCCAAGATAAACAGAGTATTGCTAAAACCTACTGTGCCTAGGCTGTGTATGACTAAGAAACTACCCACTATAATGGGAGAGAAACTGTTCAATAAACTCCCCGCACACATTCAGTCTTTGAATAATGATCAGCAATTTTGCAATAGTGTCAAACAATTATTGTTAGATCAGACACTATACAGTTTTAAAGAATACTTTGAAAATGACTACAGTCAACTAGCAACTGATTCTAATCTTGCTTAGAAATTAAGTAATTAACTACTAGGTAAGGAGTGTGATGCCAAATTGTCATTTTAGCCCCTATACAGCTAAAGTGACAGTACCAAGATTTATTTAAGTTGACATATTGTATGATTACATACCTATTATTATGTTTGACATGATTTTAATAACAAAAAATTTCATTATTTTATTAATAAAACTAGACATTGTAACTTCTAAAATTTTATAAAACTAAATGTTATAAATTCAATTTGACGAGATATTGTAATTTGTGTAGCATATTCTGTGATATTAGTACTTATACCTATACCTATGTATGTTACAACTTTACATTATCAATAAAGATTCTTTATCTTTATCTTTTATCTTTATCTTTATACAAACCACCCGTTGGACCGTCGAAATTGCTGTTCATAACTGAAATATTATTTTTATGGGTTGCTGTAATACAAATAAATACATAGATAGATCTCTTTAATGCACACCACACAATCATAAGACTTAAGAAAACTTAAAAACTAATTAAATGTACATTGTAGATAGCTTTTAGATTCCTTATGTTATCCTTAAATGGTTATGCGTATTTTTTTTCCTGGGTATAAAGTAATTCGTGGTCTAATCAATCCAACCAATAATCAATCAGCACGCGTAACATACATATACCATCTTATTACAAAACGTGGTTTAAATATGAGTCCAGGACTTTGAAAATAAAAAATCGGTTCTTGTTGTTCAAACATCACATACCAACAATCAAAATGTCAACTTCAAATTAAAACGTTGATATATTCATTCATTGGTAATATTTTGACAATTTAAATGACAGAAAAAATAAAATTTTAAACAACAAGAACGGACTGCATAATTATATCCAAAGTTCTGGACTAATAGTTAAACCACATTTTGTAATAAATCTTTTAAGTATTAAATATATGTACCACAATGATGCATCTATTAATAATAATATCGTTGTCCTCGATCAATTGTAATTTATAAGTAGGCCGTTACATTGTAAGAAAATGTAGAACTTTTCGAGAAAAATTGACAAAAGGTACGTGTAATAAATTATATCCCAGCTCATTTATTACAAGATACTAAAGAAAAATGGCCAGTTAATCAATGTTGATTTATGATGGAATACAGTATATATATTACTTTATCTTTTTTTTAGTGATTACATAATTATTCATAACGTTTTTTTACAAGTCAAGACAAGTCAAGTAAACATATAATATATTAAACCATACCCATACAAATATACACAAAATAAAATAATCAAAATTGAATCGAAGATAATAACTTTATTTGGTAAAATAAAATATAAAAACAAGGGAAGAAAAACTAAACATACTACTTCTAACTACCACAAAAGAGGGGCACTTAGAAAATCTTTAGAAAAGCCTAAAGATATTCTAAGTGCTCCAGCCCACTACCAGAGGGCAGCGTGCCCAGCATACTGGCCGCATTACCACCCTGGATGGCAATACTGATACGTTGAAAAAATATATATTAATATAATAAATTATTATCTGGTAAAATTATTGTCAATCTATCGCCAATCCGTTACGGTATGATTTGACTTCGTTGGAATACTTTTCTATTTATCGGGAATATATTCTCATTCTAGCTGGAGCATTATAATCATCAATCATGCATGGTGTTACTAAAACTGTAATAATGTTTTTAAGTTCCTGACTGTCAAATGTAAAAATAAACTGTCAAAATATGTGAATTGGAGTCGCTAATGGATGCTTGCATCCAGCACATGCTGAGTTAGGGCCGGGTTGTCTATTGTATAGTGTGTATTTTTTTACTATTATTTATATCTACATAATATATGTTTCATGTGACAATAAAATTATTTTATACGTTTTACGAAATGAAGTTTGCGTGCGCCTAAATAAATGGCAAAACACGTAGACGGTAATTGACTCTCTATGAATGCTTATTTTATTTTATTATTTACAGCCAGGTGACAGATAGACTGAAAAACAGCTAAGTTTAAGTAATAGGTAACTTTCTTTTTATGTTTATTTTATACTTTTTTGTGTTTGAAACTTAAAAATAGTATTCTAGTTTTTCCGAAGACTTTCTTGAGAAGCCTGACTCATATTCTTCCACAAAACTTTGAATCACCTTGCCCACAAACTCAAGTTTAGAAAACTGAAACACTATGCAGTCGGAAAAATATTTCTCGGAAACTGCACTAGAAACAGTACTATAAACTTTTTAAAGGGAGTTCTCAAGTGGTCTTCCATATTTTAGTACGTAGTTTAGCTAAAAGTTTAGGAAAGACCGCGCCTTCCTCGTAAACTATGAATGCAATTGATGCAGTTGGAATTCTCCGCCATAGGTATTTGATAGATATTTTATTAGTTAGGGAATACATACTGCAAGAGTTTTACTGTACTGTTGATTGTGAAAGTCATGATTGTAATTTGTAATGAAAGAAATATACTATTATCAGCATCATCATCATCCGCAGCCTTTTGAATCCCACTGCTGGGTAAAGAGCTCTCTTTACATGTGACATCGGTGTTAATCTTGTGCAGGTTGGACCCTGACCCTTGACTTTGATAATGTCGTCGAACCATCTCGAAGTCCGACGAACTAACCAAATATACAGTGTGTTTGTACTTGCACTAGCGTTATTTGACAGGCGTGTAGAATAGTCAATTTTATCAAAAAATCACCCCTATAATAGGGTTCGGAAATCCCCCATTTTTTGATGGCGACCATTTTTATTTTTAGAGATATTATTTTCCTCTACAGTGCCTACAACTACTACAGTAACTACAAGCTCTATTTTTTTTTCGAAGAAGCTCTGCATGCATTTTTATATCATAACATTATGTAAAGCAAACGTGAGTTAGAGAGTTTCTTTCACAATGACATGCCAACAGAGCAATGGATGATTGTGGTTTTTGATAAGAACATACATAGATGCTATAGAAATAATTTAATGGAGAAAAAGAGATTTTTCTATTTTGATCTAGTAATACATAAACGCGTTTAATTTTCTTTTGTAAAAAAGCCTAAAAATTTTCTACAAAAATAACATGCCACGATAATAAATGTTGTAGCAGACATAATCTAACACTTGCCCAAGCGAAAAATTCAGGTTTCTGAAATCAATTCTAATCAGTAGAGCTATAAATAGGTGACCTTTAGGCTAAGGTGCAGTCGCGTGGCCAATATTTACATACAAACTGTTGTATAGTTGGACTCCAAAACTAAGAAAGATTGACTAATGTTTTATATCTCAAATTGATGGCGTCTAAACAAAAATGTTGCCTCTAGAAAACCAAAGGCAAAAGTTTTGAAGTTTTATCAAAAGATGTATTTTCATACATAATCTTTATTACGAAAACTTCAAAAACCCATGTTTTTAGTTTTCTGTTGGCAAGATCTTTGTTTAGACACCAACAATTTGAGTTAGATATCAGTCTATGTTTCTTAGTTTTTCAGTCTAACTATACAATAGTTTGTATGCAAATAGCGGCACGGTGACTGCACGTTAGGCGCCGAAACCTCTTTACCTTATTGACTATGATGACGCCGTCACTTTGAAATAAATTATACCACAGGGGATTAGGTAACCTTGGTAAGTGAGAAGCGCTCGTACTAAAACTGAATGAGGTATTCGTGTGCGATTAACAAAGTTAATGCTTCTTTCATTACACGTTTAGTTGTAGGTCCCGGCTCTTGTACGGCAGTTGTTAAGCCATGTCAGAGGCCCTTAGGGCGGCTTGATAAACTCTCGTTACCAGAGTTGTCCATTCTCATTCAATAAGAAGATAAGAAGAAGAATGCTTTATCATCTGAGCGAAATACGTATCTATTAAGACATAAAAAAGAAATCTTTCATTAAAAAAAATGATTTTTTTTATTTTTACTTTTCAAGCCACCTTTGTAGCTTAATTGAAATTTTAAAGCATACATATATCAATAACAACACGTACTTCAGTAAAACTGTATGTAGAAAGTAAATGTATGTATTGACCTGTGATGATATAAAATAAATATTTTCTCTTCTTACTTACTACTTACTAATGTGGCGCTGCGATCCAAAGTAAACCCTGGCCTCCAACACAAAGAGACGCCACTCCTCTCGGTTCTGGGCCATCTCCTGCCACTCGGCAGCATGGAGTTGTAGCAGATCCTCCTCTATCTGGTCCTTCCAGCGATACTTGGGACGTCCGAGTGGCCGTCGACCAGTTTTTAGTTTTTTGCGGTTTATTTTATTTTCTCTTCTAGCAATATTGATTAATCCGTGATTAATACAGCGTGCCTGTCCAAACGATGAAAGTTTCACTTGTTGGTGTTTCTACTTTATGAAATTCAGGGACAACCACATTCCGTCTTAATACAAAACGTGGTTTAAATATTAGTCCCAGACTTTACTGCTTTTTTTTATCAACTATACTGCTTTTTCAATTCCAACAAGATCTTGCATACAAATTAAAAGTTAATATAGTTATTAAATTATTATTTTGTGTGTCTAATAAATAAATATATTTATTTCTTTCTTGCTTTCTTTCAAATTGAAAACTAACTTTTTTTAAATCTAAATAATATAAAACTTAAAGGACTTACCGACTGACATAGTGATCTATCAACGCACAGCCCAAACCACAGGATGATCAGGCTGAAATTTGGCATGCAGGTAGATGTAATGACGTAGGCATCCGCTAAGAAAGGATTTATGAAAATACCACTTTTAAAGAGGTGAAATAAGGAATGCAAGTTATACTTCTTAATGCAAGCGAAGCCGCGAGCACCCACTAGTTGATTAATATAGTTACACAATTCGCTTGTAACCCTTATTTTGAAGTCCCTTCAAAACAAACTACCCTCCAACCTTTCATCCCTAACAAGTAATATTTCGCCCCTGGTCGTGTAAGCAGTATATTTCGACCCGACGTGCTATAAATTCATTACGTGACGTTTCCGTAAAAGCCTGATTTCCAGGTGCTTACCTGCTTGCCCTCTCGATGACGTCCTGGCTAATAGACGCCTAAAATACACTGGATGACATTGAAAAAATAAACATTATTTAAAAAAAATAACAATCACCGACTTCAAGTCTACTGTCACTTTACTGAACAAATCTAAGCCTATCACAGAAAACTGCATCAAAATCGAGCTTGTCATTTAGAAGATATAATAATATATGCAGCAGCGCCCCCTGGTGAGTTGTCATCGTAACACATAGCTAAAAACATACACCAATCATTTTTAAGATAGTGGTTATTTGCGTCTATAGACATCTAATATATATGGGTTATGTTTTTCCTAAGAATCCCATTTTTTTCATCAATTACCGTGTTACACCCCATACAGAAGCAATGCTTAACGCAGGTTGATCTGTAGTTAAAAAATGTAACTAGGCTTGTTTTTTTACTGAGTTTTCAGATGTTTTCCACTAAGTCAAATGAACTACCACCACACAAACTGCTATTGAAAATAGAGCATGTCTGAGTACTGGAATTAAATTATCTCTCAAACGAGGCTGCTAGAACAATCCGTTAAGTTCTTGGCGTCTAATTAACATATTTAGATTTGCGTTTACTTTGTAAAATTTTATTTTTTATCATCCAAGTATTTCGGTAGGGTACGTTAAATAAAAATAATAATTAAATGAGAAATTAACTGATAGGCTTTTAGGGTGATTTAAAACTCTAACACCAGGATCAGCCACTCTCATACGAACTTAATTATTACCAAATTGACTTAACAATACAGTCAGTGAAATCACATTTTATTTAAGAGTCTTTAGAAATAATTGTCTATGTCAATGTTACCTACACACCTTTGTTTCGCTACCGGCTTTATTTTGTAGCGTAATTTTTTACATGCTGTTGCTACCTTTTTCCACTCTGGGGAGGAGTTAAGTTATAAGGAAATAATAGGAAGCAGGTGGTCGGTGAAATAGCGGTTATTTCTAAATTTGCACTTCAACCATACTTAACTTATGGTGTGTCGCAAACAATATAAAAATATATACGTTCCATCATCATTATCCACAACTATGTATTTCCAACTGCTGGGTATATAAGTATCTCACATTTCATGCCAGCCATCTTATCCATTTATAGAAGTAACAAATATTCAATTCAAATTGACAATCCTATGTCGTTTAGGTCTTGAATTTTAACTTATATTGTGAAATAATATTTTCCCCAATCTTATAGATATTTTAAAAGCGTAAAAAATATCATGCATGCCAAAATTTGTTCTATTCCATAACAACTAAACAAATTAACATTAAGTATTATTTTTTCCTTATTAACCCACGCTAAATCTTTGGCTGCTAGTGAATTTGGACCCCTAATCCTCTGAAATCTACATCTAAACTGCACGAAATGCATAGCCAGATGTCTGGCGCATCGAATGAGTACCATCAGAACCTGGCTATCGACTTTCTTAACCCTCAACGGACTGTTTGAAAATATCAAAATGATTTTTTTAACGTATCTATCTTTGGCTGCTGGTGAATTTGGACCCCTAATCCTCTGAAATCTGCATCTAAACTGCACGAAATGCATAGCCAGATGTTCAGCGCATCGAATGAGTACCATCAGAACCTGGCTATCGACTTTCTTAACCCTCAACGGACTGTTTGAAAATATCAAAATGATTTTTTTAACGTATCTATCTTTGGCTGCTGGTGAATTTGGACCCCTAATCCTCTGAAATCTGCATCTAAACTGCACGAAATGCATAGCCAGATGTTCAGCGCATCGAATGAGTACCATCAGAACGTGGCTATCGACGTTCTTAACCCTCTATTGATGGAATACTTAAAGGCAATAGTTCAATTTACTCATATTTTTTGTAGTATAGTAGTATTACATAGGTATTTTTTTTATATTTTGATCATTACTTAATGTTATCTGTTGATATTATTTGATTTCGATCACTGAGCAGCCTCTTATAGCCAAGTTGCTGCTAACTTCACAAAATGACCATCTTTATTTATTCGGGTTATAGGCTGAACTTTGGCTGCCAAGTTCACACCGGTTATTTTCTCTAAACTTAAACATAATTTCAACAAGTAAAGAAGACTCTGCTAAGTTTGAGATAGGGGTTGGATTGGAATTGATCTTGAGTTCGGGAACTGAGGCGGGACGTCAGACCAGACATAATAGTAGTTAGTGATTATACAACGTGTTATTACAATCTTTACAAATAATATATGGAAAAAGGAGGTGTTTTCTTCATTTCTAGTGGAATCCTGGGATTCCTACATCTCTGGGTATTAAATAACTTTTTATATCACTTCAGTTTAAACAGATTGTATGTACTGAAATAGTTGTTCTTTCACTCATTCAAATGATTTTATTGTTGTTATTATGATTCAAATGGAAAATCGGGTTTTAGTCTGAATTGGTGAAAAAGTCTCTATTAACGTGTACCTGTACATAAAAGCAGTTTCGTAATATCTTTTAATGTACATAAATTATTAAATAGATTATTTTGATGTGAAATTTGAAAGAGAAAAAGACGTAGGTGCAGATTTTTTATTTTAATTACCTAATGTTTTTTTTTAATTCCTTTTAGTAAACTTATTGAGCCTTATTACAAAACGTGGTTAAAATATTAGTCTAGTCCAAGTCGAAAATTTTCTGTCTACTGTCATAATTATCAAACTGTTAAATTTATCAATGTTAAATCAAAGTTGCAATGAAGTTGACATTTTGATTGCCTGTATGGATGTCTGAATAACCAAAACCCACTTTTAATTTTCAAAGTCCTGGACTAATACATAAAACCGCGTTTTGTAATAAGACGGATTAAATTCCACGTTGTAATCTTAGCTCAAGATAAAACTTTATACCTGCAACTTTACTACTTCCATCGTGATTTTACAACGTCACTGTAACTTTACGATAATGGTTTTTTAGATAAAAGGGTTTACGATGTACGTCATCAATGTTCTCCTGGCTAGGAACCAATTAGAATAGTTGGAAAATGGGAAAAACGTGCAAGAAAATTTGTCCTATGAAATTCTGTAAAATTTGCGAATTTCTTTAAGATTTTTAGGTCAGTAAACAGACACAACATTCAAGTTATACCTTAAATAGTATGTATATGAAATCGGAAGTGAGTTAGTTGTTTTGTTACCTTGTTTCTTCTTCATGCTGAAACGGAGCAATAGATCACCGGTGATTTTAGGTAAATAAATAAATAAATATTCCGGGACATTGCACACAGCGCCATCTAGCCTCACACTAAGCAAACGCTTGTGTCGTGGGTACTAGATAACGGATATAATACTTATATACTTTTCTTTTGTAAATACATACTTATTATACATACAAACGACCAGACTCAACACAAGTAATTATATAATATATATATATATATTTAGGTATGGAGATATTTTAAGATACCGGGGTTAACTAAGTATGTTTAATGTTTATACCCGATACATCGCTGGCAAAGCTGCGGGAATCCACTAAGGACTATAAAAGTTTCCAAATTCTTTAACTTTTTTTAGTATTTTCACCCAACACGGCATCCCAAATTTTGATCTGACGTCAATCGTATAACAGCATTGACTCAGAAAATAATAATTTTGAAATAATGTTTTAAACCTTAAAATTTTAATAAAATGTATTAGAAATGTTTTCACATCGTTTAGTTACGATATTCTAGCTGAAATACAGCCACTTAGTCAGTGTCTGAAACTAGTCATGCTCTGTTATTTCGCTGAAACATTGCCTTTCAGGGCGGAACATAGACTGTCCCGTAGTTATAATCACAGTATCTGATAAAAACTACATTGAAATCAATATAAAAAATAAAAACGGTTGAAATGAAACACTTTCTTTCAGAAGATTTTTTAGAGGGAAAGAAAGGCCTAGACAAGAGTATTTTTGGAAAAAAAGAGTTTTTATGAGAAATTTGAACGCAACATAGGCAATATGTAGATTTAATAAAAAGACAAACTAAGATATGTACATTATCGACTAGTGAACGGCCGCAATTTTGTCCTTGCGTAAACGTGAACGAACAAAATCATCCCAGTTACTATTATTTTTTTATAATAACTAAATAAGTTACCATTTCTTTAACTTATTTAAACAGAGTAAATGAACAACTAGTTCTAGTAAAGTATTCGACCTATATCCATTCAAATCGAACCTCATTAATCCCACTTCACGCCGAAAACAGCTCGAAATTGGCAGTTGTTGGCAACAAAATCAAAGCCTTGCCTAAAGCAAACCCAGCGTTTTAGTACGGAATAAATTAATTAAAGGCGACACTTCACTAGGGTTCAGCAACTGAACTAGATTTATGTAACAGTAGGTTAGTCAAATGGTGGTTCAGATAATTAAAATTTTAAATAAATATTTCGGGACAAATCACACAGCGCCATTTAGCCCAATACTAAGCTTACGCGGTAAAATGGTAAATGGTATTTGTACATAATTGGTAAAGTTAGTCAACGGATGATTTGATCCTTGTTTTTTCATAATGTAAGTTATCAAATTAGCAAAGACGTATAAACTACTTTAGAATTAAGTAGATAAAGTATGAGTAATGAATATCATAGAAAATTGAGAAACAATATATAATCAATGGGTTTAAGAAACATTGTCTGCAAATATTAATATGATGGCCTATATACAGGTTTTAAATGTATGTATGTTCCAAAATTCGTTTGTATGTATTTACTGGTATAGAGAAGTTTGTTTGTATGTTAAGTCTGTCTATTGGTTTCTGGACGGAAAGTGATGACAATATGTAACTGTTGGTTACATTTAAACAACTCATTCCTAAATAGACAATTTATAATCCTTCCATACTGTTTATAGCAACATATTAGCTAAGCCCTGATGTTTAGTAATGAGATGATGTAACGCCACTTTACTCGTAGTTTTCAAACCGTTTCTTTCATAACGTTGGCGATAACATGCAGAGCTTGCTTTGAAACATTTTCCATACTTGAGTATATTGAATTTTAATAAGCTATTATTTGCACATTAATTACAATCATAATTAAACAAAAACATGCCTTAACGACTATCGTACTATGACAAACAGCTAATATCTACAATTTAACGTGTCAATCGACACACGGAAGCACCAATAGAATGCCATTATCTGGTCACCCATCCAAGGACAGGCCTATATGACAGATATGATTGCCTATTAGCTGAGCTACTCCATACAAAATAGCCACGTGAAACATGATACTGGCAATATTGAAATTCACCATAACACTCCTATAGGCTTCCCGGAAATTAAACCTGCCATCCCGTTCCCATAAATAATATCAAATTTATCGCAATATAAAGCAAGATAATTAGAAACGGTTAAGATCAAAATAATAAGGAAGATCGGTTAAATTCTTTCTTGTAACTCATTATTAATTTAAATAAGTTTCACGGCGTGTTACACCATAGGCTGCAGGCAGACTACTGAGCCTAGGGTGTACCACGCTTACCTAGAAGATACCTATTAACTCTAGATTTTAAGACCCCTGGATTGATTGGTTTGATTTTGTAATCTTCTGTCGATTTTCTTCTTTCTGCACAAATTTAATCGATTTTCTTCCATTGTCTATCATATTGTTTAACTCGATAACTCAGTTTAAAAATTGAATCTCCATTTCATTGATTAAACCTGTTCGTTTATTTTATTGTACTTTTATCACTATTAAACAATAATTGCTACAACTTTGTTGAAATGTTAGTTCTACTATTTGGAGTTTCAAATTTTGATCGATTTCGCATTGATTGCTTCGTTTCATGATTAATTTAGTTAATTAATACCTATTTTACTGATTTGGTTTATAGTTATGTAATTAATTTGCTGTTCATGTAAATGCTATTTACTTGAGTAGAAAGCTTTTACCTTACATCGTATTATATAATACGTTTTGGTACTTACTTTTGGTTTTAATTTTTGTAACATTAAAAACTAATACTATGAAGTTAAAAACATAGGAAGACAAATAGTTTAATAGACAATAGTTAAACTTTCATAAAATAATTGCTATTAACAAAAAAATTAATGCAACCGTTAAAAAAATACTATGGTAATCTTCTTCTTATCGAATGAGTGGCCAACTCTGGTGTCGAGAGTTTATCAATCCGTCCTAAAAGCCTCTGACATGGCTTAACGACTGTCGTATTAGACAAACAGCCAGGACGTACAATTTAACGTGTAATCCGACACACGGAAGCACCCAAAATGAAATGCCCCTTTTCGATCACCCATCCAAAGACTGACTGCGTCGACCTTTGCTTAACATTGTTAATCGCATGCGATTTTTTTGTTCCGAGCACTTCACTTCACTTTCATGTCACTTATATTTCAAAACTCTTCCGTTTTGCACATGACTTCGAAATGACTTAAAACACAGAACAGCTGTTATACTTACAAACACATCAACCATGTTTTGTTTTCCATTGAGCTTTGTTTGAAACTTCCCAATTGCTTTGCTTTGTGAAAACTCGGCGAAAACTTGACTGCAGCTCGCGGGTTACTTTTTGATAAAAAGTTTGTTATACACATTTATAACACAATGTATATTAATGTAATAAGCTAGTTGTAATTATTTATGTTAGTAAATGATATCTGTCTATATTGTGGTCGTATATATTTTTATATAATAGAAATACATAGTTTTAACTACCAAAAAAATTAATTTGTATTTATTTAATTGATTCCTCATTATTTTATCATTTATTTAAAACTAGTAAACTAAATATCTCAGCCTAGCTCTCGTCTTAGCGGGAAGTAAAAGTCTAATGTAGCCTATGTCACTCTTAGAATCCTATACCATCATATTACAAAATATCATGATAACATATCGCTCTTTTACAACGTGAAAAGGGAACAAACAGTCCAACATTCATCGTAATACATATATGTAACTTCTCTCTGTGAGTCTTATTTCCTCATGAGTGAGGGACGTGACTCCCCGCAGGATCAATTCGTTAGGGGAGTTCTCTTGGGCAGATACATCGTGGTGGGCACCCAGGTCCTTCCACAGAATACACATGTCCTTGGATATTGTGGTCCTTAAATATGTCGGTTTCCTCACGATGTTTTCCTTCACCGATAAGCGAGTGCAAATCCACACTTACCTTGAAAATGCAAGTTATTGGTGTAGGGCCGGATTCGAACTAGGGTGCGTCTGGATGAAAAGCAGACACTGGAACCGCTGAGCCGCACTCGCTTAATTTAACTTATGTGCCTGAAATGAATGATCTAAAATAATAGGTTTCAGATAATAATATTAAATGAAAAGCGTCATCCATACGTGGCAAAAGATTTTCATTTCGGTAGTGGTAGCTAGAATGCAAAAGCGAAGTCTATTCAGTAATATTAATGTTGTAGCAGCATAAATTCTCAGCTCATTTCCACTAAGTTTCTGCTCGGAATTATAACAACGTTGCTTGTAGTGCATAAAATCTTCCGGCAAATTGTAAATGAGACATTTTCTCGGTAACTGAATGAACAACTTGTTTTTCTACTGGTAAGTACTAACTAATATAAATAGTCATATACATAGGCTTATTTCTTTTAATTCCGGCAAAATATTTGTATTTTAATGAAATCTTCTAATAAAGCTTATCGTTTACTTAAGTATTTTTCTACATAACGTTCTACATAGCGATAAAATATTTATAATCACAAAACGACCGAA
Source organism: Macaria liturata (assembly GCA_964023185.1). Taxonomy (NCBI): domain Eukaryota; kingdom Metazoa; phylum Arthropoda; class Insecta; order Lepidoptera; family Geometridae; genus Macaria; species Macaria liturata. The sequence goes on from OZ026806.1 coordinate 16,451,164, forward strand.
AATACTTTTAAGGTGTTGTTTCCTAGTTTTTTGCTGTTGATACTCTTTTCTCGCCAAAACGGAACAATGGATCGTCATATTAATTTTATAGTTATACTATATGACCCATAGATAAGGATAAGGCTTAAGTTAATATCAAAATAATGTAGAAGAACCTACGAACGCAAACTAATTCTTTGCAAATAATTCCATTAAAAACTTATTAAATAAAACAATTCTTATAATAGTGGCTTCACTATAATTCCAACAAACTTTTAAGCTTAAATCCACAATTAAGTCTCAGCTCAGCAAAGACTGCGCTATGCAAATCCAAAGGAATTCTTTTAATACTTCATCAAGGGGTACGTTCGCAAGAGATTCCGGGTAACTGTATCTGGGTGCATTTTCTTAATAAATCTAGTTCATTTCGTGAGCTCAGTGCATGTTATAAGATTTTGTCCTGTTGGAAATATTGTTTGTAATAAAATTTTATTGAGAAAGTAAGGTAGTTTTGCTGAAGAGAACTTTTACAATTTAATCGATTTTACCGGGTTGTCATAAATCTCGGCAATGAAAATTAAGACTGGAGGAAGTAGTATAGGAATTTATTTAAAAAAAAATTACATATAAATTAAATACGTTTAAGTCAAATTATACATAAAAGCATACTCAAAAAGTCAAATAGGGCATGAAAAAAACCCTAGAACGCTGACAGTATTTCATTTTTTTTTAACTTATAACATATTTTTCTCATTTTCGCTATAATTCAATGTAAAATTGTTCAATTATTTTACTTCAAAATATTCAGTATCATTTGTTAAACTCACTCTTTGTTAAACCTGTAACAAATCCTTGACATATTTTAAAAATTACTTGACACAAATCTTCGCATACTTAAATCACAATTTATGGCTCGCACCTGTTCTTATAATATAGTCTTTATTACAAAATAAATCGAGCATTAAACCTAAGTATTTGTTGAAAATTTCATATTATTTCAAAATTGTGAGGGTCACAATGCATTAAAACGTTTGAGTATCAAACTAACTAGTCGGAACAGTTACGCGTGTAAAACACGATACAGAAGCAAATCAAATTAAAGACACACATCTAAATCGTTTAGCTGAGCGTATACAATAAATATCGTACTTTGAAGTTTATAATAATCATTGTTTATATACCAGAGATCACTTTAGTGATAAGGTCACCCAATATCCCTGATTACCTTTCATCTTTATGTTAATTATGTTATTTTTTTGGTGTACAATAAAGTATATTTGATTGATTGATTGATTGAATAATCAAACAATCAAATATTAACCTCCATCTTTATAACAGTGCTATCTTTTTTAAAATATACCAATGAATACATGAATTCGCTGTTATAAAGGCTAAGGTGAGGTTTGTTACTCCTTCACACTCAAACGACTGACCTAATTTGGATTAGATTTTGAATCAAGATAGATTAGACGGTGGATAAACGTTTAATTCATGATTAAATCTGATACAACCACAGGGTGCCGCTTATTTCCAACTAGTGGGTGCTCGTGGTTTTGCTCACATTAAGAAGTAAAACTTGCATCCCCTATTCCACCCCTTTGAAAGTGGCATTTCCAAAAACCCTTTCTAAGCGGATGTCTACATCATACATCTACCTTAATTCTAAATTTCAGCCCAATCCGTCCAGTGGTTTGGGCTGTGCGTTGATAGATCACTATATCAGTCAGTCTGTCAATCAGTCAGTCACCTTTGAGTTTTATATATATTGATATGATGACTGCACCAAACCAAATTCCTAGTCAAGACAATAGACTACGACCTCAATCTTAGTGCTCGCAAAATACCTCAGACCATAACTTAAACCAGCATTAGTCCGCTTAAATTCAAGTCTTACTTCTCTCCAAAACCAGATTATTTAATATACCCCCGTCAGGTGCTAACATTCTACAAACAACTTCGTAAAATCCTTTAAAAGTTTGTTTTCGTGTTGTCGAATTAATTCGGAGCTTATTAATACGAGTTGAGACAGGACTGAGTATCTTTGCTTGTATAGGTGTTGGGAATGTTTGAAACATGTTACGTTGCCAGCGGGTTTGTTTGACAGGGCTGTCGCTCGCTCTATTTCAGAATATTGAAAAAAATATTAGAATATTCTGTCTGCTGATAAACCTAATTTATTTGCAGATCGACTAAAAATACAAATAGTTTAGGTCAAACTATAAACAAAGTTCATTGAATTTGAAGGATAAATCGTTTGCTTGATGGTGCATCATGCATGTCTAAACTAGATGCAGTCACTGCACTGTTTCTATCACCCTAAGATTTAAATCTCAATGTTTTGCTTACCATGATATATTTATTATGTGAAATGTGGAAACATAACTTTCAATCTTTCATCCCTGCTGCAGTATCATTACACACTATTTCATGAAAGATGAATTTATTCAACAACGACCTTTCTGTACATAATAATTTTTCATTCTCTACGACATTATAAGAGCTTGCAGCCGATGCTTTTAAGGGCCGCCTCCGTATTGGTTTTGCGATTTTCCGAATATTAAAAACACGAGTTATAATTTTGTTAGTCGAAGCAATTTAACTTTTGAAGGAGTTGGTTTGGGTGGAATTAACACTTGGTTATTTCTGGGCGCAAAGTTTGAAGTCGGGTAAATTTGAATAACTTCGCTTTCATAACATGCTTGTATAGTAAAAAAGAGGTTCTTAATTCTTCTGAATGTTTTTTTTTTATTTGGCATATATATTGCGCCTCAGCGCGAATGTGGCTCAGCGGTTCCAGAGTCGGTTTTTTTTATCCAGACTCACCCTGGTTCGAGTCCGGCCCTACACAATTTTTAAGTTTAGTGTGGATTTGCACTCGCTTAACGGTGAAGGAAAACATCGTGAGGAAACCGACATGATTGAGGACCACAATATGCCCAAGAGAACCCTCCTAACGAATTAATTCTGCGGGGGAGTCACGACCTTCAGTCACGAGGAAATACGACTCAAGGGATTGCGCCTATACTAATTATAAATGTGTGTATGGAGCGCTGCATGACGCTGAGGATAGAGAAAGATGGCGGAAAATCATCAGAGATAGGCTCATGGATGGTGGTAGTCACGACCCTCAGATATGAGGAATACGACGCAAGGAGGAGGAATTATAAATGTATAGAAATCGTATCTTTGGACCAGCAGCTTTGCTCGCGTGTGTTTGAGATAAAAATCTATATCAAGCTTGAGATGCTAGTCCCTCTGTACCAAAAATCATGATGATCGACGTATGAAGAGAATAAAAAAACCAACATAACTAATTTATTGATAGTATTAGGTTACGTTTAACGGTAAAAAAATCAGTTGAAGCTAGGACTTCCAATGACTGATAACACAATTCTTTTGAAAACATAAAGTTTTGGAAAATACAGTATTTGTGAACATTTTTAGGAATTACTAAAAACCTAGATTTTCCAACACGTTTTTAGCTATTTTGCATGTTTTCATGTTTTCTTGCGTTCCTTAAAAACGTCGTAGTGCCGTAAAAAGGTTTCAAAAAGTGCTATAGTCTAGTTTTACGGCACTATCGCGTGTTTGAAACTAACCGGATGTAGTAGTACTTTCCTAGTTAAGTACCGGAACTTAGGACTGTACGTTTCTACACATGAGGTTAAAATTAAGGGTAATTTTAACCAACTGCAAAAGAGAAAGACGTTACTTGTTTGAGCTAGAATTCAAGTTTAGTTACTTACGTTAATTATTTGAGCTATCAACCAAACTTTAATTATATTCAAAAGTAAGAATTCAAAGCTTTTTCTACATAAAAAATACGAATGACCACGTAACGCTTTCCATACAATAATAAAGGGCCGATAGTCGAGACGTATAAAATTTAACGGATCACCTCGACCATAAAACTGCATCTTTTGAATAAATTTGTTTCTTTGATCATCCTATCTCATTACCGATTACGTCTGCAGATACTTTTTCATCCTTTTTGCTTTGGCAATCGCGCTTTTTGCCGTAAAATAATGTATGTACATATACAGAATAAATAGAAAGTCCTGCGAAGAGAAAATATGGCTATAATTGTTAGCTTAAAACGGAACAATAACAAGATTAACAAGCAAACTACGCTCATGCATTTACCAGATTTCTGAAATTTCTCAGTCTTTTTGTACCCGAAAATGCGCTTTACTTTTACAATGCTTTTATGCAAACGGGCGTTTTTCGGCTTGACGCCATTCACTTTGTGAATCGAAAACAAAAGGGCTCTAGCTGCAGAAAAGGAATTTAAAAAGCGGATTCTATTGATAGACGCCCTAAATAGTGCTAAAAGAAATTTAATGGGCTAAAAATACTTTTAAGCTGTGAATGTTGACAATAGTTTAGTAGAATCGGACTTAGATAATAACTTGAAAAGAAAAGTAATATTGTAGCTGTTGTAACGTAAGTCATGTGTGTATGCGATTCAGCTAAAATCGATTTATCTTGTACCTACATTTTCTTATTGATATCAAATCCGATTTGTCTTTTTTTTAATTTGATCGAATTGAATCGAAAACTCTCGACACCAAAGTTGGTCACTATTATTCGAAAATACTATCGATACAGTATTTTCTAATTATACTATAAGAACATTATATTTATTACGTTTGTTGATCTCATTTAGCAACGTGGTAATTTTTGGTTTGTTTATTCGGTTTTCAAACTGGATCAGAGCCAAAAATAAAGTGATTTTTGAAAAAAGTAATAAATAAACACATACAAGTAGGTACACATAAAATTAAAAAGGATAGGTATTCTCAAACATTGGCAAACTGTGCAACACTTCTGGAGTTGCAAGTGTTCATAGGCATCGCTGATTGCTTACCATCAGGTAGACCGTCTGCCTTTTTGCCAGGTTTTAAAAACACACACACACACACACACATACAAACTTTTAACTTCATTGGGTATGTTAGTGGGATATCTTTTGCTCATAATAATTCGTATGACATTCTACGTAACAAAAACAACGCATTCGCCCCCAAACTAAAATCTTAGCGAGCAATTAGTTTCTTTGTGCCCGACAGTAATTATCACACAATAAAATCGCTTACTCATCATTGGCCGCCATTTTAACGACACCAATGGCTGCGCTATTGTTGTGTATTTTCTTTGTTTTGATTTGTGACTTTGGACGCGGTGGAAGAGAAATTAATTGCTTGTGAATGAACTAATAGGAAAATTAATAAAAATGTATCAATACTAGTAGGAGCTTTTGCTAGTGGAATAAAAGTATTGTCTATATGTTACGGCTAATACCCGAAGTGCGGCTACACCTAGTTTTAGCCGGTTAGAACTAGGTATAGCCACTTAGTCTTGGTTAAACCCCGAATCGAGACATGTTTTGAAAGAAGTTGGCTCCTCCTCGCTTCGCTCGTTGTCGCATGTGCGTGGTAGAAAGCAACCTAACAAACCTAATCTACCTTCTGTCACAGACAAGTGACTTCGAGCCCAACACTTGCACTACAACAGGACTTGAGACCTAGTTTTACCCGAAAACAATCGGCTCGTACTAGGTTTAACCAAGACTAAGTGGCTACACCTAGTTCTAGCCGGCTAAAACTAGGTGTAGCCGCACTTCGGGTATTAGCCGTAACATATATACAAGCGTAAGCTTAAAGTATGGGGCTAGTTGGCGCTGTGTAAGATGTTCAGAAATATTTATTTATTATTATATTATAAATAGCTGTGATCTAGAAATTTAACGTGCTGTCCGATCCCCAAAAGCGTCCAACTCAACCAAAGTGACCGAGTATTTTTTGGCTGAGTTGACAGTAAGTTAACACGGGACACGTGGTTAGGAGAACTGATAACAGATGGAGTAAAGCAGTCACAGAGTGGTGTTCTAGAACTTGCAGGCGAGGAGTGGGTCGTCCGGTCGCGAGATAGGTCGACGATATCGTCAAAGTCGAGGGTCTAACCTGGATGAGGTCTGCACAAAATCGACGCAGATGGCACATGCAAAGGGAGGCCTGTACCCAGCAGTGGGATCCCATGGGCTGTGAATGATGATGATGATGACAGTAAGTTTGACCACGGCGACAGTTGTTTAACAAGTTGAGTTACGGGCACATCTATAAAATGTAACGTGATCATTTCCATCACGAGACTTGCTCGTTTTTATTCAATGTTTAAAGAAATACATAAATTATAATGAAAAATTGATTAATATCATCATATCATAACGAATCAATGTTAAAGTTTTAAGAATAATAGTATTCTGTTTTGTGAACTAAATAATTAAATTGTATTTTTGGGATAGTATGCTTCCAATAAATTTATTGTATCTTTCTATTTCAACACTAAACAGGCAAAGCCAAGTTTCCAGCAGTAAGGTTACTAAGCCCTTCTAACCTAATCCTAGGTCTAAAGTCTAAGACCAAACTACAATATATAGGTATATTAATTTACGGTCTTAGTTCAAGCCACGACTTCTTGGCACAGTTAGCAACCAGATGGTCTCAGCCAACGACATCACATCTTATAAACACCACATTATGATGAACTAAATAACAAAACACATTCCACGTACGTACAAGGAGATTACTGAAGGTCTTGACTCCTCCGCAGACGTGATTAGTTGGGGAAGTTTTCTGGAGCAGACACATCGTTGTAGGTGCCGTGGTCCTATCGCAAAAGTTACGTCCTCGGAATTTGTGATCTTCAAGCATGTTGGTGTCCTTACGGTAGTTTTATTTAGCAATAACTACTTAAATCTAGTGCAAAGTGTCATAAGACAAAGATAGATAAGATGTTTTAACTACTGAGTCACATTTGTTTGGGTGTTGTTTCTTTAGGTTCCAAAGAATCATACTTACCTGAAAATCAACGTTAAGGTTTGGCCTTTTTTGACGCTTGGGGACAGCTTAGCGACTAGGTACTTTTTTTTTAATAAAAGAAGCTACATGTTGTGTTCTCACTCTTTCTCTTACATATGAATGTATTATTTTATTTTCCTCAATTTTAATGAACAGTTAGTTGTATCTTAATTTTATTGTCGACGATATAGCGCCTTCAGATGGCGCCTTATTTCTGGACCAAGTCCAGATAAAAATGTCGCTTTATCACAATTTAGTGGTCATAATTTTAATTACAAGGTTCTTGGTCTTTTCCTCGCAGAGTGACAAAGTATTTGTATAGAATTATTTAAAATAGATAGGTACTTGAAAAAATTATGTAACAACAACGTAAAGTTCGTTTCTGCAAGTTAACTAATGATCGTGTTTTTTAGCGCAATAGCTTTTATATTTGAAAATTAGAATCAATCAATATAGCTTATTAGCACCAGAAAACAAAAATACAAAAGAAAGAAAGAAAGAAAACATTTATTGTGACAGATTTAACAGAAGAACAACACAAAACAATTTACAGAAATATTACATTAGGTGGCCTTATCGCGTAGAGCGATCTCTTCCAGGCAACCGTAGTAAAGATCGCTTGGAAAGAAACATGTAAAAGTCGTTGGCGTACAAACAACAACATAACAGATACCTTAACAAACATACCAAACACTAAATTATTGCTAGTAAAATACGAAAGAATTGTGAACTTGTGAACTAAGCCTGTAAAAATATGAGTTATTGTTTTTACTTAGCGATAATGTTTCTAATAAACAGTGTATTTTTTAAATTTACCTTGTATCACCAAACTTGTAAAAATAATAGTATCGTTACTATACAGTTATGAAATCAAAATATTTACAAGCACCAGCATAGTACAGGTTGTTGGCATTTTGGTTACATGAAGTTTTTCCACTTTTCGGCTCGCTGACATTTGGTACGGGTAAATAAATGTCTTGTACAAGTAAACTTATGTAGATTTTATTTATTTATTTATTCATAATAGACACAAAAATTTAAATCTTTAACATTCGTTGCCAACATTACCTATCTTCTTCTTCTTTTTATCAAATGAGAGTGGCCAACTCTGGTGTCGTGTATTTTCATTACCTGTATAAAGTATGTAAATTGTAAAGCTTCTACTTATCTTCCTGTCCCCACTCACACAAAACATTGACCAAAGATGGCGGAACAAAATAGCTTTACCCGTAAATAATTCCCAAGTAGGCGTACTAAAATTAGCCGGTTAAATACCAGCACTCTGGAAGGTCCACTTAATGTGATAATAAATACAAAATTGTGGGACGTGCTGAAACTTCCCAGACATTGTGTTTAAAATGGATGTAAGTTGTGAATAAGCGTGTGTAAGCGCTTTAGGAAGTTTAGTTACGTGATTATAAATGTAGGTGCCTTCTTCTTCTTCTTATCGAATGAGAGTGGCCATCTCTGGTGTCGAGAGTTTATCAAGACGCCCTAAGGGCCTCAGATATGGCGTAACGACTGCCGTACTAGACAAACAGCCGGGAGCTACAATTAAACGTCTCATCCGACTCACGGAAGCGCCCAGAATGGAATGCCATTTTTCGGTTACCCATCCAAGGTCTGATGAAAGCTTAAATGGAATAGTTTAAAATTTTGCTATTTTATTATTTGTTTATTTTAAATTGCTGGTGTGAAGACCACATTAGATAAATTGATGCATCGTCGCTAGTCTTTGCTAAATGTTACTGTTTGCAGTTACTGATGATGAAGATAAACTACACTTTGATGAATTATGCTGAATACAAACCAAACATCAATATTATATTTATAGATAGATAGATAAACTCTTTATTGTTGACACATTAAAAATGAACAGTACATAAAACAAATTATTATCTTAACTAGTGCCACAAGCGGCGGCCTTATCGCTGAAAGCGGTCTCTTCCAGGTAACCTTTGGCTGGAGAGAAATAAGCATAAAGGAAAAAGAAGAATGTGGTGTACAACAAAAAGGAAATAACAAACATTTCTTATAAACATACATAAATAACTAATACCTATAATAAATATATAAAAAAAGATTAAACAATTCATATACTTAATATGATAAAACAAAAACTTATATACAAATACATAAAATATATTACAGAATATTATAATATCCCCATTAACCCCCGTTATACCCATGTATCCCCATTTTACGAAAAAAAAATCACATCCAAATCACAAACCATACTTCCACTAACATTCCTTTATCAAACAAACGCCCACTCAAAACGCGTTTCCTCACTTTACCATAAAAATATACTTAAAAGGAGTGAGTATACAAACTGGTACACAGATATAAATGGTACGCAAATAGTTCATGGAACCACCCCGGGGCCACGGTGGCGACAATGGTGAAATAATGATAGGATACAAGTGAAAAGAAGTGAGCGGATTTAAGAATTAGTTTTTTGACCATAAAGTAAGTGTTTGATTACCTACTTGAAGGTTAGGTTAAATCGTGTTTTGTGAACTGTAACTGTGATTGTTTTTTTTCATTTATTCAATATGTACCGCTCAATTATACGCTTTGAATAGTACATACTACCTAAGTACCTACAGATTATTAAATACTTGAAGATTTTAGTACATTCTAAGTTATTTTGTATATTTGTAGGCTAACCACTTTTATTCTAATTATACTTTACGGCGCCACAAACAAAACCTAAAAGACGTTTATAAACCTCATAATACCTATGTTTAACAGAGAATGTTTATGTCAATAAAGATAACCGTATTCTTTTGTTAATTCTTAAATAGAATTATAATATAATACTATTTGAACTATAATTTACAAAAAAATTATACCTTTACCATAACAAAGCTTTATATTTCTGCTATAGAAATATCGAACACCCTCTTATCGTTTACACCACACCAAATCAGTCACGATCCCGGAATAACCGTTCAATTTTACACACACGTCGATATCTATAAATACGTACCTATACGTAGTATTACGTAGTGAGTGAAAATACGTGACAACTCGCTTACATGCTCGTTTGATCATCCATTATAAAATGAAAGCATTCTGTGGAGTGCTGGTTATTTCTTTGATGAAGTTTTTTGTTGGGAAAAGAATCCACTAATTAATTATGTTTAAAATCTTGACACTAATGTCAAGATTTTAAACATAATTAATAAACATCTATTGAACTTTGACCTCTTGACTAATCAATAGGTCAAAGTTCAATAGATGTAGTCTGTCTCTGATAACATTTAGGTAAGTATTTAGAAATTAACATGTACATGTTCTGAAATAATTTGCTAGAGTAACAAATTGATTTGAATCAAATTGAATTGAGGGTTAAATCTTGTCTGATCGTCGCTCCACACCAACCGCCACAAATAAATAAGCATGAAGCAAAAGACCTATTAATATGTAAGAAGCACGTCATCAAGAAAATTATTCAGTGGGGGAGTCATAACCCTCAGTACAGAGACACTACGCGAGGAGGGAGGGTCAAGTTTAGTGATGTAATTTTGTGGACTATGATGATTTATGACTTCTTCTACATGTGCTTTGATTTGAGATTTCCATTGAAGAATTTCCATTCATTATAAATTGCGAGGGATAAACGAATTTAATTACGGTACGTATTATATTTTTACCCTATTCAAAATAACCGGTAAGCTAAATTTCCATTGTGACTCATTTTCAGCTGAAAAAATATATCGAAACAAAGCTCATAGCGATAAGGCCGCCAATTAAGACGCTAATTTTAATTTCTATGTTTTTGTTTTGTATTGTTTTTTATATGTGGTGTTTTCATAAAGTATTTATCTATCTATCTCATTTTCTCGGCTAGTACCCATTTTACCAAAGACACACATGTAATACAGTTCTATCTTTCAAGCCGCGTAGCGACTTAAAATACGTGACCTACGTAAGATTAGCTGAAAAATGTACTAGAAACTTTATCTAGTCGACCTAGAAATAAAATTGACAGCAATTTACTAGTCATATCGTAATCCAGCCCGGCTTAGGATAAAGTCTCATTTCTTTAGAGTAGAACAGATTGGAGAGGATCTAAGATGGCGGTCGCGTTATTTCTACATGTTATAATTTTAATTATTCCACTTTGGATGCTAGATTTTGGTTACAGTAGTTCTATAACACAACTCGCGACGGCCGCGGCTTCGCTCGCATTATTTCAGGATAAAAAGTAGCCTATGACACTCCTAATACTACCATATCCTCATCATATATATATCCTCATACTACCTACATACAAAAAATCATGATGATCCGTTTTTGCTTAGTGAGTGTTAAACAAACAGACAAACAGAGACACTGATAAACAGAGAAACAGACAAAATTTCTAGAAATTGTTGCTTTACATGGAGCTGATTTTTTTCAATTAATGGTTTTTGATTGATTGTTTGTAGTAGTAATTCAACGGAAGACCAGCACTGGTTGCTTCCATACAACCAGCATTATGCTGAGTTGGGGATGTGCTGTGGCACATTTTTTCTTTCATTGTGTAATTGTTGGTGTTGGTATGTGTGTTTTTTAATTTTTTTAATATGTTATAGTTAATATTTTCCTTTCTTTCTAATGCAACCACACGTAAAAGTCCTAGTCTAGTCTCATCTTTACACAATTTGCATTGCAAACCCAAACTAAAGCGTTTCGAAATGTAAATGTCACTTGTACATTTAAATTGAGTCTTAAACTGTCGCGCAAATGTATAGAGAATCCTAAGATTATTTATTTACTTGCCTAACGATGTTTGACTGGGTTTTACTGAAAGTTTTCTTTGAAAACTGAGTTTTGTTTACATTGTTGATGCACTTAAATTAAACATATCTTCTCTAGATTTTACAAGTTACGATTCGTTACTCTTAGACGGACCCGTTTTAAATATATATTTTTTTATACAGGGTTATCTGGAAACTAAACAAAACTGGTATTTGTAACTAACTCGTAACTTTTTATATTAATTATGTTTGTTTATATTATTTATCTTATAGCATCTATTTCTGTTGAATACCACATGATGACTTTTTAAAATTTGCGAAAATGTGCTCGTAAAAGTTGCCATTTTGAAAACGATTATAACTGAAATAAACATTATAAAATAATCTTTATAAATAAAAATGAATTGTTGTTCGTTAGTCTGATTAAAACTCGAGAACGGCTGAATGGATTTATCTTATCTTAGTCTTTAAATGTTTGTGGAGGTCTAGGGAAGGTTTAAAAGGAAAAAAAATACAAAAGTTTTGGTCGCAGTACGAAGTCTGCCGGGACAGTTAGTCTACAATACAATATTTTCAAATAGAACCAACGCCTACATTTAAAAATTGAATTAAGTATGGCTGATGAACAAAATAAAAATCGAATTGTAAAGTAATCCAATCGCATTCTAATCATTTTCTCCCTCATCCATATTTCTTCACAAATAAATGACGTCTATAAATCTCTGACCTTCAAACTTTGCACCTTTATCGACTAAAGTTCGCGTATTCTATCGATATGACATCGGGATTCCAAACCATAGATGTAGCCAAAAGTATAGATGAGAAATAAGAAATCTGATCATTTTATTGCAAAACATATTTTTTCTTGTTCTGTATACATACATATAGAAGCGAGTGTGGCTCAGCGGTACCAGTGTCTGCTTTTCATCCAGACGCACCCTGGTTCGAATCCGGCCCTACACCAATGACTTGTATTATCAAATTATGTGTGGATTTGCACTCGCTTAACGGTAAAGGAAAACATCGTGAGGAAACCGACATGTTTTAGGACCATCCGAGGATTTGTGTCTTCCGTGGAAGGACCTGGGCGCCCACCATGATGTATCTACCCAAGAGAACTCCCCTGACGAATTAATTCTGCGGGGGAGTCACGACCTTCAGTCATGAGGAAATACGACTCAAGAGAGAAACATACATATATTTATCTCAGCAGCAAGCAAGCATATTGAAACGGATTTTATATAATTACCTTTGTTGACAGTAACGTTGCATTACTTTATCCCTGAATGATGAATCGAAATCGAAATTCAGTATCCGCTACAGACATGCGTAAATCTTTTTACTAAAACATATATACAAACATACTCTATAAAAATACAATTAAAATTCAATAGCACTTGAAATTTAGTAACGAAAACAACATAATAAAAGGGATCTAACCCATTTCAACCAGTCCAATTTAGTACAGTCATATCTATTTCTAAATTAATCTACGGCGGTTTGATCATGATCTCTACAGTAACTTTTAATCTCGAATGGAAACTAGGTTAGTGATTAATTCCAACTAACAGATAGAACGTATAAACGTTAACAGGTATTGAAGTTTGTTATATTTCAAATCATCGCACAACTGTTAGACAGACATGTTTTTTTTAATTAATACAATTTTAAAAATCTGTACACAGATATATATTACCTATAAACCTCAACGGAAATAATTTTAAGAAAATATGGCTTGACTACCTAAATGTTATTATGAATTAAATGACTTGTTGAAGAGAAAAAGAAATTATACACATTACTTTAAATATAAAACTATTGTACGCCTATCGGCAGAATATTTGATATAACAAATTTATGTAACACCTACTATGTATGAAAATAGTATTATATATTCGTGCAAATAAATATTTGATTTGACCTTGACCCTTGTAGATTGGATACAAATTATCATATGACATAGGATAATTTGTATCCTATCCTGTTTTACACGATCTACACCGCGGGCCACCGCTAGTACATTATAAGCTACATTTTCTAATCTAATCAGAAGTCAAGAGTCATAATCCCTCATAAATATTTATCACAGCGAAAAACAAAAATTTAAAAACATCGTAGAAAATATCCGTCGTCCCAGTTTCGCAAAAGCAAAAACGCATCTAGCGGGAGCTTAAAACGAAACGATCGTGTCCTATGTTAATTAAAACTGCGCTTTTGAAGTAAGCCTGCAGCGTCAAACTGCAATAACCTGGTGCGAGGGCAAATTGATTTCTTTTAATAACTGCGGGACGGACTCAAATCGATATTTGGGCAAGTATTTAATTATAAGCGTTAGGTACTACTTTATTTTTCTATGAAATATTTTAAATAATAATTGCAAAAGTTCAATAAATGGTCGACTTTTTGGAATATGTTTAGATATTGTCGATCTAACCTATGCACTTCATTATGATTTGCACTTGTAGCATGTACAAAATATACATTATACTCTAAAATATAAAAAAAAAACTGTGAATCACTATACGCGCTAAGCGATAAATGGATAAGGACGCCTAGAATACGAAAAACAAATCCGTAAAGGCCATTAAAATGTTTGTTCCTCGTAGTTGTTAAACAGTTTAGACACTAGGTTCTGGCTGCTAGCTTGCCAATAAAAACCAAAAACTAGAACAAATAAATCAATAATCATAATTTGTCTGATAAATTTATGATTACGGTCTACGATGGACCTTACTTACATACCGTCTCTTATTTTTTTTATGAAATGTTCTTACTTATGTAGGTACCTATTTTATATCTAGTACGAGTATAGTAGCTCCTTTTCTGCAAACCCTAGATTCCTCCCTGGTCATGTCGAGGTATAATTAAAACTAACTGCCGCCGTCTCTGATAATTTCCTGTCAGCTGGAATTACTTCGGCAATCTGGTATCGTGGAAATGAAGCTTTGCCTTTAACCTGAGAGCTATGGGAAGTGACGGGCGTTTCAGGCCGCCATCTTGGATTTCAAATAATTAGTAAAAAATATAGTAAAAACTCAGATTAAAGTCAGCAAAACCAATTTAATAGATCCCATTTGACCTCATTTTTAAGACGGGGTGCTATGTGAAATCGACATTTCATAAAAATCAAATAAAATAGGAGTATATAAGATGGAGCAAAATTTTTTTCAGTTTATATAATTTTGGTTCAGTGTTAAGACAATAAAAAACGCTAAAACACGATTACGTATATTTCACTCAATAGTTTTATTTTTTGAAAAATAGATGTTTTGAAATATTTTTCACCTTTTTTTCTAAAAGTAGTAAGTACTGAAATTTAAACCAATTTAATTAAGTATATCTAAAAGGTAATGTTATTATTTAGAGGAGTAGAAAACCATAAATAGAATATTCTGAATTGCTTTTATATGAATTTATTTCGTCAAAAACGTCTGCAAAACTGCTCAAATTGTGCAAAATTGTTTGCGTGTGGACAAGACTCGTCAGCCGGAGCTATGCGCACGATGCTCGCCCTTGCTCTCATGTTAATACGGCGTGGAATTGCATATTGCGAATATGCAACTGTAGGCATTTTTCCAAGCGCAAAGCGTTTTCGGGTGAAATATCGTGGCCTTAATGGCAAATCTGACATGGAACGCACTGAAATGACCTAACAAAATATTTAATAGTAGGTAAAACAAATAATTATATACCGAAGACATTTCACACAGCGCCATCTAGCCCCTTACTGAGCAAACTAGTTACAGCTCATGTTTGTATTAGAGGGAACTGTAAAATGATTTACATGTAGAACTAACTTGCAAATTAAAATACATATATTATGATTTTCTCAAATAAATACATAAAAAGTGCAAGTTTATTAAAGTAATAAATTTATGAAAACTATAAAAACATGTTTTATTAGTGTAACTTCATAAGAATTTCGCTCGTAAAATGGCAATACTCGGGATTAATCTCGAGCAACGAGCAATAAATAATATTAGTTTGGCTCAGGGCATGGATATACGTTCTTATATACTTTTTTACACAGACAAATGAAATACTGACCTACAAATAGGTCCTACACTATATTCTTGTTAGAATGAAATAAAAAAAAACAGCTCCATTAAAAAACCAAACTAATGAGACATATTTTCATCCATTGCTATTGCAGGTAACAACGCTAGTGTATCCTCCAACGCCTCCTAATCTGGTGATCGCGTGTTCGATTCTCGCATAACACAAATAATTATGCAATTTGTAATTACTTGTCTTGTTTCTATTAAATCAAGTATGTATTTACATAAAAGTCTTTAATTCCAATAATAATACATAAAATACACAAAGGAAGAAAAACTAAACTTACTACTTCTAACTACAACATACAAAAGGGAGACACTTAGAAAATCTTTAGAAAAGCCTAAAGATAGTAAAAAAGTATATAATGTGTTATGTCCGTTATCCGACCACTCATGATACAAGGATTTTCGTACTTAATCTTCGGAAGTCCAAGGTTATTATTGTTTTCTGTTTTTGTTTTTATAACTCTACCTTTTATTATTCTAAACTCTTACCAAATATATTAAGATTCTTTACCCTTTCCAGATTTTTTTTACTAAACATATTTTTATTTAGATAAACGATAAATACCTTGCAAAAAAGAGACTAATATTATAAATACCTATCCAACTATTATATAGTTTCTTAGCTACCCAAAATACGTACAAGTAATATTGCTAAAGAAAAATGTGCCTTCAGCAAACGAGGCCAATTCGTCACTATATTGGGTAAGTGATGGTATTATTTTCGTACGGAATTCAATTTGGTTGCGGACGGCGGTCTGGATGTGATCAATCGAATTTTCTGACTGACATGACACTCTGCACTGTTGTAGATATATACCTATACTTGTATCTATGTGGACATGGTCATTGGCAAGTAATGCATAACCTTTTAATATTAAATATTTCAGGACTTATTACTCAGCGCCATCTAGCCCCACACTAAGCAAACGCTTGTGTCGTGGGTAGGTACTAGATAACGGATATAATACTTATATGCTTTTCTTTTGTAAATATATACTTATTATACATACAAACGACCAGACTCAACACAAGTAATTATATATTTAAAAATTCATAAATACTTGTGTTATGCGGGAATCGAACCCCCAAACCCCTAGATTAAAAGGCAGAGCCACTACCAACTAAGCTAACAGGCCAGTCAAGTCACTTCTTTTTCTATATTTCTCATATTGATATATACCTATATATATCGATAATATCTCTAGATACACTTATAACTGGTAAACCGTTGTTTTTAACAAAGATTTTTTTCATTTCTCATCAATAAATAACACATTCGTGATGATCTACACACGAATGTGCCAAAAAAAACCCTGAAAACTTTTGCGACCCCAAAATTGACGACCTGTGCTACAAAACATCAAGTCTGGGATCCTTAAGAGCTCACTATCAATAAGATTACCTAATTGAAGGGCCCTACAGAAGTCGATAAGGACTTTTGGCTACGAATAACATATACTATTGAATTGTCACTCCTCACAAATTTCGCGTCGGGAATGCCTCCACATTTCTTTTTTCTCCGACACACCAATCGCTCACAAAGAATGCTCGTGATTGGTTGACTCTTATCTTCTTTGTCAGTACTGTCAGTACCTTCATTGTTGAAGGTCGTGTCTAGTTTGAATTGTGGGTGCACTATGCTTTTCCAGGCTTTTTACCCTCGGCGGTCTTAATGGCTTGGGTAATAGATAGATAAAGAAACGTAAGCTTATTTTATTTTATTTAGTTTGGTACAGTCTTACTTCGTGATAAAAAAAATAAAAAAAACTAGAAGGATATGTATGTAAGTTACGAAGCTGGAAATTAGTGGAAATAGCCGAATACTTAGTAGCAGTTGCCCGCTAAAGAGTTAAGCTCCGCCCACGAACTCAACTGCGAACGTTCACTATCGGGTGGAATTAGTTTTGGGCTCAGTTACGTTTCTATGGTCTCAATTTTTCGTAGACTTTTGGCCTCAATGACCGAACTAAGGGTTACGCCTTTAATGTTTTCTTTACAAGCTTAGGAAATAACATTTAGAGATTGGAAGTATTTGGGGAAAATTGAGCTGTAGTTACATAGTCGAAGGTAAGGTCAGCTCATAACTCAGCTATCGTAGGTATTACTCTAGCAAATCTTAAGCAACTGTCGATGCGGTAAGTCTTGGATGGGTGACCAGATAAAGGTAATTAGTACTAAGCTGTTTTAATAAAAGGACAATTATGAGTTATTTTGTCACTGGACATAATAGTGTGGCTAAACCCGCATTAAAATGAGCGAAAATAATCACGAGGATTCGAACCTGCCAGAAAGAAAATTGAGAAGGGCACTTGTTAAGCCATATCAGAGGCATTTCTTACTTTTACAAATTTTAGATCTGAATTATTCGCTAACATACGAATTCATTTAAGTAAGTACTTGAAAAAAAACCCTCATTAAAAATTATTTGCGTTGTTTTAAAGATCTAAGCAAACTTAAAGACAGACAACGGTAAGAGACTTTTTTATACCATGTATAGTAATGATACCTGATGTAGGTACCTCTACTAAAACTGGCTCTTAAAAGAGACCGCCAAAAATACAGTTCAGTCCACATAGTAATTAAAATTAATCAAAGAACATTATTATCTATAAGTACATATAATAATACTGAAGAGGGTCGAAAGTCTGAACATTTAGGATATATAAAAAAAGTGTTTAGAGATACTTCGAATTAATAGCAGAACACGTTCTAACAATTTCTAGAATTTTCGTCTGTTTATCTGTCTCCGTTCATCACACAAAAACGGCTGAACGGATCATCATTACTTTTGGTAGTATGAGGTCTTAGGAGTGTCATAGGCTACTATTTATCCTGAAATAAAGCGAGCGAAGCCGCGAGCTTCCACTAGTGCTCAATATGGTTCAATATAACTTTTTACTTAGATCCAGTACGTTCCCGTGCAAACTTATCTGTTTTAGTATACTCTGAGTAAGATTAATTACTTAGTCAGTAGTCACGTGCCTAAGTTTGGGCTCTTAAGAGTTAAGTAATCTGCTTTGTTACAAAACTACTTTTATTTGGGCTATTACTTAGTTCACGCACTAAAGTAAAATAAAGATGGTATAAAATTTAGGCAACGACTAATAAAAAATCGAGTTTAATTTAATAATTATGTTTGTAAATGGTCGGTACGGTTTGTGTTAATTTCAATTTTCGTCGTGACTCCTCCGCAGATTTAATTCGTTAGGGGGAGTTCTCTTGGGCGGATACATTGTGTTGTCCGTGGAAGATACATTCCTCGGATATTTTCTCCAACATGTCGGTTTCCTCATGCTGTTTTACTTCATCGCTAAGCGAGCAAATCCACACATAACTTGAAAATAAATATCTAGCAGTACTTGGAACATCCGATTGGCCGTCAACCAGCCGGTCAACCCAAATATAGCTGTGTGATATGCGCTGAAATATTTATTTCCAAAAGCACCCATATTACCTACATACATACACCCGTATTTGCCCTATCAATCAAGCCAGGTTGCCCGCAAATACCTGCATAAGTTTGACGGTTATTTCATTAAAGTTTTCGCCCGCGGCTACGAACTGTCATGCGCCTGACAGCCCGGCTCCCTCGAATGTTGCCAGTTGTAGAATATTAGCGAGGTCAGCTCTACGGTCAACGGACGGCGAAATGGGGCAACATTATGTTTGTTAATTTATGGAGGGAAGTATGTGGAATATTCAATACTGGAATTAAAAACGTCTCGCGATCTTCAAAGCGAGAGTGAATCGGTTCTTACTGGGTAAGCACGCTCCATCCTAGATTGTAATGATTGCTTACCATCAGGTAAATTACGGCCAAGTGCAAACCCATTCCTTGTTAAAAAAAAGTCTAATAGATCAGAAAGGATTGCAAAAATAGCAAGGCAAAGATGTATGATTTTTTAATTTTTCATTTTCTTGGGTTATATAATAAAAGTATAGGTATTTGTATTATTTCCATTATCTAGTACCCCTGATACCAACGTAAGCTTAGTATGGGGCTAAATGGCGCTGCGTGATATGTAAAAAAATATACTTACCAATATATGCTGAAATAAACACAAGAGGTATCGAAAATATAATTAAGAATCAAACGAAAACTTGTTTGATGTTTGATTCCAATTATGCGAGGGTCAACCGAAAACGATTATATTGTTTACTAAGCAGCAGTCTGTGGAATTGCGCTGCCACTTAACTTAAAAGTTTTTGTAAACAATCAAATGATGATCATGGTGACCATGATATTAGGTTTTTGTACAGTAAACGTCGTGATAGAAATTGATCTGCATCTTCAGATGCGACAAGATTATATCTATGATATATTTATCAATTTTGTGACTTTGAATATTGTTTTACAAAAGTTCGGTATCAATAGTAGTAATATACTATATTGGTTTTCTTTTTAAATGGTGAAACTGTCACTCAGGTCCCAACACAATGTTAACAATGTTACACAGTCATCCATTTTGGTACACCATTATTCATAGAAATATTCTACAACTATTAAGTTTTTCTGTAATAAGTACCTGCAGTTTTAGCATTAATATCCTCGGGCTCCTAACTTCATGTAGCTTTGGCGGCTGTTTGAGAATTCGTAGCCGCGGCCCCGCGGCTGGCGCATGCCTACTGGCTTCAGGGTTCGTGGCTAGCCGTGACATCCCCCCAAGTTTAAAGAAATAAGCAACCCACAATTATTACCTTGCACGATAAACGTGAAGGATTTTAAATTTTCTCAACATGATTAGCATTGATATTTGCTGTACATTAATCCCAATTTATTACTTTACACGATATACATGAAGTCACTTAAATATTCTCAATATGATTCACATCAAAATTTGATGTACTTTACACTAATTAGTATTAATTACTTTACACGATATACGTGAAAGATCATAAATATTAGATTAACATGGAGATACGGTGGACACTAATACACTTTAATTGCTTTACACGATATATTATGTATGTAGGTGAAGCTATATAAATATTCTTAACATGATTCACATAAAGATATGGTGGACACTAATACACATTAATTGCTTTACACGATATACGTGAAGCTATATAAATATTCTCAACATGATTTACATGGAGATATGGTGGACACTAATACACATTAATTGCTTTTCACGATATACGTGAAGCTATATAAATATTCTCAACATGATTTACATGGAGATTTGCTGTAAACTCATTAATATTAATCACTTAACACGATATACGTAAAGGAGCATAAATATACACAACATGATAAACATGAAACTTTGGTGGATAATAATCCACATTCATTGCTACACACGATACACGTGAAACCATTCAAATATTCTCAACATGATTGACATGGAGATTTGCTGTAAACTAATGCATATTAATTACTTAACACGATATACGTGATGCATCATAAATATTCTCCACAGGAATCACATGGATTTTCACTAATTTACTACGATTAACGCGAGTAAAACGCATAGCATCATCATATAAAAAGTTACGATCGAATAATAAACCGTTTAGGTTGATCTGTGCAGTTAAATTGAGAATCGTGAATAATGATAGAAAACAATTAAATCTTATTTGCGCCAGGGCGCGATGTTGCATGCTCATTCTCTATTTGTACATTATTTTGTTACATGTAGTAATTAAAGTCTTATAAAGGACTATTTTTTAAGAAAAAGTACAAAAGGTGGGTACTTGAGTAGTTATTACAATCAAGTAAAAACATAAACTACCATTATCATAAATTCGAGGGTAGTTAAAAAGAAAAGTAAGTAGTTATAAATTAAGTTCAAAAATAAGATCGTATGTTAATAAAATAAGTCACTCACCAAAGATAATTTATCCATAAAATTCCGTCATAGACAGAATTCCAGTAACCTGGTCTCACAAAAGCAATTAATATTCACTGGTTTTGTCGTAATGTTTGGTTAAATGATTTAACAACGTTAAATAACCGTTATTTTTGTTTAATTTAGTTTTTTGTTGTTAACACATTTCGAATGTATAAATTTGAACGTTATAGGTATTTGGAACGGTTCACAATGTTCTTTAATAATCACTGGACACAACACGTAAAGAATATTTAAAATTAAATAGATTTTGAAACAAATTGTTTAAGGCGTGCGACAGCGGCGACACAAAATCACGTAATGGCGAGTTGCAGGCGCCTTCCCACGTGGTGAGCCGAGTGGAGCGGATACGGAAACGCGTGAAGTTGAATTTTGCTTTTTTAAAGTAGTTAACTATCTAAATGTGTGACAGTGGCAGCACAATTCCACAGACTGCTGCTTAGTAAACAATATAATCGTCTTCGGTTGACCCGAAGTATAATTTCACCCTATTCAGATAACGGTAAAGGTATGTATCTTCTATCTAAATATATAAAACTCAAAGGCGACTAACTGACTGGCTGACATAGTGAATAGTGATCTATCAATGCACAACCCAAACCACTGGACAAATCGGGCTGAAATTTGGCATGCAGGTAGATGTTATGATGTAGGCATCCGTTAAGAAAGGATTTTTGGCAAAGCCACTTTTAAAGGGATGAATATAAGTTTTACTTCTTAATGCGAGCGAAGCCGCGAGCACCCACTAATCATCAATAAAGTAGGTAAAGCAGTAAAACGTCTCCAATATAAATTCGTGTCTACTTGGAAAATTCATACCTATATGATGTCCACATCTTATAACATATTTAACGATTGATACGTTCAATGTTTACAACCACATTGTCCTTTTATTTCCGCTATCATTTCCGACCGTGTGCCCATTATGATGTCTTTATAAGGGTGCGTACACAAGAAATATAAAACTCTCCTATGGTTTTTTAACCAACTCGGAGTTTCAAAAAGCTGAAGATGGTCAAAAATCTGAACATATACCTATAGAAGAAATTAAATAAAAACTTTTGGGTAGGTATACTTTAAATCCATAGCAGAACACGTTTCAGCAGTTTTTAGATTTTTTGCCTGTTTGTCTGTATATCTGTTTATTTAAACGCTCATAGCTCAAAACCGGCTGAACGGGTCATCATGATATTTGGTATGTATATAATAGGTTCCTATGAAATTGCGGTTCTTTTCTTACATTTTAATCTGTTTGTAACTTTTACGTACCTACAGCTATATTTTTTCCAAAAACAATTTTTATTGTATCAATTGTTGAATTATGTACCTTTTAGATAAAAAAAAATATTACTAGTGCATATTACTTATAGGGAAGTCATTGAAAACACCTCTTTCAATGTGTCGTCGGTTTCACTACTTTAACTAGGTATATGTTTATCATATACTCTGTTTTTGAGATTTATTTAGTGTGTTTCAATAAAGAATGTTCTATATATTTGTCTATATTGTGACGTATGTTCTTTTGTACATTAGATATTCCCGAATGTCAGCCATAGTAGGTACTACAGTTTTTAATCCATATCAAAGGCCCTTCAGGCGGTTTGAGAACTCTCCACGCCAGTTTTATGACATACAGTTTACTTTCATTTTATGGGTCAAAAATATCTGAAACATGGCAAAAAAACGGTTGATAATTATAGCAGAGATACGAGTACATGTACAAAAAATCTATCAGAAAAATCGAGAACCTCGTGTTTTGAAGTCAGTTAAAAATTATAACTTAAGTAACAGCTAGTAACGTGAATACCTACATATTTTTTTAAATACAGGTTTTTTAAGTTTATTATAAGTATTATAGCTAAATAACAACCTACCTTGTGAACCATTCCTATCCGGTTAACCTGTTATTTTCCAATTTTATTTCCCGATGCAATCTCTTTCCGATACAGTATTGTTTTACCGCCGCAAATGGATATAAATTGTTAGCTAATGGTACAGTTTCTTGTACCTTAGTAGATTATAGTCGAGCTACTTATTGAATTGAAGATTTGAGTGGAATTGCAATTTGATTTAGAGAGAGGAGTATTTACTTGAAATAAATTGTTCGATCCGTGTGCCTGATTGGAACAAAAAATAGCATGAGCGATTTTTCGGTACCAAGTAACATAATTTTAGTAACCAATGTTGCTAATTGATGGCGCCACCAAGCGTGCCTTATTATTGCTCCGATGTATTCTCTCTTGAGTAGTATATTAGAGAGTACCTAGTATTATTTCCTCTGACATTGTATAAAATTATTTAAGAATCCATATTTGACATTGTTTGTTTGTAAATGACATTATGTATACATTTTTGTTTTTATCTTTAATTCTTTCGATAATAATTAGTATTAAGTTATATAAATTATTATTGTAATATATGACGTACCTATTGTAGCGCAATGTTATAAGGTCAATAAATATCTTTGAATCTTTGAATCTTTGAGTCATATTTCCTCATGACTGAGGGTCGTGCCTCCCCCGCAGAATTACCTAATTAGTTAGGGGAGTTATCTCAGATACATCGTTGTGGGCGCTCAGGTCCTTTCACGGAAGACACATGTCCTCGGATATTGTGGTCCTATCACGTCGGTTTCCTCACGATATTTTCCTTCACCGTTAAGCGAGTGCAAATCCACTCATAACTTTAAAATACGAGTCATTGGTGCAGGGCCGGATTCGAACCAGGGTGCGTCTGGATGAAAAACAGACACTGGAACCTCTGAGCCATACTGCTATCGACATCAGGTGTATTTTTTATACCTAAGTAAAAGTACTTATTTTCAAATTGCAGATTTTCTTCTTCTTATCGAATGAGAGTGGCCAACTCTGGTGTCGAGAGTTAATCAAGCCGCCCTAAAGGCCTCTGACATGGCTTAACGAGTGCCGTACTAGACAAACAACCGGAATTAAATTGCAGATATGAAAATCGATCATTACTGACGAAAATGAAATTCTCTAAAAATCTCTACAAAAACTGCCGTTTATTTGTCCGTAGTAGTGTTTTTGAGCCATGGCATATGCCCCTAGGGCGGTTTTAAAAACGCTTGACCTAACAGTTGTCCATTCTTGTACGAGCTTACTTTAGATTATATAGATAATAGGTATTTGTACTATATTCGTTGTTGTTTGTGTGTTTGTTAGACAGAGAATACAGTACCAGTTAGGTACTGTATTCTCTGTCCACTCAGGTTATTGAAATTATTAATCGCATTTATGTTGTTCAAGCTGTGTACACATATCTTAGGAATTTGTTCTGGATCAAAACCAGTTTTGAATGTATACTTAGCTTATTTGGGAACACATTCTGTTTTGTGTACCATTATAAATAAATAAATAAATAAATATTCCATACTTCTCTAATTCCATAGCTATTGATAAGTGAATTTGCGCACAAGCCGCTAGAGACCGGAAAGCATTAATTTAAGTAAATTTAATGCACCGAATGCACTCAAGTAAATTGCTATCAAGTATTGCAATACAGTGCTAGTACAGGACTATTCAAA
Organism: Macaria liturata; assembly: GCA_964023185.1. NCBI lineage: Eukaryota > Metazoa > Arthropoda > Insecta > Lepidoptera > Geometridae > Macaria > Macaria liturata. Next base: position 16,476,208 of record OZ026806.1, read on the forward strand.
TTCAAATTCATTTATTTGCAAAGATGTAGTGAGAATCATGGTACAAAAACATTTATAGTAGGTATCTTACATCTTACCATTTCTGGTGTGCAAAAATCACATTTTGGTCACTAAGAATCTATTAACAATTTCAATTCAACTGTGTATCATCCATTTTACTTCAAAGTGAAAGTCTTCTTCTTCTTCTTATCGAAAGAGAGTGGCCAACTCTGGTGTCGAGAGTTCATCAAGCCGCCCGAAGGGCCTCTGACATGGCTTAGCGACTGCCGTACTAGATAAGCAGCCGGGGCGTACAATTTAACGTGTCATCCGACCCACGGAAGCGCCCAAAATTAAGTACCACATTTCGGTCACCATCCGCGTACCGACCGCGTCGACCTTTGCTTAATATTGTTAATCGCATGCGATTGCCTCCGCTAGCTGAGCTACAGACTCTTGCTTAAAATGAGAGTGAATCGTTACTAACTGGATAAGCACGATCGCTTACCATCACGCGAATAGTTGTCATGTGTAAACCAATTTCGTATAAAACCGGTTTTAGATAGATCGATGAATACAAGATTGGTTTGTTTTAAGTTTTAACCGACTGGTTAAAAAGGAGGTTACTTTTTAGGAGCAGGACAAAAATTGAGTATGCGATGGTCTAAATTCTAATTCTATTAGTAGGTAAGTATGCCAAATACCTATCCGAGCCCGACAGAAACTTTCAAATTGAAGAATTTACCTTGGATATTTAAGTTATATGTACGTATATACAAGTTACAGTGGCAAATTACAGATATGGTCTAGATACACGTTGCTGCAATATGACTGTGAGGTTCATGTTTAGTGGGCTGTCTTATTCGCGCGGAACAAATTTACTACTTCGTACTTAATCTATTAATTATGATCATGATAATACGGAGTTACGTTATTTACCTACGTTAGTTAGTTATATATTATACGGTACATTACACACAGCGCCATCTAGCCCCACACTAAGCAATCGCTCGTGTCGTGAACACTGGGTAACGTTATTATTACTTCTATACAAATTACCAGTTATTTTGAATAGAAATGATTTCATAGCAATCAGAGGGTAATGAGTAGAGTTAATATAAATAAATATTGTAATGTTTAAACAAAATATAGTTTTATTACATGACATCAATATACTACACACAACACTCAATAGGTACATTATAGAGGCAACATTTATAAACTTTATTCTAACTTTTAATATGAAAACAAATTATAGCAAATTTCCTTTGAAAGTAGCGATATCTAGTGCCTCTTTTCTACATTTCGAAAATGTGTGCCCGTTTCACGAAAGAATAAAGTTAGATAAGTACGAGTATAACATGTTTTAATTGTATGTTAGTTTGATCTTTTGCGTGGAACTTATTTCGTGAAGCGGTCTCAAACAACGATAAGTACATAGAAAATCTCGGACATATACCTTTGTATGCCTGTCTCTGTGGTCCTCAATCATGACATTGACTTGCGCGAGCGAGATGACAAAATTTAACAGAAACATACATACGACCAAGATTCCACGTAAATCGCAATCCGTCTTATTACAAAACACGGTTTAAGTAAATATTAGTTCAGAACTTTGAAAACAAAAAATCGGTTCTAATTGATTAAACATCACATACAAACAAACAAAATGCCAACTTCAAAATAGAACGCTGATTTATCATTGGTAACATAAGAAGAGAACAAATTTTGAACAACAAGAATCGATTTTTTATTTTCATAGTTCTGGACTAATATTTAAACCGCGTTTTGTAATAAGACGGAATGAGAATATAGAAATAATTTGTTTTCATACTACATAGAGAAATACGTACATTCAACAATTACTATATTATTTTAAAACCGTATAATTCAGTCAGTGATATCACTAGCTACTTATTAGGTACTATCTAAACTTACTACTAACACTAAGTTGCAGGAATAGATTAAAAAAAAAAGTTTCAGAAGTCTTGATAACCCTCCTTTTTTGAAGTCTGTTAATTAATGACAAGTGTGATACACAATTTATATAGAAAGGTATTATTATACGACAAATATAATGAATTACATTTACAGGTAAAGTATCATAGAGCATACCTATACTATATATATACATATATTTGTTTGTTATCGAATGATAAATAATAAGAAATACAGAATGGTTGGCATATAATATATAGATATATACATACTAGTAGACGCCCGTGGCTTCGCTCACATTATTTTGAGATAAAAAGTAGCCTATGACATTACTAAGACCTCATACTACCTACAAACCAAAAATCATGACGATCCGTTCAGCCGTTCAGGCGTGAAGAGCATTTAAATAAACTGAGCCACAGATAAATACTCACTTCACTTTGTGAAGCTAGGGATTATGACGTTACCATCGCTGGTGATACCAGGTCGCAGTATACGTTCAATTAAAGCTGGCCTCCTACCGAGTTGTGGGCGGCAACCACTCGTACAACACGAGCAGGAGGCAAGCTCGCGGAGTCCCGCAGCATGGCGCGGAGTGGCAAGTCCACGCACGTGATGGGACCTAGTGTTTACAACAAGCTTCCCGAGCAGGTCACCACGGCTCCGTCACTTGGCAGCTTTAAGTCTCAAGCACTGGTTGATCGAGCAATCGTTCTACAGTTGAATAAATTAAGTACCTACCTACATACATAATGAAATACAATTAGTCGCATATTGTATACTGTCTATAATTGACGTGTAAACTTTTTTTTACCAATAAATGAGTTATGTATTACAAACATGGTTGCGGTAGTCACTTTGTCAACTGAAGGAACGCCAATAGAACCTGATTGTGACCAGACACATACTAAAAGATCAAAAAGCCTCCGCCACAAGCCCTAGACCAAGACCACATGGTCTTCTACCGACGCATCTTCGCCGGCAACCTGAAGTTTGAATATATTATTTTAAACATCGACTATAGGTACATTAATAATTATTGAGAATGATTTTAGAGGTATGAAAAATATATGGCAAATCAATTCAATCGAATGGAACTGGTTTCGAAAATATCATAATACACAAACACTTCTATCTGAAAAATAGTTATTAAACAATTATTTATTACACCAACAAATAATATTTAATCAAAATTCATTCATAAATACTCACATACCTACCTATTGCATTTGCTGTATTTTCTTGTCACTATTTAGTTATGTCAAAAGATAGGTTCAAACCACAGATAACAGAATCAAAGGGAGATTGACCTTCTAAGATTTTTATTTAAAACCCAGTGTCCGCAGTGACCGCTAGCAGCAGCTGCATTTCGATCAAGAGTTAGCGTACGTTGTCAGTGAGTGCTTGTTATGTGTAATCATCCATTGCAGCAAAAGAACTACATTATTGTAATACATCTGATACTAAACCAAGCAATGGTTCAATAACTTTGCTTTCCTAACGTCATGTCGACTGACAAGCGCTGAGCCGATGAGGTACGTTTTGCACCGCATGCGTTCGCACGGGGCCCGCACACTTAACCTATCTCCCTTTGTTTCTGTTATCTGTGGTTCAACTAACTAATTAAAACATTACGTTGTTATTATAGAAACATGCGTAATTGTTCCTATAGTAGGTAGGTACACATTTTTACTTCACAGATAAAATGAAAGCATTATTTTTTTATATCTTTTACATAATTGAGTAGTGTGTTTATAAATAGTTATTTTAATATTTTCTATTGAAATTTTACACGTGTAGTACACGTTTAGGCTTCTAGCACAGTTAATCCAATAAAAAAAAATTATAACTTAATATTATCATAATTAAATATTATTACATGATTTTTTTCATTAATATTTTTACCATTTTCCGCCATTTTCCTGATTGATAACTGAGATCTTAAAACATTTCCGAAAACACTCCAAAACACAAAACCCAGATTTCTAAACCACAAAAATTAACTAAGCACACAAACAAACAGACATTTCGACACCATTTAATTATGTATTAACAATCAAAGCATATCATTTAAAAACTATCACTGGATTCAACAAGAAATTCAACACATATTTTGCAGATACAACGCAATCGTTAACTACCGTCTTTAATAGTTCCGAAAACTTGCTACTAGATGGCGCTTTCGAAGCTACTGTGCCTCTAGCTTCCTTGCACTCTATACATGTTACCTCGTAAGCCTTCAGTGTGAGGTCCTTAGTGCCTATAACATAGGGTCCATTTTCGTTTGACAATGTGGCTTTGAATTTGATTCGATCGTCTGAGCGTAATAGTCTGGTGTAGTTTGTAAAGTGATGGTCGAAGAGTACTGAGATTTCTGTGTTACGCTTGAGTAGACCCCCGCTTGCTTCCATTACTAGTTTAACTTCATACGTGTATCTGTGGAAAAAGGATTTTTTTTACCACCTGGCAAACTATGATCAAGTGCAAACCCGTTTTAGTAAAAAAAAAGAAAGAAAAACATTTTTTTAAATTAGACAGTTTATTATAATACAATTCATTTTATACTAATATCATTGTAGTTAACAGTAGAAAAAAAAATATGGTCTGCCATTTTGGTATGGCAGCCATATTGGAATACTAAACAAAAAAAATGTTTGTCGTTTAAGAAGAAATAATGATGTCAAGAATACTCAAATTGTAATCAGAAAATTAAAATGAGTTAAATAGAACAATTAAAATGAAAGTTAATTTAATAATTTATATACTTACTCATTCAAATTATTGAGATGACAGCTCTTTCCGCTCTGTCTCGCCACGCTGGTAACAAACTCGCACTCTCTGAGCGAATCTCGCCTCTCTCCGTCACGACATAAAGCCGAATATTCCTCACCATAATAGCACTTCAGATACTCTTGCAAAAAGCTCGGCAACCAACCAAAGAGGTCGTTCCATGTATTTTTGACATTTAGAATAGAAACTTCTTTGACGTAACCTTCCCAGTTGATGTTAACGCCATCTAGTATCGAGCACTTGAGTTGCGTGGCGGCCATGTTGGATTCTATCCAAGACGGGTTACTGCAGTGGTGATAATAGTCGTCCCAGGATATTTGGTAACTGCTATCTTCGTAATCTGATATGAATTCGTTTTTGAGCAGATTTTTGATGCTTCGTTTGTCATTGCCGACTAGTTCTATCAAACTAGAGGGGAGTCCGTCGTCTTGGACAGTTATTATGAATTGGTTGCCGAAGTATACTAGAGTTAAGAGGCCGATGGATAGCTGGAAATGAAAATAAAAGGTTAATCATTGATTTCCTTGAATATGTTAGCATGTCTGTAGGGTACAGGGCAAACGATAAATCTAAAATAAAGGTCAACAGTCAGAGACCACACACTTTCTAATCATTTCAATATTTAATAAAAATCTTTTGTTAATTGTAGGAACATAAGACTTGTTGCCATGTTTCGAGAAAAAAGTAGCCTTAGTTTTTCGCTAGACTTCATGTTACTACCACACTAAAAATCACGGTGATTCGTCGCTCCAATGCGGCGTGAAAGTGGAAGAAACAGACCAACGAAAAGACTTTAATATTTATAATAAAAGTAATATAATTCTCACCTGAAACGGCGTGACAAACTTCCTCGTAGCCTCGGATCTTGCCAACAAGCACGTAGTACCCAAACTAACAGACAGACAAACTATCACAGACACCGCATACACGATCCGAGACAACGTTATATACTGCAAGAACGCTATCACTGGCAAAGTAACCGTAACTACCCCCATTAGAGGAAGAAATAGGAAAGAGCAAACTAGACCTAATGTCCCTCGAATAAGGCCGTAAGTCGTACAACCGTGAGAACACATTATAAACATCTGCAACCAACTCAATGTCACGCAATGTGGGAGAGCATACTTGAAGAAACCTTGCCAGTTACTCCTCTTGGCCATTAGAAATAGTATCGTAGGAATGAGGAGGGAAAAGAACACGCGAGCGTTCAAGCAAAACTCGATACTATTGCCTAGGATATAAGACGGGTAGTTCGATATGTGCAAGTCCAAAAATCGCCACCCTTGATGCACAACAGTGTCTTTCTCGTAAGGGTATTTCGCCAAAACGTTTATGCCAAACGAAAGCAACGCTAACACGTCCGGATAAGGACTCCGGCTAGTGCCAAAAGAAAACAAAGTCAAAAACATTAGAAAGAAAGACAAAACACAAAACTCCGAAAACGGCACCCACTGTGACGCTATAAACGGATACAAAAACAAATTCACAAAGAGAGCCAAGAAAAATTGGAGAAATGGTCCCAAATTGTTTCTAACGAACAGATTTTCCGACACATCCGGTTGTAGATTCCCATCGCTATACCTCAAAAACAGTCCCGACCATTTTCGAAAATCTATAAACTGTCGTTTAGCGTGCAACATTTTGAATGTACACACGACCATTGATATAAAACTGATATAGTACAACACTAACGGCACCAGATGGTACAAATTTTCGCTATTGACTGAAAGATAGGCTATCAAAAGTAAAGACAATTCGACATTCGTTAATCTAAAGGAGAACGAACCGAAATAATAGAGAAGCTTTAAGTATAAGACTTGGATAAAAACAATGGGATGTAAAAAAGCCTGCTGTAAGAGTGGTATTTGGTCTAGTGCTTTTAGACTAGGGTCTGTTAGAGTTAGTTCGTGTGACACCAGAGGTAGTTCTCCTTGGCAGTAGTCGACGGCTGCTGAGACTAAATTGTCTACAGTGAGGTTGCGAATCTCGTCTGAGGGCTGACATCTGTCGGGGTAATCTGGAAGGAAATAAAATATGATAATTTTATAATTTTATGGGAAACTATTCAGTATTAATTTATTTAGCAAACATACTGAACTGAAACTAGTTTATAGTTAAGACGTGTATCCTGTACATAGGGTGTAGCTAAATGAATTAGCAAGCAAACTTAATTAGATAATAAGAGGCATGAAGGAAGATTATATGTAGCTCCGTCGAGCACAGCGTACCTGAACAAAAGTGTGTTTTGTATGGCAGTTCATATTATATAATAAATTGCCTAAAACTATTACAGGCTTGGATGAAATACTAAGTTTTAAACATAAGTTGAATGAGTTTTTAATACAGAAAGCATATTATTCAGTGGACCTATTTTTAAAAGATTGATTTGAAAACTGATTTGACTTGTACAATTTAATGTGTGTGTTTAGTGTTAAGTATGAATGTTCTCAAATGTGTATAAGTAGCTATGCATTTTTTATTTAATTATAATGTTTCAACAGTGAATCATAACATTAAATGACATGACTGCATATTATAATAGATCATATTACAAATACCTGTAAACCCTTTTCGGGTAGAAACTAGAGAGCCATACTAATTACATTACGATTGTGAATGATAGTAATGTGAATGTACATCCTATACCACCTAGTTTCCAGGAAATAAATATTTACTTTCATTTAAATTACTAGCTAAACTTATCATAATAGTCTTATGAGCCATTCCTATCAACACATCTGAGGCCGCCCTTTAATATATATTAGTGTATTTTGTTTTGATAGCGTTAACAGAAGTAAATCACCTGTAAAAAATTCTACTGCCTATATCACAGTTCAAAAGGCCTGAACAGCTTGTGTGGAGATACACAGCGGAATTTAGTAATAAAGCATTTAACGTAATGTTTGAGCGAGGAACCCTAAACGTACGAAATTTACAGCGCCATCTAGTATCAAACTCAGAACTAAAATATTCAAATGATGTTAGCCGCCAGTGTAACAAGTGAAGTGATGTAGTCTTCTGGTTGGATTTATTATTTTGAGCCATTTTCTCTAAGTCAGTTAACATGTTAAAGGTCAAAACTGTTTGCCAAAGGCCCTTATGGTGTAAAACAACCAAAAAACTGTCTATTGGAGTTGGCTACTCTCATACGACTCGAAGTTAAAATATCCTTACCGTCTCCAACACAGTGTGTCCGTATAGTCCCGTTAGATGATGGGTGGTCGCCCGCCTGCAAGCCCTCTAGCCTCGGTAGAGCTTCAGGGTCGCCGATACCGTCGCCTAGGGCGCGGGCTTCTTCTGTTGGTACAAAATTCAATATTTAATACTACTGCTACTAGAAATACTAGTAAACATAGGTACTGGCCAATTACTGTCGTGTTACAGATAAACGTGGACACACGGTCGTAGACATGTATCTTCGCTATTCAAAGTATTGCAGTCTCGCTCACAAAGTCTGTTATGTCTGAAGACATAAACAACAGACACTATGTATGTCTGTCATCTCTGTAAGAACCACGCCAAAGAACAGCGTCTCTTTTTTAATCTGAACGGCTTTGCACTTGGCCATAGTTTGCCTCTTTTCTACAGATCGTTGTCCTAACTGTGAGGGCAATATTTAACGCACGAGTTCTCTCGTGATTTATTAGCATAGGTCAATTCAGAAGTTTTATGTGCACCGCCATCTTGTTTTATCAATATTTTTGGCTCTCTTGTACATAGCAAAGAAAGAAGATCAAAACGATCCGCTGTATTTTTTTATCTGTATATTGCATCCAAAAACCAAAAAAGTTAATAAAAAATTAGTATTGAAGTTTTTACTTGAGAACTGGCAAAATACAAAGTTATAGCCAAAGAAAAAAAAACTAGTATTGAAGTATACCTGGTGAGTCATCGTCATGTGAGTCGCTGTCACTCTCCTCCCGCAGCGTGGTGTTGCAGATCTCTCGGATGCGCCTCTCTAGCTGGGCTGTCGTGATGTACTGCTCGCCGTTTGATAGACTGGAAACAGAATATAATATAATAAGTCCATATGAAGTATTATATACTCATAGTCATAGAAATGGATGTCCTAGAAAAATAGATACTTATGCGTGTGAGATAAAATGTCTGTACTAAAAGACTTGGGTACCCACCACAGTAAATGTAGATATGTATTCAAGTGGCCTCCCTTCAAAATCAGTAAAGGCAATACGACTAAAGTAGAAGCAGATACGGTAAATCATAGATAAACATGTATTGTATACGGGATTACTGGTAACATACGCCTTTATACACCTCGCCTTTTGTACTGCGCAGTAAAATTGGTTATTGCCATCGTAATTGTAGCTATAGTAAGTCTTTAGACGAGTTTTTCTACCAGAAACCGTCTTACATTTGACGTCAGACCGCTTGATGTGAAGTTTACGGTAGTAGGTAGTTGTTGACAATGATAAAATATAAAACGTACCAATTAGCACTCCTGGTGATCGCTAGTACATTTTTTTTATGAATTTTAACTATCACTGCCGGGGGAAGTGATGGCGGTGGCCATTGGGACTAAACCGATGGGAGTAGTAGTAAAGTCGCGGGCACGCTTGCCTAGAAGAAACCTGCAAAGATTACCTAGCAAACAGATCCCTGGCAGCCTTCCTGGCGACAGTCTCCTGCCGGCTCGCCGCCAGACACGACTTGGCGCGCACTATAGCGGCGCTGTCCTCGTCTATCACACCGCTGCGAATACACCTGCAATGGAAACAACCAATCAGTGACAGTTAGAGTTTCAAGTGTTATTAAATAGCCAGAGCAACGATCTTCCAGTTTCAAAGTAAAAATAAAAATATATATATTTGCCATTTGAAATTTTAACCTTAATTACATATTTTCATATTTTAGTTGATTTACAATACCTACAACAGAATTATAGTATTAACAAAAGACCCCAAACTAGGCCTGTATCTTGGTGGTCCGATTATAAAAGAACCTGTTTTCCTGAAAGAAGTTGACGCTAGTAAAAGACAATAATTTCACTATTATTTACATGTGTGTATGGATTATTCGCCACTTCGAGAACACTAAATGTCTGTGGTAGAACCTAACTTGTCCAACAGGTAAATTGATTCTGAAGGAAGTCCAGACACTCAGTAATGAGGGAATACGTCTCAAGGAGGAGGGCACTTCGATTATGGCTTTTACTCTGCATTCTGTGGTATAACGGAGGCCGGAGATAGTAAAAAAGTTGAGAAACAAAAAGTATAACTTAATAAGTATTACTGACATTTCCCGCTGTGCCATCTTATTATTATCTATGAAAATGCTAGTAACTGGTTTGGAACTAAAACTATTTCACTGGTCTTATTTATTTTTTATTTATTTCACTGGAAACCCTAAACACTAAATTATGGCACAAATAGAAATGGCAATACATAAGATCTGATAGGGTTAACACTTACACTGATCTACGCAGTTCATCCCGTACCCTATCCCATCTGATTTTCCAAAGCGCGAAATCATTTATATTTACACACATTTAAAACACAAAACTATAAATTATTTGAACTATTTTCCGGCTCTTGTGATGGGCAAATAATATAGGTAGGTTACGTTTATAGATATAAAAAGAGTTCACACAATAGAAATAATATATCTGTGCGACCACAAAACCGCTTTTAGTTTGGTTTGTAGTATTAATTCTATGGGTTCTTCACTTTTCATAGGCGTAGTCTAAATCGACGTAATATTATGCAAGTTATAGACCAATTAAATTATTTTTCAGTGGCTTAAAAATTTGCGCTTATTAATTTAAAAAATGACTGCAACTACAAAACCGTGTATCACCTAATATCACGTGATAATACCCGCAATATGTTTGCCTTCGCGCGAATCGGAATTTTATAACAATAAACATATTTACCTCATTTCATTGTGATGTTATTTCGCTATTCCTCCATTCGCAGAAAATTCTTTTAATGCCGATTGTTTTGGTTACGATTGATGTGTGGCATATGACGTTGTCAACTTTAGTTTTTTATAGCGTCAGTTATAAAAAAACCTTTTTGTTTCTTGTAATGTCGATGAAGGTATTATCATTTTCGACTACGAGTAGTTCAGAAAACGAGAAAAATGGAGACCATAAGACACATACACACACAAACGTTCGTGTTAATATTGTTTTCGATAATCGATAAATTAGTAGACAAAACATATACATATGACATTTTTAACAAGTAAATAAGCTTACAATAAACCCAATGCTTAAATTTCTATAATAATTCAGCCAATTTGGACCATATCACATACATAATATTATGCCTATCACATACCTACCATAACCTCTTTTTTAGAAGTCAGTGAAATATCAATTTACCTATGGGACTTAGCGCGGGACAATGGAATATTACCTTGTACTGCTATATAGATGTAAGTTTCTCCTGTACAATATTATAAATCGAAATAGTACATACCTAACTGTATTTATTATGATTTACGGCATAATAGCCGTAGCTCAGCTGGCGGAGGCAATCGCATGCGATTACCAATGTTAAGCAAAGGTCGACGCGGTCAGTCCTTGGATGGGTGACAGTACAGTGGCATTCCATTTTGGGCGCTTCCGTGGGTCGGATGACACGTTACATTGTAGGTCCCGGCTGTTTATCTAGTTAGGCAGTCGTTAAGCTATGTCAGAGGCCCTTAGGGCGGTTTGAAAACTCTCGACACCAGAGTTGGCCACTCTCATTCGATAAGAAAAAGAAGAAGACGGCTTAATAATAAAAAAAAATATTTGTATTTGTACCTTCGCAACATTCTTCTAGCTTCCGGATGCGCTTGTTCTGTTGCACAAATCAGCCATTCTAGAGCTTGCTTGAAATTGGAGATTTTATCCGCTTCCAATTCTGTAAAAGAATAAAATATCTTTTAGGGTCCTATTTGTGATAATATATTAACAGCTCAGACATAAAATAATTATATTAGCCATCATCCAACTCACATCCATACAAAGTAAAATGTTCTGTGCTAATTTATAAATCTATAAGTCATCATCATCATCAGCCCGTTATCGCCCACTGCTGAGCATAAATTTATAAGCACTAAGTATAAAAATGGGGCCATTTCATTATGACTGGAGGGGCACTATACTCCAGAATCACTTCCAGCTGATATCCGATTTTTCCTGAGGTCACTGAACCCCCCACTTTACAAAAATATATAACACTTGGGGGGAAAATGACTCCTTCTGGGAGAACAATTCTGTCAGTCAGTCAATCAGTGGTAATTGAACTTTATATAATATAATAAAATTGCTAATTTGATTTAATACACTGATCAAATATATGCTGAATAGTAATTCATATTGAATGGATTAACCTGAAATTCACTATGTAATTAATAAGTCATCAGATCACTTCTTAATGAAATGTGTAATGTGTAGTATAAAGCAAAGTCACTTCCTGTATCTGTCCTTATGTTTGTATTCATGTAAATTTTGATGCAGTTTTTTTTAAATCATGGAGTGATTCAAGAGGATAGTTTATACATATGTTTGTGAAGTTGCAGACAAAAGCTGGTATGCAATAAAAACCTTTTATAATGTAAGAGAGGGTGACAGAATGGGTTCAAAATTGGTCAATGTAATAGCACCTGTGTATACAATAGTATGCAATCACAGATGTCTATTAAACAAGAGGCCAGAATGTAAACATAACAATTTTATGATTTTATATGTAACTAGTGGGTGCTTGTGGCTTCATTTTTTTTTACATGATATAGGCTTACACTTGACTACATCTTGCCTGATGGTAAGCAACGTTATAGTCTACGATCTAGCGCGCTTGCCTAGAAGAAATCGGTTTAGGTACTCTTGACTTTACTTACCCTTGACTTGATTTTACCCCTTTAAAAGTGGCATTTCCAAAGTCCAAGTGGCAAATCTTTTCTTAGCAGATGTGTTTTAAAATTTATAATTTAATTAAGTAGTCTAGTTATTAGAATATACAATCATCTTCAGGCCTTGTCAAGCCACTGTCGGGTATAGGCCTCCTCCCCTAGGTGTCATAGACTCACAACTCAACTCAGTCAATCCTTGGATGGGTGACCAAAAAGTGGCATTCCATTTTGGATGCCTCTGTGGGTTTGATCACACATTAAATTGTAGGTCCCGGCTGTTTGTCTAGTATGGCAGTCCTTAAGCCACGCCAGAAGCTCTTAGGGTGGCTTGATATACTCTCGACACCAGAGTTGGCTACTCTAATTCGATAAAAAGAAGAAGAAGACTGAACTCACCACATTTTTCCTCCAGCAGTTGCTTGGCGAGCACCACCTGAGACTCTGCACAGCCGTCCTCAGCCAGCTGGTTGCGCAGACGCCTCAGCGACCCCTGCGGCCCATCTGAAGCAAGAGACACTTTAGAAAGTATACACATACCTACCTAACCATGTCAGAGGCCCTTAGGGTGGTTTGGAAACTCTGACACCAGTTGGCCACTCTCATGTGAACTTATTTACTTCTAGGTCCAGTTATAGGTACCTTCTTTTTTTTAAATGATATAGGCTCACTCTGGACTACAACTTGCCTGATGTTAAGTAACATTATAATCTACAATCTAGCACACTTGCCTACAAGAAACCGGTTTACTCTCGACTTGAAGACCGACAACTTATATAATTATTCGATGTTGGTAACTAAATGGGGACACCACCAGACAATCAAGCGATGCTCTGCCAAAACTAACACAGGTCACCACATACTCAGCAATAGAGTGGTTCATAACTGGAACAGGTTGCCAAAAGAGGTGGTCAGTGCAACATCTGTAAACAACTTTGAGAACCGGCTTGATGACTGGTTACAGAAAACCAAAAATTCTCTTGTTAACTTGTGATCATTGCACCAGTGGACTGTATAAATTTGAACTTTGAGTGGACTGTATAAAAAAAATTGACACAGTGTGATATGGGCACATCAGCAATTTGCTGCTCGCCCATAATCAAATAAATAAATAAATAAATTGCTTATAGTTTTGACAAGTAAGTTATTCTGACCAATTAATTATGTGTACCTGCATGTATCATGTATTGTATGTTTATCTGTTTTCAGTAAGTTTTTCCTGTGACCATTCAATTTAGAATAGAATACAAGCTTAACTGTTCCGATACCTACAACATTTGTTTAGATAAGATTTGAAATGGTTACCTGTCAGTAGTAAAATAAATATATAAATAAGGTTTCCTAGTTTTTATATCATATCATTATTACCATTATTATCTAGGAAAAATTTGGACTCAATAGTTGTAAGTAAGTACTTATAATTTTATTATGTGCACTAGAGTTGAGTAAAATGACATTGTAACTTATTTTCCAGCATGAATGACCTGGAGTTCGGGAAAATTTGTTTAAAATAAGTAAATTTACAATAATAAAATATAAAAACAAGGGAAGAAAAACTAAACATACTACTTCTAACTACTACAAATAGGGGCACTTAGAAAATCTTTAGAAAAGCCTAAAGATAATCTAAGTGCTCCAGCCCACTACCAGAGGGCAGCACCACTACCAGTAAATTTGGTATTTCGCTAACGTAGTAGAACAGGTTCTGCAGTACCTATATGCCAGGGTTGAGGGCCAAAATAACCCGAATTCCGAATTTATATAGGTAGGTAGGTAAGGACGACGTGTCCTCAAATATCGATCAAACTTTTCACTTACCATGGATATTCCAACGTTTACGCCCTATTGGCATTTCCTTTAGTAACCAAAACACTCGAAAAGAAACAAAAAATAAAAATAATTGTTATAAATGTAATTGTTTTCATGCACAAGATTTTCGCGAATTTTATTTTGCCATTTTTGCCGAATTTGTATTTGTTGTCAAATAAACGTCAAACCGTTATGTCAAAGTTGCAAAAAGTTTTGAACGTTTGCGCAATACCAAGTCGCAAAACGCAACTCAATCGTGAAAACAAGATTTTGAATTTGTTTCCGAATCCTTGAATCCTCTATTTCGATTATTTCACAAATAAATATAAGCAACTTTCACTTAGCCGCGTAGGTAGTCATTTGCCTCCCACGATGTACGCCTACACCTTACGCCCACGCTAAACTTATAACTAAAAAGCATTCATTCTACGGTATTCATTCTCATCAGGAAATGGTTCTTAAAAATAGAATTTCTTTGAAACAGGCGTAAATTAATATATTCCTACCCCATCCTAAAGGTTCTATTAATAGAATATTGTTTTTTTATCTTATTGTTTGCTGTTTCTTCTTTTGAAAAACAAAACGTACAGTATTAAAAAAAATATTTGACAATGACAGAAGCTTATGATTATGATTGGACAAAGGTAGGAAAAAAAAACAAACAAACATCTATGTTTGTGTTTGTTCTTGTGTTGTTTCTGTATATGTCTGTAGATTGGTTAACTATTGCTGTTACAGAAAGCAAAAAAGGGGGAAAAAAACACTCAACTGTGCAATTTAAAACCACCGTACATATCGATATTTCAATTAAAATTTCTCAGTTTGATGGCCTATCTTCCCACTTGACATTGGCAGAATTGCGAAATTATATCTACGCAAAAGCCAAAAAAAAAAAAGGTGTATTCCCTCTTGTATTTGTTTGAGAATTATTGAGAAATAGCAGTGCTGAAAATTCATTAATTATCAATAAAAGAGAGGCAGAATTACAATTGATTACTGTTACAAACACTAATCCCCTGTGCGTGTAACTAATTCAAAAATGCTCACTCCAAGATTCAAGTTAACTCAAGACGAAAATCATGTTTATATTAACGTCCATGCTCCCTATACAAACATTGGCGATACAGAGATTGATATCGAAGGAGAGAACTTTCTGTTTGTATCATCACCTTACTTCCTCCGCCTGCGACTGCCTGGGAGGATCCTGGACAATGAGCGCTCAAAAGGATCTTACGTTTGTGATTCAGGAGAATTCAACCTAACCTTCGACAAAGAGACGCCTGGCGAGTACTTTGAAAACTTAGACATGATCACAAGCTTGCTAGCACCTCGAGATATACCCGATATTAATCCCAATCTAGTTGAAATGCTGGAAGAAGATGGTATCACCTTAGAAAATGATAATGAACCAGTAAATGAGAACAAATACACATTTGGGTTTGCTAATAAAATATCTACAGAGTTTAGTAATATAGGTAGTGAATTCCCGCAGATTTTCGAACTTCGCACTCCTGAAAGTGTGGCTATAGATGAAAGAACTGAGTTAAGGATCAAGCATGAAGATAATAAGTTTTCTGCAGACCATTATATGGCTGATTATTTTGAAGAAGAGCTTCTGGCACCATATCAATCAGCTGTACCTTCGTGGAATAGTCCAGACTTTGATAAAGATGTTCAATTCACAGATGATGAAGTCAGCATATTGAAAGAATTGCCCAACAAGCATTATTTGCTCACTAAAACAGAATATAGACAAGTAATGTTAGGTTTAGTTGACATATTGTATGGATACTGCTATGATAAGCGGACTACACTCAATGAGAGTACTGTTGAATCTAGCTGGACTATCAACAAACTATCTGCAACATTGAGTTGGTTCTGCACTTTCAAAGATGTAGATGAAGTTTTAAAATCATGCTACAGACGAGCACTAATTTACCCAATTTTCAGAAACTTTGAACTCTGTCACAAAGTTAAAAATGATCTAGTGTCATTATTGAGACGAGGTAAAAAATTCACAATCAAATGCATGATAGAAATCCACCAAATGTTCAATGCAAGTAATGATGCTCGATACATCCTCAATCAACTCTACATCAAAGACTATTTAGTATTCCTACAGAAGTGCCGGAATGAAGAGATTGACGAACTTTGCAACAACATTATCAACATTGAAATTCGTAAGGAAGACCTCGGTTTAGAGTTGGTAGAACTAGAAGAAGCAGCACACATGGTTCAACTAGAAGAGTCCAATATTATGGAGAATGAAATGGCCGTAAGAATGGCATCAATGTCCCTTATTCCGGACTTACATAAAAACAGTATGTCTGATATTGATGAGACTGATGAGACCTCAGACTCTTCGGATAGCAGTGATGATTCTTCATCTGATGAACTCGATTCTGATGATGATCCTTCCTAATAAGATCTGATGTATAAGGATTTTGTCTTGAAGCAGAATATCTTGTTTTAACTATCGCAATATTCACAATACAGTGTTATTAACTCTTTATACTTTTAAATAGAGTTTAAAGAAAGTAGGATATTATACAATCATTAATTGTAAGAATGGAATCTATAAATGTCTTTAAATAATAGATTCATAATTAAGTATTGTTCTTTTATGTTTAAGACAAAGTGATTTATATTGGCTATATGAAATTAGTTCTATTTTTACTATAAATATAATTTAGTAATGAGTAGGTACCTAGCTTTATGTACTGTACTAAGAAATAAAATTATCATGTCAAATATACAAATTTCCTCTTTTATTTACTTTTGATAAATGCAGTCATGGAATTAGTAATTGTATTTTTACACTTAGCCAGGTAGTTTCATTTCAATGTGCAGACATTTAGGAAACCTATAAACTAAATATACCTATAACAAATTGTATTAGGTTTAAATAAAAACTATGCAAATGGGCCCAATATTTTTTAATAAACAATATTTAGAATTGCACAGGCATAAGATCTTACATGGTTTACCATAAAACCAAAACTACCCTTAGAAATAAATGCTTGAAAGAACCACAGACAAATGAGCCAATAGACTTTGTAAAACAATTTCAAGTTTTGTGCAACCAACCACAAAGCTGCACTGGCTCGTGACTTTTCTGTGATTGGATGATCACAGTATATATTGGAAAAGCTGGTTTTATAATATCAGGTAGCTTCACAATGTAATCTATGATCTAGCTTGCTTGCCTTGAAGATAATAATTTTACAATACAAATCTTTACTTGCTGTAAAGATTTATTTCTTGCTTAGCACTCCTAATACTCTACTAGTTAGAATTTCAGACTAAGCTTAAAAATCGTAATAAAATTCTTATGACTCCTTTATCGGTGGTATTAAAATAAATATAATTCTAAATTAACTTAGTTGGCTTTCTGGAAGTATTCCTTGCTGTCCTTGGGGTTAGGCTTAATTGTGTTGGAGTTGGTATCGGGGTTCCAGTTGGCAGGACATACTACAACAAAAAAACATTAAGTATTTTAGTACGTACTCTTAAGAAAAACCTTGAATATTTTAAGTAAGTTTTTAATTCATAAGTTGAACTATAAGCTAGGCCACATAATTTTTAAATTTAATTATTTTTAACACATAGCAAAATTGTTTATTTTTCTGTTTGAAAATTCACTTACAGTGCTATATAAATACTACTTATATTTATTTATATTGTGGGCTACCTTCAAATTTGCCAAGCAAATAGACTATGAATACAATGTACAATCTAAAGTACTTTCATAACATTACTTGAGACATAGAGATAGTATAAGTATGTAGGTAGAGATAGTACGTAGTTATATGTACCTCTATGACTTGAGATGACTACTCTAAAATCTACCATACATACAAATAATTGTATAAGATTTTCATACAATGTAGATTATTGTTGGAGCAAAATCTTTCCTTGTGAATTAGAATGATTCTAGTTTATTCCACATCCCCTATATAAGTGAGCACAGGCCCTGTAACTAAACACAAAGCAACATAATGTGAATATACGAAAAGCTATAATGCAAAAAATGTAAGAGAAAATAGCGGCACAAGAAAACATCGTGTAGAAACCAAAAAGTTTGAGGAGCATAAAATAGGTTATCCATGGAAGGACCTAAGTGCTTTCTTCTTCGAAGAATTATTTCTGCTGAGGATGTCCTATAAAGATATCTAAGCTGTGAAATCTCAAGTTATAATAATATCACAAAATGTGCGTAATTTAGTCGTCATTACAATATATAATTATCTGAATAGCGACAAATGTATTTATTTATTTTATAATGGCACACAAAACAGAATGTGTTCTTAAATGAAATAAATATACATTTAAAACTGGTTTTGATTCAGAACAAATTCCAAAATATTTGTACACAGCTTGATCTAAATGTGAAATTGTAACATTGAAGTGTTATCATGGTAGCCATGCTCTCCGTGCTGGAAATCAAGGTACATACCTTCTCCATGTTTATCAGCAAACTGGAAAGCCTTGACCAGCCGCAGTGTCTCGTCCACAGACCTGCCTACTGGGAGGTCATTCACAGACATGTGACGGAGCTTGCCTTCTCCGTCGATTATGAAGATGCCTGGAATTAATAGAAAATTATACATTATTATTAGCACCCACCGTAATGTAGGATAAAAAGTAAGTATAAAATACATTTATTGAGACACAAACAACACGAGAAACAGAACACAATAAAATAGAAATACATGTTTTGTTCACAGTCGGGCCCCAACTCAACATGCAAAAGTTAAGATCCTGGATTAACACATAAATAAAATAAAATAGCCTTTATTTCCTGATTAACACATAGGTTGTGTTAATCCAGGATCTAATTTATCTCCACTTCATCCAAATTATTGTCTCCACCCCGCTCAAAAACCTTGCAAAATGAGCATATATATTTGCCTTATTAAATGAGCAATAATTTTAGTGAATAAATTACAGTATCAATGGTACAACATCAAAACCATTTAAAGTAATTTTGTCCAAAAACCATACAAAGTTTTTGTTGATTGTTAAGTATATTATTTACTACTTATGTTCTATAAATCCTAAATTAATTTGCAAAGTATGTGTATATTTGCTTGCTTGTGAATTATTAATAAATATAAATGTGGTATGATTCGTTGTTTACCTCTGTAAGCAAATCCTCCTTCGTGTAAAACATCATAATCTTCTGTAATCTTCTTTTTGTAGTCAGACAACAGAGGGAAGTCTAGCTTGCCTAGACCACCATCCTGAAATATAAAGTAGCTAAACTTTTAAAACATCTTAACAAAAGTATGTCTCTTACCACCTTTCACAGCTACAAGTAAACTTTTTAAAAACATTGTACCACTTTTATTGCCTAGTACAATAAAAAGAAACTGAATTACCTATGTTTTCAGTTATTACAATGTATTAATAAAATATAAAATAAATCTGGATTTAAGTAGTTAACAACTACCTACTTAAATTAAGTGTATCAGAACTTATTTGTGAATATATTTTGGAGAGCTTGGGCTGACCAGTGACAATTACAGATTTTTTTTACCAAATTATAGGGGTACATTTCGTAGAATGTTATAAATAGTAGGTATTTTTTTTTATCACAGCTTACATTTGACTAGGCTTGTCTTTGTTAGAAAAAAAAATTGTAAGTACCTTTCTAGGAGTATTGATCCAGGCAAGATGGCTGTACTCCGAGTCGGTGGATACTCCAATCACATTGCAGTTGATGCCTTGGAAGTCCTTCGCTTTGTCACTGAATGCTATCAGCTCGGTCGGGCAGACAAATGTGCTGGAATTAATAGCAATAACGTATTAAGAAACAGCCTGTAAATTTAAAGTGTTGTAACTTTATACAGCTGTATAGAACAAGCGTTATGATAAATTGAGTAATTAAATAATCAAATTTTTAATCCAAATATATTTCCACCAAAATTTCAAAATCCTAATATTGTTGTTCTTCTATTTATGTTGGACTATTTGTTCAGCTTTTTTACCACTATAGTGACTGATCATCATGATTTTTGGTATGATGATATTAGTGTTGTGAGAATGACACAGGCAATTTTTATCATGATGGGCAAAACAGCCAGCATTCACCAATAAAGATCATTTTACTGAATGTTTTAGGAGATATAGTAATTCCAAGAACATTACTATGTTGTTACCCTTATTATTAAGTATTACCCTCTCAAATCAATACAATAATTTATTTTAGTGATAAACCCACAATAAAGTTGACATGGCCTAAATGTGTAAGGCAGACAACATGTATAAAAGATGCAGGTTTGATTCCTGTTGGTCATTAAAAATTCGAAATAATTTTAATAATAAATGCTATACTTCTTATTGAATGAGAGTGGCCAACTCTGGTGTTGAAAGTAGGCCACTATGTTATACTTACAAATCTAAAGGATAGAACAGCAGCACAACATATTGTCCTTTGAACTGTGCTAGTTTGATTGGAGTGAAGCTGCCATCCACCACCGCGGTGCCTTCAAAGTCAGGTGCTGGCTTCTGGATCTTAGGAGCAAAAGCTGCTGACGCTGGAAAGAAATGTTTAAATTATAGTACTAAAGTTAAAATAATTGGCACGAGACCAAATAGGTAATATGCTCACGTTGTACACAACTCTGACTAGTCAGATTTTGTTTTCTTCTTTCATTGATACTTGTTTACCATATTTTATGTATAAGTAGATTATTTTCATGCTTATTTTTATTTTAATAATTTATTTCAATAGTGAAGCCATAATAAGAATAAGAACTTGCCTAAATTCATCTAAAGAAAATGCGTAATGTATAAGTACTTTTTTTAAAAGAGTAATTATTCTTTGATAAGTAGGTACTTACCTATAAGTAGTACTTAAGGTCTAAAAACAGGGATATTTATTTTCTAAATGTTAAGCTCGAGTACAAATCCATTAACAAACGTTTCTGGAAGGAATAGAAGGCTCAATCATAGTTTTGTTAATTACTAAGTATGTACCTGTGTCTCTGATGTTTTGTTTGGTTATGTAATAACTAGATTAAGTTCTAATAAATGTATATGGGACTTACTGGTGCTAAAGTTCACTTTTTTAGTAGCGGAGATAGTTGGCGCGATGACCTGTTAATAGATAATTGGCTAATTATTATTCAATCCCAAGAAAACTGTTTTGATAGGAATTTAATACACTCAAACTTACGCGACGTGCGAGCTGTCTTACTAAGAAAGACATTTTAGGTGATTTATAAAACTTATTAGTTACAATAAAATGTGAATTACACGGTGATAATAAGATTTTTAATCAATTTTTTCAATAAAACACCGGCTCCGATATAGAATCGTACACACACTCACACATCAATGAAATGAAATTGACTTTGACAAGTTTGACATTGCATCAACAATGTCAATGTGACAAAACTTTAGACAGTATTTTTGGCGGGAAATTCGAGAAAACAGAAAACTGCTCACATAAGACGGTTTTCCACAAATTGACCGCATATTTTCAAAGATAGATAGATGAAAGGTAGCGTACGCGTAGTGTCCCATATAATACGCGTACTCATAGAAGAGTACGTTTTGTAAAATCTATTGTGGCGTGGCATGTTTTCTCAGTCAGGCTAGAACATATTATTAGGTACCTACTTAACCAGCTTCAAATTCAAAACCAATATAGCTTTTATTGTTCGCAACTTCTGGAAAATCGCCAAGAAAATTTTCTTTTCAATACAAAGGTTTCTCTTGCTATCTCATTGCTTCTAACAGAATAATAACCAACATGTATTGACAGGTAAGTAAATTAAGAATTATTAGCAGAGTTGGCCACTCTCATACGGACTAACTTATTATAATAGTTAAATAATATTGGAAAATAAAAGAACCATTGTTAATACCTAATACATTTATTTTACAATTTTTAATTTAAAACTATATTTTCTCAATTTTGGTAGTAAGCAAACCAAAGTTGGTAAGTAGTGACCAAATGAAACGTTCAGAAATAAATAATATTGTGTAACCATCGTCCAGGAATTCTTTTACATAATGAATGAGTTTCTTTCTGGAGGCTTTACTCTGAAAAAAAGAAAATAATACGAAATATTATCGAAATCCATTTCAAATGTTGGAATAGGTACAAACTTCTTGAAGCGACCTCTCGGCCACATAATAATGTTGTAACATTCTACTTATGTTTCCAATACTTGACTTAGGTATAATTACTACTGTTATAGCGCAGACAACAAAACACTCAATTTAAGCAATTTCACATGATGGTATAATATCCACATCGATATCGTAATATCTCATTATAACATCAATAAAACGCGACCAACCTGATTGCAGGGCTAATCAGGTTGGTCGCGTTTTATTGATCATTGCTCTCATTGGTTAGATTTTAATGGCGGCAAAATCACTGTGACAATACATGTACGCGTGAATTTAATTTAATAAATTAAGTTAGAATGTTACAACATTTAGTGAAGATAAAGTAGTGTATGCAACTGCATATAACACGGGTATTAAAACCCTCGTTACTATTATGAAACTCGCTGCGCTCGTTTCATAAACTCACACTCGTGTTTTAATACCCTTAATTATATGACAGTTGCATAAACTACTATTTTATCTGTTTCTTGTTTCATAATATAATATGTTGGGTTAGAAACTTTTTAAAGCGACCTCGCGGCACCATATTTTTATCGAATTCATTTTTTAAATTTTGGTTAAGAAACTCTTTTTATTTAGCAATTCTCTTTTGTTTTTTTTGTTTTAGCTTAGAAACTTCAGCCCATTTAGCCATAATACCAACCTAATTTAGACATACTGCAGCCCCAACGCAGTAGCATGTGCCAGCACCGCCTCGGCCGCCTGCCTGGTCTCCAGGTGCGAACGGGCCGCCTCGTGCCACGTTTCGGCGGCCGCGCGCGAAGCACCCTGGAGCGCCCCGACGTATTTCAACGCGCTCGCTATGTCGCCGCGTTCTATCCAGAATCTGAAGAAAACAAAATGCTAATACCTAATTAATAATTCGTGTTAATTTTTAACCCACTTCAAGAAAAGAAAGTCTTCATCAAGTCTTCTGAAAGTTTTTTTTAGGTGAAAAAGATTACGATTTATTTTGCAGTAGCACCCTCTATTCTAAACATAGGTATCTATGCCAAAAACTTGTGAAAACAGCTAAGACTGAAAGTTGAAACTTAACTGACTTAGGCACTTTTGTTTCCGCGCGCGGGAAATAGCGTTTATTCTTTTGTCTGTTTGTGTGTGTTTTATTTTTGTATTATGTAAAATTGTGACATGTGAATTGTGTCAATTTGACATAATTATATATTATATAATGTTTGGCATATTGTGAATACTGATGAATAAATACCTAAGTATCTAGTTTACTGACGTAATTATAAAAATAACATTTCGAGATGTTTTTGGTTCTGGAGATATCGTGGATTGTAGACATATATCAAACATGCAAAATACACTCACCTCGCTCTTTGAAGTAAATCGAATGTATCTAAATCTTCGGACGGTTTTTTTGGAGGGTTGTCAAACTCTTGTTGTGGGATTCCTGAAATCTAAAAACAAACAACAAATTGATTACATTGTTATTTCTAAGCTCACATAACTATGTTTCCTAATAATATAAAAAAAAAACCTTAGAAGCTTATAAATTTTAATAAGAGATTGTGTAAGGCTCGTAAAATAATTTATCTTAAGCTGTAGGTACTTTACTAGGAATACTATGTACACTAGTTTAAATACCTTGAACCTAAATTTTATTTAAAATAAATATATTTTGGAATTGAAATAAAATTAATACATTTTTCATGTTTTCTAGTAATTTTCAGCACAACTAATACAATAAATAAGTTAGTACTTAGCTTACTTAGCTCTATTAGAATATGTGCTCGTTTCTAAGCATTTTTTTAAACTTATTTTATGTGTGTGTTATATCAACGTCTAAACAGGCCGTTAAGAAAACCAATGAAGACTAATTAGTAAGGACAGCGAGACGTTGAAACACACTACCAGGAACCCTGTTTCCTGCAACAACCCAAGGATCTTCAAACCCAGAGTAAATTGGTTTCTTCTAGGCAAGCGTGATTCTTTTTAGACTAAGTATAGGCATGCTTAACATCAGGCGGGCTAATCAAACGTAAGTCTATTCCATGTTAAATAAAAAGGTAGACACCATGGCGTACAGGGCAAGTCAATGTGTTTGAAAACAAGGTTCAACAGGAAAAGGTATAGTAAAATATCTTACTCTCATAAAGAGAAAAAGCGACTGCATGAAAGAGAGCATGAAGACCGGCAGCGGGGCTCCCTCCTGCTCCACCAGCGCCACCTTCATCGCAACATCTTCCATCTGAAGTCACATACAACTGTTGACACGGACAGGGCAATGAAGAAATTAATGGCAATTTAAGGGAGAGATCGAAAGCGGTGGCAACTACGTTTGTTCTTTCACTAACACTGTATTTTCATCACAATCATCGAAACAGACCAAAATGGCCGTTTTATCCGATTTTATACTTTATTATTTTTATTAAGTACTAGATATAAAATACGCGACTAAAAGCTAACTACAAATTAAATGTCGATTTTTATGAAGATTTACCTTGGTATCTGATTAAAAAAATAATAAAGTAAAAAACGACGACTGACTGACTGATTGACTGACTGACTGATATAGTGATCTATCAACACACAGCCCAAACCACTGGACGGATTGGGCTGAAATTTAGAATGAAGGTAGATGTTATGACGTAGGCATTCGCTAAGAAAGGATTTTTTGAAATGCCACTTTTAAAGGGGTGAAATAGGGGATCCAAGTTTTACTTCTTAATGCGAGCGAAGCCGCGAGCACCCACTAGTATTATATACGTGCAGACAGAATTACCATAGAACAGAAAAATAAAATCTATGAGTAGTAATATAGGTACTTACAACATGATATTTCTCACGTATAACACTTTCGGGCACAACTCCCTGATTACGAACAGATTCTGGTATTGCTTTCAACACGGATAGTACCAGCTTGTCACCGTTGCCTGAAAAATAATTAAAGATTTGTTATAATGCTTACATTGCGTTACATTAGTTTTTATAGGATTACGTTTAACTTCAGCCTTTAAGATGTTAAGCAATGCTGCAGCCTAGAGTGTAACACGTTTACCTAGAAGAAACCTATTAACTCTAGATTTTAAGACCCCTGGATTGTAGTTCTCAGGGAACATAGCTTGTTCTGTTCAGCACATTGCAGAGTATTGCTCGCTTGCCCGCCAAACACGCCCATACCGGGATGAAGGGACATCGTGGTAGGTTTAGTCGGTAGTGGAGTCTCATAACATAGCTCCGAGCTTGACTCTCTTGAGTCGTATTTCCTTATGACTGAGGGTCGTGATTCCCCCGCAGAATTAATTCGTTAGGGGAGTTCTGTTGGGCAGATACATCGTGGTGGGCGCCCAGATCCTTCCATGGAAGACACATGTCCTCGGATATTGTGCTCCTCAAACGCGTCGGTCTCCTCGTGAAGTTTTTCATCACTTCTAAGCAAGTGCAAATCTACACTTAACTTGAAAATACAAGTCATTGGTGTAGAGCCGGATTCGAATCAGGGTGTGCCTGGATGAAAAGTTTGACATACCACGCTTTTTCACATTTTCTACAAACAAAACAGACTGTGGATGATAATGAATATACATAGCTAAGTATATAGATCATACCAGAAGCCTTCTCAATAGCCTTGATCTCCTTGTCTACTCGTACGAAGGGCTCTCCCTTCTTGGTAGCAGCTAGTAGGGAGTAGCCAGCCACCCACAGGTCTTGGGAGCGACGCGCCTCGCGCTCCGCTTTGAGACGGGCTGGAAATAAACAACAACATGATGATGATGATGATGAAAAATTTGTCTGATGATGGTCTTATAATAATTACAAACAATTAATCATTACTCGCTAGATGACTGGCCTGTTAGCTTAGTTAGTAGTGGCTCTAACAACAACATAATATTAAATATTCAAATCTAAGGAGAACTTCGTCTGTGAAAATGCGCCATCCTTCTTAGTCTTCAGCCAGCTCCTTGACCTCCTTACGCGAGTACGATTAGAATAAGAATGATTGAACAAACATGGAAACAGATATAGGGTCTATAAACTTATATCGAGAATAGACATAGTGGTTTTTCTGTATAATTCACACTTCATCTTCGCAAATAAAATTAAAGCATTTTCTTATAGTTTAATAGAAATTATGGGATTCATATAACAAATAAAATAAATATGTAAGTGTACCTTCAAGTTTATCCTCAACAAGTTTCAACTTGGCGCGCATGTTTTTCCTCTCGAGCGCCATATCCTTTCTCTCTTGTTCAACCGAAGCAGCCACCATTTTGTCTAATTTCTTGTTTGTCTGAAGTAAACAAACAATTTAAGTAGTATAAGCTTCACAGGTGCCTGTTTAATTTGTTTTCGAGATACATAAAGTTACTTACTACTTTTGAACGTTTCTGTTCAAAAAAACAAACATCGAATAAACAGACCAAAAACGACATAAAAAATACTACCTAGTCTTATTCTGGTGTTACGAAAAGATTAAAATATCGGCATCCCATTCCCGTGTGTTATTTGCGTAAATTCGGTATAAAAATGTATTCCTTCAAGATCTAATTTATCTCTGTACTAAAATTCATCAAAAATAATTACCTACGCATTTCAGTGTGAGGAACGAACAAACTCACTCACCAACTTTCGCTTTTATTAAACATATTAGCGTGATATTGTGATAATCATAAAGTTGTATGATGAAGTGCTATTATGATAAAATTACATATGTACCTCAATAGTCTTCTCCTGCAATCTTATTTCCAGAACCTTGGCTCCCTTTTCCTGATGTTTCCTCAAAGCCTCCCTGTCTCGGTTGTAGTTCTCGTTCTTTTTATCCGATGTCTGCAAATATCAAATAAAATATACAAAACATGAAGATATTAAAATAATTATAAATGTGGGATTTTTACATAGTGTGGTATGTGTGTGTAGAATGAAAAATGTTTGCACATGACCATAATCAATCAGCAACCACTATGGTCACAGACTTTCTAAAAAAATTCACCGCTCTTTATAAATTATAACCCAGGGGTCTTCAAATCTAGAGTAAATAGGTTTCTTCTAGGCAATATAGTGGTGCTTAACATCAGGCAGGCTATAGTCAAACGTAAGCCTATTAATTGTAAAATCACGTCACGTTTAATGAACCGAAACCTTACACGTTGGTAGATATCGTTTTGTATCTCTCCCCATCGTTTTTTACGTTCGTATTCCAGATTTTTGTCCGCGTCTCGCTTTTTCCTTTCATCTACTGGGTTACCCTGGGGGTCGGTCAGCAGCAACGCTGTAACAATTAAAAGTAATCAAATAAATCATATTACTTATAAGAAATAGCCACACTTATGTGAAAGAAAGAAAACATCTATTGTGACAGATTTAACAGAAAAACAAACACGAGTAAAAACATAATAAACAAACATAAAATCTGGCACAACACAGCCCCAACTCAGCATAATGCTGGTTGTGTGGAAGCAACCGGCGCTGGTCTTCCGTTGGGGCTGGCTGTGTCGTCACGCACGTACAAGAAGGCAGGCCGTAAAGATATGATATAAACAACGATAAAGAATGTAAACTAACCTTCATACCCACGAGTACATCGTTCAGTCATAGCTTCCAGGGCATCGCACACTAGCTCCTTGAGATGTTCCCGCTGTAATTAAAAAAAAAAATACACAATAAATTAACGAAAAGACAACCAAGTTTTTTAAATACTCAATTTTATTAATAGGTAAGTAAGTACATATAATAGGTACACATAATAATATTATGTAGGTACCTACATACATACATAGTCTTGTATTACTTAGGCTAAAATTTAGATTTTCAAATCAATAACTGTGATGTATTTGTGCCTTGCGGTATATGTACCTATATGCAGGTTCTCTAGAGAGCCTAAAACGTAGCTTTAAATCTTAGCTACGAAGACGCTACGAAAATCTAGTACTGGAAGCTACGAGTTTTCCGTAGCCAACCGTAGCAATTTCGTAGCTCATGCTACGCGGTAACTTCGTAGCGAAAGAGGAATTTGACAATGTGAATATTATTACGGTATTTCCTGAATAGTTTGTGACAGTTAATATTATATTTCATTGATATTCCAAGCACCGGACAAAACTGGCGACATTTATCTACAAGTATGTACCTATTTATTATATGTACTTATCTCTACCTATAAATATATTTAAATTTTGCTATTTATATTAATTGAAATAAAATAAAAATGAGCCTTTATTTCCCCAGTTTCTTAAAATAGTAGGTTCATTTCAATCATTCCTTATTGTTACTAATTTTAGAGAATTAAATTTGATGATTTTAGTTATACCAGCGCCAAATTAAAGAAGTAAGAGAGAAAAACGCTTACATATCTCAAAGTATGATGCAACAGAAGATCTGCATCCCCTTTCAGACTTGGTGTGTCGCTCAAATAGTCTAGTTCTTTGAACATCAGGGCGTTCTGGGCGGCGTACGTATCTATGAGGCCTTCCACCTGAAATAAAAAGATAACACTAATATTATTTAGGTGATAGTTTGAGTGTTTATTCCTTATTGACGCTTAAACGGCTGTGTCGGTTTGTAGGAAATTTGATATGGATATAGATTAGAGTCTATAAACCTAGTTTTTATCTATAATTTTTCTTAACCAACCACGCCTATTTACTTATCTCGGCCTTATCCGGGATAAGTTAATGAGTTATTTCAGGATCTACCTCCGCACCAAATTTCATCCAAATACGTCTAGCCGTTTGAGCTACAAGAATAAACAAGCATAGTACTTTATAGGTATAACAGTTGGTATGGAAAAAGTATTGAAAGCTACCTAAACTTTTTTACACTAGAGTAGACAACTTACTCACGATAAAAACAAAATACGAATAAAACAAAATTAATATACCATTTTCCAACTCTCATCCAAAGCGATAGATTTATCGTTGACCCACTGCCACTCTATACGTATAGTTTTAATTCTGCTTTGATACTCTTTTAAAAGATCTTTTGTGTTCTTCACTTGTTCTTTCGGAGCTTCTACGCCGCATTCGTAGTATCTTGATAATTCATCTGAAAAACAAATGTGGGTATGTGCTTAATTTGGTTGAAAATGCAGAGTAAAAAAAAACACAAACTGGTGATTGAATCAATTGATCTAAGATTAGCAAAGCCTAAAAATATGATTCACATCAATATACTTAGCAATTTCATTAATAAAGATATAAGGATACCTATGTACATTACGATAATTTATTTTACATACATACAATCTGAACGTTTGAGAAATTATAGGAATCTTTATGATTTGGTAAATGGTTATAGAAAGTAGAACAAATGTTTGTCGATATAATACTAATGACGCCCCGAGATTTTACTCGCGTTAATCCAGGGTCTAATTTTTCTTTATATCAAATATAATCCAAATTAGTTCAACCGATTGAGCATTAAGATGTAACAAACCTTTCTCTCTTGAGTCGTATTCCTCATGGCTGAGGGTCGTGACTCCCCCACAGACGTAATTCGTTAGGGTAGTTTTCTTGGGCAGATACATCGCAAATCATCATAATCATCAGCCTGCTATCGCCCACTGCCGAGCATAGGCTCTCTTCTCTCTTCGTCTCTCTCTCCACATCGCAGCGCAGATACATCGGAACAAACCTTTAGCCTTTATAATATGATGTGGGCTGATAAAATATCTAGGTGTATTTAAAAAAATATAAATATTACTTACCCAATCTAGCAATAAGGCACTGCGCTTGTTGAGTATGTTTCTTGACCAACGACCTCCTCTCTTCCATGGCGTATTCGAGATGTTTCAGCTTTTTCATGCTGAAATGCACCATGGTGTCTTTCACCAGCTGGAATATGCATTTCAATTATTATTTATTAAAGTCATATCATTGTGAATATTTACACATGATTACCAACGTTAACCAATAGCGGACGCGATTTTTTTTTATTTTGACTGAAACGTATAAAATGCTAGTTAGTTTTGCACATTTTCTCGAGTTGCAATAGAGTGAAAAATATTGAAAATATAAGATATTAAATCACTTTTCACACAGTTAGGTACTTTGCGGAAATCCATTGTAAATGAAACTCTGGAAAAAATATATACCTACCTAGGTAGTGTTATTGTCGCAGCGGAAAAACACTATATTATATTTTTTCCAGAGTTTCATTTAGATAGAAAATAATTTAAGATTATTTTTTTATTTTTCAAACTGAAAAGCCGAGCAATGCTCTCGACTACCGGGTAACATGCTACCACAAGAACCTAACCGAAATCAATTATATCTATCCTACTAAGTAATTATTAGCTACTAAAAATACTCACATTATTATAATAAATACATGCATCCCTCGCAGTCATGTAGTTGTGAATGGCGTCGTCTCCTATATCTTTGAGACAGGACTCAACTTCGCAAATATCTTTGGTAAGAATCGGAGTCTTCTGTTTGTTGCATTCTTTCTCGTCATCTTCATCTTCTATTAAAACAAATCCCATGTCCATTTTATCTTCGAGCGAGTAAAAATACTAATATTTCATTACGCTAAATCTAGAGTTAATAGGTATCTTCTAGGTAAGCGTGCTACACCCTAGGCTGCAGCAATGCTTAACATCAGGCAGGCTGTAGTCAAACGTAGGTAAATCTAACCGACGTAAACAAAACCACTATTAGGTATTCTTTTAGCAAATACTTAACAGACGTTTATATTGTAATGACTATACAAGATTACTGATATCTTACGCTAGGCGATAAGGGACGGCTTAAGTACACAAATTCCAACAACTTCTATGTACAACATTCGGAAATTCGGACAAAAATATTGGGGTGTTGATATTTGTGTAGGTAGGTACCAAAAACCATAAAAAGTTTTATGTAAGTTAACATCTCAACTCTGAATAACTTTCTTTATTTTAAGACATACGTAATTTAACAAAACATGAAAAACTAAAAGACCTTTGGAATGGTATTTATAAAGTGTTACCGTCTTTTTTCACGTCCTCACATTCGGGTGCTAAATTTTCGGCAGCTGAAACAAAAATCTATTAGTCAGATTAATCAGGAATTAACTATTTAAAAGCTTTCGCTAGTGTTTATAATTCTTATAAATGTTTTGTCGTTACACTGAAATTTCTAAATTCTTGGCTGTTATTTTTATTTTATTTATTTATTTATTTGAATAATGGGCGAGTCCACCAAAGTTCAAAATTATACAGTCAATTGGTGCAATGATAACAAGTTAACAAGTTTTTTTGTAAAATCAAGAGCGTTTGATTAGTATCTGTTATTTTGCAATCTATGCAGACACAATTATAGGGCACTTTGCCACAAGATAAATGACTATAATAAAGGTAGCAAGGAACAGAGCGTGAATAAAATTGAGCGTCCTATGGGAGAGGTTAATGTCCAGAATTTAATAAGACAAATTATAACAAGCGATAACCCATTTCGTTAAAGTATGATATATCGAATAGGCTCTATAGACAACAGAAGTACAAGACTAACAATTAAAGGCGGAGGCCTATACCCAGAAGTGGGTCGACCAGGGACGAAGATGATGTTATAATAATGTATGTTTGTCAATGCTTACGTTCCACATGTTTGATCGGTACTCCGTCATCGGTACATTGCTTCGGTTCCTCTTTAAACAGATTGAAGAAAGCCACCTTTGTATTCTGTATACATTCATACGCAAACTGAGAGTAAGTCAGGTTCTCTTGATACAACACTGCTATGAAATCATCGAACCATGGCGCGTTGATTGAGAGCCAGTCGCGTACTTCGGGGTTTTGTCTAAAATTTAAAAAATATGGTGCGTTTTAATAGTTTTTTTTAAAGCCAATGTCAAATCAAGGTCAAAACACAGTTTTTTTTTATCAACGATTAATATTAAATAAATAAATAAATATTCCGGGACATTGCACACAGCGCCATCTAGCCCCACACTAAGCAAATGCTTGTGTCGTGGGTACTAGATAACGGATAATATAATACTTATATACTTTTCTTTAGTAAATACATACTTACTTGTTATACATACAAACGACCAGACTCAACTCAAGTAATTATAAATTTTTAAAGTTACATAAATACTTGTGTCATGCGGGAATCGAACCCGCGGCCTCTATGAAGGCAGAGCATCTACCAACTAAGCTAACAGGCCAGTCGAACGATTCGAATATTACGAACGTCGTAAATAAGTATATCGAATCTGATAGTTGGTATCGGCTGTAAGGCATCTCAGCGGCATGGCGCTAAAAGCGGTTCGGAATCTTTGACACTAGAGTTGGCCAGTTTCATATGAAGAAGAAAAATTTGTACGAATAGAAAGGTCAAGTTATATTTCGATATTAAAATGTAAGTACTAAGTTTAAGGCATTGTTTCTATTATTTGGTACCTTATAGACTCACTATGCGCGCGCCACTTAAAATAGTGAGATCAATTCAACCTACCTTTATCAGGGTGAATTCTAAGCGTGTCGAAACAGTTTTCGGCGAGCGGCATTGAAACATAGTGAGTGAATATATAAACTTACTTAATACATAAACTTACTTGGCATAAACAGCGAACGCAGCGCTCAAAGCGGCAACGGTCAAAGTGCCCCAGATCCACGCGTCTCTGATTGGTGGCGGTTTCTCAGGCGGGGGCTGCGGGCAAGGCTCACGCTCGTGCGGGGGGTAGTTGGGTTTCTGCCGCCGCGGGGGGGTGAGGTGGAAGGACGCACATTGCACGCGCGGGCACGACTGCGACTAAGGATATGCATGTTTACGTTATAAACTTGGTTTGTTGGCTAAATTTTGAGACCTTTTCGCAAATTTCCAAAAGAAATTCCAGAAAAAAACCGTTCTTTTCAACAACAACTTCATAGCACTCTTTCAAAATTATGGGTCAACCAAAACGTTTGATTTCGACTAAATTAAGTAGGTATATAGGCATTATTAGATAGGTAAGTATATAGGAACAGAGAATCCGCAGAATTTTGCTGCTTGCACAATATGCGTAGAAGCGTGCAGAAAATTATTATCTCTCTTTCCACCATTCATGTACATTCTCATGACTGAGGGTCGTAACTCTTCCTCAGAATTTAAAAATTAGGGTCTTGGTAAGTCTTGAACAGAAACATTGTATGTAGTGGACACCCGGGCACTTCCACGAAAGGCCTGAGATCCCCAAACATGTGCCTTATGTTTTGCTTCACCGTTAAGCGAGCGCAAGTTCACACAACTTGAAAAACAAGTACCTAATTGGTGTAGGGTCAGATTCGAATCAGGGTAAGTACGTTAGGATGAAAAGCAGACGCTGAGCCACAATAGCTTATAAACAAAAAATCTTACCAGTAATAGTTTTCTAGCAGCTATACCAGTTGTAACAAATCTGTACATAGTTTGTTATAAAGGTTTTTGGTTTGATTTATTGAGAAAAACGCTGAGTCGCGCTGAGCGCCGACATTTCTCGACTCTTCTGTCACTATGACTTGTTCTATGATTACTGTCAGCGTAAGAAAAGGTTTCAATAGAAGAATAGAGGTTTTAAGTAAAATCAATGTTAAAAGTGTAGAAAATATGGCGGTGTCACTTTTTAAATTTATTTTTGTCCTTTTCGTAACGATTACACTGCTATGATTTCGAAAAAAACGTTTACGTGGGATAGGTTTGCGTTTGACTACAGCCTGCCTGATTGCTGCAGCTTAGGATGCAACACGTTTACCTAGCAGATACTTATTAACTTGATCTACAATAATCTTTTGTCACTATAAATTTAAAAACAAGCAATTCTACATATTCATTTTTAGTCTAGAGATAAAATTAAGTAATTATACCTACTTTTTGGTTTCACTGTCTATTTAGTTTTCGACTTTTATGTATCATGGAAGTACAATATTACGGTCAAGTGCAAACACATACCTTGTAAAAAAAAAACAATATAATATAAATATTTCAGGACATATCACACAGCGCCATCTAGTCTCATACTAAGCTAACACTTGTATCATGAAAGGAAGGCATAAAAAACCTTTAAGACTATATTAGATACACAACAAATCAAACAACCACATCGAAATAAAATCATTCTTTAATTTTATTTAAATTACTATATTTTTATATTTACATAAGTTACTAAAATTAACATAACCGTGGATTTTATTGCTGGTGTTTGCTGATATTTATGATTTCATACTTTAAATCTTTTTAAATGCAAGATTGTCAAATGATGCTAGATTTACTAAGTTTTATTCCGATGTCGATTTATATATAGCACCAGCGAAAAAAACGATATGTTTGTGAGTATACCAAAAAATGTATGACAGAAAGTTTTGTATGAAATTACAAGTTGCGTTTTACAAGCTTTTACATACATATGTATCTACGAAAACCTAGCTACTCAAGCTAGAAAGATTATTTCAAATATTTTAATAGATACCAGCATTAAATCTAAAACTTGCAATTTTTCTATTTTACTATTTTTATCATACAATTGTCCATCAATTTCACATTTAATATATTACCGCTTCCCGCCATCTTTAATTTTTATAGTTCATAGAATAAATTAAAGCATTCACATCTTCTAAAGCCTAACTGATTTTGATAAAATTTGTTTTAAATCGCAAATATGGCTGAAATATTAAGATGTTAAATATTAGCGGACTTATTTAAAAATCTACATCATTACGTTTTTGTCTCTTTCTCTCGTCAATAGCCTAACAAACGAGTGAAAAAGACCAAAATAAGTCTGAAACTGCTTTTATAGTGTTATCTATAACGAGTGACTATTTGTTAATTAAATTTGAACAACTACTTAATTTTACGAAAGAAGTACAAAAGAGATATAACAAAAAATTAAAACGTAAAAAATAAATATGAAAGCATATAAACTAACAAATAATTTACTGTCGTCATTTAGCAATTTAAGGGTAACATAAACGATACTTACAACATTTCTGTTTCTTTTCTAAAAGAAAAACCGATTGAAGATCAAAATCAAAAAGACGGTCAAAAATCGCCTATACTTCATAGTGACAAAAATAAATTCAGTATAACGCATACCAATGTTCAGATTTTATGACCATTTCAAAACCAAAAAGATATAGTAAACCTACAATTAAAGTAACCGGTATGTAAACAAATAAGATATAAAAAGAAAATCAAATAAAAATGTCAAGAAGTTTATTTTATTTTTCGATTTTTTTTGTCTAGTGTCGCGTCAAAAATAAGATTTTAGTATGACGAAGGGATTTGCCACAGTCATAAAAAAAATAAAGTCTCAAATAAAAATGAGTGGAAAAAATTACGCCAAACAACGTAAAATTTCAAAAGATGTTTTTCAAATACACCAAAGTCTTGTAATAAGTACCTATCGATAATGTTGATATCGAAGTAAGATCGGCTCAAAGATCACATTTTGTCTAATAATTATATATTTATAATTTCAAGCAAGACATGAGATGAAATGAAGTTAAGTCAAACATTAAATTTGACATTCGAAATTTTGTTAACAAATAACAATTTATGTCTGACCAAAAACCTTAATTTTCCTTTTTTTAACTTCATTGTTTAAGGAAATACTCACACTTGATAGATTGATGCCCGATATTAACCAATTTGACATTTATTTTGAAGTTTAGTTTACAATAAAATTTGACAAATGAAGTCAAGTTTACAATTGAATTTGACATTTCAAGTTAAGTTTACAATCAAATTTGACATTTGAAGTTCTGTTTACAATTAAATTTGACATTTGCAGTTTAGTTTACAAATAAAGTAAGCCAGATACAGATGCATATACCATGACCGATTTAGCTGCTTGTTTAACCTCCATTTGCCTCTTGGCAGCTTCTTTTTAAATAGATATTTATAAAGCTAGGATGTTCAAACGATTTTTGTCTGTTTAATAAACCCAATTTTCCTTTGTGTATTATTTATTAACTTCATTTATTTCATTATGGAAATACTCGCGCTTAGTTAAATCGCCTGATTAGAAGCAATTCGACAACAATTTTAAGTAAATTTGACATTTGAAGGTCAGTTTACAATCAAATTTGAAATTTGAAGTTCAGTTTACAATTAAATTTGACATTAAGTTTACAAATAAAGTAAACCAGACACAGATGCATGTGCCATGACCGCCTCAGCGGCCTGTTTGACCTCCATATGCCTCTTGGCCGCCTCGAGCCAGGGTGTGGCGGCGGCCCTTGCACCCCCTTGTAGCAGGTTTACGTACCGGACGGCGGATGGTAGGTCACCGTGCTCCATGTGGTATCTAAAAAAATAAAATAAGTTACATTATGTAATGTTATCTATACACTCAATTTCACGGTTTACCTGAAAATATATAATCAATTACATTATAGAATGTTATCTATATATTCAATATCACGGCATACATGCTTGTCGCGAAAGACAGAAAAGAGCGGAAAAATAATTTAAAAGATTACAGAAGATTCAAGACCCTCAGACATAAAGAATTACGACTGACGGAGGACTTTACATCTATTTTTCATGGCTACCAAACTAGGCGAAAGCCTGTATCTTAGAGGTCAGATTACAGTACCTCTGTATTATTAAACCAGATTATAATGAAGTATTGCACTGAAACTAATTTAATATTAAAACTTTCGTGAGACATTTAATCAATATGTTAACTAAACGGTTTTCACTGACGTGTAATTCGCGTATGTTGTTTACGCGTTTCGGATGTTATGACATCCATCTTCAGAACGTATGTTCTGGGACTTAAACTAATTGTTTTAACTCTATATAGGCTCTATAGAAAAAAAATGCAAGCTACTTACTTTGCCCTCTGAATGATGTCGAATGTGTCCAGTTTGGAGAAGTCTGTAGGCTGGTTCTCGAGCTCATCGTGGGGGATTTCCGCCAACTAGAAGATTAAAAACTTATTACTTTCATTACACACTATTTATTACTTTCAAAAGTTAGCCATTTGTGGCAAAGTTTGGCATGGAAATAAATTAGATCCTGGCTCAAAAAATAGGCTCCATTTATACCGGATTAGAGTGGAATACATGACGGGCATCAACCAGCCGTTATATTTATAATATTTTGTAACTTGCTACATCAATTTTTATCAAATCAATTAAACGACGATTTGATTGGCTAATCATTTGAAATCTACCAATGACAGCGATAATCTGTTGATTTGATGGTAGAATTAAACTAACCATCAATCTAGAAATCGGGGGAAGATAATTAAATATAAATCTAAATATATAAAACTCAAATACTGATATAGTGATCTATCAACGCACAGCCCAAACCACTGGACGGATCGGGCTGAAATTTGGAATGTTATGATGAAGGCATCCGTTAAGAAAGGATTTTTGGAAATGCCACTTTTAAAGGGGTGAAATAGGGGATCCAAGTTTTACTTCCTAATGCGAGCGAAGCCGCGAGCACCCACTAGTAGTTTATAATAATATACCTTAGAGAAGAGCAGCTTGGACTGCAGCCAGGATAGGAAGTAGATGGGCAGGCCGGCGCCCTCGCGACCCACCAGCGCCACCTTGGCGGCCGTCTTCTCCAGCTGAAACATACAAAAGTACTAACTATATACCAGATATATATATAAAAGAAAGTGGTGTTAGTTACACCATTTATAACTCAAGAACGGCTGAACGTATTTAGCTAAAAATAAGTGGGGAGGTAGCTTAGAACCAGGAGACGGACATAGGATACTTTCTATCCCGTTTTTATTTTTTTAATTGAATTGAATAAAATCCAAAATACGCTTATTTATTGCCTCGAAGGCGGAAGAGAGTTCGCCAGGACAGCTCGTAACAGATAAAACACTGAAAACTATTTATCATTATATGGTTAGCTTTAGAGTGTTGCTATCTGGGGATCCCGAACACCGGCCATTGTTCAATCTCGAAAAAATATGGTTGAAGTGTTTTTTTTATATAATTAATAACGCAGTTTAATTCCTAACTTGAGGAAGGTTGCATACTCTATTTTCTTAATGTTTTTAAACACTATCTTTAGATTAAGAAAGAAGAAGAAGAAATTATAAAGATTAGCTAAATTACTGGACCAATTCCAAAGGTCATGCAGCAAAAGTTTTTGATTTTGACATACAAAAGACACCAATGCACTATCACTGCATAGTATAACGCAAAGTCGCTTCCCGCGTCTGTCCCTGTGTATATATGCGCTTAGATCTTTAAAACTACACTAAGGAATTTGATGCATTTTTTTATAGATATGAGTGATTCTAGAGGAACGTTTATGTGTACTTATAGTAAAGCGTGCGAAGCCGCGCGCAAAAGCTATTAATATGATATGTTACTTACCGTCTCAAACTTGTCTCGCAGTGCCTTCTCAGTAACTACTCCTCTCTCGCGCACCTCGCTCGGTATTCCCTTCACTACTGTCTCTACCAGCCTGTCTCCGGTACCTGGAATACAATGACAAAATGAGTAATATATTAAATTATTATTATTTTTAATAGATTAGGCGAATGCCTGCTCGCGTTGAAACGGGTCAAAAATGGACTCCAATTGGTATACGGGCACTACTTAAAAAATAAATCACCGGCAACCACACAGGCACTGAATAATATCGTAAAGTTTCTTAGTTATGAGCGAACATTTATGGGCTATGTGTCTGATAATATTTTTTTTTTAAAGACTTACACAGGTAAGTATAGAAAACACCTATCAACTCTCAACTTGGAAGACCGATTTATAGTTAAGTTTATTGTTACAACCATCAATCCTTAAAAAAATACATACCAGCTTTCTCCAAAGCCTTAATTTCGTTGCCAATGTTGACTTGTACCGTAGGCCTCCTTGTAGCCGCCAGTAGGGCTTCGGCGGCGGCCCACAGGGACTGCGAGCGACGCGCCTCGGCCTCCGCTTTGGCCCTCTCTGAAAAAAGAAAGAATTTTTTTATAAACACTTTGACACAGTTTTGATGGTGATATTTTTTTTCATGGTGAAACTAAGGTTATTATGGATGCGGCACGTATGTATGTATATTTGTGTGTTAAAACGCATAAATTGTGAGTGTCCAAAATGTCTAAAGTGTACAATTTCTGTGTAAAATCTGTCTCCGTTTATTTGAACGCTTATAACGCATAAACGGCTGAACGGATCATCATGATTTTTTATATGAAGGTGGTATGACGTCTTAGGAGTGTCACAGGCTACTTTTTATCCTGAAATAATGCGAACGAAGCCGCGGGCGTCCACTAGTACGAAATATGTCAATTTGAAGCATGCTGAGAGCGCGCGACCTCTTTTACAAATCGTTGCTTGATTCGTTTCTATGGGCGTTGGGCTGAAAGACTGAATTAATGGGGTTAGATTAAACTCTGGATTAAAATATATTCTACTTTTATCCCGGGTTACCGTGTTAATCCTTAATTTCGTTGCCTGGATGATATAGGAAGTTAGAAGGAAATATCTGCGGGCCTACCGCCTAAGAGTAAACTATACAATTGCTATCGTTTATGACGTCATTTCAATCAAGAGTGGCAACCGTGTTTTCAGCTTCCTTTTTCCCTCTCTTTCGATCTTTATAGTTCTGTCTCGCTCGCACAGTCACACCAACAGGCGATTCAATCATTTGTGATTGAAATGACGTCATAAACGATAGCAAATTGTATAGTTTACTCTTAGGCGGTAGGCCCGCTGGGCAAGAACAGCGCAAAACAGGGAGTATTGGTGTAAGAGGGATATACCCTGCCTATACCCTGCAGTGGGTCCCATTAGGCTGATGTTGATGATGACCGTCTTAATCCGGGAATACTTACTTTTGAGCGTAGCCTCGATGGCCCACATCTTGCCAGCCATCTCGGCCAGGTCCTTCTTGAACTGGATGCGCTCCTGTTCCAATACCTCCGACACGCGGCGACTGTGCGTCGCTAGGATCTGGAAATATAAATAAATATTTCATGACATTGCACACAGCGCCATCTAGCCCCACATTAAGCAAACGCTTGTCGTGGGTACTAGATAACGGTTATAATACTTATATACTTTTCCATTCTAAATACATACTTATTATTCATAGAAACGCCCAGACCCGACACAAGTTATTACAAATTTTTAAATTCATCATATCTTGTGCCATGCGGGAATCGAACCCACACCCTATTAGATTAGAAGGCAGGGCCACTACCAATTATAAATATAGAAGTAAAGTACTGCTAATCTATATTTCTTGACCGAAAACGAAATAGAAGATGTCGCTTCAGTAACATAAAATAACATACAAAGTTAAGGCGAAAGAAGAAAAAAAGTCAATCAACAGTGACTATTATAGAAGTTTAAAAAAAAATATTGAAAAATTCAGTTGAAATATACAAGATCTTGTGCGCATTTAACGATGATAACGGCACTAATATACTTCCGTTACCGTAAATCTTCTAATCTCCGGTCATTGCAATCAATGTTTGGCTCTCTTGAGACGTGACACTGGCGAAATTGCGGCAATACCGCACAGCCAAAAAAAAAAACAAGGGCACTAATAATCTATACTAATATTATAAAGCTGAAGAGTTTGTTTGTTTGAACGCGCTAATCTCAGGAACTACTGTTGCGAAATGAAAAAATGTTTTTGTGTTAAATACACCATTTATCGAGGAAGGTTTTAGGCTATATACTCGTAACATCACGCTGCAACTAATAGGACCGAAGAAACAATGGAAAATGTGAAAAAAAACGGGGAAATTATTGATCTTTGAAGGCTTCCGTTGCATGCGCTGCGAAAACGGTTCAAGATATCAAAAAAATGTGTATGAAAGAATTATTCCTCTAGAAATAATTTAACAAAATGTCCGCAACAGTAAATGTATATCTTTTAGGGTTAACTCACTAGAACCGTTTTTATGGTAATAACTATTCCACGCGGACGAAGTCGCGCGCACCAGATAGTAATTGAAATAACACGCAAACCTACCTCCTTCTCCCGCCTGGCGAGCGCCGCAGCCTGCACTTCCAGTTGGTAGTCGAGTTGTTTGGCGAGAGCCTCCTTCAGCTTCCTGTTCGCATCCGCCTGCGCTGAGAGAGCCTGCAAATAATGGAATAATATATTTAAACAGTTATTAATTATTAATTCTAAACATGATATCTACTGAAAATTTGTAAGGAGTCGGTTTTATAATTATCGTTACAGCAGATATCTAATGACGTTGTAGTATAATTTTTGAAAAATCAAAAGTTTACTTGGTGATCAGTAGCGTGAAAAAATCAAACTAAAGTTACATATAGTACTAGCTTTTGCCCGCGGCTTTGGACGCATTATTATACAAGCACGCTATTAAAAAAACCGCATCACAATCCGTTGTTTAGTTTTAAAGATATAAGCAAACATAATATATACATACCAATATATTAACTAAACGGTTTTCACTCACGTGTAAATCGCGTAAACAACTTACGCGATTTACACGTGAGTGAAAACCGTTTAGTTAATATATTGATAAAATGTCTCACGAAAGTTTTAATATTAAAATATATACATACATAGGCACAGACGCGGGAAGCGACTTTGACTATGTAAAAAAACAGTTGTAATAAAGGTACAACTTTAACGAACCTTCTTCTGATATTCAATCTCAGATTTGATCCTCTCAGCTCTGCACAAGTCTTCGACTTTCGCTTCGATCACCGCTTTCTCGTCGTGGCCTTAGAGATACACAAGAAATCATAAACATAGGATAAGTATTTCAAGGCATCCAATTTACGTATATTACTAAAACTATGCTAATATCCAAAAAACACAATACAATATAGTAGATGGCTAAATTATAAGGTCATCTCTCTCCCTTTAATCGTATTCCTCATAACTGAGGGTCATGACTCCTCCGCAGATTAATCCGCAGCGTCTAGATCCTTCCATAGTTGACACTTGTTCTGGGATTTTGTGATTTTCAACTAAGTACCAGTAATTAATACTCACACTCAATAGCTCTGTTGATCTTCAGTTCATGGATTGTTTGCAGCTCAGCCAACTCGTTTTGCAACAGTTGAATCTAAAAATAAACAGTAACTAATTAAAAATACTAGCAAATTGTTTGTCATACTTAATTAGAACTTGGTTAGTTAAACGTAGCGTTT
Organism: Macaria liturata; assembly: GCA_964023185.1. NCBI lineage: Eukaryota > Metazoa > Arthropoda > Insecta > Lepidoptera > Geometridae > Macaria > Macaria liturata. Next base: position 16,518,731 of record OZ026806.1, read on the forward strand.
ATAAATAGCGATGAAAATAATTTCATTATTTTTGCGCAATATAGTTCGTCCATTAGTGAGAACAAAGGAAGGTATAACTGTCGACGCTCTTCATAAAAGTAACGTTATATAAACCAGGTACTTAGTTAATTTAAGAATTTACAATTTTATCAAAGTCAAGTCCACGAAGAAAAGTTGTGTCTATACAAGTTCAATAAGTTGTAGTATAAAAATTGTTGCTTCTAACATACTGAAGCCACCCTTAAAAGGAATGTACCATGCGTTAGTTACCAGTAACAGTGTAGCCTTGTATGTAAAGACCTTGTATGCCTTTATAACAGTATGGTATTTATGCTCTGCACGCTGCTGAAGATAGAGTTCAATGGCGATACAAACCATGCAATCAAGAACGATACAAGTCGGACGACCCTCAGTTATGAGGAACATTAATCAAGGAGGAGGAGATGTGTACCTGTTTCATGGTATAGATGAGTAGTAAGTCGGTATCTTGCCCCGTTAGTTTGAGAGTGCGCGCCGATAGGTCAATGCCGGGGAACATGGCTTGCAACTCCTCCTTGTATTGTTTTCTGGCTGTTTCCACCTGCAAACGATATAATCATACAAAATTATTTATTTTGCGACAAGAAATTAAGTACGACACATTAAGGAAGGTAATTATACATTTAATAAAAACAACATATACAAGGAAGTAAGTTTTTTTTAAAAACAGAATTTAGCTTTGGAAAATCTCTGCTGAGATTCCGATTCCGATGATATTTAGCCTCAATTAAGCTTACATACTATACCCATTGCCTACAAAATTTGATGACGATAGAAGTAACCAGTCTCTAGTTATGAACCAAAACATTTTGGCTCTCGCTTCGCTCAGACCTCTTTTTTGACACTTGTATAGACACTAAACCAGATCTTACCTTGTTCCAATACCTGTCACTGATGACAGACTTCTCCGACTCAGCCCTGAAGTCAGCCTCAGCGTTGGCCAGGTCGGCGCGGAAGTCTCTGATGTAGCGCTGAGTTTGCACAATGCTGATAAAGTTGGGTATAACTGGACAACCACTTGACCGATTCCAATGATATTTAGACTCAATCAAGCTTACATACTATACCCATTGCCTACGAAATCTGATGACGATAGGATTACTCAGTCTCTAGTTATGAACCAAAACAATTTACCTCTCGCATCTTTCAGTCCTCATTTTCAAAAATCAAAAATATGTTTATTTACCTTGAAAACATTAAAAGCATTGGTGCACTTATAGATAAAATGTGAATGACTTACTGATTATTTTAGCTCTTACCTTGTTCCAATACCTGTCACTGATGACAGACTTCTCCGACTCGGCCCTGAAGTCTGCCTCAGCGTTGTCCAGGTCAGCGCGGAAGTCTCTGATGTAGCGCTGAGTCTGCGCAATGCTGTCCGGCGGCGCTTGCACTCCCGCCTTTATCATGCGCTCGATTGTGTCTGGAATGGTGAAAACATAATAGTCTTTTAAGTTTTGTATAAGAGAACACACTCTCAAAGAAGTATTATGTAAATGATTGATTTATTTGTTCTTTTGTATGAGACAATTATTTTTTTCCTTTTCTTACTTTGTTAGTTTTTTTGTGCTTTCCTAGCAACAATTTAGTATTTGGTATGTTTGTTAAGGTATCTGTTATGTCGTTGTTTGTTTACATGTATCTTTCCTAGCGATCTTTACTAAGGTTGCCTGGAAAAGATCGCTCTACGCGATAAGGCCGCCCAATATACTTAAATTAAGTAATATTTCTGTAAATTGTTTTGTATTTTTGTTTTCTGGTGTACAATAAAGCAATATTGATTGAAAGAAGCTTCCAGATACTAGTTTTAATAAGCTTTTGTAAGAAACCAGCCCGTCGTACTAGCGACATGTAGTTAAAGGTGAGGAAACGACTTTATTGAAATAGAACTGGATATAAACCAGATATCCGGAACACACCTTTAGGTGCTTAAAGATACGAGTATATTCCATTTGGGGCATACCAGTGATTCAATAATCCGGATAATTATTCGTTCGAAAACGAAACGCCAATCGAAGACGGGTTTATACTACTCGCTTCGCTTACCATCTGGGGAATTATGGTCATGTGAAAACCGATTTCGTTTAAATAACAAATGGGTTTTTTTCGAGTTTGTAAAAACACCTAACTAAGTACTGGTGAGATCACAATGTAAAACAAGTATTGGTACAAGTGGACCACTCACCAATGGCACATTTAGCTTTAGTAGAGGCCTCCCTTCCCTTCAGCAGCGCCGTCTCTCGCTCGGTGGCCGCGCCTTGCAGCTTGGTGAACATTGTCGTGTCTAGCTGACCCACGGATGACTCTACCACCTATAGATAAACAAAGTTTATTGTACACTAGTGGATTCTCGCGCAGTAAGAAATAAAACTTGCATCCCCTATTTCACCCCTTTTAAAGTGGCATTTCCTAAAATCCTTTTTCTATGAATGCCTACGTCATAACATCTACCTGCATACCAAATTTCAGCTCGATCCATCCAGTGGTTTGGGCTGTGCGTTGATAGATCACTATATCAGTCAGTCAGTCACCTTTGAGTTTTATATATTTAGATGGGTAACAGTTATCGATTTATGGGGGATAAATAATTTAGAATTATGGAAGAAAAAGTGAAATTAAGGATTTCAATATATCCCGAGTGAATTCGCAATGTCCCGGGTGAACTATCAATGTCCTGGGTGATTATCACTTTTCAATGACAATATAAGAAAATGACACACAGACAGACAGGGGGACAGATAAAACATTAAGAAGGTGAATAAAGTTCGAACTGTCCCCTTATTGCTAACAGGGGGGACAGCTCGAACTTTTTTGTTCGCTCTGTCACCCCATGGGGACAGAGCAGTGTGACAGATCGGAATATTTCTATTATAAGCCGCGCAGTGTTTCGTAGCCTGCTTGTTCAAGTTTATGGCCAAGTTCCGGGTGAATTCACTATGTCCTGAATTATTTCTTAATGTTTCAGGTGACATCACAATGTAAATAAAATAAATATTTCAGGACATATCACACAGCGCCATCTAGCCCCATACTAAGCTTACGCTTGTATCATGGGGACTAGATAACGGATATAATACATATATACTTTTCTTTTTGTAAATACATACTTATTATACATAGAAACAACCAGACTCAACACAAGTAATTACAAATTTTAAATATTCATAATTACTTGTGTTTTGTGGGAATCGAACCCGCACCCCTAGATTAGAAGGCAGAGCCACTACCAACTAAGCTAACGGAGCAGTCAATACTTTTACAAGAAAAAATTTAAATGTAACTTACCTTAAAAAGTGCCTTATTATAAGCAGCACAGTGTTTTGTAGCCTGCTTGTAGAAGTCTATGGCCAGTTTGGTGTTCTCATGCATTTCAAGTTCAACATCGACCATGTCCCGGGTGATTTTGACCTTTGGTGGGGGAGCGGGCTCACATTTATCGGAGTGGACTAGGAGAGCTGAAATTTTATAATAGTATTTGTTACTAATTTAGGGAGAAGGATAAATTAAAGTAAGACGAGATTTGTTATTAAGTTATATGAAAAAATAGACTTTGAACTTTAAATGCTGTATTAAGTAAACCATACCATTTTATAAAAACGAAACTTTGTCTATTTATTTTAATTTTAGGTATACATGAAACAATATGGCCGTCACTTTGGGCAACCACCAGTACAGACTATGTATTTTTCAATAATTACAATAGTTTGAGACTCATTATTTCATTTCTATTAAAATTTTGGTTCAGCAGGCTATAGGATTCGTATTTAGCTAAGTTTGGGATTAATCGAGCTGAACCTTAGATTAATTACAAGAAATTACATTATTCCCTAGAACTTGTATACTTAATACACAATTATGTATACAAAAATTGTTACTTTATATTTACACTATAGAAGAAACCCCAAAAAGCAAGCAAAGTAAATACATACACACTACTTACCGGGAGTGTCGACTGGTTCCGGCTCAATGACAATTTCTTCCACATATAGAGGCTCAAACTTGGTCGGAGGCACTGTTAGAGAGTGTGTGCAAGGATTAGATGGAGGTTAATAGTTGTGGTGACAAAAAGCATGGTTAGTAGAATTAGACATTGTAAGAATACTAGTTTCTACATATACTACTCAAACTTACATACTAAAGAGAGGTTTTTAGTATGTAAATGTTTTTTTTTTAATCCAATGTCGAGTTTTTTAAACCCTCTTACAGTCCCTGACAACTTCAGTATGAAAAACAGATAGAGCCTACAGGTGAGTTTATTATCTGACCCATGGAAATTCCAGTTTCAAGTACATATACCTATATAAAATATTTTTAACAGACGTCAAAAAAAGGAGGTTATCAACTAATCTGAATGTTTTTTTTTGTGGGTATGTTACGTTACTACTCCGTTATTTATGAACTGATTTTAATCATTCATTTTCTATTTGATGAGGATTGTTTCAAGGGTGGGCATATTATATTTTATATGTTCCATATTTATTTTTCTAGCATCAGCTCAATCAGCTGTTTTAGCAGAGAGCTTTGAAGTTATCAAAGCTCATGCCTGGACAGTGCAAATGACTCTAATTTATTTGTGCAATTGACCATCCAAAGAACTGATCCCGAGAGAAATTGTTTTGGTTATCATGAACATGTAGAATATAGAAGAAGTTTTCTTTTTGTTACATAGATCCACAACAACAAAACATTATGTAGGGTTATATAGTAACCAGAAAAGAATAAATCAACACTTATATAAAATGCATAACACCTATTCCATGTTATACGCACTTACGTTCATAATCTTTCCTAGCATAAGCTACGGCTGCATCCTTTTCAATGTCTTGCTCGGACCTCTGTTTGAAATCCATCGGGGAAATTCCTTCCTGAAAATCAAAACGAATTTTTATCACATTAATTTGTTTGTTACAATTGCATTACAATCAATATTCTACTTGTATTTTCTCTTTATCATTATCATATTTATAATCCATCTATTTAATAACTCTAAAATAAGTAATTTACATATGTTTCAATATAGAAATAATTATTTAACTATGTATGAATCTCAAGAAATCTTTACTTATATAAATAAGAGAGGCAAAATTAGGATTTCCTGATCTGAACTAAGTTTTTTTCATCTTTCTCTCTTTAGTTGGTTGCCACATTTTAGTTCAGACTTTACTCATTTACACTTTAACTAATGCAATAGATTGTAAGTTACAAAATTTGTTAAACATCAGACAAGTTGTAGTCAAGCCTATCAAGAATAAAAAAAGATAATATTGTTGTGATTACTCACCTTCCCAAACACAAAGTCCCTGACAGCGGACTGCACCTTGCAGAGCTGTGTGGTGGTGAACTTCCAGTAGGTAGTGTTCTCCTGGTACACGAGGGCCACAAAGTCATTGGCCCATGGGACATTGGACTCCAGCCAGTTACGGGCCTCGGGGCTATGTCTGTGGATAATTACAAATACAAAAGGTAAGCAAACACTTGGATAAATATTTTATTAAGTACCTACGTAACATAAAGGCATGTTCACAAAGCAAGTCACTACTGAAAAATAAAAAGAATTTTTAACAACTGCAGAGAAAAACTTCATTTGCTTAGGTATAACTTGAAATACTCACTTGGCGTAAACAACACCAGCTCCAGTAAGTAATGCCGCGCCGACAACTCCATAGTACAGAGCGCGGGACTTCGGCGGCGGCGGCGGAGTGGGACATTCTCTAATATCAGCCGTCTGATGTTTCTGGCGGCGCTGCGAGCGCTGTAGCGGCTGAGACCGCATTACTATCAGCGCCGAGCATGTTCCTTCCGTTAGGTGCCTACGAACCTGAGAAAAAATGATTTGATACCTATTGTTCATAGTATTTACGAGGCAGTTGCTTGGATTTTTTATATGTTCAAACAGAATGGAGTTCGAAAAAACTGAAATATAGATTAAAGTTTGTTTAATAATGATAAAAACATTGATATCATCAGTCATCAGCTGATCTAGTTTCGCCCAGTGTGTACCAACCCCATTATTTTTAGGTTATTCACGAAAATGACGTTTGCCGATTATGTAAGGGCAACAAAAACCAAGGTCTGCCATATTATTACTTCATAAAATGTTATTAGATCCCCAATATGATAATTAGAGATCAATAGTGGAAAATATAGAACAAAACATGGAGCAAAACGATCAAAACATTGGTGATATGAGACATGTTGTTCACTGCACTAAACGATGTTTTAGCGAAGTTACTAAGGAAATATTTAAATAAAATGTAATACACATGAATTAAAGTATTCGTACATACCAATACCAGTTTAGTATTGGCGAAATTGTTCGTAAATTTTAACATTTTCGGCACAAATCCCTTTACACTTGGGTTGTCAAAAATCGGAGACAGAAACCACAGAGAATAGAGCAATCCGCAACGCAGACCATCGACAACAACACAGACTATTAACATGAGCATTATAACATTGTACGACCAAAGTTATTCATGTACAGCTATTTATTAACATCATCATCATCATAGATTCCTATACAAATTCATTTTTTTTTCAAAACAAATCTTGCTTATGGTTATTCTGATTTGGAAAAAATATTAGGTAGGTACCTATCTATTGAATGCAACTAACTAATTTATAATAACATGAAGATTGAGTAAAACTTCGACATGTCATCAATTTCCGAGTACCTAGATACTTGTAAGAATTATTAATAGATCGATAAACAGCTTGTAACTAGTGTAACTACAGATTGACGACTCATCAAATCACAGATGGCCATCGTAAAATCTGTCTGATCTTTATTATACCTACCTATACAGAGTTACTGATGAATAAACTTTTGAGAACCTCTAAAGGCTAGCCAATCAAAGTTTACAAAAACACGCGATCTAAACTAACCACTCTTGATAAATGAATTTTAAAAATTTGCCTCAAATTTGCTTCTCTATTACATTGATATTTTGTCCGCGGCGATGAATTTTATAATAGGTAAGTAGTGTTATTTTTTCAGGTTTTGTACAAACAAAGCAACCTTAAAAAAACAATTATTCTACATGTCTGAGAAGACCATTTGATTATTAGTTTACGTGAAACAACGGTCACACGTCAAGCGGCACCGTGGTTGAACATGGGGCATAATAAACCAACCTGGAATAGCTCTATGTATGATAAATACGTTATTATAAAATAAAAGTATATGAGTATTATATCCGTAATCTAGTACAATACAATGCATTTATTTTATTCATAATTTCATAATTTTAAGTCAATGATTAATCAACATTAATTCAACAATGATAGTAGTACCGATGGTAGCCGATACGTAGGTATCGGGTTAGATGGCGCTGTGTGCAATGCCCCAGAATATTTATTTATTTAGTTGATATGAATATGTTAATTTTCAGTAGGTAACTAGCCCTGTATAAGACAAAAGAGATGTATTTACATGTTGGCGCTTCCGTGGGTCGGAATACTGTTTACCTTTGTGATAAAATGATTCTTATCAATAAATTACGATCTACTTAATTACATTTTTAGTGTTCCATTTCTGGACAATTTTTCTTACATGTACCGACTTACTTACTTACGATAGTTTGAAAAGTCTATCCTATCTAAGTGTAAGGACCTGGGCTTTCACCACGATGTATCTACATAAGAAAACTCCCCTAATGAATTAATTTTTCTGGGGAGTCACAACCCTCAGTCATGAGGAAATACGACACAAAGTCAGAGAGAGAGAGAGAGAGAGAGAATCCTATCTAGAATTGTTAATTATACTACGACGACGTTACATGCTCGAGATTTCTTTAATAACTATGTAGTCTCACTTCTGTATGTAGTAGGTAGGCGTCACACTTTTTATAACTGTGAAAATAAAAACATAAAAAAAAGAAAAAACTTTTGAACAAATGTCACTGTCAATGTAGCGCATGTAGCGCCATCCTCCTGTCAAACCTCATTCATTTCTTGTGTGCGGGCGTCGCAACATCATAAATTTCGTTGAATTTTACTATTTGAAATTTTTTGTGGAAAAAAGTGTTTATTTCATGTGGTCAAGTGGTAAATTAGGAAAAGGAGCATCGGAATTTTAAAATAACGTCGAAAATTCGACATTTGGTACAAAAACTAAGCAATTCATCAACCAGCTCAAAGGATAAAGGTTAGTGCAACTACTAACTTACCAGGCAATCTTACTGCATTTATTCGTCATCGATTTTAATTTTCTTGGTACAATCTTATATATATTTTATAAAACTATACCGAATAGATCGTAAATATAGATTTTTTTTCAACAAATGATATAACGATCTTTTTTTTAAATACCCACATTTTTGTCATGTAGATCGGAAACATGACTTTTCTAGTAATGTTTCTGTAACGATCTTTTTTCGATGTACCGACATATTTGTTGTTTTTGTTACAAATACAATACAACAAAATATGAATTTATTTAATACCATTTTCTTACATACATTGTTCTACAGTTTATTCAATGTAAAAAGAGCTAGATTTTCTAACCTATAACGGTTATTTTGTTTGTGATTCATATTTATTTGAGCACGGTTGATAACAAACTAGTCTAGTGGCATAACGTGATTATGTACAATGACTTTAAAAGTGTACTGCTTCATAGCAAATTAGCAAATGTTCAGTTTAGTGGAATACTATACCAACAAACAATAAATGTATATATTGGGCGTTGAATAAAGCACGATTGATAAAAAGTTAGTCTAGTGGCGTAACGCGATTACGTACAATGACAAAAGTGTTACTACTTTAAAGCAAATAAACAATTATTAAATTGAGTGGCATACATTACCTATATTCAATGTACATTGAGGCGTTATACTCCGTGACATTAGAGCGCGGTTGATAACGAATTAGGTTTGTGGCGTAACGTGATTACGTACAATGACTTTAAAAGTGTTACTGCTTTATAGCAAAGTAACAATCAATAAATTTAGTGGCATAAAGTACCTGTATTCAATGTACCCTCGTTATACTCCGTGACATTAGAGCGCGGTTGATAACGAACTAGTCTAGTGGCGTAACGTAAGTACGTACAATGACTTCAAAAGTGTTTCTGCTTCGTAGCAAATTAACAAATATTCAATTTAATAGCAAATAGTGCATCCAATGTACCTACATTGAAGCGTTATACTCCGGGACATTGTAGCCCGGTTGATAACGAATTAGTCTAGTGGCGTAACGTGATTACGTACAATGACTTTAACACTACAGTGCACGCGCCCCTTTTTTTGACATGGATGCTCGCATGCTCTACCATAGTAGAAAACAATAATTGAGATATTTTAAAAATGGGTAGTTTAAAAACATTCTAAGTGTAATAAAGCATTTAAAAAGAACCTATCAATATTACGTTTACTTACATCGAAATGGTCTTCACAGAAGAAAATATTTGTACTATTCGCTATGACATTGTTATCCCTCCGAGAAAGTTGCAGCCACTTTCGGCGCACTTGGACATACTTTGGAACACTTAGTAATAGTTTGTTCGGAGATTTTATTGACGTATTTTTACATTTTGGAACTGCACACCATTTGTAACTCATTTTGTAGCACATAAATCACCAAATCCAATCGCACTTTCGTTATTTGTTTGCAATATTGTATGTGGATGATATGTGCCACAGATCTCAATACAGGCAAGTGACGTCACCGATTCCATTGCAGCGCCATATTGTCAAAGTAGCGTTTTGGCGGACTATTTAAATATAGAATTTTCAATTTGATATTTTTCCGAAAATATGTACCAGAATTTAAAAATACACTGGGTTTCTTAACCCCTAAATAAAAATATAAAATGGATTTTAAAACCAGTCAAAGAGCGTATTATACGAGACGACGTTACATGCGAAGAGATTTAAAGTCCCGGACCCTGTAAATGTCAACAACATTGACTAACCCGTGTATTGTTAAATAGCATAAACGAGAGATGGCAAGCAGAGCATTATATTAGTACTCCATGGTAAGACTCTAAAATGAAATATGAATGAGGTTCGACAGGAGGATGGCGCTACATGCGCTACATTAACAGTGACATTTGTTCAAAAGTTTTTTCTTTTTTTTTGGGTTTTTATTTTCACAGCTATAAAAAGTGTGACGCCTAGTACACACAGAAGTGAGACTACATAGTTAATAAAGAAATCTCTTCGCATGTAACGTCGTCTCGTATAATTATGGTCGAACTTCACTTAAGGTAAGTTCGTTTAACCATTAATTATACCATCCTACTCTGGAAGTAGGTAGTAGGTAAGTATCACGTTGGTACTATGTGATACAATTATTGTTGACCCGAACCTGTCTAATTGGAAGTATGAATAATCTCTTTGCTCTGTGATTTCCCACCTGTCATGGCTATCTTAAAATCTTGTATGCAGGAAAAAAACATTTACATATTAAGGATCCAAAGGAATATTTAGACAAGATTTTTATTGTACGTAGTACTAACCGCAAAGTTGTGGAAATCCCTGTTCCACGCATAGTACCAATTATAATCCATTGATTCTCTAAGCGAGAGTCAACCAGTTTTTAATAGAATAAGTAGGTATGTTCTTGAATGGGTGACCGAGGTAAAGATACAAAACATCATTTATTTCCTGGTTACGGTGCGTTGGATATCACGTTTAACAGTAGGTCTTGACTATTCGTCATAGTCATCATACTACTGAAGTAGTTAAACCAAGTCAGAAACCATTTGGACGTTCGAAAACTCCCGTCATCAGAATTCAACACACTTAATAATGAACTTACTTACTTTACTACCTTATACCAGGAAAACGCAGGGCGTTACTAATAAAAATCAAAACTTATTATACAATTTAGGGCTATCAAAGAAAATAGCTTTCTTACGAATCTTGGCAGTGACTAACGGATTCGTAAGATTTCTACAGAAAACTAAATAAAAAGGGCAAAGACTTTCACGTTCCCGTTTTTTGCTGGATATTTTTATAAAAATCCGAGAGCGATGAGTCAGTAACTGAGTCATTCAATTTGTTATCTAATAACTGAGGCGAGAGGAAAATGTTTTTCAATGATTTTATTTTATAGACAAACTGAAGCTTTAAATTTTGTGTGGTGAAGTCTTGCGAAATATTGTGAAATCAAATCACGCTGCTATAATGTTGGCTTAAATTTTAAATTGGTTGGTTGAGTTTAATATTTTTTAAACTGTTTTAAGAGAGAATGAGAATATCTATCTGCGCAGACTGCACTGCTCATTCAAAGTATATGTATACAAACAATCAAAGAAGACACTATAATATTTTGTTATTACAACTTATATTTCGAGGGATTGTAATATGTAAATTATTAAATAACATGATTTTATCGGGGATGAAAAGGGTTAATTAAAAATATATATTAAAAATTGTAGATATTGCTAAAACTTGTCGGAGGCGTTTAGTATATTGGAAAGTAACATCTCTAATTATATTGATGTCGTGACAAAATTGACTTCATCTTTCACATGGCGATGATCAGCGAAATTCGGCGAAAGACTCATCTTTGTGTTACGCACGTTTCAAGGAAGACGAATTTATTGGCTACAGAGCGCTGTCTATCACAGTAGTTACAAACTTACTTACAAACCTGTCTATTATGCTTTAATCGACTGAAGTCTGACCCATATGAAATTAGCATAAAGTTAATTTTCCTCTAGATAACTGAACAGTGTATAGGTATTTATTGTTAGGCCAAGTGTTTTCCTCGATACCCGCAGACGTGATGACACAACGGGAAGCTCTCTCAGCATGGTTTTATTTATAAAATCAGTGTCCACTTAGTTGTTCGGACGTCTCGTAAGAAAATGTCAAATTGAGGTGGAATTTCGACGCCGGCGCTCCGCTGCATTGAGCTCGCAATTGACGTGTTAATAAACATTTTGTGTACACAAACTGTGATTAAAAATGGCATCTCTAGATGTGCCGCCCAGTTACCCGCCACCGCCGCCGCCGACACGGCCCGTGCGGCCTAAAATCACTCTGCAAATTCCCGACGCTCCAGCACCAATGACTCCTAGAACTGCGTCAGCTTACTGGGCTGGGAGTCCCAGGTTCCCCAAAGCCTCTGGGACTCCTGGGTCGCACATGTCTGATCCCCATGGACACCCATATTTCCATCCTTTTGGACATCTCTACCACAGCAAAGCGTCGGACTTTATGTTCAAACAGTTTGAAGGTTTCAAGGATTTTACAATGAATACGGCTAAAAGTGGATTGAGTGCTGGTGAAAAGAGCGCGTTTTGGTTTTATAATAAGTTACGAGTGCTGTCCAAAAGGTGGTTCACCCACTTGTTCTTGACATTCAGTTTGGCGCTCTACAGCTTGATTGGAGCAGCAGTTTTCACGGCACTTGAGAGTGAGTATTATTTTGCATGCTTTTATTATTATATTTCAGGCAAATAACCTTTTCAGAGTCTCTTCTTTGTTATACAAATAAATAATTTACATAGTTTAAATGTGCGGTGCTTACACTAATTAAGTATCTATATAGTATATTTCGAGTTTATTTTCGAGTATTTTTTTTATTGACATATTAATTACTTAATTAAAACGAAAATTTGAATCTCATTGGCTCATGTATATAAAGAATGTATAAAAGTAGGTATAGATCGCTTTTCATCACAAAAACCTATCAGGATTCTATAGCTAACATCGTACCGTAATTTATATTCGATATAAAAGCCATGGAACAGCTTTCAACTTATGCAAATCAATATAAGTACCTGCCGCGCATATAATCCGAATACGGTTATAAATAATACGATTTATGTAAAAAGCCAAAATGCGTATTCAATACGGTTGTTGGTAGGTAGGTATTCTACCTGTTTTTTCTTTCATATTTTTGCATAATTTGCCGATTTTTGTAAGCACAGGAACCATTTCTGTTTAATGAATTCAAATACACGAAAACACGAGGGTTTGTCCCTTGGAAGTGAAAGTGGAAAGGTCAGAGCTTGGGTTGATACCCCCAGGGGAGAAGTAAGGGATGTATTCAGGGGCGATATATTGATTGGTAGTTTAGAGTGAATTGACTATTTTGGTTTTATTATGAAATGAAATCATTTATTGGCAACATGTCAAGTTACATCCACAACCTTAATTAATAAAATTAGGGGGAATCACGTTTCAAATTGGCTTCGTCAAAATAATAATACATCAAATATATTGAAAAATTAGGATTTAATTCGTTTAATCGAAATACTTTATTATTGTATTCTATACAATCATGTACGTAATGTCATATAAACAGTGATATGTACACCAATTAGAGTTTTAACTCAAATTCGTCGCATTTATATGCATAATTAAGGGCTTAATTAGCAAATAAATGTACAAGAACATACAAAAAGACGCAAAAGTTAAAAAAAATTACATGATGCAATTAATTGGAATATTTTAGTATTTTCACGCGCGGGGCTTTGAATTACGCCACTTTTTGGCAATTTACAACATCAGAAACATTTTTATCTTTACCAAAAAGTTCTTCAAAATCATCATCATTATCCACAGCCCTCGGGATTCCACTGCTGGGTATAGGCCTCCTTTTGTATGTGCCATCTGATCTTGTGCAGACCTCATCCAGGTTGGACCGCTTGACAATGTCGTCGACCCATCTCGCGACCGGACTACCTCCTCATTTACCCCTTTTCAGGGCTCAAACTCTTTTCTATCCCAGTCCCTAAGTCCTTCCCATATCTCAGTACATAATAATTCATGTCCCGAGGCAGGTTGGTCTGTCTGATAACCGCTTACGGCCCGTACAGAATACAAAAACATTTTTAAACATTTTATTTTGCTCTTAACAGTCACGTAGAAGATATAGACTGACTAGACGCGACTATTTAGAGAATGTAAGTTGAATTTCCAGTTGCAAATGGAATTTTGTTCTGATACGTGTGTTTGAAATAAAAGAGTAATAGAGAATCGTTTCTTAATCAATAGTCCAATTGTGTGTATAGTAAAAGTGCATTTTACAAATGGAGTAACAAAGTTACGATTATCATCGAATTATTTATTAGTATTCACGACACAAGCGTTTGCTTAGTGTGGGGCTAGATGGCGCTGTGTGCAATGTCTTGGAATACTTTTTATTTACATAAATTTATGAGAATAATCCGTGAATCAGTGTCTGGTATAAGACCGATACACATTCACATTTAAATGTTTGTCATTATGTATTAATATAGGATACTACGTACATTTTTATTATACGAAATTCTTGTAATTGGTAAAACCAAGTGCACAATCTAGAGCAATGAGGAAAACGATCTAAAAGTTTAAAGTGAACCTGTTGTCAAGTGCCTAACAGTACCTACATATGTTTTGGAAGCCTCGTTTGATAAACAGAACCATTTCAGTAATAGAAGAGTAATCGCGAAAAATACAAGGAAAACCCATGTATTCAGGAAAATTAAGAACCTCTTTTTTGAAGCCGGTTCAAAATACAACAATTATTTATAATCTAAACCTCAATTTGCAGGGTCAAAGTACTAGTAACAAACAGGAAAAATAACAATAAAATATTTGCTATATACGTATGGTAAGTCCTTAATTAAAAAAAAAATCAAACGACATTTGCGTTTAATTACAAATTGAATAGTTTAAACGTAGATGTTTATGGTATTTTAATTATTCATTTTGTATCTATGAGGATAACAACAAGGAAATCCTTTACAACTTCATCCTTTCATGTAAATGGGCCTATATTTGGCAATCGTAGCTAAGCTAGCGAAGGTATTGCATGCGATTACCAAAGTGAAGCAACTGTCAACGCGGTCAGTTCTCGGATGGGTGACCGGATGGGTGTAATTCCATTTGGGTGCTGCTGTGGGTCGAGTAACATGTTAATTTATAACAGACTGTTATAAATTAATATAGCGGTAATAGCGATCTTCAAAGCGAGAGTGAACCAGTTCTTACTAGGTAAGCCCGTTCCATCTTAGATCACAACTTTTACTAACCAAACTGTAGTCACGTGTGAAAACCTGTCTTAGGAAAAAAAACACATGAGAGTTTAAAACTCTCTATACTACATTTAGCTATTCTCATATAAAATTACTATTGGACATTGTTACAAAATCCACAGAACGTTAAATCAATCATAGTTTAATAGCGATTTGGAACAAACCACAAACGCTCGGTTTAGCATTTCGATTATAAACTTGATAAATAAGATTGGATACATACAATCGATTCGATTTGAGCTATAATACGAATTAAATTCAAATTTTAGATACATGAGAAAATTATTTTGATCTACATTACTTATTAAGTTTAAACGATTATTTGTTATTTCCTAGTAACACAAGGTGCCCTATATTTTTGCTATACTGAAGTATTAGTTAATATATTAGACAATATTTAAAAAATGACAAGTAATTGGTATTTTCAAGTATAGGGGTTTAAGGTAGATAGATATAGGTATAGAAAACACTTTATTATAAACACCAACAAACAGGGATAAACACAAAGAAACATACAAAACTTAAAATTTGTGTCCTAATTAGCGACCTTATCGCTCAAAGCGTTTTCTTCCAGAGTTTTGTAAGTTTTTTAGTTTTTTTTTTACATGATATACAGGCTTACGTTTGTCTACAACTTGCCTGATGTTAAGCAACGTTATAGTCTACGATCTAGCGTGCTTGCCTAGAAGAAACCGGTTTACTCTCGACTTGAAAACCGACAAATTATAGTTCAAGGGGAATAGAGATTCGGGTAAGGAGTTCCCCAGTTGGGCTGTTCGCACAATGAAAGTCGAAGCAAAACGCTTGGTGCGAGTCTTTGGAACCTCAACTGTATAACGGTGCCTCCTTGCCGAACCCCTACTCGTACGATGGTAAAATGGGCCTGCAGGAATTAAATTATGCAATTCCTCCGCACACTCTCCGATGATATTAGATGGTATATTGCCACCACAACTAATAATGCAAAGCTCCTAAGCGTATGTTCTGGCAATCTCGTTTGTGAGCAAGTTCCATTCCAGTACAGGGTGTGTTTCACCTTAGATCACAGTATCTCTTATGTGTGTTGCATTGCTAGGATAGTCCAAAGTAAAAAATAATAATCGTAGTTTTGTCTACGCAAAGTCAAAAACTAGCTTGAAAAACCAGCCTGTTCCTTCCAGGTAACTGACACTAGCATGCTAGCTTACTAACACTAGCTTGCTATCCTAAAACTAGCCTGCCTTTTCCAGGTAAACATAATAATTACTATTGACAGTATGAATGTAACCATTCATAAATGTCTGTCAATATTATCTACTGATCCTCTGCCGCTAACACACTTTTCAAGTATTGAATCAGTCCCATAGATAAGATTATTATCTGTACTTTTCAAGGCTATACATAGGTATAGTTATTTGAACTATAAATTATAATCTATGTATGTATGAGTACAATTATCTGGAATAACCTTGTTTTCTAGCTTTATATGGAGACAAAATAGGTCTCAAAACCTTACTCTATCACCGTACCAAAATACCATTATATGTCGCTCCCTTGCATCCTGAAAACGGGAATAAAAGATCAATAACACTTTTATTTTTATGCAATGACTAGTGGGTGCTCGCGGTTTCTCTCGCATTAAGAAGAAAAACTTGCATCCCCTATTTCACCCCTTTAAAAGTGGCATTTCCAAAAATCCTTTCTTAGCGGATGCCTACGTCATAACATCTACATTCTTTCCAAATTTCAGCCCAATCCGTCCAGTGGTTTGAGCTGTGCGTTGATAGATCACTATAGGTATATACATATCAGTCAGTCAGTCAGTCACCTTTGAGTTTTATATATAGAGAGATGTGATAATGTACTGCTGTAATTATTCCAACAAACACCCTATCGTGTTTATTTACTGATATGATAATATAATGTATAAATATTTCTGCACAGACCATGAATAAAAACAAACATTAATCAAGTCAAAAGCATCTTTTAATAGAATTTATGAGATATAAATGACCTCTGCCCCAATTTTGTGAGATAAGAAACATCACAACTCGATTCTGTAAATAAAACGTTTATAAATAGAGCGCAGGTGAAATGAAACGCTAATTCGTATCAATCTTTATGATGCGGTTTGTTTATAAAAGTGTTGATTTCAGCTTTTAAATTTGTATTTTTAACAAATATTTTGGTAAAGATGTTTGATAAATCATAGCGATATCCTTAGTTTTATTTTCAATTGTGGCTTTGGTATTTAAAATCCGGTATAATAGTAAAAAGTGAGTTTGTAAGTTTGATGATGTTTGTCACTCTTTCTCGCCATAATGGAAACGGGATGTGATTCTTGTCATAATATGACAATAACACTTGGCCGTTAGACATTCTTCCTGATATACTCATACAATCATAATCTTATAAGTACCTAGATAATGTTCATTCATACAATTTCCTTGTAAAATAAAATACATAGCAAACTGCAATATCAAATGGAAACAATCTTAGTGGAATCCATAGCAATTATCATGACCTTATAATTACTTAGGTATATGTTAAACTATCTAGGAAAATGCTTTATGTAAATAGGAAGGCACCACCAACGAAATAAAATAAATTCAACGGTTTAAATAGTCTTGCTTCGTTTGTAAACTACTAGTGACTAACTAGGTAGTTGTAACAAAACTCGATTTATCGAATTTCGTTGAGTATACAAAGGCAGCTTATGTCCCTTGAGACCCTATACTATCTTCGTATCAAAAATCATGAAGATTCGTCGCTCCGTTGTGACATGAAGAGGGAACAAACAACAATAAACTTACTTTCACATTGATATAATGGTATGGTTTTTACTACCTGAGCTAACCTTACCTTCCAAAAACTGAAGTCAGATAAAGAAAACCTGAAAATTTTTATTTGTCTTTTCTCCTCCATGACTACCACTTTAAATAAGTTAGTTGGTAGGTACGTATAGCTTATCAACAGTGGAAAATTATTAATAAGAACCCGGCCAGGTAAATTGAGATGAAAGCTGGATTTAAACTTTCAAACGGTAATAAAACTTTAACGCCTAAACTTCTGAATAGCGTCGAAAGGTTTGAGCTTTATTTTATGACATTGGTAGGGTAAGCTTAGTTTAATTTTTGTTTTTCCTTCTAATTTAGGACAAAAGGAGTTTTTGTGTTTATTAGGGTTTTGGTTATATTGTACGGAAGCATCCATGTTTTACAGCCTTAACGGCTACAATTAGAAATTGCGCCTAATTTGTATATTATCTTCTTTGTCTTTGCATAACATTTTTAAATATAAAAATCTTTTGGTACACACGGTTTTTGTAAAATGACACTAAAGCAGCAACGTTTCTTACTTACTCTTACATATTAATGTCTCTCTCAGCTAATTCAAAACTCATAAAAATCTCTGATTAAGTAAGCCTCATGTTCATTTAATCTTAACTACAAAAAAAAGTAGAAATAATACCGTACAATATACGATGTTTTTTTCTTTTTTTTCTTAACACGTTATATGCTTATGTTTCACTACAGCCCGCCTGATGTTAAGCAAGCAGTAAAAAAAGAAGAAACGCTATATTTTGAGACCACTTGTACAGTTTTCAAATAGAGTAACTTTTGTAACATACGCTGTTTGTAAAATGTCTAAAACACTTTTTTTTATTATTAGAAAATGAACAAATTTAATAATTTATTATTTTTGCACATTTTCAAATGAAAAAAGGGTTCATTAAACAACCATAGTGCGGTTTTAGCACCTGACAAAATAACTCAAGTCTAAAAGAGCAATATTTCTTAATAAGTCTTACAAATTAATATCTCTCTCAGCTAATTCAAAACTCATCAAAATATATAAGTAAGCCTCATGTTCGTTTAATCTAAACTTCTTAGCACCTTTATAATGAGGGAGGAACTTTCACATCACGTGAAAGCTCACTAAGTCTGAGGATTGTACGTAGATTAGTTAGAAGCAGAGGGTATACTTTAGAAAATATACGCTTTTTTTTAAAGTTAAATGTAGAACAGGATAGTGAAAAACACGTCCTTAAACTTAAATACTTACAATACTATAAATGTAAAAAAAAAAACTTATAATACCTTTTTTATTACCTTTAATTTACATTAGCATAGGTAAGTGATCGATAATGTATTTTTATCATGATTTTACCATTACAGATATCATTTACATTTAAGCCTGGTAAAGTGATTTTAGTTCGGAAACAGTAATTATTTTAAGATAAATTTCATTCGTGTAGATGTAATGTCGGTATCTGATACTGAAAAAAATCGAAAGCCTTATAAACTGTACCTATGAACAATGAACATACCTTTATTTTTTGTATACAGTAAGTAGTTCAGGCGTTTTACTAATAGATATATCAATTCTGAATAAGTTAGTTAAAGTTACACTTCTGCACTTTCTCTATTCAGATAAATAACGCAACACTGTAGCGAAACTCTGTTAATAGCTCCGAAAGGCAGTTCAAAAGCGTTTTATTAAAATTATTCCTGTGTTAATTTCATTTTTTGCCGTTAA
The DNA here is from genome assembly GCA_964023185.1 of Macaria liturata. Taxonomy (NCBI): domain Eukaryota; kingdom Metazoa; phylum Arthropoda; class Insecta; order Lepidoptera; family Geometridae; genus Macaria; species Macaria liturata. The sequence goes on from OZ026806.1 coordinate 16,538,262, forward strand.
TGGCGGCAAAATGGGCCTTTTGTGTTTCAACCCCTTTCCTGCTTTGTTATGAAGTATGTGTTTGTATTTGTAAGTAACTGGGAAAGAAAGTTAGGAACTCTGCAACGTTTTGTTTATGCAAAAATATGGAGTTACTTATTTTGAAGAAATTTTGTTTATTGGTTGGGTTTCTTTTGTTTTGGTGCTCGGGAATGTAAAATATAACCATAACTTTTTATTTGCTAAACAGTGGTGTGTAAATGTAATACACGAATAGAATGTTTACTGTTAGTGCTTAAATGATAATGATGATAATGATAACATTTTATTATAGCACATAACGGCACGGATAATTCACACTCCACAGTGCTAGCCTGCTGTGCGAGCAGGCGCGCCACCACAGACTCCATGGCTGTCTGAGCGCGCAGCACGGCAAGGCAAATTAAAGGGCTTTGAGATTCAGTTTAGGAATAACCTTAAACAAATATAATGGGCACATGTCACGATATATACGAATGAAATGTTTACTACATTTACATAACATCGCAACTTCTATGAAATATAAATGTGTAGGTATATAAGTTTTTATTTCAAGCAAAAGTAAGTTTTGAGTGCACACACGCAAAAATGCTCTAATGCACTTTTTTGCGACCAACTTCATTACCCTCGCTGTGCTTTTCGTTTCCCTCTAAACACGTAGACAAAATAAACCATAGACGTACACTAGCACAATCATACACTAGCTATCTTTCTTTTTTGCGTACTAATGCCAATCCGTCAACTAGCTAAAATACATAAAGGGTAATTAAAATGATTGCTAATTAGTTCGTCATATTATGTAAAAGAGATTATATTTGTGTCAGATTTATCACTTGAGACGATGTTTTTTACATTAAATTATCGGGCATTTATCGGTCAAGCAACTCAGTAGTACAACATAGCGCATGTCTGAACCAATATGTAACTGACTTCGGTGCTGGAATACGTAACCAAAGGTTCAAGACATTGTAAATGGTCAAGAAAAAAATACCAAAATGTCAAACGCATTGATATAATTATGAAATTTGGTAATTGTTTCTCATGATGTGTACACCGAAGTCTATTGATGTATTTTTAGATCTATTGCGATTAATTATCCTCCTCCATGAATCGTTTTCATCATGCCACCTCCCAGCACCTTCTCCTTGTTGTCATCTTTCCCCTTCCTTCTGTTCTCGGCAACATGCAGTGCATTATAGACTGTAGTGTCTAAAGTGGTACGAATTTGGTCTGACCTACGAGTTGGGCTGCGGAATCGATTGCCTTCGACTTTTTCTTATTATTGTCTGTGTGTTATTATGTGTCTATGAACAATAATATCTTTGCCAGAAAATGTGTGACATCATACTGTATGTGATAATGAGGTGTTTTACTTAGCATACGCTTTGAGCATGTCTCTTTGCTACTTTACTGAGATAAAGAATGGTGGGATTTTGCAGTAGATTCTTTAGATTTTGGTTTTGTTATGTTCGTGTTTGGTTTCGATGTTGGCCCTAAGTTTAAAAACCCTTTAATTCTATTCTATACATAAAATAAAGAGTGTTTAAAGGGGTATAATGTATATAGATGAAATAAAAAAAATGGTTTGAGTATATGTACTTCAAATCGATAACAGAACATGGTTCATCAGATTTTAGATTTTTGTCTATTTATTTGTTTGTCTGTTTATTTGGTTGAGCATAACACATAAATAGCTGAAAGGATCTTTATGATTTTTGATACATATGTACATAATATGTCAAAACAATGTAGCATTGTACAATCTAGTTTTATATATCAATATTGTAGGTAGGTTCTAGGTACGTATAGTTATTTAAACCAAATCCTATTCAAAACAACTATTTCCCTATAAATAAAACAAAAAACTTCTCAATGTCAGTCACTTCCTATACAAAGTAGAGTATCCCAGAACGTCCCTGGGGCCTAACACGAACATGTTCCAAAAACACGCCTGGTACGTGGCTCCCTCTATCTAACTTCAGGGAATTCTGGGAACTATTGAAGGATTTCAGGGTTAAAATGTAAAGCATTGTAATAAATGTTATTTTTTTATTGTACTTAGGAAGAGATTTATTTCTCTAAATATTTTTTATTACATCATGAATTTTGAAGCGTCCGTAGCACAGCTAGCGGAGGCAATCGCATGCGATTACCAATGTTAAGCAAAGGTCGACGCAGTCAGTTCTTGGATGGGTGACCGAAAAGTGGCATTCCATTCTGGGCGCTTTTGTGGGTCGGAAGACACGTTAAATTGTAGGTCCTGGCTATTTGTCTAGTTCGGCAGTTGTGAAGCTATGTCAGAAGCCCTAAGGGCGGCTTGATTAACTCTCGACACCAGAGTTGGCCACTCTCATACGATAAGAAGAAGAAGATTACATCATATTTTACATTTATATTGCAAGGATAGTCACGTAAGCACCGTGTAGAAGATCAGTAAACTTTTTTTTTTTCAACGTCTGTAACAATTAGATATTCCCTAAATTTTTTTAGTTAACAGTCTATTTTACATAAATCCAGCAATGTCCCTGTCAATCTCTGTTGACATGTGTCGCCGAAATAGAAAACGTATATTCGGAACATTTTTTACTGGAGTTATTTTCTGTTTTCTGTGATGCTGTCTGTGATCTTTGTACCTAGTAGAAAAATATTTGGAACTTTTTGATAGTAAACTACTGAAAGAATAGATAGATGACAATGGGTAAAGGTAACTTAAAATATCAAAAACATTTTTTTGTAAATCTTAGCCTAGCCATCAATTCCTCTTTCAGAAATGCGAATCTAAATTCTTTAAACAAAATTATAATAAATCTCCTGTTTAGTTGAAAAGCAAGCTTTTCCTTTTCATACAAAAAAATAGTTCACATTTTCTATCCTACATAGTACAGAAATAAATTTTTTCCTACGACTTTATAAATCAAGCCCTCGAATAAGCTATTTTCATACGTGACTGTGAACTTGTTTTTCTATTTTTACAATGTCCCCGAAAGTTATTAATCACGAAAATCCGGTGAATATTCGTAACTGTTAAGATAGAGTTTCGATGTCGCGACTATTTGGTGTACCAGTTATTTGTTTGTCGAACTGATTTTTATAGTACTGTCAATTTTATTGTACTAAAAAAAGCTCTTACAATTTTAATTCATTTTGATCACGTTACTTGGCTTGCGTTATTAGTATGGACATAATCTTATGTGTTCGACTGTTCGTGTGTTATAAATATCACAATCTGTGACAACTTATTTATTACAATAAGGTTTGTTTGAAATATTCCAAGCTATTTATGCATTGTGATGTATTTCTTTTTATAAATTTCTTTTTTCGGCGATTACATAATATTATATTTCATTGAGCTGAGTGAATTATCACGATCTTAAAACTGTTACCTGTTTCTTATTTTACAACGACAGAGATCGAAATGACGCCTTTTCCTGTTAAAAAACAAGACACCCGTAGATTTAGAGCTGTCTCAGGGTTGACTCATTTTAACGATAATTTTATGTGATGAAAAATATTACAATAATAATTGCCAGCCTATTTTAAAGAGGGTGTTGGACCACCTATCAACTTCTTTATGATGTGAAAAATAGATGTTCTCAGTTTGTTATTAAGTTAAGAGTAATTACAAACTTTACAGCACTTGTGAAAGCATTATAAACCTACATAATAGTGTAGTGTCTTTGATTGATATTTTTTATCATGTTTCTTAATAAACTGACTGATAATTTAATACAAGCAAGTGTATAGCCATCGTCACTGTAGTAGGTATAGCTACACTTACATTTATACCTTTAGCAAGGACTTGCTTAAATAATTCAGGGTTTTTAAATACAATAGTTTAATATCACTGTAGCGCTTAATATAAATAAACGCTTAGCACTGTTAGAATTAAAGTCAAACAACGATTACCTAAGCTAGGACAATAAAATATGTGTTAACAAATAAAATGATAATTTGCAAGACACTATGTAAGTGAAATGACAAAAAATAAGCTAGTCGACATTTGCAACTAACTTCAAAAAAAAAAGGAAGTTCCGAGATCGGCTATATTTTAGTTTATATTGTGATCATTGCTCCAATCGCAATCGTTTAATATAAAAAAATACTGCAAAATTTCACATTATTTCCTTCGTTCTTAGCCTCAAAGTACAGAAGCTATCATAAAAATCAAAGCATCAAACAAATCACTTTAAAATGGTGAAATGGTTACAATTTCAGGTTAAACCTGACGGAAACTCCGATTGTAAAAGTTAATCCTATAAAACTCGTATATTGCCCGCGTAAACCGATTCTGTCATTCGGTTACAAAAACAAAGCTTTTGATGTGATGATAAAATGAAAGAAGAATCGCCATAGTAGGTAAAAGTAATATGTATGAGCAAAAATTACCAGTTAAGTAAAATATAGAAGTAAAAAATTGTTCTTAGTAAAAGTAGGAAAATCTATATATATACATATATATATATATATATATATATATATATATATATATATATTATTGTGCGTTGATTATATCACTATATCAGTGTAGTAGTACTAGTATCAGTCAGTCAGTCAGTCAATCAGTCAGTCCTTTGAGTTTTATATATATATATATATATATATATATATATATATATATATATATATATAAAACTCAAAGGTGACTGACTGATTGACTGACTGACTGACTGATACTAGTACTACTACACTGATATAGTGATATAATCAACGCACAGCCCAAACCACTGGACGGATTGGGCTGAAATTTGGAATGAAGGTAGATGTTATGACGTAGGCATCCGCTAAGAAAGGATTTTTCTAAGCGGAAATGCCACTTTTAAAGCGGTGAAATAGGGGATGCAAGTTTTACTTCTTAATGCGAGCGAAGCCGTGAGCACCCACTAGTAATACATATATCGCTACATTGCACACCGCGGTATCTAATAGGCTTATACTAAGCAAATACATTATAAAAAGTAAGTAAACTTAGTAAAATAGAAGACCCTAGCCTGTCCGTCATAATACATTAGTCGTTAGCCGTGTCAGAGGCCCTTCGGGCTGTTTGAAAACTTTCGTAATTGGTGTTCACCACTCTATAAAGTAATTTTATCAAAATCATCAATATCGATAGGGTTCTTTGATAGTAGAAAACGGAAAAACTCACAATACTTTGGCTTATCTGATGTTTAATGGTTTGAAGAATAAGAAGAAAAATATTTACATCTAAATCTCGGGTTACGTATTAAAAACTGTGTGCTACCGTTTATTTACATGTCCCTAACCTTACAGCATCGATCGACATAGCACAGTAACAGACTGCCTTTGCAAATATTATGTATTTTGCTCTAAAACTAAGTTAGTGCAGTACACCTTATTCAAATTAATTATGGAAGAGAGAGAGAGTACTAAAAAGTTGTCTTTAATTTTGAATAGGTATATAATTATAATAAGTTGAAATTTCTTGAATAAAACTTGAGTGTATTACATACCTTCAGTTTGTTAGAAACGTATCTACTTTCATGCGCTTGATGATGATGATGATGATGACAAGCCTTTAGTTTGAAACTGAGGTGTTGTTTATTTAGTTTCACTCTGAATGGCAATTTATATAATGTCAGCTCAAATTGCCTCATTTCTTTCATTCGCTTAAGAAATGTTAAAAAAAAAGTTCTTATGAGAGGCCATCGAATATTGCGAGAGTTTTAAAACCGCTCAAAGGAGTTCTGGTATAGTTTAACGACTGCAATACTATGACGGATAAACGGAACCTACAACTTACCGTGAGGTTCGACTCAATAAATATTAAACGCATGTGTAAATGCCAATTTATTTTATTGAAAAGACTGAAAATATAGTAAAAATTTGTTTATTTACTATTTGAAAACTTAACCTATACTTACATAATATTTTCATATTTTAGTTGCAACATGGCGATAGTTTTTTAACCACGAACGGACGCCGCAGTTAGCTTTGCCACTGCCACTTCTAGAAATTGGTAGGCCAGTCTATTATAGTTCTATGTCAGTCCTCACAGTCGTCAACAGTTTACGATGTAGCCGCTGCGGTTTCACAAATGTTTCAGAACCGAGTATAAAAAGTTGGACTTTTCATGTAAATAACGGCTCATATTTTATTATGCAGGGTTACCTAAAAAACCAACCGAGGTAGTACCCAGTAGGTACTGCTGTACCTACTGGTAAAAAAGTTATTTCGAATGTGAGTGGCCACCTTTGGTGTGGAGAGTTTTCAAACCACCATCGTACGGTGACTCACAGCCGAGCCCTACAATTTTACTGTGGTTAACCTGTGGGTAAACTAACAAACACCTTATACAATATTTATATAATATTTCTGGTTTTCGTCTTAAAAAACCTGATTTTCATACTAAAAGATCACTATCTATAAATAGAGTAGTGTTTTTTTTTTGGATGATTTCCTATCCTAAAACATATGCTATTTAACTAAAGCCTGTTGACATTTGACCATAGTTTGCCTGATGGTAAGCAATAGCCTAAGATGGAGCAAGCTTACCAAATTAGAACCGGTTCACTCTCGCTTTAAAGATTGCTGGATTATAGTTTTAATTAAAAAAATAATTATAGTTGCTGGTGATTTTTAAGTAACCCTGAATATAAAAGCACAGAAACCTACATGCATGGCTATAAAATACTTGTTTTAGGTCACAGGAAATGTTACAAAATTACAAGAATATGGTTTATTGATCTGTTTGTTCGTTTTACACGCCACAACAGCATGAAATATTATCATGTTTTTTTTTTCATATAGAAAATATTAAAATTACACACATGTCTTTAATTTGAAATTAATTCTATGTTATCTTTAAACTATAATTTATCGGTCTTTAAGTTTAGAGGTAAACGGTTACTTCTGTCTGGGCAAGATTGCTATAGAAGATTGATATAACATCAGGCATTTGATATATGTTTTAAAAAATATATTGCACAAAATTTCATACAAATTATGCCATTAAAAACGCTCAATTTAACGCAACAGAAAATAAATTAGTATCTATTAGTGTAATAATCTGTTTTGATAAGTGTTTATTGCTTTCAAACTAAATATAAAACTATAAAAATGCGCTCCAATATTATGTGTAATTTATATTTACGATATTTCTCGCATAGTTTTAACTGTCCTTCTAAATAGTGAGTTAATTATAGTTTCTTTGCTGGAGACGTGTGCCAGTTATTTTTAAATGAACAGACAAACAGATATATTTTAGTTCTATGTACTAGCAGCGTTTTGTCGGTCTACTCGGGTAAAACTGGGAATAGAATTAAATTCTACTACAGACTGAATTGCGGCGGGCATCACAATTTTCTGTTTTGTATTGTGTGTATCTTAATAAAGATATTTCTTTCTTCCTTACATTAATTAATACTGGAAATAATTTTTACTCTGTCGTTTTTTGTACATCAAATTTAAACACTCTTATAGGACTTTAATACATATTTTATTGGAATATTATTTAAGAGAGTATTTTTTTTAACATGTGATTTTGTATTATGTATGAATCAAGAAATAAATGAAAAAAAAATATCGCCTATAAGTAGGTACATATTATTCTGTTTCTATACTAAGTATTCCGTATATTTACAAACAAACTTACCTACTACAAAAACCCTCTTCTTCTTCTTCTTTCTTAGCCATTAGTTGTCCATTTCTGAACATAGGCCTCTCCTATTTTTTTCCATGACTCGCGATCCGCTGCTCTTGCCATCCAATTGTGACCTGCGTGCTTCCGAACAAAAATTCTACATCTTGATTATTAAATCATCATCAAGTTATTATAAACTGCTTACATCAAATACTACTACGCCCTTTGACGTTTCTAGTATACGCATGTATGTTATATATATTTCATCACCTATCCAGAATTTAACTCAACATTAATATTATAATAAGCTTCAAGGTACAATTTATGGCTAAATCCCACGTACATAATATTAATCTGAGACTTATCTGTTAACGGCTCATTCATCACTATATTTTGGGTTTAGATAGAGTGTAGGTAAAATGTAAGGTGAATTTCTGGGTTACTGATAAATTAATGTTTATTTCTCTCTCTTGAGTCATATTGCGTCATGACTGAGGGTCGTGACTCCCCACATTATTAATTCGTTTGGGGAGTTCTCTTGGGCAGATACATTGTGGTGGGCACCCAGGTCCTTCCACGGAAGACACATGTTCTCGTATATTGTGGTCCTCAAACATGTCGGTTATGTTTATATAGCTTGACGATTTAACTAATATGGTGGCACTAATATGGTGCTGTGCCCCAAAAAGGGTTTAGTGGCATAAAAGGAAGGAGGCTTATGCCATGCAGTGGGTTTTGATGGGCTAATGATGATGACCATAGATATCAGAAAAAGAGAATGATGACCCAAACTGGGTCTTGGTCTCTGAAAAGTCACCATTCCCTGTCGTTTTGGACCATCTCCTGCATCTCTATCTACTCCTGTATGTCTACTCTGTAGGCTGGAGTCATTGCAGATCCTCTCCAAGCAATTTTTCCTCGTGGTACTTGTTAACGACCAAGTGGTCGCCCCCAAATAAACTGCAATAAGTCTTGAAGTAAGTAAAACTTTTTTAAAAAAGGAAATCAAACTTAATGTTTGTAAAATCATCATAGAACTACATATGTATTAGTTTTTATCTGTTGTCTATCAAAGTCAGAAAAAGCATGATGTAAAACCCTCGAGCATCAATCAGCGGAGTTGACAAGTAATGAGCGAGTGGGACAACTATATCAAGAAAACCTAAGAGCGAAAGAGACAGGAATCGGATTTTGTCTTTGTCTAAATTTCACTTTTTGTTTCGTTGGTCATTACTCGGTAGCGCCCAACATGGCAGTTGCGTGAAAAATATTTTTGCTTTTATATGGTGATTACGAGTGCTAAGTGTGAAAAAACTTGATTTACATAGTGAATTATTGAAGAAAATTTCATAGAACATGGTGATTTGCTATGTAAAAGGCTGTAAGAGCCGTAGTGAACGGAAAGATGAAAATATATCCTTTCATACGTAAGTACGATACTTTTACGACAATGTGACTTGATTATGACTAATTTAGGAGCAATGAGAGCCCTGCTTTATTGAAACGCTATTTATATGGATTATAAATAGTAAAATAAGACTAAAAACATAAATTGTTTTTATGAGATTACTCGGCTAAATTTAAAGTATAGTAAACTGTTTTACTCGCAAAGCGTTTGTCAAACATAGTTGTCATTTTGCAGTATTTTGAATTTGATCGGGTTAAACGGTTTTTGGTGATACCAGTTTCGTTTTGGCAATTTACCCAAGAAATTAAGGCAAAATATTTTTTTATAAAGATGATTTGAGTCGAAATAGGCATAGCAAAATATAGGCATATCACTCTGCAAAGAAGCACTACAATAATGACAAAAAAAACATTTAGATTTTTTAATTATATATTACATATATATTTATTTTTATTTATATAGATTTCCGATGGATTTCCGATTTTTCAACACGTCCTGAGGATGCCACGTGGAGAGGCGAAACCCGTGTCGACGAGAATATCTTGCCGAAGGAGAACTACAAAACTTGAAGACACAAGGTACGGTGTTGGTAAGATCTTAAGAGCCACGGAGGCCACTTTGGTTAGGAGGAGAGGTGTGGCGGTAGTATATGGAGGAACACACCAAAAAACCATCAAGTTTGTTGTTTGAAGTCGGTTATGGAGCAGTCGCAGCGGAAAATCACTATATACATATTTTTTCCAGAGTTCCATAAATAAAGTACTCTGAATTGTAATGAAAAACAACGTAATCTGAATTTAAATAACAAAAAAAATTGTTAAGAAAAATACAAAAATAAAAGTTAAAAATGAAGTACACGAAATTAGATATTCCAAAGGAAAATTTCTGTTATTTGTAATATTCATGTACAGTTTTAGTTAAGACGTTTTGTAAATTTGTAGATATGTTTAAGTAGTTTTTTTTTAATATTCTTACTTTAAACCAGAAAAAATATTAACAAATTATTTAAGTAGTTGGTTATTACTTTATTCTTTGTTTTTTCAATGTAAATAGTTTTCCTTGAAATAAATATACATATAGTTATTTTGTTTACAAATCCTACTTGTATAATTTATTCCTGCTTAAAATTTTATCGACATACTGTGTGTGCCATTTTTATATGAGTCCCTTTTTCAGGTGATAATAATGATTACGTACAACTTTTATACGTGTGTGTATGTGTGTAAGTATGAACAAAAGTAGGGGAATTTTTATGACTCTGGCAGCCCTGAGATTCTACGTCATTTGTCGTCGTCCCTTTCGGGTATACGCGCTTTTTCTGGTCCACAGGATTGAACGTCAAAGTGTAAAACTAATATGGCACCCAAAAAAATATAAAAAATTCCAAAAAAAAATCTAAGTAAAAAAATACTGTTTTTAGAAAAAAACCCAAAAAAATGCATAAAACTTTTCATGAAAACTCATAAGCCCTTCCACTCAGCTGTTAGTACAAATCAACAAATTGTGAGAAGAGTTACAAAAGTACAGCTTAGCTATTTTCGGAGTTCATATTGTAGTTATTCATCGAAATTAGATTAGTCGTCTTTTCTGAATAACTAAGCAAGAACTATTTGAAACACATCAATATGCCGAGTAAGTTACTGATTGAAAACAAATATAATTTACACGTGAGTGAAAACCGTTTAGTTAATATATTGATAAAATGTCTCACGAAAGTTTTAATATTAAAACAAATATATTACTCATATATACACTTTTTTTTACATGAGATAGGCTACAACTTGCCTGATGTTAAGCAACGTGGAACCAAGTGGATGCCCGCGTCTTTGCATTCCCGTATGTGAAGTGCTAATAAATCCGTGCCGTTATGTATAGTTTACTTAAAAGTTACTTATATCACTCCCTGGGACCTCTTACTACCTTCTTATCAAAAATCATGATGATATATATGGTCAGCCGTTTCAAACAGGCCAAAAATCTAAAAGCTTATGAACGTGTTGTTATAAATTTTAAGTATCTTCATAAATATGTTTTTTCGAATTATCTTTGAACAGACTTTTAATCCTCTTTAGCTTTGCTAAATAAAGCGTACATAAATAAGCGTAATAATGAATAGAAGATACACAAATATATAAAGAAAACTTATTCTCTTTTACTTTCAGCATACGTAAGAGAAAAAGACACCTGTTCTGGCAAACGTGGCTACTACAAATATACATGGACAGAGAGAATTGTACGAGTTACTCTATTAACATTATATTATGTAGGCATGACTTTACCTATATGTTGTTATATAGGGATGTCTCTAGCGTGTGTGGTCTTACAAAGCGGCATTTGTTATTTCTTCTGCATCTGTTCGGGCTAAAAAATAAGGGTAGTAAAATTATGTAGTTTTATAATATTTTGTTTTGTCTGATTTTTATAATGTCTTGTGAAACGTTTCAAAAAATTGGAATAAAGATTTATCAAAACAGTATAAAGTGTTTTTTTATTTATAAAGAAGTTGTTTAAAATTTATAATCAAGTTGTTCGAAAACTGCTACTTATGCATGCAATAAGAAGTTTATGTAGAGGTATAAGTAGAAACATAGGAAGGAATTTAGGAATTAGGTCTTCGTTTTTATTGACCACACCTAGGCACTAGCATGGGTAAAAAAAAAAGTAAAGATTGTACTTTTTGGCTATAATTTACTATATTTATTAAAAAATATATTAGGTAAGTATGACACATAATAAAAATAAGATTGTTACAAAACACATAATATCACAAAACTCACAGATACCTTTTTATCTCATTCATCCTTCAAATGGAATTTATCCATTAGTCCTCTTTGCTGTATCAAACTTCAGCAAATTTGAAAAGCGTCAAAAAAGAAAAATCTGTCACAAAATCCCAAAAAATGTTCGAACCAAACGTTGAGCAATAAAAAATTACAAAAAATAAAAAAAAATGTAACAAAATTGATGTTTCTCAATAGAGAGTCCCTACAATAATACGAAGTAACGAATTCGCCAACAATTCCTAACCGAATTACTTAAGTTTAAGAAAAGTTTAATAATTTTAATTGCGTTGCGAATAATTTACCTTTAAAACTAATTTACCAAACAAAAGTGCAATAAAACACCTACAATGACCAGTAAGTGTCTATTAGCATGTACATATTTTTACAAACTTTTGTGTCCAAGACAAATCCAAAAAAATATATGTATAGATGAGCGATATCCATCTCCGTGTTTAATTTCATCAAAATCAGTTAAACAGTTTATTTAGTTACCAGACACTCATATCCATACACACGTATACATATTTATATTTACACCACAATTTTATTACAAACTATTGTCTATAAACTATTCACTCCGCTGTCAGTTTTCTGTCCGTTTTTTTAAAGTAGATACCTAAATTCTAGATTAATAGCATTTGAACAATTGTAATTTGTAGACACAATTTCAATCCTTTCCAGAGTACAGAGAACACCACATTTGCTCGGGCCGAAGAGGTTCAAAAATCTTTAGCAAAGGCGATTTCTTCTTGCCTGTCTGCACTTGCTGCTTTTGGATGGACACAAGAACCATACCGTTGCTGTTATATTTGGCTTTCTTCTTCTTTTGTGTTTGCTGCCAAACTTGCTGGTGTCTGTTTTGGTGTTCTTAGTTTTCTAATATTTTTTTAATAAGTCAAGTTTAAATTAGTAGAACAGTGTAATGATTAAAGCAGTGGTATGTTTAATTTGTGATGAAATAATATTGAGAGCATCTACATATGTTTAGTTTTTCTGGTATCTAGTTTGATTGATTCAATCTTGATTAAAATAAAACGATGAATGGATTAGGAAGAATTTGCCATGACACCTGTACGGGCGCAAAAAGTGGCGTACAAGAAGAGAGGCCTATACTCAGCAGTGGGCGAAAACAGATGGATGATTAGTGTTCAGCGTTAGATTTTCACTCTATCCAAATATTGCATTAAATACAAGCAACCTGATTGTAATTAATTATACTGCAAAAGATCACAATCCTTTTCTGTTTTTCATCCAGACGCACCCTGGTTCGAATCCGGCCCTACACCAATGACTTGTATTTTCAAGTTAGTAAGAGCTTAACGGTGAAGGAAAACATCGTGAGGAAACCGATATGTTTGAGGACCACAATATCCGAGGACATGTGTCTTTCGTGGAAGGACCTGGGCGTCAACCAAACTCCCCTAATGAATTAATTCTGTGGGGGAGTCACGACCCTCAGTCATGAGGAATACGACTCAAGAGAGAGAGAACTAAGGCTAAGTACCTACTTAGTAGTTAAATTCTTAAACTTCAATCAAAACTCATCTTTCATTTACAAATATTCCACAAAGCGATCATAACTATAGCTATTTCTCTCTTCAGTCATTCCCATTCAAGTACGAATATAATGTAGGCAGTGAATTAGCAGCACAAAGGGTAGCACCACTTCGTGATTTATCTTCCAATGCCAATGTCTTTGCACTGGGATGTATTTAGGAGTGGTGCAAATATATGCAAATATACATATTTGTTTATGAAAAAAAAACTGCAACTGAAAAAGTTGTACGCTATTACAATACAATAAACAGATAGATAGATAGATAATTCTTTATTGTAACACACAACAAAAACACAAATTGAGCTGTGAGGCGTGCCTTGGGAGAGACCTATGTTTAAGAGTGCATGACTAGGCTGATGATGATGATAATTATGATGATGCGAATCACAGATAATAAAACTATACATTACAATTATTCTAATACTTTCCTGTACAGCGATACCACTGTATTGTGCAGAGCGGGTAAAAAGGAATAAGCACATCACAGTCCTATAGGTTGTTTGTCAAACAACGGCAGTGGACTGACGTTGTATGACAAACAACAAACAACAACTATTTTGAAATTGTATGTAGATTATACCACTATTGCTGTCTCATTCTGCAATAAGTTAACCGCATTCCATTGTTCCAATACCTCCTTCTAAGGGCATCTTCCTCATCACTGAGGGTTTCGACTCCCCCACTGAATAAACTTTCACATTCGCAATCTGCTTCCATCTGTTATAATCTTTTGCATCAATACTAAGAAAATAAAATTAAAACGTTTTCTCTAAACTAAAAATAGATATGACTTAGTTCCCAGTCATGGCACAGTTATGAAGTTTAAAACATTTATCACTAGAAATGTGTTAGGACTGACTCAGTAAATAAAAGAACTGATGATTTCACTTCGAAGTATCTTCTTGAATGTTTGTTTAAGTTTTGGCACTCAACGTAATAATCATACGCCAAAACAGTCATCGGAAACTGAAACTTGCGAAGATTTTTGTACGAGTTTTTTAAATGAATTCAACTCTGGTGTCGAGAGTTTATCAAGCCCTAAGCCGTAAAGGCGTCTGACATTTATTAACGACTGCCGCACTAGACACTAAGCAGCCGGAATCTACAATTTAACGAGTCATCCAACCCACGGTAGCGCCAAAATGGAATGCCACTTTTCGGTCACCCATCCTAGGACTGACCGCGTCGACCTTTGCTTAACATTGGTAACCGCATGCGATTGCCTCCGCTAGCTGAGCTACGGGCGCTTCGTTTGTGTTAACGATAGGTGGCGTACACACCTAAAACAGCATATGCGTTTATCCGCCAAAGCACTTACTTCAACATATTAATATCCTCTCATCTATCATCCACTCTCTTCCGCTTCATTTGAAGGTCATTACTACCTCAGTACCACCCTGTGCCATCAAGTTCAAGGTTCGAAGGGCGATACCATCAATCATGTCTGCTTACAAAGCAAACGCATTTTTCTAGCTTCCCGTCCCGTGATCGATAAGTTGAGAAAAGCCCATTCCCTTTATAAGCTGTGTTATTTATAGTTTACAAAAGGTTGTGGCTTTTTAAGGGAGTTTTTTTGCATATTTATATTATATTAGATTTATGAGTTTCTACACTCATGATTATTGTTTGCTTGCCTTTGTCATAATTTATTTCTATGCTTTTGTCTATAATATGCTGAGTGACGGTTATCCAATCTCGTTTTAAACGTAACTTGATTATAACGCCAGTAAATAATATACTAAAGTAAGCACATAATATAAATGTTCCTAAGCAGAGTTACTCTATCTATTTGAGAATAAAACACGCACGCTTACATAAACGAATTTAAGAAACTTTTGGGTGTGTTGAAAAAAAAAACTTGTTATGGAATAAAAACGGATGTTTCACATAAAATGGTAACAAGAATAAACAATGATAATAATTATTTCTAAAACTAAGTTATCTCGTACTCATGATACAAGTGTAAGCTTAGTATGGGGTTAGATGGCGCTGTGTGATATGTCCTGACATGTTTTTTAAACTTAGTCTTACGTAACAGACGATAATAAAACGTAATTTTTTAGACGATACACATGAATTTGTTTACGTTTCGAGAATGCGTAGGCACGAGTATTTCAAGCGTTCCTGTTATACATAGAATTTGAGGAATTTCTTTCAGAAAGCTGAAAGAAATAGTATAATATTATGTATAGTACACTAGCAGCGCCCTGTGTTGTTACCCGCGTTCAGTCGGGATAATAGGTATCATATGTGATAATCCAGAGTCTTAACTACTTCCATACCAAATTTTATCCAAATAGGTTCATCCGTTAGAGTGTGAAAAAGTAACAATCATACACATATGACTGTGGCTATAATTATAATAATGAAATAAATGACTCTGATACATGTGCCATTTTTGTATGTTTGTTGGTCTGTTTGTTTTATATTGGTACCAAAACCCCGTAAGGCTGTTATAATTTTATTGTGTAATGACGCAAGAAAAATGACTTGTGTTATTTTAAACATCGAATAGTATAATTGTGACTCGTGCCTCTAACTAATATAACATTCTGTCGCATACTAGTCGGAAGGAGCCAACTCGTCGCTTCAAGGGCTACATTACCGTGGGCTGCCGTTGACAAATGTGTATTCATTGATAATATAACCAATTGACTCCACATACGGCCATGTTTTTTTTAACTAAAACGGTTTTGCATGAGAGCATAGTTGGTCTGGTGTTTGGTTTTTTGCATTTATGGAGAACAGAATTTCAATTCAAGATTTCTGTTTTTTTACGTTGTATAGGTTTACGTTTGACTACAGCCTACCTAATTTAAGCATTGCTTTCCTGGGCGTTCTAAAAAAAATATTTTGATAGTAGATTTCTCTAAAATCAAAAGATAACAAATCTTGGCACAATGTATGGCATATAATGACCTTGAAACCTAACCATATGTTATACCATCGTTTCATTTACTATTTATGCCAAGAAAACCTAGAATTCAAACTAATTATTTCATACTAAGGAATCAACTGTTAAATTATCTTTGTAAAGTTTTATTTTTTTATCTTTGTAATTATCTTTGTAAAGTTTTATTATTTCACTCATTTGGCTATAATTAAGTACGTTCTATGATGGTCATTATCACCATCACACACTATATGACGAGATATAAAAAAAAATCGACAAACAATTGAACGATGCGTGGATTTAGTTCATTCAATTTTTATCGATTTTTTTTTGGCTATATATAATGAGGAGTCTAAAAGGCAAAATGTCACTGTATTCGCCTTTTTGATCTCAATATTGTGTTAAATCGCGTGGAAAATAAGGCATGGGGCTTGAATTTTATTCGTATCGCAAAAATGGTAGACCATACGTTTAAAAATGATATGCAGAGTGCGGTTCCGGAATTTATTGCATTATTTGAGGAAATGTGGTGGCAATAAAGATTGGTTTGCGGAATCATAGTTAGGGTTTTTGACATAATATTACGTTTGTTTATTGTCTAGATAGGTAAATTAATTAATTCAAAGGTAAAGTGTAATATCAACTACTAGTAGGTATTTTCTATGTATACTACTTGTAATTTACAATTATTTATATAAAAAATGTATATGCGTATTTAACTAAATTACTTTAATTTAATTAATCTTCCAAATCTATCATAATCTTTAATAACGTTAGAAAACAAATCTAAAAAAATATTGTCAAAAAATATAAAAATGTGGTTCAGTTAAATTAGTAAAAAAAACAGTTTATCATTTCAACCCACTCTCACTTTTAATCTAAATCCAAACCGCATTCGTTTTGCGCATACAAAAGTAAATAACTAAACAAACCTGATAAAACACATTGTTTTAGGGTTTCGTTTCTAAAATAAAAGATTGGAACCTTTGCAAAGGTAAAATTTATTATTTTATCAAACAGGTTTATTTATGTATTTTGTATACTTTAATTGCTAATACATACTTTCATAAATTATTTAAAACTTCATAAACAAGTACGTTCATATCTTTAGAAAAAATAGGATCACAATAAAAGTATTAAAAAAAAACATTTATTTCGAACTTTTAGTTTATACACAAAACATACAGTATAACCAAAAACAGCTACTGCATCTGATTTTGCAACCAACTTCAAGTAAAATAAAATAACATTTATTTCAATATTTTCACACACATTTTGATATAACTATCCAGTATTTTAATAGGGTTCTTCTAGAAAAGCACAATCAGGCAAAAACAACCATCGGCCGGGCTGTAGTCAAATCCAGTTAACGTTAGTGCTAGTTAGGTTTTAATACTTAAACTAGTGGGTGCTCGCGGCTTCGCTTGCATTGAGAAGTAAAACTTAAATCCCCTATTTTACCCCTTTAAATGTGGCATTTTCAAAAATTCTTTCTTATCGGTTGCCTGCGTTATAACATCTACCTGTATGCCAAATTTCAGCCCGATCCTTCCAGTGGTTTGGGCTGTGCGTTGATAGGTCACTATGTCAGTCAGTCAGTCAGTCAGTCAGTCACCTTTGAGTTTTGTATGTTTAGATTGATCTATTCCTTACGGGTTATTTAGTTCAGTAACTGCAAACAAATTATTAAATTATTAAAAAACCAATTCAACATAAAAAAATAGTAGTATGGAACCTTCCACCTTCGTTTTATATTTCTCGACCAGTTTTTGTGTATTTGTGTTAGATTTATGCGGTGGCTAGATGGCTCGGTATGCCGGCTTGTATAAATATTTGTTTAAACACATCATAACCTCGCATCGACAGACGGATAGACGGAAAACACTTGGGTCTTATTACACTTGGGTCCAGAATTTTGAAAATACTAAGTCCGTTTTTGTTGTTCGAAATTTGTCTATCTACTGACATAATAAGCAAACTGTCAAAATGTTACCAGTGATAATAAACATTCCAATTCGAAGTTGACATTTAAATTGTTTGTATGTGATGTTCGAACAACAAGAACCAACTTTTTATTTTCTAAGTTCTAGACTAATAATTAAACCACGTTTTGCAATAAGACGGTTTCTACTTTTATATTATTTGAAAAATTCGTAAACAGTTTTACAGGTCTTGTGACTCATGTTTGCGTGTTTATTGAGAGAAAGTAATACGAAAGAAAATAAATAAAGTCCGGAAATTACCAGATTGTAAAATTCTGGTCCTGAAACAATATTTTGGGAAGTTCATGACGTAATATTTTGTTTGTTATCATCATCTGCAGCTCTTTTGGTGTCTTATTCTATGAAACTTAAAAAAAGTTGCTTTTATCTGCTGTTTACCTACTTATTAATAAGTTTTAAGACACAAGTTTAAATCTCAATAGCTACGATTATTTTCATTTAAAACATTTCAAAATCGTAAAAAACCATTCTTATTTTATTTTAGATTCCTAGTGGATGCCCGTTCATAAAAAAACTAGCTAATGTCTCTCTCGGGACCACTTTACTAAAATTCACCAGATTAAAAGAAACACATTCAATTTTATAATAGTGCCTATACAAATATTGTATATCTATATATTTATTAAAGCTGAAGAGGGTCGAAAATCAGAACAATGACGAAACAAAAAAGTATTGAGATACTAAGAATATGTAGATAACATTCCAACAATTTTAGAAATTTTGTCTGTTTATGTAAATGCTCACAACCCAAAAACGGCTGAACGGATCATCATGATTTTTAGTATGTAGGTAGTGTGAAGTCTTAGAAGTGTCATAAGCTTCTTTTTATTCTGAAATAATGCGAGCAAACCGACGGGCGTCCACTAGTACATAATATGTATAATGTTTATGTTTAATTTTATAGTGCCAAATTAAAATACCTGTATTTACATGCAATGTTCGGTGCTTTTACGCAAACATGATTAAATTATGTTATGAAATGATTTGGCAGCCCGAACATGTTACGTTAAATTAGTTGTTTAATGCATACAAGAACTAATAACCGCTGTAACAGGTGATTTTGTGCATGTTATTTTAACGTCTGTGCATAAAATTTAAGGACCGTTGCATGGTGGAATTAAATAGTTTGAGATAAAATATTGCATTGAAAGATGAAAAAGGAAAGAAGGCAACAATAAACAATGTCTGTTAATATTTATTTATTTGTGAGAAATTGGTTATTCCGCTACTTAATTGTTATTACTATAAGCACTTTTATAAATGGCTTCCGTACTTAGATTGGTAGGTACGATAAAGTTTAAATGGAAGAGCAAAATTTTTATTCATAATGAAAAATAAAGAAAAGGGTATGCCTGCGATCATTGATTTTTTTATTCAATAACTTTTTCATATAAAACTACATTAGGGACCCCTTAGAAACCCCAACATCATTTTTACTATTCCTTAAAAAAGAAAAAAAAATAGCAACTAGTTTTTTTCACAACAACTACTCGTTATTTTTGTACCTAATTATGTCGTTTAAAATAACAACGGACAGAAACACAACTTGGCTTCAGTTCTCGTTTAAATCATCATAATTAACGTACAAAAATAAGCTCGCTATTTGTAGTAGATATAGAATCTAGAATCCGTACGCTCTGAAAATATTTAGGCGCATTCTATCGCAAAGGTTAGTTAATCTTGGCAAAGTCAGGAGTGCAGAACGGTTTATCTGTCTGTTAGTGCTGTTAACTGTTCATTAATTTTACACGACTTGTAAGAATACGTAATACAGTTTAAATATTCTTGTTTTCGTATAATGTGGTCAACTTTATAATCTAGAGTTTATAAAACGCTTCCAGAGGGCCCTAGAGGGCGTTAAACTTAACAATTATCATAAAAACAGGTAGAACACGTTAAATATATCAGGCAGACATGTAGGTCGCATGTCTTTATATTTAACGTGTTATTCGAACACAACCGAATCAAGAGCCAAATCACATAACAAATTAGTTACGAGATCGTATGAGATCTACGATTCTACAGAACCTTGTAGAGGGCCTACGTAGCTACGGAACTATGGTGCTGAAAGTCAATCGTTAAGTGGAAGGATTGCCATACCGTCATCATCATCATCATCATAATCATGTCAGCCCGTGTTCTTCACCCACTGCTAAGCATAGGCCTCCTCTCCAACGTACCACATAGTACGGTCTCCAGCCTGCAATACCGTAGTTAAATGTAAATGATATATGTACTTAGACATATGATTTGCTGAACATAAACTTTCTTTGCGGCTTATAATGGGATCTCACAGATAATTATTTTTATTTTCACTTCAGACTAATTGCTGGACAAATGTCTGACTGTCCAGTGTAAAAAAACATACATTTTATTTACTTTATATAATTTTTCTAAATGGTACCCAAATGTTACACACCCCTGACTTGATAGTCCACGATGGAGTGTCGGCTCATAAAGTTCACTGGCTCACTTTAAACTGTACAGACATTCTTCGCTCTTATGTAGCGCATATGCGTCTTGTTTACATTTGCCATCGCCACTTACTCTTATTGCAAGAAATTTTAACGCACTTTATGCAAGAAAATATATCTGAGTAGATAGAAAAAATATATCAGGATATTTTTAAATAATGATATTATTTTGATGTAGTTTTTTGTATATCACTAGCGATGATAGCGGTAAAGAAAAAGAAGAAGATACTATTTATTTAACCCGTGGCGCGCCCCGCGTACACAAAAATTATGTTGCCGAAATGGCGGACAAAAAATCAAACTTGTCGGTGTCATCATAGAAAATACTAATTTAAAGCTATGTTTCACAGGTAACGATATATAATTAGTACACCATTGTTTTGCTTATGAAATTTCTGAATTCTCGCAAATGCCAAAATAATGAGATATACTCAGATTTAGATTTTATGATGATTGTAAATTGCGGTTATGATTTCTTCACTACTCTGAACTCTGCACTCTACTTCACTACTCACTTTTCGACATCATATTTTGTTAACAATTACACATCCAGTTACAAAACACACTATAATCACTCACAATATATCCAGACATTCATATCATAAACTTTTTCACACTCAAAATGCAATATTTACATTAAAAATCATATAAAAACAAAAGGATGACGCAATAATCCACCCGCCATATTTGCCGTTTGCGCGGAACTAACTTTGGCATTTTTTACTTTTTTTTTCATTTTTTCCTTCCAACTTGCGCAAATGTTATTCGAATCAAGCAGTTTGATGTGCTTGATGGAATAAATACGTCAGTCACTAGTTGGAAGGAAAAGAAACGTAACAAAATGTCGGCGAATCAGAGCACTATGCAAGCGCACACCCTTATATGCCCGGAGCGCGTCCAGCAAAATTTTTTTCTGCACATAATGGTGTGCTCTGGGCGCTCGAGAGGTTAAGAGAGAGATAGAAACAGCAAAAGTGTCTTTGGTTTTAAAGGTTTATTAGTCTGTTCCACTTTCAGGTTGGACTGTTTTTTTTTACATGAAATAGGCTCACGCTTGACTACAACTTGCCTGATGTTAAACAACGTTATAATCTACGATCTTGCGCGCTTGCCTAGTAGAAACCGGTTTACTCTCGACTTGAAGACCGACAAATTATAGTTCAAGGGGAATAGAGATTCGGGCAAGGAGTTCCACTGATGGATCATATAAGATTCTGAAAGTGTCAAAAGCTCAGATTGAGCGTACGAAGGTGCAGGCATCTAGTAGTTTCAACACAAGTGAACGCCCGCTGCTTCGCTCGCATTGTTTTGAAATATTAAGTAGCCTATGACACTCCTAAGACTTCATACTACCTACGTATATAAAATCATGATGAGCCGTTAAGCCGCTTTTACGTGATGAGCGTTTAAATAAACAGACAAACAGACAGAGATAAATAGAGAAACAGATAAATAGAAAACAAAATATAGATACTGCTGGAACGTGTTCTGCAATCAATTTGAAGTAACTCCAATTTTTTTTTAAATATCTTCTATGTTTAGACTTCAACCCTCTTCAGCTTTATAATATGTATAGATTAGATATATATAGATAACTAAAACAAAACCCAACATACAACTATACGGTTAAAGCTTTTAATTTGTCTTTGTAGTACCGGAACATATAGGATGTACGAACTGAGACGGTTTCCTAACTAAAGCCGAGAAATATCGCAGTACAGAACTTAACTGGAACTTTCCTCCGCCACACTTTGGCTTTATCCTTGTAAGATAAATATCACAGATATATTCATCTGGATAGATATTATTTCAACTCTAATAAAAATATTAGAAAGATAGTACAAGTACCTGCGATTTAAATATAATTAATATTATACTTATGTTATCTAAAAATGTTATTTCCCGGTTATTGCATTATTCTATTAGTTTTAATTTAAATTTCATGGTATGTTAAAGTTTTTAAATGACTTATGTTACATCTACTTGTAAGCTAAAATTGTATAAACACTCGGGGAAAAAATAATAGTATTTTGCAACTTTATACCTACGTTTTTTTTTCAAGATAATTATTTTTTGTTTCTTTTAATACATTTTTGTTCGATGGTTTTAGTAGTAAGATAATAATTGAGAGGAAAAAACATACATTGTCTAATAAAATTTACATCTGTGTTATGGATTAAGCTTCTAGAAGTGCGGATGCAATCTATTGGGAAAGTTATGCTCCATCTACCGAGTTAGCGGTTTAGTGAAACTGTGATCCAGTAGATATACAAACTTGATACCTTCTGAAGATATTAATTATATTAATTTTATTACTAATATGGAGTTACTGATAACTTACTTATGTGTCTTAAGATGTCGTAAATAAAACATATTGTCATACAGGCTGTGGTTTAGAACGTAGAAGTCAATAATTATTGATGGATTTAAGATACCTCAAATTGTAGATATCAAAGCAAAGAGCAAGCTTAACAAAATATGTTTTATGTTTGTATACTTAACAACATAAAAACCTACAGTAAATAAACTATGTGGACGTTGCACGTTCGGGGTGGTTTTAGTATGTCCAATATTTTTGGCTATATATATACACATTTACATTTACTTTTGTTTTTTCCATTCTTAAAAGTTTATGTTTTTGTTGTCTGTAACCTTGCACAGTTATATTTTGACTTTAACAATTCAATTAAAGTATCTAATATAAGGAACCTTTGGCAAGCAGAAAGTTGAATAAAATTGTTAGGGTCGAAATAATTATGATGTACGATCTTCGTACAATTTTTATTCATGAATCCACAAACTTTTCTGCTTGTGTTTGTTACGTTTTTCATCGACTTAATATCGAATAGACGTCGCATAGCTAAAAAAAACTCTCTATATAAACTTATGATGGTGTGTTTCGGCACCAATGTGGCCTGTTCATCCAGGTCAGTTCCTACTTAGGTGGACTAGGTGTTCAAATGAGTAGTTAGTAGTGTAAATTTGTACAACTCACTATCCATGTTAGGCCATAGCTATTGTTTACCATCAGGCAAACCATGGTCAAGTGAATATCTGTTTTAATTCAAAAGAAAAAAAAAAAAATCCGTATGATAGTATAGAGACACGCGATAGACTGGATATTAGATTATGTACAAAACAATTTTGTAATAAATAAATAATAATAAATAAATAAATAAAAGTCATTTATTTCAGGCTTGTACCCATAAACTTAAACTTAAATTGTAACACTGTATAGGGGTGATACACTGTATAGGGGTGTCAAGTTAAAATAAAATAAAATGCACATATGCGTAGATGGTTAAAAGATACTACATATCTTTCTAGAGTTTCATCTGTAATGGATTTCCGCAAAGTAACACTTGATTCAATATCTAAAAATTCTTCTTTTTTAACGTCTAGACTGTACAAAGAATAAGGTAGGTAGGTGTCTAGGACATTTTGTCTATACCTTTTGACTTGTTGTTCTCAATTTGCACTGGCTGGTAAATGATTTGTGATCCTTTCGCGAAGTTTGAACAGATATTAGAAAAAAGTTCCTTGACCCATATAATTTGTTTTGTTTGTTTATGTTAATTGAATTTGTTAAGCCGCACCCAACGCCCTAAAGTGGTTTTTATTGTATTAGTAGTATTAAAAACTCTTGACACCAAAGTCGATTACTCGTATACACACATTTGACTTTGTAAATAAGCATATAAATAATAGAACGTGGTTATTAACGTATCGCTTCATTATAAAATTAAGTAAAATACAATCTGATACCTATTAAGTAAATAAAAAAAACTCAGAAGACTTGATAAACTCTTATTTTTAAAGTCGGTTAGTAAGCAGTTATGTACATTCATTTTTTCTTTCTTTATTACATACCTTGTTTACACCTCAGATGTCATCTTTCTAGAGGCCACTAACATAGCTTTACAACTTATGCACATACTTTCAGTTATAAAATGTAGTAAGTATGTACGTATATCTCAAAATTACTTATCTCAACAAAACAAGCCAGCTCTGGGGAAGTTAGCATCAAGATACGGCCTAAGACCTGTCAGGAGTGAAGTTATCTAAACTTCACGAACTATGCCAGGATGCTAAGCTATCTATGTAAAATAGAAGACATTAATTATAGTCAGATGAGATTATTTGCTTTGGTTTATTCTACTAGATAGATAGATAGATAAAACTCTTTATTGTATCACACATTGAAAAAAAAAAGATAAACAGAAACACATAAGACTTAAAAAATAGTGCCACAACTGGCGGCCTTATCGATAATAGCGATTTCTTCCAGGCAATAGGCAATATTAATACAAGTAGTAAAAAAAATACGTCATAAGTTTGGTCTGGTAAATTAAAACATTAAGTATCTATTAATATGAGAAGTAAATCAAAACACTGATTTATACACATAAAATAATCTCTTGCCAATTTTTTTTTGTTATCTTTATTAATTGGTTTTGACCATTGTATTGTTCTTCATCTCTCGTTGATTGCAGTTTCAAAAACGACAAATTTAATTCTTTTACAATGCTGCCAAATTTCCAAAGAGACTGAAACTGCTGAGAAAAGTTAATAAATAAATTATATATCTTAGAAAAGTCTAAAAGATGGCTCTTTTCGTCATGAGAAAGATCAGACACAGTAACATAATGTCAGGTATATAGTCTCCAAGACACCTGTGCTGTCGTAAATCTATGGTCATATATCTTTCTATATATGTCCTGTTAACATAAATAGCTAATAGACTATCCTAAGCGCCACATTTTTCATAATGCAGGGGAAGTTTTGTACAACTAGAGAAGTACCAAGGAAAAAATAACCTTAGTTTGTGTATCGTATACCTTCTTCATTCGCCACTTGTTTTATCTATACTCTATGGCAATAGCCTGTTTTCAAAATTGTATGTGATAAGCTCAACAGGCGAGTTTTGACGGGTGTATCCTATCCAGTCACACCCTCTTGTATCACTGTGACCGGTTAGGCAAGAAATAGAAGCCAATTTGGCCATTCCTATCCTGTCACACCCCCTTGTGACACTGTTTCTGTTTACCTAACCTTCAGTACCTTCTGAGATATGTATATACATATGAGGGAGAGTTATTTTTGATGAACATATGCATTTATTATGCAGGTAAACTATTCAGAGCTGAGCAGTGACCACACTGCTCAGCTGCAACTGCCGTTCTCATCATGAATTTGAATCAAATTTCACAAAAGTGCCTTTCGTTTTAACTATCACCATTAAAACACAGTACCACATAATGTCAATCCTGTCTTTAATATTATGTCACAAAAGTGCTTCTCTTTATAACAAAAAAAAAAACATTTTAATATTAAAACTTTCGTGAGACATTTTATCAATATATTAACTAAACGGTTTACGCGATTTACACGTGAGTGAAAACCGTTTAGTTAATATATCGAAAAAAAAACATCAAAATACCTTAGTAAGTACAACGTACTACAAGGCCCGTCTTTTACTATACTATGTTGAACATACGTACACATCTGCGGTCGGAAACTTCAGTCTGTCTAGAAACTAGCCCGCTTCTAATTTAGGGACGCATCCTGTAGTATGTGATGTTATGTAGGGACGAGACTGACTGAAGGATTAATGGGACATAGAATAACTACTAGAGTATATGTAGTATTAAGCTGAGATGTTTAGTGTGACGATTGTATTATCAAAATAGATAGGTATAACAAAAGAATAGTATACATTTTTTAAACTAATATGTCTTGAAAACTTTATCTGGATTTTATTGTTTATTAGCTGTGCCTGCGACTTCGTCCGCGTGGAATAATTGTTTTGGGCATAATATTTATTTTTGCAAACAACCTCTTCAGCTTTAAAAATTATAGCTGTTACCCACGACTTGAACCGTTTTCGCAGCGCATGCAACGGAAACCCTCAAAGATGAATAATTTTCCCCGTATTTTCCACATTTTCCATTGTTTCTCCTCTCCTATTAGTTGCAGCATGATGTTATATAGCCTAAAGCCTTCCTCGATAAATGGTCTATTCGACACAAAAAAAAACCAATTCGCTCCAGTAGTTCCTGAGATTAGCGCGTTCAAACAAACAAACAAACAAACTCTTCAGCTTTATAATATTAGTATAGATTAGTATAGACATTGGTTGTAAATTGATGAGCCACATACAAGATAATCAGCATTATAGTGACACAAAAACATGAATTAGTGTTACAAAGCGCACGGAAAACAATTTTTAGATGTTTAATTACTTAGGGATTTTTGTAATAATATTGTCTTCATGATTACATTTGGAATCGGGGTAAAGGAACTTACGCATCAAATGATATTATTTTGTTGAACCGTTCGATTCAAATTATAAATAGGTAATCATATTTATAAACATAAACATATTTATTGCAAAAACTTTACAATGGTACATAGAAATTAAGGCAGAGTCTTAATTACAAAGATTAGATAGCCTTACAGTACACATAAAAAATTACTTTATCATTGGATAAAGTTATTTTTTTTTGTCTGTTAAAATAACTTTATTTACAATAATAAAATATAAAACAAGGGAAGAAAAACTAAACATACTACTTCTAACTACTACAAAAAGGGGCACTTAGAAAATCTTTAGAAAAGCCTAAAGATAATCTAAGTGCTCCAGCCCACTACCAGAGGGCAGCGTGCCCAGCATACTGGCCGCATTACCACGCTAGATGGCAATGCTGATACGTTGAGCCAGAAAAAGGCCAGCATTTTGGTCATGCGTCGCGTCAAAAGTAAAAGTAGTAATTCCAATTCTAGTATTAAAATTAGAGTACAAAAATACAAATCGTATTTTCACAACATTCTTCACCTAGATCTCCATCAATTTTCCACAGAAATAAATAGCTTCAACGCTTTCACGTAACACTGATTGATTGAAATCTCAATGTGTGCATACATTTTTAACGGCGCTTCTCTACCACCCATTACGAATGCCTTTAGGGCATCGAGTTTGGAAGTCACTGTTAACTCTACTTGGAATAGAAGTAAATATTTGCTCTACTTAGAATAACTTGTATGAACCATTATAAAATTCAATTTTTTTTTAACTTGAACGGGTTTGCACTTGGCCATAGTTTACCTGAAAGCAAGCAAAGGCTATGGTCTAAGATGGAGCGTGCTTACCCGATAATAAGATAATAAGAATCGATTCACTCTCGCTTTGAAGATCGCTGGATTATAGTGCGTGGGGATCAGAGAGTCAGGCAGCGAGTTCCACAACCTTGCGGTACGAACAATAAAGGTAGAAGCGTACCGTTTCGTGGGTAATAAAAAAAATATTGGGTAGGGGAGGTTTTTGGACATGTTGGTTTTGTTTACTGGTTTTTTTTACTTACTCTTCTTACTGTACCATGGGCATGGGCAAAAATCTCATTCAATACTTTTCCATTCTGAGCAGCTAATAAATCTAAATAAATTAATTTAATTATTAGTATATTTGATATTAGAGGGTACTTCAAAGATACCTGTACGCATATGCATATTTTTCAAAACTAACAGCAAGATTTGGTTACGTGGTTTTGTTTTAAATTAATGTGTAAACAAATGATCACTGTTGTTACCATTCTAAATATTCCTTTTATCTCTGTGGTTTGAACTCTTGAAAAATTGCCACCATGTTACCCGCTCTACAGAGTAACTCATTACCATATGAAAAAGACAGCTTACAAATTTGCTTATTACCACCTTATAAATTAATGATTAAATATTAAAAATAATGATTAATTATTTAAAATGAAATTGAGCGAAAATAATCACGACCAGCCGGACTCAAATCTGCGTTATTCTGATTACATGCAGAACCTTAGTGTGGGTTTAGCACTGCAAATAACTTAGTAGTTTCTAGTTTGTTACAGTATTTTCTAGTTTGATTGTTTTGTAAATCTGCAAGCGCAAATTTTAGTGAGAATATCCTTTTTTCCTTCTGTTTTTTTCTCATCAAGTAACCCTGTAAATTTAAGCAATATAAGCACGCATCACCTAAATACTTAAACACAAAGTGAGCGTTGACGGCTCAAATTGCGACTGATTTACGCGAAAGAGTTTCCCAAGGTTAGATAATGGAGAAACGTAATAAGAAAAGTGTACATTTTTATTGGGGAAGCTGGCAGGTTTCCATTACTGTTACTTACCTACGGAAAGTGCTTTATACATATGTACCTATTAGGTACATGTATGAATTCTATGTATGTGTGTGAAATAATCTTTACCGTTGTTAAAGCAAACAATGATTTTAATATGTGAGATAATGACTATAATTATGTACCTATGTATGTATTATTAACTTTACCATTTAATTGGTAAAAAATGATTTCACTCCATTTTTCGGTTAATTAATAACACAATAAAACGTTAAACATTTTTATTGTACACTGCAGTAATGCTTAGCAAAAACAAACTTACGATAACATAACTCTTATCTTATAAATAGAACTTATAAAACTATAAAGGAACAACAATAAACCATCTAATACCATCACTATATTAAACCTTGTTCGGTTAGTTATCTTGTTTAGGTACTGTCCGTCTACAACAGGGCTTTAGACTAATACCTGAGTCTCTATAGCTCAGCAGTTTCAGATAATCATCATCATTATTATGTCTATATTTATTATCATTTGGTATATCTGGTTTCTGGTCCTGATTGAGGTATACATACGCAATGACTGAAGTTAAGCAACTGTTGATGCGGTCAGTTTTTAGATGGGTGGCCGTAAAGTGAAATTTACGTTTGGATGCTTAGGCACACAGATACACAGATACGTTAAATTATCGGTTTTGCTTCTCAACCATAGTAAAGTAGTTGTTAAGAATTATTAAAATTTTATATTATATTAAAATCATTGTGATGTGTTTTATTCAGATTGCATAATTATTTAGAATTTCAGACTACATACAAACATTTATCAATATTATTACTATTCCATTAAAATAAAAAAAACGAAACTACATTTAAAAGTTTTAATTTTAGACTAGTGTAAAAATACATACTTGTAGTTTTATTACTTTATATAACTTGTATGTTTATAAATAAATATGTTTATCTAAATAAAAAAAGATTTCCTGCCAATATAATCAAACAAACGGAAGTTTTACCTTTATTAATCATTTTTATACTCTCAGGAAAACATGCTCATGGAATTCAAAAAGATAACAAATAAAGTACCCTTTATTCGTTGAAACGCCGCAGGCTCCTATATTTCTCCTTTCATTTCCTCGTTTGAATATATTTTTCTATTATTTTGTTTAGAAAAATATTGAAACAGAACGAAAATAGACTAAATGTGTTCGAATGGTTCCATATTACCGGTGATGTTTCTAACGTTTTAAAAAATACCAATAATTAAAGTTTGACTTTATCATTGCTTTGTAGTAACGTACCAGTTTGTTTTTTGCATATATTTACAAAATGATTGTCACGTACCAAATTTACAAAAAAACAATTATTATTATAGTGATCTATCAACGCACAGCCCAAACCACTGGACGGATCGGGCTGAAATTTGGCATGTAGGTAGATGTTACGACGTAAGCATCCGCTAAGAAAGGATTTTTGGAAATGTAACTTTTAAAGCGATGAAATAAGGGATGCAAGTGCGAGCGAAGCCTCGAGCTCCTACTAGTTTAGTGTATAAAGCTTCAAGCCGGTATCTTTACAAAATACTGGCCATCGGCCAAAACTGGTAACGAGTTACTAATATAAAAGGTAATATGAGAGAGTGTGTTATGTCAATTAGCATTTTATATGAGGCGATGGATTAGACGTGTTTGAGAGAATAATAAATCATTGAGATAGATTGAAAATGTCTTAGAACTATTACATTACTAGCTGGTGCGCGCGACTTCGTCCGCGTGGAATAGTTATTACCATAAAAACGGTTTAGTGAGTTAACCTTAAAAGATAGACATGTATTGTTTGAGACATTTTGTTAGATCTTTTCAAGAGAAATAATTCTTTTACACACATTTTTTGATATCTTGAACCGTTTTCGCAGCGCACGCAACGGAAGCCTTCAAAGATGAATAATTTTCCCCGTTTTTTCCCCATTTTCTATTGTTTCTTCGCTCCTATTAGTTAAAGCGTGATGTTATATAGCCTAAAGCCTTCCTCGATACATTTATCGAGGAAGGCTTTGAAAAATTATTTTTGTGTTGGATAGAGCATTGTTTATCCAACACAAAAATAATTTTTCAATTCGGACCAGTAGTTCCTGAGATTAGCGCGTTAGCGCAAACAAACAAACAAACAAACTCTTCAGCTTTATAATATTAGTATAGATTAGATAGTAACTACAGGTGAGTTTTATGTTTGTTTTGTGTCTTACAATCTCAAATGGTAGAATTGATTTAAAAAAACATCACTCATGTTACCTATAGATCAAATTGCGAATCAATTGTAGTAAAAAATAATATTTTACGATCCATTAAATTATCAGCCCTTGCCATCGTCCGACATTTTTTTTCTACAGTGTTTTTTTTATTCGCTCTACAGCCCTTTAAACAAATAATTTCTTATGATTATTTGACAAGCGGTGCCCCACGGTGAGCCCATAGCCTTTATAGTGCAAGTTTTGGAATCTACATACCAAACATTTAAATCGCTCCAAGCGTTTTGACTAAGACTATTGATTTGCTATTAGGTACCAGAAAAGTTTCTTCCGCTTTAATAAACTGCTAAAATTTCATAAGAATGCTAAATATTACTTCAGTCTTTTTCATCCCCGATTACCTCAAACTACAACGAGCGTCAGTTCTCCATTGCAACGGTTACTATTCAACCGTTCTATTGTCAGGAGCCTGTTATCTAACCTTTGTCTCGCTATGAATAGTATCTTGACTTCCGACTCCATTTTGTTATAGTTGCGGGATCAGTCTGAGAACTGACTGACAAGATGTTTCAAAGGACTTAACCTAGTTGTAAGTTGTAGGAAGCTTAATATACTTACTGTACGAAATGTCATATTATAAAATTGTTAAATGGTACTAGCATTTGCCCGCAGCTTTGCTCGCGTAATTATACATATAATATATAGGTATAGAGCTTCCTTTTGAATCAATAAAAAACTGCATCAAAGTCAGTTTTAAAGATCTCAGCATACATACAGACAGATGCGGGAAGTACTTGCTTTATACTATGAAGTGATGACCTATAACCTGCCTACTTGCTCAACGCATTTTAAAAAAAATATAGCGAAGAAAATACTAAGTAAATAATGGTTAACGGTGCTTAAGAGTCAATGTGTGTGCAGGAGTTACAAACTAAGTAAAAGCATTTAAAAAGGAAACCAAATTCCACTCTCACTAAAACAAAGAAAGCACTCTTGTAATAAATAAAATAGCACAGTTTATGAAGTTTCATCAAAATATTACAATAGCTTTTTCCACGAAAACTATTAATCCATAAGTTTGTGAAAATGATTATAAACGCCTTATTTTTTATGAGAATTTTCTTCTTCTAATTAATACTTATTAATTATTTATATTATGAATTAAAAATATTATTAATATTATTTATATTATGAATTATTTATAAAATATGCGTGTTTATATGTATTTGATAGAATACTTCTTCTATCAAATACATATAAACACGCGAATTCACAAATAAGTTGCAAGGAAAACAAACGTAAAGAAGATAAAAATAATCAAATAAAAAAACACGTTTGCAGCAGATTAAAATAACAAGCCTCGTTAATAACGTTATTTCATACATAAGGTAATTTAATTATGCTCTTATCCAGATATAACTACTTCGGCTCCCGGCGTGGAGTGCTCTTTACTTTGCCACGGTATAAAGTAAATATAGGAGGTGGTGGTATAATAGAAAGCTATTGAAATGTGGGCCAGAGGTTCTGTGTATCTAATGATGAAAGGACTTTTTATACTATCTGTTAAAAAATGAGTGCCTGAAAAGAACTGTCTGAAATTTGAAAATATGTTACGGTGTACGTAGAATGAGTAATGTTCCGATCTAATTTAATATCAACTTCGATAGATTTCTTTTGATTTCTGCGATCTTATCATTTTTATGCTATTTAAATTATATTCATAGGTTATGCTACCAACGTGAAACAACGTTCTGTATATTCGTCTATTTAAAAAATTAGTGGAGTTGGTTAAAAAGCCAAAAATAACAAAGGACCAGAACCTCCTTCTGTTTTTAGAATTCATGCAATTGTTTACAATATTGATAATAATACACTTTTTTATAAATTGAATGTGTTTGCACTTGACCATAATTCACCCGATGGTAAGCGATCATTACAATCTAGGATAGAGAGTGCTTACCCAGTACGAACCGATTCACTCTCGCTTTGAAGATCGCAAGTTTAAGTATTAGTTATAAGAAGTAATTGTATTGTACAAATAGATGTCTTGCTTTAATTACATATAAAATATTACATGTAATAAAAGACTGAGACAACCAGATCAGGGGTAGGACATATTTTTAAATTAAAAAAAGTTTTCTTCTTCTCATCGAATGCAACTCTGGTGTCGAGAGTTTATCAAGCCGCCCCAAGGGCCTATGACATGGCTTAACGACTTCCGTACTAGACAAAAAGCCGGAATCTGCAATAAGAAAAGGATTAATAGCCTGCAATCGTTGAGCTAGGATTATACAGAGACACAATCTCAAACTAAAAAGCGCAGGAAAGTGTCCGAACGCTAACATCGTCAGCGAGCGCAAACAAAATACTGCTTGTCTGTTTCACTCTTACATACCTACTTTAAGAACGTGCAAAAGAGATAGGTAATTCAAAAGTCTGCTCAACGAGTAGCGTGCGGAGAGTTTTGGCTCGGACATTTTTTTCGAGTGTTTGTGACTCTGTATAATCCTGGCTCAAAGTCTGCAATAAATAAAGCGAACAAAAGTTCCACGTAAGGTTGTAGTACTCATGCTACAAGCGTTAAAAACTCGATGCAAAGCTAGCTTTCAAACGCACGTTACTTCCTATTAAGCGCCGTTATGAGCTCTATTCACGCGAAAAACATGAAAAGGTCGCGAAATAACTCGTGGAAATGAAATATGAAATAGCTTTAGATTGGTAGCGCGTGTGGGAAATGCGGAAACGTTCCTAGCATTCGTTTACGGGTGACTTAATTGTGTACCGTTACAATTTTTTTTTATTTATGATAAGCAGACATTTTTATTTTTAAAGTTACTTATTTATATCTGTATTCGTATTTAATGTATTTAGATAATAATTTAGATTTTTTACAAAGTAAATAACTAAATTAAATAGAAAAAATGTGTGAGAAATGAAACCATTTTCATTACTTTTTAACATCTACGAAAGTTTTGACACCCTTGGGAGCAAAATACATATAATTTCAAGTGTGGTGTTGTAATTTTTCATTTTAAATTTATTTACATTTCATAAAATATAGTTTTTATTAAAAATTTTATTTTTTACAATAATGCCTCATACCTTTTGTAACTGTCCAAAATAAAAGTTTGCATTTTATTACTTGTTTCAGGAGGTCACGAAGACCGCTACGACAGAAACCTGACTTCAGTAAGAAGAGAAATGGCGGACAAAATATTGAATATCGTTATTACGAATAACTTAGCGTTAGAGGTAAGTAGCTTTATAAAAACAATTGTGTTATTAAGTTAGTCGCGTGTTTAATTAAGTATTTGTTGCTATTTTGGAATTGCATTGTAAGTATTCTACGTCTACATATTAAGATTATAAGTCTAGATAAAGGTTTTTTCTTATTATCCTTTAAAGGGTAGATTTAATATATCAAAACCATCAAAATTCGGTGTAAAAGAAATCCTAGAACCAAACTTGCTGAAATAACAACAAAATTAGTTCTACGAAAAAGTTATAGGATGTAAGTTATTGTTTATAGTTTATATGTACTGAAACCGCCCTAAGATGGCCCATTATCATCATCATCATCATCATCATCATCCACAGCCCTTGGGATCCCACTGCTGGGTATAGGCCTCCCTTTGTATGTGCCATCTGTGTCGATCTTTTACAGACAAGGCCTATACAGGCCCTTATTAGTATGCTTATTGAATGGGACAATTTCACGTTTGTCTTAAAAAGTCAATAAATTAATAATTGTATGATAACTAAAGCCCTAGACTTATAATTTTTATTAGTTTGAGAAAAATGGCAGTCACTCAGTGTACAAACCAGTATTCTGCCAAATCTGGTAGTTTGAAAACCAACTTCACGAATTTGGTACCCAGCATGGCTAAGGGTAACAATATTAGTTTGATTAACTCTCGACACCAGAGTTGGCCACTCTCATTTCTTTACGTGGGATTAGTTTACGTTTGACTAGCCTGCCTGATGTTAAGCATTGCTGCAGCCTAGGGTGTAACACGCTTACCTAGAAGATACCTAGTAACTTTAGATTTAAAGACCCCTGGATTGTAGTTCGCAGGAGCTTCTGGTAAAGTGTTCCAAACCTACAATAAACGTAGAGGCA
The DNA here is from genome assembly GCA_964023185.1 of Macaria liturata. Taxonomy (NCBI): domain Eukaryota; kingdom Metazoa; phylum Arthropoda; class Insecta; order Lepidoptera; family Geometridae; genus Macaria; species Macaria liturata. The sequence continues at coordinate 16,573,468 of OZ026806.1, forward strand.
AAGTGCTGTGTTCGGTAAGAAGAAGTTTGATGAATACAGGCACTATTTTGCTTCCAGGATGAAAGTCTAGACCTCCTCACGTATATCGAGGACGATCTGGCCGAATACGAGACAGGCTTCATGGAATGTATGAAGAATCTACACGACAACAACACCACGAAGAAAACCTGGTCCTTTTGGAACTCCATGTTCTACGCTGGCACTATATATACTACTATAGGTTTGTATATTATTATATTGGTCATTTCATTATATTATACAGTTAATTCATTGAATAAAATAATTATGCTTGAACGATGAAGGTACAGTATTACTACAAGTTTTGTATTTAAACAAAACTCTTTATTTTCTTAGCGTAAAAATAATATTATATCGTCCCTAGCGAAAAAAGTCAAAACACTCATTTGATAATTATGACGGTTATTACATTTATATTTCTATAAAAAATCCAGCTGCCAGAATCCGAGCCCTCAATTAGTAAAAACTTATCTCTCTTCAAGATAATAAAGTGTTCTCAAATCACTATTCTCTACAGAGTTACTGTAAAACTTTTTATTGGACTGGAATATTGTATCTGACGTAAGTTTATAAAGTATCGTGCTGAAACTCTGAATCTATGCTGTCAAGAGTTACTTGAACTAGGCGCTTCCGATATTTTCTATTCCACAAGGTATACTCGTTTGATAGCCAGTTCCATTTCAATACAGATATATTCTACTTAAGGCCACAGCGTCGTTCGTGTCAATGTCGTTACAGATTATTATTTATAACGAACAAAATAATGTCCTTTGTAAGAAGGAAGGGACGAGTATACTCCATCTTTGACTACAAAATCGTTAATGAAGGTATAGTTTAAAATACTGTAAAACTGTGGTCAAATGACTTGACTTGATTTGAGATAGAGAGGTATAAAATTTTCTTGTACCTATTTGATCACCTGGCATAAAGCGTAAAAAAAACAAGTGTAAATAATGAAGGGAGGTTGATTTTTTAGGCAGCCAGATGTTGTTTTGATACTAGAATTTGTGCCATTTTTGTGAACTTACTGTTATCCCTTTTTTGTGTTTTTTTCTGTTGTTGATTTGCCATAATCTTGTATAGAACTAAGTGATCAAGCTGGATATTGGATCCGCATTCATTAATTAGTGCAGTTTGCCTGCAGCTATACTCTAATGATCGAATTCATAACGAGATGTTTTTGCCCCATGAGATTTATTATTATAATAATTTTAGCTTATTCTGAGCATAATCACAAAATACAGATGGTATAATGCATTGTTTTATTAAATTAATTGTATGGACGTAACTTGTAATGTAATTTTGAGTTTTAAGCTCCCGTATCATAAATAACAATACATATAATAAAACAAGGAAGCTGGATAACAAACGCCTGAAATATTTGTAGGAGCAATCATGAAGTTTCTGGAAACTTGTACGGCAAAGCAAATCGTAGGCTACAAATTGATTGCTCGTTTTAAATTGAAGGCGTTAATTATACGTTGTTAGTGACCCTTTATGCAACATGTAATATTTAATAGTTTAGGCTGCAATAGCCCTCTCCTTGCACTCGCTTACATGAGGAAATACGACTCAAGAGAGGGTCTTAACTAATTTTAGTACAAATTACTACTGACCTATTAGAAAACGCTTAAAACTATTAGCTTTTTCTATACAGCCTTAACAGATTGTTACATTAAAATGATCCAGTAACATTTAATTCGAAATATCCTTTTTCGTGTGTGTTAAAAATGTATGAAGAAAACTAAAACTTGTATCTTTGGTTTGCATTGCATATATAGTTACGTTTCTCTCGCTTTAAAAAGGAATTTTTATTTTGTTTTCCTTTGTGGCGATGTGATAAGTTTGCAACTGTTCCGGGCGTTAGGTTTCAAAGGATTTTGTTTAGAAAACAAACATCTTCCTATTTATTTAATAAAAAGTGTCATTGTTATTTGCTCTAGAGATATAAAGCTTAGTTTTCGTATAATAGTGTCTTTTACAAGTTGCGGGTATAATACTGAATAAGAAATGCGTTTTAAAATATTGCATATGATTTTGTTCGAAACAGCGTCATAGTTTTATTATCTACTTGTAAATTATTGTTTTTTAAATACTGTTCTATTTCAAACATCAAATTGAATAAAAATATCAATATTATAAACCTGAAATAACAAAAAAATTGATACATTTCAAATAGGCTTTTTTTTTAATTTTTACAACTATTCATGAAAGAAAGAAGTTCATTTCTATAGAGAAAGTAAAAACTAATTGCTTGTTTTTGTTTATAAACGAGTAAAATAGTGCTTTGTCTTAGGATTTAGGCATGAAATTAAATTATGCACTGAATTATAGGTTGTAACACCTAGCCTTTTAAAAAGCCATTAGTATATAAAATTGAGTTAGATGTAATTACTAACTTTAAGGTTCTATTAGAGCTTAATATAATTAAGGTAGATGTCTGTTTTCATGTGTAGGGTAACGTTGACAAAAGGGGATGATTTATTTAGTACTTATCTAGTTTGAAAAGTTTGTAAATTACTGTGTTTAAATTGAGGGCATATGGTGTTTTGAAAACTACGACAGTAAAAATAGCCACTCTTACGAAAAATAATATTTGAATGTCTTTTATTACGGTTTTATTATATTGCAATACCATTATGAAATTTGACAAAAATACTAACATTACTTTGATGTTTGTTTTCGTAGTCTTTGAAACATGAATTTGGAATGCATAATGGTCGTTGGTTGCTGCCGATTTCGTCCCACTGCTGGGTTTAGACATCTCTTTTGCTATGCTATTGGCTTTGATCTTTTGCTAGTCTTATACAGATACAACCTGAGACATATATTATAGTATATGTATTGTATTGGAATTCTGCAAGCTGTTAAATAAAGTTTAATTGCAAAATATTGTGCACTCAAATAGGTACGATCCAAGGAAGAGGTCATAACCCCTCTTAATGAGGAATACGAAGTAAGGGGGAGAGAAAGAACTCAATTTCATATAGGAACTTAGTCTGGACCAAAATTGCAATTCAGACAACGTTATAGGATTAGTCTTAAATGCCAAAGGGTATGTGTAGGTGCGATCCACCTATGTAGCTTAGTATGATTACATTTGATGAATCATATTTGAATTTCAATGCGATTTGTAATATTGCATTGCCTTGGAAAAATTCGCTTAGTTAATCTAGAATGAATGTCGTATATTGAATCATGCTTCTTGAATTAAAACTCAGCCGTTTCATAAATGATGGATCAATTTCTTAATATTTATCAATCTTTTAGCTTTAATTAGCAACTGAAGAGGTGATTTAGTCTTTTGCACTTGTTGACAATAAAACATTAATATGGTATTCATTTACAAATGTTTATCTTATCATACATTGCTTGATCAGACGTGGAACAAATAACGAATACGATAGTTATCTACTTAGTTTTTTATGAATCAAATTAATACACAAACCATTTCAAATTCAAATTCATTTATTCTAATTAGAACCGTACACGATTTAATTTATTTAATTTAACCGTGCTTAGCTCGCTGAAACTGCTAGACAATTAGATTCCTCTCAGAAATAAATACCTCTTCACTAAGCGTGCGAGAAAAAATCTATTCTCTGAGCATTTTTATACTAAACCGACTGGATGAAATTCTTTTGAAAAAGCCTGCGTTTCAAGAGGTTTTCCTGAAGTGGATCGTATTTTAAGCCCCGTTATAAAGAATATAAGAACGCGGAACCTCGAATAGATGATTGAAAAGAATGTATGGTCTGGGTAGGAAAATGGGTTGTTACAAGCTTTGATGAAATGTATGTCTGTTGCAGAATGACTTCAAGTTTGTGTTGAGTAACGTATGGGAAATAGTTTAGATGTGAAATAGTTTTCCAGGTGGTACAAAATGAATTGAAATAGTTCACAATGAAGTTCTTTCTGTACTCTTAAAAAAACTCTCGGTAAAATAATGTTTCGATACAATATATTATTTTTTTTGTTTATTGTAGGAACATTAAAATATAATTAAATTAATTAACATTATAAAGAGCAGGCAAAATTCTGGAAAGCTTGTTAGCTGTAGAAATATCCTTAGGCGACACCACTAATGGTTGCTTACCATCAAGCGTAACAACCTGGCTCTTAACTAAGAGTTTTGTAACGATAAAAAATAACATCTGATGAGTCATATATCTTACTAGCTGGTGCGCGCGACTTCGTCCGCGTGGAATAGTTATTACCTTAAAACGGTTCTAGTGAGTTAACTTTTTAAAAGATAGACATATTTTGTTGTGGACATTTTGTTAGATCATTTCAAGAGGAATAATTCTATCGTAGGTACACATTTTTTTTTATATCTTGAATCGTTTTCGCAGCGCACGCAACGGAAGCCCTCAAAGATGAATAATTTTATCCACATTTTCTATTGTTTCTTCGCTCCTATTAGTTGCAGCGTGATGTTATATAACCTAAAGCCTTCCTCGATAAATGGTCTATCCAGCACAAAAAGAATTTTTCAATTCGCACCAGTAGTTCCTGAGATTAGCGCGTTCAAACAAACAAACTCTTCAGCTTTATAATATTAGTATAGATAAGAAAGTATACTAGTAGATGCTAAGTTTATTAGCTAACTAAAATTAACATGTATATGTAAGTTACAGTTTACTGTAAAAACCTTAAGCTTCACTGTATCCAAAGCGTACAAAACTTAACTGTAAATTAGTTTTATTTCATGTTTTGCTAAATAAATGAATACTGAGAAACATCACATCGATAAAATGTCGACAATTATGTCTAGCAGCCGAGGACTAAGTACTCAATCATGCGGCATTTCTATATTAGTGCCTAACAGGCGCTAATTCAACAGGTATTTGTAATTAATGAAGTGCGAGTGACGTCGAAATTAGTCTAATCGACGTTCGATAAGATACTTAGATCAGATACTGACCAGACTCAAACAGCCAATTCAGCAAGAGCCGTGTGAAAAAATAAATGTAGGACAAAAGATACGAGTAAACTTGTTGTGAGGTGTCAATTGAAAGTGGTCGTGATTATTATTTGCAGTGTAACTCGGACCGGCCTGAATGTAGGTGTGGTTGTTTTAATTTTGGCTCGTCGCCCGGAGCTCTTGGCGATTCCCCGCTCAGTGTTCACGCGCGCATACGTCTAATGTTATACGGAAATTCTTTTATTTCACAAATGAAACACTAAACCCTGTCTAAAGGACGATTCCTATAAGAAAAGTGTGCCGAGATCAGCTCGTGAGACGAAGATGGATCGCGCATCTTTGTCGTTCCACGTTTGTTTACCAAAACTCTGTGATCGCCAAAATAGATTCTTTTATTAGACATACGCTTTGACCCCGATACGAAAAGCGTTTGTTATTGGGCGCCACTACGGAAGGTAAGTTTTACGTTTTGTCAATGTTCATCATTGTTGGCTCGATGTATTTATAATGTCATAATTATTGGCAGGGGATTGATCACGGACTGCCAAATGATACGCTTTGTTCATCAGACAAGTTCAATTGCCTCAGTTATCGCGGGCTCGTTTAATTAAAACGACGTTTGTTTCTTTTTTCAGCGCGAGTGGAATTTGGATTGTGACGGTTATGAGTGAGGAGAATTCGGACAAGGAAACTTCCCTCACCCTAAATATTCCTATAATAAAAGAAAGTTCTCCAGGAAATACACAGTTCACTTTTATAACTCCTGATGTCATAGAACCCGACACGATGGAAACCGAACAGAACATGTCGATTAGAAAGAGAAGAAATTTGTCTAAGAACCGAGGACAGGCTGCAAGACAGAGAGAAAAAACTCCCGAACCCAACCGGACTCCTATACCTCACGAAGATACGCCAACTTCTGAGGATGAAGAATATACACTACGTGATCCAAGAGAAACTGAAGCTGATAATAATTATGAAGAAATGAAACGGCTTGTTTTAGAAAAAGCTAAAACAAAAGATCCGGTTTATGATATGAATACAGATGAGATTCTTGAAGCCCGAGCTATGGCACAAAATGATCGGAGGCGTAGAAGTATTTCTCCATTTGCTGTTCAAGATAAAGAACAAGATGAAGCTAATAAGCTTGAAAGAAAAGGAAGTTTTATAGACCCGACAAATAAACTTCTCAGCACTAATTACACCCTGAGCCCTAAAGATGACTCACGTCGCGGTTCTTTAACAATCGAACCTCCTAAAGAAATTAATAGATCGTTGTCACCACCATCAACAGCGACCGCTTCGCCTAAAGAAAAAGACAAAGAATTTCCGTACCCAATGCCATCTAAGCCCAAAAAACAAGAACAAATGGTTTATCCAGATGAACAAAAGACAGAGTCTATACCTAAAAAACCAAAAACTCCCGTAAAAAAAGAAGAAGTATTTACATTTGAAGAAAAAGACGTAAAACAAAGTGCTAAAAACACCAACACTTTGAAAACTCCCGAAACTCCTTCGGCTCCAGGAGAGTTGGTAACTAAAGTCATTCAGCTTGAACGATCGCCCAGTAAGAAACTGACTCAAGACAAAAAGCCAGCTGTTGAAATAAGAGAAAGGATAGTTAGAACGCCCAGTAGAAAATCGATAGCTGAAGCAAAACCTGTGGTAAAACAGTTGCGACCTAGGGACGAACCCCAACCACAAAGTAAAGTACCACCAGTTAAACCTGCGCGAAGCAAATCAGCCACACGATTTGGGGTCAGTTTTTTTATAAAGTTAATCATCATACTAGCCTTTGCTTTGTTAATAGCGGTATATTTTCTACTTCAGAATGAATAATTCCATTTGACGGTAATGTAAATAGTTTTCAGTAGTTTTGTAGTAAAGAGAAGGATAGTTGATTTACTTGTACTTCGTAATATTTACAGAATAAAACTAGTGAGAGTGAGATGAGTGAAGACCAGGGTATCCAATCCCGAGCCCAAGCAGTATCGAAGCGTAAAGTAGTGCCAACACCACGACGGTTCCAGAGAAATAGATCCCCTAAACCAAATCGCTCTCAATCTATGAACAGAGGTGACATAGTAAAAGTAATAGACAGAGTAGACAAAACTGGTACAGGTATGAGTCAGACAAGCCGTGAAATCATAGAACTTATGCAAAAAGCAAGAGCTAGAAGTTTATCGATTCCAAAGGATGACCCTAGACTGCTACCGGCGTACAAAAATGTACAAACGAACCCAGAAAAAACGAGGGAAAAAAGGGAGCTTAAAACCCCAAATAAAACTCCTAACACGTTACGACAGTCAAGAGGAATTTCTTGCCCTAAAACTATACAAATAATTCCGAACAAAGAAATATTGGCTGGTATTACTAACAAATCAAAAGTTGAGCCCGAAATTCAAAAACATAATAGTAGACAAAGCTCCGGGTATGTTGACGCAAGTCAGTCAGAATACACGTCCAGCTGTTATTCCTCGTCACCGAGCGAAAACGAGTATGAATTTGATTTATCCGAACGAACCGCCGAACTGACGCGAAAGCTCAATATTTTGAGTCAAGAAGTGGATTTACGTTCAACCGTAAACAATTCAATCTTGGCACCGGATGAAACAGAGGTTATTAAAACAGAAATTGAAAAACACACAGTGAGAAAAAGGTCAGTGGCAAATACAAAAACTGTGTCAAAGAAGGAATTTAAGGAATCTAGAGAGGGGAAAGCCAAAACAAAAGTCGAAGATAAAAAGAAACAAGTCACAAGATCGCGTTGGAGAGTGATCGCTAATTGGCAACAATTCAAATCTGAACAACACGTACAATGTGAGAGCATAAGATTGCTTAGAAACAGATGCGTCTGTGATTTCTTTTTGTTGATTATATTTTGTGGCATGGGTGGAATGATGTTCAAACATTTGGAGGGGTCGTTTGAGAACAATTTCAAATGCGGTAGTAGGGGAATGAAGCGAGATTTTATCGAGAGTTTGTGGAGAGGAAGTCATTATTTAAGGGAAGAGGATTGGAAATCGATGGCTAGGAACAAGCTGTTTGAATTCGAGAACCAGTTGCATACAGCCCATGAAGCAGGAGTGACTTCCTACAGCGGCCAGAGATCATGGAATTTCATGAATTCTTTCGTATACTGCATGACGTTAGTGACGACCATTGGTAAGAACTATAATTTTGTAAATAAACAAAACACGAATTGATTAGCTGCCGTATCTGTATTATTTATTATTTTCAGTTTATACTACAAGCATCATTTATGTTATATTTTAAAGTGTTTTTTTTAATTAAAGTTAGCATGGTTCTTCCATTTGTAAAAAACACCATAAATTTGTTACGCTTTTAGTTTTAAAATCCATCAAGCCTGATTATTATTTTAACAGCTGATCGTTTTTAGACATTCATTCTAATCTGCATACACGTTGCAGAGCACTGTTTTATTTTTGTCCTGACCACTTACTATAATGTTTAGTCCCTGTATATTACGTTTTTCTTTTCCCTGATCTCTCAACAAAACTTTCATGATCTATGATACATTCTCTGACATTATTTTACTTTGTGATTCCAGGATACGGTCACATCGCTCCAAAGACAGTATACGGTCGTGTGGCTACAATAGTCTATGCTATCATCGGTATTCCCCTCTTCCTGATCGTGTTGGCTGACTTCGGTAAACTCTTCACGAGAATCATAAAGTTCTTCTGGGCTTACATCAGGAGGTTCTACTACACAAGGAGCTGCAGAAAAGTTAGAAGGACTGGTCCTGTTCAGGTATTTTTATACATCTTTTTTTGTTAATAACGACACGGAAATTCTGAAAGTAAAAATGTAAATGAAAATTGTAGCTATATACAAAACAATGATATACTTACTTAACTTAATATATATAATTTGCTATAAGAGTAAAATAATAAAATCAATAATAAATACATAGGTACCTACCTAGTTTATGAATGACGCATATATTAGCGGGTGCCGAGCCTTGTGCAATATACCTGATAAAATAAGATTACAACTACCCACTCTATAGCCCAAATAAGTACATATTATCTTCCATAGTGTTTCCTTTATACCTTTACATTTCTTTATATTTTGTTTTATTAGTCAAAATTCAGATCCTATCAGTGTTCGCCGCCGCTTAAAAAATAAAAACCAAGAAATGATATTTAAGATTAACTAATAACATCCCTTTTTTATTTGAGATTGAAAATATTTTTCAAAGCATCATTACCGTATTTCAGATAAACAGAAGTACCTACTTGCTTCACTCACACATTTTCACCATTTTACATTCTCTGTTAAACTTATCCTTTGGCCTTAATATTGCCTATGAATATAACATTATTCATTCATTTTATATCTGTCAAAACACAGTTAAAATCTGCCGTAATGATGCGGTTAGCCGGGCTTGTATGAAACCGATACATAGCGTTAAATTTACAGTGTATTTGGGCATGATCTTTTAATTATGTAGGTTACATTTAACTTAACCGTTTGATGTTTGGTAGTAATTATTAAATAATTTATAATTACACTTTGATAATTATTGTAAGTAATTTTTTTAACACTTTAAAACAAGGATGGTTAAAACACTTACTTACATGCCACGTATGAGTGTGTGAGACCATGTTAATTATTGTATGTAAGTAAGTGCTCACTAAACTGACGTTCGTCTACATTCTAATAAAGCAGACTATCTTTCTTTCTATGGACTAGAAGTCGGGGGTTTTCTTCTAGAGTTTTTCAACACCAGAGTTTAATATTTTCATAAAAACAGCAAAAATTGTAAAATAATTCTAATTTATTTTTCTTATTTTAAATTTTTATGAACAATAAAATCAATATATGATGTTACTTGTGCCTATTAGGTAGTTAGTTTCTTTGTTTTCCTTTTTCAGTGGCCAATTAATAATTATAAATAATACCTAATAATACCATGCCACTACTAAAAATAATTAATGGTGTCCAGTATCTCAGAGTAGACGCCCTTAAATAACACTGCAAAGAAAAACAAAGCTCCGTTTCTCTTTTTACACAATAATTAATAACTGTACAAACGCTCCAAGCTATATGTTATCTTATAATTCCAGCCTTTGTGCTCGCAGCAATTATTTCAGAGATCAAAGATAAAAGGAATAATGCCGACTTTTTTAATAATACCAAATGAAACAAGCGGAGCAAGTGTCAGATGGCAAGTAATGCTTGGCCATTTAAACAGTACAATTGTGAGTTTTGGATTTCAAAACCCATTTTTTCTGCACTGTGCTTATCACAATAACTAATAATTAATATTAACTCATTTGATCGAAATTTTGTAATTTTTCCGAAACACACAAGATTTTTTTATGAAGATACTATAGGCTTAGCTAAAATTTTCCTGATGGTATGTTTATATAACACGAAATAAAGTTGAATTTGATCACGGCCCACCAAATTGTAGTCTAATATGGAGCCCGTTTTCGAAACAAACCTATTTATTTACTCTGTATCTGAAGACACATGAATTATAATACACAGAAAACAATATAATTTAAAGTGTCAGATGGTAAATACAGGTAAGTACATTAAATACGCCCATCATATAAATATTATCTTATGTTTTTCTTTTCCATTTTACAGGAAGTGATGAAAGGTCTCAACATCGTCTACGATGTGGTGAGGCGGCCGTCGCAGATGTTCTCCGAAGAAGACCAGGAGGAAGCTGATCATCCTCCCGAAGAAGGAAGGAAGCCCAGCGACGTTCCTCCACCATTACCACCAAAACCTAGCCAAATCAGGGACTTGGAAAACATGACAGAACCAGACACACCAGCGCCATCTGTCTTCGAAATAGACGACGAATTCAATCTACCCATATCTGTTGCTATCGTAATCCTAGTCATTTATATCGTTATCGGTGCAGCCGGCTTCAATTTATGGGAGAAATGGAACTTTTTCGAGTCATTCTACTTTGTTTTTATTTCCATGTCTACTATCGGTCTCGGTGATTTCGTCCCAGATCACCCCATGTTCATGATGGCGTCGATTTTGTATCTCATTTTCGGTCTTGCTCTAACTTCTATGTGTATCAATGTTGTACAAGTAAAATTGACGAATACGTTTAGGAAAGCAAGCGCAAAGTTAGGGGCTACTATAGGTCTTAAAGTGGCTGAGGAAGACGGTAGCTTAGTACCTAACACGCCGCCTCCAACGGAGGAAGTACCGGTTCATAAACCAAAGTCAGAGAGAGAAGAAACAACTAAAGAAATTGATGAGAATAGTAAAGAAAATAATGATAACGGGAAGGACAGATAAACGTTTACGCTTCCAGTTTTTTAAGGATAAGTTATTGCGTCTGTTTCATAAAAAGTTGTAAAAGATTTTATCTCAGTTTTAGTATTCAAAGGCAACCTAAGTTAGTATAACAAGGCCTAAGATGTAATAAACTTTTTATGAATAAGACTGTATGTTTGTAAGTTTGAAACAAAGTTTGTGAAATGGAATTGATGTAGTATAAGCGTCTGATAAAACAATAAGCCAAATAGTACAAGTACCCAACATATAAAAAAATATTAAAAAAATTATATAATTCTTGTTCACCATTCTTACAAATTGATAAAGAAATAATGAAAACATAAATTCATACTTTAACTGTTATCCTTTACTATTTAATTACATGCACTCATAGGAATGTAAATCTAAGAATACATAGCTAAGTAGAACATTACATAATAAGTAAACAGTACATAATATACAATTGTGTATTGTAACTTTACCAAAGAATGTTAAAAAGGTGCTAATTATTGTCAAACAAAGTGAATTAGAGCTTAAAGCTTAAAATAAGTGATATTGTTACTAATTTTATACCTCTATTTTGTACTTATGTACTTTGTATGTTCTGTGTGTAGAATAAAGATTTTTGTATTTTGTTTTGTTGTAAATAATTTGTGTTTTTTTTTCGAATCGGAGCTCAAAGAAAAAGGTATTAATTGAAAACTCATAATAAATTGCTAGCTATTTTTCTATTAAGTATAAAACATTCTGTTAAAGTAGATTAAACATTTTCTGTTTTTAATCAGTCATACGACTACAAATTAATTACTAAAAAAGTTCATTAAATTTAAGTAAACAGGAATAGTAAAACCAACTTACGCTAATTTTTGTAACAAAAACACTAATACAAACATAATATACCTAAATATCATTTTCTTATTGTATGAATGGAAACATTACAATTCCCAAATTACCGGCAAACTTACAACGTTTTTCCTTTTGCAAATAATCATATCAAAAAGAATACATTAGAATAATAATGAGCGAAATTCAATTCCCATGTAGTCTATTTTAATTGTCAAAGGTAAGATCAATGTTATGCCAGCATTATTTTACGTGATAATGTATGTTTTTTTATAAGTACGTTTAGGTTTTATTTGACTAGTCTGTCTAATGTTGAGCATTGTTGCTGTATAATATGTAACCTTTTCAGTCGTATTCCTCATTACAGAGGGTTGTGACTCCTCAGAAATATCCGTTAGAAGGTTCTCGTTTGGTCAGATACATCGTGGTGGGCGCCCAGGTCCTTCCATAGAAAAACACTATCCTCAAATTTAGTGATCCTCGAATATCGAAGTCAAATTTAGTGATACATATTTCGATCTCTCCTTCCCCAAACAGTTTGATTGTTATTTACTATTATATTATTTACATATATATTCATCATGCTCATGACTTCCATAACTTCTCGTTTTATGTCATAAAAATTGTAGCCTACATATTCATCTGCGACGTAACTTTCGAAATACGGTTCCATCGAAAGCGTTACTTTCTTTTGTACGTCAGATAATTTATCCAACGTAGTTTTACAGGCTTCGATGTATTCTTTCAAGAAATTTATGAAAACGTAGTTAGATTTAGAATAAAATCCGTTTAAGGTACGTAATTCTGGGTTATTGCGTAGGAATGAATTAGTTTGATTCATCACGTGAATTGAATAGACCAAGTCACGATATAAAGCAACACCTTCAAAGTCGCAGTTCTCATTTAAATACATACTGCGAAGATTAATTTCACAAGTTAGGTACTTATCGTCTGTTAAAGGATATTTGTTAAAAAACTCATACAATCCCATTTGTTTGGGAATCGCTTCAGACTTATAAGTGTTAATCAATCGCAGACTTAGAATAAGACTTGGAATAGATACAGGAAACAATTCACAGAGCGGTTGCATGTGATTGTATCTCGACCACCCAGTTAGAATAATTCCTTTGAAATCGAAGTAGTTTTGTTCCCCAGCCATTTTTATTTCTTGCAGTGCCTTCATCCATTCCAAGTGATTTGAAAGTCTGTTGTATAAATCTGGTATTATAGCGATGTTGCTTTCTGCTCCTTTGAAAGCCGATGCCGCCCAAATGTTCTTGAATTTTTTGTGATAGTAATTTAGACTGACATAGTTCAAGTCAATTTTCTTTCCGTAACTCCAGTATACGAGATCAATATTGTTGAAACAGTCGATCTTACTCCAAGTGATAGGTTTCATTTGTCGAAGCATGTCATCCCATATCAGCAAAATGGTATCGGGACTTTGTTTCTTCACGAGATTAGAAATGTGCCTTATGTGTTCGATATATATGTCTCTAGAAAAAAGAAAAATTATGAAGAAATATATTGGTTAGGAAGCAGATAAGATCCTGTATATATTTAATTATAGTTACATCGCTGAGTGCTACAACCATTATAGAAAAGAAAATATCTGTTTGTTGATGGTTTGTTTAATCTGCTTTCACGCAGCAATGGAGCGACAGATCATCGTGGACTTTGGTATGGTGGTAGTGTAAATACCCGGGAGTCACATATTTACTTTTATTGCGTATTTAATTTTCATTTTCTAGTAAAAGAATAAGACTTACTCATCAGGAACTGCTCTGTTCAAACACTGTTTGCATCTGTTCATCTTGTATACCTCGTCGCATCCTATATGAATGTGTTTTACGTGGGTTATGTTGTTGTGGAAATTGAGCACCTGAAAAGTAAGTATTTTAATGCTAGATAAAGGTACGCTATGTCTAGTCTAATGCTTAGATATTTTGGAGACTTGGATGATTTATCACATAATTGTAACCTCTAATGGTAAGGTTTTTTTTAAATAATAGTCTAATAAAAGGAATAATAATAATAATAATTTACGAATTGGTCCAAAAAATCCTCGCACCCGCTTTAGGCCCGTCTGGCGTAGTTGTAGTTGCGCTTACGGACGAAGCTAAAAATGCTTGGCGCCTGGCCTGTCCGAACACCGAATTCCCTACAACACCTCGTTCCCAGAGACTGTGGGATCGGCCGATCAGCGAACTAGCACGGAAATCACTTCTCGATACGTGTACTAGTTTCGCGGATCGCGCCCGTATCCTTGCGGTCAGTGTGTGGGAATCCGGTCTTTGGTTGCAGGCCATGCCTTCTTTTAATACAGGAAACCTTTTAGACCCGACAGCTTTTCGACTCGCGGTTAGTTTGCGTTTGGGTGCGAGGAGCTGTGAGCCGCATCGCTGCCAGTGTGGTACTGATGTCGACCAGCTCGGGCACCACGGCCTCTCATGTTCGAGGAGTGCTGGTAGAATTAGCCGCCACGCTAGTCTGAACGACATCATTCGCCGGGCTTTTTCCACTGCCAATGTTGCAGCTATGCTCGAACCGAGCGGCCTAGCACGTGACGATGGAAAAAGACCTGACGGTATGACTCTTGTGCCCTGGAAGTTGGGTCGGCCCCTTGTGTGGGACGCAACTTGCGTCGACACATTGGCGCCGTCTCATCTGTCTTTGACACGGTGTCGGGCTGGAGCGGCGGCTATTATTGCCGAGCATCACAAGAGACGCAAATATGCTAACCTCGGCCGAGGTTACATATTTGAGCCTTTTGGAGTCGAGACTTTGGGGCCGTGGGGTCCGGGAGCCCATACTATTTTCCAAAACCTCTCGGAGCGCTTGGTTGACGCGACGCATGACCAAAATGCTGGCCTTTTTCTGGCTCAACGTATCAGCATTGCCATCCAGCGTGGTAATGCGGCCAGTATGCTGGGCACGCTGCCCTCTGGTAGTGGGCTGGAGCACTTAGATTATCTTTAGGCTTTTCTAAAGATTTTCTAAGTGCCCCTATTTGTAGTAGTTAGAAGTAGTATGTTTAGTTTTTCTTCCCTTGTTTTTATATTTTATTATTGTAAATAAAGACATGGAAATAAAAAAAAAAAATAAAAGGCCATATGGTTTTTCATACCTTTATTATTAACATCAGGCGCGTAAAAGACCAGAATTGGATGCCTGTATTCCGCACGTGCTGAATTTGGGTATGAAATAAGTAACTCCCTACATACGTTTATGCACCTGTATGTTTCTTAACTTCTGTTTGTTTCATCTGACAATCATGTCGTATACATATACATCTATGTAGATGAGTAAGCAGTATTCAATCGTTAAACGGTATATTTGATACAATATAATTAAAAGCACTGGCTATCACTTACGTCAAAAAAATAGGGAAAAATTAAAATTAATCATGCTTTACGGGAACTTTAGTACAGTAAAAAATAAATTGAATAAAATAATATACAAAAGATACCTGCTCCAACATTTTCTGAATCAAGTGTACGCTTTCAATCCTGCTCGGGCATAATGAGTCTGGATAAATAGGATTCTCTCTCAAATGTTGGTATTCCTTCAGTTTCAGTACGAACTCCATGTGACCAAATGTCTGAATGAGAGGTATAATCTCTATGTCTAACAGATGAGCTGCTGTCAAGAAGTTGCGAAGCTGAAAAAGGCAAAGTTTTATCATTTACACTTCATACATATGTGTGCAAGTATGAATAAATAAATAAATACATGTATCAATTTACTGGAAAAATACCTCAAAAAGGGACATTGGGCCTTAATCACTCAAGTGTTATTCGTAGTTTGCTAACTGCGCCTCGCCGTTTTATCACAGTTAATCCGGCATTATATGTGATCTCATCAAATGTCTCAAAATCAATTTACATGTCAAATTTCATGTAAATTTGATCAGCCACTTTCACATCAAAGAAAAAAAAACGCAAATAGCCATTATACTCAGAAAACTCCGATTTTATGTCAGCAGCAACAGGTTTTTAACAGTATTATAAATACTCAACACTAGAGGTTACTACTAACTCAAGAACTCTTACCTGTTCTCGACTATAACAATATCTAGCGCTCAAATTGACCAAGCTCCCTTCATATGGGAACATATCTTCATACTCCATAAGTAATGCTTTGACACCATTTTCCTTCATCATTGGCAGTAAACCGTGAAGATATTCCATCTTCGGCGGAGCACCTTTCAGATCTATATGGACTACTATATAAGGTAGGTTTACTGGTCGTCGAGAAATTGGTGATGTCCAAGCGGAATATATAACGTATGAGAGAAACATGTACACGTTGCAGAGGAAGAATATGATGACGATGTATTCTTTGCTTCGTAGCTTCATTTTTGGTTGGGATTATGATTCTAGTTTGTTGGTTATGTATCTGTTTTTTTTGTGTGGGTGTTGGGTTTCGTTGGTTTTAATAAGCAGAGTAAATTGTCTTAAAACATATATATTTTATTATTGTTATTGTCTTTTATTCACTGATCAATTTCGGATTATTATTCGTAATAGATAAACATAGCATTCCATACATCCCGCCTTCGCCGCATTTTTAGTGTCATTGACAACTAAAAACCAATCACAATCTAATTATTTTTTCTGGATTTTTATAAGAAAAAGTTTATTCAAATTAGTAAAAAGTTTAATCCACATTCATTCTAGCAAACAAATAGATGCAAGGTATATTACTCATTATTTTGTCAGTAAGCATTTGAAATTACTGATATTTTTTTTATTTTTGGCTAAATTTGCTTGAAAAGGCATCGCGTCTTCTAAACACTCAAACTGTTCGCTAAAATCACTTTCTTCAGGCATTTAAGTAAATCCCGCTTCATTTCCTCCTCGATTTATTTGGATCGACTGTTCATTTTGTTCACATTCGTTTTCTGTCTGTCACACCGAAATTAAAGACACTGACGCCGATCACAAAATAATTGACTTCCCCTTTTCTTTCGTTAGCTTTCGTTGCGTTAGAATGAGAAATACGCGTTTCGGCACAGATTTACTTGTGATTTTATTATTTATCTTTTTGTTAAGGATCTGGGTAACAAGATCTTGTACTATTGATAGGTAGGTTCAAAAGTATTGCCGTATTAGTGCCTAATCTTCTACAAAAGTTCCAGTCAGAGACATGATTTACTTTTTGAGATAAACACACACGATATCTAAATAATTATTTTTAAGTTTCACAAGTAACCAAGACTCTCTAAAGTTTAGTCATTTTACACTTGGATTAAATGTCAATCCACATTCACAAGTTCAGCATATTATATAATGTTATATTTTCTACGGCGTTATACATACAAGTCTTTAGCAAGGTTGTTCTCGGTATACTGAAGGAACTAAGTATAAGTACCACGGGGCTTGGCATGTGAACTTGGCGTGATTCGCAATTTATTTCTTAGTATCATTCAGATTTATTGTATTTTTTGCTTAGAAGGGAATAAGCTCAGTTGAAATTAGTCAGTTTCACATCTTCTTCTTCTTATCCAATGAGAGTGGTCAACTCTGGTGTCGAGAGTTAATGTAGCCGCCCTAAAGGCCTCTCTCTGATCTAATAATAATAACAATAATCATTTATTTACACTTAAATAACTAGTTACATATCTTAATGCTATGTACTTGTAAATGTAGGTACCTGCTTAAAGTAGAATACAATATTTAACAAGGTAATAATTACTACATAGACATTAAGCACTGGGTGCACTACATTGCACACTAAGTCGAAACTTGTGTCGTGCAATGTAGGCTCTTTCCGTTGATTCATAGATGTAAGTATATGAAATAAAAACTACAAGTAAGTATTACCTATGTACTTGATGTGGTTAGTTTCACATAGGAATAATAAATAAATAAAGCCAATTATTTCGAAGAATACATAATACGAACGCAATTTATATCGATGTATTTGATGGTTTTATAACAGGAAAGGCAGCCTTGTTTCCTAGTTTTGGAGTGTACCTGCTCAGTATCTAAATATATAAAACTCAAAGGTGACTGACTGATTGACTGACTGACTGATATAGTGATCTATCAACGCACAGCCCAAACCACTGGACAGATTGGGCTGAAATTTGGAATGAAGGTAGATGTTATGTCGTAAGCATCCGCTAAGAAAGGATTTTTGGAAATGCCACTTTTAAAGGGGTGAAATAGGGGATGCAAGTTTTACTTCTTAATGCGAGCGAAGCCGCGAGCACCCACTAGTTATATATAATAGAAATGTTTACAAGATGGGGTATATATGGCCTGCCTGTACTAATACCATACTGGAGTTCAATTCATATTAACCATACTAACACTGTTCTTAGCACTGGTAAGGATTCTCTTGGGTTGCGTTATCTTGTAAGTGAATGTTACCTCGTTTCTTGCACTCGTTTAAAGAAAGTTATGTATGTTTAATAACAGATATGTTTGATTTCAATAATTTTACAAATAATTCATCTTATCGACATAATGGTGAGAAAAATCTAAAAGCATAAAATATGTCTACCAAATATGTATTTTTTTCCTAAAGTAATCAATTGATGCAGAATTTTAATTCAAAATCCTATTTCACAATTTTGATATCAGTGGAATTCTACATTTACTATTTCAAACAAGTATACCGAATCCAGTAAGTTAACCAGTATTAACTTTCAGCATATATTATTTATTTTACTTTTAAGAGTTTGTATCTATCTTCAAAAATATAACATTTGCAGAAATCAAAGTCTGAAACAATGTCCCACACAATTTATTCATTCATTTCAAACAATACTAAACTGAATTGACCAGCTAAATCCCAAAGGTATATTTCTAATCAATTGATTGGACGACAAACTTTGCTATTGCGGCCTATCAAAAACTTCTGATAGAACCTACTCACGATCTACTATACTATTGACTGCTCTGTTAGCTTAGTTGGTAGTGGCTCCGCTTTCTAAACTAGGGGCGCGGGTTCGATTCCCGCATAACACAAGTAATTATGAATATTAAAATTTGTAATTACTTGTGTTGAATCTAGTCGTTTCTATGTATAAAAAATAAATAAATAAATATTTCAGGACATATCACACAGCGCCATCTAGCCCCATACTACGCTTACGCTTGTATCATGGGTACTAGATAACGGATATAATACATATATACTTTTCTTTTGTAAATACATACTTATTATACATAGAAACGACCATTTTTTTTTTTTTTTTTTTTGACCCAGGAAAATCCTTTAATGGTACCACTCGACCCCGGGGAGGGCGAGTGGTTATGTGGGAGTATCCGCCAGAAGGCCGGCATACCCACTAAAAACCTGGGGTGTTCCACCTCTGCATCGCGATCAGGGCCCCGAGAGTGCGATGCATGCGTCCGCAGCCCTGGCGATGCTGGCCCGGAATCAGGCCCCGTCTCGGGTGGACATAGAAACGACCAGACTCAACACGATGAAACGTTTCCTGTTATACATATAAAGTATTATACAATGAAACTTTTTTTCGAATATTATCTTCTACTCAGATGTTTAAACCCCCTTTAGCTTTGTTATATGTATACATTGGTAAAGTTGCCAGACGCTTTTTAATAGCTTAGATCTACTAAACTACTTAAGCAGGCCAATACTAAATTGTTTCGTACCTAACTCCACAAATTCAGAATAATACGAGGTTCCTTTTAATGGCTATACCTTCATCAAAACAAAGCTGGACAAGGGGAAATTAGGTCAGAGCCTTGACAACACAGCCTTACTAATATTTTAACCCTTATTGCAATGTAATAAGGTTCAAATTGCTTTACCAACTTTGATGTGGGATGTAAGCCGAAAAGCCATATTTGATTTGAAATCATAATTACAGAATTTTGTTAATTGCCTCTATTAGCGAAGGTATTGTGTTGATATGTAAACTTCAATAATGTTAGTTTTTAAAATTATTTTTACTTTCTCTTTGATTCTTCTCTTTTGCCGCAACTTAATTACGGATTATCGTGATTTTTGGTAGTATGACAAAAAAGTAACAAAATTAACAAAAGCTTATCTTATCCTAACACCGCGCGCACCCACTACTACTACAATATTTATATAATAACAAAAGAATGTTTCTTGGTTTGCTTTCGCGTTGATCGTTTGACATATTATGCTTATTTTCATCCCAATGTTGTCCAAGCAATATTGAATGTGGTCTGTATTTACAGGAATATGTCACGCGGTGGCGCGGTTACCGTTAGATTCCAAACTATGTAGTCGAGTGACGCACCAAAGCATCCATGCTGGCTCATGCTTTGCCGAGAAACCCACCCATTGGTCCGTTGTTGACGTTGTTATAGCCTTGTTAATAGTGATGCTCTAACACTGAGATATTATAATTATGTAAATTGTCGGTCCATTTACCTGGTATTTCGCTAACAACCCTTGGCTTGCATTCAACTATTCAACTAGACACCGGATTGCAAATTGCTATGTAAACTGCAATTATTTGATTCCAATTTACGTTTGTTATGAAGGGGTTTAGAACGGACACATTTGATAAATTCTACTTGTACAGGTATTGTGGTAAATGACATAGGCAGCGCGTTTGCTTTGCAAGCGGGTGGTTAATGGTTCAAAATCCGAGGTAAGACCGATATTATATAATATTAAGCAGCATATTGTATACTGAGCCTTAGGACAAAAACATTAGTCGGAGTACTAGTTTATGCATAAATACTTGCTCTCTTCCAGGCAACATTCGTAAGGAAACCGAGATGTTTGAGGACCACAATATCCACATGTGTCTTCCGTGGAAGGACCTGGGCGTACACCACGATGTATCTGCACAAGAGAACTCCCCTAACGAATTTGTTCTGCGGGGGAGTCATAACCCTCAGTCATGAGGAAATACGACTTAAGAGAGAGGCAACCTTGGCAAGAAAATTTGTAAAAGATACTTAAGGAGATCTAGTATGTCTTTTCATGTTATGTTTGGTTTTCATTGACGTTTATACCAAAGAGGTCACCTAACAGCCCACAGATAGTTACTTGACTGCAGTTTCTGTTTTCCGGCATAATTGGTAGAAATCAGAAACTGCACTTTGCCCCAAACTAGTGTCCGCTATTTCTGATTAGCCTGCTGTAATTGGGTCGGTCTTAGTTTGAATTCGACAAACAAACAGACAATTACATAGGATTAGAGGTAGATATATTTTTCTTATAGTTTTTAGATTGTTTACTTTGGTTCGATTTGTTTGAATGAGTGATAATTGTTGTTGTTGACTGTATATTTTTTGTACCCTTAGTAACTAGTAGTTCCCTCTTTGAGTTAGTTTTCAAGCATTTATCAGTAAGTGAGGTTATAAAAACTCAATGTACAATTCAATGTACCTAGTATGATGGCTACTCTGGTATTAGGCAAAACGCATTGGGCCTTATTACAAAAAGACGTTTAACTTTTAGTCTAGACCAAGTCCGTTTTAGTTGTTCGAAAAATGTTGTCTCCTGTCATAATTATGGAAAATGTCTCTGTCATAATTATCAAACTGTCGAAATGTACCAATCAAAGTTCCAATTGGAAGTTGACATTTGATTTTTTGTATGTGATGTTTGATTTACAAGAACCGACTTTTTATTTTCAAAGTTCTGGACTAATAGTTAAACGACACGTTTTGAAATAAGGCCCAATTTAGACTATCTTTAGGTTTTTTAGAGTTGTTTTATAGGTATTGTAAAGTTATAAGTCGTGTTTTTCTTTTCTATTTTTATTTAATCTATTTATTATAATAAAGGCATCGCACAGATCGACGCAGATGGCACATGTAAAGGGAGGCCTATACCCAGCAGTGGGATCCCAAGGGCTGTTGGATGATGATGATGAAAGGCATTGCACAGCAATAATGAAAGAATTCGCGACCATTAACAAAAATTCGGTGCTTAAAATATTTGTTTGTTATTCGTACAACTGCAACAGAAAATTCCAGTAGGTAAGCAACAGAAAATTCCAGTAGGCCTTATGCAAACAAAATATTTCCGCTTGCCAAATTGAATTTGTGCAATATGTATCCCGACCAGCGTTTTGGTCCCTTGGCGCCATAGAGATCCCAGCGAAAAATTAAAATTCCTTTCGTATGGCAACACTTTTGGCTAAAACTGGACGAAACAGAAACACTCATAGGTAGGTTAGTTTCAAAGCGGAATTTGTAAAAAATGTGAAGCGTTCTCGAAAAGTAAGCACGTTTGTAAGAGAGTGAGCTAGTATGGTGTAGGTAAGCCAATGGAGCTTTCTCTAATAATAAAAAAATAACGAAGCAATTATGTAAAATAATATGATCTAATCAAAGAAAATAAAGATTGTTAATGGTCTTATCTAACGTGTTTTGAAGTCACGAATATAAATACAAGCAATGGATTGATACGAGTAGATGCATGGATTTATTTTATTTAATTTGATGTTTTTTTTTTTTTTTCTTCCTTTGCAGTATAAAAAGTCTTAAGACCACGTATGAAGCGGTTTACTGAGAGCAAGCGTTTGTCGTGGTGAAGTTAAAAGCAAACATTGCATTATTATATACCTAGAAAGACTGATAATAGTCTTGTATCAGCCAAAAACCGCCTCAAGGGTCTCTGGATTAGTAAAAGGTAAGTATATCTTCAAGTTCAAAAGCCTCATAAGTAAAGAGAGCCCCCATAAAGTCTAGATAAGACACTTAGTATCCATAAACTTTTTCATCAACATCAAAACGCAAGTTAACGTCCGGCAGGTAGTGAAATTTCCATAAAAAAATAACTTATTTTTCGGGCAGCTATTTCCAAGAAAAATATGGACCTGGAATAAAAATAATTTTGTGAATACGTTTATTCACATTACTCAAAATTTTATCTGTATTTTATTTGATTGTGAAACGCTTTAGGTAATTAACAGTTCGATAATAAATACTTAGTAATTTGAGTATTTTATTAATGTTCAATTAAAATTAACACTAAACATGTACTTATTTCATTCAAATAAGACTTTTATGCACATTGAAAAAAAATGCATATTAATACATCACTAACGTACATTTTGCTGACCATTTAACAAATTCCCTCCATAAACCGTTCCCGGGTCTAATTTCGTCTTGGCCATTAAAAATTGAGTTTTGCTTAACAGTTTACGAGGAAGCTAATCCCAGTCACTGAGCTAATCTATACTATCTATCTATACTACTAATATTATAATATTATAAAGCCGAAGAGTTTGTTTGTTTGTTTGAACGCGCTAATCTCAGGAACTACTGGTGCGAATTGAATTTTTTTTTTGTATTAAATAGACCGTATATCGAGGAAGGCTTTAGGCTATATAACATCACGCTGTAACTACTAGTAGCGAAGAAACAATGGAAAATGTGGAAAAAATAGGGAAAATTTTTCATCTTTGAGAGCTTCCGTTGCGTGCGCAGCGAAAACGGTTCAAGATATCAAAAACATATAAATGAAAGAATTATTCCTCTTAAAATGATCTAACAAAATGCCCGCGACAGTATATGTCTATCTTTTAAGATTAACTCACTAGAACCGTTTTTATAATAATAACTATTCCACGCGGACGAAGTCGCTGGCACAGCTAGTATGGAATATAATTTCATTGGACTTGGTAGATTCTTGATGTTTTCTTACTTTTTTTTGTAAAACAGTGTTAAGCTTTAGTATTATTTTTCATTCTTTTAGCATTTATTCTGATTAAGAGAGGCCGACTCTGTATCGACACATTTATCAAGCCGCCCTAATGGCCTCTGACATGGTTTATCGACTGTAATATGATAAACAGCAAATAAACTTAACCACTTACTTCAGCATTCAAGTTATTTTTAAAGCTCCTACCACTCAGTGTACAACCAAACGACATGAATTAACTTAAAATTCTTTTAATATACATATATATATATATACATATATATATATATATATATATATATATATATATATTATTATTATTTATTATTTATTAATTATTATTATTATTAATTTTTTATTATTATTTATTTATATATATTTTCTTTTAGTCATAACCTGGAAATTCTTCTTTAAGGTTAAATAGGTTCAACAAAGTTGTCGCTGATATTAGGAAAATCGATTTCGTTAGTCATAGTAGTTATTTCAGTTACAAACGATAGCAAGTTTGAGGAAACTTGTCACGCTGAAAATTTACGATGTCATTTCGTTTCATCGAAAAATAGAATTTTGCAACATTTGTCGAGTTATTTTTGGGCGAAACCGTTTGAACTAACAAACTTTACAATCGACGGTCTAAGTTATGATACGAAAACATGCCACATTTCCAAGAGATGTACTTTTAACTTTACATCTATTTATAAATGTCGCTTATTTGATAATTGTTATTTGAATATATTTTCGGAATATATAATCGGTTTCTTCTAGGCAAGCGCGCTAGATCGTAGATTATAACGTTGCTTAACATCAGGCAAGTTTTAGCCAAGCGTGAGCCTATCTCACGTAAAAAATTACATCTATTTATAAATTGTGTAGATTATTAGAATATAATCTAGGACATAGATATTTTATTCTAAACTTTTAAAAGCCATCTTGTAAACTGAAATGCAAGTAATGTTGTAGTAGAGTGCTTTGTTGTTCTTATTTTAGGAACTTTATTACAACAATGTTTAATAAAAATCAATAAATCGGTTAAAATTGCAAAGATTGAGCACTTTTTTAAAACTGCTTTTTAGTATGACTATTTTCCATTACTGGATGTGAATACCTGTCTTATGTTTTATTAATTTCACGTAGTCCCATCCCATGATTTTCATCTTTTTTTGGTAACCTCTTTAAATAATATAAATTAAATAATATTTCGGTCAAAAACCTAAACAAGCCTTCAAAATATCTATAGTTCAGACTGTTCGTTCGAAACTGGCAACATTAGCAAAGCTATTGCAAACCACAAAGCAGACGAGCCTAAAAAGCAATATGGTGCCCTGTGGACCAATCCAGCCAAACCCGGCCATTACAGAATTAATCACTGAATGTGATATATTCAAAATTTAAAAATATTTATTGATGTAGAAAAATGTACATATATGAAGTGGCGGCTCTAGGTACCAAAATAGGCGTGAGCCTGTATCTTGGTACCTAATCCTTACCAGTAGAAATATTATTTGTGTTCATGTTACATAAAATTGATAATAAAAATTTAAATTAGCCATCTATAAATTTTAAAGTTGATTAATTGAAAAGATTAAGTTATTTTATAATTACAATTTATTTCTTATTATATAAATATTAGTATTTTGTCTTATGTAAACAATTATAATTATATAAGAAAAAAAATAGCCTATGACTTTTCTATGACTCATACTACCTACATCGACTTTAGTTTTGCTGCACTTAAGTTGTTTATGTTAGAAAAATTTATAGCTTATGTCGGGATCCCTTATTATTGTATGCCTAATATAAAATCTCAACAATCTGTTATTCAGCTATGAAACTGAAACAATTGTTTTTCTTTAGCAGAATGAAGTATCAAGCCACATCTATATTTGACCATCTACAAGCTTGTCCGAATTTATTGGACACTCCGGCTTTTGCAGAACAAATTGTAACCGAAGTGGATTTAAGTCCATTCTTGTTATTCAACGACAATTCAAAACTTTGTATTCAATTTGTAGACTATTTTATTAATAAGTGTCGATATTTTTGACACTTGTCCGTAGATCATAAGGCCAATATTATTGTAGCTACGAAGTTAAAAAGAAAGATAAATTAATAATTTGAATCACCAAAAATAATACAGTATAACAGGTAACTAACTCATAAACTTTATGTCTCTGATGTCTCATTTTACATCAAATTTTACATAAAATGTACGTAGATGAGAGCTATCAAAATGAATGCAACATGCGGGCAGAAAATAAGCTTGTGTAGTGTATTATGTGGTAGTGTAGTGCTGACTCCTCAAACGTCGGTCCGAAAGTGACGTTCGAATAGTCAACACGTCCTGAGGATGCCTCGTGGAGAGGCGAAACACGTGTCGACGAGAATATCTTGCCGAAGGAGAACTACAAAACTTGTAGACACAAGGTTCGGTGCTGGTAAGATCTTGAGAGCCACGGAGGCCACTGCGATTAGGAGAGGTGTGGCGGTGGTATATGGAGGAACACACCCAAAAACCTGTTTGTTGTTTGAAGTCGGTTAAAGAGCAGTCGCAGTGGAAAAAAACTATATATATTTTCCAGAGTTTAATTTACAATGGATTTCCGCAAAGTAACGCCTGATTCAATATCTTATAGTGTAGCTTTACTAAGACAACTTCAACAACTTTTGTAAATTAGCGAATAAATGAAAAGATGCTTCCTAATACATGTCAGTGGAAGACAAACTTGTAGTATAGGTAATTAACAAGTAAGTATAACATATTAAAAAATTACGCTTAACTTTGTATAAGCTAAGACGATAAGGCCGACCAATGAACATAAATTTAGTAAACATGTTTGTTTGAATATGTATAATTTTTTGGGTGTTTACTAAGAACATCTAATATAATAATATCGTATATTTGATATATTTATCAAATTTACGCCAAATCCTACACATGATCTACTAAAACAAAGGATTAATATCTCAAACAATATCTTCATGTTTTCAACAAAACTTAAGTAACATTTTCCTCGTTCCAATTAAATTACGTCGCACAAAACAAACATTGATCAACTAAGACAATCTCGCTTAGAATCTTTTCATTTTCCTCGCGTTATAAAACTTTTTCTAACTGAAGAATCAGTACGTAATTGTACTAAAATTCAATCACTGAGTTGGTAGAATTGTGTATATAAATATATTAGTATAGGTACACCTTAAAAAAGTCTTCGTATTCTGTGACCGTACTTTAGAAGTAAGTAGAATTTATTGGTATTTTTTTATGTTAGACTTTTGATTATTTGACAAAACTTATTTTCAGTTCACTAGTGGTCAAACTATGGTGAGTGAGTGAAATAAAAATTACAATACTTTAGCATAGGTTTTTTTTGTAATGAAGTAGTGGGTTGCCTGGAAGAAATCGCGCTACGCGATAAAGCCGCCCAATGAACCTAAGTTAAGTATATCACTGTGAATTATTGTTTTGTATTTTTGTGTTTCCTAGTGTACAATAAAGCTATAATTACTTGATTGATTGAAAACTCAATATGCCAACTTAATTACATCTTAATAGGTATAGATATAATGTACTGCAAAATGCGAACATTTCTGAGAACCTCAAGATGCTCCTTTAAAATTATAAATGAAGATAAATTACTTTCCCCAAACCAACCAACATACGAGAAGGGAATTAATTGGAAGGGAACTTTAAATTTTGAACGACGTTGTAACACGTTGAAGTTTGTTTAAGGATAAGAATGTTACGATTACTTTATTTATTTGAGATTTTGATAATATTTTCATCATCATCATCAGCTCTATGAGACCTCCTGCATGGTATAAGCCTCTCTTTTATATTATTTGCATGAAATTCTTAAGCTTGAAATTCTAGAAACTCGTTGATGCCCACGTCTTTGCCCACGCATTGCTTTTGTTTCAAAGTAATATATATTATATATATGTTACGGCTAATACCCGAAGTGCGGCTACACCTAGTTTTAGCCGGTTAGAACTAGGTGTAGCCACTATATATACCTACCTACCTATGTATATATACCTATATATATAGCCTAAATAATGAATGTGGTAAAAGTTTCAGGACTAATGTCCTGAATTCTTTCTTTATTGTAAAAAGTAGAAGTGATTGCTATGATATGACTTAAAGGAGGTATAAAAAATAAAGAAATCAATCAAGACGGAATGGAGACGGTATTATCTATGGTTGACTGTGTTTGTGTAAAATTTATCTAAAGAATAAACTAATTTTACCATTTCATTTAAAAACTTCCACTTTTAAATTTAGTCTTTCACATAATTAATCAACAATTGCAATCATCACGCGTTTCGCGCGTTTCATAATGCATATACGTACCATTTATAATGTTCTTATTTATCTCATAAGCTATATAAAGCTATGATTAGTACATGTTTTTTTTCAATATTAGAAAATATATGTTATATTGTAATAAAAGTACGTTGAAAGTTATCACGAAGTCCTGAGGTTTAATTGTTTAGAATATCCGCGCGAGGAGTTAAACCAGTTTAAGCTTTATACTCTGTTTGGATTAACTCAAACATGCGCGTCTAGTTTTCACTTTAAGAGTAAGGACCTTAGCAACAAAGTTCACCGAGAAATTAAAAGAAAAAAATGTGTTTTTAGTAGGTATTGGTTAATTAAATTTGTTTAGCTTTTTTATTGTTTGGGAAAATATATTCAATTCTATACATCTTTATAGTAGACCGAATAAAAATAAACATAACAAAGGACTTAAACTATGAATATTATGTAAAAGTGGACGGCCTTATCACCTGAGTGTTATCTTCCAGGAGGTCACAAAATAAATAATGAAATATCAATAAAATACAAATGATCAATAGGAGAACGAATGAGATAAACAGGGCATCTCTCTCTCTCTCTCTCTCTTGAGTCGTATTCCTCATGACTGAGGGTCGTGACATGGTTTGGGCTGTGCGTTTATACATAGGTCACTATATCAGTCGAGCAGTCACCTATGAGATTTATATATTTAGATATGCCCTGTTTGTTCAGGACCACAATATATCTGAGGACAAGTGCCTTCTGTGGAAGGAGCTGGGCGCCCACCACGATGTATCTGTCCGAGAGAAATCCCCTAACGAATGAATTCTGCGGGGAGTCACGACCGTCAGTCACGTGAAAAAACGACTTAGGCCACTTTGGACCACTTTTCTACCATAAGTAGAAGAAGAAGTAGAACTATACAATAAGTAGAAAAAAATGCTTTACTGTGATTTACATATTCGCCGTGAGACGCCCTGATTAACATCCATGTAAACGCCAGTGTTTGTACAACAGAATGCAACTTGTGAAGGAAATTAAAGGCGTTAAATTTTAACTCGATTTAGCGATAGTGTTTTATTATAATATTTGTTAGTAAATAAAGTCTGCACTTTGTTTCTAGTTTAGATTGTCAGGATGACAATGTACTTTAATATATAAGTACATATATTTTTTATCTCGTAATCCTTTACTTTCAGCAAAACTAAGATCAGGGGTATAGTTTTGTCACTTGTTGTTTGATAGCAAAATAAGAAAATATTAGTTTAGATAAAGATCAGTTTTAGTTCATTTATAAACTGTTTCGGTTTACCGAATAAATGTTAATTCATATTACCAATAGTCAGTTTTGCTAAGAAAGAAATTGAATTGAATAAATATTATCGGTAAAATCTTGATGAAAGAGTCATACTTATTAAAATATTTTTGAATTCATAAAATTATCATATACAAAAAATTAACTAATAGTAAATAAGCACCAAAATTTGTAAGAAAAAATATCACAAATGCTAAAAATGTTTCTCCAAAAACGTTATAAAAACTTTTCTTTGACTTCTCCCCTAAGCTTTAAAGTTTAATGATAAACTATCGTGAAATTTCATACCCTAGCATGACAACTAGTAACAAGTTACCCAGACCACTATTTGTCACCATTCTTTAGAGACAGCCCATTTGTTACTACAGGTAAATCAGAGATGGATATAAGAAGCTAGTATTTTTGATAGAACTGCCGTAGTATAAACTTAAATGTATGTATAAGGACAGTTATGCAGACATAAGTCTTTAATAAAACATTTTGTTTGATAAATAAATAATAATAAATATTTCAGGACATATCACACAGCGCCATCTAGCCCCATACTAAGCTTACGCTTGTATCATAGGTACTAGATAGCGGATATAATACATAATATACTTTTTTTGTAAATAGATACTTATTATACATAGAAACGACCAGACTTAACACAAGTAATTACATTTTTTTTATGCATAATACTTGTGTTATGCGGGAATCGAACCCGCACCGCACCCCTAGATTAGAAGGCAGAGCCACTACCAACTAAGCTAACAGAGCAGTCATAATATGTTGTCATATTGAATTTATGTACTTCGAATTGATAGCGGTACACGTTCCAACAGTTTCTAGAAATGTTGTCTGTTTATCTGTTTCTCAGTTTATTTTAACGCTCACCACTCAAAAACAGTTAAACAGATCATCTTGATTTTTGGTATGTAGGTAGTATGAGGTCTTAAATGTGTCATAGGCTAGACATTTTACAAACATAACATTATATATTCGTTTGAGTTAACATTTTGCTTTGATATATGAATAATAGTTATTACAATCGTACGTAAAATTTGATTACGGCTACAAGTACAAAAAAGACTTCACGACGCCGTAACGCCTGACCGATGCCCAAAACTCGAACCTGTCTTGCTCAACAAAGCTATGCCTGTAAAAGTCCTTAACTTTACCAAAAAATGAATAACATTCTTGACTTGATTTAAGCTTTGAGCTCTCAGTACGTATGCAAAAAAAAAATTGTCTCGCGGCTGATTACGCATAACTATGCCAAAACAGAAGCATTGTACAAAACCTAACATTAAAGGGCCTGCTTTTGTACTGACGGTTATTGACTCCTATTTTGTAGGTAGGTAGTTTGTTGCAGTACAAAATGCAGGTCCCTAACTTAACTTACCTGAGTCACTCTTGCACAACTCCTGCCAAACACGTAACCTGTCTTATCTTCGCTACAAAGCGGAGCGGTCGGCCGTTGTTTATATTCGCTGTCCTTTTCGTACTAGCCATCACGTAGCTCACGCGTCATGGACTTCAAAGCTCTGTGGTTACGTTTTATTGACTCGACAAATAATTATTCGAACTCAACTAAGAATAAATTTGCGATTATCAATAACTAGTTGTGCCAGCGACTTCGTCCGCATGGAATAGTTATTACCATAAAAACGGTTCTAGTGAGTTAATCTTAAAAGATAGACATATACTGTTGCAGACATTTTGTTAGATCATTTCAAGAGGAATAATTCTTTCATACATATTTTTTTGATATCTTGAACTGTTTTTGTAGCACACGCAACGGAAGCTCTCAAAGATGAATAATTTTCCCCGTTTTTTTTTGATATTTTAATCACACAACTACACAATCTCATCCTCATTTCTTACATCAACCCCTCCCCCCACTTCCCATTTCCGAGACAGTTAATTAATTATTTCCTCTATTAACTAACATATTTTATTAAAATCTTTTTGTTTTGTTTAAATGTACATAGATAGTAATTTGTAATCCAGAAGGATGAGCGCGTTCCCCACGACACAGGGGAACCTAGTGTGGGGAACATAGATCACATCATTTGTAATCAATCCTAATATAGTAAAATAAATATAGTACTAACAAACAAATGTTGTAACTTAGTTATAAGGTTTTGGATGCCCCATAATAATATTATTATTATTAAAAAAAAAATATAATTGGATTTGGTCCATTCTACCTCAAATAAGTACTACCTCATTGGCCAATACTGATACTTCATCTAAGTTCTTCGTAAGTACCCTTTGGGCACTTGAAGTGATAGCCTCTTATATTTCACGGTGTAATAGGGCCATAGGTCGAGGCTTTCGGGGTTCCTTACAAGCTATATATATTATAGTACTATAGAGAATAGGCGTTGCCAGTCCCTTAAAAAATACGGCAACACTGTAAACATATCTTTTTACGAAAACAGATCATGCTTGTTTGTTGTATATTATTTTTCTTTAAACTATAAGTTTCTCGCTGGATTTGACCAGCCCTATACAGTTTTAGTTCAATATATGTATATGTTATGTACAGTACATACAAGTAGAACCGTTACTGAAAGATATTAAACATTTTTATCTGAAACATATTGGTTTTCACAACTAAATGAGTGCAACTTTACTTATAACTTGAAAAACAATAGCACCGGATATGAACGACGTTTAGCCAAGAAACCACCCTCACTTTCACAACATTATTCATTAGAATTAAATTTACGAAACCACAACTACGTGATATATATTCATATATTTTCTAAAAATTGTTAAATTACTTGATAAACGTTTAGATGTTTCACATATTTCTCACACTAACCAAAAATAGGCATCCAATCATAACATTCCATTTCACATCATTATTCATTTACCGGAGTCTAATGTTTCTTCTGGTTCCGTCTGTCCTCGAATGAATTCTTAAGGCGAGAGGCATCCCTTTTAATGTACCCTAATAAGGGTAGCGAAACCGGCCGTTCGTCAACTATTTATTTATTTACAGACCTATTTAGAAAGGTTCTTTGGGTATAAATATCCTATATAGGTAGGTTTGAAGATTGTTGTAAGCATATTTTACTCGGATACTATGTAAAAAAAACTGTTGCGGGCATATTTTCTGCTACTATTAAGAAATGGTAGCAAAATTGAGGTCTAGCGTAACAAATAGTATTAATATAGGTAATATAAGAACTAATATTGTAATAAGATTTATTTGCAAAAAGATATGTTGTTATTTTATGTAGGCTTGAAGATTATTGTTAGCATATTTTGCCAATATATATTACCAAGAAGTATCAAAATAACGCACAGCCCCATGAATATGAAAGGCTGTTTTTTTTTTTTGCTTAACATCATATGGCTTTCAAAGGCTTTCAAATTGTCTTGTTAAATATTTCTCTCTCTCTCTCTTTGAGTCACACTTCCTCATGACTGAGGGTCACGAAAGGTTTTTAAATATAACAATTTTTCAGCAAAATCATACCACAGATTCTGTATTCTGAGCCAGCTATATGCAAAAGCGAAATATCATGCTCCAATTCAGAGTTCCACCTCTGTTTGAACATTGAATCTATTATTTGTCATTCAAACCAGTGACTTGTCAGTTTTCATCCGTTAGCAAATTTCTAAGAATTATTGACATTATAGAATTGTAACTCCTTACAAATGTCACGTTGATAATGCTTCTACATTTCTTTTATCTTCGAAGCACTGCTTCCTCACAAAGGTTGTCCGTGATTGGTTAATTTATGATACAAAACGTAACAAATCATTTGTTGGTAAGACCAAACATTACAATTATGCCTATGTGATAACATAGGTTTCAAAATTGGCAGGTTTACCATAAAAATATATAAATTAATAGGGATTAAACCTATACCTTTGTATATAATATATATTTGAATGTAACTGATTAATATAGGTTGCCTGGGAGAAATCGCCTAAGGCGATAAGGCCGCCCAACGGACATTACATAGTTTTAGTTTCCTTAAGTTTTTATTATTGTTTGGTGTGCATTAAAGATATATCTATTAATCTCTCCATCTAATATTAACATCTTAAAAATTGTGGATTTCTTATGAATATGGCATGATACCGAATTAGCGGAATTCTGTCCAATGTTTGATCTTAGTTGGTCGTCCTCGCTCACAAACTCAACCGCAGCGGTGACGGCTTGATCATCTCATGGAATATTTTTTTGGCTTGTTATGTTTCTACAATACCAATTATTTGTAGACAAAGGTGCAAGTCAGTTTCGTTAAATTAGTGATAATTAATGATGTTTCGTTTTGGAATTTGGAGCATTTTGCATCGATAATAATGGAGATGGAAGCGATGGTGTTTATTCAGAATATAAAGTTAATTATAGTTCTGTGATTGACTAATATGACTTTTAAAATAGATCTTTCAGACTAAAGGCGTTAATTTACGATACCAGAAATATTTCCAAAGCTATGTCAAGTTATAAGAAATTGAATGACTGCATATTTTCTTATTATTTCAGTTTATACTACCATATAATAATAGTTGCCAAATAAAAAAAATTATGACTAGCGGTTTCAGGCTGCCCATAAATATATAAAAAGTTATAGGTTTCTGTTACGGCTCAAGGACATTTTCCATTTCCATAGTTTACTTTTTTTGTTGCAAAATCTTCTAAATAATAGAACGAATAATAAAACAAACAAAACAAAAAAGCATGCAGAAGAGTTGTTACCCCATTTTTGAAGTCGATATCACATACATTATGAGCTAATATTCATTTATGTACATATTTTCAAGCCTATATAAAATGAAATTCCCCTGAAGCTTGGAAATCTGGTCTGAGTGTCAACATATACATTTAATTTAACAATATCAAAACGGCTCCTGAAAATACCGTTAGTTTGTTATAGCAGCTGTGGGTTTTACAAGCCATGGTTTAGTTCTTTTTAGATAACTTATATTTAATAATTAAATTTATTGTAGGTCTCGGCTGTTTGTGTAGTACGGCAGTCGTAAAGCCATGTCAAAAGCCCTTAGGGTGGTTTGATAACTCTAACATCAGAGTTGGCTACTCTTATACGAACTTACTTAATTAGTTAAATAAATAATTATTATTTATAAGTATATATATTAAAACTGAAGAGAGTCGATAACCTAAGCATTGAAGATATAAAAAAAAACGTTTGGAGATACTTTCGGAATGATAGCAGAACACGTTCGAACAATTACTAGTTTTTTTTTCTGTTTCCCTGTTTATCTATGTCTCTGTTTATTTAAACGCTCATCACGCAAAAACGGCTGAACGGATAATCATGATTTTTGATACGTAGGTAGTATGAGGTCTTAGGAGTGTCATATGCTACTTGTTATCCTGAAATTAAATGCGAGCGAAGCCGCGAGCGTCACCACGTAGTATTAGTAATGTTACCCGCGTTAATCCGGGATATAAAGTAGCCTATGTTTTAATCCAGATTCTAATCTAGCTTTATATTATCATATATACATCTTTTTAGTAGATTTCAGAAGAGTAACCGTGAAGAAGTTACAAATATACACACTCACAAGCTTTCATCTTTATAATGTTAGTGGGATTAAAATAACAATACTATAGTAAAGCACAAGACCGCCACCAATGGATCCTAGAAGAGGAGGCTTATACCCAGCAGTAGTTCGACAAGAACTGACGATCATGATGATGATGATGATGATACAATAGTAAGTATGATTATCCTAATTTATTAAATTTAATAAAATAACGTGAATTTTATAAATGTTATAAAATCTTCTGTACTTCATAGATCCATGAGAAGCTATATCCTAATTTACTCTCTTCTTTTAAAGGCTTCACAATATAAAATCAGGCAAATATTTAAAATTCGAATCTGTAGGTAGTAGTTTGTATTCGGAACAGGATCCGGAAGCGACGCCCGGGGCGCGCGCTCAAAACGGAAGTGACGTCATTCACAGCCATTACGCCGCAAATATCACAGGTAGGGTGATATAGTATAACTTTAGTATTACCTACTAAGTTTAAAACTTATTTTAAACTAGTGGGTGCTGGCGGCTTCGCTAGCTTAAAGATGTAAAACTTGCATCCCCTATTTCACCCCTTTAAAAGTGGTATTTCCAACAATCCATTATTAGCGGATATGCCTACGTCATAACATCTACCTGCATGACAAATTTCATTTGGAATCTCTATTCCCCTCGAACTATAATTTATCGGTCTTCAAGTCGAGGGTGAACCGGATTCTTCTAGGCAAGCGCGCTAGATCGTAGATTATAACGTTGCTTAACATCAGGCGATTTGTAGTCAAGCGTGAGGCTACCTAGTTAAAAAAAATACAATTTAGGTTGTGAAATGACCAGTGTAAAAAATCATATCCAGTTTTTACCTACTTTAACCCACTTCCAAGAAAATTGGAAATTTTGAATATGTATTAACACATAAACTACCTTTCATAATACAGAGCAATGCGAGCAACACCACAAGGCATCATTAGTTATTCACACTTTACTGAGAAATGGTTATTGATAGATATTCAAAGGCTACATATATGTACATATATTGCCTACAGGCTTGTTTTAAACGCAACGCACGGGAAATGCTTCACAATTTGCACTGAATAATGTGTCAAAAGCATACATTGTATTTTATCGTACATATACGTTAGGACGGTAATTTTCTCGAGCATTAAAACCTTTTACGGATAAACTGGTTCGAATCCGGCCCTACACAAATGACTAGTAATTTCAAGTTAAGTGTGGATTTGCACTCGCTTAGCGGTGAAGGAAAACATCGTAAGGAAACCAACATTTTTGAGGACTTTAATATCCGAGGACATGTGTCTTCCGTGGAAGGACCTGGGCGCCCACCACGATGTACATATGTGCCCAAGAGAACTCCCCTAACGAATCAATTTTGCGGGGAAGTCACCACCCTCAGTCATGAGGAAATACGACTTAAGAGAGACGTATAAATAAGTAAAAGTTGTAGTTGTTCTTATTAGTCGTGTTCTCGATTTCATTGGGTCGACTCAAGATCTACTCGTAATTTGGTTAAATGTAGGTTTACATTGGATATTCAGATATTGACCACCAGGGCACCAGAAACGACACATTTTAATAAATACAACATGTATTATTATCCATTCTTCGCGTAAAAACGACTTAATGAAATCCATTAGTCGTCGTGTAAGAGTCAAAATACTAATGAACCTAAAATTTTATAATACAGAAACAGGCTAAGAAGAAGAACAACAGTTTGTTACATGATTCATGACTTATTCTAAAATCAATTACATTGTTATGGAAATAAGTTTTCCATTCAAGCATTTACCTATGTATACATACACACGTTTGCTTATTTATAATGGGGTTAGATAGTGATGAGAAATATCCCTAAATATTTATTAATTTCATTTGAAAACTAAGTTTACGGTATGCATTTATGTGTACATACGGCTATATTATTACAGGTATAATTTACCCAGTGAAATAGGTTCTACGTCAAACTGCAGGTTGCTACCTAATGTACTCGTAATATCTTGCAATCTAGGCGCTGGGGTGTTGGCAGCCACTCTAATCAGTTATGGTTATCACTTCCTGAGACGACGAGATATGGCTAAGAAGTATGAAATGTTGGGTTTTGGATTATAATACTTTGTGGGCCGTTACAGAAGGAATGGGTTAATTTAAAGATTTCTATGAGGTGTAAATCTTGCATGTATCATAGTAGTTCCACATAATATAGTAATTGCATTTGTTTTTAATTTTTTTGTTTCTTTTTAAAGATGACAATTTGCATTGCGTGTAACTTATAATAAAATTACTTAGGTATGATATATCTAAATTGATAAAAAAATAAGTATTCACCATATAAAGATATAAAATTCTTAATTAGGAAAATTAGTTAACTAGTGACTAAGTTTTTTGACATTGAGAACTTAACTATTTTACATACTGTATGTACTGCACAGCTAGACATTTTAACACCAAGTCACGAGAAACAATTTTTTTACAAAATTCTTCTCTATAAAGAATAAATAATGAAAACCCAAACAAAATAAATGAAAACAGTTAACCGCAGCTAGTTAGACACAACAACCGCTTGTCTCGGAACCACTTGTTCTAAGAACAAGATGGTGTATGGAACAGTATTCTACGTTGACGTTGCCACATTTCTACTGCATGTCAAGGATATGGGAAATAAGCTGAATGTGATAGGGTGAACAATAACATCTTTTATTATGAAACTATTTTGTTTGGTACAACATAGGCATTCTTTTTTAAATTCGCATTAGACACTTCGTTTTTTGTTTTAAAAAGCTCATAAAAACTAATAAGCTCTTTATATTTTCACCATTATTCATTTCATTTTATCTACGAATTTTCATTTTCACTAACAGAAACAGGAACAAGAACAGGAAGCACTAATCTACAAAAATATTTTTTGTACATAGATTAGTGTTTTTTATAAAAATACAGTGTTATTAAATTTCAGGTATGCTATGTTACAAAGCCTATGACTACAGTAGTCGATAACATACTTTTGAAACAATAAACACTTATTCCAAATAGCAAATCATGATATTTATAGCTTAGATACTATTACTGTAAAAGTATGTTACAAAAATGTATCCAGCCGTATTTAATATATCATACAAAATAATAGGCAACATTTCTGCAAAAAAAACATATAACAATTTTTTATAAAAAATACCAATACATCTAGTAAGACTAGACATCTACGGCTCAGACCTACATACGCCTGCCCGTAAACAATTATGCTTTCATACCACCATACCACAGTGTATCAAGATCGTAGATTCCTTCAGATAGAACAGAATTCCTTCCATAGCTGCGAAATTTGTATTGTTTTGCTTGAATTTGCCGCTAGGAATGCGATTGTTTGATAGCATATCGGGTTTTGGTTAGAATATGTGCGAACTGTTGTGAATATGAATGTAAGCGAGTGTGGCTTAGCGGTTCCAGTGTCTGCTTTTCATTCATACGCACCCTGGTTCGAATCCGGCCCTACACCAATGACTTGTATTTTCAAGTTATGTGTGGATTTTCACTCGCTTAACGGTGACGGAAAACTTCGTGAGGAATCCGACTTGTTTGAGGACCACAATATCCGAGGACATATGTGTCTACCGTGAAAGGGTCTGGGCGTCCACCACGATGTATCTGCCCAAGAGAACTCCCCATAACGAATTAATTCTGCGGGGGAGTCAAACACGACTCACAGAGAGATGGTAACTGTTTTGTGATTTTCACTGTTACACTTCCTCCGCTTCGCATAGTGTTCCTCAGGGTCGTGATTTCTCCACATATTTTTGCTCCTTAGAAAAGTTTTAAATAGCACTTGGATGCGCCATGATAAAAATATTGGCAAATTATAATCATAAGTACACGTGATAACAATGTGTCGATATGCATTATTTTACTATGGTCTACAATGAAAATGGCTTAGCCAATAGAAATCAGTATACATTCATTTTGAAAATTGTTAGATGGTCAAACAAGTCTAAAATATTTCTCATTATGATTATAGATTTTTTACTTCCTTTGGCTATAACTTTGCATTGTGCCAGTTCTCAAGCAAAATGAT
Organism: Macaria liturata; assembly: GCA_964023185.1. Taxonomy (NCBI): domain Eukaryota; kingdom Metazoa; phylum Arthropoda; class Insecta; order Lepidoptera; family Geometridae; genus Macaria; species Macaria liturata. The sequence continues at coordinate 16,612,343 of OZ026806.1, forward strand.
TGTAGATCTTATATTTATAAATCTTGACATTGACATTTTTGAAAACATTATTGCGGTCTGTTTGTCATGTGTATAAAATCTTTAGCTTGCATTTTAAAGTCATATCTCTCTCTTATCTACAAGGGATTTATTAAATTTAACAGAAAAGTACAAAGAATACTAAACATTGCAAAATTGGATACAGTCTAAAACTTTATCCAAACACAAGAATATTCTAAAAACAAAATGTCGATCTATTTTAAGCCATTTTTTTGTACGAAAATAGTATAAAACATTTATCGAATCCGTGCAGTGTTGCCGCAATACGTGAAAGCTGTCAATTCGACAAAACAGAATCAAATATTTAAAAGCTATTTTTGCTGGCGGACCCCTGAGCAGAATAGTATACTATATACACATATATGGTTCGTTTATCGCGTTTGTTGTACATACGACTAAAAAATGCACAGACAAGACAAAAGATAATTATGATATAAATAAACAAATATTTAAGGACATATTACACAGCGTTATCTAGCCCCATACTAAGTTTATCTACGCTTGTGTCATGGGTACTAGATAACGGATATAATACATATATAGATACTTTGCTTTTGTAATTATATATTTATTATACATAGAAAAGACCAGACTATGTAATATGCATTACTTGTGTCATGCGGGTATCGAACCCGCACCCTTAGATTAGAAGGCAGAGCCAAGGTAACAGTTTTCTATGTCTAAATGCTTCTAGGATGTACTTTCAAGTAAGATCTAGTTTAGCTTCAAGCCTGGTTTGAAAACTTGCACCACTGGAGGTAGTTACTACAATATCTTTTTATGACACATCCTATACTATCTCCTCTAAGCGTAGCATGCATCGCTAGACACACGTGGTGTAAAAAAAATCATTTACATGGACGCATTTTTAAGATAACAATGGCACGATTAAATTGTGGATCCTAAGTAATTCATCAGAATTTTCTAGAAAGATTTAAATGATTTTATAATTATTTGAGGTTACAAGTGTTTTTTATTGTACAGTGACATACATTAAAGCCAAAACCTCTTAGGGCAGTTAAAAAACTCTCGACTCAAAGCTCGTATTTTTTTTATATCGCATCTTATACTATCTCCTCCAAGCATAGCATGCATCGCTAACACACGTCGTGTTCGTAGTTAGATAGTATCACATAGCTGCCACTAAACACCGCCGCTGTCTGATTGTTGGGGCGATGTGTTCTGTACATGCATGGGAAATAGGGGGATTTCAATTGTAGTAGTGTTTTAGGGTTTTGTTAATTTGTTTAAATAATAATTATTACCTTTTTTTAACTATTACGGATTTGCACTTGGCCATAGTTTGCGTGATAGTAAGCAATGGCTATGGCCTAAGATGGAGCGTGCTTAACCGATAAGAAAAGAAATAAATTCACTTTAGTTACAGTATTCCGAAATAGAACTTAAAATTGTACTACACATATGATAATATCAAATGATCTTATCAACAAATGAAAGACGCAACGACATGTTCCTTTAAAATTCCAATCCACAAAATTCTTAAAATTGCTTGCTTGTAATCATGTGTGTTCCTAATACATAAATTAAAAAAATACTGATATGATAAATAAGACTTCACGCTCACGTTTCAATGAAAACAGTAGTAGTAGTTTAAATTACCATAAAAAGTCCATAACGCCTTATTAAATTGTTACATTGTCATTTCTGTTAGATTGCTCAGAATTTCTTGTAGGCGGTAACGAGTTTATGAAAAGTTACTAAAAAACTAAATCGATTTCACAATAAATGTAGGTCAATAGCCAACCTAAAAAGAATGCAATGATTACATTAATTCATAAATATCAGAAAAATGAGCGTTTTTTTTTTACTTGAATGGGTTTGCACTTGGCCATAGTTTGCCTGAATTAGCAAGCAAAGGCTATGGCCTAAGATGGAGCGTGCTTACCAGAAAATAAGTAACACGAATAATACTGAAAAGAAAAAACATTCAATCAAACTGACAACCTCCTGCTTTTCTCAAATTCATCAAAACTTACTATTTGCGCTCTTTCTTCTTGAATTTGAACATAATTCGACCTTGATATTTAACTCATTCCTTTCTGAAGCTACTAAATTTATTAACCTTATTATTCTTGCCTACAAGTAGGTACCTGTACCTTGGAACTTTCCAGCATTGTCCTTTTCTCGACGCAGTTTAGGAATCACGGAATTAAATTAATTGCAGGATAGAACGAAATTATTCATAATATTAATTAATGGTATAAGATCGTAAAATTTTTTCTACAAAAATGATAATTTTTGGCCTAGTTACCATTTTTCGTTATGTAAAATCGTAAAAATAGATAAAATAAATAAATATATCAGGACATTACACATAGCGCCACCTAACCCTATATTTTTTATATAAATGTTTTTATGACTATATTTTTTCGAAATACCCACATTTTAAACAAATTTTATTGCAGAATAACGTGGTTATTTTATTAGTACCGGGTCGAGTCGCATACAAGATGCTCCCTTGCTCAGCAGAGGACGAAAACGGGCTGATGATGATGATGATGAACATGGGCATCTCGTCTGCTAGTACATATATCAATCATCATCATCATCTTCAGCCCTTGTCGACCCACTGCTGGGTATAGGCCTCCTCCCCTAGGTGCCATTGGTGTCGGTCTATTCTATTGAATAACTAAATTATAGTTGTTGTAATTCCTATTCTACAAAAACCAAGCTCCACGGTTCTTGATGAAAACATTGCCTTCTTCTAAAACGCCGCTGGCATTATTTATCTGAGCACAAAACTTCGTTACGGGGATGTTCGAGGCCCCGGGCCGAACCTGCAGCCGTATTACTTTATAATAACTGGTAACCTAGGGCAAACAAAAAGATAAATATTCCGGACCATTTCACATAACGCCATCTCCTCCTCCTTAGTGGTTGTATTCCTCATTAATGAGATTCATAACTCCCCCTCAGAATCAAATCGCCAACAGAGTTCTCTTTTTTTTTTACATGATTTAGGCTTACGCTTGACTACAACTTGCCTGATGTTAAGCAAAGTTATAGTCTACGACCTAGCGCGCTTGCCTAGAAGAATCCGGTTTACTCTCGACTTGAAGATCGACAAATTATAGTTCAAGGGGAATAGAGATTCGGGCAAGGAGTTCCACAGTTGGGCTGTTCGCACGATGAAACTCTTGGGCAGAAACAACGCCATCTAGCCCCATATAATCAAATGTTATCATATTGATTGAAAAAACAAGATTTGCTGCCTTTTCCTGTCGCGGTTAGCTACATTTTATTTTATTTCACTCAAATAAATATTTGTAGATACAAAATACATATTTAGGTTCGTTGTGTGAAAGAAAACAACGGTAATGAAACAAAATATCTTGAGGAAACCGACATGTTTGAGGACCACAAAACAGAGGATTTGTGTCTTCTGTGGAAGAACCGGGGCGCCCACCACGATGTATTTGCCTAAGAAGAAATAATTCTGCAGAGGAGTCACAACCCTCAGTCATGAGGAAATATGACTGAAAGAAAGAAATATATTATACGGAAAACAACCTGAAAACATAAATAAAATTAATTCCAGATTGAAAATGGTAATGTATCTTTGTTGTGCGAGAATCGAACTTACGATCCTTGGAACTAAATGCATTAAGATATGTCTGATTTCCTCAGAATGGTTTGAAAAATCTGACACCAGAGTTGGTCACTTTCATACGAACTTATAGCTTTAGTACGTTTCTTTCGTAACACTGATAGTCACAGCTGCTAACTTCCTCAATCTAAAATTCTCTTTAAACTTACATTACCGTGCTAAAAATCTTTGAATTTTATCATCGCGACTGTTCCAGAAGGAAATGCACAGGCACCACCTGCGCGGGAATTTTTCAAGTAAATTGCAGTAGAACGTCTGCACCCCCGTCAGTTGGGTTGCATTATTCATTACTTTTGCAATGATATTATAACTTACAGACGCTTGATTAGTGGATATTAGTGTGTTTAAAAAAATGGTGAACTGAGATCACACGTTTATTATAAAAAAAAAAAAAAAATATATAATCCGGGACATTGCACACAGCGCCATCTAGCGTCACACTAATAAACACTTGGGTCGTAGGTACAAGATAACGGATATAATACTTATATACTTTTTTTGTAAATACATACTTATTAAACATAGAAACGACTAGACAACACAAGTAATTTCAAATATTAAAATTCATAATTACTTGTGTCATGCGGGAATCTAACCCGCAACCCTAGATTTATTGATTTAGTCTGCGCCATAAGTCATAAATAGTAAGTGTTGATTGATTTGAATAATCTACGAGAGACAAGTTACGAGTACGTTCAACTAAAAAAAATCTGAACACGTGCTTCTTTTACTATATTTTGCCTCTTTTATCTCTTTACACAATTATCTAGCACTAAAATGAAATCAAAATAATTTACATACATTGATAAGATTTTTAAAATAGGTTGATGTTCTTTATGAAGAATCATATATAATATATATATAGATTTTTGCTTACGTGTGTGTTACTTCAAGCGACTTGTCAAAAGTTTGACTCATGATCCGTGTTTTTTATTTCTTATTAGGAATCTCATAATTATTTTGTCAATGTTGTAGCAATATCAGTGTGGTTTATCTACCACTTGCCCGGGAGTAGAAGTTTTCGTTAGATTTTTATGTGATTGTGCAGTTTCAGTTTTAGATTTGAATTCAAGGCAATATAATTAGTATTTGATTATTTACCTTAGCGCTCGAAAACATATTTACATTTGTAAAACAGGAATATTTATACTTGAACTAAAAACCTAACTGTGTGTTTCGGAAGCCTTGATCAAGAGCCAATTTCATTCCGCTTCTGCCACAGTTTCGTTACTTTAGATGTCGCCTTAGATGAAGTGGTCTAATAGCTAACTATAAAGTGTAATATAAGACAATTTTAGCGCAAAAACAGCAACAACATTTGAATATATATGTTACGGCTAATACCCGAAGTGCGGCTACACCTAGTTTTAGCCGGTTAGAACTAGGTGTAGCCACTTAGTCTTGGTTAAACCTAGTACGAGCCGATTGTTTTCGGGTTAAACTAGGTCTCAAGTCCTGTTGTAGTGCAAGTGTTTGACTCGAAGTCACTTGTCTGTGACAGAAGGTAGATTAGGTTCGTTAGGTTGCTTTCTACCACGCACATGCGACGACGAGCGAAGCGAGGAGGAGCCAACTTCTTTCAAAACATGTCTCGATTCGGGGTTTAACCAAGACTAAGTGGCTAGGTACACCTAGTTCTAACCGGCTAAAACTAAGTGTAGCCGCACTTCGGGTATTAGCCGTAACATATACTCAAACTAGTGGGTGCTCGCGGCTTCGCTCTCATTAAGAAGTAAAACTTGCATCCCCCCTATTTAACCCTTTTAAAAGTGGCATTTCCAAAAATCCTTGCTTAGCGGATACCTACGTCATAACATCTACCTTCATTCCAAATTTCAGCCCAATCCGTCCAGTGGTTTGGGCTGTGCGTTGATAGATCACTATATCAGTCAGTCAGTCAATCAGTCAGTCACCTTTGAGTTTTATATATATATATATTTATTACAAATTTAGATTTGTTCAATAAAAATAACTAAAAAAACAATTTACATTCAGAACTTTGAATTACATGTTAATTTTGGTAAAAACACTTACTTATTAAATACGGTTCCACATCAAGTAGTTCACCGATTTCAAACCAGGCCTGCCTGTTAACCCTCACAACTTATTGTAAACAGGCCCTGTTGCCCAAAAACGTGGAATAGCTAAACATTCATCAACAAAAATCTTGCTTCTGAAGCTATGCTATATATTTTTGGATATTTTTTTTAGTGACGAGTAATTGGAGGCAGGATATAAATGAACCAATAATCTAAATATATAAAACTCAAAGGTGACTGACTGACATAGTGATCTATCAAAGCATAGCCCAAACAACTGGACGGATCGGGCTATCGTTTGGTATGCAGGTATGTAGATATTGATGATAAATTGACACTTTGAAAGGGGTGAAATAGGGGATGCAAGATTTTCTTCTTCCTGCTAGCGAAGCAGCGAGCCCTACTAGTAATATATAAAAATTTTCCCATCCAACTCTATAGAAAAGATATATCAATAACCCTTTTTTACAAGTTTTAAAAACGAGCGAAAAAGCATCTATACCAAAAAAGTTGATCGGTCTTGCATTTTTGATAAGTAAGATAAAAGGAACTGTTACTTATTTGACAAAGCTGGCATGCTTTGTATCAACTTCTTCCTTTCATTTATATGGAAGTGGCCATCTCTGATGTCGAGATTTTCAAAGCACCCTAAGGTATTCTGTCATGGCTTAACAACTGCCGTTCTATGACAAACAGCTGGTGCCTACAATTCACGAGTCATTCGTAGAAGCACTCAAAATGGAATGAAACCTACATTTTTGTGATGATACGAGTATGTACAATGACAAACCTGCTGTTCCTAGTATTTAAAAGCATGCTAGATTTTTGTTATAAACTTTGTATCAAAAACTACTGATACTAATTTTAAAAAGCTCACTGCATTAATTATATTTTTGTATAACCATAGCTTTATGACATAGTTCGTTTGCAAAACCGGCCCCGCCTCACTTTGATTAAAAACAACGGTCCCTCAATAGGTGATTACCATGTAAATACCCTGAAATATACATTTCAGCGCGTGAATTTGAAACTAACTAGCGTTTAATCAACGGTGACCTTAGCTTTTTGTCTTTTAAGGGGCAAAACTCGTTCTGTGACTGTCTTGTTTGCTAATTTTGAGAAGATTTAGGATTGATAAAAGAATAAAGACAACCTACTGGAGTAGTGTATGTTTGAAAGTATGTGGTTACTGGATATGAGGTTTTATGAATCGTCGATTTAATATAAAAAGGTTATTAATTTTATTAAGTTCTGTAATTAGTATTTAAACAATTATGGTGATATTTAACGTCTTGGTCATTATTTCACTTACAAAAATCATCTTACGTCCTAACGATAAAAAAATGATCGTGTTACATTAGTTGAAGATATTATAAAACAGATACTTGCCTTGTGCAACCCCTTAACTAGAATCCTTGGTCGAATTTGCATTGTAGGGTCAAGGTTTTGCATCTCATGTTAATCTGTAGCAGCAGAAGTCGAGCATACGAGCTACTATGTAATAGGTAAGTTAAATTATTTTCTCTTGAGAATGGTATGGAATAATATATTTATAATTATATTAAAACACTTGTATTTTTTAGGTTTTCTTATGGTCAATTATAGCTGGGTATGATAATAAACTGATACAAAACTCTACGAAAGCAAACAAATATTTTAGCGTTAATATGTGCATTTTTAATAACATCTATTCAACTGTACTGATTTACTTAATAAGTAATGCTTAAAAACAAACTTGAAAAAGAATCTAAAAAAAAAACAAAGTGAGAAAAGTAAATATTTACACACATCATCATCATCATCATTTACACACATATTCTCCCCTTAATAATATTAGAGGGGCTTTCCTAAACAAGAACTTTTGAACCGACCCAATAAGCGACGCACCCACATTTTTTTTTCACGAAGTTAATCAACTACAATTTCATTCCGCGTATATAAATTGAATTTCCCCATACTAAGCTGATTAAAGCTTAATTTTTCCAAATAGCTACCTCAGCTGTTTCTGTCTGTAGCTAGTTAATTTTAAGTACAGCTCTATTTGAAAAAATGCTCGTAAAAACGTTAAAGCTGTATTCTCATTTAGCGATAAAAACTTGAGTTTTTTCTTTTAATAGGAATCAGTTATGCTCGTTTTATTAGAGAATAAAACATATTGTATGCGATAGTCTTGACAAATCTATATTCATCATAATTAAAAAAAAAATATACGTAATATAAAATCCGGGACATTTGAAACAGCGCCATCTATTCATAGTAAGCAAACTCATTTGATTATACTAATACAAATCAATTCGTACGTTTCAAGCCTAAAATGGAACAAACAGAAAACATTGGTACTTAATTTAGTTACTTGCTACGGAGTTCTTTTATGTATTTGCAAAGAAAGATATCATTTAAAACGGAATTTAATTGTCATTTCCAAAATAAGTTATTCAGTCAGTCTATCTAAATTGCATTTTTTTATTCAGGTCACACAATTAATCTTGATCTTGTATAACGTGAAATTTTCAAAATTACTCTAAAATTTCAAGTTTCCCTTAACATTAGCCCTTATATATCAAATCAGTCGCTGAACAATACCCGAGATTCTTTTGGCGGCTTAATAAACACTCGACATCGACACATTTCATAAAAAAAGAAATATCAAATGAAAAAATCCGTCATCACCCTTCGTAATAAACATGAATCAAAACTCCCAATGAATAAAGCCCTTGATACATTTCAGTCTGGTGCCGGGTACATAAATCAACATCATACCTTCACAAAAAACGTCTCGTCGTAAACTCGAAGATAAAGCAGATAATTTACGAGGCACTCAGTGCTAATGGCGAAAGCCTTTATTGCACACCCATCATAAAACTTAAGCAGACGCCCTCAATGGCATATCGGGTTCGCTATCGTTTTTCATTGACGACCATATAGAAACGTTTAAGGGTGGTTTATACTGGATCTAGGTACGTAATAAAATTATAGATCTTTATTGGTTAGTGCTAGACTTAAAGACCCGTAAAATGCTATATAATTAGTAGATTATATACGGGTTAGTATTTAACTAATAGGTTTACTTTTATTTTTTCTTTATTATTTCTCGAGAGCTACACAAAATTGTCAAAATTCCTAAAAACAGATTTTAGCATCTGCAGATAGATTTTTGACAATAACAAACAACAAAATGATACATGTCATTTAACTTTTCAATTCTACAGAACTCTCGTTAAGTCGTATTTCCTCATGACTGAAGGTCGTGACTTCCCCGCTAAATTAATTCGTTAGGGCAGTTCTCTTGGGCAGATACATCCTGGTGGATGCCCAGGTCCTTCCACGGAAGACACGTCATGAACTCGGATATTGTGGTCCTCGCATATGTCGGTTTCCTCACGATGTTTTCCTTCACTGTTGAGCAAGAGCAAATCCACACTTAAATTGAAAATACAATTCATTGGTGTAGGGCCGGAAACGAACCAGGGTGCGTCTGGATGAAAAGCAGACACTGGAACCGCTGAGCCACAGTCGCTTTCGTCGATTCCACAAATGCCCTTAAAGACAGATTAAAGTATTTTTGGAAGTGAGTCAACACGGTAAGCTTTAAAATGCACCACAGCGTCGGTTGTATAAATGTCACTTTACGTCACTTGATGATCAAAACCCAGATAGTGTAAAAAATATAACCTAGTCTATTTTTTATAGTCTATTTCACTTGCTTAGTCAGATTATTAGTAACAAAGTTGTATTGCTGTCTCTACATCCATATTTGACTCGCAACTACATACTCGTTCATACAAAGTTGTTCTCTTGTAGCTATAACAGCTTAGGTTTGCTTTGTAAATGCAACATTTTGTTAAAGTTTTACGAACGGTTTCCGCTATAACTGTTTTATAGCTCGAAGCGAGAGTTCTAGTGGAATCGGTCGGATCTTATCTTGTTTAATGTCTTCTTCTTTTGCTGGTGAGTTTTTTGAAATTTTATAAATGTTTTTAGGTACAGTGACTTTAACATGTAGGCGAAGAAAATAGCCATTAGAAAATTATCATCAAAAGAAATATAAAGTAATGAATATCATTTTAAACAAAACTTTTTATAAAATGTAAGTTAAATACAATGATAACGATAAAATTTAATATTTTATTGTAGCATTATAACGACACCTACATAATTATGAATTCACACTTAATTAATACTTAGTTATATAATATAATATCTTAGAGTTACGACCGGTGACTCCCGCTCTGGATCGTTTCTGGTGCAACGGCTAGCTATTGCCATTCAGCGCGGAAACGCAGCGAGCTTGATGGGCACATTTGCACCGGGAACGATTAAAGACGGGTTATTTAGTTAATTTGACGTTTAGTTTTGATTTATTTATTTACTAGCTGTGCCTGCGACTTCGTCCGCGTGGAATAGTTATTTTAGGCATCATATTTATTTTGGCAAACAACCTCTTCAGCTTTATAAATTATAGCTGTTACCCACGACTTGAACCGTTTTCGCAGCGCACGCAACGGAAGCCCTCAAAGATGAATAATTTTCCCCGTTTTTTCCACATTTTCCATTGTTTCTTCACTCCTATTAGTTGCAGCGTGATGTTATATAGCCTTCCTCGATAAATGGTCTATTCAATACAAAAATAATTTTTCAAATCGCACCAGTAGTTCCTGAGATTAGCGCGTTCAAACAAACAAACAAACTCTTCAGCTTTATTATATTAGTATAGATGTATTCATTGTGTGATATTCATAATTATCTTAGAGAAAATCTGAATAAATATATAATGAGTTATTTATATATATATATTCAATGATAATTTACCAAACTTTACCATTTTCCATAAAAAACATTGTAGTTTTATAAAAGTTTTGTGCACATTTTAGGGTTATCGTGTTTGTAGTCTCGACAGCGATTCGTATACTTTATCACTAGTTCACTAATATATATTTTTGAAACGTAGATTTCCAGATATAATAAAACATATTTACCTTTTCGTATTTTGGTACATCAACAACCATTTATCAAACCCATAACTGTTAACTTCTTAACGTCCTTTACATTGATATCGCATACAAAATACCGATTGAATGTTGACATGATGCCAAATGCAGGCAGATGGCCGGAACTTGTCAGACGGAAATAGAATACAGAGTTGTACGACGGATGCCATTTTCAGCGTCATTTGAGGAAAAATATTTATTTGTTAAAGTGTATTCGTGAGTTATGATAATTTTAAACACGAATAAGATAAACCCAAGCCAAAAGCTTTAAGAGTGTTTTGAAATCTATGGATTGGATGAACGCAGCTTCGAATCCGAAATGATTATTTTTAGACTAATGAATGATCTGAGTATTACGCCTTTGCAAGTATGACAAAAAAAAGCCTTTGTAGTCTAAACTGACTACTAACTTAACAGGGTGCTCGCGGCTTCGCACGATTTAAGAAGTAAAATTTGCATTTTACCCCTTTAAAAGTTTTTTATCAAAAAATCCTTTCTTACGTCATAACATCTACCTGCATGCCAAATTTCAGCCCGATCCGTCTAGTAGTTTGGGCTGTGCGTTGATTGATCACTATGTCAATCAGTAAGTCAGTCACCTTTGAGTTTTATATATGCAGACTAAATTATTGGACCAGTCACTTTCAATACTACTTATTTTTTGGGCTAATCAAGGAGTCAGATAAATTGTAACACAGAAAGCTCTCCCAGGCCGTAAAAATGTTGTTTTTGTTTGATCAAATGTAATTAACATAATATATGTTATTGATCAACCCGGAATTCAAAATTGTTTATACTACCGACCTAAATCTATGTAAGTAGCAGTTTCAATTCAATTGACATAAAATAAAAATATATATCTAGACTGAAAAGTAATAAACAATATAAATACATACATATGTATATTCTATATTGAATCTACATGCATAGTCTGTCAGGAAATGTATGGAAATAAGTCACTTTGTATGCCACTGCTTCTATACAACCAATAATGGCCTTTTCAATCAACTGCCCTTTGTTCTGATTTCTTTCACTATGATTATTATATTTAATAAAGCGTTGGAACTAGATTACATTTTAACATTTTATAGAAAACTGAACTAAGGTGATCTAGTTTGAATGAAAGATAAGAAAAAGAATGAGCTTTTTAAAACTGTTAGAAAATAATTTATTTACTAAAACAGTATTGCACTTGACTACGTTTACAATAGATATAAAGTGTTATATATAGTGTACTGTTATAGTGTTTACATTGTTAACCTAATTAGAACCGGTTTACTTTGAAGATCGCTAGATTAAACGAAACATGGGAATTTTTGATACTTTACCTTAATTTCCATCTCTTATTTTAACCAATTATTACTATTTTGTTAGGTACATACTTGCAACAAAATATTAAAATGATACACAATGTATTATTTTGATTATTTAATTGAAACTTAAAAATTGATAGAAATGCAATTGTTAAACAAAAAAATATTACATTCCTTTTACAAAGCCTAACGTGTTAAGTCTTTATTCACGATGCAATTCTGTAGCGCTTCGACATGTTTAGCTTCCATCTACATTCATACTCGTTGCCAATTCCACCTAGCACTAGATTAGCTGCTAAACTGAAACGACAAAATATAATGTTGCTATTACACTATTATTTGACTTAAAATTAAACTGGGTTGAACTTAATTTTTTTATTAGATTTTATATAAAATAATATACAAACGTTATTTTAAGATGAAAAGCAGCACAACTACTAGTGGCCGCCCGCGGCTTCATAATTTCAGGATAAAAAAACAAATGTCAATTTTCAGACTACTACCAACATACCCCACCGCCGAGGCCGCCCACCGTTACGATGGGTTGATGACATCCGGAAGCACGCGGGTCACAACTGGATGGCCAGAGCAGCAGATCGCGAGTCATGGAAAAAAATAGGAGAGGCCTATGTTCAGAAATGGACAACTAATGGCTGAGAAAGAAGAAGAGAGAGACCAACATACCAAAAATCATGACGATCCGTTTAGCCGTTCTTACGTGATGAGCGTTTAAATAAATAAAGAAACTGACAATAATTATTAGAACAGCTGAAATGTTTTTTTACTATCGATTTAAAGTTAACAAAAACATTTATTTCCACTATCGTCTATGTACAGATTATTGACCCTCTTCAGCCCTGATATTATGTGTATATTGTGACCGTAAATTTAGATGTTACAAAATTGGCCCCAACTCAGCATGTGCTGGATGCAAGCATCTAGCGCTGGCCTTCTGTTGAGACCGTTGGGTTTGGAATTGGGATATTTTGAATTATATCTTACGGTATGAGACAATATGGCAGCTACTTATAATATTATATTAATAACGGCAATTAATTAACAAACATTAATAATATTAAACAAATTATTATTTTACCATCCGATTCATACCTGGCTACTTTTATTCCATTTTCCCTTAGTTTAGCGCCTATTAATTAACTTCATCAACTTCGCGATGACTAAAGTTTTTAATTATGGTTTAAAATCCTTTCGCTGTTAGCCTTTGCGGTGCGTGGATTTATTTTATGGAGGATTTTCGAAATGGGTTTTAGATACTTTGGCTTATTTTGTTGATATTGTGATTTAGGAGATTGGTCTTTGCGTTTTTATTTTTGTAGGGTATTTTAATAGGCATAGATTAAATTTATCTGTTCCGTGGATGTTGGTTTTTTATTTTATTTGTAAGTGCGTATAGTGTAATTATTATCTATGCTTAAACCATTTAGAACAGCATTGGGTACACAAATAGATGCATGTAATGGGTTCTGCTTAATATTTTTTTGTGATACTTACGAGTATATATTGATCAATCATTATTGTATATAGAATATTATGATGGTCTAATGCAACCTTTAAAGCCATTTTTAAATTCTATGACTTGAAAAAAAAGATGGTGCGATAAAACTATGTTTTGAAGGTCCTATTACGAGGCCAAGATTCTGCTAGATATATATAGTAATTTTATTAATAGGATTTAACTGTATATTAAATGTATAAGCCTTATGGGAGTGACATAGTCGGCTTCGACAAAACTCCCTCTCAAAATATAGATAAAAAAAGGTCCTATTATACTATCTAAGAGCTGTCTAAGTAATATTTACTTACCCTTCACATTTTAGAGCAATGTATTGCTCATTTTACGGAAAACTAAGGAGAAATTGAACTCAGTGGATTATCGTAGCCGCCTACGCCGTAGAGGTGAGTGCCTCTACGGCGTAGCACGTAGGCGTCTACGCTATACAATTCTTGCAATTTTATTCTTCCTTTCATAAAGGTTTGATGGTTTTCATTTCTGATAATACTAACACTATTTTATCCTTATCATTTTTATAAAAGCTGTTGTATTCGGTGTATACTTGTGGCGAAACTTTAGTTTTGTCATTAATAAAATCCATTTTATAGAAACACTACACTCATATTTATACAGTCCTGTCCCCATCAGTTGTATCATAGGGCTGTGGTTGATGATGATGATTTATATAGTTAAGATTTTATTCATATATAAAACATAATTCTACTATAATCTACTTATAGTTTACCAGTATTGTTGTCTAGGATGTATACTTCAGAAACAAAATAACAGATATCTTTTAGTTTATACATGTCATAGATATACTGCACAGACTAGTGTCTCGCTTTTTTGCACATATATATTTTATTGTGCATTATATTCTGGCCAATATATGACAGAAATTTTACCGCCCCTAAAAAGTAAAAAAGCCTTCATTGTACTCGCATGATAAGCCAGATAACATCAGCATTATTTATCAGTGGCAAAGCAAATTACCTAGCATTGAGTTCTGTGTTAAAACCAACAGCGCCGGCAAACATAGCGGGCGGGGGCAAACATTTACTTGCGAGACGTCGCCTCTTGCTACCCGTATTTACCCTACTGGTTGGTTATTAAAACCTACGTTTGTGATTTTAATCTAAATTTTGCTATATTATAATGAACTAGCTTTTGTTCGCAGCTGCACACGAGTTGTTATACTTATAAGCCTTATTCTTGCATTGCTGCAAAATTGCATCAAAATCCGTTGTGTAGTTTTAAAGATCTATGTTTACACAGGGTGTGAAAGTGACTTTGCTTTATACTATGTAGCGATAGTGAAGAGATCTGCCCTTACAAATTCATAAATTACCGGAGAGTCACGACCCTCTGTCATGAGGAAATAATCCAGCGATCTTCAAAGCGAGAGTGAACAGGTTCTTATTGGGTAAGCACGATCCATCTAAGTTCATAGCTAATGCTTACCACCATACAAAATAAGTCAAGTAAAAACCTGTTTTAGTTAAAATTAAATGCAACTAGAGACTTCGAAGAGAGAGAGAGAGAGAGAGAGAGAGAAAGAGAGATTATTTAAAATTTTAGTAAGAGTCGTGTAGTTTTGATCTGTTTCTACAAAGAAAAATGATGATTGGGATTAGTAGTGCTCTAATTTACAGCAAAATGCTTTTCATATTAGTAAGATGGTTGATCAGTTGTGGTAGTTTTGTCTTTCTCTATTTGGTAGTTTTGTAAAAAAGCGTCAAATACATAATACTAATTATCAATTTTACACGATACAAATAAAATACAGAAACAAACAGACAGACCGACGAACAAGACACTAGTTCCCGCGCACGGAACCAATTGTCCCCAGTACACTGGCAGCGTTTCCTCGCTTAATAGCGATGGAAACACGTTGTGCCAGGTAAGATGGCGAACGAGGATCCTGCCCTCTATCTTGCATACGGCGCCCAGGGTCCTGAATATTAATAATTTAATTTGACATAAATATAAAATATAATGTTTGACATGTTGGTATTATTAATTTCAATACCTATATACTAATAAGTTTTTAATTTATTTATCTATATTTCTATATATCATCGTCAACATAAAGTGGTCCATTTCTGGCCAAAGGATTATTTCAAGGCACACATGGCATTGAAATAATTTATCCTTCCTTATTATCTTTTGTAACTATTAGTAGCAAGTCAGTATTTCTTCAGTTTCAGAATTTCTTTTCCTACGGTAAAAGTGCTTTATAATATGTTTGTCATCTTTATATTATCTCATTCAGCTCTAAAAACCCAATTTCTCTAAATAAGCTCATATCATTAATCAAAAGTCTGGAAATCTAGATTTCTAGGCTTCTTTTCGTTATTCGTCTTTTCGTCTGAAACTAACGACTATCGTTTGTTACTTTACGTCGCGTATGAAAGATTTTATGTCATTGTTTTTTGGATTACAGAGGTATTTCTTAATATTACATCTACTTAGATAGGTTACTCTGAGTTTTTTATTATTTTTATATCTGAATGGCTATTATTTGTACGATTTATAGCAGAGATGTAGTAAAGTTAGGCTTTACATACTTTATCTATCAATCATCTATTCTATAATATAAGAATAATCTCGAAGGTTAATATTTGGGACATTTTCACATAAACTAGAAACAACTATAGATTGGCCAAAATTATTAAATAGATTGGGATAGTATTCTTTCAGTTTTTTATTCTTATATTTGTTTATACGACAAGCTAGAGAGCGCACTACTTGGAAGGCAATGGAGGAGGCCTATACCCGTACTTGGGTGCCCTTATAATACAATTATAATATCACACATAATTTATTTAAATAAATTAAACGCATTAAAATCATTAACACTGTAAATACATAGTTTTTTTAAGGGAATAAAAGCTAATTTATTTTATTATATTTGTTTAAACTGAGACAAAACAGCGGGTTACATAATTGTATAAATAAATTTTATACATTCTGTAGTACCGCCTCACTATGTTACTTACGTTAATTCGGACTAAAATATATTAAATACCTGTATGTTAATAACCTAATTTCAACTAAATAGGTTCAACCCTTAGAACGTGAAAAAGTAATAAACTCACACTTACACATTATCACTCACGCACAAACTTTCATCATTACCATATAATATTATTGTGATATTCGTACGCATAATATATAAGTAATATTATGCATACATACCTGAAACTTAGGAAGCGTGGCTGAGCAAACGGTAAAGTTTGTGCGTTACTTAAGTTAGTGTGTGTATCTTTTCAACTTAAGCCACAATATTTGTACATTAATTTGAAGTGTATGTGACCTACATATATTCTGTAAGCGCCCGTTGCTCAGTTGGTGATGGCGACGATTTCCAATGTTAAGCAAATGTTTACGCGGATAGTCCTTGGATGGGTGACCCAAAAGTGGCATTACAATTTGGGCGCTTCCGTGCGTCGTACAGCAGTTATTAAGCTATGTCAGAGGTAAGGACCTCTGACATAGCTCGGTTTCATAGGTCGGTTTGAATACTCTGACACCAAAGTTGGACACTCACATACGAACTGACTAACTTTTGTGTAAATTTACTGAGAATTTAATATAAACCAATTTCAGTTAAAGTTATAGTACAAAATTCAGTTCTTTGTAAGGGAGTATAAGACACTGCTTTCTTATAATATATGTATATGTTATATAAGTACTTATTGGTGTCTAAATATCTAGCATTTTTGTCATTTATACGCATAACAATTACTCGTTTACCACTAAATGACAAAAATGTGTCGCAATATTTTTTTAAAATTTGAGCTAAGATGTTTTATATATTTCAAGGAAGTCATGTAATAGATTTGACCTATCTATCATCTTGGACTTTGTGTATGTATCTTGCAAATGGCTTTGCGGTGACTTTGGCCGTCAACCAAAGATTAGTGTTCTTATTGATTATTTTCAGTGACTTCAACAGAATTAGAAAGAAATAATAAATGAATTATAACAACTTTACATGTATCTGCAATTGTGGTTAAGACGAATATTTTTTTATTTTATTTTAATTGTTATAGAATTTGATTTTATAATTTTGAAGTATTGTTATAGTCTTCCTCTGGCAATATTTGTTATGTATTAGATTTTATTTGACATTCATTCACATTAAGTGTACAAAACTAAGGTTAGTTTTTACCTAAATGTAGATATAAAAAATAATAATAAGATCGTATAAGTTTCGCTAGTTCTAGTGTTTGAGTGTCTGCAGCAAGCATCTATGATTATTTTTCCTAATAAAACAATTATTTTTTTTAGGCAAAATGAGTCAATAAGTTTAGAGTAAAAATGTAAGATCTGATTTGACAAAATCTTAAATATTTAAATACTAAAGCCTATCTTGTGATCACTGATCACATATAGTTTTTGACGCAAATTAATGTTGATTAAATTGCGTCACACGCGGAGTAGCTTCTAACATTTTAACGATAAAATGGTAAGTATAAACATAAAACATAAAAAGCGTTTATTTCAACATTCAAAAGGGTTTTACAGTAACGTTAATTTAACATAGGGGATTATATAAACTAGGGCTTTGTGTAATACTAGAAGGCAAACCCTGGATATCACAGTAGGTCTATTCCTATGCTGTGACTTCCAGTATTTCTTATTTTGAAAGCAAAGTATAAATGGGTATTATGTATACTGTTTATTCTATGTCCAGACATAGAATAAACAGTATACATAATACCCATTTATACTTTGCACACACAACCTCTCGAGCTTTCTGGAAAGCTCGAGAGGTCAAGCGACCGGGCTTAAAGTGCTCTCGTGAAGTTAACGTTTGAAGTGTCTGAACATGCGGGCGTTTATAATTTTAGACCTCAGGAGTTGGAAATAATGCCTTCTGAAACGTCCTTTGAACATTATTTTTTTAGGAAATGGACTGATCAAATAATTAACTCGATTTTAATGTATTTTGTCCATTGTTGAGCTTGGTTTTGTTGTGATTATTTAACTACAAGTACAGTAAATTACACAGTACTTTAAGAAGTCTTCATAAAGAGTCACTGGTGTAAGATATTCTGCGATAAATTATTCATTGAAACGTTTATTGGCACATATTAACTAAGTAATGAGTCCAGATTCTGCAAAAAAATGTCTCGTTCATGTTTATGCTACATACACATATGTATAAGCTTTTGCCTTAGTTATATGTAATACTAGCTGGTGCGCGCGACTTCGTCCGCGTGGAATAGTTATTATCATAAAAACGGTTCTAGTGAATTAACCTTAAAAGATAGACATATACTGTTGCAGAAATTTTGTTAGATCATTTTAAAAGGAATAATTCTTTCTTACATATTATTTGATATCTTGAACCGTTTTCGCAGCGCACGCAACGGAAGCCCTTAAAGATGAATAATTTTCCCCGTTTTTGTTTTCACATATTGCATTGTTTCTTCTCTCATATTAATTGCAGCGTGATGTTATATATCTTTAAGCCTTCCTCGATAAATGGTCTATCCAACACAAAAAGAATTTTTCAATTCGCACCAGTAGTTCCTGAGATTAGCGCGTTCAAACAAACAAACAAACAAACAAATTCTTCAGCTTTATAATATATTAGTATAGATTAGTGTAATCAAAACTGCAGTTGATGTCGTCAACACCCATCGTTTGAACCTTGACGAACCTAGTTTACAATTTCAATGTCATTTCCCAAATCGGTATCAAAGGCAGGATATTTCCATCAGACGAGTAATTATTTGTTTACGTTACGTCGTCCAATACAAATCTAGCTAAATTTGAGATGACATTGGACTTGCATTTAGACGCTTTGCCAAGGTATTTGTAAAACTAGTTAGTGGATTGCGGTGGTGCTGACCGTATTATTTTATCATAGTTGAAAAATAAGGGTTTTTTTATAAACAGATAGATAGATTTAGTTACGACCACAGTCAGCATAATGTTTAGCAACGTTCTAGTACTAGAAGTCTGTAGCCCTTTGTCAAGAAAAATATATCTCAACTATAAAAAATATAACTCTGTGTTACGGTTTTATTTACAAAATTGGATTTATACAATTTGGCGGATGGTAAACCAAAATTACGGTCAAAGTTGGAGCGCTACTTCAGACTACATTAGTCATAAATTTAAACATCTCATGATACAAATTTAATAAGCCTATTTTATTTTAAAAAGTCTTCAGTTTGAGGTAGATAAAAAAATAAAACAAACAAACTCAGTAACAAGCTTTGTTATAATGATTTCAAAACGATATCTGATGGGCAAGATGGGCACATGTTCGTTTATACTATGTGGGTACGTGGTATATGACTATTTGTAATGGTAATGATTTACAGACATAAGGGCCTGTGATGTATGCAACACGAGATCAAAGTGATGATTTATTCCTAGCTTATGCATAATATATGATGTGGATACGTTGATTTTCAACGAAAAATTAAAATCAAAATTAGAATTTATATATTTAGTCCATTGAAATGTTACAATTTTAGGTCCGAATATTGGTGCTTGTTCTCAAACGTATTTTGTTTCTCTTTTTTTGCCTATAACTTCCTTAATTTTTAATTTAGGGCAAAAAATTATATGCACATATTTGTAGGCAAAATAATTTGCTACAAAGTATGTTTTCACAAATTTTTTGTGAGACGCACAGTTTCCGAGTTATCGCGAAAAAAGCGTTTCCACCCCTTTTTCCAAGATGGCGGCCGGGGGACAAGAGTGGCGACCCCACAAACTTGAAGTTAAGCTTCTGTTGGCCCCTCAAACATGCCCCAAAAATAAAATTGCGTCCTCTAAGAAATGCAAAGCTAATGTAACATTTCAATGGACTAATTATAGAAAATTGTATGATGGAATTCAAGCAAAGTATGTCATTAGACACTTTGAAAAATACTTGCCACATTACTTCTGTTTGTTTTGTATACATATACAACGAGCCATTTATATGTGTAAATTAAATTTTTAAATATCTATTATATCAACCAAGATGGTTCGTAAATTTATACGACACGACGAATTTATGAAAAACTTCATTGAGGGAAAATTGGAAGTCCGAAAAGGAAGAGGAAGGCCGAAAAGGTAATACAAAGACCAAGTAAAAGAAAAGGCGGGCGTCATGTCGTATAAGGAGGTCAAGGAATTGGCAGAAGATCGGGAAGGATGGCGCATGCTCCACAGACAAGGGCCTTGCCCTTAAATTTATGATGATGATAATTTTACCATGGGTAACTACACTAATAATCGTCAATAAAAATAATGATTTAAAATAGTGGAAAATAATTATATAGAGAGAATTGAAAAAACCGACTATAACTAACAGACAGTACAGAAAAATTACGTTTAACTTCAATCTTACACAACACACGTAACTTTTTTTTTACATTAAATAGGCTTACGTTTGACTATAGCCTGCCTAATGTTAAGCACACTATAGTCTAAGATGAAGCACGCTTGCCTAGAAGAAACCTATTTACTTTAGATTTGAAGACCCCTGGGTTATAACTAAGCTAAAACTATTATGTATTTGCTACAATTGTGCGCAAATACAACTAAGTCTATTTCGTCAGGTGTGTGTATAATATACCAGTAACAATGTAATACTGTTACTCAGCCACCGCCACTTGGGGACACATACCAATGTAGGAGAATAAACCAAGAGGTACGTATTCTATAACTATTCATTACTTAGTCCAATTTATAAGTCAAAAGTATAAAACATTACATTACAGAAGTGGTTTTGAAAATATTTGCTTTGTTTTTGAATATAGTCATTACTATTTTATTTACTTACAGTTTATGAAAAGTTCGCGGATAACCACATATTTGTAAAAAAGCACAAGTGATAAGAAACCTACTCATCACTCAAGATCGTCGTAATAATATTTTACAGACACATATATGTATATGTTTACTAATCTGTACCTTTATTAATTAAACTTACATTTTGTTAAAAACTAAATTAAAAAACTAAATACTAACAAATAATTATGTTATTACCTACTTACTACTTACTAATGTGGCGCTGCGACCCAAAGTGGATCCTGGCCACGGTAATAGTTACCGTGTCCTGGCCTCCGACACAAAGAGACGCCACTCCTCTCGGTTCTGCGCCATCTCCTGCACTCGGTAGCATGGAGTTGTTGCAGATCCTCCTCTATCTGGGCCTTCCAGTGGTACTTGGGACGTCCGAAGATGTTAGGCGAAATAAAATCGAGTCTTCTTAAAAATACATATGAAATGTCAAAATTTAGAGATCAATTATTAGAATTGGTTAAAATTAAAAAAAGTTTCAGAACTAGAAATATAATACCAACTTCCCTATTCATAAAATTTCTTTGCGGAAACGAGGTCAATTCTAAACCTCCATTCAATCCAATTTATATTTCCTCTACCAAATACATCCAGAATACTGCACCCGCTTTGTAGCAGTATTATCGGACAATACGTTTGTATTGTACCCGATAATGCATTATTGATAGGACGGTGTCTGTCATCATTGGAACTGTTTGGATGCTGGTAGATGCATCTATATACATACCTATAATAAAACTGAAAAGGGTCAAAAACTGTACATAGAAGATATTAGACAAATAATATTTGGAGATACTTATAATTGATAACAGAACACGTTTAAACAATTTATAAAATTTTTGTCTGTTTATCTGTTTCTGTGTTTATCTGTGTCTCTTTTTGTCTGTTTAATAAAACACTCATCACGCAAAAACGGCCGAACGTATCATCATAATTTTTGGTATATAGGTAGTATGAGGTCTTAGCAGTGTAATAGGCTACGTTTTAACCTGAAATAATGCGAGCGAAGTCGCGGGCGTCTACAGTCTACATATAATTAATAAACTACTTCGTGCTATATATTCAAGGCAAAAGTGCCCAATTTAGATCCCATCGGTCAAGTTAGCGATCGCTATAATTATGATTAAGAAACTTAATTATGATGTATTTATGCGCCAGGTTACTTGATATCGAATTTCTGAATAATTACATAGGAAATTCTGAATAATGGTACATACATATATATTATGTCGATAAATTTAATATTTGTAGTTTAAAAAGTTTTCGTTTGGAAAGATTGTTGCTGTGTTGTGCAAAGTTTGCTCAATGTAAAACTACACTAACTCATAACTTTCCTCCTTAATATAACAACTAGCTTTGTTGTTGTTTATTAGAAATAACTGGACATCATCACACAGGTGATGACCTAGTTTGATGTCCAGGGTTCACCAACTATTGTATAGTCATAAGCCCTATCTCATGGTAAAATTTTATGTTCACTACTGCTATACTTACCTGTTTCTTTCTAATAAGTTCAAATAAACGTTTTTATTATTATTATTATTATTATATTTTCTACATAGTAATTCTTCACAATGCTAAAACAAATATTCCGCCAAATAAAGAAGATCGGGATTCTACCCATTAAATTGGAAGTTTAATTTTACTAAAATAAGTTTTCCGAATTACCTCAATACCTGTCTGAGTCTGGTCGTTTGTGTGAATAATAAGTATGTTTTTACAAAAGAAAAGTATATAAGTATTATATCCGTTATCTAGTACCCACGACACAAGCGTTTGCTTAGTGTGGGGCTAGATGGCGCTGTGTGCAATGTCCCGGAATATTTATTTACCTTTTATAGATCTATATTATACATTGTTTTCATGGTAATTAGTTATATTTTATAATTTTCATTTTGAACTAAGTAAAACAGCAATAATGATACACAATGCACCAATATTCAAAATCAACATTACGTTACTAAGCGATAAATGGGTTGAAATGATTTGGTGCCCAATTCAATGGACACAACGGCAAATTTCAATTTTGCCCCGTGGAGAATTCTAGCGAATTTGAGGGTTACAATTTATTTTGACACTAGCGGTGCTACACGGATTTCCACGTTAGTTTCTAGTAATAAATTGTATCTGTCATTTTTGAAATTCTCGCACCATACCAAAAACCACGATGATCTGTCTTCCGTTGTTGCGGTTTTTTTTTAAAGGCATCTTTTTTAAAGGCTTTTTAAAGACTAAATGGTATATTCTAGGTAAGCGTGCTACACCCTAGGCTGCAGCAATGCTTAACATCAGGCAGGCTGTAGTCAAAGCCAAACTTCTCCCACGTAAAAAAAAGAATTGGCTATGGTTAGCACCAATAATAATAAAAATACACAACAGAGCAACAAACACACTTTTGCTTTTGTACAATAGTACTTACATCGCCCCGCGGCGTTACCTACGGGACAAAAATTAGCCAATAGGTTTTTTTTTTATTAACACATTTTCTTATCTACTTTCACACCAAATTTAATCCAATTCGATTTTGCTTTTTACTAGAGAAAAAACCCCATAATACACACAAACTTTCCCTTTTTAATATTAGTTCACCGCGTCTAAAACCATATACGGGTAAATCGGTCCTGTATGGCTAAAACCGCCACTCTCGGCTTTTAGTTTAAGCCCTGCCCCAATAGGATGGCGCGGACATATTCTAATAACGAATTTAGCTTGGTTGGCGATCTGGCTTAACGTACAGAGTGGCTTTTTGAACAAACAATGTATATATTACTAGTGGGTTCCGCGACTTCGCTCGCGTTAAGAATTACCTATTAAATACATATATATTTCATACAAACCCCTTACTTCCCCCCCTTGTAAATGGAACTTCCAAAAACCCTTTCTCGAAAGATGCCTACATCATATTAACTATCTGCATGCCAAATAAAATTTGATCATTGCAGTGACTTAGGCTGTGCGTTGATAGTTCAGTCAACCAGCACACAATCAACCACCTTTGGTTATATGTATGTATATTTATGAACATATAATAAGTTGAATGAATTTCTCTTTTTGTACCTGGCATCTGGAATAATGCTTAGTAAAGTACTATTAAAGTACGGCTTACATAAAATTTATTGAAGTAAATGGAGGAAGAGTTGACTCGTCAGAATTTTTGTCATGGTAGTATATTATTTTCTTTTTTGTTAATTAACCTATTATAAAGCCCCAATAATAGACGAGTGTGGCTTAACCCGCGTTGTAGTATTTATCAACACACGTTAAGGTTTATACAACGATATGATAACTGGTAATATTCCATTTGTTTCTCAACATCAAGAGAAAAAATACCGCTTTTAAAATAAAATAAGATTTGGAGCTTACACATTAAGTAAGCTAAAGCTACATTATGCATTTGCTACAAATAATTTATACGACTGGCAAACCAATGACATTGATTGAAAATGCAATCCTGTACTCATTAGATTCAACCAATCGCAGAGCGAAATGATGCATAAAATCCGCCAACCAATGACTTAATTTAGCTGCACCATTCACGACCGAGCTAAACAATTTGTTATTGATTTCTAGCAATTTTAAAACTAGTTTCGATTCGATACATTCAATAATAGTCTTTATTACCACTTAATAAGGTAGCAATTAAAGGCTGTTTCTATTGTAAGTGTTGTTCTGTAATGTATGTTGTCTCATTAATCCTTGAAGAAGCAAAATAGTGTCATCATTTGTTTGAATTAGAATATTTGTAGTTAGGTTTAGTTTGGAATCTTGCGACTTTGCGACAAAGTTGAATGAAAAGAAGCAGTCGCAATATATGTACATTGTACGTAGGTATTTAGTCGGTAATGTCATGGTTTGTAAGTTTTTTATTGTATCAGATAAGAAAGCATTGATGATAGTCTGTGGACAGAAAAGAAATTATTTTCATGTCTATAATATTGTATTTTACACGTGATTTAGTTAACAATTTTTAAAATTCTTACTTCATAACAGTATTGATATATTGACGTGATTCGTAATAAAATGTACGTTAGTAATTTATTCTAATGAAATCGTCTTTTTTTTCAGTGCTAAAAACCAATGTTAAGTCGCATCTTAAAGTATAAGCTGACTTCAAAGCACACAAGTTATGTAATACAACTAGTTTAAATTTAAAATTACATTTTAATGAAAAAAAGTCGCAACAACGAAACTGTACCTAAACTTTCTCGGAGCATTTATTAATAGTTGGATTAAAACGGACGATGTTTTCATACGTCTTGCTATTAACACATGTGGCAGTGCGGTTTTATCCAACCAAGATAGCTGTGCTTGCTAATGAGTGCACCACTTGGTATACAATATACACAGTCAAGATCAAAATCTTCTAAATACATTTTAGTTCCAATTTTGTCCGCGAGTAGAAGCATTTTGTGAGGATTCTAGTTTGTTTATTTTGTGTACACAACATATTTGGCAACTGAATGACATTAATAAATTTAAATAATGATTTTATTGATTTATTAATTCGTTTTAACTGTCCTTTGGATCGTGATTTACTCGTAGGTAAATGCGTGTGAACTTATTTATTGCGTTGTAATTGTCGTAATTATTTTCTTTCATTTATTAACAGCATTTGTAACGTATAAACGTATCGCATTTGTATTATTAGTGCTTCTCTTTGAGTCGTATTTCTTCATGACTGAGGGTCATGACTCCCCCGCAGAATTAATTCGTTAGGGGAGTTTTCTTGGGCAGATACATCGTGCGTATTAGTGCTTATAAATCATCAAAGTATGTATAATACATAAATAAATATATATGCCAGTAAATATTTACTATTAAAGCCACTAGTACTTCATTTTGCAAACTAACGTAAGCCATATTTAATAAAGACGTATCTTAGTAAGTATAGACCGTTTATACATTATTTTCCACTAGTACTCTTTTAATCATACATTTTCATTGAATTCTCATTTTGAAATTGTTTGGGGTTTTTTTGGGCAGAAACATCGTGGCGGGCGCCCAGGTCTATCCACTGAACACACATGTCCTCAGATTCATATGAACTATTACATAAATCACTTACGATGATATAAGTAATTAAATTCATTGCTATAATATATGCTTCATACAGGTATCTGTCTATACATACAAAAATGTTTTTCTGTTTATCTGTTAAAGCTCAAGAGGGTCAAAAATCTGTTCATAGACGATATTCGAATAAAGTTTTTAGGGGAAACTTTAAATCAATAACAGAACATATATCAGCACTTTATAGAATTTTTGTCTGTTTATCAGTTTATTTAAACGATCATCACGCAAATACGGCTGAAATGATCATGATTTTTGGCGTGTATGTAGTTTGAGGTCCTGGGAGTGACATAAACCACTTTATATTCTGAAATAATGCAAGCGTAGCTGAAGGCGTCTGCTAGTTTGGTAAATATTTACTAAGGTATATTTGTCTGTAACATGGTTTCTCGGAGTTCCATCATTTATCTCTCACCTCGACAGCAATATTAATATAATACAATGTATGACGAATGGTTTCGCTCGGTGTAATATGCACGAACTGTCAAATTAGTGCTGAAAAATATTAATAACCTTTCTGCTTAGTACAGAATATTTAATGAATTTTATGCATATTGAGCTGGGTTATTCTTGTTATGCATTTAATCTGAGGTTGCGTCGGTCTCTCTTGAGTCGTATTTTCTCATGACTGAGGGTAGTGACTCCCCCGCAGAATTAATTCGCTAGGGGAGTTTTCTTGAGCAGATACATCGTGGTGGGCGCACATGTCCTTCCACGGAAGACACACGCCCTCGAATATATGTAGTCCTCAAACATGTCGGTTTCCTCACGATATTTTCGTTCGCTGCTAAGCGAGTGCAAATCCACACATAACTTGAAAATACAAGACATTGGTGTAGGGCCGGATTCAAACAATTGCGGAGGAGATAAACCCGTCCTTGCCGAGGTGAAGAGACATCGTGGCAGGTTTTAGTCGGTAGTGGAGTCTCTGACACATAAAGCCTTACTCCCAGCTTACAATGTCAGGGCTACAGTCGTGAAAACTTCTCGTAAATTCTACAATGTTTTACTATACAAATGCTGACAAATACTGATGTGGATATTGCTCGGTAGTTTTAGTTGGCTCGTAGATTATTGCTTTATAGATAGCATAATAGTATTTTTTATTATTAAATGGCTTGTTACATTTCAGTTGGTAGTAGTCAGTAGTAGGTCATTTCAGTAGGTCTTCTTATCTAGACGTTACGGGTTTGATTCCCGCATAGCACGAGTAGCAATGAATTTTCAATTTGTAATTACTTGTGTTGAGTCTGGTCGTTTCTATTTTTATTAAGTACGTAATTATTAAAAAAAAGAGTGAGTATTCAAATCGTAATCTAGTGCCCATGGCGCAAGCGTATGCTTAGTTCGGGGCTAGATGGCGCTGTGTGATATGTCTAGATATATATATAAATTTATTTATTTACATTTGCATTTTTTTATCTATACATTTAGTTTCTTGTTTTATAACCTTTTTGTTTTCATGAGAAAGCCACCTAATCGATAAACTACCCATCGGTATCTTTCAGTTAGTAACCTATGAACAACATTGTAGTACAACAAAGAAAAGAAGTATAAAAGTAAACGCTGGGTCGTGCACTGATTTATGTCAAAACTAGGGTCGTATAGTCCAACCGTTTCAGCCTAGGACATAGACTTAAAGCCTAGAGACACCTAACTACAGTCTGATTCTAATATACGATTGTTTATAAAATATGGAGGCACCTGGCTAAATTCTGTTCACAGCACGCTAAAATGATAAAATATGTTTTTGTGCCTATCTCTGTTACTCCTGCATCAACATACCTACTAACTAATTAATTCCTAATATTATTTTCATGGTGCGGCCGAACTTTAAATATATGCTTTGTGCAAAGCGTGTCTAAAACTTTACATGAATGTTCTGCGCACACAATCAGTTTGCAAGCTTCGTCTATCGAGATGTCGAGATGTATCAGCATTCTGATAGACCACTATAATTGTTTGCATAATATATTTAAATCACTGTAAAAGCGTCAGTGTCACATTCTCTTTCTTGAGTCGTATTCCTCGTGGCTGAGGGTCGTGACTCCCCCCCAGAATTAATTCGTTAGGGGAGTTTTCTTGGGCAGATACATTGTGGTGGGCGCCCAGGTCCTTTCACAGAAAAAACATGTCCTCGGATATTGTAGTCCTCTAACATGTCGGTTTCCTCATGATGTTTTCTTTTACCGTTAAACGAGTGAAAATCCACACATAATTTGAAAATACAAGTCATTGGTGTAGGGCCAGATTCGAACCAGGGTGCGTCGAGATGAAAAGCAGACACTGGAACCGCTAAGCCACACTCGCTTATTAACTGATTGATTACTGGCATAATATTTGGCATATGATTATCAGTTTCTTTCACTATAATTTGACATCTTGGTTTGTATGAAATCTATGCCCCCTGGGCTGTTATTAAACTCCATTCTTTTGGTTACTGCGTCAAATAGACATAAAAAGTCAGCAAAAATTGATATGAGAAAAATAACTTTATATGCACGTAAAAATTGGATATACCAACTTTGATTTAGTCTCGAATCTTCTTATTAAATATTAAGGCATATTATAAGACATGAGTGAGAGTTGCACACACGTGAAAATGTATATTTTTTGCTGTGTACTAGTTATTATCTACGACTTCAAAAAGTAGCCTATTTTACTCGGGGGATCCTACTTTATCTTTTTACTAATTATGATGATTTGTCGCTCCTGTGCAGTGTGTTAGAGGAACAAACGGAACACGACATGTTTCTAAATGTCAACTTTCATAATTTCATAATTTGTTCCTAAATAGATCATGTAGTTCCAAGCATTATCTGAGTAAAGGTAGCGTTGTGGTATATATAAATAGACACGTGTGTATATGTATACAGTCATGTACAAATGTAAATCAGTGACAATAAATGTTTTTCTTTTATTTTTTAACTTTAAATGTTCACTCCCAAAACCACCCATATATCTTCGAAGTTAAACTCTCTAGAAGATAAGCTTTGAATCCAACTCTTGTGTCGAGTCAGTGTATTTTATGCTCTATATAATCATCTGAGAGGCTATAACGTTTCTAATGCTTTATTGGGTAATAAAAGTACCGGATCCTTGAAGGTTGTACTAGACATTTTCAGTTCTATATCGTTGTCATACCAAAGTTATATCTCTTGTTGAAATGGACTCTATTCCATTGCAATAAAGTTGCATGTATTAGTTTGTTTGTCATAAATAGAGAATTATCTCTTGTTAGGAAAGAAGTGGTAAAGAATGGTATTCTTACGTTGGAAGTCTCATTCGTTTTGCTTTTATTGGTGCCGTAAAATATATTTGAGATAGGTTTGAGTGTTATCTTTTAAAGTTTTGAAAAGGATTCCGGAATGTGTCGTCTACATAAAAATTTTTAAGGTTGTCAATAAGATTCTAATCACTTGTGAAGTCTGAAAAATAACTATTAACTCGGAATATTAAAGATTAAAAATGCCTACGATATACATTTGCTTTTGTTACTTTTAATTACTTATACGTTTATGACGAACTACCTACTACTAATCTGATATGAACGGTATGAAAAAATTTCAACTCAGCATTTCACTTTTATATTTTTTTCTAATACCACAATTAGAATTTAAAAGCACTTAAACTAATTAATTTATTTAATAATGTGACAGCTGTTAACATATCTAATCAATACCTATTCTATATAAGAACGCAAACAAATGTTAGGTATCTTTTATTACTAAAGGTTACTCGAAAATGCTAGCATCTTTGCCGGACTAGGTAGGTTAGGTAATATTATATACAACCACATTAATTGTCTCAAGACAATTAGAAGTTCACTAAAAACATGCATCCATATCCATATATTATGATTTTCTCATATTATTGTATAGAGCAGCTCCTTTTTTGCGACTTTGCTGGTGTTTTTCTCACAACCCTATATATTGGGTGAATTTAATAAAAACAACACCACATGAGGTCTCTAAGCCGACATACTCAATAGAAAGTAAACATATATATAGTTTGTTTAATATATTGTGAGAAAGCGTAGTAAAACCATAGTATAACAATATTAAATATGGCTACCCCTATAAAAGGGGTGTATAACTTGGCTCCGTAATAAAGGATTATCCTTTAACATCAGGGATGATATGAGGCAGACATGTAATTGTTTTACGCCTAAAATAGGCTTTGATTAAGATAAAAGTTTGTATATACGTGTGTCTAGCTAAAATGACCAAAGTAATAATTATTGTTGTTGAATATACTAAACAATAGTCTGTTTCATACCGTCTGTTACAAAACGCGGTTTAAATATAAGTCCAGGACTTAGAAAATAAAAAGTCGGTT
The DNA here is from genome assembly GCA_964023185.1 of Macaria liturata. NCBI lineage: Eukaryota > Metazoa > Arthropoda > Insecta > Lepidoptera > Geometridae > Macaria > Macaria liturata. Next base: position 16,643,086 of record OZ026806.1, read on the forward strand.
CTTGTTGTTCAAACATCACAAACAAACAATCAAATGTCAACTTCAAAATGGGACGTTGATGTATAATTGGTAACATTTTGACAGTTTGATTATTATGACAGTAGACAAACAAATTTCGGACAGCAAAAACGGACTGCATATTTTTAAAGTTCTGGACGAATAGATAACCACGTTTTGTAATAAGACCCATAGTTATAAACTAATACGGGTTTGCACTTGGTCATAGTTTGTCTGGTGGTAAACAAAGACCTAAGATGGAGCGTGCTTACCCGATAAGAACTGATTCACTCACGCTTCGAAGATCGCTGTAAAATATTTTAAAATGGAGAATGTTCAGACCTCCGAGTTTTTTTGTGTTAAAAGGTATTTAAACATTATTCATACTAACACCATATCTAAAATTATGATGATTGGTGTCTCATCATCATCATCATCCGCAGCTCTTGGAATCCCACTGCTGGGTATAGAACTTCCTTTATACATGATTGATTTTTATTTGATAGGTGGCTCAACATTCTTAAATCAAATAAATACAATATGTCAAATTTAAACTTTTTTTTTGTTTAAAGTAGTCGGTTAAAAAGGACGTTGTACTTATATTTCCAAGTATGATTCATGTTCACGTAATTTCTTTGCAAATGTGGTTCTAAAAACACGGCGAGAATATTAAAATCAAAGCAGGTGGGAGTTATATTTTTAAAAATACATTTCAGTGAGATGCCAGATAAAATAAGGGGGATATTGAATAAACCATAACTCGTGTAATTTTCAGGAAATGAAAGCAATTTCCTGAAATGCAGATAAAATAGACTGGGAGCGTCGGGACATTTAACTATAAGATGACTCGTAAATGTTTAGGGATGGGCTTAGTCTTTGTTTTGCCGTTTATAAACTAAAACTACTAACATAACTGTCATTATTATACTGGAAGTCCGGGACCCGACTCCATAAATTGGCATTATGGCTAAGAAAATTAACAGCACATTTTTTTGAATTACATAACTATTTAAATGCACATACATGATTGCACAAAACGTACGTACGTCTTACTATCTTAATACAAAGTGATTCGTGGATAGTCTTTTCTTGGGTCATAACAGCTCACCATTTCATTTAGTTTTTTTTTTCAGAAATCAAAACAAAATTTATTGATTTGAATATTTTGACGTCGTAATTGCAATAACGAAATAATCTCTCTGATTCTAGATGAATTTACATTCCATTAAATTTCGTCAGATGGAACATTCTGCATAGAAAATAATGATTTTTATGAAATAAAATAAATAAATATTCCGGGACATTGCACACAGCGCCATCTAGCCCCACAGCAAACGCTTGTGTCGTGGGTACTAGATAGCGGTATAGTAGTAATACTTATATACTTTTCTTTTGTAAATACAGACTTATTTTACATACAAAGCTTAGCACATAGCACATTTCAGTCGGATATTGACCCCAACACTTCTGAAGCAGTTTTAAAATTTGCAATTTGGTGCTTTCGTCGTGATGCTGCAGTGGACTTTATTGCTTTTCCACTTTAATTAAGTTTAAGCTTTACTAAGTTCTAGTTCTTTGTTTCTGTTTAAAGGACTTTGTTTTTCCACTCTTTTTGTCAGTGTTTGATTCACTCCTTATTAATCTAGATTTACAGCAAACCTGACTTTACTTAGCTACTTTATTTTTCTTTCACAATATTTAGGTAGGTAGGTTAAATCTACATCTACAATATAGAAATCAATACAATTAGATCAATAGAAAACACGTTCCAAAAGCTTTTACATTTCTGTGTTTGTGTTTTTTAATTTGTGACATGACTGAAAAACGGCTAAACGAATCCTTGTGCTTTTTGGTATGAAGTTAGTACGAAGTGTTTAAAGTTACAAGGGATACTTTTCATCTAAACATTGCAAAACAAAACAAAACATTGCGGGAAAAGCCGCGGGTATCCACTAATTTACTTCTTCGTCTTATCGAATTAAAGTGGCCAACTCTGTTGTCGAGAGTTTATCAAGCCGCCCTAAAGGCCTCTGACATGGCTTTACGACTGCCGAACTAGATAAACAGCCGGGACCTACAATTTACCGTGTCATCCAACCCACAGAAGCGCCCGAAATGGAATGCCACTTTTCGATCACCCATCCAAGAACTGACCCCGTCGACCTTTGCTTAACAAGTAGTTACTTATTACTTTACTATGAAATTTTGTATGTATTGAACATAATAGATTCTACAATAAATAAAAATATTATCTACGCCCTTATGCAAGGCTAAGCTAATATTTTTCATTCAGCATCGTACTGGTATTGAATAGCCAACACATGCGCCTAAGAGCACATATGGGAGTATTTGAATGCGAGCCCATTTCCATCTGATATTGGAAGCTGTTATCAACGAATGCATCTTACGAATACGGAGGGATAGGCATGCAATCTTAGTGTTAGGTAGTGGTTATACCGTATTTTTAAAACAAAAACAGCTACATTTACTGGTAAATCTATGTGACTGACAGTGAAATTGTCTCAAGTTCGTACCTAACAGTGAAATAGTATATAGCAATTTTTTTCTCATCATAGTTTATACAGTCCACTATAGACAAATAGTTACAGTAAATAGTGCATTTTAAAAAGTGTGTGTTTGAGTACACGAAGTGCAACAGTTGCAATCCAGCCCCCTCTAGTATTTATTTGTGGACAGACCAAAAAGTAATTTTTATATCTGAGCGCAGACATGGGTTGTATTATTAAATGTCCATTGTTATGGATCAAAAAACGTACGATTTTTTAATTCTACGTAAACGCACGTTTTAGATCCTGTTTGTTACTTTGCAAAAGTTAACCATATCATTCAGTTATTACATTTTAAAATCACCCTTGTGGTCTTTTTATGGTTGACTTGACATCAGATCTGTTCCATTTTCTAAAATACCTATAATTTAATATAATACATGTATCTATATACCTTTCTGTCTACAAAGAAAAGTATCTTTAGATCATTCCAAAGCCTATGAGTATCCATCTTCACATTTCAACGTGCCTCTGTAGCCGCTTTGATTCGAATGTGGAAATGGCCGCCATTTTATTTCGAGTCGTATGTTTATAGACTGTGTAGCAGTACTTTTACTTTTTAGTACCTATGTAATCCTCTTAAAAAGGGATTTGTGTTTGTAGTATTGTGACAAACAGTGAATGTATAGAAAATACCTTCTAAAAATAATACTCCCTGTTCCCTGCGGAATATAATGTTGCGATCTTTAAAGCGAGATTGAATCGGTTATTACTGGGTAAGACTGTAATGATTGCTTACCATCAGGTGAATTACAGCGCAAACCCATTCCTTGTTAAAAAAAGCTTTACTAGCATTTTCTCAAGAATATGTAGAATATGTATGTTTGGAATTGGGTATTTGAAATTGGATGAATTGGAATTGTTAGCGGAATTTTAGTTATCAAAATATAATCATTAAACTCCCACATTTATGATGTGATATTTAAGAAAAAGATCTGGTGAAAAAAAATAATATTCAGGATTTTTACTTTAAAAAAATGTATTTTATTTATATCTAAATATTAAAAACTCAAAGGTGAATGACTGACATAGTAATCGATCACCGCACAGCTCATACCACTGGACGGATCGGGCTGAAATTTGTCATGCAGGTAGATGTTATGACGTAGGCATCCGCTAAGAAAGGATTTTTGGAAATGCCACTTTTAATTAGGTGTAATAGGGGTTGCAAGATTTACTTCTTAATACGACCGAAACCGCGAGCACCCACTCGTTTTAACTTTAAATAGCGCACAACCTATGCCTCTTCTCCACAGCCCGTAGCTAAATTCTAAAGCTTTCTAAGTAATGCCATAACCTTAAAACGCAGACAACGTTTAAGATGTTCTTTAGATTAGGTCACAAAACCCAGTTGGCTTTAAAAGGTTTCAACATGATGCTTAGGTCTCTTTAGTGTCTCTGGAAGGACGCTTTAGTACGTGTAGGATGGCATGTAAAGACCTATGGAGTGTATTAGTGTTTAGGCTCGGTTGTAAATACCTATGATCGATATTTTGAGCTTGATAGCTTTTTTTTGAGATGACAATGAAATTGTAGGTTTCGAATCAGTTTTTTTAAATTATATTCAAGCTAAATGTGCTAACTTCTAACTAAAGAGATTTGTACATACTTTAATATATTATATGTGTGTATCACAGAACAACGATCGGGCCACATCGCCCCCGCGCGCGCCCCCCCCCAGGGCGACAAGCATGGACTTCAAAGCTCTGTGGTGTGTATGTATGTCGCAACTTTATAGTACCAATAAACTTTCTTTATCTTTATCATATTTTGCTGAAAATTATGTTGCAATATATCATTCATATCAATACGATATACGAATGAGGAACACAAGTCCGTCCTCCTGGAAGATAAACAACGTTTTTCATATGCTGAAATTATTATCTATACTAATATTATAAAGCTGAAGAGTTTGTTTGTTTGTTTGTTTGAACGCGCTAATCACAGGAACTACTGGTGCGAATTGAAAAATTATTTTTGTGTTGGATAGACCATTTATCGAGGAAGGCTTTAGGCTATATAACATCACGCTGCAACTAATAGGACCGAAGAAAAAATGGAAAATGTGGAAAAAAACGGGGAAATAACTTTGAGAGCTTCCGTTGCGTGTGCTGCAAAAACGGTTCAAGATATCAAAAAAATATGTATGAAAGAATTATTCCTCTTGAAATGATCTAACAAAATGTCTGCAACAGTATATGTATATCTTTTAAGATTAACTCACTAGAACCGTTATTATGGCAATAACTATTCCATGCGGACGAAGTCGCTGGCACAGCTAGTTTCATATAATTTTGGTCTAGATTTTTCATAAATACACTTTGAGTAAGTATACCAGCTCAAGGTAAATCGTTCATATAAGGTTTATCTCCGCTTCCAGTCTTCAATATTGTCTTACAAAAATAATTTCATTTCATTTTCTTGTTAGTATTAAAGTTTTACAAGCAGATGAAAGAAAGTCTTACATTCAAGGTTCGTTTCAATTCAGACGATCCGATCTTATGAGATTACAGCGTGATTCCTTTTATGAACTATCTAAGCGAGCTATAGTATGATATTTTATTTTAGGTTACGTATAATGTTTTCTTTTTTAACTTACTGGACTATGACTCCCCTATACAGTGTATTAATTTAAGCGGTTTAAGTTTATGGGTTTTTATAACAAGGTTATATTAAATTTAAAGCCAGCGTTAAATAACTTTATCGTGTATGTTTTGAAGAAAACTAAGATTATGTATGCATTATAAATGCCTGAATAACAATCCCGTAATGTAAAGCTTACACCCAAAATTTTATTATTATTTAATCAGCTTGCTAAAAAACAAAAACACACATAAACATCATACTGGCAGAGTTACTTTAAGGCATCAGTGCATCGTCCCAAACCCATTTTAAAACATATTTGAATCAAGCTCCTACGTCCTAGAGTTTAATTTAGTATTATGCACTCACTGGTTCATTTAGCCATTACAGTTACTATGTGTAAAAATAGTTTTTCTAACAAACTTCGTAAATTACCAGTCGTGGTAATTAAAGGGCAGGCATATCATAGCAAAGCGAGGAAGATACCAAACTCAATAGTGTTCACTTTTCTCTAAATGAGCTTCCTTTTACACAGAAATGTAGCGATTTACTTTTATATCAATCCGCATTCGAGGACGATTCGTGTAGAAACTGCTTATACTGGGATAGTAAGAATGTAGTTTTTATTAAATTACAAGTTATATGTAAATACTATTTATTTTAAAAACATTTAAATACCCGAGCCAGCAATATAATATAATAAACAAATTGTAAATATGTTTTTAGCTTCTTTTTTCTATATAAACGAAGGAGCTTCTTCTAGTGTACAGACTTTTCAAACGACCCTACGTAGGTAATTTGGCTAAATATATAGTTAACTATGGCAAACAGATTTGACCTAAAAGCGGTGGGTTGACGGTTCATGCCCTAACTTTATATGAAATGAAAACCAGAAAATCTATATATTTTTGTACGCAGTAAGTAGTTTTTTTTCTCATCTGTATTTAGCTCTTTCTCTCTCTCTCTCTTTGAGTCGTTTTACCTCAAGACTGAGGGTCATGACTCCTTCACAGAATTAATTCGTTAGGGGAGTTCTCTTCGGCAGATACATCGTGGTGGGCGCCCAGGTCCTTCCACTGTCTGAAGACACATGTCCTCGGATTTTGTGGTCTTCAAACAAGTCGGTTTCCTCACGATGTTTTCATTTACCGTAAATTGTTGCCAACGTCAATTAGTATTATTATTTGTTCGGTGGTGTCACTAAAGAAAACGTGATAAAAAATACTTGCATAATATACCGAAATTCAATCAAAATAATTTTAATTACTTGTACTAATCAAGATGTTTAATACAGAAACAGGCATTTACTGTAAACCTGGCTTTAGCAAGGTTAATGAATTTCTAATTACGGGTGCGCATCGTGAATCCTGCCTAAATTAATGTGCCCGGTATTTGTGTTTATACCGACATGGCACTGGTTAAGGGATAGAATGTTGCGAGCGATTTACGCACATAAACACGCGATACAAGCGTTTTTTTTACTAGTGGACGCCCGCGGCTTCGCTCGTATTCTTTCAGGATTAAAACTAGCCTATGACGCTTCTAAGATCTCATACTACGTACATACCAAAAATCATGATGATCCGTTCATTCGTTTTTACGTTATCAGCGATTAAATAAACAGACAAACAGACACAATTTTTTTTAATATCTTCTTTGTTCACATTTTTGATCCTCTTCAGTCTTATTATATGTAGGTATAGATATGGTCTGCTAAATTGACTTGTTTTATATATATATATATATATATATATATATATATATATGTACATACCTCTACAGCAAAATTACAATAGAATGTTATACTCAAAAGGTTTCGGCAACGAATCACCAATCAAAGAATTATAAAAAAACATCATTATTAAATTTGAACGAGCAAGTGATTTTCCGATCAAGCAAGTTCCAAGATTTTAAATTATTTTGGTTTCGTTTTGTAGTCAAATAATAGCTGAAGAGTCATTTTGTAATTTTTAAGTTGCCAACTTATTGTAACTTGACTTTCAAGTGTTCATATGAGTCAACAACTGCTCAAAATCAGGCAGGCCGTGAGTCTTGTTACTTATTTTATGAAAAAATATTATTTTCTCACTTACAATTGTTATCAAATTACAAGCTTAAGAAAAAAACCGACGTAACGAATTTAACTAATCTTTTGATAAATTTCCTAATCATTTTGTAAATAAATCAGTTATTTGATAACAGATGAAACCACATCACATTCTAGTCCTTATAACTGACACGGCACTGCTTCATTGGTTATGTTTAGTATGAGTAATTAATTAAAACGAACAACCTGAGTGTGTTGAAATTAATAATTGACGTACGTAGCGTGTAACGATATTACAACGGTTCTCAGTATAGTTTACTAATTTAATAGTTCAAAAGCTTGTGTAAATTGCAGTTTGTGATTTATTTGAATAAATTATAATTACTACTAACACTGCCGAATACATAAATATAAATCATATTGTTTCTACATCATGTTTAAACAGCTAAACTTGTTTGCATGAATTTTATTTTCATTTGAGACAATAAGGCTAATAAAATATTTTATGAGTTATTTTGTCAAGTGCTAAACCCGCACTATGGGTTGTTTAAGTTAATCTTTTATTAGTAAATGAGCGAGAATATTCGCGACCGGCAGGATTCGAACCTGCGTATATCTGATCACCGTCCAGAACGCCTTAACCAACTAGGCTACGGTCTACTAACTGCCAGGCGCAAAAATCCTCACTAATTTCCAAACACTTCAGCAAAGCGGCTAATGGCGCCACTTGTGCTGTCAGAATATGTGTAACAAGCACTCATATCGATGTACTATGGACACCTGATAAGACAAGAAATGGGCCTTTTGAGTTTTTTGTCGTCAATATTTTCGCTCATTTTCCAATAAAAGTTGAACATAAAATATTTTTTAACTCCGATTAACGAGGGTAACACTAATATAAATTGTACCTAAATTCATTTTTTTTTATTACATACTGTCCTTTAATTAGGTACAATATTATATTATTATATCAATCAATAAAAATTAGATCGTTAATCTTTTCCTATTCTACTATTCCTGGAAAAATAACTGAAAATACAATGAAACTACAGCAAATTATGTTGTAGAACTGTCAACACGAACTCACAGATTGTTCATATTGAAACTTGCACGAAACTATACTACCCTGAACTTCTCGCTAGAAGTCAAGCATTATTAAAAGTTTGTAGCCAATGTCTGTGTCTTTATTAACAGTCTGAGTTTGTAGATATCTAATAGATATATAGATATCTATAGATAGTAAGTTTGTATGACATTAGTACAAGTAGTATATTGCAGCTGCATGAATGATGCAATGACACATAATGTGTAGGATCTCTCTCTTGCGTCGTATTCCTCATGACTGAGGGTCGTGACTCCCCCGCAGAATTAATTCGTTAGGGGAGTTCTCTTGGGCAGATACATCGTGGTGGGCGCCCAGGTCCTTCGACACATGTCCTCGGATATTGTGGTCCTCAAATATGTCGGTTCCCTCACAATGTTTTCTTCCATCGTTAAGCGAATATAAATCCACACATAACTTCAAAATACAAGTCATTGGTGTAAGGCCGGAAGATGTATAGTAGTTTATATGACACTAGCTGTGCCAGCGACTTCGTCCGCGTGAAATAGTTATTACCATTAAAACGGTCCTAGTGAGTTAATCTTTAAAAATAGACATATGTATACTGTTGCGGACATTTCAAGAGGAATAATTCTCTCATACATAATTTTTTGATATCTTGAACCGTTTTCGCAGCGCGCGCAACGGAAGCCCTCAAAGATGAATAATTTTCCTAGTTTTTTCCACATTTTCCATTGTTTCTTCACTCCTATTAGTTGTAGCGTGATTTTATATAGCCTAAAGCCTTCCTCAATAAATGGTCTATTCAACATAAAAATATTTTTTCAATTCACACCAGTAGTTCCTGAGATTTGCGCGTTCAAACAAACAAACAAACTCTTCCGCTTTATAATATTAAGTATAGATTATCAGACTGATAACTAATTTTTTTTTAATTGTAGCATATCAAGTATGGTGAATGTGAAGACATAAGTCTACTAATGGCACATTTGTAAAACAAAGTAGTCTCAAAAATATATTTTAAATGTTTTTGAAATCATCCCAGCGAGTCTTGAGTTTTGATTAATGAAATAAACACAGAAACCCTACACTTTTCCTTTATATATCGGTTCTGATTAACTTAAAAAAATTGATCAAAAATGAAAAAGTAATCGCTTATTCATCAAGGCATAATTTGATCATTATTTCTTTTTTATTTGTTACTATTGCGGCACTTTACTTACTCATACGTACTTTTCTATTTATTAATGTACATAATGTATTCACTTACCTATTCATTTGTCATCATATATTATGTGCTTATGTAGTCTGAATGCGCGTAAACAAGACGACATACTCAGTTCATTGGTCTTGGACGTAGATTATATTAACTTATGGAGAAGGTATTCAAAATCAAATCAGGAATGCAATGGGCCAACAAGAAATACCTGATGGAAAACGCCTATTTGTTTTAATCTAGTAACATTGTTTGAGGGTCAGTATTATTTATATAATAACAGTATTAAAAGCTTTATAAATTTCAGAATGTATGTAAACATTTTATTCTTGTTGGTCAAGACGACACCAATTCTCGGTAAAGGTTTAAAGATTTTGTAAGGAGCGTTTGGCTTCCCTTTTTATGGTAAGTGCTAAACTTTGGAATAGTACCTATGCCTAGATCCTTGTTTCGTAATCAATCCAAAGTAAAAAGGGTTTTTTTTTCAATCAAGCGTTTTATACTCGATACATGGATAAATAAATAAATAAATAAATAAATATTCCGGGACATTGCACACAGCGCCATCTAGCCCCACACTAAGCAAACGAACGAACGTAATAGATACGAGTAGATAAGCTCTTTATTGAATTTTCAGCACACAATTAATAAAATTTATTTATTAAAAAAAATAAAATTTGCATCAAGGAGGCTGTGACCAAAAATAATTCTGACATACGGTTAACAACGATACTTCTTTAAAGTAAATGGTCACAGATCCAGCCTCAAAGAAAGACACTGTGTGGCGTGGGTCGGAAAATAATAATAAACGGAAAAGAAATCCTCGGCGAGGCTGTTTCAAAGGAGAGTAACGAGCGAGTAAATTATTCACATCCGACTCGGATTTAAAGATCTGTAGTGAGTAGTGACGTAGTGATGTACTCTTTATTTAGTGGCTCGTGAAACTGTGTTTTCAAGCTTTTACATAGATAGAGAGAAAATCTTTTATCGTAACACACGGGAGTCCAATAAGAAATAGTATCGCAAGTGCATTCAGCACACTTTTGTAACAAATTTCTACCTAAACTATAAAAATAAAAGCATTTATAGCAGACACGAAATAAGGTACATAGGAAGCTGAATTAATAAATTAGGACAACAACATGTCAGGCACAAAATTCAATACAAAATACAAAAAAAATGTAAAGCATGTAACAAAAGTATGTTGAATATTTTGCTCAAAAAACAATGCTAAAAGTAACGCCATATAGTATTACGCTTAGTAGTTAAAATGAAATAGAAGAAAGCATGTTTAACTAGATATTTACAATTATACAAACCTGAAAAGTGTCAACAATCTGTACCTACATAGAAAAAAAAATTGTGGGTATACATTAAATCGATAATAAAACACGTTGCTGCAGTTTTCATTATAATTTGTCTGTTTATCTGTTTGATCATGCTTTTTGGAATGTAGATAGAATGAGGTCTTCGAAGTGTCACAGGCTACTTTTTATCCTGAAATAATGCGAGCGAAGCCGCGGGCGTCCACTAGTACCAAATAATTATCTACAAATATCTACAGCTATACGCAAAAGCATCTGCCATTGAGCTGTATAGATATAGGCTTACATAGCTAAGTGACACAGCGTTCAGAGTAAGAAGCTTATATTTTAATCCTCACACGTGTCTCGAACATGTATATAGAGCTATATATATACATACATAGCTATACGACGAGTTCTTGGCTCACAGTTTCTTAGACCAATTGTACGATAAAATATAAACATCTAAATATATAAAACTCTAAGGTGACTGACTGACTGATATAGTGATCTATCAACGCACAGCCCAAACCACTGGACGGATTGGGCTGAAATTTAGAATGAATTTAGATGTTATTACGTAGGCATCCGCTAAGAAAGGATTTTTGGAAATGCCACTTTTAAAGGGGTCCTATAAGTTTTACTACTTAATGCGAGCGAAGCCGCGAGCACCCACGAGTAATATTATAAACTTAAACTTTTAATTGGAAAATGAGCGAAAATAATTATGACCGGCAGGATTGGAACTTGCGTATTTCTAATTACCAGCCAGAACGCCTTAACCGCTTGGCTACTACGGTCCACTAACTGCCAGTGCGGGTTGACACTTGAGAAAATAACTCATAATAAAATAAACTTCGAATGTTCACATTAGTATCTATTCCGTGGATGCCTCTGGGCACCCACCAATAAGTAAATGCTCAAGAAAGCTTCCTCAGTGACAAATCTGTGGGAAAGTCACGATCCTCAGTCATGAGGAAACACGTCATGCTTATATCATCAATTATACGCTTTAAAATATAAAAATTGCTACAAGCCGGTGGATTACATGCGCAGTTTTTAGGCATTGCACTCATTGAGCTATAATCCTTAGAATTCGAGCCCTTTTATTATCCTTAGTATTGATTCTTAAATTCCTTTATATTAGTGCAATCATCGAGTTTAATGATAGCACTAAAATAAACTACATTATTGTTATGGTATGTTATTATAAAATATATACTTGGGTGCTTCTTTGGATTGTAAAGCCCGATTGATTCTCATGGTAATGCAATTACTAAAATCACATATTAGAAACACATATCACAACATAGTATATAGCAAAAGGGGCGGCCCTTACATGCTCAGATCTCTAAAACTACGCAACGGGTTTTGATGTGTTTTTTTAACAGATAGTATTTAAAAGAATAAATAAAATAAATAAATATATAAATATTCCGGGACATTGCACACAGCGCCATCTAGCCCCACACTAAGCAAACGCTTGTGTCGTGGGTACTAGATAACGGATATAATACTTATATACTTTTTTTTTGTAAATACATACTTATTATACATACAAACGACCAGACTCAAGAATGGTTATTAAGTATATATATCGTGCATATGTGACCGCGCGAAGCCTGGCAGAGCCGCTAGCTTTTGATAAAATATGTTAAAGTGATTTGATAATTCTAAGTACTTTAGTTTTTCGCTTATATAAGACCTTGTTATGGACCCTATACAATATTCCAGGCACCTCAAGCTTGCCTAGGAAGCTATCAGATAGGATTACCGGTAAGCAAATATGCACAGAATATCGACAGCGGATGGAATTTCAATATTGGTCGTCACTCGACAAGACCACACTTGAGATCTGCTGCGATATTAAATTTATACTTTTGGTGCTGTTTTGAAATAATGGCTTTAGAAATTGAGGTATATATAACATGAGAATTACAATGGAAATTATATATTAAACTAGTGGGTGCTCGTGGCTTCGCTCGCATTAGAAAGTAAAACTTGCATCCCCTATTTCACCTCTTTAAAAGTGACATTTCCAAAAATCCTTTTTTAGCGGATGCCTACGTCATAACATCTACCTGCATGCCAAATTTCAGCCCGATCCGTCCATTGGTTTGGGCTTTGCGTTGTTAGATCACTATATCAGTCAGTCAGTTACCTTTGAGTTTTATATATATATAGGTAGACTAGTGGACACCCGTGGCTTTACTCGCATTATTTCTATGACTCTCCTAAGATCTCATACTACCTACATATAAATGATGATCCGTTCAGCTATTTTGCGTGACGAGCGTTTAAATTAACAGACAAACAGTGATAAACAGACAAAATTTCTAGAAATTGTTCTGCTATCAATTCAAAGTATCTCCAGTATCTCGAAACCATTTTGTTAAAATATCTTCAATGTTCAGTTTTTCGACGCTCTTCAGCTTTATTACATGCATAGATAGAAAGATTTGAAATCATAGCTTAAGGGGAACTGAAACCGTGACTTTTGAGTATACAGAGTTCAAACTTCTATTTGACTAGCAATGTGATCGAACTTAAATTTTGTACAAAATCGTATCATATCATATTCTTTTGTATATCCTCTTTTACTATAAATAACACATTTTTTGAATTTATGTTAGGCTTACTACTGATAATCCGCCATCAAATTTGTTAAAAGCTCAGCTGCCAAAATGAAACAACTATAAGGTTACAAAACTCAAACTAAACAATATTCCTTTCCTGTTCAAAAAAAATAGTAAAAATCTTTATTCATCATGGGATGAATAAAGATAATCAAAATAAAAAATCCAACCACAAATAATAAAAGTATTATTAATTCTAATTTATGTATCTGAGTATATCTTTAGTACACCGCCTGTTTACAATTAATGTCCGTCCAAAAGGTTGCCTGGAAGAAATCGCCTAAGGCGATAAGGCCGTCCAATGTGCAGCACTTATATTTATGTCTATTTTCTATTGTGTAATTTCTATCTTTTGGAGTACTTACATTAAAGTGATATTCTATTTCATTCTATTCCACACATACATTCTCTAAATCAGTACATTTAGACGCCAAGCTCACCAAACTCCATCCTGCCGATAACAAAGTCAATATTTCAGGAGGCACCTTTCCTCATCTATTGTTTACGCACGTTGCTTCTAAATAAGCACACATAATCTGAGAGGTTACTATGAACAATACGATAATTTGGAAAATTTGCCACCAGGGACAGCCACATTTTGTATAGCTGGACACACATACATTATAATAGAATCTAGTTTTTTTTTGCTTTATACCTTTGACTTAACATGGTATGGAAATCCAAAGGCATCCGAACTAGATAATAGCTGTATAATAAATAATATTTGAAAAAATCAAACCTACTTTTTGTTCAGTGGTTGTCGACCTCTTGCGCGGCCTCTCTTTCCAAACATACACTCGGAGAATTTGGTATATTATTTCTTTAGAAACTTAAATAGAAAAAGACTAAATTAAAAAAAAAAAAAAAAAAAATTCCAAATCTTAAACATTACATACATACGAGCATGTATTGCTCCAATTGGCGTACTTTCTTATTTTATTCAAAAGTTGGATTTAAATATCTGTTATGATCTGAAATCTTAGCCGATTTCATTTTATTTCAGGTTACTTTTCGTTTAAAAATGGGACGAATTTGTAAAAAATAATAAATTATTGACACATTTAGTGCTTAGATAATAATTTACATTATTTTGATAACCTGAAAACTACAAAAAAACTAAAAACTGATCATATCAACCTAAGCTACGTTTATTTCCATAGAAGACAATACGTACATATGTTTCAATTCAACTTTGTCGAAGAAGCTTTACAGCGAAGCTCCCACATCGAGTTTTCAAATTACCCCAGGGGCCTCTGATTCAGTACGACGAACAACCGTTATAATAATAAATCCATGATGTTTACAGTTCGTGGTAGGCCCTTAAGGTCCATTTTACAGAGGGTGTTATATTTTACGGCGGCTATTTTATTTATTCAGGACTGGGACGGATACATAGACTAAACTAACTTAAGACAACCAACTAGCTTTCATTCCGTTTCGTCAACTGTACATTTTGTAAGAACCAATCAGCGTACAGTCCTATCACGTGCTTTTGTCTAATACGCAAAAATAACATTCGATACAATAGTGTCCTTTTAAATATGCCAGTATTGTGAATAGGCCAGAAGCAGACTATTAGAGTAAATTGCTGACACAAAAAAAGAAGATACATTTTTTGAAGAAGACAAATAATGAAGATAGATTTTCATTGGTTTAAAATAATACGAGCCCTGTAACATGATAACTATCCATCTGTCTGCTATCAAGTACAAGAAAATACCATATTACTAAGCAATTTGGATATTTCGATAGCTACTTTTTGTATAAGTACCTTATTAGTTGTCTATTCATTTTGATATCTTTGTAAAGATCTCGAATGGCACTTTGGTTCTGAAGCTCACATTTTCGTCGGACAAAGGAAATATTGCGTTATTTACTTGCTTAGTTATGTGGTAATTTTGTAGATGTCAATGTATCTGTTATTTACGTAAGCCCTTTTTCTTCATCAGTGATTAAATATGAACTCTTGAGGTTTTGACGCAAATGTTTGTGTATATTTATTTAGGTCTCGTATGATTTATAAACAATAATAAATTAAAATTATTCGGTTAAGAAGATTTTTTACTCATTTGAAAAATAATGTTAATTTTTTATTAGCAGCGTCCTACGGTATTATTTAATAATATTAGGTATACCTACTTTTATCTATGAGATAAAAGTAACTTTTTCAAAATAATAAACTAGGGCGGGCATTTGGGTCACATTTTCTATGCTTAAGTCTATACAGTACCAATACATATATGTATGTTTAATTTTACCATATCCTTCAGTGTATGGCTTGACAACAAACACATTATGACCAAATTCCCCAAAATACTTATCGGCCCATCATCATTATCCTTATCACGTTATTAAGTGCTTCTGAAAACAATAAGCGCCTAACTTTGAACTAATTCACATTTATCTACGCACGGCGGCAGCTGAAACAGAAGTTAAGTTATTAATAAGCATACCTACGAATAGTGATAGTATAGAACTGTATTCAATAAAAAAAAATCCGGGACATTGCACACAGCGCCATCTAGTACCCGTACTAAGCAAGCTCTTGTATCGTGCGTACTAGATATCGAATATAATACATGTATACTTTTCTTTTGTATATTACATACTTATAAAAAATAGAAACGACCAGACTCAACACAAGTAATTACAAATTTACAATATATAATTACTTGTGTCATGCGGGAATCGAACCTCGACTGAAAAAGAGCCACTACCAACTAAGCTAACAAGCCGGTCAATTTACTTACAAATGTCGCGTCGAAAACGCCTATAAATTTTATCTTATGTCCCACACAATATTAAATAGCGGAACGCTGTCGAATGCTCCACACGCGGGGTATGCGCGTGCCGGGGCGTGCCAGCGGAGTGGATAATGGTAGTTAAAAGGTCAAGCCAACAACTCAACCGCAGTAGCGGTAATTGACTATCTCGTGGAATTACCTGTTTTAATTCAGTTACGATTACATACTTACAATTATTCATAGTGACTATAGAAAGTTTTGACTTCACGATATTAGTTAGCTATTTGAATGATGACAAAAACGGCTTCAGATTTTTGATAAACTTTGACTCAATCTTTGAGCTTGCAAAAGCAACAAGGACCCAAAAAGTTGTTGGTAAGTAAAGTGTAATTTTGAAATGACAGTACCCAAGACAAATAATTAAAAGAGGGCTATGCACAGCTGTGTTCGAAAACAGGCTATGATGATAGTGATAAATATTGTGTCTTAATGTACAGCAAATACCAATATCCACAGACTTCAAAACTCAGATACATTTAACTCATTTTTGCCTTCTAATCTAGTGGTTGCGGGTTCGATTCCCGCCTGACACAAGTATTTATGCATTTAAAAAAAAAATTATAATTTCTTGTGTTGAGTCTGGTTGTTTGTATGTATAATAAGTATGTATTAACAAAAGAAAAGTATATAAGTATTATATCCGTTATCTAGTACCCACGACACAAACGTTTGCTTAGTGTGGGGCTAGATGGCGCTGTGTGCAATGTCCCGAAATATTTTATTTTTTTATTTGATCATTCAAAAACTATACATTTACATATATTTTGTTATTTCTATAACTTTTCCCAGTAAATGTATCTTAGCTCTATTCCCCTCTTCCGAAAACTAATTCGCCAACTGATAACTGTTTTGACTTCCATGATAATTATAATTAAATTAGTTTCTAAGATGAATCATTTGGAACTAAGATAAACAGTTATTCGTGTTATTCTAACTAGAATTTATAGTCAAAACATTGAGCATGATTTGAGAAACAAGAAATACTAATGGGATTACTGAGTAATTAATGATAGGCTTATTATACTGTGTTAGTGGTAAATAACAGCTTTTAAAGTTTTTCTTTCAAAGCTTTTAGTACTTCAAAACCAACAACTTTTAATCTACGACTTTAGGAAAAACGCAAAATCGAAACCAACAAGCAAATAAGCGTTTGTTTGTTCTGAATGTATACAATAATAATATATGTTAAAATAATGTTATGGAATAGTAAAAAGAATAAAAAAAATGATATAAACAATTAATAATAATAAGGATGCTAATATATTATGATCCGAAGAATGTTGAGAGTGTCTCACAAAAAGCGTGAAAATTTGCTACATAAGATATTAAAATAAAAAGTTAGCTTAAAATTGTCTTTTTGTGACCTTAGTTCTATTTTTTTTTATTAGTGGACTCTGCGGCACCGCCGCAATTTCGCCAATGTCACGACCTTAGTTCTATTTACTTTATTAGCTAATATTCTTTCGATGATATAACTTTTATACCAACAGTATGTTTTTTGCAAGAATTAATAATACACACGTTCCAACAGTGACCAATATAAATGCTTCCAAGTCATTTATTTTTAGAAAACATTTTCAAATGTTTTGACATTTCAGATACAGCTTTTTGTTATGACATATGGTGGGTTAAAAAATCGGCTGGAGAAAACGTTTTGTAACAGAAATAGAAATGATTTGCGCAATATTTGCAGTATTCGTTTTTATCACTATTTTTATGATCAAATGAGATTACTTATTAGTATTTCATTCTAAAAGACTTTAGTTTTTTCAATAATAAAAATAAAACTTTTTGTTTGAAACAGTTAAATTTGTTTACAGTGTTATCTTAATCAATGACTATTTCTAAAATTATAGCTAGGTATAAGTTTTTCTTAATTATTAAGCTATCTATGCAGACTTGCATATCTAAACTAAGCAGGAGCTTGTATTTTAGATATACATGTTACCCATTTGTAGTCATATAAAAATAAACCTATAATTGGTTGATCTTTATCTACTTAGTAATTAGATTCAATGTAGCTCAAACTTATGATTACACTCTAAATATCTTAAAATATATGGTCGAATGAACACACAGTAAATCTTCAAGCTTTACTTACTGTAATATTGCACACGTTCTTAAAACTTCATATACATTTTCTTTATTCCAATTCTTATATACTTACTCGTACTTATTTACACATAGTTATCTGTTTGCTTATTTAAATTTTTTAGAAGTTAATTAAAAATATAAAATGTAAAAACAGAACAAATTACCTCCGCTCCATTTCAAATTGATTAAAACTTACACAAGTAACAAACAAAAGCCAGAATTATTTACAAAGAACCTCCGGCGTCTATGGGGATCTAATGATTTCCCATGCATTGTGTTCTATACAATGGGAGGAATGACCATCGTTTCCGAACGATAGGATTTCCATTTAAACCTCTTTATTATACCTCATATTCATATAAAGGAAGTCTCGCGAAAAGATCCGGCGAAAGATTTCATTCTCATTTGGGAATTTCATTGGATTCGTTAGTCCTTTGATAGGCTTTTTGTGAATTGTAGGATTTCAATCCAATTCTTTATCTTGAATGGACCTAGGTTCCGTTCTGCACTAATCTTTTCTTCTCGTTTCAATAGTCTACCTATACATTCATTACTGTTTCTTTACCGGAATATTTTTTTATTGGTAACTCTATATGTGATTATTCCTCGTAAGGAAACTGACATGTTTGAGGATCACTTCCGAGAACATTTCTGTATCTACCGTCAAAAGACCCCACCACGATGAATCCGCGTAATAGAACTCCCCTAATTAATCATTTCTGTATCCTCAATAATGGGGAATACGACTCAAGGAGGATTCATGATACAAACAATACTTCTAACACATATTATTCTTTTAATGTGAATAGAATTTAAACGTCAATGTTCTATGATTACTTTATTTGGATCTTAAATTGCTTTCAAATATTTGTGTCTTTTAAGTTCTATTCAAACAAAACTTTTGGTAAAATTATAATGCAAAGTAACTCTTTTGGCAACATTATTTCGTATTAAAGATAGAACAAATGCAAAACTATTTAAGTTTGCATGTAGATTTAAAACAATAATATCAAAGACAAAGTAAGTAGTTATTAAAACAATTTAAGCTTTTATTATAAGTTTAGCGAACTACAAGAATGGAGTAAATAGCTTCTTTGTAACGAAATTTCGTCTAAAATACGCACTTAAACAGTTCAGAGAATTGATTTGGTAAGCACAGGTACATGAGCAAATATCTATGTACATTATTTTACTCAATTATATTTTTTTTTACATATAAAACTAAGATTTTATTATTTTATTGTATTAATCTAGATATCATTAATTTTGGTTAAAAACAACTTGACGCACCAATTCCTAATCCTTCAGCTGTGTAAATTGATTATTTTGTCTAGTTTCTAAATAATTTGACCCAAATAATATCTATTTCTTTAATTTTATATATGAATCCATATTCTGTTCATGAATTTAGTAGTTTAGGAATTATTTTTATTTTCATGTTTTCTCTCGTCTATCGCTCTACCCGATAAGGCCGCCCAATGTACCTCTCTCTCTCTCTCTCTTTAAGTCGTATTTCCTCATGACTGAGGGTCGTGACTCCCCGGCAGTATTAAATCGTTAAGAGAGTTTTCTTGGGCAGATACATCGTAGTGGGCGCCCGGGTCCTTCAACGGAAGACACAACATGTCCTCGTATCCCAATGTACCTAGGTTAAGTAATATTCTATAAATTGTTTTTATTTTTGTCTTCTGGTGTACAATAAAGCTATATAGATTGATTGATTGTCTTTTGAAATCTCTCACCATTCATGTGGTAACTGTGTTACCTACGACGTTTGATAAAAAAAAAAAACTACACATAATATTAATTATTAATCTTTTCTTCTTTTTATTGTATACCACGTCCTCTGTTATCTCTTATTTAATCCTTTCCATCCAATGGTTGCCTGGAAGAGATTGCTTTTAGCAGTAAGGCCGCCACTTGTAGCACTAGTATAAGTATTATTTTTTTCTTCTTTCTTTGTAATTATTATCGTGTGTTGCAATAAAGATTTTTCTATCTATCTATCTATCTAATATTTCAATACAACAAACCGCGAACAAATTCTAATAGCAATACTTCATGTAATAACTGTGTACTAACTCATGTATTTTGATTAAAAAACATATATGTGTAACAATACACATTCACACATACATTTCAATACGAGAAACCGCGAACAAATTTAAATAGCAATACAAATACCGAGCTGGAATTTACATGGCGATTGATCCCCGATTACGATCATTTGTATCGGGGAATGGAACAGAGATATGTGTTTTGATATAGAATGGAAATTTACGAAATCTAGACGTTTACTTATTTTTTTAATCTACATAAAAAATAGTTTCTCTATTATTCTTAATGTTATTTCTATTAAAATGGATTTACTCTTGACCATTATATTTTTTTAAAGAAGATGGATTCGCACTTGGTCGTAATTTCACCTGATTTAAGCGATTTATATGATCTAGAATGAAGTTCGCTTACCTAGTAAGAACGAATTCACACTTAATGGAGTTAAATTAGTATTTAGATATCAGTAGATTGTAATTCGCGAGACAAGCAGACAACAAAAATGAAGAAAAAAACGGTGACATGAATCTTCTATCACACCCTACAACGTCAAAAAATCTTATCAAACATGTATTGACAACTCCTAAAAATAATGACTAATAATCTAATAATGACTACTAATCTTTAAAGATTATAAAGGAAACCAAAAAAAAAATTGCATGTTTTATTTTCTTGCCTTTCTATCACATTTTAATTCTGCGTGAGAATTGAATGAACGATTGAATGATTTGATAACAGACAGACATGGATAAAGTGCAGGCATTAGTAGACCTGTTATTTACGGAATGCGGGCTTTAAATATGACACGATGGTTTTACTTGCACTAGAAAACTCTATTCTCACTTATTCTTCAAGCCGAGAGTGTACCGGTTCTTATTGGGAAAGCACGCACCATCTTAGGCCATAGCTTTGGCTTACCATCAGGCCAACAACTATGGTCAAGTGGAAACCGTTTTAGACAAATGATTCTTTGAAAACAAATAACACTGGACAGTCTATTGTATTGTCGCCATAAATTACCTACCTGTTTTACTTTATATTTAACAAAGCTTGTAATTTATTCTAACACTTTTATTCAAAAGAACTTCCTAGAATACTCGCAACTTAAAACTTAAGTAAACAATTTGCAAGTTTTCAAAAGAAACAGAAGATCTTATGCAAGATTTTTTTCACAAAAGAAGTTCCTGAAAAATTTCTTTGCGCTGTTGAGAAAAAAGGGTGTCTTTCTAGGTTTTTCTTCTCTAGGAGTAGATAAATCTAGATGACCAATAAAAATATCATTATTCAAAATTTCAGTTAATTTATTTATGGTACTTGTCGTACGGGCGCAACTGAGTGATGGAATATTATGATTTTACAAGAATCTTTATGAAAAATAACAACTAAGAAAAACAAAGGAAAGATAAATAATAATTTCTATAAACTACAAAACTTCAAAAAGACACTAAGAAAATCTTTAGTAGATATCTTACCTATTATTTTTTATGTGGAGGTATTATATTAGAGCTCTGAAAGTGAATACAACATATGTATTGACAGTTTTAACACATCATAGAAAATATATGTAGAAATCTACACTTGGTAAGTTGCTTACTACTAAACTTTCTTTAGGATTAACGTGGTAATGCTTGATGCATAATCAATCAAGTGATGTATAAAATACAAGAGTCATGCAAAATAATAAGGGTGATATCTATACTAATATTATAAAGCTGAAGAGTTTGTTTGAACGCGCTAATCTCAGGAACTACTGGTGCGAATTGAAAAATTATTTTTGTGTTTAGTAGACCATTTATCGAGGAAGGCTTTAGGCTATATAACATCACGCTGCAACTAATAGGAGCGAAAAAATAATGGAAAATGTGGAAAAAACGGGAAAAATTATTCATCTTTGAGGGCTTCCGTTGCTAGCGCTGCGAAAACGGTTCAAGATATCAAAAAAATATGTAGGTATAAAAGAAATATTTCTCTTGAAATGATCTAACAAAATGTCTGCAACATTATATGTCTATCTTTTAAGGTTAACTCAATATACCCGTTTTTATGGTAATAACTATTCCACGCGGACGAAGGCGCGGGAACCAGCTAGTTTTTATATAAAATCCATGAAAGTTAAATGCAAAACCTACTAAAAACCTTGCAAGATTTATAATTACTATTCTTCTTTTTGTCGAATGAGAGTGGCCAACTCTGGTATCGAGACTTTATCAAGCCGCCCTAAGGGCCTCTGACATGGCTTTACTACTGCCGTACTAGACAAACAAACAACCCGGGCTGACAATGTTCCGACCCACGGAAGCGCCCAAAATGGAATGCCACTTTTCGTTCACCCATCCAATATCTGACCGCGTCGACCTTTGCTTAACATTGTTAATTGCATGCGATTGCCCCTGCTAGTTTCTATAAGTAATATCTGTGATTTCCTTACTCTAAGTTTCTGCAGCAATTGAAAGTTTTTATCTTTGTTTTCTATCGCCATTGGTTTTTTACTCTTTCTTTCAATTTGCTTGGGGAAGAGTGTCTTGGAGGATTGATCATAAAAGTGTTTGTCGATAACTTTTCTTTTTTGTAACGTTTTTAGAATACAGTGTTGTCTTAATTTCTAATATTTAACACATTCATTAAAAAAATAACATTGACAAGTTTTAGTTTAATCTAGTACCAAGGTCTAGCTTTAAAATTTTAAATGGAATTAAATATAAAAGTTCTGAAAATTCCTCTACGACTTTAAAAGAAAATATAAAGTATGTAATTGTAATCAATATGTAACTAAAAAGATTTTCGTTCATAATGATAAAAATGTCCCACGAAAATTTATATACCTAATAAGATATTCAATTTTCATAACAATTTTTACAAACAGTATTTTTTTGTTCTAATTAATTAATTGTGATCAATTCTAGCCTTAGATTTATACGATACTATACATGTAAACTAACTAGTGGCTTCGCTTGCATTAAGAATTAAAACTTGCATCCCCTATTTCACCCTTTTAAAAGTGGCATTTCCAAAATTCCTTTCTTTGCGGTTCCAAAATTCATAACATCTACCTGCATGCCAAATTTCAGCTTGATTCATGCAGTGATTTGGGCTGTGCGTTGAAATATTACTATGTCAGTTATTTCACCTTTGAATTTTATGTATTTAGATTACAACCAGCAGTGCGTCCAAAACTTGACCATGATGTTTTTAAAATAATTATAATAATAATATTCTAGGACATTGCACACAGCGCCAAAAAGCCCCACACTAAGCAAACGCTTGTGTCGTGGGTACTAGATAACGGATGTAATACTTATGTACTTTTTTTTTTGTAAATACATACTTATTATACATACAAACAAACAATTGTAAGCTTACTAACAAATACCGAAACTGTTGTGACAAATACATTGACGCCTTGTCAATACTTGAACTTAAGCTAGATAGGGACAAACACTTTAATGACTCAATCTTTATCAACTGAATTATCTACGTCGTAAAGGCGATCATCGTTTATCCAATGAGCCGCTCGTATTTCTACTGTCCGTATACCAAAGTGAAAATTATGCGCATCGTATATTCTCTCAATAGATACAGCCTATTGGGCCGTTACAATGGTAAGTGTGAAACGTTGTGGATTTAATGTTATTTGCATCTTAAATCGGTTTGTTATATCTTGGTAGTTTGAGGTGGACGCATAAAGAAAAAACTGTAATCTAAATATATAAAACTCAAAGGTGACTGACTGACTGATTGACTGATATAGTGATCTATCAACGCACAGCCCAAACCACTGGACGGATCGGGCTGAAATTTGGCATGCAGGTAGATGTTATGACGTAGGCATCCGCTAAGAAAGGATTTTAGGAAACGCCGCTTTTCAAGGGGTGAAATAGGGGATGCAAGTTTTACTTCTTAATGCGAGCGAAGCCGCGATCACCCACTAGTTTTATCATAAAATACATATTGTAATGTGTAGTCCTTAGGATAAATTTGTTCATTTGTTTTGTTTCAAATTGAGTAATTACTGTATATTTTTAGATATCTATGGATTAATATTATGTACAAGACTTGTTAATGTGTGTAAATATCATTCAGAATAAATAAATACCGATTTGAAAAAAAAAATTAGCAAACAATTACATAGATTTTTAACAAATTGTAAGCAATAACCTCCATAAGCGCCTTCCTCTCTACGACACAGTTTTTTACTAATTTAAGAGGCAGAGTTACGAAATAAGATGTAGCATGTTATTTTTTATTATTTGCTTAAAAAAAAAACTTTTAATGACTAGAAGCGGTTAAATAAAAAATTCGGTTCGTCTAGGCAATTCATAGTAAACCCCTGAAATAGCTAAAGCTATTCCTCTCTCTTAATGTGTGGAGTCGACAATAAATTGAGCTAAGAAGGCGAAGAAAAATCTTTTCCGTAAGGGCTACTGCAGGATATTTATCGATTTTATGGGGTCTGTAGTAAATAGTTATATTTATGGAAGCCGCAGTAAAACTTAAATGTCTAAACCAATGTTTTTTATCGTCTTAAAAATGTAATTAGGCATAAATGATTCTTCATAATCTTGAATTATTAAATCAAACAAGAGGTAATATAATTTTATGGCCATTAACAATATTATTTAGCATTATAATTAATAAAAATTCTCATAATTTGGCATACAATATTCCAATAAGTAATCGTCCAAAACACGGACATAAAATAAAATACTTAATTAACGATTTATATGTACAGTTTATTAAGTAGGTTTGTAGTGTGTATTTTTAATCTATTCTTTTCTCCTTTATTGTAAACCACGTCCTTTGTAATCTCTTATTTATTCCTTTCCATCCAATTGTTGCCTAGAAGAGATTGCTTTTAGCAATAAGGCCGCCACTTGTGGCACTAGTATAAGTATCTTTTTTCTTTCTTTGTAATTATTATCGTGTGTTGCAATAAATAATTTTCTATTCTATTTTACTTAAAAATAATTCTGAATACCTAAGGTCATAGTAATATTTCAAAATAATACGCCTACAGTCAACTGAATGCCGCTAATGCCTTCAAAGTCAAGTGGTTGTACAATGATAGAGATCAGCGTTATCTCATCGTCCGATATCGAGATGAAAAGATCGACAACAATGTCAGAAACCTTATCAGTGACAGCTTTATCCGTCGATAAAATGTTGTTGACAAAATTATGTTTGCAGCTTTCGGTGGCGCCACTAGCGAAAACTTTTCAAATAACAAACGATCTTAGTTCCAAATTTCACCACTTACATATTATATAAGTTTGTTTGGTCGTACCTGCGCAATCGGGAAAAATCTTGAATGATAAATACGAGTATCGCGAATGTTATTTCGTATATTTGACGGTGTATTTTCTATTGAAATGTTTTGTTAGGTTTGCGAAGCGCGGATGGGAAATCAAAATACAAGTTAAACTTCCTTGCATAACATCTTTCCAGTCTCTATGTCGGTTTATCAAAAAGTATTTCTATGGTACTATATTTTTGACTTCTTTTTCACATGATTTAATTATTGTTGACATACACATGAAATAGATATTTGTAGGACAATTTATATTGTAACTTACGGTGACCCGCGTTGTTACCCGCGATGAACCGATGAAAATGGTAGTCTATGTCCTAATCCAAAGTATTCTCCATCGACATTAATATTTAATTTAAATAAGGGTAAAAACAGAAAAAAAACATAACTTAATTACTAAAAAAATCACCTCATCTACTATACCAAATTAGTATGTATGAAAGACTGATTTTAGATCATACGATCTTTAAGCAACCCAGAGCACAGCACTGCAGATTACCTGCGTAAATTTAGACCAGACATAAGATTAGATCCTAGAATTACAGATAAAGCCAGTACAATAATACAGCAGAACAGCTACCATTATACAAAGGGTTATCCTTTCAGTGATTCATAAACTATTGTGCCTTGAATCATTAAAGTGGGTTCAGATTGTGATCCATAGTGAAGCAGTTTCCTCTCCTGGGATAGGTCAGGATTAAGGGTATTCGTTTTTGGGAAGTATATTTAGTATATTTGTTTGCTAGGATTTTTATATGTTGGAATATATATAATTGAAGACAATCACGATTGTTTGTGTTGCTAAAAGGCACCAGATTGAACGCTTTTTCAGTTACAAACTTAATTAATTCTTGGACATAATTTTTAAACATTATGCATTACTACAATTTTGAAAGAATATATTCTACTATGCGTAATGGTAGCTTACCCAGTAAGCTCATGGGTAATTGTTTTCGCTTTAAAACTGCCAAATGAACACAGCTTAAAAAATTATAGAAAAAAAAACAAATGCATAATACAAACTAATAGACTTGAACATGTCTTGTAAATTGTCTTTCTGTTGACCTATAAAACTAACTTCTTACATCGTGACTTATCAAACTGCCCTAGGGACCTCTGACATGGCTAAACGGCTAACGCAAAACAAATAGCAGGGATTCAGAGAAGTCCCTTGGATTCAGTCCTGTCAGGGGACTACGTATAAATTGGTAGGGACAGAGGTAAGCGGGCGGAACGCTGGCATCTCTTGTAATAACAGTTTATCACACCAACTCTCGAACCAAATGTGGGGATTTAAAAAGGCGGAGTATATCTTATGCAATCATCGTAATTTCAAGCCATGTCTACCCACTACTGAGTATAAGTATATTCTCCAGTACGCCACAAAGTACGGTCTCTAGCCCGTATATGTTATAGGCAATGCAATGTAGAATAAAGCATCATTGTTATTAGCATTAAAGTGCCCGTAGCTTGGCTAGCGAAGGAATGTGGATACAGTCAGTCCTTTTAGGTCTTTTCCAGATGATCAAATAGAGGCAGTTTGGGCGCTTTTGTGGGTCGGTTGACACATAAAATGGTACGTTGTTTATATAGTAATGCAGGCATTAAATTTTTGTGTATGCCTTAAGTTGCTAACTGACAGTAGAATTTGGCCATTTCATACTATTAAATAAATTAAAAAAAAACTCAACTTAAGTAGATGGATATACATATAGCACTAAATGATATTTCTCACGTGTAATCGATTACATTATTTAAAAAAATGTATATATTTGTCATAAGTTTCTACCAATAACTAAATTATCTAAGCTAGTAAACATTCGATATATGTACTAACTTATAATTTGGTTTGTTCGCATTCACCACCTAATAAATAGAAATAGATAACGCTACAACTTCAGTTAATATAAAAATCTATAATACTCACTGTTTTTATCAGGAATGACGTCAGAAGTCTCAGATAAAAAATCCGTACTTTGAAATGCTGTGAAAATTGTACAAGTCAATATTGATAGAGATAAAATCACATCACACAAATATACCTACATACTAGAGAAAGATTCTAAGTAGTTTGGTTGTATTTTTCAGATATACTGTTGAAATTGATATGAAAAATAAAGAAGTAGATCTTGTTTAAACATTATAAGTAATTTTCAGAAACTTTCTTTTTAATTTAGTTTTGCACATGTTACCAATAAACTCTTTTAGTTTTGAGCGAGTTACTCTTCTTTATTACGGTGTCTTATGTATTACGATCACAAAGTAAATCAAGAGATGTTAAAAGATATTAAATATTTTTGTACACATCAGCTTTACTTGGTACGCTTTTCTCTTTCTTGAGTCGTATTTCCTCACGACTGAGGATCGTGACTCCCCCGCAGAATTCATTCATTAGGGGAGGTCTTTTGGGCAGATACATCGTGGTGGGCGCCCAGGTCCTTCCACGAAAAGAAAACGGAAGACACATGTCCTCAGATATTGTGGTCCTTAAACCTGTCGGTTTCTTCACGATGTTTACCTTCACCGTTAAGCGAGTGCAAATCCACACATAACTTGAAAATATAAGTCATTGGTGTAGTGCCGGATTCGAATCAGGGTGCGTCTGGATGAAAAGCAGACACTGAAACCGCCGAGCAACATTCGGTTTTAGTACGCTTATAGCTACAACTTTTGTTGGACTACTTTTGGAAATACAAAGAAATTTGTTGGCAGTCGTTCAGTGTAAAAACCGGGTTTCAGCCAAATCAGGTAGATCAAGAACCGACCTCATAGAATAAGAAAATATGGCCAAAAGAAACAACAACAACATGGCAGATTCGTACACTGTACTATGTGTGTAATAGTGTAAATATATATACTCGTAGCTCCCATTACACAAGAGTTTGCTTAGTATGGGGCTAGAGGGCGATGTGTGCAATGTCCTGAAATATATGTTACTTACCTACTATTTATTATATGATATTTGACATGATTTTAATAACAAAATAGTAGTTTATGCAACTGTCATATTATAATGAAGGGTATTAAAACACGAGTGTGATTTTATGAAACGAGCGCAGCGAGTTTCATAATAGTAACGAGTGTTTTAATACCCGTGTTATATGCAGTTGCATACACTACTTTATCTTCACTAATGCAATTAATCAAACAACAAAAGTAAAAGCTGACAATAGTTTATCGTATGTGTATTGTCACAGTGATTTTGCCGCCATTAAAATCTAACCAATGAGAGCGCAGCTGCGCGCATCAATAAAACGCGACCAACCTAATTGGCCCTGCAATCAGGTTGGTCGCGTTTTATTGATGTTATAATGAGATATTACGATATCGATGTGGATATTATACCATCATGTGAAATTGCTTAAATTGAGTGTTTTGTTGTCTGCGCTATAACAGTAGTAATTATAAGTCAAGTATTGGAAACATAAGTAGAATGTTACAACATTAGTGTAGATAAAATACATTATTTTATTAATAGAACTAGACATTGTACCCTCTAATTTTTTTATTAAAGCTTATTGTGATAACTGCAATTTGACGAGATATTGTAATTTGTGTAGCATATTCTATGCATGTTACAACTTAACAGTATCAATAAAGATTCTTTTTCTTATTTTTTTTGTATTAGCGTCATCTACACAGATATGCGAATAAATCTATGGATTCCGCACATTTTCCGAAGTCCCCATCAATATTAGTTGGGCACAGTTTAATGGAGCAGCGCAAATGGCTACTTTTGTGATTAAGATTGACGTTAGCTTCCGAACTGTAAGGGTTGTTTTCAATCCTTTGGGAGGAAGAAATAAAAATTAAGTATATTATTATGATATAGATTAGACAGGCTGGAGACCGTACTATGTGGCGCGTTGGAGAGGAGGCCTATACTCAGCAGCAAGTAAACACAGGATGATGATGATGATGACATAATATGTCAATGGGTTGATGTGAATTTATTAACTGTTGCTTTTTTTTAACCGAGCGATCTGCATTCCTTATCAAACCCTCGAACTAATCCTCTCAAACCATAATTTATCGGTCTTTAAGTTGAGAGTGAACCGGTTTCTTCTAGGCAAGCGCGATAGATCGTAGATTACAACGTTGCTTAACATCAAGCAAGTTTAAAACAAGCGTGAATATATCTAGTTAAAAAAATCAACGTAATCAGGTGTAAGTTTTTAATAAAAGTTATATCATAATGTTTGCAATAACTACAAATTACTATTTATTGATGTTTGATAAAGCATGACGTAATAATATCATTGTTAGCGGTTTAACGTGACAAGGCCATAAAAATCGGTCATAAATTTGTTTATTTGTCATAAACTCGATATTAATCTTTGTGTAAATAAAGTAATTTTTCATGTCGGCCAATGTTGTTACTGTGTTTTCTGTTGGTAACAAAATGAACCGATTTTTGTGTGATAATGCGACAATATAATGGATGCCTGACAAAATGAAGACTAAATTTGATGCAGAAGGTTCTAAGGTGCTGGCGTTTTAAACGACAAAAAATCAACATATTAAAAGACCACAATAATCCGAGGACATGGTGTCATGAGCGAAAGAACCTGGGAGTTACTAAAGCCGCCTAAATTAATAATTTCTAATAATAAATTAATAGATAAGTAATGAAGTAATAGATAAGAAATTATTATTATTATTATCTCTTTATTCATCTTTACAGAATCACGGGACACCCGGCATCAGTGGTGCCATAGCTAACACAGGAAGGCCTTTTACAATACAATACTTAAAACTAGTAAAAAAAATACAGAGAGTGGATGTGAGGGTATAAAAATAACTATTTCAGACATTTATTATTATTGTTATTTTTATTTTTTTATAAATTGTGTGTCTGTCTGTCAGATATTGAGAAGACATTGTAGAATATGTACGCCTACGGCGATGTATCAGTCCCATACACCTCTCTCAATAAATATTTTTGGCGAGGGAGTCACTACCCTCATTAATGAGAAAAGTCGAGATTGAATCGGTTTCCTCTAGACAAGCGTGCTAGATCGTAGAATACAACGTTGCTTAACATCAGGCAAGTCAAGCGTGAGCCCATCTACTTTATTTATAAAATAGTATGAAGTTTTATTAGAGTTATCTCTCTGTAATATTCCATTTCACTAATATCGACATTGCATGTGTATTGTGACCGATTTCGTTATGAAATGAACTATTTTCAAGTCAAGGAACACTTTCAAATCAAATCAAATCAAATATACTTTATTGTACACCAAATAAAAAGAACATATTTTACATAAAGGTGGAAGGTAACCAGGGACATTGGGCGACCTTATCACTAAAGTGATCTCTTCCAGGTAACCTAGTTTGGACAACACTAGAGGAAATCCGTAAAGCTGGCGTACTTAACACAATATTAGATAATTTAAAAATAAAACACAATAACAAATATAACATTCAAAGTAACAACATACAAACATAATTACACACAGAACTACATATTACTGATATTTAAAGGAAATATATTACATTGAAGGAAATCACACAAAAATAAAAGAAAGCAGAACATAATTCAAATAAAAAGACTTACACAAACCAATTAACATCACAAAGTAGAAATGTAATGATTAAAAACCAAGCTCTGAAATATGGGCAAGGATTTAGCCTGCTTGATATTAAGTGGCAGGTCATTCCACAAGCGAACCGCTTGCACAGTGAAAGAGGAGTGATAGTAGAGATTGGGATGGCTAAAGTCAGGAAATTTCAAGTGAAGGAAACGAGAAGAGCGCAGAGAATCGGAATGGGAGGCAGTGACAAAGGAAAACCTTTCTTTTAGGTAGAGCGGAGTGTAAGGATTGAAGAGGATTTTGTACAAGAGTGAGAGGATGTGTGCATTACGGCGAAGACGGATTGGTAACCATTTGAGCTTTTTTCGAAACTCAGAGATGTGGTCATATTTACGTAAACCAAATATAAACCTAATGCAAAAATTTTGAAGACGCTCGAGTTTAACGAGCTGCTCATTGGTTACGTCAAGGTAGCAAGCGTCTGCATAGTCGAGTATAGGTAAAAGAAGGGATTGAACAAGGGCTATCTTGGTATTATTAGGCAGAAAATTACGCAATCTCCTCAGAGAAGCAGAAGAAGCAAAAATTTTACGACTGACTTCTGCTAATTGAGGTGCCCACGCAAGTTGACTATCGAACATAATACCGAGATTTTTCACTGAGTCACTAAATTTAATGGGAACACCGTCAAACATAACTGACTGGAGGCATGACCAGTCTATTCTAGAAACTAAGCGTGAACTACCAATTACTATGACTTGTGTCTTAGACGGGTTTATCATCAGTCCATAAGATCGACTCCAATCTCGAATCTGTTGCAGGTCGATGTTAATTGTTGCAATTGCTTCATCTAGGTGGTCTAGAGATGCTTGGGCGTATATTTGCAAATCGTCTGCATAGAGGTGATAGGAAGAAGAAAGGTTATGAGATATTGAATTTATAAAAATAGCAAACAGAAGAGGTGATAGCACGCCGCCCTGTGGTACGCCAGCTACAGTACTGCACCAAGACGAGTATTGATCGTCGAGGCGAACACGCTGCCGGCGACCAAACAGGTATGTTCGAAACCACCCTATTGCCGTTGGAGATATGTTAAGAGAGGAGAGAATGCTGAGGAGGATATCAAAATCAACATTTGAAAATGCGTTGCTGAAATCTAGTAGACAAAGAACAGTGAGATAATAATTACCCATGCCATTCCTAATATCGTCCGTGATTTTAATCAAGGCAGTAGAGGTGCTGTGACCTGGTCGGAAGCCAGATTGGAGAGGATTAAAGAGATGGTTTTTTGAAAGGAAGAAGGAGAGCTGTTGATGGATCAACTTTTCAAGAGCCTTAGATAGGAAAGAAAGGATTGAAATAGGACGGTACTCAGTGAAGGTTTTAGGATTGGATTTCTTAGGAAGAGGGATAATCTGAGCATCTTTCCATACAGTAGGGAAACTACCCGATGAAACGGATAAATTAAAGATAAACTGAACGACAGGGGTAATCTCATCAATGACTAATAACAGCATTTTGCGACTTATGCCATCACTGCCGACAGCATTTGAAGATATCGATTCAAGAGCCTTCTTAACATCACAAGCGGCAAAGGGTACGAAGTCAAAAGTGTCAATATCAGGGGGAGATAAGTTAGATAAGTGCCGTAACGTAGCTGACTTCATAGACTGATCAAACTGAGGAGAAGAAGAGAAATGTTGATTTAATTGATTAATGTCTAAATTGTCAGGAATAGTTTCAGAACGAGTTTTACCTTTTACTTTCGTGCTTTTCAAGCGGTTTCCGAATCACACTATTACATGTTATATAGTATTATTAGTATATACAAATAGGATATAGTTTGTGAGTATGTTTGTCTGTTCAGTAACTGTCTTAAGTAGTTATGGCAGTTACTTATGTAAGAGAACCCTAACTTTACAGGGATAAATTAAACACCAGCTTCATTATTTCACTTCAAATATAATAATTCATCTGTACTTATTTACAGTACTTACTTTAATTCACAATCGTCAATCTGACTGAAATTACTAGCTCACAATCTATTGAAAACACTCTTTCGAGCTCCAACGGCCGACTAACCCCGTCGCGAACGAACGTCGGGTCGTCTTCCAGCCCCTAAGTGGGACTGGTAGGAACCTCATTGAAATCACTGTTTCTTGAGAGGGGCTGGGCTCCGGGACACGCTGATCCCGGGGAAATTCTGACCACGTCGAGTCGCTCAGTCCGGCGGCGTACCAGCGACGGTCGGCGTTGCTCGACGTGGTGAGGTGATGAGGTGGCGATGTGCCTGCCGCTGCGGCGCCTTTTTCCCGACCACGTCGAGTCGCTCAGTCCGGCGGCGTACCAGCGACGGTCGGCGTTGCTCGACGTGGCGAGGTATAGCGCCGGGACGACAGGCTGTGGTTCCTGGAGGTGGTGCAGGCGCGTCGACCTCCCGCTCGGGAGCAGCAGCACGACGAACGGTGCACGCATCCCTCACGGGAGGGAGCGGCTTTCAACACGACGACTCAACAGGCGCGGGTTTCTCTCCTGCCTTTATACGACTATAAATACCCCCACCTCTATGTCATCGCCACACTCACCGTTTTGCTAGTCTTTGAGGATCGAATACACAACCATGTTCATGACACTTTAATATTATTGTGAGCGATGACTAAAGGTGCTGGTATTCGCAGCATGGCAGATAATTTATAAAAAACAATTACAGTATTGAAAAACTAGATCCATTTAAAAATAACCTTACACTTAGTTAATTTAAATAAATAATTAATTAAGTTATTTCGAGTGCATTACTTGATAACATTAAAATGTAACTATATCATCGAGCATCTAACTGTGTGTTCCGATATCCTGGTTTTGAGAACCAATTCAGGACAGGCTTGGACTACCATCATTTACTTTGCTTGTAATGGACATAAATCTCCAACATTGTACAATAACTTGAATAGCACATAATATTTTATTTTTAAATAAATATTTAAACACAATGAAAAAATATATAGGTACACATATATACACTAATAAAACTAAATAAGAGTATGTACATTTAACCTAAATTTAAAACATCTACATGTGGTATGGAGCCAAGAACGCTGGAGAAAAAAAAAAAAAAAAAAAACGCTAGCACATTAGTTAGTTGCGTACTATAGTTCTAGTTTTAAGTTATTGTATGTAAATTCCTTTATAAGTCGCATATTAACGTTTTTATTATTCTTATACCGTATTCATTTATGTACAACTTTTTTTATTTTTTTTACAATATATGTATAAAAAAAACAAATATCATAAAAAAACATAAAACTAGTGATGCCGCCGGCAACGGGGCAGGACCCTAGCTACCGGTGGTAGAGGCTACAAAGAAAGGAACCGGACAACACGCGTCGTGTCAAGGATCACTGCCTTCTGTATCTTTATTATTATTATATGCTTCAGGTGACCTAGCTAGCTATTATATAGGTATTATTATTATTGAATTATCCAAAAATACCAGTTCTTTGGGCGATGTTTCCCATTAATGCAGATCAACACCCTGCATTAACAAACACATCTGCTTTAGGTCACCTAGCTAGCATACCTGTGAAGTATTTCAAAATGAACTGTATCCAAATGGAGTAAAATTTCCCATAAACATAGATAACAAAGACACTAGGCTTAAGTTTTAATATTTTTATGTAAATTTATGTATTGTGCTGGTGTTTTTAATAAAGTGTAAGTATATCTATCTATCTAACAAAGGTAAGGTTGCATAAAAGAGTTCGCTCTACGCGATAAGGCCGCCCAATGTACCTAGGTAAAGTAATGTTTCTGTATATTATTGTAATTTTGTTTTCTGGTGTACAATAAAGCTATATTGATTGATTGATAACATCACCCAGGATGAACACATCCGCTATAACCCAGGTTTCACACGGGTAATATCACAGGGCACCGCTAGTGTTCTTATAATGAGCAAACGACATCCGATGTAGAAAATGATGTTTGAATGTTTTTCACTGACCTCCATTACTACTAATACACTGATGGAGATCAATGATGTTTTTATAATGTTTGACTGTTTTTCATGAAAGTTTCATGTATTTTCCGGAGCACATAATATACATACTTTTTATTTAGACAGACTTTAGTGAAAAACGCCTATATAGGCGGACATAAAATTCCTAAACTCAATTTATTTTGCAAGAAAATTGGCTGACATATTTTCATAAGTATTAATAATTTTGTCGTAAGCAATTTTTATTAAAATTACAGATTCTTCTAGATGAATTGTGTAGGTTTGGTTGTGTACTGACGAAACAATAAAATTATACAATGTAATTAATTTGGACGTCATACAATATTACATAAAATCACCACATTAAAGTGATTTTACAAAATTAATTGCATTAAAACAGAGAAAATACGCACGGTAAATGAATAGTTGCACAACAAACCGTCAAGATAACGTTTTAAAATTTTATAATTACTAGATATCTCTAACTGAACATCGCTTGCGTTTGTTGGGAGATAATTTCAATGAATATAGGTATAATTACAGGCTAGATAATTATCTAATTTGTTTAAAAGAATAAGATTATAAATCTTATTTTTTCTAAGCAAGTTGAATGGGAAACATGTAAAAACGAAGCACAGTGGGAAATAACTGAAAGTACCTATCACATTCAGCCATGTTTTTTTAGGTCTTTATTGTAATTAACTTCTTAATTTATTAATAAATGTTTTGCCGTTGCAGCGGGGTTTGTCAGGCTCGGAGCTAATGAGACTCCACTACCGACTAAAACCTACCACGATGTCTCTTCGTCTCGGCAAGGGCGGGTTTCGTGGGCTAGCAAGCAATTCTCCTCCACAATGCTGCAAGCCTACAAAACAGGATCCGACATGATACCTAGTGTAATTCAAAATAGTTAAATTCTAAAACTGTGCATATATTTCGTTATTACTTACATGATTTTTTTTTTATTACAATTTTTTTTATTACAAAGAGACGCCACTCCTCGCTCCCAGTTATACGATACAATATTTAGAACATAGAACACATACAAGTCTGCCAATTTGTATGAAAAATGAAAAAGACCAGAAAATCCGTACCGCTTGAAAGCCACAGGTGCGCAGAAGATCGCGTCAGCGCATCAGTTGCCCGTCGTCTGTCGTAGCGTACGGACGTTCCGCGCGCGCCTCCCGCATTGTACGGCCAAAATAAAAATAAACTTCGCGAGTGATGTGTTTGTGAGTCGAAAAATGATTTAACAAGGATGTTCGTTCACGTATTGGATTACTATTTGGCAATTGGATGTTTAGTGAGTTTTATTTTGAAGTTTTAGTGTCTAGGTGGCGATGAAATGTAAGTTTTGCTCGTATAAGTTTTTTTGTAGTTTTGTGCTGATTATGTTATTATATCTAGGTATACGTTGTAAAGATAATTTTATGGAGTTTGAGGTATCATTATCTTGGTGTAATTAGGAGAAACTACAGTATATCGATCGTGGGAATTTAAGCCCTGAGTTAGGACCAGCACCATCTTTTCTTTCGTACTATAAATGCTATAAATGAAGTTATGTTTCTTTCTTTTATTGTGTTTCATCTAATAAGTTGTTAATTGCACTTTACTGTTAAATCGACTACGGTGGGCATATTTTTACAGTTTTTGGAGTTACACTCGTAATAATCCTACAAATTTAGTAAAAATCAAATAAAATGTATATAAGTATCTCTTTTAAAATTAAAAGCGAAAATTAAACAATAACGACTTGACTGATCCTACATGGAGAAAATGTAAGATTGAATACGTGTACATATAATTTGACACACAAAACGTTCAAGTAAAAAAAAAAAAATCAGGAAAATCTAGGAAGCGGTTATCATTCTGAATAGATTACTATCATTTTATTATTATTTAAAAGAAATCCAAATTTGATATACTGTCCTTGTGGCATATAGGTATATACCCGATTCTTACCACCTAACACGCTAAACAAATTCACGCTAGCCTTGAAGACGCCAAATTGAATATTATAATAATACGAGTATTGTTACCAAGAGCTTAGTCAAATAAATAATTCAGTGATTTTTTTTCTGCAATACTCGCCTACGAATAGACGACATTTATGGAAATGGCTATTCAATAAAATTTGATTGGTTCTTCATTATTTGTCTGAACTAGGTATACTATTAGGTATTTAAATAATGAATGAGCTACCTAGTAAATTTCATTTGATCTGGTGATTATTTAAGTATGTTAAGTGACACCTAATTGAGGAACTAAGTGACAAAAGAAGGCGGCTTGTTGGAGCTATTTCAAGAAATTTTATCCTACAAATTTTGATATTGACATAAAATAATCATATGTAGGTACTACCTAATATCACTACTTAGATCGTTAAAAAAGAAGAGAGAGAGAGAAAAACTGCCAATAATTAAGTAGATATAGAAAATTTACATAAAGGAAAACATCAAAAACTTATAAAACACTAGATATTTTTTATAAAATTCTTTATTATTCTAGAACACGGTTCATATTGTCGCTGTGCGGCAGTGTTACCAGGTGTTACTAAGCAAAATAAGATATCTGAAATTGAGTAGGTACATAGCATAAGAACAAAAACACAGTAATTTTTAATCAATATTTCAGCTACACTTTAGGCACCGAACATAATATTCTTTAGGATATAATATATTTGTTCGTCTACGTACTAGAAACCTTATATTACAAACGAAAATAGCACCTACGTAACAAGTAGGTAAACATAATCAGGTAAGATGCGTACAGAATTATGTAATAACCAAAATGCAGATTTGACCATAAATTAATATATAGTGAACGCCCGCGGCGTCACTCGCATTTTTTCAGGATAAAAAGTAGTCCATGACACTCGACTAAGACCTCATACTACCTACCTACATACAAAAAGTTAGATCAGCCGTTTATGCGCGATTAGCGATTAAATAAACAGTCAATCAGAGACAACACATAAGCAGATGAACAGACATACTTTTTAGAAATTGTTGGAACATGTTCTGTTTTATCAATTCGAAGTAACTCCAAACATTTTTTTTTTCTGCATTGTTCCGACTATCGACCCTCTTCAGCTTCATTATATATATGTTACGGCTAATAACCGAAGTGCGGCTACACCTAGTTTTAGCCGGTTAGAACTAGGTGTAGCCACTTAGTCTTGGTTAAACCCCGAATCGAGACAGGACTTGGCTCCTCCATGCTTCGCTCGTCGTCGCATGTGCGTGGTAGAAAGCAACCTAACGAACCTAATCTACCTTCTGTCACAGACAAGTGACTTCGAGTCCAACACTTGCACTACAACAGGACTTGGGACCTAGTTTCACCCGAAAACAATCGGCTCGTAATAGGTTTAACCAAGACTAAGTGGCTACACCTAGTTCTAACCGGCTAAAACTAGGTGTAGCCGCACTTCGGGTATTAGCCGTAACATATATATAAATTGACTGAAAAACATAATAATGTAAATTATCATGTTTTTCGTGTCTCTTACTACTCTGCAGGATTGGAATGAAACTGGCTCTCAAGCGAGACTGCCGGATACAATACGAACAAATTTTACGAAAAGATTTGGTGGTAACGTAATTTAAAATATTATATCTTCTTCCCTTACGCCCTTAGGGATAAAAACCTCGTGCAAAAAGGTGAAAACGAAATTAAAATATCTGATGTATTTTTTTTAATCCTATGTAGGTATAATATTCCATACCTCTTACTCTAGGGTATTGTTTTATTGAACGAATTTAGTAATACGAAAGGCTATTTTTACCTTTTTTAAATACATTTTTATGTAGCCTTTATTTTTTTAAGGGTAGTAACAATATTTTTTCCTGGTTCTGCATTTAATTAGTTGAATAAATACAACTAGGCAACAGAATATATGTCGTAAAGTCAATTTCGTTCTTTTTTTATAAAAAAAATATTTACTATAATAAAATATAAAAACAAGGGAAGAAAAACTAAACATACTACTTCTAACTACTACAAAAAGGGGCACTTAGAAAATCTTTAAGTGCTCCAGCCCACTACCAGAGGGCAGCGTGGTTGATTTTGGTTGGTTGTGGTTTTTGAAATCGTAATGTTTTGATGAATTGAGTTAAAAATACGTGTAAATTTTTCATTTTAGATTAAGCTAAGCATACTAGTTACATATTCTGTAAAAATATTTTTATTCGTGTTGGTCGTGAAATGTAAGTAGGTACCTAAGTACAGCAAAATCGGCTGAATAAATAAATCTTGTCCATATTATCCTACTATCGAAATGCAAAATTCGCATAAGTGTCGATTTGATGTCGTTTTTATTTAGTAAGAATTTAGGAATGTAAGTATGTAGATTCGTTTGTTTGTATAAAAACATGATCGGAAGAAAACGGAGATAGTCTAAGTTTACGTTGTCTTACAATTACTTCCAAGAGTACATTTCTGAGTATCAGAATAAAAAAAAGCAATAAATAAAGTAAAATGCCAATAAATTAATTTATTTCTCTTCAGTCTTCATTACAATAACCTCTAATTATGATAAAATAGATATATTGAATTCCAATATCGCAGGAGATTCTTAACACCTAGGTCTTAATTAAATTGCGCTGACAAAATGCAATGACAAAATGTAGGTATTAATTAAATTTCTAATACAAATGTGCTGTCGTGGACTTATTGCTTCAGTTCTTAGATAATTAATTTTACAAAGTCGAGTTACAATCAATGTAATCCACTGGTATCAGGAGGCTTAAAGTACACAATGTCTGAAATCTATATATTAAACTTGTGGATGCTCGCGGCTTCGCTCGCATTAAGAAGTAAAACTTGCATCCCCTATTTCACCTCTTTAAAAGCGGCTTTTCCAAAAATCCTTTCTTAGCGGATGCCTACGTCATAACATCTACCTGCATGCCAAATTTCAGCCCGATCCGTCCAGTGGTTTGCGCTGTGCGTTGATAGATCACTATATCAGTCAGTCAGTCAATCAGTCAGTCAGTCACCTTTGAGTTTTATATATTTAGATTATTTTCTTGGCTATATAAGTATTTTTCTTCACTGTCCTAAAGCATTTGTTTTGTAACAACAGTTATTGTTTTAAATGATTGAATTGCCCTGCATTTAATTCGTGGTAAAAAAAATAGCCGATATTACTAACGAACCTTCCAGACATATAATAAAGTTCAAAAGTCTGAATAAACATACATTTACTTGTATGTAATGTCAAATAAGTGACCATCATTCTAATATAAACTGCATTTCGTATTAGAGTGGGCTACTCTTGTGTTTTAACTTTTCGAACCATCTTTTGGGCATCTATCTTATCGTGATGTATAAATTATTGTAGTACTATAGAATAAATAAGTAGGTTGTTTTGTGCGTTATGTTTATTGTGTTGTGTGTATTCAACCCAATACACACAACACAGAAAAAAGACGTATTCTTTTACAAAAATGTTTATGTACTTATGTGACTAGTAATGATACAGCTGACATCATAGCTTACGTACAATATTTAATATTTAAAATACACAGATACATAGATACACCTTCTCAAACTGATGGGGTGTACCGTTATCAAGACTTTTTGCTATCGCATACCGTCATTCAGTGGCTTGGTTTTTGCTAGTCATTGCAGACTTTGATCTGGTACAAAGCTTATAGTATTTTGATTATTATATTTATCATAGAATAATCAAGAAGGTTGAAGAACGCGAGTTTCCAAGTGTTAATATTTGTTCCTTTTTTACGTTAAAACAACTGATGAATATTGTATTGATAGAGATTAAATCCTAAAATAACACTTAACATTCCAATGGTTGCCTGGAAGAAATCGCCTAAGGCAGTAAGGCCGCCCAATGTGAATTTAATTAGTTTTTAAATTTCTTTCATTATGTAATTTTTTTTGGTGTGCATTAAATAAATATCTTGTCTTATCTAAACATTTTAATTTCTAAAAACGAAGAAGTCTGCTGTCTCTCTCTCTCTCTCTCTCTCTTTGTCAAAGTTCATACTCTGTGTTATCGAGTAAAATCAATCTACGAATAAACCAAACAACGAAAGATCAATCGTTTATCAAGCCATGTCAGAGACCCTTAGGGCGGCTTGATAAAGTTTCGGACCAGAGTTGGCCACTTTCATTCGATAAAAACATGATGAAAAAAGATACAGGGAACATGAACGATTTTTTTAGTATAACCCTATTATTTAAATAGTTTAATATTGTCAAATTTAGCCATCCTTATGCGTTTAAACCCTAACACTTGTAAATTAAATGAGCATCACTGTCGTTGGAATCGTTTTGCATATATTTACCGAGGAATTAAGTAAATCCAGCACTGACGTATCTATGCGCATTATTTAGTCTATGGTAATAAGGGCGGGTTTTGCATAGAACAAAAACATAGGTAGAAATGATAAATAAATATTTCAGGACATCGCACTCAGCGCCATCTAGCCCCATACTAAGCAAACGGTTGTGTCGTGGGTACTTACGGTAACGGATATAATACTTACATACTTTTCTATTGTAAATACATACGTAGGTACTTATTATGCATACAAACGACCAGACTCAACACAAGTAATTATAGATTAAAAAAAAAAATGTGTCGTGCGGGAATCTAACCCGCAACCCTAAATTACAAGGCAGAGCCGTTACCAACTAAGCTAGCAGGCCAGTCAAAGACGATATAGAAGATACACATGTTTTTGTACTATCCTACTAATATTAACGCAACAAATGGCGACATTTAGTACACAAAATCAGAAGGAGTCACGATCCTCAGTGAGGGATACGACTAAGAAGAGACTAATATTAAAAAGCAATTGTGGCTGTGTGAGTGTGTGTATGTCTGTTACACTCAAACGGTTGAACCGTTTTACATGAAATTTGGTATTGAGGTAGATCAGGCCCTTGATTAACATGTAGGCTACTTTTGTTCTGGACTAGCTGTCCCGGCAGACTTCGTACTGCCTCAATCGATAAATAAAAGACCTAAACTTTTGTATAAATTAAATTCATTTTTTTGTTTTTTTTTCCCTTTTAAACCGTCCCTAGACCTCCACGAACATTTCAAGACTAAGATAAGATAAATCCGTTCAGCCGTTCTCGAGTTTTAGTGAGACTAACGAACAGCAATTCATTTTTATATAGATAGAAGAAGAAGATAGATAGAATAACGCATTAAATATATAATAGTATATATTTATTTATGAAAATAGAAGGTAAGAACTCTAGCGAAACGTAAATTTATGTAAGTACCTAAATAAAATATATTTACTAAAAACGTGTTTGCTTTTATAAATGAATATAATATAAGTATAGGTATAATTATTATCGTCAACCTTGCCGATTCTCGTATGACAGATCCACGCAAGTCTTTATCTAAGAAACGGTCTTAACATCAGGTTTCGTTTTATCTAATAATTCTGAATAAACAAAATGTATCTCCTTTGAATACATAAGTAATGATAATGGTACAACTCGAGCTGTTTTTACAGAGAACGTAGGCAAACGAACTTATGCCGAGAGAAAATTTCTTCATAAATTACTCTGTTTCTTATTTGTGTCATTTACTTTTCTTTTATTAGAGTTCATTTATGCATACGTGCGTGCTTTGTGTATGATTATTCATAGTAATAAATAAGTTAGTAACGTGAGTTGATATGAGTTTACAAACTACCCGAAGGGCCTCTGATACGGTTTAACTAGTGCATTAACTACATAGTATATTAACTATTTATAACCTATTTATACATATAAAGTGTTATCCTAACCACGGAAGCACCCACTACATGGCTCTCTTTCGTATTGCTATAAACATGGTCAGATGATCACCTATCCAATGACTGTCTGTTACGGCCATTGCTTAACTTTAGTAATCGCGGACTTATACCTTAGTAGGTATACTGTACCAAAGGCATGTTCTTCTTCTTCTTCTTAACGTATGAGAGTGGCCAACTCAGGTGTCGAGAGTTTATCAAGCCGCCCTAGGGGCCTCTGACATGGCTTAACTGCTGTACTAGACAAACAGCCAGGACCTACAATTTAACGCGTCATCCGACCCACAGAAGTGCCCTAAATGGAATGCCACTTTTCGGACACCCATCCAAGGACTGACCGCGTCGACCTTTGCTTAACATTAACAACAACAACCTTAACTAACCTTAACCTAACTGAGCTACGGGCGCAACTATTTGGCATATTAATTATTATTTCCATATATTATATAAAGTCTTTTTAAGTAAATGTCTATACTCACGTGTTTAGAAATGCTTATACTTACCTATTTCGAACATGTGAGAATGAAATACCAAGTAATTTACATGCCAGGCTTTCTTGTTTTACAAGATAATCAAAATTTAGGCGTGAGAATTTGCTAACGCTGGATTTGGCAGACAAAATGGCGTTTTAATACGTATAATTTGTATGGTACTGCTGTCTGGGCCATTTATATACAAATATAGATTGAATTGTACCTACATGTGTTAAGAAGAGAATCAGTTAAAAATTAAATAATTTTCAATTTTGTCAGTTAAAAATAAGTCATCTTTCTGTTTCTTTTCTTTGATACAAAAATTGAACCCACCATCATTTTACCCATTTTTTGAAATGGCGATTTCAATTCGAACTGTTTCTACTTAATATTTTTTTAATATGATAAAATGTAAGTAATGTATGTAGGTCCCAAACACGGTTGCTAATTTTTTTAAACTACATGGTTCTTATTGTCTTACAATTGGTATGTTCCCATTTAAAGATTCTTTCCCATAGCACTAATGGTAGACACTTTAAGGATGTCAAACTTCATTCCTAAAACTAAAATAGTATTTCCAAGAAAGTGATGAAATCGCTTTTGTTCACACATACAGAAACATTTTGTTGTAACATTTTTTATATAAAATATTTAAAAACAGAGGAATTATCTACTTAAAGTATTATTTTTCTTGGGGTTTTTATATGAATTAAAATTACCAATAGTTAAC
The DNA here is from genome assembly GCA_964023185.1 of Macaria liturata. Taxonomy (NCBI): domain Eukaryota; kingdom Metazoa; phylum Arthropoda; class Insecta; order Lepidoptera; family Geometridae; genus Macaria; species Macaria liturata. The sequence goes on from OZ026806.1 coordinate 16,687,272, forward strand.
ACTACTTTGGGACCAAAACAATACAAAATACAAATTACTATATCTATAGAAGCTGGCAGCAGCCAATAAGTGTGAAGATAAGACATAAATATATGTTGTTAAAAAAACAGTTCCTTTAATAAAAACTCTAAGGATTATGTGTAAAATGAAAATCTGTTCCACTAGTTTCTTGTTTTGATTTTTTATTTGAATTTTTCCTTCTGATAATGTATAAACGCTAATGAGCAATGTATCATAGATGAAACTAGGTAGCTTTGAAAATAGTTGATATGTTATAATATTGATTAGTTTTCTTATTAAAATAGTTTTTTTTTAAATCTACTATTGGTTTAGTGCACGGCATTAGTGCTTTTACCTTAAAATAAATTCAGTAGTTTTCTTGTGTTTAAATAATTTTAATTTAATTGTGTTTTTTTCATATGCCAAATGATGTTTGATGGCATTTGATGGCAAAGCTGGGCAAAAGACACAGCCTGAAAATTATCGACCAATATCGCTTTTGCCAGTACTTTCCAAAATTCTTGAAAAGGTGGTAAATCACAGACTTGTCTGCTACTTAGAGAAATTCAATCTGATCTCAGATCACCAATACGGGTTCCGATGAGGCAAATCAACTGAAGATGCAATGGAACTACTATCTAATAGAGTGTCTGATAGTCTAGACCAAGGAAAAAAATTGGAGTCTTCCTTGACTTGGCAAAAGCTTTTGACACCATTTCAGTGGATATTCTGTTCAAAAAGCTGGAATTATTCGGGATAAGAGGACTACCACTGAAATGGTTTCAAAGCTACCTTAGCCAAAGGAGTCAATGTATAAAAATTGGGGATAGTTGTAGTGAGACACTTCCTATACGTTTTGGCGTACCACAGGGAAGCGTTCTTGGCCCTACCCTTTTTACTCTATATATTAACGACATACACACGGCAAATACACCTGAAACTGAACTAATCTGTTTCGCGGATGATACTTTAGCCCTGTTCCACTCTAGGAGTTGGAAAGAAGTATTTAAGAAAGCAGAAAAGGGAATGATCAACATTAAACGATGGCTAGACAAAAATCTGCTAACTTTGAATCTTACCAAGACAAAGTATTTATGTTTCCATAAAACCAAGGCGTCGGAACCGAAATCACAGCTAATACTGAAAGTTCACTCATGTGATAGTAGTGCTTGTAATTGTATACCGATTTCTAGGGCCCAATCTATAAAATATTTAGGTTTAATAATTGACGAACGTCTCACGTTCAAGGAACACATTACACTCCTATCTAAAAGAGTCAGAAAACTAATTCACGTCATGAAAGCTTTAAGAAGCTGTGCAACTAAACAAATACTTCGCATAGTTTATACATGTCTCTGTGAATCAATACTCTCGTATTGCATCACCACATGGGGAGGAGCCGGTGGTACCAATATGATGGAAGTGGAGAGAGCTCAAAGAGCTGTCCTCAAGGTTATGCTGAAAAAACCATATAGATATCCCACAGACGAGATTTACACAGAGACAGGAGTATTACGCGTGAGGCAACTGTACATTAAAAAAGTAACGCTTGCAATGCATAGAAGCGCCCTCGTGAAGACTACAACTGGTTCGCCTAGAAGAAGACCCCCTTGCGCTGTACAATCCAGAGTAAAGACAGCTTTCGCACAGCGTCTCCCAGACTTTCGCTTTCCATTTATCTATAATAGAATGTCAAAACTTTGCAAAATCAACGGAAAAACTGTAAAAGAATGCAAAACAATCATACAAGAATATTTATCATCTCTCACTCACACTGAAACAGAAGATATACTTAAGATAGTACAGTAAAAACAACCCTTCCCACTCTCTTCCTTCCATTCTCTACATGCACACGCAAACGCACATACACATACCTACACACACATTCACTCACACACACACACATACACATAGTTCAAAAACCCTAGTTGTAACCTAATCTTAACCAGTTCAAGCTTTTACACAGTCATTTCAATAAAAGAAAGATTGAGCCAGTTTTATTTAAATAATAATGTAACCTAGAATTTAACTTTTATAAGTTATGTACAAATATTGTTATAGGTACACATAGCAAGTAAAACCGCACCGTAATTTTGTTAAACTTATAGCAAAGCGAAGTGGGCGCCTGCGATACAAGTGTAAACTTAGTGCAGGGCTCACAAGAACACTAACAAACCTTCCTAGGTAAAAAACCGTAACTCTATCTAAGTTTGTAAATATTAGTTTTTAAGGTTTTATGTAATACTTTCAGTTAATAAATAATTTTGTATTTTGTTTTGTATTGTATTGTATTTTTTTAAAGAAAAACATAGAAAGTTATCAAACTTACCACTATTTCCAATTGAGTCAACAGTCAACATACCTACCTACAAGCATACCTACTAATCGATTCATGAGTACTTTTTTCAATTAACCTTGATACCTATTCGTTCATTCTCTACACAATATGTTATTTTAGTGCTACGAAAATAAACCGCAGATATGATTACAAAATTTATGATCTTACAAGAGCATTTCCTACGCAATTTACGTTGTTATCGTTCATCAACGTTTCTTACGTACTCTGGAATTTTTTCTTGTGAAAATAAGGTGTCAGTTTCCTTAATATTTTGATGTAAATGAGCCGTGGAAAACGAGTGGATTATTTAATTTTGTATTTACATTCATGTAACGGTGTTTTTTCGTTGTTGTGGCAAAAGAAGCCAAGCTCATTACATCAATGTCAATATTTTATTATTTCAGTAGGGTAGGGTTGTTTGAAAACTCTGACACCAGAGTTGGTCACACTCTTACAAACTTTTTCACTGTGTTAGTTACTTGCCTTACTAACTTTTGTACAAATGTATATTGAAAATACTAATTCTCAATACTCTCTAGTTTAATCTAGTTTTTCTGCTGCCAAAAAAATTTAAAAGATAAAGAACTATATTTTGGCCTCCTTAAAATGAATTTAAATGCAAGTCACACATAATTATCAAAAAAAGAAACGTATTTAAATTCGCTCAATATATCACTGTCTTCGGTTTTCTTTTAAATACCTAACCGACCTGTCAACCTATCTCATTTATCTTATTTTTGTTTATAAAACAAACAAATAAACTCGAAAAATGCATTTAATATTTATAGAAGCGTAGTCTGCAGCAAAAAAATTGAGCACATAGCAACATAAGTAACTCCCAAGATACATTGACATTGGCATTCTTACAAATAAAAACGCAAATCGACAAAAAAACTGATGTCGAAAACATTTCAACTTGTTTGAAATATTGAAGATAATAGATAACTGTTTAGGTAAACGTTTAGGTAAATGCGATGTAAATACGAGTACTCTATGTAAACATATGTAAAGGCATGTCAAATACCAGAGAGTGACGTATCACATGAATAAACAATTGACTACCGTGTATTAGAGAATAGTACATAGTTTTGAGTTGGGAAAAGTGTCTTCTATCTATAACACGTTACAGAAGTTTATACAATTTTTGACTGTTTATTTGTTTTTCTGTGTGTCTGTTTGTCTGTTTATATAAACGCTCATAACGGGAAAACGGCTGAACAGATCATCATGATTTTTTATTTTGGGAGCATGAGGTCTTAGAAGTACATACATAGGCTACTTTTTATCTCAAAATAATGCGAGCGAAGACGCGGGCGCCCTTTAGTATACAATGAATCGTTAAATTTGTTCTTGAATGATCGAAAGGAATATGATTGCATGTTTTTATTGATATCTACATATTGAAGAAGGCTGTAATTCAGTTTTGTGTTTTTTTTCTCGCTTTATGTCTCTTACTAAAGATATACGTATATCTCATTAAATTAAACTTATGCTGATACTGATACTCTATATGATTATATTTTAATAGGTGATGCCTACATTTATGTTGACCTAAAATATGAGGGTTCTACAAAAGCATATAAGTGCTCTGCCGATAATGTGTATATTCATATAAAATCGTCTTTGAAATGGATTAAAGAACCTACTTGTTTATAGAACTAAATCGAAAGTACAATAATTTATTTTTTTCTGCAATGGCTACCACGAGGTCAGAAGATTCACACGTTACGTCAAATAAACGAATTTTGTATTTTTGTATGTTATGTGTCTTGTCACATTAAAATAATCATGATTCATGCAGGTTGCACGGATCATAGCTTCATTTTGTCAAATACTTAGTTGAACATCCAAAAAGAAATATTGTCCAATCCTCAAGTACGGTGTAGGTACTCTTGTTTACGAGAATTCAGGTGCATCAAAATTAATTGGACACTACAGAGGCCCATTGAAGCGAATATGAGCTCATAAAAAATCGTACCAATTTTAGAAATGATCGGCCAATGGCTTCGAGGGTCGCACTTGAAAAATTATATCCAACGTGAAAAGTATCTTGTATTTGAAGTTTTTTGAAGGTATTATTGAGACACGACTTGTTGTTGTGTGAGGATGTATCGTATATATTTTTACTCATGATACCATGTGACGTTTTTTGGTGACAACAATAAATGTATCCAGACGTTGCGAGTTTTCAATATAATATTTTAGTTTGTTTGAAAATTTTCGATAGTTGGACTCTTTTTTTTAAATTAAAACGGGTTTGCACTTTATCATAGTTTGCCTTTTAGTAAGCAAAGGCTATGGCTATGGCTAAGTTCGAGCGTGCTTTCCGTATAAAAACCGATTCACTTTCGCTTTGAAGATCGCTAGATTAAAGTGCACAGTGCGTATTACACGAAGAATAGAAAGAGTTATCCAAGGACTTCTGGTATTATTGTTAAGACCAGTTTTTTGCTCGAAATGTGGCCATCTTTAATTATTGGTTTATATTGGTTGTACCATCTTCTATTCCACTAGTATTTATATGTACTCCTAGTAACTGAAAAACAGTTAAGTAAATGATAAATGTTGTGTCAGTCTTCTTCTTCTTATCGAACGGGAGTAGCCAACTCATGTGTCGAGAGTTTATCAAGCCGCCTCAGCCTAAAGGCCTCTGACATGGCTTTACGTGTCATCCGTCCCACGGAAGCGCCCAAAATGGAATGCCACTTTTCGCTCACCCATCCACGGATTGACCGCGTCGACCTTTGCTTAACATTGGTAATCGCTTGCGATTTCCTCCGCTACAAAAAGCTGCGAGCGCTTTAGTGCAGTGCTGTGCATCAGTGAAAAACATAATCTAATCCTAGGAAAATTCACACAGTTATTTTTTTCTAAAAAAGACGCAATAGTCGTTCTTACAACAGACACAAAGTTACATTATCTATTATTAAATTAATTCAATAAACCATAAAGGAACAAGGCTAACCCACAAATTCTTCAAGTGATCACCATTAGGAAATCTTATTTAAATAATACAATAGTCTAAAATAATGTTTGCTTAAACGATAAAAAACGTCTATCGAATACTGATGAGACGAAATCGAATGATTAGTCATAGACCAAGAGGCGTGTTTATCTAGTTACTATATCAATTTCATATTATATTCACATGCTATAAAAAGTTATTGAGTTTCTGTATAAAACTTATAATAGTTTAAGGAAAATATCCTTAAACTATTATCACAGTATATGTTTGCCTATAATATCTTCTATAGGTACATATAATAAAGCTGAAAAGGATAAAATATCTGAACAAAGAAATATACCTTAAAACCTTAACACAGCACGTTTCAGCAGTTTTTAGTATTTTTGTCTGTTTGTCTGTTTATCTATTTGTCTGTTTATCTATTTGTCTGTTTATTTGAAAGCTTATAACGTATAAACGCCGAAATGGTGGGTAGTATGCGATCTTAGAAGTGTCATAGACTACATTTTACCTTAAAATAATGCGAGCGAAGCCGCGGGTGTCCACTAGTTTTGTATAAAACATTGATTCATAGCTGCCTGACTCACTGATATCAATCAAACTTATATCTACATACAAATCAAAACAACACGATATTACACCAATAAGTAAATTATTTTATGTTCATTATAAACTACTAATGAATCATCATAATTAAACAGAAGTCAAGGTAAAAAAATATTTCTACTCATGTCTGCAGCCTCTTATAGTATATTAGTACCTACTTCTACTATATAGGTTCAAATTATTCTTAGACATAGAGGAAATATTTCTAGATGGACTATAGGTGCCTGGAAATTCAAAGTGTTTTTATTTGTAGCGTGTAACTGGAAAATGTGTGTCAATTGAGACAGTGACAAAAAGTTCAGATCAACTTTATTTTGTGAAATATCTAAATTTTGTTTTTTTGTGAACACGTTACCGTTGTACTTACAAAAAAAATGCAAAGATACTTAGACGAACACTGAAATATCTCTCTTCTCTCGTTAGATACGTTAAAAACAAGTCAAAACTAATTATCTTTTAATTCACATAATTTTGTAACCAAATAAACAATACAATTATTAAAATAAACTATGTCTTCGTCGCCGCCAGATAAGATTCTCCTAACCACCTACTGTAACCAATCAAAACTCAGTAAGTACATAACAAATTTAACTATACTAATTTACATATTATCTCTTTAAGTTTCTTTATCTACGCCTTAACTCTTTATTTAGTAGTTTTTATGATGACTTTACAAGGTCATCGCAGTCATTGTGTTAATTTAAAGTAGACAAAGTTGCTTGGTACTGAATCCGGGTACTAAGTGCTTGGATTAAGTGTGTATATAGTCATTTGAGAATAAAAAAATAAGGTAGACTCGTATAAAGAGATGTGGGCTGAGTCACTAATAAGAAGTCATAAGATTATCTGCTAGACTTAGTAAGATTGTTCGTATACCAATACCAATGTATACGTACTTTATAATAGGTACGTAACTACTATGAATTTATTTCATGTTTAATGATTTTCTTGTTTATTTCACTTTTCATTTTTGCCCAGACTTTCTAAATAAATATACCGCTTAATTTTGGATACTCGATTTTATAAAGATCGTTTCTTTCTATTTAGTGAGACTCATTCCGATTTACTATAGCAATCTAGTAGAGTAAAATAACATTTTATGAAATGCCAAATATTTTTGCAAAGGATGAAATAATACAATTTTATTATCGCATATACTATCACTGACTGCGTTAACAGCAAATTTGTAGGTATGCTTAGTTTTGGTAATCGCGTCCGAATGTCTGAGCGAACTATACTATAAAACTCTTTGTTTACTCAAGCCCGGTTCTTTATACACTATTTTATCAACGTGTCTTTGTTCTTTACCTTTTCTTTCTTTCACCTCAACCGATCCCTTGGGAAATTAATAAATCTTCCAAAAGGTAAATACGTTCACCGCAATTTTAGCAAGTTTAATTTTCTATTCAAATTCGGGTTTAAGTCTTATCTTAAGGACTTATAGGCTTACCTGCAGCTAAAAGTGTACACAAAATTAATTGTGTCTGCTGTTCCTGGGAATTATTTGCGGCTTTTTTTATGTTTCCAGTTTTTTACCCTCGGGTGGGCTAACGAATTAATCAACTGAAAAAAATGGGGAATGAAAAACCGAGGGAGTTGGGTATAACTTTATATTCTGCGTATCGTGGGTTAGAAAAGTAAAGGGTTCTGAAGAAAAATGAGATTAGCTTATGAACATGTGAAATATAAATATACCTAAGACCTTTTGACACAAGAATTAGCTATTCTCATACGAATTTACTTATTTGGTTTCGTCATCAGAAAGTTGACTTCTTTAAAATTTGGACCTAAATCAAAAAGGCCACTGTGAATACTTTAAGGCTTTCTGAGTAACTTGAATAATGTGTAACTATATCAAAAAGGATTGCTTTTTATTAAATACAATTTTACACTATAATGCTGTTTCCATTAATAAAATCACCATTACAATTGCAACTCTATTTCAAACTAAGTAAGTAATTTCAAAAGGCCTTAATTTTAATGAATTTTAAATTTCACAATCAAATAACTTTGAACTCTCAAAGTTTCTTTCTTGGAAGGCAATTTAATTTATTCAGTTTGTTGGTAGCATCAGCTTATTTTGGTTTTACAATGCTTTTACAAGTCCAACAAAATAAATAATTGAAATGGCATGAATAGGGTTGCGGTTTACTAATAATGTTTATTAAAATAATCTCTTAGCTTAGACGATATTAAACCGTCAAATTTATATTGAATGAGTTTTTGGTTTGAATTCAACTGAAATGTATTTGGGATTTTTGATTTAGTTTAAATGAAAATTGCTGGAAATACCAATATAATGGGTGAAATAGGACTAACATGAAGTTATTTATTTATTCGTTCAAATTTCCCATTTATCAAAGAAAAGCAGCTGAGGAAATTAAATGTTTTCTTATGTGATGACAAGCTTTACAGATTGTCTTCCTTTAAAGTAAGAATATTTTTTTTAGATTTTAATCTAATAAATAAGACAATAATTAACCATTTCTAACTAATAATGAATGACATAGTCTAAATATTACCCAAAGTTAATTTTATACATTTTCTCTGCATATTTAATAAAAAAAAAAAATCTCAAATCTCTAAAACCTCCGCCCATTTACTTCCCTTTTAATGCTTGATAGGCTGACGCTTGACTCACTTGATGTTAAGCAACGTTGATTATCTACTAATTCTAGATCTTAAGTCTTAAATGTTTCGACATATGAGTTAGCCCCTTTAATATGAAATGAAATGAAAATTATAATTTGCGAAAAAAAATACGTACGAACACATTCAGTAAAGTAAGACAAACATATTTTGCATATACACAATTTCCAGTGACAAGCCGGCCTCAACTCAGCATCTGCTGACTGCGAACAGTCAGCGCTGGTCTTCCGTTGAGACCGACGGGTGACGACTCAAACTACGTAAAACAAACAAAACAATAACACATATAACACATGAATGAACAACTACGAGCATAAACAAACAAAGACAAATGAAAAGGACGACAGATTAAACAATATAGAATTTAAAAAATACTTAAATTTATTTTAAATTGATCAAATCAAATTGCGCTTGTATTATTATTTAAAAGCGTTGCCTCAGTTTTTTTTTTGAAAAAGACATAATTTTCTTAGATCGCAGTTCAAGAGTTAATTTCCCTATTCATAGATCAAGTAATACTCTAGAAGATCACCCACTCCACCCGTCAACCAGTTGACACCCATCTACTGTCAACTAAACACAGGAAGCTGTCAATTGATCTGTAAGATGTCCAATTGTGAGTAACTGGCCCTGCCTTGACGCGATCTCATCAATTGTGGGTAGAAGCAGACATGTTAATTGATAATGTAACTGATGCATGGGTAGTGTGGCGTGGTTAGGAGGTGAGGTGTGGCGGTGGTATATGGAGGAACACACCTAAAAACATCAAGTTTGTTGTTTGAAGTCGGTTAAGGAGCAGTCGCAGCGGAAAAACACTACATATTTTTCCAGAGTTTCATTTTTCAACTAAGAAAACAACCCAAAGATTTACTAAAAAAAACTACTCACTAAATAGTTATTAAGATAAATAGGTAGTCTGGACGAGGCGGCCAACCGGGACGCGCGTGCTGACTCCTCAGACCTCAGATTTCCGAAACTTGTCGAGCTAATTTTTCGACGTAATTTTTGACGTAAGTGCTAGCCGGTTATTACAACTAAATAGGTAAAAGGTTGAAAGTATAACGGACTTACCGTAATGACTTGTCGGTAGAAGCCATTATCGATTTGTAATTATTTCCAACTCACAATGCATCGTATTGCATCGTATTAAGTATTAAGTTCTGGGTTGATATTGCCTGAAATAAATGACTTTTATTATTATTATTTATTTATATACACAACATTGTAGGCACAGTTGAGCATTTAACATGTAATTTTATGTATGTTTACATTGTCGTTCGAAAAACATATATTATTCAGTGATGATTGTTAAAAATGTTTTTACAGGCTATCGTTATTTAAAATCAAAGTATCCCACTTAAAAAAAATATGTACCTAAGTATCGTTATCTGGTACCCACGACACAAGCGTTTGCTTAGTGTGGGGCTAGATGGCGCTGTGTGCAATGACCCTTTTTTTTTAATATAACAATAAATATTAAATTTGAATATGTACGATGTTTGTTACTTTTTCACGCTCAAACGACTTAACCGATTTCGATAAAATTTGGTATGCAGTTAGCTAAGACGCTGAATTAACAAACAGGCAACTTTTTATCCCGGATTAACATGGGTAATAAATCCACAAACGCAGCAAGTTGCCACTTTTAATTCAATTGTCCTGTTATATTTATCTCTCTTGAACACTATTTCCTCAATACTGAGGGTGGTGACTCCCCTGCAGAATTAATTCGTTAGAGGAGTTCTCTTGGGTAGATACATCGTGGTGGGCACCCAGGTCCTTCCACGGACGACACATGGCCTCGGATCTTGTGGTCCTCAAACATGTCTGTTTTCTCACGATGTTTTCCTTCGCCGTTAAGCGAGTGCAAATACACACATAACTTGAAAATACAAGTCATTGGTGTAGGGCCGGATTCGAACCAGGGTGCGTCTGGATGATAAGCAGACACTGGAACCACTGAGCCACACTCGATCGTTATATTTATAATAAACAACACATACTACAGTCATAGTATCGCTTGTGCGAGTGACAGTTTATTCGACCTTGTGGTCAAATTCTAATGTAATAATAGTGACTGTCCAACCCAAAAATAAATAATAACATTTACTTATAATAATATCAAAAAACTACAAATATGATAAGAAGATGTTTTATTGCTTTTAATATAAATACAAACGTTTATCAAGTGTCTTACTATCTATACAAGATTATTCATCACTAGCTGTGCCTGCGACTTCATCCGCGTGGAATAAGTTATTTTGGGCATTAATTCCTTCATACATATTTGTTTGATATCTTGAACCGTTTTCCCAACGGTTTCCTCAAAGATGAATAATTTTCCCCGTTTTTTCCACATTTTCCATTGTTTCTTCGCTCCTATTGGTTGCAGCGTGATGTTATTATGGCCTAAAGCCTTCCTCGATAAATGGTCTATTCAACACAAAAAGATTTTTTCAATTCGCACCAGTAGTTCCTGAGATTAGCGCGTTCAAAAAAACAAACAAACTCTTCAGCTTTATAATATAAGTATATAGATTTATACTAACGGCGATGTGTTTTTTGTCAAAAAAAATACCACTGCTATATCACAACTTAATTATTTTAGGCCATAATATAATAATAATTGCACGAATGTCTTTGAGTACAGTAAACCATTTTTACTAAGTATATCTGTCCCTAAACCATACTAACTGATAGAATACATTTATAGAACTGATACTTTTCTTTGGTCGAAAGGTTTGTTTTTTTTATAACGAGGAATGTGTTTGCACTTGACCGTAATTCGCCTGATGGTAAGCAAACATTACGGTCTAGGATGGATGGTAGGATGGTCTTCAGAATATACGCATTAGTTCCAACTATAATATATAAACAAATTATATATATATTATATAACTACCATAGCACAAACCCCTTATTACCAAGCGTACTATTACCATGATTTCATTTACTTGTTTTTATTACTTTATTCTAGTACAAGCAGGGTCAGAGAGCAAAATTGTAATAAAATTAACCACGCCATAGTTAATGATTTAGCAATGAGAACGACGCAAATAACTGTACGTGAAATAAATGCTTATGATTGATTTTGAGTTGAAAAAAAGACGGAAAATGTAGTCTTAGTGCCTGTGTTATATTCAGAGTTATATTATTATGTTCAGAGGCCCTTAGGGCGGCTTGATTAACTCTCATTCGATAAGAAGAAGAAAAAGTGCCTGTGTCAAGTTTTTATTTTTATTTTTGTCAATTATTCATTACTTCTTTTTAACAGCCTGCTTCATGCTGAGCATTATACTATATTTCATGCTTTTTGAGAAAATACTAATTATTTTCAATTGCCCGTAGCGGAGCTAGCGGAGTTATTCATAGCGATTACCAAAGTTAACCAATAATTGTCAGCGTAGGCAGACCTTGGGTGAGCAAAAAGTGCTATTCCATTTGAGCGCTGCCGTGGATCAGATGACACGTTAAATTTTAGGTCTCGGATGTTTGAAAGCGCCGTTTTTAAATACCTTAGTTTTGAGCACTCTCGACACTATATACCTATGGCCACTCACATAGTTACGATAAAAAGAACTATTTTTTTCTAGTTTTAAAGAAAAATTTACCTTTATCTTTATACGATTGACCTTAAATTTTAGTAGTTTTTTCTACGTACTAGAATTATGTACTAGAATTATTACATCAGCATCAAAATGATATAACCGACATAACCGTGTGACTTTCATCAATCACACTTTTTATAGAAATCCGTGATTTATTTGACAATTACGTGACTTTATCGGAATTGAGATAAAAATACATATACTTACTGCGATAGCCGATAAGAGAATCTAGATTTTTATAGGTATTTAGTTGTAGGTATTTATCGTAAATGGCAATACTGGCTTTATCCATCTTGACTGCGTTAGATTAGCATTTTATGAAGAAAAGATTTCGCCTTGCTGTATCCAATTCAACGCGGTTGCCTAGAAGACGCTGGATAACTCCTGCCTAAAATTAAGTATTATCACAGAATACATGTATAATTAATTATATTTTGTATTTTTTATTACACTAATCATTTCTATGCTATATCACCAACAAAAATAATTAAAATTTATATAAATCAGTCGAGCTATTCCACCCAAAATATTTTTGATCGAAAAAATACTAAGTATATGCATTTGTTCAATTGGCTTAACAATTACAAAATTGTATAACACCTTTATTCATGCAAGCAATGCAACCAAAATATTTTGACAAACAAATTAAAGCTTCCCTTAAATGGATGCTATCCGACGACCGCAACCAAGCCGGTGGTTGTGTGACATGGCTATTTTGCATGTGTGTTGTTGCGATACGTCGACTATGTAACTCAGAGATATCTAATTAACTATTACATCCAAAAAGTATTTCAGGACATATCACACAGCCCCATCTAGCCCCACACTAAGCTTCCGCTTGTATCATGGGTACTAGATAACGGATAAAATACATATGTACATTTCTTTCGTAAATACATACTTATAATACATAGAAACGACCAGACTCAACACAAGTAATTACATACTTCTACATTTTAAAATTCATAATTACTTGTGTTGTGCGAGAATCGAACCCGCACCCATAGATTAGAAGGCAGAACCACTACCAACTAAGCTAACAGGGCAGTCAAATAAATCATTTACAATAATATGCTTTTTTATTGGAGTGGCTCAAGACAGGGTTCAGTGGAGATCGTTAGAGAAGCCCGATGTCAAGAGGTAATTTGTACTGACGGAAAACATTTAAATCGAGATTTAAAGTAAAACTAATGAAACAATATTTTATTTTAAAATACGTGGGTCGGATGACACGATAAAATTGTAGGTCACTGTTTGTCTAGTATGGCAGTAGTTAAGCCATGTCAGAGGCCCTTAGGGTGGCTTGATAAACTTCCGACACCAGAGTTAGCCACTCTCATTTGATAAGAAGAAGAATAAGTTATTAATAAAAGGCTTATCATCATCATGCATATGCACAGCGCGTACGAATCAGAAATCAGTTCTATTGCCTAACGAAAATCGAAATTAGCTGGTTACAATTAATCATGTTCTCATGTTCTAGTAGGTTGCTTGCAAACTACGAATTTATGTAAGTCTGATTAAAATAACCTATGCAAGGTGACTATTACTATTCTAACGTAAAAAATACGTTTGCGTACACAGTTTATGTAACAAAGTTTTTTGTTTTTTTCACCGACTAGTCAGCATTCAGGATTTTAGATGTGGACTTATAATTAGGATAATCGTATCTTGTAGATTGATTTTGGCATATCACGTGAGAAATTTTAACCATAATACAGTGTCTTTGAAATATAATGTCTTTGTTGCGTTAGGTGTTATGTCGGTTGGAAAAACCGAAAAGGCTTAATGGCTTTGCTAGGACATCATTATGTTAGAGCACAAACAGGCATATACTGTTCTAAAATACTTTTTGTTTTATTTTATTAATATGTTGAGCAAATTTAAGACATAATTTTAGCCAGTAGGTAATAGTTGTTTTGTATTTTTTTCACTTGCCAAATAATAATGTATCTACCTAAATATTATTCCTTTTTCAGAGTCATAAACCTGATTTAATTTTGATGATTGCACTCAGTTTTCTATTGATTAGTATGCACCAAATTAGCACATTGGCTACTTTTCTTATCGAGTAACAATAATAAGTATTACTACGCCAAGAGTGACACTACTTTACATGTACCTTCACAATAATAAAAAATACAAAATAAGAGCTACTTAAAGTATTTCATGGTATCATAAATAATACCTCCAAACATTTTCGCTACACCAGTTGGTGTTTTATGCTATAAATTACTATCTATAACAAAGTACAAAACTTAGCCTAAGAAATTGCGCTACACAAACTAAGCCATAGTACCTCCAAAATCAAATATTTACACACAAAGATTAAACTTCATATTGTATCCACGGAATGCTTAGATAAGCTTAAATCTTCGCTGTGTCTACTGGAGCTTAGTAACTTAATAATGTTGCATCCAGACTAGCTTAGAGAAGGTAAGCTTTGAAAGCTTATAGTGGCCTAAATTGGAGCAGATTTTTATATAGTTTTATGAAAAAGGCGGTAGAATGACTTTATTGTTCCTTTTAGATAGTAGTTATTTAAAACGCTTAGAACATATTATATATAATATATCTACTCTGGATCAAATTTAGTACATGTAAGTTCTTACGTATCTCAACTCAATCAAATTTACGGAAATGAAATCAATCGATGAAAAAACTAAATAGTAAGTACCTATATAGTTTTATTAACAAGGTGGTTGAGAGACTTTGTGGTTAACTAGTATTAATAAAGCTATTTTATATTATACAGGTTTTCTTTAGTAATAGTGGTCTCTGATATTATGTTTTTGCTGTGAATGAAATCGTATATTCGGTATTGAAGAATTATGTCTACACAGAAACATAAATCTAGCCAAGCTCTAATATTATTTCGTGTTACTTATGTTGAGTTGACGTAGTATTGACATTGAACATGAAACGGCAATCGTAGATATCAATAGGGTGGCAATCTATTTACGTAGACAAAGATATTTCGATAAATTGATTTTGGCAAATCATTTTTGTATTGGAAATGAATGTTTTTTCTGTCTTATTTAGCGAGTTGATCATTATGATTAAGATGAATTATAAAGATAAAGATAACTTTGTTTAGCAAAAATTTAGGTACTTATACAACTTTGTTCCGTACACTCCACACTAGGAAGTAATTTACCTGTATTGTGGAGTGTAGGCTCTTCCTTAGGTTTAGACATACTTTTTAATAAGCTGGTAGGTGCCAAGAAAGAGATGATGTACTTGTGTTGCAAGGCAAAATAATAATTAATAAATAATGGACATTATAAGGAATAGAATGCTTGTTATCTATAACATTTAAAACACTATCAACTTAGTTACTCGTTATTGGTGGGTTTTTTAAATTGTTTTTTTTTATATGTTACAAGATAAACAATCGTTTAAAAATTTGTACAATTACATGTCACTTGTTTCTTTACTCAATTGATAAATTAAGATAATATTTATGTTATGAACTAAATTAGATCCTTTATCTTAAACTGTTTTTGGAAAATGAGCGAAAATAATCACGACCGACTGGATTCGAACCTGCGTATGTCTGATCACCTTCCGCCTTTATGTTAAATCCACTATAATCATAGCAAATGAATCTCCAAAATTCCCAAATAATATCCAGCCTAGTAATCGTGCTGTCTAAAATGTCAAACACTATCACATTGTGCGTAACTTGTTTATTTTGTGAACGATACTGCCGCAGTTTCAGCGATAAGACAAGCTACGTTGACTTACTTCAATAGAAAATACCGAAACTATTGTTTGATTAGTTGTTTAGTACCCACGACACAAGCGTTTGCTTAGTGTGGGGCTAGATGGCGCTGTTTGCAATGTCCCGGAATATTTATTTATGTTAGAAAGTGTTTTTTTTAATTACCTTCTCCTTCTTCGTATGGGAGTGGCCAACTGTTATGTCAAGAGGTTTCTTTTGTTTTTTTACTCGTATAAATAGCCAGAAATACATAAAGTGCGATATATTTTATACATAATATTAATAACATTAGATTAAATAAAAATCGACTCTGTATTTAATTAACTAGACAAAAAAACTCCTACCTACTTATAATACAAAAAATAAACTGTATAGAGATCAATCCATTAGTTTGAGAATTACTATGCCGCAGAAAAATATATCAAATTAATAACTCCCTTCTTTTTTATTTAACGTGTCATCCGACAAAATGCGCCCAAAATGGAATGCCACTTTTCGGTCACCCATCCAAGAACTGACCGCGTCGACCCTTGCAATCGCATGCCTCCGCCAGTTGAGCTACGGGCGCTACTTGGAGACTATAACCAAGTAATTATCTTAAGGTCTGAATCTATCTACGACCTGTCTGATCTACTACTTTTTCTAATAATGTTTTAAGGAGGCATGAAACACACCATAAGAATCTATTGTCTTATCAACATTACACATTCATATCTTTACGTAAATTTCTAGATTAGATTCCTTATCCTTGGCAAACATGTTCAGATATAAAATATCATAGGAAATATCCTATAGCTACCATTGCCTTCAAAACATCCATTCTCCTGTCAATCAACTCTATAAGATCGTTGTTACCACATCACGATTGGATTAGCATTTGTATGAATATTTGTATGGGCGCTTGCGTCGTTACTGTAGTACTAAGTAGTATTCATTAAGATAATTTACATACAAATTCAAAGTCATGTGCCTGTGTTAGGTGCAAAGTGCGACTGAAATAACATTCTATTGTCTAAAATCATAAAACATACAAATACATACATTGTTGGATACCTATACGTCAGATCATAAATATAAGAAACAAGACTTATCTTCTTATATCTATGCGTCAGATAACTGCATTCGACTCATTCGTCATTCTCTCTGTGAGAGTCGTATTTCCTCATGACTGAGGGTCGTGACTCCCCCGCAGAATTAATTCGTTAGGGGAGTTCTCTTGGGCAGATACATCGTTCATGCTTCTATCATACAGATCATTCGTTCATTTTTTTACTGTAGACGTTTTTCGAGTACATTGTACTTGTTTATTGTATTTTTTAATTTATTTTTGACATGCTTTTACTTTTCTTAATATCATTTACAGTAATGTGATTTTTAAATAGTAAACTGATCATGTATATTTATATTTATTGAATGTATAATGAACATGAACATGATTATATGTAAGGAATATGACGTATTTATGAATAAATGAATATTTTGATTATGATTAAGATAATGATTCGTCATTACGTCAAATAAAAAAAGTATAAAAATATCATATCCGTCATCTATATTATGTTAACTTAACGGTTTTCACTCACGTGTAATTCACGTATGTTGCTCGCGTATGTTGTTTATCCGTCATCTAGTACCCACGACTCAAGCGTTTGCTTAGTGTGGGGCTAGATGTCGCTGTGTGAATGTCCCGGAATATTTGTTTATATTAGTTTAAACCTACATTGGATCCTTTTCCGAAATATTATAATATATATGTTAGGTGCCTATGCTTCCCAATATATTAATGTAAGTACTAACAGTTAGTTACCCTTCACGAAGTTTATGTGTGCAAACTTTACAACCGTAGAGCAATGCAAAGGTATATTATTGTCGGAAACCTAATTTAGTTTCGACTCACGTACGAAATGGCCTACACAATGAATTAAGAGCAAGATTTAGTGCGGGCATAGGTCATTTAAATAAAAGACACCTCATTACCAATGTATACAACCAGTTTATATTATTTTACAGATAAATTGCATTGGGACAAGTCATAATTATGGAACACACTACGTATACTTACTGTAAAAAGCAAAGTGGCATTTCCAAAAATCCTTTCTTAGCGGATGCCTTTGTCTTGACATCTACTTTAATTCCAAATTTCAGCCCAATCCGTAAAGTGGTTTGGGCTGTGCGTTCATAGGTCATTATATCAGTCAGTCAGTCAGTCACCTTTGAGTTTTATATATTTAGATTTGACCTGTTCATCACTTGATTTTAACAATCAAGCAATATAACCTTTAATTAATTTACAAAGTCATTTTTTCACAGATTGTTCTCACGCTTACACAGCTTTAAGTTTAATGAGGCGTCTATTAATTACAATGCCGTTGAGTACAGGTGGGTCCGCCAGTTGAGGACTGAATAAAAATATCATAAATTGTTCTCGTCCCTTCGGTTTGGAAGTTACAAACTTGCTCGTATATCAGGCAGACGTATTGGTAATTTTATGCGTATTACTTTTACCTTTTTTCTTTGTTTTTAGTGCTATGAAGTATCTAGTTTACCTAAATGTCGACGAGTCGGTTAAGTCCAATAACAAAGCAATAAGAATAAATGCTTATATATCTACCAGTGCAATTGCACCTAAGCTACCGTAATAGAAGTATATAAAGCCTTCGTTTTCTGTGATCGTTTTTATGTCCGGTGACGCAGCAATTTGGCAAACAGCTACAAAATCCTTTCCAAAAAAAAGTGACAGTTTTAATTATAAAAAACATTCTCTCTTAATTATCTACTAGTGACATAATTATCTTTTGTTAGATTATCTGTAAGTAGTAATATTAATTCTAGTCGATGCTTACAGTCTTTAGATCGTGAACATTATTCTTTCAATTTACAGAAAGGCATTTTTCTTTGTCGTATATTTTTTTACAAACATTATAATATATCCTAGTTTATTTGTTTCTCTATAGGTACAGCTGTTCATACCTCTCATCTATATCAGATAGTCCCAGAACGGTTTAAAAACTATTTCTCTCTCTCTCTCTCTCTCTCTCTCTCTTGAGTGGTATTTCCTCATGACTGAGGGTCATGACTCCCCCGCAGAATGATTTCTTTAGGGGAGTTAGAGGGCAGATACACCGAGGTGAAAAAAACACTAGTACGCCTGAATAAGAAAATAGTATAATTTAATACTTTTCGTACCATAATCTATGGAAAATGACACCGTAATAGAATAAGATTTGCAACTTAGATGGTTTTCTCGGCCTCCGCTAGGAATCTGTAAAAGTTTCTTTAATCTTTTGCTTTTTTACTTTCACTTTCCTTCAGAACGAGTTAGTTCGAGTGAAAATTAAAATTGTGAAGCTATTAAAAAAAACTTAAGTTGGATTACATTTTAAATTTCGATTTGCTTAAATATTTTAGGTACGGTAAAGGTTAATTATGTTAAATAAGTAATCATACATTTGAGTGGAAGGATTCTGAAGGATTTTATTTTTATATTATATATTATACTACTTTCATATGTGGATTGTATTTTAGAATAGATTTTATGTTTAATTTCCCACAAAAGAGCGTGTAACGACGCTTACGTTTCTGCTCGCGAAAGCTTTTAACATTATATAGATAAAGTTTGTGTGTGTGCGTGTGTGTGTTTACGTTAAAATGTCTGATTTTATTCATATAAAATATATTTCTAAAGAAATAAACAAGATCTTAGATACTGGACTACTTTTTGTCCCTGATTACTGTCGGGCGCTCCATACCGCTAGCAAACAAATAACAATGTACCTACCCACTTTATTCGTATTACCTTCTGGCAAGGTAACATCCAAAGTTTCATAGACATCATTGACCTTTTGCCAAATTTAAACTATCATAACTGGGTATCCGATCCTCCTATAGCTACTAGAAAATAGGTAAACTCAAAGAAGTTTATACTACATCCAAACAAAAACTTCGTGGCGATATTTTATGGCCATCAATACCACGAGCTTAGTTCTGAAAACCATTTCAAATTGGACTTTAATTCCTAAATAACAAGACTGAAATTCCAGTGCTGAAGAGTTTCGTGTCTTGTGTTCGAAATAGCTGAGACATATCGTGCGATTTTGATCACTATTTCTAAAGTGTTAGAGTTGAGATTTCTATAAATTCAAAGGTTATAGTGATGGACCGTACATTCAGCTTGTATCGTAGTAAATCTCTTCGGGTTTCATTACTCGTGTAGTAAGCTCTGCAATTAATGTCTAAAAACTAACAAAGAGTGAGTGCCGTGTCATAGTTCCATTCATCCTTTGCTAACGTGGGGAGATTAATATCAATAAACAACTTCATACTCGGAATTCACTACAGCTTATTTTGTAGATATACATATTTTCACGGTAAAAAAGACTCAGGAAGAAGAAAGTACCAATGAATTCAGACGAAATTGTTGTCTTTCTGTAATGATGCCGTTATGGGCTTGTTTGATTGGCAAAGATTTCTTGACGAATAGATTACAGGTCTAGAATTGACTAACAAAATGCAGTCGTTAGTTGCCAGAATTTTGAATTATATCACTAGTGCATAATAAGTATTGGAGATGTAATAATTTTGGTCCATTGTAACGACATCTAAGCAACAAATGTTTTATAAAACATTTGCCGTGCCGTGCCTACTAAATTCTTATTAATTTACATACCTATAATATGAAGCACCCGTACCTCAACTAGGAGAGGAAATCGCAAGCGATTACCAATGTCAAGCAAAAGGTCGACACTGTCAGTTCTTGGATGGGTGACCGAAAAGTGGCATTCCAATTTGGGCGCTTCCGTGGGTCCGATGACACGTTAATTTGTAAGTCCCGGATGTTGGTCTAGTACGGCAGTCGTTAAGCCATGTCAGAGGCCCTTAGGGCGGCTTGATATACTCTCGATACCTGAGTAGGCCACTCTCACGATAAGAAGAATCACTGAAAAACAAGGATATGGTATATATTATAAAAAATGTATGTTGAATTAACAACAATCTGTTCAAAATATGTGCATAGTTGTGGTGAATTCCCAAAATACTCAATGTAATAGGGAAGCTTGCCAACATAGACTCGAACACGATTTATTATTATGCATAAAAGCACTTCAGGTACGGTTCGGTTCATCTTATTTCCGTTTGAACCCAAGGAATTCATTTAACAAGGGAATATTTTAATATTTTATTTAATTAGCACTGGATTGTTTGGTATTGGAGCACCAGGTCACACAAAATGATATTTCAATAAAATTTATTTCGAAACAACCAAGTTCACTAAAAAGTTCAAGTGTCACTAAAAAGTTAATGAATAATTCATTATCATTTTTGCGACTTCAAAATTCAGAATCAGGAGTAAATAATCCATCAAATTATAGAAACTTACAATCCTATAAGTACTCTTATTGACATCTGTAATATTTGTTGTCGGTTCCTTTTACTTCTGCTCATGCTAAAAGAAAAGAAGACAATTCAAATTAAAGTAACCCCACGACAAAAAGAAAATTGAATAAACTTCCAACCAAAAAAGACTAAGCAGAGATACTTTATGTAAACCAAAATTACTTATGTCGTTAAAAACTTTTTCATACAAAGTACCTACGACCCACTTTGCTAATACTTTTCTTCTGGTACAAAATCTTTAAACAGATTTGCCTAAAGTGAGTGAAACTTTCCCATTTCTACTCGGAATAATTCAGAGAGAGATATTGTTGGTTTTGATTTACATGGAATGGTTCTGGATGTTAAAATATGTATGAGCTCTCTATTGAGTCGCATTTCCTCATGACTGAAGGTCGTGACTCCCCCACAGAATTAATTTGTAAGAGGAGTTCTTTTGGGCAAATACATTGTTGTGGGCGCCCAGGTCCTTCCACGGAAGACACATGTCCTCGGATATTGTGGTCCTCAAACATGTCGGTTTCCTTCACCGCTAAGCAAATGCAAATCCACACATAACTTGAAAATACAAGTTATTGGCGTAGGGCTGGATTAGAACCAGGGTGCGTCAGGATAAAAAGTTGACACTGAAACCGCTGAGCCACACACACGTATGTTCTAATGATAAATAAATAAGTGGCTTTTACACAGCGCTATCTAGGGTTATATACTCAAATGCTAATGAAATGGGTACTTAGTTTTAATCAATTATCAAATTACATAGGAAATAGACATCTTCATAATACGGGTAGGTAAATGTTGTATCCATACAGTATTCTAGCAATTTCCGTTCTATTAACATTTCATATCTTTGAAATAATCCCGACTTCATTCCCGTGTTACAATTTCCGCTCAAAAGGCTTTGAATAGAATAACTTAACACCAGTAATGTTTCATTGTGGTCTAAAAGTTCTAGAACATTTTAGACTGCTCATCTTATTATTTCCAACCCCTCACACAAAAAGATTGGTTGCTAAAACTGTATCTGTGTTTTTGGCAAGAGAAGGTTGGGGATGTAGGTATATTTATCTGATAATCAATTAATTTCATTTTTCTTTCTTACTTTATTTCATTTCATTTGGGGGTGCACAGTTTCTTATGCGTAGATATACGTGGTGATTGGCATTTAGGTTTTACCATAGATAATACATGTCCTAATCTAGTGCAAAACCTAGAAATACAAATTATTGATTGATTGATTAATACTTTATTGGAGACTCACGTAATTTTATTTTATAATAAAATAATAATAATTTTTTTTATATGCTAGGATCGAATCTACTAAGAGATAATTGCATTTGTTCTAGACTTTAAGTTTTATTAACGTTTAAAAGTTTATTAGATTTATAGAACCTACATTCATACAAGTTTTATTCTTATCCGAGGAAAATTTATGTTCTAAAGAAAATGTGATCGAAAATGTGTCTAAAAATGTATGAAGTTTCAACATATTTTGCGTAGCCCGGTTAGAGCTATTACAACACACACGAGATCAAATTGACAAGTTATAAATAAACCGCTCATGCAATCTGAGAATATTTTTTATCGGATGACCTCATTTTGATCATACATGAAGTCATACACATCTCTGCTAAGAAACAGTCTGTAAAAAAATTTATTGTAGTCTGAGTTTTTGATATACTGTGATTTGTTTGTAAGTAGGTTTGTTGGGACATCTGTTTAGAATTATACTGCAAAACATGTAAAGAATTTTTACTAATTAAAGAAAATTTAAAAGAATTAATACTCTGTTTTTAGGCCTGGAAGAGATCGTTATATGCGATAAGGCCACCCAATGTACTTACCTAGGTCAAGTTATGTCTCTCTAGATTGTTTTATGTATTTTTTTTCTGGTGTACTATAAAGTTATATTCTATTCAAATCGGAAGGCGAAACATATAAAATGTCTGACTGTCAAGTGTAAAAAACTTAATTTTGTCATTTTTTTGTAACGCAAGTGAATCCAAAGGACGAAACTAACCAAAAAGATACCCAAAACTTTCGCTTAACTTAGGGACTTTACTTAACTTCACTAAAGTGAATAAGGATTAGTTTCTCGCCACATTTCGCTTACTTCTTTTTGGGATCGGATACATAGATAAAAATATGTGGTTAGTTTGTTTTTAGATAAGTCTTCTACCAAGATAGCAAAGTAAGTTGGATTGTGCGAATTCTGATAGAGATTTTCTAAGTCACACTTAGATCAGATTCATATCTGATTTGTTCTGTTTTTCGTTGGTTATGGTATAGTGTCTTGAGAGTGACTTATATGTACCTTATGAACGGTTTTCTTAGAGCGTTCACATGTGATTTTTTTCGCGTTATTTCCAGATATAAAGTAGCTTAAGTCACTCACAAGACATAATACTAAACCAATCAAAAACATAATGATACATTTCTCCGTAAAGCCACAGATAACTAATAAGTTACTACGTAACGACGTCAAATACAAACAATAATACCAACAAACAAAAACACACTTTTGTGTTCATAAAACGGTATAATATTGTACCTTAGAAAGTTAATTGAAGTCATTTAAAAACTTATTACACAAATAAATTAAACTTTTAAATAAATTGAATGGAGTCACATACATTTTGTAAAAGAAATAATAAATAAAAAACAATATATACACATATATACACTAAAGTAAAGAAATATGTACATATATAAAAAAAACATATTTATCCACATCATGAAAAATTTACACCAAATTTTCACTACATCAGTTTTTTTTCATTTGAAATCCACAATTCCTTTCACGTCCACTCTAAAGATCGTCCGATCCAGCGCCGGTTACTTAAAATGACGCATTGCCTCACTTCTATACGATAATAAATAGAACACGCCTTCAATACCCGTCACAGATTACTAACGTAGAGATTATGCTTTATTGAAATATTGTAGGTATGCAGATTTCCGCACCTGAACAAGGTAAATAAACATGTTTTTAACATCACTTTAGTAAGTCGTGAAGCCACGTCAAAGGGTCATCGAGTACATACTACAACGTTTCCGAGCAATTTTTTTTACATGGAATGGGTGTACACTTGGCCATAATTCGCCTGATAATATGTGATCATTACGGGCTAGGATGGAGCGTGCTAACCTAGTAAGAGACTAATACTTCCTTCCTTTAGTCGCTTGCTCACTGCTGAGCATCGTGATGGTCCCGACCCACTTGGTGGACCAATAATCGCCATTTATGTCGATCCGTGGCTTCATGTATGGCTATACTTGCTTTCGAACCAATATGTTGAGCCACTTGATCGGACCATCTAGTTGGGCTTCGACCTCTTGATCTTGTTCCTGCCATTTTTCCGGTCACTATGAGCTTAATACTATTATACTTAGAGACTAATACTATTTCGTAATAATCAGTCAAGTTAGTATAAGAATGGGAAACTGTTGTGGCAAGATTTTTCGATCTATCCTTTAGCATAAAATTATATCACAATCATCATCATCAGCATTGGCCTTATTTCATCTACGAGAGATGATTTATGTAGTGTCCATACTATTTTTACAACTGCGCTCGTAGCTAAATAAGCCAACACGATAGCCACAGATGAAGTCACAATATTGACAGGAGTAATTCCGTTGGGTGGAATTTGGGAGTAGCACTGTGGTGCTGGTGTCGAGCCGCACGTTTCACAGCTAAGTTGTCTATTGTCTAACCGCTCTGTCGTAAATAACAACACCACCTGCACACCGTTTTATCCAGTGTTTGCGGTTTTCAGCAGCATGCTCCCAGTTGGCTATCATAATAAAGTATCTAAAAAGGTTTATCTACGACTGGCAGTTGTTGTAAATCGATAGCTGCCAGATATCAGAGAGAAATGGATCGTGGAAGTAGCGTCTTATACACCACCTGGGAAAGAACGTATTGTGAAGTGAAATCATTATGTAAATTGAAAAAGATTTTTATTCCTACTCGTGTTACATTTTATTCATATTCATTTATTGAGCAAAACATGAACTTAAACTTGTTTACAGTTAAAAGATGAGCCCATTTAATAACTAGCTAAACTTTTATGATCTAGGACTCTTTAACGATATCAAAAATGTATATATTATAAGTTTATACTGAACTACGGGCGTTTCACTTATATACCTATATTTACTGTAACTCATATCTTCTTCTTCTGTCTGGTGTCGAGAGTTGTCAAACCGCCCTAAGGCCCACTGACATGGCTTAACGACTGCCAAACTAGACAAACAGCCGGGACCAACAGTTCAACGTGTCATCCGACCCACGGAAGCACCCAAAATACGTACAAAATGGAATTTCATTTTTCAGTCACCCATCTAAAGACTGACCGCAACAACCTTTGATTAATAATGGTAATCGCATGCGAGTGCCTTCGCCATCTACTTCATATGAAAAGTGATTTATGTACTATAGGCATAGTAGGTAGGTAAATAAAAGTAGCAAAACTAGGTAAGCCTGGAGATGTGGAGTAGCCATTAGGGACTAGTGGCTAGACTGAGTGGCTGTCGATTACATATATTGCTTCTTTCCTCTCATAAGGAGTAAAGTTAGGATGAAAGTACGAAAATAGTCTGCGGTAATTAATAAGGATACAATGTGATGGATAAAAGTAATGTAAAGAAAGGTAATTTGATTTCTTACTAGATATAAAAAATGAGATTGTTTAAGATTGCCAATCTCTGAATTGCCCCGAATTTTCCTACTCATGTTAGACCACTTTATACGTTCGTTTGAATAAATTTATATATGAAATTACAACAATTAGTATCCATACAATCACTTAAAGTTAAGTAAACAAAATGTACATCAAAATATTATCAAGAGTTACAGTTCTAATCCACATTATGTGATCATAAGAACGAAATGTCGCAGCAGGTGATCTTGTTAGTATTCAAATACTAATATGTATTTTATACTAGCTGTCCCGGCAGACTTTGTACTGCGACCTAAACTTTTTTTTCCCCCTTTTAAACCTTCCCTAGACCTCCGCGAACATTTCAAGACTAAGATAAGATAAATCCGTTCATCCGTTCTCGAGTTTTAATCAGACTAACGAACAACAATTCATTTTTATTTATAAAGAAGATATCCACTGTAGATACATCAGACAGGTTGGAGACCGTACTATGTGGCACGTTGGAGAGGAGGCCTATACTCAGCAGTGGGTGAACACGGGCTGACATGAAGATGATGATGAAGAAAAAAATCTAAGAAGCTAAATAGTTGAATAAATGTGTCTTAAATTCTTAAAACTCTAAATTATTTTTCTGATAAAGCAGTTAGCTGTAAGTCGGCTAAACCTCAATCAATCAAAATGCCCACAAAAAATCCCACAAAGCCTTTCAAAAGAATAAGAAATCAATTTCTTCGCTAAATGAAAGGGTCAAGTCACAGACAATGTTACTTAAAGATATTTAACAAACCAAACAAACACTTAGTATTTATTTTCATGAAATGAAAAGGTTGTGAATTTTAATGATTAAATCTAATAGATTCAACGTTGAACAAATCCACTTTTACCAAGCAAAAACATCGATTTGGGCACCAATAGTCTTCTAACAATCGTTCTATCCATATGTTTTGCATAAACCAATCGGCGCATATTTATGACTAGCTGGTGCGCGCGACTTCGTCCGCGTGGAATAGTAGTATTAGTCTTGGTTTATGGTTTAGTGAGTTAACCTTAAAAGATAGACATGTACTGTCTGGGATATTTTGTTAGATCATTTCAAGTGGAATAATTCTTTCATACACATTTTTTTGATATCTTGAACCGTTTTCGCAGCGCACGCAACGGAAGCCTTCAAAGATGAATAATTTTCCCCGTTTTTTCCACATTTCTATTGTTTCTTCGCTCTTATTAGTTGAAGCGTGATGTTATATAGCCTAAAGCCTTCCTCGATAAATGGACTATTCAACACAAAAAGATTTTTTCAATTCGCACCAGTAGTTCCTGAGATTAGCGCGTTCAAACAAACAAACATACAATCAAACAAACTCTTCAGCTTTATAATATTAGTATAGATGACGAAACAGCAATCAAATCAGCATACTGCATTCTTGACACTTGTGAAAAATATTAAAGACACTTTTTCTTCTTCTTATCGACTAAGAGTGGCCAACTCTGGTGTCGAGAGGTTTATAAAACCGCCCTAGGGGCCTCTGACATGGCTTAACGACTACCGTACTTTGACAAACAGCAAATAAAGACACTAATTGAGACACATAAAACACACACGCAAAATCTTAAATGACATAATATTAACACAAGTTTGTTATATTAATCTGGTGGAGCCAAATCTCAATATGTCTGCGGTTTTTAGCGACGCCGTCTAATTTTCTCCTTACTTTAAAATTAGGTGTATTTTTCCTCTGATGTCGATGGGTCAAGTTTATTTTTAGGACCCCTAAAGTGCTGAATCATGGAGTCCGGTGGTTTCTCCAAATTCCAAGGTTTTTGGCGTTTCCATCCCTTTGCTCATAACATTTGATTGTCCGGAAGGCTTTTAGGGTACCGTGGACAGATACAAGAGGGAAATCGGTGAAAACATTTTTTTACTTAACTAATTTAATTTACTAATAGGTTCTTACTGGGTAAGCACGTTCCATTCTAGACTGTAATGATTGCTTACCATCAGGCTAATTACGGTCAATTGCAAACCCATTCGTTGTAAAAAAAAAATTGAAAATAGTGAAATTTACACCCAGATATGACTTTAGCTGATTCAAATACTTATCTTAGCAAACAATTTGCATGCATCCAGTTAACAATTTGATCGAGTACAGTAAAATAAAATACGTCCATTAATGACCGTTTGCAATAAGCTACAAAATATTATTAAAAATAATATTATTTGAACCATTCAAAATAATTTTGTTGTAAAGCATAATGGAATTTTAAAAATTATTATGATTAAAAACTTTAATATAAATGTACTTAATAGATAAATATATAAATATATATAAATATATATATATATATATATATATATATATGGTATATTTCATATATGAAATATAACAATGCTCACTTTATTGACTAAAAAACAGGCTATTCATTAAGTTCCTCATAACATGTACTTGGATGTTAATTATTGTTTCCGTTTTCCGAAATCGGTGAAAGTTAAAATATACTATAATATATTTTGGTACAGAATCATGAAAAGATCCAAACCCCACTCTTGCCCATCCAAACATATGGCGCATGTTCTATTATGGGAGAAAGCCCACCATTGTCCAAAGTTTTCAGGATAGGGAAGGGTAAAGTAAGCTATTGAAGAAGCCTTAAGAAATATCAAGAATCAATTTGGTCCAATTTTGCCTATTTTGCGGTTTTCTTAGGTCCGCAAAGATGTTATGGTAGGTAACATGTGGGGCTAATGTTGTTTGCCGATCTGACTGCTCAAACCTCTTGTAGCTTTTAGGTAAGCTTTTTTTATTAAAATACTATGCTTAGCTTATTTTTATAGGTAAACTTTTATAAAATAGACAACAAATATCATTCATTTAAGCTCCTTTTTCTTATCGTATGAGAGTGGCCAACTATGGTTTCGAGAGTTTATAAAACCGCTCTAAGGGCCTCTGACATGGCTTAACTGCTGCCGTTGTAGACAAATAGCGGGGACTTACGAACAATTTAACATGTCATCCGACCCACGGAAGCTAAAAAGAAGATATCATGAATAGAATATTATTAATTAATCAGAACTGTATTGCGAGCTTCAAGTCCTATTAAAGATTCTAGTAACTAGTAGTTTCAAAATTACTTTAAAGCTATTCTTTTGAAAGAAAAACGTAAACTATGCCTGACATTATGAATCCATATTCCATTTGACTTGAAACGCATACTTTTTCTAAAATCCTCATTCTATACTATACGTATAAGAACCTACAAATACCCTCGATTTTTAATAATACAATATTATATAAGTACCTACGTATGAATCTACGTAATCCTACCTTTTAACAGATTCGACCCTCGAAAATAGCTACGAGCGGAATTAAACAAACCCTTAAAATGTAATCTTGTCAGCATACATTATCTCAAAAAATAAAGAACGTTTCATACCGAAAAAACAAATAATTTAGGTATACATATGTACAATAAATACATGCTAACGACAGTAAATAAAAGTAAAACAAAAAGCTCACACTCGTATTATTCTGTCATAAGAACGCCGTATCATTAAATATGTGGTTTATAAGGATTTGACGGCTAACGCACGGCAAATAATCACATCCTTTAAAAAAAAATTTAACTTAATTTAAACCAGGTATTTCAATTCAAAATAAAATAATAATTTTCATAGCAATTTTTTTCGCTCATTATCCAACAAGAGTTTAATTCAACATAAATTCTAGTTTCCGTCTGTTAATCGATATTATTACAATTCTCGCTTTGATGATCGCTGGATAGTGCATATTATTTACAAACATTTATTCTAACTTACTCAACAAAGAGCCTGTCCATCCAAAGGCTGCCTGGAAGACATCGCCTAAAGTAATAAGGCCGCCCAATGTGCATTAAATTAGTTTTAGTTTCTTTAAGTTTTTTGTATTAAAGATATATCTATCTATCTATCTCGGGGAACAGGAAATGTCTAGCGAAAAACACAAATTTCCATTCCTATTCGATATGAAAAGCGCCTAACCCGAAACCGATAAACCGTATTTTACGAGATATTTATATGCTATCGTAATTTGCGAATAGCATTTTCTCTAGGCCTTTATATTAAGCCATAATAATCGTATACAATAGTATTATTTTGCTATTTGAATCACGTATATAAAGTTATGGTTTTACGACCATATTGTTATACGGGCGTCAGTATAAATGTAGATAATAAATAATGATAGATACTTTAGACAACACATTGTAGAGCTATCGGTAATCTAGACTTGTAAGAGGTACTTAAGATTTTATGACTGTGTTGCTTTGTTAGTGCTCGTGAGGTTTTATAGTGTGTTGGTGTTTTACGAAGTTTGTCGAATTATTGTCTGGGGTATCTAAAAACTAATATCTCGGAATAAAGGTAAATATTATAATTAATATAATTGTTATCCAGTACCCATGATACAAGCGTAAGATTAGTATGGAGCTAGATGGCGCTGTGTGATATGTCCTGAAATATATTTTTTTATTGTTACTATTTTTAAGAATGTCACTCCGTATTTATAATTATTTACATATCTAGCTAAACAAAATCGGTAATTTCTCAGAATGCCTTAATGTCATTTACACAAGCGTAAAGGTTTTCTAAGATGGACTTTATTATGATAAATAACTTTATTTACAACTAGCTGTCCCGGCAGACTTCGTACTGCCTCAATCGATAAATAAAAGACCTAAACGTTTGTATAAATGAATGTCATTTTTTTTTCCTTTTGCCTTCCCTAGACCTCCACGAACATTTCAAGACTAAGATAAGATAAATCCGTTCAGCCGTTCTCGAGTTTTAATCAGACTAACGAACAACAATTCATTTTTATTTATAAAGATAATAAAATATAAAAACAAGGGAAGAAAAACTAAACATACTACTTCTAACTACTACAAAAAAGGGGCACTTAGAAAATCTTTAGAAAAGCCTTAAGATAATCTAAGTGCTCCAGCCCACTACCAGAGGGCAGCGTGCCCAGCATACTGGCCGCATTACCACGCTGGATGGCAATGCTGATACGTTGAGCCAGAAAAAAGCCAGCATTTTGGTCATGCGTCGCGTCAACCAAGATTATGATTAGATTCTATGTACGTAATTTGAAGTGAACTATCTTCTCACTAGTTTTTTACTAGTGTAAAAAGAGTTAAATTACACATTCCACGAATATTGTAAGCAAGCTTCACTTTGTAGAGTCCTGTGATTTCTAGAAGAAATGAGCCCGTGTTATTTTACTTTGTAAGGATATTAACCCTTAAATGCATGGAATATATATGAGTATGGATTTATAAATAAATAAAATATGCAGCAAGTAGAAAAACTGTATTTATTACATAAAAAAATATTAACAATGTTGTAGCTACTTATTTTTATATATTAAATTGAATATTATTATGTGATGGATTTTTCCATCATTATGCACTTAAAGGTAATATACTTATAGGCAATGATATTAGGTAGTATGGAACTTAGTGAAACAGTTGTTATTTTTGTTTAGGCATAAATTTATGCCACATTTGGCACAGCTTATTGTGGTGTATCCTGCACAATGTGGATACTTACACCTTGACTTTTTCAGGTCATGTTGAGACAAAATAAATCAATTTTCAGGATTCAGTTGGGTGGCATATAGATTAGTTTCTGTAATTATTTTGTTACACAGTTCAGGTGTGAAAAAGTAGTCAAAGCATTGATATGGCGTTTTCAGGGCTGTTATTTCAGTACCTAGATCAGTGCTGCCTTCAAATTCAATGTTTGACTCAGAAAACTGAAGTGATCTCTTCTTCCAAATCAGCTTCCTCTTATCTAAAACCCAAGTTGAGCAAGCAGAGGTTTCTCTTGCTTCTGATGTCACAGTTTCTTGAATGAGATTGACTTGTTCCTCATGTAAAGTAGGATCATTTTCCACATTATCAGCATGCTCTAAATCTTGCAGCAGTTCATTTCTATTGGTGTAAAATATACTTTCCTCATCATCTTCCACATCAGATATTTCCATGCCATCTTCTGACAGATATCTTCCTTCAAAAGCAGACAAGTACTCTTAAATTTGTCTATCATTCATAGGAAATGACATTTTGGCTGAAACATCTATAAAAATCATTTTAAAGTTGTAGTAAATAATAAAAGAATAATAGTGCTAATAAGTTAGATTTCCATACATTGAGAACAACGAGTAATGCATATTGATGGAAATTTCCATCATAAACAAAAACCCAGAAAACACCTAAAAACAATGATTTTTTCTAAAACAAATTAGTAAAACATTGAAAACTTACCTTATTTTATGAAATATTTATTTTTTCAAGATATATACTGCGTACATGTTCACAAAATAACAATCAGAAACTCTTCAAACACCAAGTAGAATAACGTCTAAACTGAACAGATGATTGACCATGTTAGTTGACATTGACAGTTTTATTTTTCGTTCAAAAATGTTGCCTGGATATTTAAGTTCGGATACATGTCCATAAATAAATTCATTCGGATCACAGACTAAAATAATACACAAAAAATCTTTACGATGGAAATTTCCATCACTATGAAATTAAGGGTTAACTAGAACTCCTATACATATAATAAAGTTGAAGAGTCGGAAGTCTGAACATAGAACATATTAAAAAAAAATTTTGGTGATACTTCGAATTGATAGCCGGACACGTTCCAACAATTTCTAGAATTTTTATCTGTATCACTGTGCTTCTGTTTGTGTCCTTATTTTAATACACATCACGCAAAAACGGCTGAACGGATCATCATGATTTTTGGTATGTAGGCAGTATGAGTTAGGAGTGTTTTAGGCTACTTTTTTTCCTGAAATAATGCGATCGAAGCCACAGGCGTCCACTAGTGATAAATATATTTTCAACTAATTTCTCGGTTTTGTCCGAGTTTTATTTAAGAATTAATATTCAGTCTTAGTATTACAATTTCCATCTTTTATTATCTCTAATATCTTGAAAAAACAAAACTTTTAAAAATAAAATTAAACAATTTCTTGGTCAAAGAAATTTTCTTTGGTTTGGGGTCGACTATCAAGCAATGTATTAATTAATTTTAAAACACATAAAAAAACTTGTTACGCTTGTGACATGGGTACTAGATAACGGATAAATGTGATAATTTCAATGTCTGATTAATTGTACTAAATGAACAATGGTTATTCCTAGAGGTCTAGATATAGTTGTTTTGTATATGGCCGAAATAGGAGAAAGAATAATTATGTATGAAACCAAAGATATAAAAATATTTTAAAAGATATAAAATTGGAAAAATTGGATGGGAATAAGTAACCGAAAACGAAACATGTGTCTATATATTTATATTTTATTGTGTTCTGTTTTTCGTGTTGTTTCGTGTCTCAATAAATGTATTCTTTTCTTTTATTTTTATTCAAACATACATGCAGACAAACACGTACACACACACAAACAAATATTCCTATAAAATAGAAATGGGAATTGGGTTGGGATGGTATACGAAATTATCCGTCACAAACCTAAAACTCAATCAATCGGTAAATTTGTTCCTATTTAAATTTGTTGTTATTTGTGCTTATACCACAACTATTTTCGTCTTATTACAAATAAATGTAAATATTAGTTCAAGACTTTGAAAATAAAAAGTTGGTTCTTGTTGATCAAACATTACATACAAAAAATCAAAATGCCAACTTCAAATTAGAACGTTTATTTATCATTGGTAACATTTTGACAATTTGATTATATTGACGAAAGAAAACAAATTTTGAACAACAAGAACGGGACTGCATATTTTCAAAGTTCTGGACTAATAGTTAAACCACGTTTTGTAGTAAGACCCAAATAAGTCTATAAGTCTATCTAAATCTAAACGTTTATATTGACTACAATCTGTTTCGGACACAACATTACAGGTTTCACGTCTAAGGTATATTACTCTAAGCCACAAGGCCACTTAAATACCTTTGAATATCTGCTTTGATCTTTAATTAGGCAGATGGCCTCACGGTTATTGCTTCAGAATTATTTTGTTAAGTAATTAACTACGGAAATTTGAGTCGTGATTAAATTTTTTCAAATAAAATTATTAATTCGTCAATTGAATAGCTTTCATAGCGACTGGTAATTAAAACGGGCCGGAATTTGGGATGATTTCTCAGGTTTAAATTTAATTTCGTGCTCCATACAAGGTATAAAATAATTCGAGGAAATACGAATTTCGTAAGGATTTGTTGATTGCTAATTTGTTTAATTCAGAAAGTTTTTCACAGCAGATAAGGGATGTTTTTAGGGTTATAGAACTATATCTATACTAATATTATAAAGCTGAAGAGTTTCTTTGTTTGTTTGTTTGTTTGAACGCGCTAATCTCAGGAACTACTGGTGCGAATTGAAAAATTCTTTTTGTGTTGGATAGACCATTTATCGAGGAAGGCTTTAGAGTATATAACATTACGCTGCAACTAATATGAGCGAAGAAACAATGGAAAAGATGAAAAAAACGGGGAAAATTATTCATCCTTGCGGGCTTCCGTTGCGTGCGCTGCGAAAACGGTTCAAGATATCAAAAAAATGTGTATGCAAGAATTACTTTTCTTGAAATGATCTAACAAAATGTCCGCAACAGTATATGTCTATCTTTTAAGGTTAACTCACTAGTACCGTTTTTATGGTAATAACTATTCCACGCGGACGAAGTCGCGCGCACCAGCTAGTATTGCTATAAAACAATGATGGATTATTCGATTGACATGTTTTATTCTTGCAACCTATTAATTTTAATGCCCAAATTATTCAGTATAGATAGGTAGAATAAGTACACAAAAAAATGATAATAAATGAAACTAAGACATTTTGTCTTAGAAAAATATATCGTACATTATAAAATTTATAAATTTGCAGCATATCGCTGTCCTAAATAGGTTAAAAAACACTTTACTTATTTTTTATGTAAGATAGGCCCACGCTTGACCACAACTCGCCTGATGTTAAGCAACGTTGTAGTCTCGATCTAGAGCTTGCCTAGAAGAAACCGGTCAACTTTCGTTTTACTAAAACTAACTGGCTGTCAGTCATGGTACGTCAGTCGTTAAGCTATGTCAGAGGCCCTTAGGGCGGCTTTGATATACTCTCGACACCAGAGTTGGTCACTCTCATTCATTAAGTCGAAGACTAAAAATGTTCAATATAATAAATGATTTACACTATTATATGTATAGGTACTATATATATGTATATAGTCACCAAGATTTAACCAAGGGCAATGACACGGCTTAAGAGATATCATCTATGAATCATCTATCATCAGTGAATAGTGATTCATCTATCTGACTAGATAATGATATACAAAGTTTAATAAAAAACTGCTCACAAAAACTGTTATCAATGATACACTAGTTATTAATAGCTAAGTATATGAGATTGTAATATGACATCTTATGTTGTAGGAATATGTTTTGATTTAATTCACGTTTTTTAATAATATGAGGTCGTTAAGCCGTGTCAGACGCCCTTAAATCTGTTTTTCCCATAGGTTTGAATCAACTGATGATGTGTTGATCAGTCATATGAAAAATAAGGTTTGATAAAATTTGGTAATGTTGATATTTACTTTTTCGTATTAGCCATTTAATATTCTAACCATGTCTTAGTTACTGAAATTATTAAAAAAATCAATTTAAAATTCTTCATTAATTATAACAATTGAATAACCCTATATGACATCAATATATTAACTAAACGGTTTTCACTCACGTGTAAATCGCGTAAGTACATTATAGTATATATGACATTATAAATTTTAAATGTCTAATAAATAAAAAAATAATATGTACATCTTCTCACACTTGTAGATCAATTAATAAGATTTATAGGCATCATTTGTCTGATTTACACCGTAAAAAATAAACCATTCATACCAAGAAATATTACTTGTAAACGATGTTTCAATTGTTTCTAATCGTCCATAGATTAGCTATCATTTGTTGTTCTATTGTTTTTATACGTTCTTTTTTCTACATTGCTTAACAATGATTCAGATTGATAAAGCGATTATCCATTTCTTAGAAATAGGCATTTACAAGTGATTGATTTTGTTTCATACTTTGATTGTTTGAAAACCAAATAGAAAGGACATATGTTTGGTCTTTAGTTTAGGGTTTTTAGTAAATTATTAAATATTTCTCTATGATGTATTTATTTTAAATGATATAACGTAAACTGACTGATAAGACCGTTTTTTTTCACATGCAGCTTGTTAGAATCGAATATAATAAGTAAAGCAAGGATATTTTTCCTACTATTATCTTGTTTTGTATGGTTATTTTAAAACAACTTGTATATTATGTATGTGTATAGGTTATGTTATGCTCAGAATAATGTATGATTTTCCCAAAATGATATTCGAATACAAAGCAAGTCTTTAATCTTTCTGACAGCCTTAAAGAAACCAAACTGCCTTCTATTACCTTATTTCTTAGGCAAGTTTTTATGAAGTTTGTTCTAGATAGAACTGTCAAGCAAAGAAATTGTAAAAATTACACGTACAATAGCCAGTACAGTTACAGGCAAATACAAAGTTCATTGACACCAAGAAACGGAATATTCGTTTTTTGTAAGCTACTTCTTGTGTTGGTTACAGTCGTAGAAAGATAAAATAGATGTATTGAATGCAATGTTTAAGATCCGGTGAAGAAAATGAAGGAAATTTCTCAATTTTTAAAATCACTACGGTATAATCACTCTGATTAAAGTGATTACCGTTTTGATGAAATTCAGAAAGGACATACATATTATGCCTATACTTTTCACAGACGTAAAATATTTCGGGACAAGCTGTATGGATGGAGGCCAACACCCTTATGGCGCTTTTCGTAGGAAGTTTATGGTATTCAAATGTAATTTATACCAGAATAAGCAGTTTACATTATTAGTATACTATCAGCTTTGATCAAATGATCGAAGACTGTCAGACAGAAAAAAGGGTATATATTTTCATAAATTGTGTTAGAAATATCTTCAATGACTTCTTCATAATCAAATTGTAAGTCATAATAAATATAGCAATTGAAACAATTAGGTGATACCAAGTCAATCTGAATAATAGACTTGACAAGATATTTATACAAGATTACGACAAGATTTATACAAGATACAAGGCCTAGATTGCCTGTAATTTATCAAGTAATTAATACTGCTGGTAATAAATATGGCAGTTTTTAGAAATCCGTTATTGTAAGACATAAAACAGATCCTTAGCATATACCTGATAAAGTAGAAGTGAAGCTTATGAAGCGAGTGTGGCTCAGCGGTTCCAGTGTCTGCCTTTCATCCAGACGTACCATGGGTTAAATCGGGCCCTATACCAATGACTTGTATTTTCGAGTTAAGTGTGGATTTGCACTCGCTTAGTGGTGAAGAAAAACATCGTGAGGAAACCGACATGTTTGAGGACCACAATATCCGAGGACATTCTGTCTTCCGTGGAAAGACCTGGGCGCCCACCACGATAAATATGCCCAAGAAAACTTCCCTAACGAATTCATTATGTGGGGGAGTCACGACCCTCAGTCATGAGGAATACGATTCAAGAGAGAGAGAGAGAGAGAGTATTACTATAGTCAATCACTTTTGTGCCAGTGTCTGCCAATTACTTCCATTCTGTTATTAAAATACCAAATTTTATATAAATTTTTCCAACTATTCCAATTGTTCCTGTGGTTGTGTTTATTGAAACAGTAATATAGAATAAACAACTGTTAGAAAGTTAACTTCAAACACGACGACTCAATAACATAGTAACCTTCAAATTCCTAGTTAAATATTTAATGAGGAAGAAGCTTTCAAGGATAGGTCGAATTACATGTCATTGAGCGTTCTAGAAATAGCTGGGAAATCACATGTGCATGGAAATTGTGTTAAATGTGTAAAAATATATTTCGGGACAAAAAATAGCATTTGACACTTCCACACCTCATACTACCTACATAATATGTATACTACATACATGCGCTTACCAATGTTAAGCAAAGGTCGACGCGGCCAGATCTCGGATGGGTGACCGAAAAGTGGTATTCCATTTTGGGCGTTTCCGTGGGTTGGATGAGATGGTAAATTGTAGGTTCCGGCTGTTTGTCTACGGCAGTCGTTAAGCCATGTCAAGCTATGGCCCTCAGGGCGGCTTGATAAACTCTCGACAGAGTTGACCATTCTCATTCGATAAGAAGAAGACCACCACCTTCAAAGCCTTATTATAAAATAATTGAATATTCATCATTTATAGGTATAAATAGAAACTGTCAGGTCGACCAGCCTGCTACGGTGGGTGCAGGAAATTGCCAGCAAACCGACAGCGTATGAATAAGTGGAACGATATTGTGCGTGGCTTGAAATATCGCTGGAATACTTACTGTAATAGATGGAAAATACTGGAAAATATGCGAGTAAGTCAAGCCACTAAGGATACATAAATTACTTAGTATTTAAGGAAAATATATAAACTGACTTGCCCTATATGATGTGATGTCATAAGGTGAAAAAAGCTTTTATCTTTATTAACCGACTTCCAAAAAAAGGAGGTTATCAAGTCTTCTGAAAGTTTTTTTTTGGGGATGTTCCTTGATGGCTTCGTTGTTTATCAACTGATTTCAAAAATTATTTTTTTATTCGATGAGGATAGTTTCCGAGATGGTCCCATAAAAATTGTTTTTCATTCGGTTTCAACTTTTTGAGAAAAAACCCATAAACCAACAAATTGATAAAGTTTATGCAAACCAATTTTACCCATATTTCCAAAACTACTAGTCGGATTTTGATACAGTTTTCTGTAGTGTGTTGAGGTTTAATGGGTGCATCTTTTTAGCTATGTATTACGATGACAACTCGCCAGGGGGTGCTGCTGTATACACTATATCTTCTGAATTATCAGCCCGATTTTGATGCGGTTTTCTCTGATAGGCTTAGATTTGTTAAGCAAATGAATTTATGTTGTGGTTTTTTTTTATTGGCTTACAGTAGAGTTGAAGTGGGTTTTTGCTTTTGTTTAAAATAATAATTTCTTTCTTCTTTATCATAATCTCTTTTCCGTTGAACT
Source organism: Macaria liturata (assembly GCA_964023185.1). Lineage (NCBI taxonomy): Eukaryota > Metazoa > Arthropoda > Insecta > Lepidoptera > Geometridae > Macaria > Macaria liturata. The sequence continues at coordinate 16,726,316 of OZ026806.1, forward strand.
ATAATTTGTCGGTCTTCAAGTCGAGAGTAAACCGGATTCTTCTAGGCAAGCGCGCTATGTCGTAGATTATAACATTGCTTAACATCAGGCCAGTTGTAGTCAAGCGTGAGCCTATCTCATTAAAAAAAATCAATAGGTGTTATTAAACAAAGAAATAACTACTTATAAAAATATCCAACGGTTCCCTGGAAAAGATTGCTTTTAGCAATAAGGCCGCCACCATAGTTTCTGTTTGTAATTTTATTATTTCTGTTTTGTATGTGTGTGACAATAAAAACAGATAGTAAAATGTAAAATTAGTAGTATCGGGTTTTCAAATATGGGGTTAATAAGTTGGTTTTGCTCTTATTCTGCATTTTAGAACGCATTCTTAGAAAAAATATGTCAATAATTTATTTTTTGAGTATTGCACAGTACATATATCACACACAAACAGATGAGACTTCGAAAACTATTTACTGAGGGCTTTCAAACATAATAACGAATAATATATATAAACTAATAGACTAATCTCGCGAAATATAATAAAAAATATTTTGGCCCAGCAAGTAAAGATTCTGAATATTAACTTTCTTTTTGAAAAGAATTACTTTATAAGAACTCACTCAAGCACTCAAATATTCACAAGCTAAAGTTGCCTATACATACTTAAGCTTATGTAGCCTACACACAGTTAAGCTAAAGTAGCCTATGGCTAAGTTAAAGTGTAAACGGTGCGTGAAAATGGGCTGAGTTCGTAGACAACTATTGACGGGGTAAAGTGGAGAAGAGTGTATTAAAGTATACTATTGTATACAAACCCTTTGTTGTAGAAAAGTGGAAAAATAAATGTAGGTATGCCTTATTACGTTAAACATTACAAGGGCTGTTTTAGTACAGTATTAATTAATAAACTGTTGGTTTGTATTGTTATGTACAAACGAAATAATATTTTGGTAACCATGATAATATATTAGAATAAAAAAAAAAAACAAAAAAAAATTATTTCAGCATTATTACATTACATTTTTTTTATAAATTTAGTTTGCGTTTGCTTGTAATTGTATGAGGAAGCAATTTTTTTCACATGTATCAAAAACTCTTACTTATAAAGTTATTGGTATTGGTGTGCAAAAGCCAGCCAACATTTAACAGAAGCAATATTTTGTCTTTCATTTAAATTAATATTATTATTTATTTCCTTTGTCCCCAACATTTTATTTCCAATTCAAACCCTGAACCTAAAATAATAATTCTAGAGCACAAATCACGAATACAAAGGCCTAAGCTTAGTCACAACAACACTTTCAGTAAAAAATGCGGGAAGAAAATCCCTTTGGAAAATAATTAATAGTCCGGTGGGCCGGTGTTTTATTTTACGCAGGTTATTGGATACAAAATAATAGGCATCGGGTCAACTGACCCATTTTTTGGTAAAGGGTCGGGTCAGATTGACCTACCTGTAATATTAGACGGTGGTTGATTTGTGAAGCAACGTGACTGGGTTGTGTAATGTTTTGAAGTTGACTGACTGGGGTGTGAAATAAGGTTGTCTGGAAGATTACGGTTTTTGGCTGAATGTAATAAATGAAATAACTTAAGGTGTAAGATAACACTGTTGCCTGGAAGAGATTGGTCTTAGCAATGAGATTGTCACATGTTTTCCGTTTTGATGTTGTAATGCACTTTTATGTAAACGTATCATACCACTTCTAAAACTAACATGTGACATAAGAATAGCTTTGTTTACTGTTGTGTTTTTTTAATTCTTTTTTTTATTTGCAATAAAATAATCTGTATGGGAGATTCCGGAAATTGGATAAAATGTGAATTACGGAGTAATTAACTATACATAGTATGTTAAAAACATATATTATAAAATTATAGTCTGTTTAAAAATTTACAACTCACTAAAATTAAATAAAATCATATTGGATAGGAGGTAAGGCTTGGAGAATTCGAGGAAAAATATAGATTGAATATGTAATTTTAGAAACATGTGTACTGTACACTGTGTAACATACATACCTATATGTATTCAGTAACAAAGCTTTCTAATCGCCAAAAAACCGACACCTGCAAACCTAACCTATACCAAACTAATCACAAATCACGATGACTATTCTGATACCAAACACGTTATAGCTTTACCTCATATTTGATTTATTTGACAAGCTTATAGCTTATACAAGTAAAAAGGTTGGGACACTTTGACGTTGATTCCTTGATGTTACCTTTTCTATGGCTTTTGAGGGAAAGGGATAAATGTTGTCGTAATCGGATAAGGTTTTGGTGAGGTTTTTATGTTTGTTGGTGTTAGTACTATCATTTTTATTTACACTTACAAATATTAAAGCGTTTGCTGAGCATGGGGCTAGCATTTTTTTTTACATGAGATAGGTTTACGTTTGACCACAGCCTGCCTGATGTTACGCATTGCAGCAGCCTAGGGTGTAACACGCTCTAGAAGATACCTATTAACTCTAGATTTAAAGATCCCTGGATTGTAGTTCACCAATGACTTGTATATTCAAGTTATGTATGGATTTGTACTCGCTTAGCGGTGAAGGAAAACATCGAGAGGAAACCGACATGTTTGAGGACCACAATATCCGAGGACATGTGTCTTCCGTGGAAGAACCTGGCCGCCCAACACGATCTATCTGCCCAAGAGAACTCCCCTAGCGAATTAATTCTGCGGGGGAGTCACGACCCTCTGTCATGAGGAAATACGACTCAAAGAGAGAAAACACACCTTTTGGTAAAGTTTGGTATGTTCTCTAATCTCTCGAGTATTTCTCGCCCAAACGTTCAGTTTACACCAAAACACTGGAATCTTGTTCCTCCTCCTATCAAAGTGCTAACTGCGTCGTGTTCATCTGAAATCAAAGCCTGAAGCTTTGTACTGAGCGATACAATGACATTTGACCCAATAAACACATCATTGTAATATTACTAGTAGTAGTAGTAGTAATAGTAATATTATTATTGTAATATACTTCAACTCAAAAATTAATTCTAGGTGATACATGTTACTTTTAAGAAGTAGTGGTTTGGAAAAAGTAAACCAACTTATTTGAGTTTGAACACATGTGTCATGTCACAGGTCGAAATGCTTAAAAACCGCGATACACCTACAATTTACACATTGATTTGGACACCACTTAGCCGTGAATGGATGCTGGCTAATTGGTAACAAAACTAGAAAATAATATGATGTCAATTGGTTTGCTTATTCAGTTTATTTGCCTTTTTTTCTGATACATTATACATATATTCATACATTACATATTCTACACGATAGTAAAAAGTAATCTTAAGTACTATATTTTGACAACAATACGAAGGTTATACTGTTTATTTTGGTAAAATGTAGAAAAACGTTTTCCTAGATTTTGTTATGTATATGTCACCGAAAAATAATAAGATCCGTACGTTTATAAATTTCCTAGGAAATTTATAAACCTTCGTAAGATTCTAAACGCGAAATAAATGGTATAATTTTACGCCCACATTTTCGCTGATTGATAAACTTACCGAACTCACGCGTAAAATAATAAGTAAGGAATAACCAACCGCCATGTACCTACGCTCTGATTAGTTGAATAAGTCACGTGTTTTTTCTCATTCCTCCTGCGTCTATGGACATAAACATTGTCACTGTCGTCATCGGCCACTCAGAGAGCAGTGTGTTATTTGTCGTATTCTAAAGAAGCGTAAAATTAAAAGCTCTTTTGTGATTGGTCGAACCGCTTAGAATCTTACGGATGGATATCCCTTAGTTTATAAATCTACCACGAGATTTCGAAGATTTTCGAATCTTACGAAGGTTTATAAATTACCAATATATAAATTTCCTAGGAAATTTATAAACGTACGGATCTTGTTATTTTTCCGTGACATATATACGCATATTTGGAAAGTATTGTCTACGCTGTGAACTAAACGATCTAATCCCTAACATTATGTCTCCATGTGCCAAACTCTGTGTGCCAACGTCGCAACGGCAGGATTTGTCTGGTATTTGAACTGGTGATACAATGTCATACTGCAATAGCAATTGCCAGATTAGAAGATTTATGTTTACCAGTGGGTGCGCGCGACTTCGCTCGCATTAAGAAGTAAAACTTGCATACCCTATTTCACCACTTTAAAAGTGACATTTTCAAAAATCCTTTCTTAACGGATGCCTACGTCATAACATTTACTTGCATGCCAAATTTCAGCCCTATTCGTCCAGAGGTTTGGCTTGTGCGTTGATAGATTACTATGTCAGTCAGTCAGTGAGTCAGTCAGTTACCTCTGAGTTTTATTATTAAGATTTTACAGGGTAGCTCAATGCATATGATAATAACTACGCAGTCTTTTATAAAACAAGCAATTTCTGTTTTGAGACGAAGACGCATAATAATGAAATCGCTTTCATTTTTTATCAACAAACTTTATGTAAAAATAATTCTATTTTTTCAATACGTAAGTAATTTTTTATAGATAAGCACAACTTAAACCTATACACGGTTGTTAGTCAATGAACACATAACATTTTCAATGCTTTGACGACTATTGTTTTTTTGCAAAAACAAGATATATCTATTATATGTCCTATATGTTTATACCAATTTCAACTTCGAACTTAACCAATCTATTATCTATGTACTTACATAATAAATAGCAAGTTTAGTACAAAGCCACAATCACATAAATCTAACTTAACCAACTTAAGTGAACATCTATGCAGGATGCAAGTTTCTACGTAGTAAAACCACAGACATAGATAAGTTTTCGTGAACTGAGTTAGGTTAAGTTTAAGTTGCGAGGTGTAAATGGGTTTGTAATTAATTTTGTTGGAAATTTTAGTCTAGTTTTGTTATAAGATTGATTAAATTGTAATTTATTTATTATTCAATTTATTTTACTAATAAAATCCTTTTCTTTGCATGTGATAGGCTCAAGCTTTACTACAACTTGACTGATGTTAAGCTACGTTGTAATCTACGATCTAGCGCTTTTGCCCGACAAATTATAGTACAACGGGAATAGAGATTCAAGGGCAAGGAGTTCCACAGTTCGGCAGATTACTGAAAAAGCTCGAAACATAAACATTTACTAATAACCAAAATATTTAATTATTAATTGATAACTAATCAACATTATTCCTTTTTCCAGGTAACTAAGGTACATAATCTCATCTTCAACAAAAATTGTAAGTATTCTTTACAACTTATTAGTGTCCGAATTACGTTCAGAGTTAGAATCAGCTTTTAAGAATTGTAGTACCTAGGTACTACAATTCTTAAAAGCTGATTCTAAATATCAATGAAATTATCATGTATAAATGTAAATAAAAGACATAAAGTACATATACTAAATTTCAATATGGATAAAAAGCTGTAAAATAGCAACAGGACGAATTAATTTAAACAAAAAAAAACATATGAAAATAGTTGACCTATATACCAAATATTGTATGAGAATCTCTTAAACATTATTAAAATTTTAATAAGTATATATTTTTCCATTCCATATTACCGCACTCAGATCACACGAAATTTAACAACTTCGTTGTATGTAAAGTTAAATTTAACACAAACGAAATTCATTATATGATATTCGCAGGAAAATATTCAAAATAATCGTGTAAAATTCCAGTTCAATTATAAATAATTCCTCGCACATTTTAAACGCGAAAAACCTCCCGACCGATTGCGATTCTGCAATTCGATTAAAATCGATACAAATTCGATTGATATCGATATAAATTCGTTATAAGTTGTCGGTAACCAGTGCGTCGGAACAGTAAATACATCGCGTCACAATATCATACACGTTTTATGAAGTAAACTGTAATTTAATTTAAAAATAATAGTCAAGCATTCACACTCACTCACTCACTCACAAAAATATAAAAAATGCGTAATATATGTTTTTATCCGTATTAACCTTTATGCAACTACTCAATTCTCACTTTATTCATAAAACTAGCTGTGCCTGCGACTTCGTCCGCGTGGAATAGTTATTTTGGGCATTAATTCTTTCATACATATTTTTTTGATATCTTGAACCGTTTTCACAGTGCACGCAACGGAAGCCCTCGAAGATGAAAATTTTTCCCCGTTATTTCCACATTTTCCATTGTTTCTTTGCTCCTATTAGTTGCAGCGTAATGTTATATAACCTAAAGCCTTCCTCGATAACTGGTCTATCCAACACAAAAATAATTTTTCAATTCGCACCAGTAGTTCCTGAGATTAGCGCGTTCAAACAAACAAACAAACAAACTCTTCAGCTTTATAATATTATAGTATAGATGTCATTTTTGTACAGGAAAGAATAAATCGCGAACCAACAAATATAGATTTATTAGCTTTATAAAAATGAAATTTACTTGACATTCATTCCAAAAATATATCTGTGCAGTTTTAGATTTTGTCTAATCAATCATCAAATTAAAACATTTTACCTATGACTGAATCTTACTAGAAATCTGATGAATTCCATGGCGATAATATTTTGTAAGCCATATCAAGCAGGCAGCACCGCGAGGCGCAACTAGTTATTTAATAAATGTTCGTTGCGACCGCCGCATTAAAAGTTGTTCGTTGGTTAACAACGACATTACAAAAATAATAGACATCTCATTTTATCTATATTACAACATACCTGTGTAATTAAAAGACGTAAAAAATCACAAAATTTACCAGCATTACGGGTTTTCTCTAGTGTTGTCCAAACTAGGTCACCTGGAAGAGATCACTTTAGTGATAAGGTCGCCCAATGTCCCTGATTACCTTCCACCCTTTTATGCAAATTGTGTTCTTTATTTGGTGTACAAATACAGTATATTTGATTTGAAAATTATATATATTTTTTTTTACAAGAAATGGGTTTGCACTTGACCGTAATTCGCCTGATGGTAAGCAATCATTACGGTCTAGAATGGAACGTGCTTGCCCAGTAAGAACCGATTCACTCTCGCTTTGAAGATCGCAAATATTATTATGCGTTTCATCTAACTGTTGATTGGTTTGTCGATATGAGCAACCAAATTGACTGTATTACAAATAGTGACGGTGTGATATTATACGCCCTGTAATAGAATTTCAAAACTCTCTTTAAGCTTTGCCTAACCTATTTAATTGATTGCAATTGGACGTATTTAGCGTTTGAGATGAGCCCAAAAAACGTAGCTAGCTAATTAGCCTGAAACCAATCAAGTTAACAGTTAACGGTTACGTCAGAAAAGGTAATAGGTACATTAATTGTATACATTGTTAATGAAATTTTAAACGGACATTATGGCGGATAAATAAATATTCCGGAAAATTCCACACAGCGCCATCTAGCCCCATACTAAGCTGACGCTCGTGTCATGGTAACTAGATAACGGATATACTACTTATATACTTTTTTTGTAAATACATACATAGTATACATTGTGACAACCAGTCTTAACACACAAATACTAGTATATTGATAGCATATAAATCATTGAGACAACCCAACTTAACACACAAATAATAGTAGGTATATTAAAAATGAACAAATATTTGTGTAGTGCAGAAATCGAGACTTAACAAAAATACATGCATATTGAAGTGCGGGGATATGTAGTGCGGAGTTTGAATCCGCAAATAATTAGATATTTCTAGATTACATAGTCTATGCTTGCGAATGATGCTTGATGATCCAACTTTTGCGCAAACTGCTAGACAGAGATTGATCTTCAAACTTTTAATATGAGAGCGGATGGAGACGGTGTGAAATATTTTACTTTATTTTTGCAACATTCTCGATAAGCAACGGACATTTTTAGAAGTTTTCAGTACATTTTTAATTTTGATGAAGTATAGATTCGCGTTAAAGTATTTACATATAACCCATCTGATCTTAAGCATTGTTGCTGTAGGTTAAGATGTAAAGGCTCTTCTAAAGACTTTCTAAGCGTCCCCCTTTTTTGTTGGAGTCAGAAGTAATATGTTTAGTTTTTCTTCCCTTGTTTTTATGTATTATTATTGCAAATAAAACATTGTTTGATTGTTCATAATGGTGGAAAAATCACTTTACCTAAAATTAATAAACACTTCTAATAAATACTTCTTTCTTTCTACTTGGTTTATATACTTGTAAATATTACAACATATTTATATTACAAATAAACCAACCTTGAATTATAATACTAAAACTTTATACTTACAGTAACATCCCTAGCTACGTTATTCAATTTAGGATGGTCACTGTTCCACAAAAGTGGAGTTAGCATTCATACAGTCACTATTAAATTTAATATTAGTTTCAATTTTGATAAAGAGACACTAATACAAACCAGCGGTCAAATAATTTGGTATAATTTTGGCAAGTGGCAAAACAGCTGTAGTTTTTCTCAATCTCTATATAAGGGGTTGATTTCAATCTATCAGATTTCGCAGAGAACCAGTTTTCACAATTATCTTACCATCAGATCTTAGCAACTCCTAATAGATAATTTAATGATAAAAACTGGATCAAACTTTAATTTAAATAATGATTCACCGTAACCAGACGTGCTAACCCCCAGATACTTAGTTAGCGATACTGTAAATGTCTGTTAGATAAAACTTTTGGTATTCTAGGCCCCTTTGTAATTAAATTATGAACTTTCAGAGCTTTAATTGAATTGTTTGTTTGAACTTAAACGTCGGTCAGAATTGCAAAGACTAGCATACAGGGTTTCTGGCATCTAGGAAACATCTTTCTGGGAGGCTGTGGTATATCTAAGTATTACATACATTCTACTAAAGCTTCGATTTCAACAATCAGCTATGTACACTTATCTTAGGAATTTGTTCTGGATCAAAACCAGTTTTGAATGTATACTTAGCTTATTTGGGAACACATTCTGTTTTGTGTACCATTATAAATAAATAAATCAATCAATCAATATTAAATTTGATCTGTCGTTTTTTAATTCAAATGAATATCTGCATTATACATTATAAATTAGAAAAATCTATGTAATTTTAATATTCAAATGAATATCTATCTACCGTACGTGTTTTTGAAATAATATTCAACTTATTGTTGTATTTTAATTGGTTCAGAAACCATTACATAAAAAATACTTTGAATATTTAACAAAGCGGACTGAATCCATTAAATTATTAATTAATATTTCTATACTAAATGTAATCTTTTAGGTGTTATATTAAGCATCAGTAATCCTGTAAACTTTGGTCTAAGTCCTAGGGGCTAGTTTCCAAAAGACCTAAAGAAGTTACTAACTTCCTTCTGTTCAAATAGTAGACATTTAACACTACTGAATGTTCGTTGAGGGAATGTGCTTTACAGATATAAAGTCTTGAATACTAGTGTTATTTGATAGTAATTTAAAGTTCAATAAATCTACAATTTTCAGTACACATTTTCTATTAAGTAATTAATGACTAACGAACGTACTTCAGCTAGCGGAGGCAATCGCAATGTTAAGCAAAGGTTGACTAGGTCAGTTCTTGGATGGGTGACCGAAAAGTGGCATTCTATTTTGGGCACTTTCGTGGGTCGAATGACACGTTTAATTGTTAGTCCCGGCTGTTTGTCTTATACGGCAGTCGTAAAGCCATGTCAGAGGCTCTTAGGGCGGCTTGATAAACTCTCGACATCAGAAGAAGAAAGAGGAAGAACAATTTTTCTTTGGTAAAAATAATACTTCAAATAAGTTTTATTACCGCAATCAAAGTCTTCATCACCTAACGAATTTATAAAATGAATTCATATTTTCAATCTGATTATCATTTCGACGATTCTCCAAATTTCATTAAAGTATTCCTTCAAATGGATATCTCTATTGGAACCCTAATCTGTTGAATCGAAACTCTGGTTGGAAAATTAGAATTCGTAATTGTTAAACTTTTTATATTTCTAAAGTTTATTCCATTGTGTTATTTCCTTTATTTTTATACGGCGTAAAATTGGACTGCGGGTACAATTACCACGAGGATATTAACTTTTCAATTGCGAATTTTGTTTAGATTTCTGTTCTATGTATTTATTTTATACTAGCCTTTGCCCGCGGCTTCGCACGCATTATTACACATACAAACCTTTCTCTTGAATCACTCTATCTACTAAAAAAACTGCATCAAATTTATTTAGTAGTTTTAAAGATCTGAGCATACATATAGACATAGAGACAGACGCGGGAAGCGACTTTGTTTTATACTGTGTAGTGATGATGTGTTATGCATACCTAGATATGTATAAATGTAATATCTGTAAATACTGATGGACGAGCAAATTTCCCCCGACACAGGGTGACCTAGTGGGGGAAATATAGTACTTATAATTTGTGAGCTAATGTTTATTCCTAAGTAATATATAAGCAATATAGTTGTAAGCAATAGTGTGCAAATAAACGATTATTATTATTATTATTAAAATGTTAAGATAGAAAATCTTATGACTATGTATAAATGTATTACCTATTAAAGATTCCATCTAACTCTTTCTCTATACAGAACCCTGTCCCCTAAGTGACCCTAATTAAGATTTAGTTGGCAGCCACAGTGCGGTGGCCATTGTATACAATTAGTATCATTGGGGGAGTCCCCTGATTGACCTTCAATAGACCACAATCGAATTGAGTTTATTTGGGACTGTTAAGTGTTAAGTGCCGAATTTACTGTTTATGCTCGTGAAACTTTGTTAGGTTAGTTTTTAACCGACTTCGAAAAAAGGAGGTTATCAAGTCTTTTGAAAGTATTTTTTTTGCTTCTGTTTGTTATTATTTTCTTGTGTTACATGACGGAATTATATTGCTATCTATGAAGAACAATTCATGAATATTTTTTCGATTTGAAACTGTCAATTCCAATAGTGTTTTTACAAATTATAAATTATTTAGAGTTTATTCAGGATTTTACCAATTCAGATTATATAAGATTGTTTGTGATTGCAACCTGTAATAAGAATAAGATTTAATGTGATAAGACACATTACATACGTAGATATTTATGTGCATTATTATACATCTTCATAATTCTTAATAAATACTGTTTTTACTATTAGAATTGAAATTACAATTGCCGTAATTGAAATCAGTTTGACAGTTTCATCAGTTTTAACCGACTCGAAAAAAGGAGAGGTTCTCAATCTGACATCCTGTTTTTTTATGCATCGTTAACATGGACCCAGGTGTCCACCACGATGTAACTTTCCAAGAGAACTCCCCCAACGAATGAATTCTACGGAGTCACGACCCTCAGTCATGAGGAAATAAGAGTCGGAGAGAGAGAGAACATTTAAATTGTATATACATACACCCTCACATATTGTCATCAGTAAGTAAATAATGATGAGTGGGTGTAAGCAACGGATGTGTCGAATAACTTAATAACTTGCTTCGTTTATCTTTCGTCAGTGGTTCTCAAAAGTAGTGAAGAAATTATCAACACTGAAAAATAATTAAACACCAAAAAAAGGCCACAGTACGTACCTTTTTTCAAAATAAAACAGGTTTGCACTAGACCATAATTTGCCTAAGGGTAAGCAATAACTTTGTTCTGGAGATGGATCGTGTTTATCCAATAAGAACCGGTTAACGCTCGCTTTAAAGATCGTTGGAATATACTCGTACTCGTAATTGAACCACGAAAACAATCCCAACGAGTAAAATCTGTGGGTAAGTCTCGCACGCCCTCAGTAATGAGGAATATGATGCGAGGAAGAGGCTACAAAAAATATAATAAAAAAAGTATTTCAGTCCATGCCTAACATTCATCATCCTTATCAGCTTATATAGTCCTCTTCAAGCGCATAAACGCGATTTTTGGTATGGAAATAGTATTAGGTCCCGTGTGAGCGGTATAAACTTACCATTGCATTATCAATAAAGATTCTTTATCTTTATCTTTATCTTGAAATTACTAGTTAAAATTTTCTTCTAGGCAAACGGGCTACATCTTAGGCCACAGCGGTGCTTAACATCAGGCAGGCTGTAGTCAAATGTCAGCCTATTCAGTGTTTAAAAAGATAAAGTTAATTATTAATTGATTCCACGTGTTATTAAATCATAAAATGTTTTGATGATAACAAAAGTAAATTCATCTCCAGAAAATACCAAAAACTACGAGAGTGCGTAGTTTTGCTAAATCCAGCTTTAGTACAGTCGTAAGGCCTCGAAAGGGCTCTCATGGCTTATCACTAAGTCTCAAAGTTCAAACGAAAAGTAAGATGTGACTGACATATTTACCACTTTTCAAGAAGAGATATATTAGATATAGTTAGCTATGTCCGAGGCCCTCAGGGCGGCTTAACTCTCGACACCAGAGTTTGACACTCTCATTCAATAAGAAGTAGAAATTTTTAATTAAAAAAAGTACAAATACGCAGATGCCATGTCGTAAAATATGGTTAAGAATTTGACTATATACCGAGAGAAACGACGCATTTATTTTAAGACTAATCTGAGAATTGATTTGATTTAATTAAGAAGAAGAATATACTAAGCAACTTAACATGAACAACGACAAGGAATTTTTCAGGACCGGGATGAATAGCGTACAAGAAGAGTGGCCTATGCTCAGCGTGTATGAAAACAGGCTGACGATAATGATGATAAAAAATAATTCTTGTTCTTAATTTTTATATAATGTGAACGTAATCTTAATTAATGTAATTGGCTTTTGACCGTTTTAATTAGTAAATAAATAAATAAATGATGATAATGTAATTTTTTATTCAATCTTCTCCAACCTTACGATCGGTAAAAACACTACTTTTCCCTTCTCTCACCTAACTTGACAACCTCTGATATATTCCCTACACATGTCCCACACGTCACGATTCACCCTAACGCTTCACTATCTAGAGCTTAGCACATATACGGTGGATTGCTTGTTGATTCACAATATAATTTGAAATTCGTTATTAACCAGTCAACTCAGAACACAATAAAAAATCATTGTTATAAGTACTGAATGTCAAATACAATTTTGGCGCTTAAGAACCAAACGAAAGAGAGACACACACTCACAAGAGAAAGATATAAAAGTAAAATGAGATACGGTTTTTGTAAAAAATAGCGTAAAAAGACAGCAGTCAGCCATTGTCTAAAAATAATCCGCAAGCGACAGAATGTATGGAAGAAAATCTCAAAGGTGACTGACTGATTGACTGACTGACTGACTGATATAGTGATCTATCAACGTACAGCCTAAACCACTGGACGCATTAGGCTGAAATTTAGAATTAAGGTATATGTTATGACGTAGGCATCCGCTAAGAAAGGATTTTTGGAAATGCTACTTTTAAAGGGGTGAAATAGGGGATGCAAGTTTTACTTCTTAATGCGAGCGAAGCCGCGAGCACCCACTAGTGAAGTGTAAAGCTTCAATAACAATTGAGGTCTGATAAATACGGTTCCTCTATTCTAATAGTGATTGATAGTTGTGAAAAATACATTTGATCTTGCACAATATTGCTCCACAAGACATACTAACGCCCCTAAGCATGTAGGATTATCGCTTTAACTTATCAACGTTGGTATTTCTTATCTCCGACCTACGCGATTAGGGCGCGTTGGGATCGGCAAGTTGGAGACAAGTTCGTTACTTATACTTTGGATGAATGAAGTGTTTATATCTGGAATCTTCCGTAAAGTAAACAAGATTTATTGTATATTTGTAGGAAAATTACTTACTTACAAATACCTACTAATATGAGTAGGTTTGATTGCAGCTTGCTTGATGGCTTGCATTTATATAATTATGTAGATTGTGATTTATTTACTCAGCTGAGATACGAACATATGTATTTTATTTTGAAATAGTCTTTTAAAATCCAATATATTTACATACTCGTATAATAAAGCTGAAGAGAGTCGAAAATCTACAAAATACTTTAAATTGACGTGTCAGTAGATTTTAGAATTTTTGTCTGTTTATCTGTCTGTATTTAAACGCGCATCACGCAAAAACGGCTGAACGTATCATCATGATTTTTGGTATGGAGGTAGTATGAGGATAATGCGAGCGAGTCCATTTGTTATGAATAAGTCTTTACAGTTTACGTTTTAGTGTGAACATATCCTAATTTCTTTATCCTGTTTATCTATGGCGATAGAACACAGAGGTATTTCCTGTATCACAATTTATTAAACCGATAACAAATTGTTTGTCGTTATATCTTTACGATCGGAAGTTGGTTGTAAATCTACAATTATTATGTTTTGATACCGATCATTATATATGTTTGGGAGCCAATATATCAAAGACAAAAATACGGATCAACAACTTACATAAATCTCGCCATGTATAGAGTATTTTTTAAAAGTCAATACTATTTTAATTTTACAAATTAATATATTTACAGAATTAAATACAAAAAATATATGTATGTATTTTAAAAGAAAATAAGTCTTCTAAATGTATTTTGATTGGCCAGTTAGCTTAGTTGGTAGTGTCTCTGCCTTCTAATCTAGGGGTTGCGGGTTCGATTCCCGCGTGACACAAGTATTTAGGCATTTTCAAATTTATGATTACTTGTGTTGAGTCTGGTCGTTTGTATGTATAATAAGTATGTATTTACAAAAAAGTATATAAGTATTATATCCGTTATCTTGTACCCACGGCACAAGCGTTTGCTTAGTGTAGGGCTAGATGGCGCTGTAAAAAAAAACAAACAAATGTAACTAGATTTGTTCAACATTAATCAAATTATTAATCATTGCAGTGCCTGTCTAATTAAAAATCTGTCTATTTTAATTACATTGATTTGAATTGCATATTTTTATCTATAATGCTGGAAATTGTGTGACATTACCTTACTTATAGTAAATCTTACATTTCGGGTATCGTTCTTAACTCTTAACTAAACACAACACTAAAACTTATTCCTATTTGTCCATACACTAATTATACCACTGATATACAATAATACATATATGACTACATATGTACATCAGTAAAATCACGATATGCGATAACAGCAAGAACATCCATCTTTTTATTTCCGATGTAAGGCAATCAGATGAAATAACTATAAAGCATATAGATCTACGAGTATATATTTATATATACATATTTATAGGTATATAAAGTAAATAGGTCTGGATGAGATCACTACTCATCTCGTCATGCTGGGTGGGTCCGATGAATGCTGCGTCCGCTAGACCGGAACATAACAATATTTGATGTAACAAAACGTATGTTATGTAGGTAGGTATGTGTAAAATATAAACACTTACACAAGTTTCTTTATTTGCAATAAAATGAAGAAATTGATTGTAAAAAGTAATGAAATACAGTTTTTTAGGGTTTAAACTAAAATAAAATACAAGTGATAGAAAATAAAAACTTGCTACTAAAGTAAAAAAAATAGAGTAATTATATTTTGTATAGGATATTCTTACTTGTTTGATTTCTTATGGTGAAAATTTAGCTCCGAATATATGCGTAAATCAAACTTAACTTTGTTAATGTTATCGATGCTTTATAACAAAACGTTTTTATTACAAGTACGAGTATTATCGCAATGTACAAAAAATGAATTTAACGAAACGAAATAAAAGGTGTGATTTGTAATTTTGAAAATATTTGTCAACAAACAACAAAACATAATTCTTGAAAATAATTACCATACCATGTAAATGCAGAAAAAGTTGATACATTTGTGTATTAATAAGTTAAGTAATAATATTATTTCCATAGTTTATTTTACTGACAGAATCACTTTTTTACCGCATCAAAATAGGCTCTGACGGATACGGAACTCACTTAGCTACATATATGTTTTACTATAAATACTCAGTCCCACCTACTACTTTATTTAAATTACACACAACTAAAGCTCACCTAGAGTAACTTAATAAAATATTCACTCGGCTTCGAAATGGCACTTCCAAACTAGCCCGGACTTACCCGAATACATTTTTAATGAGGGTGGAACTAAAACTGTATAATTAGTAACGACTTGGATCACACATCGTCTATTACTGTTGATGTATTATTCAAGTAGAACGTAGTATAGGGAGAAACAGTAGTTTACGTTTAGTAGTTTGAAAATTGGAAAAAAAAACATGTGGTACTAAAATTTCCATAAGGCAAGAATAAATGTGTTATACCGGCTTTCATTTTCGTGAAAAAATTATGACGTTTTTTTTAGACATATTAAATGGCCGGTATAATCCCTTTCAATCTTTTTTGAAACCAAATAGTTTCTATTGTATGATCAACGTAGATTTACAGTCTGAATTTCAGTAACTAGGCATTGATGTTTTTCTGAAGCTGTAAGAGACAAAATAGTTTAAACATCTTACAAAAAAAATATTGATTGAGTGATTAGGATGTATGTTTTGTCGTTTGTTTTTTTTACCGAGCCTATATCTGTAAAATGTTTTTTTTAGCGGTAAATATATTTTATTTGAAAAAACTTACAAAACAAATTTTACTTATTAAAATGTATTTATTAATATTATATTATTAATTTATCCGCCAGCATGCTGGGAACGTTGCCTGCAGATATACTTTTTTTATAGGTGTTTTAAGTTTATTATAAGTTTTAGTTTATAAGTTAGTTATTAATTAGTTAAGTTTTTTTATTTTTAAAATTTTTAACGTACATATTTGTAATTCGTATTTGTAATTAATACGTATTTCTAAACCAATCAGAGCCATAGTAAAAATAAACAACAATACATCAAAATTTAATTACAGAACGTAACTACTCCAATTAGTTATAACATACATACATTTAAAAAACAAAGAATTCTGTCTGCTCAACACCCATACACGAGTAACATAAGGTCTCGTACTAATCCTACTGTTATTCTTACCTATGTACATGTATATGTAGCTACATACCCACCTATATCCTAAGGGATTACTCGGGTTTGATGTTTGGCTTTCTTTCGGGAAGTCTTTGGAAGGTAAGCTGTGTTACTTTGATTTGGACCAATATCTTAGCTTGTATATGTACATATGTGTATGTATATGGTGTTTGTAGTTTGTACTATGTTAGGTCGTGTTTTTAGAAATGAGATGGTGTTAGAATGTTTGTGTATCTATTTATCAAAGTATGAAGATTAAAGGCAAACAAGAAGTATGAGAATATGGATAAAACGAGTAGATATGTTTTGTTCCTTATATCCGTTTAAACCCTAGATGGCGTCAAATACCAACATCATTATGAGTTGTAGTCAAACAGTTAACCAAATGTACTTATTCTTACCACGTATTGAATGTAAAAATTATAACTTACGTTACCCTTATTTTTACGTTGTATCATTATCATCATCAGCTTACAGTCGTCCACTTCGGGCCGGGCATAGGCCTCTCCCAAGGCACGCTACTTAGCCCTATTTTACGTTATGTAATATGTGGCAATGCTTGAAGTTTATTTTTGTATATTTGGTGTTTGTTTTTGTTAAAAACATTAGCGTTAGTTGCAGCCTACACACCTTTAAATATAAATATAAAAATAAAATTCTTCTTTAAATATAAAAATAATACTAATCCCTGATCCATGCCAGATTGGTTACCTGGAAGAGATCGCTTTAAGCGATAAGGTCGTCAATTAGGACACTAATTTTAAGTTTGTATGTTTCTTTGTGTTGTTTCCTGTTTTTGGTGTTTATGATAAAGTGTTTTCTATCTATCTTTCTATCTATGTACTAAAAAAATCAACAACACCTAACAATCTTGCTCTATATCAGTATTCAGTACGCATAAGCTATAACAATAATGATCAGATCAGATGTGATTCCTAAGTCCTACACTACACCACAGAATAGCTAACAGTTACCATCTCTATTATCTCACATACCTGATTACACTCAATAAACAAGGCTAACATGTAGTGGATAAGTGTAGATAAAATAACTGTAAGACTCCAAAGTAATGAACACTTTTGTGACTCAAAATTACACTGTTTACAGAAGTAACGGCCCTTGGAGCGATTTGAACGATTGCTAGTCTAATGGTCTCCAAATCCAGAGTAGGTAATGTATAAAGATTTTGAAGTACATATGTTTAATGTTGTTAACACTTACACAAACAAACAAATTTATTTGTAAGGAGGCTTAACGGAACAACACTAAAATCTTTCAATATTTTTTTAAATTTTAATATTACGATTCCAGTTCTCGATCTATTGCGTAAAATTATCTAATGTTTATTTATTTCTTATTTCTTCTGCTTTCTCAGCCACTAGTTGTCAAATTCTGAACATAGGCCTTTCCCAGTTTTCTCCCAAAGCCCGCGTGTTTCCGAATAACATCAACGCCATAGCAGCGGTGCGCAGCCAATTTTTATTTACAACAATAGTATTAATGAAGAAAAGATATTACAAAAACTAAACATACTACTTCTAAGTACTACATAAAATTTATTAAAAAAAAAAATAACCGACTTAAACTTCATCAATTTGTTGGTTTATTGGTTTTTTTTTCAAAAAGCTACTGAACCGAATGAAAAACAATTTTTATGGGACCATTTCGGAAACTATCCTCATTGAATAAAAAAATAATCGCGTATCATCCCGACAGTATAAAAAACTTTTAGAAGATTTGATTACCTCCTTTTTTTGGTAGTCGGTTAAAAATAAGAATAATTCTGTGTTTCCTGCGAACTACAATCTAGGGGTCTTCAAATCTAGAGTTAATAGGTATCTTCTAGGTAAGCGTGTTACACCCTAGGCTGCAGCAATTCTTAACATCAGGTAGGCTGTAGTCATGCGTAAACCTATCCCACATAAAAAAATAATAGATTTGTATGTTTTAGTTTCGCTCTATTACGCGTCAATTGGGTATGTTGTCAGAGCCACATAACCCAAATTGGCGGATGTGCGGAGATTCGATACGGCTTGGAGGTTGGATTATGTAAGTAGATAATATGACGTGGTTATCACCAATACCGTGAAGTATATCTAGTGTGATTACATTGTTTATTTAATTTATTAATTTATTTGATTAATGGGCGAGCAGCAAATTGCTGATGTGCCCATATCACACTGTGTCAAAATTGTTTTATAATATAGTCCACACAAAGTAAAATTTATACAGTCCACTGGTGCAATGATCACAAGTTAACAAGAGATTTTTTGGTTTTCTGTAACCAGTCATCAAGCCGGTTCTAAAAGTTGTTACAGTAAATTTATTATACAATTGTCAAATTAATAATGATATTCTTCGCACCTTCTTTGTTCTTGGGTCTTTTTTCCTGATGCAAACAAGCATTTTTTTAAATGCCAAGATGGATCGTATTCTGACGAATGAATTTAAAAAGCTAGCACACGAATCCTACAACTACCTAAACAGTGGACATGACTAGTTATTTATTTGTTTGCCAAGGCTTTGTTGCACGTAAATCTATGAAATCAAGGTAATCTCAAACCCTGAAAGTATAATTTGAATGATGATCACTTGATAATGACGACTTATGATGGTTTAAATCATAATGATTATTTTCACTGTGATAATTAATAAATTTAAAGGATTGTTTTTTTTTTTAAGAATTATATCCAGAAAAATCTGAAGCATACAAAATTAATTACAAAAATATTAGCAAGGTCAAAGAAATATATTTTTATTTGAAACATAGCTAAGTAGGTACATATATCCATCATAAAAGCTTTGTATTTATGTATCTTCTTGTCCGTTTTCCATTACAATGAATAATGACGGATAGAATTGGCCACATCCCGTTGGCAAGCATTCTACATGTCCAAACACTAATTATATTCGAATCTGCAAAAATTGGCGGTTTACCAACTATTTGCACGCTTTTCTTCCTTTTGATGGTTTATTGGTAACTAGCTTTTGGCCGCGGCTTTGCACGCGTTATTATACATGTTTTCGTGAATCACCTTTTTCATTAATCAAAATTCGATTAATATTTCTATATAATTTTTTTTAATTATTTAATTTTGTATCAAATTCCGTTGTGTAGTTTAAAGTTTCAAGCATACATACATACGTACAGACAAGCGGAAAGCAACTTTGCTTTATTATCTATAATATGTAGTGAAGATGGCTAGAGCTAAACTATTACAATTAATCGCAAATTATTTCAATATTGATTTTGATGTCGTCATTTAATTGAGTCTTTTAAATAAATTTTCAATGCGTAAAAGGTGCTAAAAGTATGAAAGCAAATATAAATGTCAGCTGTAAAAACATTGAAACGTGCAACGCAATATAAACTATCATAATGGTTCTTTTACAATTAACGGACAAAAAAAATTACTTACTATTAATAGTTTGAACAATGAAATCAAGAAAGAAAACAAATTTTTATGGGTCGAATACTTTGACACATATCATTATACAAACATGTTTTTGTCACGCCCTTAGGGCAGTTTGAAAACTCTCCACTCTCTCTCCCGAGTTGCCCAACCGGATACTAACTTACTTTGATTGGTCGCAATTGGCCGCAAGATGGGGCCCTTCAACTTAACCGCATTGACGGTGTTTGACCATCTCGTAAAATAATTTTTGGTTTAGTTACATTTCTACAACACCAATTATTCGTACCTACGAGTACATTTCTGTAATGTGAGGTGGTCTAGTAACATTCACAAATGGATTACGTTGATCTAAATCTGATGATTTGGTCAAATATTAGAACACTACGACAAATCTCTCCCTTGAGTCGTATTTCCTCATGACTGAGGGTCGTGACTTCCCTCAGAATTAGTTCGTTATGGGAGTTCTCTTGGGCAGATACATCGTGGTGGGCGCCCAGGTCCTTCCACGAAAGACACACATGTCCTCGGATTTTGTTATCCTCAAACAAGTCGGTTTCCTCACGATGTTTTCCTTCACCGTTAAGCAAGTGCAAATCCACACATAACTTGAAAATACATGTCATATGTGTAGGGCCGGATTCGAACCAGGGGGATCAGGGACCAGGGGTCTGGATGAAAAGCAGACATTGGAACCGCTGAGCCACACTCGCTTACTAGGACAAAATATATGTTATACATAATAGTTGACCTAGGAAACTAATTTATTGACCTTGTCATTAACATTATGGTCCAATAACTAAATAATTACTATACATTAAGGGCCATAGGTATTTACTAATAGGTCCATTGACGGCAATTTTAATTAACACGTATGAACATATTCTAACTAGATTAGTGTTGCTATAAGTATTTTTCGTAGTGCTTTGTATAGGTACCGATGGGCATAAAAATTCCGAGTGTATATATTTTTTTTATTTTGTACATAGTATATATTCAACACAAGATTATTTGGTTTTAATTAACATGGTAACAAAAATAATGTCACATACCATATTAAAGTCCAGTTTCGAGCACTAAAAATAACGTCACATATTTTTAAAGCCTGTCCAAATTGCTTCTATCTATCCATTACAATCGAAATTTTTCAATAAAATTTAAAAGGGTTAATGCAAAAAAATGTAATATGAAAACATACTAAAGCATACTCTAGTATGTTTTCATATTGCATTACCGATAAAATCGACCACCAGTCTAAGCAAAGATGAATAATTCTACGTAAAGTTTCTAGGTCAGACAAGGAATTATGGATTCTCTGTCAGATATTATATATGGGTTACAGCTAAGCACTAACTTTATAAACAATAAACACGTAATGTAACCGTTGAAGTTAAAGCTAAATAAAGAAAAGCGAAGTTTTGTGGGTGTGTGAGTGTGTGTAATTATATTTCTTAGTTTTTTACGGTCAAACGGCTGAATAGATTTGGATAAAATTTGGTACCGAGGTTGATTAGATCCTGGAGTAACACATAGGATAACGATTAACATTTACATTAACCCATATCCCGGAATAATGTGGGTTAAACTGCGGGACTGCGAGCCTATGCCACGTTAAAACCATGCAGTTGTAATGTGTGCAATTTTTGTAGCCTACTATCACATAATTTTTGTCAGTACGTATGTCAAATTGTTATACAATGTCTGACCAGCCAATCAAGACCAAAGAGTTCAATGAGTTGCGTAGACCAAAGTCACCCATAGAAAAATAAACTGAAAGAAGTGAGTGAGTAAAAACCGTAATAGTTACATCTCGATAAGAAAGTCTTGCGATAGTTTTAATAATAAATTCATAATGAGGTGTTTATTAGGTATATTGTCTTCAGATATTTCATATAGCTTATAGCTAAACAACTTAATATTACAGCTAAGCTGAATGTTAAGCTGCTCTGAGCCTGTAAATAGAATGGCTTAAGAATCTTATCTTATACAGTACTTGTTGAGAAAATAATTCATGTTATTTTGTAGGGATGCAGTCAAATTCAGTGCTAATATGTTTGTGATTGACTTTTAAACAGAGATTACTGCATTACTTCAGTTTTAAATTCAAAATACAGGGTGCTGTTTCGCTATAGCGATGTGAAAAATGGGTGTAATGTTATTCTAATGATTTCGATTCCTAGTCACATTTGCCTGGAAGAAATCGCTTTCAGATATGAGGCGGTTCTTTGTGGTAGTTTATAATTAGTGTTTCCGTTTCTTGCTGTTGTAATTGATTTAGAATCCAATAGAGCGAAAATCTATTTAACTATCTATTTTCCCGTACATAAAAGAAGCCTACCAATAACTGTATTTCTATAGCAAGATAATGATCTAAAAAGTAAATATCAAGCATTCAAAGCATGGCCAACGCGACGCATGTTGATTTATGACGTAAGGCAGTTAAACACTAATGTCAATGTCACGGTCTGTGACGTCATGCATCCGGCCATCCGCCATAATGCTGTCATAGGTTATTCATAGTATCTACAGACCGTTTCCCGAAAGAGTTCCCTCAGTTAAGGCGCCATAATCGCATGATTATATCATCTAATAACTATAAAATGTTCGTTCCAAACTTTTCCGTGGGACTTATTTCGTGAAACAGTCTTTATAAGTGACATGGAAAAGTTTGAAAATAACATTTGACAGTTTATAGAAGTTAATTCGCGTGATTATGGCGCCTTAATTGTGGGAACTGTGTTTTGAAACGGGCTCTATTTTGAAGATAAGGTGTGTAGGGTTACTTACTAGTCACAAACGCGTAGTATTTTATCGATGGCTTACGTCAAAAATGATAATTTTACGTCTACGGCTTTCAGAAATATGCGATAAAATGAAGGAGGCCATCATTGCCCCCTAAAGTATGTACCTAGTTATTTTCGCGGATTCTTCATATCGTAGAACTAAAATTGTTGGGTTTCTAAACCAAAAGTTCAAGTTCAATACATTATGCGTTAGTTACGAGTAGCCATGCTATGTAATGTGACCACGTGACAAACTATAATCCATTTCATATAGCAAGGCACCTGTGACACATATAAAACGTCACTTGTCAATATCATTTTGACAATTGTAATGATGTACTGCAGTAATTCGAATTAGAAATTTACCGATTATCGATTGTAGTTACTTATGGCTATTTTCAACTGCCTATCCTAAAAATGTTATGTGAATTACCGACAATCACAAAATAATATTCGTCGAACCCACAATAAATTCCTATGGATAAATTAAGGAAGGGACAAATTGAGAAGAAGAAAAGAATACAGTTTTGATAAAAAAATATTGCCAGTATAATATATATGAAGCCAAAATATATATTAAATTATTCAAATGAAATTATGTTACACAAAAATTTTATGTTTTTTGCTATATTTTTTATGATACAAAACTCATAAATACCTTCCTTAATTATTTTAATATAAAAAATCGCATAAAATCATTGTGCTTGAAGTACATAAATCATTATCTCTGATAGATCGTAATGATAAATACTTGTATTTGCGATATTTTTTTGATGTCAAAAATAATCGATTACCATGTCCCAACCCTACGAAAATGACGTCACAATTAGCAGTAGTACGTAACTCTGCTGTCCGATGAAATTTAATAAATTAATTACGGTCAAGTGCAAACCCATTTCTTGTAAAAAAAAAAAAAAAAAAAAATTTATTTTTTTGTAACATTGAATGCGAGTATGTACACGCGAAAAATACCCTTTATTTGATGTCTTATAATTTTTACTGTTTATATTAATAGTTATTTTTGTTAACTTACATAATGTTTTCACTAATAAATAGAAATATTTCAACATGAGCATGACGTCACAATAATTTATGTACATGTTCTTTTACGTTCTACTGACCTGTCACAGGTGACTTGCTATATGAAATGGACTAGTAGCATTTTTCATTGAGAATGTAAACCAAACTGGTTGCTATCTAAACATATAAAACTCAAAGGTGACATAGTGATCTATCAACGCACAGCCCAAACGACTGGACGCGTTGGGCTGAAATTTGTCATGCAGGTAGTTGTTATAACTTAGGCACTTAGGTGTATTTGGAAATGCCACTTTTAAAGCGGTAAAATAGGGGGTGCAAGTTTTACTTCTTAATGCGAGCAAAACAGCGAGCACCTACTAGTTCCTATCATAAGAAAGTACTTACAAAAGTCTTGGTCAAAGTCAGGGCTCAAGTCTTTTCAATACAAATCGTTATAGCTTGATTTGCATCAATCTATTGTGTTTGACTATCGTTGAGATACATATCTATATATTGTAACTGACACTAATCACGTAAGCGTCGTATGATAGCATAGACGTTTTATTACAGTGGTGTTTAGAGTTTATCAACTATTTATGAGTATTAGATTTCATGGATCATATAGATAATTAAATATTAAAAAAAAACAAACATGATAGCGCCCTTTAATTACCACTTTTGACCACTCATCTAAAAAAGACAACAACTTTAGCACTGAGGCCACAAAATACATATAATAAAGGAAAACATATTTATCCCTAAAAAAATAAAAGAAAATATTTTTTTGTTATTTTTACTAACAAATTGATGCTCATTTAATTTGTTTTCATTTGATGCTAAAACAATTTTTTTAGTCCTAATAGGTACTGTGCGACCACTTAAACATAAACTATTAAAACTTATTCCATAAAGTAACTGTTGCTTTCCAAAGTACATTTACATAGTCCCTTTTCATAAAAAACTCTCACTAAGTACCTAGCACTTAGATTTAAAATTTAAAAATGAATTCAGACAAATGCAAGACTTACTATCACTATGACAATAGAATAAGGAATTATTACTTTTTTTATTTACTGCAAAAGCATTGAGCTTTTGCCTTATTCAAAGAATAATGAACCTATAAAACATTTTAAACATAAGATTTTTACGTAAATTTTTTCTTAGTATTAGTACTTTGTGAATCTCCTAAATTCATAGAGTTTTTAGTCGAGGCACAGGAATTAATAACATATAAATAAACAGTCATTTTAGCTATAACTTGTCCAAACATCATTTAGTTTGTATTAAAATTACATCTGAAAATAATTTGAGTAATCTTTGAATTAATTTATTATATGCTGACATAATATTGTAAAAAAAATAGATACAATATAGACATTTATACTACAAACAAACCTACATTTCCAATTTTAGTGCGATTAAATAAGTATAAATAATTGTTAGCGACGCACATATGTTTTTGTATAATTTAGTTAATTATATTGTTTTATTTGTAATGGGCTACAACTGTTAAAAACCTAATAAGTATGCTTGGTCTTAACAGTTGTAGCCTAAATAATGTATCGTTGCTAAGTCACGTCACTTGTCAGTGACGTGACTTAGCAACCACGTGAGTTAGCCACGTCGAAAAACAACTGTCGTTGTTTTTCGACGTGGCGCCACCGGCACGTCTTTTCTGTCTTCTTGTAAAAACTAAAAAATCACCAAACACGTTTTCTAAAATTAATTAAGATAAAAATGTAAATTAAGTTGCTAAAATCAATATAAAAGTTATCCAGAACTCGCAGAATTTTATTTTCAGCCCACAACACGCTACAATAATAATAATAACTGACGAGATGTGTCAATAAGGTAAAACGAGAAACATTAAACGAAACCAACGCATGGAACCGACAGAATTTAAATCAATTATTAATGGTATCATGCAATCGGTTGATATGCCAAATGATGCAACATTAATTAATTTAGCTGTCACTCCACTGGTTCACGTGAAACTAAAGTAGGTACATGTTAAAATTAATTTTGAAGTAGATAGTACATTCGTATAAGCTACTAGGATTCTTGTTAATTTACTGTTTATTTCTGGTAACTGGTGGGTTCGGTTGCGTTGAATTTATTTTATTTACAAAAAAACTCTGTAGCTATGTAGATACAGAGGTTTTTTTTTAAAGTAAGTTTTTACATATATACTTAAACGATTATTATTAATTTATTATACATTTATTTTATCTCAATACGAGTATTTAACACCCATGCATCCCTTATTAATTAAAACACTGTACATTTTGTGTATGTACATAATATGTCACTTTCGGGACCATGATAAAACTACTATTCCATTAATCTAGAAGGAACATACATCAACTTCCTATTTTATTAAGTACTATCTGGTGCCCGCGACTTCGTCCGCGTGGAATAGTTATTACCATAAAAAGGTTCTTGTGAGTTAATCTTAAAAGATAGACATATACTGTTGGGGACATTTTGTTAGATCATTTCATGAGAAATAATTCTTTCATATATATTTTTTGATATCTTGAACCGTTTTCGCAGCGCACGCAACGGAAGCCCTCAGAGATGAATATTTTTCCCCGTTTTTTCCACATTTTCCATTATTTCTTCGCTCCTATTAGTTGCAGCGTGATGTTATATAGCCTAAAGCCTTCCTCGATAAATGGTATATGCAACACAAAAATAGTTTTTCAATTCGCAGTTGTTTTTGAGATTAGCGCATTCAAACAAACAAACAAATTCACTCTTCAGCTTTAGAATATTAGTATAGATTATGTAGATCAAAAATATTTTGATAACATACACATGCACGTCAATGTAAAAACATTGCTTAGTCCCAACAAAGTAGCTAGTAAGTAGTAGTAAATTTTATAAATCATAATATTTACCCCATTCTAAAAAGTCAAAAAGTCACACTAAAGTCGTACTAAAAGTCAAATCACGCGCAATCAAAGAAGACATTATTTTTCTATTCCAAAAGCAAGTGGAATAAAAAATACATTTCCATTCTGTATCAACAAGTGACATCACGACGCGAGCAACTATTTACATTAATACTCGTATTAGTTAAGGAGACAATAGTTACTATTGTTACATTTTGACTAATAGTGATATTCAAATAGTAACCAGCTTTAAATGTTTATTCAGTTCATTTAGGAACACATTATGTTATGTGTGCCATTATAAAATAAATAAATAAATAAATATCAAACTAGCAAAAAAAAGTTATATAAGAGATATTTTCGGTATGTCGACGGTATTTTTTTAGAATCTATTACACTTTTATCACTTAACCTTACTACCTAAATGAAGCGATACCAAACACTTGTTTACTTGTTGTATTTTACAGCAAATCTTATCGCGATTGCAGTCTAATTTCTATATAATCACTATGCTCTTATCTCGATGTAACCTCAAAGTAATGTAACCTCATTAATTCTGCTACTATAATCATTACTAAGACTAACAAACCTGAAATATAATTAAAACTTGATGTAATTTCACTTGTAAATGTTATGTACAATACAAGATTACACACAACCAGCATTATGCTGAGTTGGGGCTGTGTTGTGGCAGATTTTTATGTTTGTTTATTATGTTTTTACTCCTGTGTGTTCTTCTGTTAAATCTGTCACAATAAATGTTTTCTTTCTATCTTTAAGATTTCATTTCAAATTATTCATTATCCTCTCCAGCCTTTGTCGGCCCGTTGCTGGGTATATGCGTCCTCCCAGTGCCTTAAGTGTCATCCTTGTGCCTTTTTTGTCCAGAGAGCTCATTAATTTTTTTTACATGTTCAGTAATATATCTCTCCATTATCTCAACACCTAATATGTAAATAAATATTTCACGCTGTCAGTGTTTGATCAACGTTTATTTGAGTTTCATTCTACTTGACATGTTTGTGTGTTATCAAAATCTAATCATTGATTTACGATTTATATTGCATTAGAATAATTGCTGAACTCACGCTTGACCTCTTACTATTGGATTAAGTTTGATCTAATGTTTGGCAATTTGTTTTTTATGTGTATAGTTTGTATCGGAGAGAAATAAATCTATGTGAGTATTATACACATATTATTTGACACGAGAAGCGCCCGTAGCTAAGCTAGCGGAGGCAAACGCATGCGATTACCAAATGTTAAGCAAAGGTCGACACGGTCAGTCCTAGGATGGGTGACCGAAAAGTGGCATTCCATTTTGGGCGCCTCCATGGGTCGAATAACACGTTAAATTGTAGATTATTTGTAGAATAGAATAGAATATATTTCATTTCTTACCTTAAAGATAACTTAATTAACAGAGTTTTAAATTTGATTTAAACTTAATTAAATTTAATTATTTATTTGTATTGTAAAACATATAATAAACCACACAAATTGCCATTGCAGTCTTATAGTTGACAATAATTGTGAAGTAATTCTTCGTTCAATTAAAACCTTATCAAGCATAATATTCATGTATTTATAACTAAAAATAAAACAGTTTAAGTATATACCGCTATCGAACTGTCCTTTCATTATCACCAAATTAATTACAAAGGTCAAGGTCGTGACCGGAATATATCAAGCAACTTGTTATCTATTCAGATTGACATTTTGTTGGCTTTTATTAGAATAATGCGTCTTTTTATTTTGTTGTCATACTAGTGGGTATTTGTGACTTTATTCGTGTTTAGGATACAAATTGACTATTAGCGTCGGGACCTTGAACACTACCATTATGCACAAAATCACAATGATCTGTTGCTCCGCTGTGGTTTGAAAGAAGAACTATTAGAAACAAGTGATACTGAAGTTGTTAGTAAATATCGTAACAAATGCAATTACTATATGTGTATGTCTATTTTATGATAATGTATATATGTAATTTCACATACATTTATAACACCTCGTCTACCATTATACTTGCGTCTTATCCCTGCCAGATTGGTTACCTGGAAGAGATCGCCCTTTGCGATAAGGTTGCCAGTTAGACACTAGCCTTAAATTTTCATATTTTATGTAAATTTCTGTGTTGTGCTGGTGTTTTCAATAAAGTGTATATAATATTATCTACTCGTATCTATCTATTTTTTATGTTGTGAACATCTACTTATTAGAAACAATTACCGCCAATAGAAGCAATTGTATTTTTAAAATCAGTCCTTCTTTCCAAATCAATCTCTAACCTCAACGCTCAACTCTTAAAATTCATC
This sequence comes from Macaria liturata, assembly GCA_964023185.1. Classification (NCBI taxonomy): domain Eukaryota; kingdom Metazoa; phylum Arthropoda; class Insecta; order Lepidoptera; family Geometridae; genus Macaria; species Macaria liturata. Next base: position 16,755,521 of record OZ026806.1, read on the forward strand.
CCTAGAAAAAGAAACCTACACCACTTGTCTCCTGAAATATTCTAACAAATCCACAACCACCTTGTTAGCTCGTTTTTTTTATTCCATCCCAACAAATAACATGCCCTTGTATTACCTATCGACGCAGAAACTTGGGTCTTTGACAGGTGACACGGAATGACGCCTGATGTCTGATGCGACTTTGTGGGTGTTCGCTTGAGAATATTGTGAATTATATTCTGTTGTCTATTATTTGAAACTACTTTTATTTAAATTTGTGTGGAATGGTAATGGTTGCAGTAAAGAAGCGCCCGTAGCTTGTCTAGTGGAGGTATTCGCACGTGATTAACAATGTTAAGCCACTGTCAATGCGGTCAGTCCTAGGATGGGTAACCAATAAACTCATCAAAAATGTGATTCACAGGAAATATGTTAGAAACATTAACACACAAACACACTATTTATAATATAAAATTATATTTATACTACACCTGCTCGGAAAGTACCTTGATACTTTATCAAATTTACGGTAGAAAGTACGTCATTGCATATCGAACAAATATGCGGGGAGAAAACGCATCTGAGCGGGAGAGAAAAGTGTATGAAAATCCATTTCTTACGTGGTTTATTTATTTATTTTGGGTAAGACTATGCGCCGGTAACCTAAATATCAAAAGCCAAAAAGTTTTTACAGTGAGTTTTTATCTCCAAGTTCGCAAAATGACACTGGCCACTAGCTGTGTGTTGGATGGTGTCAAACAATTTGAAAAAAGAACATGTGAAAATTGCAGACGCCATTGGCGCCATTTTCAATTTGTGTGTTGTTTGAGGATTCAGTTTTCGTATAGAGTAAAATAGTTTTTTTATTATCATCGTAGGTGTAGTATAAAGCACTATGTATCACTCGAGAGAAAGTGCGATTCCCGATTCCGTAATCGGTCACTTTCTCCTCTCGGTGAACAATGTACTATAACATGTTAGGTATTTGAGTTTGCAAAACTCTAATACCTAGTAAAATTCATTAAGATCTGACAGCTTTGTCAAAATTGTTGTAATTTTGGTGAAATATTTGTTAGTAGATAACGTTATTAGTTTCAAAGGTCACTTAGTTTCAGTTTAAGACCAAAGATAATAACAAAAAAAATTACTTTAAATACTTTCTGTACCTCTCTCTTGAGTCGTATTTCCTCATGACTGAGGGTCGTGAATCCCCTGCAAAATTAATTCGTAAGGGGAGTTTTCTTGGGTAGATACATCGTGGTGGGTGCCCAGGTCCTTCCACGGATGACACATGTCCACGGATATTGTGGTCCTCAAACATGTCAGTTTTGTCATGTTTTCCTTCTCCGCTAAGCGAGTGCAAATCCACACATTACTTGAAAATACAAGTCATTGGTGTAGTACTAGTCTGTACTTTCTGTATACGTTCAAATAATAAATAGTCTTTTTAACAGACTTCAAAAAGGTGGTTATCAAGTATCCAAAAGTTTTTTTTTGTTTTTAAAACAACAGGCTATAAGAACAATAACATGACAAGCAATCTATTATTTTCCAGAAATTACTTATCATTCATCACCATTAGTGCTTTAATTGTCTACAATAGATGCTAATTGCCTGTAACTAATACCTTTAGCATAGAACATGCTAGAACTTATTGTAAATGTAAAATATACTGTTTTTCATTGTTCAGCGAACATAACAAATTGGCCAAGAAATTGACGACATTGCAAGGTCTAATTTGGGACAACTGCGCAAGTTGTTTTTAACCGAAGCGCCCGTAGCTCATCTAGCGGAAGCAATCGCAAGATTACCAATGTTAAGCAAAGGTAGACGCGGTCAGTTCTTGGAAGGGTGGCCGAAAAGTGGAATTCTAGTTTGGGCGTTTCTGTGGGTCGGATGATACGTTAAGCCATGTCTGAGGCCCTTAGAGCGGCTTGATAAATTCTCGACACCAAAGTTGGCCACTCTCATGTCTCAAATAAAGTTACTTATTCAATTTTGTGAGATTTTCAGAGCGGATATATTAATTTTCTGTATAATACCATCAAAAAGATTAAATAATTCGTGTGTCAACTTTTAAGTAAAAATCTAAATATATAAAACTCATAGGTGACTGACTGACTGATATATATAGTAATCTATCAACGCACAGCACAAACCACTGGACGGATTTGGCTGAAATTTGGTATGCAGGTAGATGTTATGACGTAGGCATCCACTAAGAAAGTATTTTTGGAAATGCCACTTTCAAAGAGGTGAAATAGGAGATGCAACTTTTACTTCTTAATGCGAGCGTATTCATGTTTTTATACAATCCAAAGCAAAACATCTACATAATCTCAAAGGAAGTGAAACGGTTAGTCAATTACGATCCATTACGCTCTTTTAAAAAACAATCTGCAAGTTTTTGCTCAATTACAGTTTGTAATAAATTATTTTAACAGAGTAATAATATTTTTAACAACCAGCTCGTTAAAAACTTCGCCTATTAACTAAGTCATTAACGTCAAAGTTAACACTAATTAAAAGTGATAATTATGCAGCTCAAATTAACTAAGTCAACTGAGTTAACAATAGACGCTGTTTTTATAATCTTCAGTAGTATTCGAAACGAATGTTTTTTTTTGTTTGAAGCATATTGATGAAGATATTTTACATTATAATAAAGCTGAAAAGGGTCAAAAATCTGAACATAGAAAAATGATGATAATTATCACAAACAATAATATGTTTTAGCAGTTTCTAATATTCAATTAAATACTACTTTTTATTTTCTGTTTCTTATATGTTTTTAAGTGCATGTAATAATGAATTCTTACCAAAATCAATAAATTATATTGCTTCTAACTGTTATAGTTAACTAAGCTAAAAGATTTGATAAATTTTGATATAAATCAAATTCGATAACTACAAAAAAAATGTTAATACTAGCTTGTAGGTACCTATTTCACGATCTAATATCAGAAATCAAATTGTATCAATCATGAAAACGAAATCAAAAATTTTATGTAACTTTTCTTTATTTCAGATCAAAGATGAAAAGACAGTCTAGCTTTTGGACGTAAAATTAAAATTATTACCAAAAAAATGGGGATGGATTTATAAATTGAAATGCCAGACACAAACGAATTGTTCGAAATATTGTGAGCTGTTCTCCTAAAAGATATTAGATATGATGAAAATATATCTATAGATCATTCATTTGTACAACATTTGCAGGTTTTTGAGCTAGGGGGACAGCTGTTTTAGTTTGTCCTGAAAAAATCGCGCAAAAATTATTGGCATTATTAGCATTATTGGCAACGACTATTTAAGGCAAAAAAAAATATTCTTTCGATCGACCGCTATGATGTTTGCAATCTTAACGACTCTGGTACGCAAGAAATTATTAAAAAAATAAAAATCTGGTGTAATAGTAAACTAAATATAAATCAAGTAAATTACAAAATAGAAAACGAGGAGTTCCAATTAATATATTGGAGTTATATGTTGGACTAGTGGGTGCTCGCGGCTACGCTCGCAATAAGAAGTAAAACTTGCATCCCCTATTTCACCCCTTTAAAAGTGGCATTTCCAAAAATCCTTTCTTAGCGGATGCCTACGTCATAACATCTACCTTCGTTCCAAATTTCAGCCCAATCCGTCCAGTGGTTTGGGCTGTGCGTTGATAGATCACTATATCAGTCATTCAGTCAGTCAATCAGTCACCTTTAGGTTTTATATATATAGATTTGTTGTAAAACAGATACAAATGTCTTCACACTTGAAAAAACCATTCATACGAAATTTAAACATTCATACATACTTAAATTAAATCAGAAATAATTTAACTTAAGCAGGCCTACATCAGAACGTCACCATTTCTTGGTCCAAGTTTTTAAGAACTGTGTTAAGCGATTTGTTTATAATATAATACTATTATTGTGCGTACTGCGGATTTAAGAATATTATACCCATATAAAAACAGTTAAGCCTCTTTTTATTGATATAAAATTATAAATCCCTAACCTTAAAAAAATTGCTGTATGTATTGACATGAAAAAGAGATTCATTCCATTATTGACAATAGAAACTACTGTAATGATCCGACCTGTCATATATCCAAGCTTATAATTCCATTTACTACTCCATTTATCAGAGAGTTTATTTCTGCTGAAGTATTTTCAGACTAGAAGCGAGCAACTGTCGTATACCATGATAGATGGTTCTAAAACCTGGGTCGGTGAAAAAACTTAAACAACTTCTGCCGACAACCATACCTTTGTTAGTGAGTTTTGACGTTACCTTTTAGTATTATGTACCTAATTGTTTTTATGTAATGTATTTACTTTAAAAAAGATATAAACATGGCCCAGTGAAAATCTTAAATAATTTCTGTCTACATTCATACCATTGTTATGTTTTGGCATTCGATTTTACTTTTACATATTTATTTTCAGATTATTTCAAAAAGGGAAAACTATGGCTACTGGCTATATTAATATTATAAAAAAGACTTCTAGCCGACAGTTGAACAAATTCGAATCTAACTGTACGTGTTATCTAAGTACGCGTACCTACTAAGATTTCCAAGCGTGTGTGTTGATCATTTTTTGGAAACTAAGAAAATATTGCAATAATTCATTTGATTTACATTTTATTAACTTAGAAACAGTTGAAGTTTCAGACTCGTGAGATATAAACACATTATATGCAAGAATTTCTAGACCAAGCCCAACTAACACTACCATTTTTTAAGTTTCGAAATACAAACCCAAGTTTCTGCCTAACCATATCACCTACTTCACTGTACAACCTCAGCCTTATAACATTATACACTACTTTCACAGCACCCATTGCCGACCATTCATCAAGCGTGGTCGGCATCCAGGTCGGATCCATCAGGCTACGTTACAGAGCTATGATTAAGATTGATACGCCGCCATGACACGCTATTTCGTGGATTTTTAATGGTACCCGCTAGCCACGCGCGGGCATAGCATGCTTATAGAGTTTCATGTTTGATTCAAACACAATTTGACAGATACTAAAAACCGACAGCTGTGCTCAAAACAAATAAAAAAATCTACGACTAATAATTAATAAAATAACTGACACCGGAAAGTGTTTATCTCAATTCATAAAGAATCTCAAAAAGAAGGAGCGTTGACAAGCAAAAAACATCACAACATCATTTTGTCCATCAAAATATATTAAAAACCTAAAAACACACCTTTGATGTTTATGATACATTCTATGAAATCAGAATTCAATCACCGATGCATATTTTCATTCTGAGTTCATATTATCAAATATTGAAACACCAAATGCAATATCGGTGTGCTAACTTTCTTCCGGTCTTTGTTAGATTCATAAACCCCTTTGTGGAGTTCTGCGGATAGAATTAATTGACATGAATTGTACCTACTATTGTAGGTTGGGGTCACGCCTATGTGATTTCGTTTGCATGTTATGGGGATAGATGGCGCTGTGTACGAGTAAAATGTCCTGAATTTTGTTATAAAAAACCTATTACATTTACTAGGTACATTAGCAATTGTATAAGGATGTTATTTGTTCTCTCTCTCTTTGAGTCGTGTTTCAACATGACTGAGGGTCGTGACTCCCCGCAGAATTAATTCGTTAGGGGAGTTTTCTTGGGCAGATTCTTCATGGTGGGCGCCCAGGTCCTTCCACGGAAGATTCATGTTCTCGGATATTGTAGTCCTCAAACATGTCGGTCTCCTCACGATGTTTTCCTTTACCGCGAAGCGAGTGCAAATCCACACATAACTTGAAAATACAAGTCATTTGTGTTGGGCCGGATTCGAACCAGGGTGCGTCTGGATGAAAAGTAGTCACTGGAACCACTGATCCACACTCGTTTATGTTATCTGTTAAAGTCATTAAAATTTTCAATAATATGGTTCATATAAACATTTTGCATTTTGCATAGTCGTTAATAAGCAACATTATCTAAGAGTGGCTTAGGTACATCAAAAACCGATCTAATCAAACATAATTATAAAAAGTACTTTCAATAAAACATTAATCAGGAAATCGCAAACTAAAGTTGAGTTATATAGTCATAGTCATAGTAGTTTATTAATATCAGATTTTTGATACACGTCACAGAAATACAAGTAAAATATAATCAATTAAAATAATAGTACAATAAAATACAATAATTATTGCAAAACAAAAAAATATTAAATTAAATTAAATAGTATATATATAAAGCACCTGTTCGCTTTTATTCAAAAGCATACATCCCAACACAAGCTTACAACCCCAAACCGCCCTGTCTTCTTCTTCTTATCGTATGAGAACGTGTAACTTAAGTTTTTGAAAATAAAGTAATTTTGTATATGTATTTGCATGAGAGTGGCCAACTCTGGTGTCGAGAGTAAAAAACCTCCCTGTAAAAAACAGCATTAAAAATTGAGTTGCAATCATGTCCGAGCTCCCGCCCGTTCATTAATCAGCAATGCAATCACATCACACGGGCCAATCGGGCACGATTTCGTTAGCCTAGATAACTTGTGAAGCTTGACTGGTATGTACTTGGTAGTGAGGCAGAAGGTATGATTTAAAGTTGATTCTGGTAAAAAAGTATCTATACATATCTATACATAGTAATTAAGTATGTAAGTTCGCAACAAAGTGACACACTCTAGTACCAAGAAAAATAGTGAGTTTTCAAACTGCCCTAGATGAAGACGCGAGCGCGAAAAAAAGCGAGTGTGACTTAGCGGTTCCAGTGTCTGCTTTCCATCCAGACGCACCCTGGTTCGAATCCGGCCCTACATCAATGACTTGTATTTTCAAGCTATGTGTGGATTTGCACTCACTTAGCGGTGAAGGGAAACATCGTAAGGAAACAGACAAGTAATTTGAGGACCACAATATCCGAGGACCTGAGCGCCCATCACGATGTATCTGCACAAGAAAACTCCCCTAACGAATTAATTCTACGGGGGAGCCACGACCCTCAGTCGTGAAGAATACGACACAAGAAAGAGAGAGAGATGTGTAGAAAAAAGCGCTAAAAAAGATTTACACAATGAACAGTTTAGGCATGCTATTACAGTAAACCACAACGCTGGAATGATTTTTGTGATGGTAGATACAAGCAACTTGATAGTTGCACTAGTATCTGGCAGTCAAATTATGAGAAAAATACCTATATAGCTGGTACGTTGCAAATAATCCTCTAAGTAACGTAAAAAGTACATTATTTCAAAAAGAAAATGTTTTAAACCAGCAAAAGTTATGAATTCCACCCACAATTATTTCAAAAAGAAAATGTTTTACACCAGAAAACGTTATGAATTCCACCCACAACAAAATCCTATCTCGCCGTCTAATCTATTGACTTCCAACAAATTCTTCAAATTATCAGGTCTCAAAAGGCTAACTCTACAAAATCAATCATTATACCAGGTCATAGTTTAACCTGTTTCAAATAAGGGGCCTTTTAGACCCGGTTTGACTTCGTGGCCAATCGAGCACAAGCCTGTTAACCCTTAAACCACCTGAGGCCATTTGGGACCAAACGTTTCTGTTTCATCTGCAGCGGTCTAAGCCAATTTGACATTCAATTTTGTTCCCTTTGGCATCAGTATTAAATTTCTATTATAGCTAATATAAGTTTTTAGAAAATATCATGATACAATAACGTAATAACTAATAATGGTAATTTTATTCAATAATAAACAATATATACACATATATACACTAATAAAACTAATTAAGAGTATGTACATTTAACCTAAATTTAAAACATCTACATGTGGTATGGAGCCAAGAACGCTGGCTGCATTCCCACGCTGTATTGCTATAGAAATCCTTTGCGCAAGGAACCAGCCAGCGTTCTTGTCTCTAGTGATGTCATTCAACCTTTTATTCAATTTTTTTATAAAAGGAAAATATTTTCAACTAATAATTGTTTGATCTGTCTGTTTGTTTGTGTATTTTATTTTTATTTTAACTCATAATAATTAATTTGACATAAATGTACTTAAATGATGTTTGACATGTTGATTTTATGAATAAATAATTTAGGTACATATACTATTGATTAAATGAAAAGTATTTATATGAATGTAATAAAGAAGATGTTTACATTTGCCTGTTTTATATTTATAGACTAGTAATGCCCCGCGACGTTATCCAGGTCTACAGGAAAGTTATTATAAAATCTATTTATGTATTCGTATTAGATACTTTGCAAATCATTATTGCTAAAAGCATTTATATACGCAGCACAAATATAAACACACATACAACATACACCACAATCAAACAACATCCGCGTTTTTGATTTAATGCACACATTAAAAAAATACCTTATATTGTATTATATAAGCAGTCTCTAATTTTTTATGCAATCTTAACGTTACATATGTCAGAGTTGGCCGCATTAACATTATGAACTTAGTTACTTATATTAAAGACATTTTTGTAGCACTACCTATTTTCTTTCACATACATCTCAATAATCTTTGTCTCATATATGAGATGGGTCTTAAAATAAGGGATCATCAGGAACCCTGTCATGTCCCATTTTGACGTTGAGCCGTTTACGCCGCTTGTGGCGAGCGGATTTGTCTGCTGCACCTTTGAGTGGGATAATAACAGATACTGGAGCTTAGTTTATCTGGTGTTTCAATGAGATTAATTTGATAATAAAACTACTTTATATATATTTACCACTAGTGGGCTTCACTCGCATTAAGAAGTAAAACTTGCATCCCCTATTTCATCCCTTTAATAGTGGCATTTCCAAAAATCCTTTCTTAGTGGATGCCTACGTCATAACATCTACCATCATTCCAAATTTCAGCCCAATCCGTCTAGTGGTTTGGGCTGTGCGTTGATAGATCACTATATCAGTCAGTCAGTCAGTCACCTTTGAGTTTTATATATTTAGATGTAGCGCCCGTAGATCTACTAGAGAATGATAATCGCATGCCACCAATGTTAAGCAAATTTCGACGCTGTCAGTCTTTGGATGGGTAACCAAAATGTGACATTCCATTTTGGGCGCTTTCGTGGGTCGGATAACTCATTAAATTGTAACAGCCAGCTATTTGTTTTAGTAGGGTAGACGTAAAGCTACATATGTCAGAGGTCCTCAAGATGGCTTGAAAAACTGTTGACCACAGATATCGCCTAATAATAACTACTTATAGCCATTCCTTCTTTTTGGAAATCAGTAAAAAAATATCAAAATTTAATATTATTGTTCGCAACCATCTACTCTTTTTCCAAGTCGGTTAAAAAAGGAACAAAGCGTACGAGTGCGTAATACATTACATAGGTACTAACAAGACAGGCATCAGTTCCCATAAATAAAGTCCGTCACGTCGGCTTAGGGGTTTTTTCTCCCGCCTATAATTGATCCGCCGACAAGGCGAGAGGTTTTCCCCTTGATTCATTAACGCCCAAAGTAAGGATGATGATACATTTATAGAAAAAAAAAAATTTACAAATTAACAAGTTTCCAAGCTTAGATGATTAAGGGATACATTTACTAGAAACTTGTATTTTTTAATCTATTTTTTGCGAATATTTAATAGATTTTTACTGGAAAACTAAACGCCAATGACAAACATCTATTAATCGATAAGAATGATTCTCAAGAATCGAAAAATAAAATAAGAGGTTCGATTTGACGTTTGGCAATAAAACTTTTCTAGAACATGACATTCAAGCATTTACTAATAACATGAACTGACACCCGCACAAGGATTTTCAATTCATCCCTCCATCCGCATAAGCAACTCTGTGCCAAAGACGGTCCAAAGATGTCGTACGACTAGAATCAGAAGAGAAACTAGCTCCCAAAAGAGACAGCCAAAACGCACCGATTGTCTCTTTCGTGTCAGCCTACGCTTCGACAAGATTTCCAATTATACATATAGGTATTACACGTAAAAACAAGGGAAGAAAAACTGAACATACTACTTCTAACTACAACATAAAAAAGGGACACAGAAAAAATAAACTTCTTAACAAAATAATATAAACTTCTTTTCTTTTAATTTTTTAAGTGTTTTCTAACCCCTTTTTTATGTTTTAGTTAGAAGTAGTATGTTCAATTTTGCTTCCCTTGTTTTTATGTTTTATTATTGTAAATAAAGATTTTTTATATATTACACTAACTTCAAGTAATATGCTTGCTATATTAATATTTTCACTAACTTCAAAAATTGTAGAAAAGATCCTGTGTTCTGAGCTTTATAGCGGTTGTAGGGTAGAACCTTCTGGGTTCGATTAATTCTACGAACAAAAACGTTTTCTACGAAGAAACTTGCGGATAATATCATGTTCGCTTGAGCTTTTTGTTGGTAACTGTGCTTTCACCACCAGTGTCGGTTCACTGTGATGAATTGCATAGAGAATTTCAGAAAATAATTTGCTAAACTTTACCGTCATTATTACATACACAAACTGATTCGAATGAACAAAACTAACAAACTGCATTAAATTCATCTAGGTTGTGACCTAAAATAAAAGTGAATGTAAATAGCTTTTTTTCAGCTAAATTTTCAAAATATAATTCTTCACTTTATTAAAACAATGCAGTTTGGGCGTGAACATGGAAAAACAAACTTTCGAGTTTATAAAATTACTGTAATATAATGTATTGTTTTTGATGGTTAAGCGCGAAGGAAAACATTGTGAAGAACCGACATGTTCGAGGGTCACAAAAGCCGAAGACATGTGTCTTCCGTGGAAGGGTCTGGGCGCCCACCACTATGTATCTGCCCAAGAGATCACTCCATAAAAATCCCCTAAACAAATAAATAAAGTGCTTAGATCTATGATACAACAGACAGAATATGTACAAAAATAAAACCCAAATTTTTGAATAGATCAAACTTGAATTTTGCTCAGCAACCGCTCTTTGTCACAGCTTCACGCCTTTCATCGACAATTTCGCAGCAAATTATATTCTCTTAACAATATTTATTATAATGTTATCAGTAAAGGTGATGACGTGAAGTGAGGATGCTTTATTAATGTAATTAATTTACTTCTCTTGTCGCACACCCACTTGCCAGTTTGGTAACCGACAGACGGAGACTTTAGAAATAAGAGACTACCGAATTATATAAAAATAAATCTTATTTAGAAACTAACTGTTTCCGTCATTATGGTTAGTGTAACTTTGTTCACTACCAACAAATTTATCATAATGTCTTATTTTCATCCTAAAATTAAATGGATGGATATAAAGCAGAAGAATTACTCAACATCTTTTCAAATTAAAGACTGGTATTGTTTAATATTTTTATTAGTATACTGATAGCATTTACATTCTAACTAGAACTTGCAATGAAATTATTGATCAGAAAGCTTACCACAATATGTCTGGGCAATATTGAAACAATATTATATAAAAAAGTAACTTTTCGGTTTGCTCCCTGATCAAAAATATAAGTAGGATTGTTTGTAGTGCAAATAAATCAATTACTTACGAGTATACTGGTCGGAATCATTCTTATAATGCGGAATCTATTGGATATTGAGTCGTTGGTCGATTTTTCCTGATGACTGAAGAGGAAATTGAGTTTCACAGATGGTTTCGTTTAAGATGGTTTAAAAATTAAGAGGAAATTATTTTGAAAGAAAAAGGATTTTTGTCTGTCTTGTTGTTCATTTTTAGACATGATATCATGATGATTCAGAGTGTTTTATTAAAATATGAAAAGTAACTTTTAAGACTTATGTACATATATTAGTTACTTTATTGCCTGTCTATACTAGAAGCGTGCTATTATTTATTATATAGATCTATAGTAAACAGATATATAGATTATTTGCCATACATTTGATCCTCTGAAAGCTATCTCTAATCCTCTATGTCTTAATAAGTATATTGAGTGCTATAATAAATTACAAATTCATGTCAATCAGGTATCAAGCATTAAATCAAATACTTAATTATCATAGATGAGTGTTTGCAATAAAGTAGCAAACGCCTGCTTCGTTTGCGAATTTTTTTTGTATAAAAAGCTTATGGCTATAATATATAGTCTGTTCTTCTTCTTCTTATCGAATGAGAGTGGCCAACTCTGCCGAGAGTTCATGAAACCGCCCTAAGGGACTCTACATGGCTTAACGACCGCTGTACTAGACAAATAGCCGGGACCTAAAATTTTTACATTTTATAGTCTGTTATAACGTCAGATCAGATAGACAAACAAACAAATAAACCAACAAACTCACTTTCGCTATTATATAATGGCTTACTCGTTATCTATTCCAAAGTACCGATCCTTGATGTTTGCAAATAATCTAGTTTTTGAAGTGTTTGTGCGCAATAACAATAAAATTTTATCTATCGAATGCACTTTAAATGATAAGCTACTGAAGCATAATTTAATGTGTAAAATGTTAATAATGTGAATTTATAAACATACGTACAAAATTTACATTAACATGCAGGATATCAACATTTAAACTAGAACTAGATAATTTTATAAAAAAACTTAGCACACCGTCTATATCCTTGCTGTACGGCAGTGTTCCCAGAATGCTGGCAGCATTTCCTCTTTGAATAGATAGAATCAAACGTTGAGAAAAATAGCTGCCAGCCCTGAGATCTCCTGTGACAAGGACCAGTTGCATGCCAATATCTTTATTACTTTATCTTTATTACGAACAATTTTGTGTCCAGCCACTACGGGTCCAGTTCTCAACAGACAGCGCTGAGAAAATATGTTACTCTATTTATTTAGCCAATATATTACTTAACAGTGTTAAAAATTTTATAACAAAATATTTATTGACATAATTATTACAAATGGATTCAAGCTACTAGAAACAAATTAACTGAATACATACAATGAAAATAACCGAACGCAAATAAAACCAAAATTGAAACGCAAATAACCAACTTCCAATCAAATATACCACCAAACCATTGTATTAAAATAAAATATTGTAAAAATACCCATGAAAAATTCAGTCACGGAAAAAATACACTCGGGACTAAAAACCGCAATCGTTTCTTCCTTTTGGGGACAAAAATAAACAAACAGTATAAAATCCGAGGAAACACTCTTTTAGAGGGTAACGTTTTCCCTTTCATCTGGCCGCAGATGTAAGTAAAGTACCTAAGTACGTAAAAGGTTGACCGATGTAGGTGCATACAGAGAATAAACTATTTCACTTATAACATTATTATCATCATCATCATCATCATCAGCCCATGTCCACGCATTGCTGAGTATTCACTTAGTAGGTTTCTTCTCCAGCGCGCTACAATACGGTCACAGGTACAGCTTATCTAATTTAGTGCCTACCAATTGATAAGAATAAATTTGTATAATTCTCTTGTGGGAACCTCGAGGGCGACGTGGTAGAGGAAGGCCCAAGACCCGCTGGCGTCAGGATCTCGACCGGTTTCGGGGAGCCTGGCGGTAGGAGGCCTTCGACCGGGACGCATGGAGGGGGAGACCTTTGCCCAGAAGTGGGACTGCTGTCCCACATAGTGCATAGGTTGATAAAAAAAAACTCTTGTACGTGACGTCACAGCCATGTCCAATAAAATAAATTTTCAAATAGGTCCCGGATTGCCTTAGTACTTACTAGTGAAAATAATAAAGCCTGTCAGGCGATTTCAGAACTCTTGACGCTCAATCAACCTTTCTTTACTCACATAATATTCCATTATTGTATGTTGCTTACAGTTCGGTAAATATTAATATATTATCAAACACACAAATTTCATATACAAAGAGAGTGGACACAATATGGTTGCATCTTGTTTTATCTATGTTTTCTTAGATGTAATCAATCCAAATCAAGATTAATCCAATAATTTAAATCTAAACAAAATGTTAGCCAAACAATAAGTCTAACCGCATAACTTTATAAGCAGATAGATTTAAAGGTAGCCAAAGTTTAGACATTTTCCCAAACCCCAACTTTTTTTTTTTTTTTTTTTTTTGTATTTTCGGTATCTTGGACATAATCCAAGGCTTTCTACATGGTGTTTTTACATTGACATAGCTAAACCCCAACTTCCACGAATGAATTCTAAGCCGCTTGAGTGACAAGTGCTAATTACTAAGTTAAGGCACTGTCTTCACCATCTATTTACGCAGGTTCATTGTCAAAGGTCAAACCTTTAAACGCGCGAGTTACCTTAACGTGGATGAAATAACTCAGAGACTCTTAACCTAACTATCTATTTATATCTCAATAGGCTCACGCTTGACTACAACTTGCCTGATGTTAAGCAACGTTATAATCTACGATCTAGCGCGCATGCCTAGAAGAAACCGGTTTACTCTCGACTTGAAGACCCACAAATTATAGTTCAAGGGGAATAAAGATTTGGGCAAGGAGTTCCACACCTTCAAACGCATTAGATTTCTCGTAGGCATTATTTTTGTATTATATTTTTGTTGTTAGTGTGCATATATAATATTTTCATCAGCGGCTTTAAAATATAAATATTATGTTGTATGATTTTAAGAGCATAATAGGTATGTAAAGTCTAACTACTGATATGTGATTGGTCAAAACTTTATTTTTGTTGTGCAAAAATAAAATAGGTACCCATTTCATCTCTTGTTTTTAAAAATATAATATTCTATGTTACCACAGATAATTACATAATTACACAGTACCTACTAACATGCTGATTAATCGCGTGATGTTTGTGATTGACTTATTCCTTGCAACTAGATTGTGATGTCAAACATTTTGTATTGAAATCGTTTGAAAAATCTTCCTTATTTCTGTTATAATTAAACAGTCCCAGAATATTTATCTTAGCTTTTTTTTTAAATAATAACTACATTTTTACCGAAATGTGACGTTTATTAGTTAAAATGTCGTTTTCTGAGAGGTAGACAGTTCACAATAATGGGGTCTGCGATAAAGTATCAAATCTTCTGAGTGCGGGCCATTTTGGGAAGCTTTTGTAGGTTGTAGTTGATTTTATGGTTATAGTTTTATGCTTTTATCTATCTTCCTGTTTGATGCTGTAAATTTATGTATAACATTCACAAATACAAACATACACACACAGGTATCGTTACTACATATTGTACTGTAGGAATTATTTATCATCAGTCCTTGGATGGGTGACCGAAAAGTGGCATTTCATTTTGGGCGCTTCCGTGTGTCGGTTGACACGTTAAATTGTAGGTCCCGGCTGTTTGTCTAGTACGGCAGTCGTTAAGCCATGTCAGAGGCCCTTCTGGTGGCTTGATAAACTTTCGACACCAGAGTTGGCCACTCTCATTCGATAAGAAGAGAAGAAGATTACAACATATTTTAAAAGTTAGTAAGTATTTTTAGTGGAGTGATTGTTGCTTTCTGCAGCAAGAATTGTTGTTAGTACATTTTTGAGCTTAAAATTAGCCTATGAGACGTAAGTATATCATTTCAAAGATGCTTATACTATCTCTACGTCAAAAATTAACTCATTGCTTCTCTGTGCTGTGGAATAGAAACGAATAGACAAAACAACATTATGTTTTTTGCATATAAAAGCAAATTTAAAATATGATCAGCTAGCATTATTTCTGTAGCATGAACACATTTTATTTCCTCACAATTTTATAACAATACAACAATCTTCACAAACTAAATTCCCTTATTTCTATTCCCCACGTTTTCTCGTTGAAAAAGAAAGTCCGAGCTAAGTGGCTATCAACTCCCTAAGTACGATCTTGTGGGTTAGCCTTCACTTAGTCTGCCCATGAGATGGCTAAGAAACTTAGATTTGTAACCAACTTCGAAAATAGAGAGTTTTAATTTTATGATCGTATGTAATACTAGTGGGAGCTCACGGCTTCGCTCGCATTGAGAAGTAAAACTTACGTTCCCTATTCCACCCCTATAAAAGTGGCATTTCCAAAAATCCTTTCTTAGCGGATGCATACGTCATATAATCTACCTGCATGCCAAATTTCAGTCTGTTCTGTCCAGTGGTTCAGGCTGTGCGTTGATAAATCATTATGTCAGTCAATCAGTCAGTAAGTAACCTTTGAGTTTTATATATTTAGATTATCAGAATTGGAAATGATCAAGATTGGAAATGAATACGGTAAAATCGTAAATGTATGTACTTACTATCTACAATAAATTTATTAGGCTATGAACGAAATACCTTTGCGCGGGCTGCTCTTAATACAAAGAAATCTTAATGTATTATCTTTTTTCTTCTTTCTTTGTCGTACTAAAACTATTTAGTTAATTGATAAGACCGCTCACTGTCTTCATCTAAAATACTTTTCCCCTTGTGTTTGTGATCTAACTTTGATGTTTTGTACATTAAAGAATTTTCGATCGATTGAATACTAATGTTTATCATTTTCTTTTCAGATCGCTACATCAGAATCTTTTCCAACTGAGGTATGTTAAGCTTTGTCATCTATCATCATCATCATCATCAGCCTAACGGGACCCACTGCAGGGTATAGGCCTCTGCCCTCTTACGCCAAAACTCCCTGTCTTGCGCTGTTCTTGCCCAGATGTTTCCTTCTAACTTTCTAATATTATCCAGCCACCGCCAACGTTTGTCATATAACCGTCTACTAATTTATCACTTCTAAGGTAACAAGTTAAAAGAGCCAGCTTATTAAGTTATTGTAGATACAAAGATACACACACACACATTAAAAAAAGTATACAATTAGTGCTACAACTGGTAGTTTTATCGCTAAAAGCGACTTCTTCCAGGAAACAATCGGCAATCAGTAACTCTGTAAATCAAACACTTAACACAATCCCTTCAGCTTTCAGTAACCGAAGCCTCAAATAACACGTATTCAAAGCAAATCTGAACCACTTTTGATTGGATTGGAGGCACTGGATCACACTGAAAGGCTTTTTCAGCTTTTTCACAATTCTATTCGGATTTAGCACCTCTAACTGTGCTTATTCAGGATCTGAATTGTTTGTGCAGTTGTGGTGATTGCTTGACTTGTGTTGTTGCCAAATAAAATTGTCTATTATATTTTTTTTTATTTGGTAGGTTCACTTATAACCTGCCTGTTGATAAACTAATATACATATAAAGGTAAGCGCAGTGCAAATACAATTCCCAATGTATCCAGTACGTAGGTATGTATGTATTTTTTTGGGATCACATCGTAACCCAATTTCACATTCTTTTTATAGTAGTTTATGCAACTGTCATATAATGAAGGGTATTAAAACACGAGTGTGAGTTTATGAAACGAGCGCAGCGAGTTTCATAACAGTAACGAGTGAGTGAGTTATATATTGTACGATGTGGATATTATACCATCATGTGAAATTGCTTAAATTGAGTGTTTTGTTGTCTGCGCTATAACAGTAGTAATTATAAGTCAAATATTGGAAACATAAGTAGAATGTTACAACATTAGTGTAGATAAAATTATAAATGATACAGAAGATTACTATTTTACTAAAGTCATGTCAAGACCCCAGGGTCAGTTCAAAAAATTACACAACAACCGATGGCTACACTCTATTCCAAAACTTGTAGTTTTGTTACAACCACGTCGAGTCATATTCCTCATGACTCATTTTTTACATTTGGCTCACGCTTGACTAAAACTCGCCTAATGTTAAGCAACGTTGTAATTTACGATCTAGTGCGCTGGCCTAGAAGAAATCGGCTTACTCTCACTTAAGGGCCGACAAATTATAGTTCAAGGGGAATTGACGTTTCATACTTAGAAACTAGAAGTATTCTGCGAATTTGTGACAACATTAGGTACATCTCAATCACATCGCAAACTGATACTATGCTATAATACCCTCAGTTCAAAACCCGAGTTAGCCGAATGCTTTCAATCAAGTGTGTTTACGGTGGCGATGTAAAACGGATATTCGTATAAATGGAATGGGCGATAACCAATTATATACAGCTGTAAATTTTTGATACAGCTCGCTTTTGAATCGGTTTTGGATTGCAGTTGAATTTGGATCGAATATATTTTTTTTTTTGTAAAGCCCGTAGCTCTGCTAGCTGAGGCAATCGAACGCGATTATCAATGTATTTATTTATTTATAATGGTACACAAAACAGAATGTGCTCCCAAATAAGCTAAGTATACATTCAAAACTGGTTTTGATCCAGAACAAATTCCCAAGATAAGTTGTACACAGCTTGAACAACATAAATGTTAAGCAAAGGTCGACGCGGTCAGTCCTTGGTCCTTGGTGCCTGAAAAGTGGCATTCCATTTTGAGCGCTTCTGTGGGCCGGATGACACGTTAAATTGTAGGTCCCGGCTGTTTGTCTAGTACGGCAGTCGTTTAGCCATGTCAGAGGCCCTTAGGGTGGTTTGAAAACTCTCAACACCAGAGTTGGCCACTCTCATTCGATAAGAAGAAGAAGTCAAAATATAACCATTCATCTGACATAGGTTTTAATGATCGCTCGCCGCCAGTAAATTATGGTCAAGTGTCATTTCATGTTAACGACATTTAATTGATGTTTTTGTATCGCTTAAATAGAATTTATGCGATTGTTCTTGACAAGAATTTATGCTTTCCATGAAAAAAACTATCAAGTCGAATGTCTCAAGAATATGGTCCCATTAAAATATTTTGTGTAATTTTGAAAAAATTACCAATCTAACTAGACTTTAGTTTTGTTGTTTTTATATTTATTAAAATGTAACATTTTGATTAATCAAAACATTACCACAATACTTAGTAATAAGATTGTATGATTACATCGAATCGTATATAAAGGTAGCGTTCCACAAAAAAAACTTACTTGAACTATCCGATAAAAGTCCGGTGTTTTCGTGTTACTTTCCGAAGCAATTTAGATTTAAGATTGCATTTGATTGCAGCCACCAAAACTACCTATTGTAAACAGCTTTAAAAGCGGTCGTAAACTATTCGGTACAAATTTGACACGCAAGAAATTTGTCCCCTGAAAATTCAGATAAGTACAGATTGTGAACTTACAAATTTTACAAAACGCCACGGTCTTTTAAATATCCATTGATTTATATCTATTTTAACAAAAGAACAACGCAGACAATGGATACTGGATTACTTTTTCAGCTTCATAAAAATACTCTCATAAAATTGTTTGATGCTAGCTAAAAAATACTTTCCATGGTGAGTATAAGTCATAATACTAACTATTATTATTATACGTGAAATTCTATTTAAAAAATGACTGTAAATGACTCATAATAGAGATTATACCTAACAATATGTACCCAGAAGAAAAAAAACATGTTGACATATTATTTTAAGTGGTAATGGTATAGCGGTTCATCCCACTTTGTTGGCGAGAATTGTAATATTTTTTTTGGATATAACACAAAGGCAATATGTAAAACTAAGTCACTTTTAGTGTGATTTACGTATCTGTGCTGTCTTAATCTGACAACTCTGCTCATTCATTTTATAAAGGACAACAGTTTTATGTTTTGAAAATAGGGCTTTCAATAAAGCTTGTGAAAGGTTTGAATTTAGTTGGGTAAGTTTATGTGTTTACCATTTCGCCCTCCGTTTGCCTTACAGACTTTGAATGGCAACATTTTTAATGTAAGCACCCAAATAGTCGCAATTTATGGCAACTGTGAGAAAGATTTACTAGTGAAATACGGGCATTTAAAATACGACGAAATACGTTTCAATTCTTTTAAGTAGGGTTCTATTTAAATGTATGCATAATTTTATCTTAATTAAAACAGGTCTGATTGTATAGTTCTGTTGCGTAGGTATCTATTTATTTCATAAGTTAAATATATTGAGATAATTTAATTACCTAACAATACTAAAAAAAGGTATTTTGACTATTGTTAGAGTTAATAAACCATGCACAAGCAAAAAAAAAACAAAAATCCATTTGACGTATCAATTTTCCTCTGCCTTGGCCTCTGTAGGCGAGGGGTCGTTGGTGCTGGTGAAGCAATGAAAAGTCCGAAGGATGCAGTCAATCTTGATATATATTCCGAAACAGAAGAGAGAAAACCTGTAGGTAGGTTAGGTTGAGTATATTGCCGAAAAGAAGCTCACGTGTCATTGACATTGACATTGACGTCCCGAACCACGGGGACCAGGCGGAAAACTGACAGTAAACTTTTTTAAAAATAATAATATAATATATGTGAAACAATAATCCAAAGTAATTTTCGTTGTAAGGGAAATAAAAGTTTTGAAACACACGTAAAATGGGCAGTTTTCAATTACAGTGAGTAGGATTTCACGACCTTTTACTTTAAATTGGCAAGCTTTGGCTTTCTATCGAGCTGTCTACTTACTTTAATTGCTGGAAAACATTAGATTATCTGCAAATGTGCTCCATATAACATTTACGGAAGTTAATTATATTGGTTGGAAATTGCATCACATAAATTACTTGCATAAGTTGGTTTAATCTCGTATTAGTGCTGCTATAGCAAAAGCAAAAGATAAAGACTAATTTCTAAAAAAAACACATTTTTTACACTAAAAATTATAACGACGTATGTTGACGAAATGTGTATTGAAAGTAAAGTTTATTATTGTTTACTTTTTAATTTAGTGATTGCAACTGTGCAATGTCTGGTAAAATAGAAATAAATTAAACAAATACTACAAGAGGCGCTGCCATATTTTCTACACTTCTTCGGGGTATATTAGGAGGGAAGGGGGCTGGAAGAGATCGTTTTTAGCCATAAACCAGCCACTTGTGGCACTTTTTTTTTTTTTGGTATTTGTATTTTATATTATATGTGTCAACAATACCTAACGACTGACTATCTATATTAACGCATACTACTGGGTGGTCCATACCACTCTAAATTAAAAATAACTATTAAAACTGTCTTTACCGTTGCCAAAGTATCAAGATTCCGGAGTATTATCATAAACATCTGGAAAACAACTTTCGCGACCCAGAACGACCGATATTTATGTTAACATGGCTATTTTAGCAGTCCATTCGATCACAAATATCATCAAATCTATTAAATCGACCGTCACGTTCAAACCCAAGTATCAAGATTATTGGAAATGGGCCTGAAGAAATCCTGTGGGGTTACTATGGGTTTGAATTTATCAAGGAGTAGGTTCATGCATACAAAATGTGGCGGAAATGGTATCATATATTACTTATAATGGGTTACATAAGAACGTAAAAATAGGATAAGCCCTAAGGATTTCTACATCTACATAATATAATGTATATGAAACTAATATGTTGGTTTGCATAAAATATTGTAGAAAAATTACTCAAAGTACAAAAAGCATCTGTATTTTGCTCATCATTTCAATAGAACTGAACTGAACTGAACTGAGTGAACAGTAGTTTGCACTTATCTAAGTTTTTTTTCTATTTATACTTCTTTTTCTTTTGTCTATCTGCTGAAGCGTTTTATACACTAATGATACTGTCGTCAAATGTATAGTATGCCTGCACTAAAACAAAACTGGCTGTGAAAAAAAAAAATCGGGTCATTACTCAACAGCGCTATCTAGCCCCACAGAATACAGAGTAAGTACAACCCATACTAAGGCAACGCTTGTGTCCTAGATAATAGAAAATACTTATATACTTTTCTTTTGAAAATACATATATGTATACTGTACAAAGAAACGACCATGCTCAGCCCAAATAATTGCAAATTGACTAGGGATAATTATTTGTGTTGTGTGGGAATCGAACCAGTGACCCCTCGCACTGACTGACAAACATGCCAATAATAGACGCTCCCAAATTCTTGGTCATAGTTCCACCGTAAATTACGAGAGTTTAAAGACACGATATTATCTCCTAAATAATATCTTTTACATAACGTTTTCAACCCATTGTAACCTTGCTGAAGAGATTTCGGAAGATGGGCTCAAAGATTTATAGGTTCTTTATTACTTCCGTTGCTTTATCCTTAGTTATTTGGAGTTATGGCCTAAATATGGACGGAAAGGATCAATCTGAGACAGGATTACATTACTAAACTTAGTTTTACTATTCAACTAAATATAATAGTAAATGGGATTAATAGTGAGGCCCTTTTAATACCATAGTAAGGATAGAGACACTGAAAAAATTCTGCAATTCAGGATTCTTTTTTTTCTGAATATGGGATAGAAATACGTAAATCCATTTCAGATAATAATTTCAGAGAACAAATTTCAAGTCTTTTCTAGATAAGGGTCCTAGTTCCGTGACTACAATGATGTCTTGCATTAAACAGGTTATTGTTGAAAGTAAGCCTCTTCTGTGAAAGAACTTGTGATAAGTCAACTATTCGTACATAAAAATAATCCACCCGCCAACAAAATCCAAATAGCATTTGAATTATGATAACATTTTGAGCTTTTCCAATTCCCCGGTCATTTCCAGTAAAATTTCTCGGTAAAATTGCCCTAGCTAAACCATCAATGCATTTCATTGTAGCAATAAAAAATGAGTTGGGGCTGTGTTGTGGCAGATTTTTATGTTTGTTTATTATGTTTTTACTCGTGTGTGTTCTTCTGTTAAATCTGTCACAATAAATGTTTTCTTTCTTTCTTTCTTTCTTTCAATATTATGTTAACCCCGTTTCTTAGAATCGAGTTATTTATTTCAAAAATATTCCTCAGTTTCCATTCCCTGCTGACAAAGAAACGGACCGTTTTGTACAAAAACAAATTTCGTTGTTGAAATTAAAAAACTTCTGCTATTTTAAAAACGATTCTGTCAGCCATTTTTCATTTTCTGCGCCCATTTGTGTTTCCAATCGGTCTTAAGCTTTAAAACGACGGGATAAAGTTTAAAATGGGATACATTAATTGTTACCTCAAGTGCAGAACTATTGGTTTAGTAAAAGTTTCTTAGTAGCAAGTTCTTTTCTGCAAACAGTGATCGTTCAAACCAATTGGTTTTTCTTTGACCATTTGTATTATTTTCTTTCAAGTCATTTGAAGTTTTACCGTTTGTGTGGAAACAGTTTTTTGTTTGGTCGATAACACACGTTGGGAAGTTGTTGTTGGAGTGGTGAATCTTTGCATCATTTTACCTAACGTGATGCAACCAAGTTCTTCAACGGATGACACGAGACCAAGAACAAACAAAAAAAATATGAAAAAGATGACACAAGGAGAAAAAAATTGTATTCTTTTAAAACATGTCACTTGCCTTGAGATGATTTTCTTCACCGTTAAGCTTACAATTACATGATTTAAATAATAATAGATAAGTGTAGAATCGGTCTCAAACCGCCTGCGTAAGAATGTAAAGCGGAGACATTTACCACTACCTTTTTATCTAATTACCAGTGGACGCCCGCGGCTTCGCTCGCATTATTTCAGGATAAAAAGTAGTCTAAAACCCCATTCTACCTGCATACCAAAAATCATGATGATTTTTGCGTGATGAGCGTTCACATAAACAGACAACCAGAGACAAAGATAAACAGGTAAACAGACAGAAATTTTAAAAACTGCTGAAACGTTTTCATTTTCGATTTAAAGTTAACTCAGAATTTTTCTATTTTAAATATCTTCAGTGTTCAGACTTTCGATCCCCTTCAGCTTTAAATGTACAGATAGACAATAGATCAAAAAGGCTCAATACAGCTCCTTACAACTACCAAACTTCATGATAGAAAAAAGTTTCCAATACACTTGTAGGTTTGTAGCACAAGACTACAAACTTCTTTAAGCATAAATCGAATATTGAATCCATATTCAATTCGTTCGTCATAGCGGACACGACACAGAAACTAATTTCCTTTTGCCTTCCTCAAAGGGACGAAAGGTTCAAGTTATATTATAGACTTCGATGAATTTTATTTGCTCATAAAAATGTAAGTACGACTTCTATATTAACATAAATAGGAAGACAAACATAATACATTATTTGATACTACCATAATCGCATAACATAACCACAAAAATAACTTTCAGAAGACTTAATAACCTCCTTTTTTTGAAGTCGGTTAAAAACTGACAGATAATTACTCCCTTAATTATATAATTTGGTCAGTAAAATTGCTCATCAATGATCAATTACTTCACCCATATAAAGCAACTGTCAAGGCGGTCAGTCTTTGGATGGGTGACCGAAAAATGTCACTACATTTTGGGCCCCTTCGTGGTTCGAATGAGACGTTAACCTGTAGGATTTTTTAAATTGTGGCAGTCTATCTGAAGCTGTCTCAGAGACCTTTAGGGTGGTTTGGAAACTTTGACAATAGTATAGGCCAACCTCATACGATCATATAATAAAAAAGATAGGTACTTAAATACTTTTTTGTTCAATCTAAGAGAACTTCTTTATATGACCCATTGCCCTCAAAAAAATCTTTCCAATCGGACTTTGACTTCATATTTTTACATTATTCTTCACACACAAACAAAAGCAGTAGATCATATCGAACATTTCCAAACAATTCTATAAATAGTGCTTTAAAAAGTGGGCAGAGCAAAAAGCAAGCGTTTATATTTAGCTTCGTACGTCATTAGTGCTGTGATGACTGATATACGTGTTAGATAATTTACTGTGTTTTTCCGATATAATGATGTATACGTACTATTTATAGACTTGTGAATTCTCGCTGTTTTTCTCGCGTTGATTCAAGAGAAAAAGATAAAAAGAATTTGTATGGTTTCACTTTTTGTTGGATAAAGATGCTGCTGCTTGATATAAAAAGCGTTAAAAAAATATGCAACAATGCACAGTTTACAAGTAAAATTCGATGATGTAAAAAAAAAAAATTCCTTTATTTCACGTTAATTAACACGCATATTATTCAATTTTGAATATATTTTTCTTTAACAATAATAAGTTTTGGCCAATTCGAATTAGCCGAAAATTGAGAACAATGTCGTATACACCACAATACACGACTCAATACAAGAGTATCGCTCTTAAATTTTGAATGAATGAATAATAAGTTTATATTGTAAGTATTTTTTGTGCCCGCTGTATTTGTTTCAGAATCATTGTCTCTTAAGTTGTATTTCCTAATGACTGAGGGTCGTGACTCCCCCGCAAAACTCGTTAGGGGAGTTCTCTTGTGCAGATACATCGCGGTGGGCGCCCAGGTCCTTCCACGGAAGACACATGTCCTCGGATACAGAAACATTGTAGTAGAAACAAAATATAATTACAATTAGATTTATTATGAAAAGATTTTGATAAGAACCCAGTTTTATCATGAAAGTATAACATGCAGACAAACAAACATAGTGTCCTTTTCTAGTATTAATAGTATGTTTGTGGGGATTTCTTGGCAGGAGTGTCGAGTCCATGTATAAAGCTTTTTAAATCAGTTTCAATCAACATACTTTGTGAAACAGCTTCTGCTTCTTGGTATGACCTTGAATTTTTTTTTATACAAAATAAAAACTACATAATACATATATGAAATATAGCCATAAGTAATATAGGTATTGGTGTATATACAACTATTATTCAAAGATTTATAAATATATAAATCAAAATAACTGAAAATAATGACAAAATGTTGTTTAAAGGCAAATAAATATATTATTATATTATTGCTTACCATCAGGCAAATTATGGTGCATGCAAACCCATTCCTTGTTAAAAAAAACAGGTTAGTAATGGCAATAACTAGATTTTTCGTATTTCGTATCGAAACCAACTACTGAGAAACTAATTGGTGATTTGTCTTTATCATTGCCTTATAAATAAACTATCATATTGATAAAGAAATCAACCATCTATCAAATAATAACTAGATACTTGTTTCAGATTCAAAATCAAAACAATCAGCATTCATCTAAATAATATTTGTGATTTATAGCACAAGTTCAATCACACACATATATACGAGTATACACACACACACACACACACAAGTTCAATCGTCAAAGCATTTAGTGTTCCAATTAGTAAAACAACACCCACATTTATAAATCAAAAGACAACTCAGACCAATCATGAAGTCAACTATATTATTAACCCAAAGCAATAAACAAGACCACTTTCCTGATCATATTAATCAAAGAAATGATAATTAATGGTTTTCTATAAACAAACCATGAAATTATGTATTTTTATATCAAAGAGTCGTAATATTTTGACGCCCCCATAATTTTATGTTCTGTTAGTTTTGTTGATGATTATTTCATTTTTAAAGTGGTGATGACAGTTGTGGTGATACTTTATTAATTTATTAGTGGCTTAAATTTTAATTTTATTTTTTTACTCTTAGAAGTAGGGGCTGCCTGTGCCTTCCTTTATACCTATAGTTTCGAGATAAATAAGTAGCTTATGACACCGTTTAGGATAATTATGATACTATTCTATGTTAGATATATTATGTGTTACAACTATAATAATTAACCAATTAACTTTAATTATTATTATTTAGTTCAGAATCAGGTGTTTTTAATAAACACTCATCTCGTCAAAATATTATTAGAGGCGAGTATTCAATCTATAAAAAAAATTATGAATATGTCAATTCCTAGAACTTGTCTGTTAGTAAGATGCTCTATACGTTCTCAAATATTAAGATTGTTATTCTAATTCAATATTTCAACTCTGAGCTCCAAATTGCTATATCGTGTTGTTCTCCTTAGATATTATATTATTATCTCACTACGTTTATTTTGTGTCCCAGACGTGAATGTTTAATACACTAAAAGTCACTAAGTAAGTGTGACTTTTCCTATAATAATACAAACATCTTGACTAATGCTTAAATAATGTTCTTTTACCCAAAGAAAAAAAGTAATGCATTAGATAACAGAATCACCATATTTTTTTTTTAAATTAAGGAACTGATTTCGCAAAATTTTGGTTAGTTTATTTATATATTTTTATGTTTGTATTTATGCGTTAGTTTAGCTTTCTAATCAAAATCCAATGGCATTTTTGTATAATGGTAGATTACACCATAATATTAATCCATGGTATTACCATACTACTTTATCCCAGACAAACGTGGGTAACGCCGCGAAGCGCTGCTAGTAAGCAATACCACAATCTACTACTATTCCTAAATCATCATCATGTCAACCCGTGTTCACCCACTGCTGAGTATAGGCCTCCTCTCCAACGTACCACACAGTAGGATCTCCAGCCAGTCTGATCCATCTCCTACCTACTTGTTTAGAAATGTCATCCGATCATCGGGTTGGTGGTCTCCCTCTGGGTCGGATACAGCTAAAATAACTATATATATTATATGGATATTCCTAAATAAATACAAATAACTCATGCTCAAGCATTTCTCCTCCAGTATAACAAACAAGTTCACCTGTTACAATAATCAGCCAAACCGCTGGCATTGCGAACAAATAAACTGAATGCACTGCAGAATCAATGTTCGCACTCCATCAATATTTGCTGTTGCCTATATGTCTGAGTCATCTAGTTTTAGAGTTTGTGTAGACTAATGAATGTTTTCTTTTCTTTGAAATAAAAGATAATTGCGGGGTTATTTTGTTATGATACAGAAAAAAGAAGATTGCTATTTTTTTTAAGTTCTTGTCAGTCAATAATTGACTGGCAAGAATTCATTTCATTAGAGTTGATTTATACTTGAAGATATTATTACTATTCCCCATTGTCATACTTCAACAATGTAACTTAAACTTCCCCGATGAATTAATGTATCTAAAGCTGATCTGTCAATGACACGGAATGTTTCCACACAATATCCTAACTTCACACCTCTGTTTTTCATGAATTATCTGCCAGTAAGCCTCAATCTACACCACATCATGAACCTGTTTGCAAACAAGATTGTTTGAGTATTGTAGATTATTCGTGTGTTATTGTTATATGTTATAAGTGTTGTAAATAAATTATTGGTTAAATTAAAATAGGTACCTATTACAAATGGCGCCACCTCTTCTTCGCTTCTACTCTTTTTGGTGTTGATATAGTTTGCTAATCACTTTATTGTAATGGACACTCAAATTCTACGAATTATAATCACCCTAGAATCTCGAAAATAGCCAACACCTTGACATATTCACCAAAAAAGCGTGCGTTTTTAGCATATTTTTTACCAGCTCTAATTTTGATTAATCGGTAAACGTGTTAAAAAATAATTTAACAAACAGAACGGTATCGTGTTAACGTTTTTATAGCTTTTACTTAGAAAAGAGAATAAATTATTTTACCTTTGATGTGTGGTTAGGTTCACGGCTTCACGTTTATTAAAGTATCTCTTTGAATATAAACTGTTGCTAACCTGGAGTATAATGTAAGCGAGCGTGGCTCAGCGGTTCCGGTGTTTGCTTTTCATCCAAACGCACCCTGTTTCAAATCCGGCCCCACACCAATGACTTATATTTTCAAGTTATGTGTGGATTTACACTCGCTTAGCGGTGAATGAAAACATCGTGAGGAAACCGACACGTTTGAGGACCACAATATCCGAGGACATGTGTCTTCCGTGGAAGGACCTGGGCGCCCACCACGATGTATCTGCCCAAGAGAACTCCCCAAACGAATTAATTCTGCGGGGGATTCACGACCCTCAGTCATGAGTAAATATGACTCAAGAGAGAGAGAGAGAGATGATTGATACTTCATAAATAAAGAATCATTATAATTTGATATCAAATCTATTGTCAAACTCAAGAATGCATACTCCATCACGTTGTACATATTATATATAAGTGGTATACCAATACAATATATTGAGGACTCCACTAGAATGTAAGGAGCGAGTGCTATCGAATGAACGATCGATTGCTGTAGACTTCACACCTCACCGGGTTTGAGTCCTGCTACTAATAAAAAGAAGGGACGTGATATTAATGTATTTCTCCAGAGTTCATTTATAATATCCTATATCTCTCTCTCTCTCTCTCCCCGGTCTCCAGTCTACTGTAATTCATTGGGGAAGTTATCTTTGCTATATACTCGTATATTACTTACCGAACCGAACCGATAACCGAAGATAAAGTATACAGTGGTGGGCACCCAGGCCCTTACACAAAGACACATGTCATGTCTGGGATTTTGTGGCTGTCAAACCATATTATTATTAATTTTTTTTTACATGGGATCCCACTTCTGTGTATAGACCTCCATTTGTATGTTCTATCTGCGTTGATCTTATGCAGATCTCATCCATGCTGTTGTCTCATTTTGTACTTAACATATAAATTAATAAAACAAGTGCAAACTATTCTCTTTTCTATAAGATACGTTTTATTTCTACAAGCGAAATAAATTCCATGACACAATCGATAGAGGAGTTCACACCTCGGTGGCTCACATCCGTATCCAATACCTACTAGAACTAATAACTTATAGGATACGAATGGTAAACATTAACTGATTCTAATCAAATTCCAATGGTCAATTGCTATGAGTTCACACCTCGGTGGCTCACATCCGTATCCAATACCTACTAGAACTAATAACTTATAGGATACGAATGGTAAACATTAACTGATTCTAATCAAATTCCAATGGTCAATTGCTATGATGTAATCAAACTTCGAAATATCGTGAGATAGTTGTATTAATAAGTTTAAAACAATTGTAGACACAATTAATGTAAGAATAATTTATTACATGCTAGCTAGAGGCCTATGCCCAGCAGTGGGATAGAGAAGGCTGTGGATGATGATGATGATGATGCTAGCTATATACTATATACTAGCTAAGATATAATATACATACACTACTCACTCATGTACGAAATGACCACTAAAACTGACTACATGAAAAAAAAATATCATGACATATCCCATAGTACATTGATCCAAGAGCCAATACGTGTCTATTCTATTGTAATGTATAGAGTAACTCAAACATCATGTAGTATGAATCGAGGGCAGATTCGATTGGCCGGCCACTAGGGCTGGTGAGTGCCTCAGTTTGTTACTAAGCAAGGAGTAGTAGCAACCCTGAGTGATAAACTTCATAAATTATGTGATGAATATGGTAGAAAATAATATTTGTGGGGCAGAGATATAAAACTGCCAAACGATAAATAAAATAGATAAAACCGCGGTGTGTCGCTAGTAGCGAATATGGTACAATTTTTTAATTTGTTTATTTTATTAGAAAACTAAATCCAGAATACAGTGGCCAATTTTAATGCTGTAAGTGACAGCCCTGCCATAATGACAGTGATATTGCATTAATTATACTTCCGAGAACTGTAGTATATGACGTTGCCAGTCATATTGCGTAGACGCCGCTTTACAACGGAAAATTTTGTTTGAATTTCGAATTTCAGAATCGAATGTCATAAATTCAAAACCAGCTCAAATAAATTCAAAGATGTCATCGATTTGGTTTACGCTCTTCCGCAAGAAAAAAATCTTTTGGTGATTTAAATTGAGATACAAAAATACATTAGTTCTATTCTGTAATCTAAACAACACGTTTAAACGACATCTCCATCTCCATTGTAATAAATCCAATTAATAAAAATGTTTTAACGCCTAAAAAGGTAATTAAGTAGACTCAAATTAATTAACACAAGCGTTTGTAAAGTATCAAGGTAGACGTTGCGCTGTGTGCAATGTTTCGGAGTATTTATTTAACATCTCAACTTGCCTCATCATCATCAGCTCATTATCGCCCACTGCTGAGCATAGGGCTCTCTTCTTGTACGCCATTCGTCCCGGTCCTGCGCAGATAGAATCCAGATGCTCCCTGCGGTTTTCCAAATATCTTCAACATTGGTGGGCGACCCCTGTAAAAACGTAAAACGTGCCAAGTATTATATTAAACAGATAGGATATGTATTAACAAGTTTTTCCTTCCATTATATACATAGGAAACTAAACATATTAACGTTATTTTAATAAATACATATGTATATTAATAAAAAATGTAGTAGAGAATTGGTGGAGATGGGCTGCTAGAAAACAGATTAAAGAACAAAACATAACCACTAACTTTTTTTTTTTTTTTTACATGATATAAGCTTACGCTTGACTACAACTTGCCTGATGGTAAGATATATGCCTTCTTATATTTTAATTCAAATTGCCTTTAAAATATTAGTGCTTCTGCGATTTTAATTTTCTCTTCCGCACTCATAGATTTTATTTGTCTAGACTAGTTATTTTTAATAGCACACTAAATAGGACACATGTTCCAATGTATCTCCTTTGTTGACAGAACGTTATTAATATATCTGTTCTAGTTAATTTTGCGTTTCGTAAACGCTATTGTGTTCTTCACGGAACATTATTTCGACATTTTACAAAAGAAGATTGAGACATCTGGATTTTAAAAATTGTATTTTAATTCTGTGGTGAGACACGTGAATAAATCTTGTGGAAGTAGCTTCGCTTTCGGCATGGTAACTAATCATTGTGTATATATTGTCGTTGAAAGATCAGCGGGATTCTTGATAAATTTTAATAGCCGAATTTTTTCTACTCTGGTCTCTGGTTTATATCTTGACCATTGGTATAGCAAAAAGCAGCAGTAGCAAGCTGTGGATTCGTAGATTAAGTACATTTTTACATGTAGTGAGTTAAATACGTTTTTTTTTAATATCGTGAACAAACTACAAAAATTAATACTGTTCCGTCATGTTCCTAAAACTGTGTATTTATTTTTTCATGTATGCTGTTTTGCTTCCTATTAGATATTTTTTTCAAAAATTCGATTTTAAAGTAGGAAGTGGTCACACAAAATGTAGCTGTGATCTCCATATTTCAAAATCCATATGCCAATTTCGATTCTATCATTTATAAATGATAACTTCCATGCTGAGAATTTACACGAATATCCGTTCAACAACATACGAGACCTCTTCCCGAAAACACGAAAGAAAACAACATGAAACTCTAGACAACACGTACATAAAGATATAATATATCAAACCTCTATGAATAGCCCTTTTCCCTATTCACTTTGTCAGCCGTCAAATGTCATGAAAAGTACCAATATAATACTTACGACTAATGTTCAGATTTCATGGGAAATTCACAAGTGCGAAAAAGTTCATGGTCAATCAGTATACAGTTTCAAACCACTCCAGTCTTTATTTTGATAGGGATAGGGTTGAATATGGGTTGGTTTTATTAATGGGTTTGACACAAAGAATGTAGTGACGTGGGTAGTGAATGAAAGTTCAAAGGTCTTATAAAGAAGTTGAGCTAAGTGACTATTATTATTACAGGGAAATTACATAGGTACTTTTACAAATATATGCTGATATGTAATGAATGCCTATGGCTTAGGCAACTTTGGTTATATTGTGCTCTAATGTAGCCGTTATATCCTTTTAGGGTTTTCATACTATTTACTACATTTTTTTTTAATCTGTTTGTTCTTCTTTTACGCCGCAATCATGCTAGGAATTATATTTAGAAGCGCTATTATACCTAGCTAAACCCGCGAGTCTATAGTATACGAGTACATTAAAAGTATGTACAAAATCAGTTTTCAGATTTTATAAGTTCAAAAAGATACTCCCTATATACTCTTTTTTCTAAAGGCTTACCCCTAAGATAAAGTATATAGGTATCTCCTAGCTATGCCTGCTACACCATAGGCAGCAATGCCTAAAATCAATGAAAATGATGATGCTGATATCTTTTTATATATATAATCATTTCCACATAAAATTATTCTCGACAATACCAATTGACACCATTTTCTTCTAAGCCAAGTCATAAATATTTTATCTCGTGATATTTCTCGACAATGTACACGGATCTCCTTTGATATTAAATACAACAATTATACGTTTGAGTAGCTAACCAAGCATGCATTTCTGTGTCGGTATTCTGTTTGTAATCAGAAGCGAGTTCAGGACGAGATATGAAGCTAAATTTATTTATTTGTATATTTTGTGTATTATTTTTGAGCGTGTTTTTTGTGGATTCTGTGTCTCTTTGTAATAATAAAATTAAGGATCTACAATCGCACATATTTAAAGGTACATTTAATAATAAATTTATGCTTGCTATCTATCAATCGCATATTTATTTATTTCATTCACTTATGTACTAACAGCTTAAGCCAGCCAACTACCTACTACAATAATGCATTTGGGTAAAACATATTATAGGTACTCGTACACTAGGTTATTTATAAATTTACAACAATCACAACTTCTTATATTTAGAACAGAACACATCTATGTCTCAGTTCTGAGCAATCATTGCATTGATGTCTAAAAGCAACCATGTCATGTTTAACACACAGTTTGATTCCTATGTACAATAAATAATCGATTGACAGATGCCTATGATAAGGATGATAACTTTAAGTATGTATCATTTCGTACGTAGCGTAAATTAACAATTTGATCTTCATCTAAGTTCCTATATCCAGGCCTGTGTCCTATAATTTACTTTTCACCTGGCCTCTTCTGGCCATGTTTAATTTATTAAGAGGCCCTTAAAGCTAAGTTAATTACTTAATTACGTTAGTCGGTGAGACGACGAATTATTTAATAGGTGAGGGTATTTTTGGAAGTTGAAAGGTATTTGCGGGTAGGATTGTGTCCCTGGAGGAAAAGATAGGTTAATATTTTATTGTGATGGTTAAAAATATTTCTGTTGACCTTCTTGGTTAGAAAAATACTTATTGTACTCGGATTTTACGTATAGGCTTTTTACCGAATTAATTAACTTTTTCTGGGCTGTAGTTAAACGGACATTAAAAAATCTTTAATAAAATTTAAAAAAATTTGTGCAATAATTCTATTTTGTTTTATAAATTTCACGCTATGTCATTGATTTTTTATAACAGTATATTTTATGTGTTGTTAATTTTGTTTCAGGTAAACTCGTTTTTGGATTTCATCGGCTTATTAATATTACTGTAAGTCTTTATCAGTGTTAGATTATAATTCATCACACGTTTTAAGAAAAAATTAGGCATCAAGACTTTGCAATTAACTTAAAAATATTATATTGTGACTTTGAAGATCGCTAGCAATTTTTTAGTTACTAGGGAACATTATATTATTATATCAGGTGGCAAAAACTTGAAACCAATAATTTACCCATGCATAATCAACTTGTAAATCTATCTAAACATAATATATAAAGGGTTAATTAACCTATACATTAAGTAGGTACCTATAATCCGGTATGTAAAGTCATTAATCATCGTAGCGCCCCTCGCCTACGCCTAAGGCGCTTTGACCCATTTTAAGCAACGTAAGTTGACCCCAATGGTAGAATTAAGCTAGGTAAAGTTAAAGAAGCCTTTTGTAATAAATTCGAAGTTGGGATTGGATAATACGTGTATTTTTAAAACAAATGCCATACGATTTTAGTCTTGACTTAACTAAAATGTGTAGTTCAAGTTTGCAGACAAAATTTACTCACCAATTTTCTAAAAAATCTGTAATTATTCTAACAATTACTTTGGTTAAACCTTGTTAATATAATTAAACAATTTAATTGTTATCTAAAAACCCTACGTTGGATGCCATACCGCACTCACTGATTAAAAAAGAGATCATAAGTTTATCAAAACCTATTAAAATTTGAATTCTTGAGTCAATTTTAGCGAGAAATCAGCTCTTTACAACTTATTGCATCGCAAACTAACTCCATCAGTTTTATCAATAGTATTATCAAGTATCTACCTACGTATCATATTATGTTGAGTTATATTATGTTGAGTCTGGTCGTTTGTATGTATAATAATATGTATGTATTTACAAAAGAAAAGTATATAAGTATTATATCCGTTATCTAGTACCCACGACACAAGCGTTTGCTTAGTGTGGGGCTAGATGGCGACGTGTGCAATGTCCCGGAATATTTATTTATTTATTTTATTTATCATACATTCCTACCCATTTTCAGCTAAGTATCTTACATATTTTTTTTATCTCCGCGTGTAGATTCCTAGCCGTTCGGAGTTTTATCTCGATTCACTTGTTGAGCTTCCCAGTCTAGATTTCTGGACCCGCCGAAGCTTTAAAGCTATTTCAGCTGAGCCACCTATTTACTACTTCTGTGTTTTCGCAAGAAATTTGAGGGAGAAACTTTTTCGTTTCCTAGATACAAAGGAAAGCTAGATTTTTAACAATGTAGAAGAATGAGTACGGAATTAAAGTTTGGGTACTTGGTATTTTTTTCTTTTGCTTCAAAAACTTTTACCTAAGAAATAAAATTGTTGTAGAATAAAAACCAAAAGTTGTCCCATAAAGGAAACAACCTTTAAGAATTTTTCTTTAAGACTGCCGCAAATATTTTACCCCGTAATCCAATACAAATATTATATAAAATACGAGATCATCTAAACCCATTTCTAAACTTATCACTTAAACCGTTTACAAAACTGAAAAATCAAACAAACGTCTAGTTTTCTTTTACGTTTTAAAAAGCGTTTCATATTCATATGAAAGCTCCTAAAAGCTTTGATACATATTATTTTATCACACTAACGTCAATAGAGGCCGATCAATGATATTTAAAGCTTGTAAAATGAAGTGCTAGCTACATTTATAGATGCTAAAATAAAGGTAACATTTCCTGTCCTATATTTTAGCCAACTTCTAGTGATGTTTTATTGAATTCGAAATTACTACTGCCGCGATTTTACTGTTTTTAATATTTTAGTATTGAAATTATTTTTACAGAGTTACGGTCTTACACCCGGAACTTTAAGGCATCAATGGAACCGTAGCCAACACTGAGAGGCTTTTAACAATATAACAGTCCAAATTAAGTAAAAAAAAACATAGAGTGGATGTAAGGGCATAAAAATAACTATTTCAGACACGGTATTTCTTTAGACTATTTTTAGTACATTAATGTTTCTGGTGGTTACTTAATAATATTAGCGGTATCCCAAGTTATTATAAACGTGTAAATTATACAATATATGTGTTGCAGGATCTAATCTATCTCCATACCAAATTTTACAAAAATTGGTTTAACCATTTAAGCATTAATAAGCAACACTCACATATACTTTCACCTTGATTAAATTAATAGGATAGGTGTGGATTGATGTGATACTAATGGTTTACCCGCATTAAAACCGTGAAAAATAGACTACTTAGGAGGAGTTAGGGATTTACTACATTGCAATACTTGTTGCTACTTTGCTTTTTTAAATGCCGTTTTATAAGTTTTCTTACCACTCTTCTTTTCATCGAATGGGAGTGGCCAACTCTGGTGTCGAGAGTACTGACTACTAATTTAGTATTTTAGACCTCACTTGGTTTTGTAGTTCGCAATCTATGGGTGTTTAGGGCCCAGCGTGGCGCAGTGCTTAGTGTCCAAGTTGGTGCTAAGTTTAGGTCGTTAAAGCGGACTAAGTCCCTAAGTACCAAGTTGAATTTTACTCTAAGTTGCAAGTTGGATTTTATGTTCGGTGGAAAACTGTTTGACGGCTTTTAAAAACTTCCTTTAATTTTTATCATGCTAGTTATTATTTATTCTGTGACTATGTTAGGTAAGCTAAAGTCGTAACAATATTTTCTTCAATTAATTTACCTATTAATTATAAAAATGGTAAACAGTTGTAAACACAAGTTGTTGTTACTCATTAATTTAAGCCACTTCAAACGGTTTTGAGTTAATTAATCATATTTAATCCTGTATAAGATAGATAGATAGATAGTAAACACTATTATAAACACCCACAAATAGGAAAAAACACAAAGCAACGAACAAAAACTTAATATTAGTGTCCTAATTGGCGACCTTATCGCTCAAGACAATCTCTTCCAGGTAACTAATCTGGCAGGGATCAGGGTGCAAATAAAATGATAGACGCGGTGTCTAATAGCGTGAGAGGAAATTAAGAAAAAGCAATAATTATAATAAACATACACAAATAGATAAACATAAAATACACAAATATATACATTATCAAATAAATACACATATATACATTTGCAACAGTTATATAATATAATTGTCTTTCAAAGTATTTACGTGTTACTTACAAAGAATGCTCAAACAATGTACTGATACTAATATTATACGAAAACCTACTATGAAAATAAACCCTAAAAACAAGGTCAGGAAAAATCTCCCAACCAAGCCGTCAAAACCTATCTATTCATTCTCATACATTTTCATCAAATTCAAATCCCCTAAAATGATTTCTGCAGAAAAACGGTTCAAAGCTAGTCCAAAAGAATATGAATCTGAGTTGCATATCAAAGTTACGGGAAACAAGTCCGTAACTCAAAGTATTAGCAATTGAAATCGCGTGAATTTATCAAACGGATTGGAAACGATACCTTTTAGAGGGAAGAGAAAAAGTTCAGGCGATGAATAATTGGCTTACAGTGTAAGTTAGGAAGTTTAGGGAAATGAAAGAAAAATGTCTGAGATTAATTAAGATTATTGATTTATGGCTCTGAACACTTTAAAAGGTAACTAGATAGATGAATAATATAAGACGTGTTAAAACAAACATATATAGGTATAATATTATACAACAAAGCTACTTTATGAAACAAATTCATCTATCAGCTAATAATTTAAAATATTTTTTTAATAATAATGATATGATTCAAGTACCCTAATGATTTTTCCTGCATTTTTTACAGAAAACTATTTCTTTTGTGTCAGTCAAGCGCAAAAAAAAACACCTGAAAAAAGTCACGTGAAGCGATAACCTTTAAAAAGTTCATGCCATTACTTGAATACACATAAAGCATTTATTTTAACCCTACCCTCTACACTAGCCACACCATCCTATTGAAGACGGGAATGAAACTGGATAAGAGACCGCCGAAACAAACCTTACTGCCAATACATGCATACAAGCAAACATTCCGGATGGATTACTGTCATTGAAACGAATCGAGTAATTATGTAAAGTGGAAAACTTTCAGTCGACTCTGTCCCGAACTAGGAAGATAGGAAAATGGGAGAAGAGGGGGGAGTCGTAAAGTGTGTCTACAACGACGATATTATACTTAGTAAACGACTCATTATTGGAAAAAAAGTTCGACACACGTATGCCAAATTCAGGTGCTCGCTAATAAAGAACTATGCAATGATTATGTGTAATTTTTATTAGGCTCCGGCAAAGACATGTCATAAAGCTACTTGCTAAATTGGTACGCGCACGAAAATTAAATACATTTATGTATTTATATGCATATATATATATATATATTTATATATAGTATATATTAGTAATATTTCTTATTTCCTTTTTGTTGTACACCACATTCTTGTTTTTTTCTTTTTGGTTATTTCTCTCCGGCCGAAGGTTGCCTGGAACAGATCGCTTTTAGCGATAAGGCCGCCGTTTGTGGCACTAGTTTAGATACAATTTGTTCTATGTACTGTTTTTTAATATGTGTCAACAATAAAGAGTTAATCTATCTATCTATCTATATACTATCTATTTACGTAGGTAGTTAATCATATCTCGAAGGAAGAGCATCACGTTCTCCACTACACAGGACATCTTAGTATGGATGGGGCTTACAGTTCTCGTCATTTGATTAGAAAGTACCTAACACATAAATATTTACTTGATGTAAAGCAACATGAACTATATTGTTACGAAAGCGGGTTTAGGGATAGGAAAGAAACACCGTTCTAATTTTGCACAACCTCGCTCCACTTTTATTTTTTATCACTCCTCATTCCCGCCAAAATTATACATTTCAAAAAAACTTACTTACCTATTTACAAAAATAAAACAAAAGAGTTCCTACTCCTACATGCAAAGAGCTTCTACGTCACAATATTTCTAAAATTTAAAATTTCTACTAAACCATATTAGCAAGCAACGAGTTATTCAGAAACAGATTTCATACAAATAAAAAAAAACCTTTGGAACATTTTTATTATGAGCTGTGCTTCCTGCGAACTACATTATTAAGATGTCTAAAAGCTACAATAGTCTACGTGTAATAGGGAGGTGGGGTGATAGTTTGAGGAAATTACTTTTGTTATGAGTATGACAGAGTCGTGTGGGTTTCTTTACGTTGCTGCTACTCTGTTGGAGATTGATGTTAACTATGAATAAAAGGTGCTACTGAAACGTAACTGAGCTAAAAAGTATAGACAAATAGTTCAACATTTGTTGAATTATAAGTCAACCATAAAAAGTAAAAAATCTATAAAATAATCATAATACTATTGTAATATTACAAAAATAGCAATCAACTGCAGTCATTATAGTTAGTATAGTATGAAATAGTATGAAATATTTCAAAATGGCCTACTACTGCCGTTGCGGTTGAGTTGGTTAGGTTATAACCATACAGTTATAGCGGGCTATAACCATTTAGCGACGATCTGCGAACCAGAATTTGGTTGTTTGCAGCTTCTTTACAAATCAAGAGTCTAGAGAGATACTCTGTCCCAGACTTT
The DNA here is from genome assembly GCA_964023185.1 of Macaria liturata. Taxonomy (NCBI): domain Eukaryota; kingdom Metazoa; phylum Arthropoda; class Insecta; order Lepidoptera; family Geometridae; genus Macaria; species Macaria liturata. The sequence goes on from OZ026806.1 coordinate 16,794,661, forward strand.
TGTACGAGTGGTGTGTGGGAGAGAGATGAAATATGGAAGCATTTTCGACGTGAGATTTGTAAGAATTTACAGTTCTATAGTGTGAATTATTTGTACAGTGTGCTATTTATTTATGTAGTTCAGGGGTGGTACAACATTGTATTATTTTAGTTAAGTACCGCCACAGTATATGTGATAGGTGTAAAACAGCAGCTGCTTTTGTTTGGTTACGCTTCAAATTTTGGAGACATCATTATAAAGTAGAGTTTCCACAACGTATTGGTATTAAAATTATTTAATATATTAATTTTAGAATTATGTAAATGACTCATTATTCCAGATTATTGTTGCTGAACATAAACTTTACTAAAAATACTTGTTCACAATAATCACTAAATAAATCATTGATATCATTTATAGATATATACCTAATATACCAGTAAGTGGCATTAAGCGTCTCATAATCCTCTACAAATATATCAAATACCTATCATCTACTTATCAAGCAAACCCTGCATTCAAAGGGAGTCAAACCGATCATAAAAAAAACCTTGTTCAACTCAGCGTCAGCAAAAACTTCCTAACGTCACATAACTTGAAAGATTCAACGCAATCTCCGAAAATTTTAAGATTGTTTTCACTTCTTATCTTCAAAACACCTGAATTGTCCTCGAGAAGAATGAAAACGTATTGAAGATTATTTTTGTACGATGTTCTAAGTACTTACTTATGAAAATTCAGCGCACGGCAGCGTCAATTTGTTTTGCTCTCTTTTTTATGTAAATATTATGAGCAAGTCAAAATTATCTTTAATTTTGTCGTTGGGTTCGTGAGAATTATGTTTTAGTAGGTGCTTGGAATTAATGTATTCTCGCAAAAAGTACTTTTATGTACCTTGTGCCTATGACGCACATAATATACCATTTTATAAAAGAGCGTTAATGTACGTGTCTCTTGAATCATATTCCTCATGACTGAAGGTCGTGACTCCCCCAAGGAATTAATTCGTTAGGGGAGTTCTCTTGAGCAGATACATCGTGGTGGGCGCCCAGGTCCTTCCACGGAAGACACATGTCCGCGGATATTGTGGTCCTCAAACATGTCGGTTTCCTCACGATGTTTTTCTTCACCGCTAAGCGAGTACGACTAAACACATAACTTGAAAATACAAGTTATTGGTGTAGGGCCGAATTTGAACCAAGGAGCGTCTGGGTGAAAAGCAGACACTGGAACCGCTAAGCCACACTCGCTTTTTTTTACACACTACACATACCTAATATAATTTTTGCAAGAGCGAAAATGTGTTTTTTGGATCTGTTTGTGTCTTTTTCACGTATGTAGCTACTGAAATAATATAGGATCCTGAAATGACAGAAACCATATTTTATTTGCCATTTCTAAATAAAGCTGGTGAACTGCTAGTTTTAGATTTTTTATTATTTGATTACTTATTAATTCTAGAAATTGTGCATGCTTAAGCTAAATAACATAAAAAGTAGCTTTTTAATCATTATGAGCTTTATGTGAATCTTGAAAGGAAAACTGGTAAGCTTATTTGATCCTAACGAGGGTAAAGATATTGATAATAATTCTGTCATTTTTATGAAATCAGGAATTAAGGAAAAATTCAGTTCTTTTAAGTGTTTCTTTGGGTGATTTTAATCTGATTCAGGTTCAATTACTCAATCGAATCTAAATTGTTTCTTGAATGTGAAACATAAACCTACTTTTCACGAAGATTATAATGTAAATTATAATAAAAACATTAAAAACCAATTATACAGATGATTTATAGAGTTGGTTAGTACATTAAATCTTAAATATATTTAATAACTAGTGGGTGCTCGCGGCTTCGCTCGTAAGTAAAAGTAAAACTTGCATCCCCTATTCCAACCCTTTAAAAGTGTCATTTCCAAAAATCCTTTCTTAGCGGATGCCTACAACATAATATCTACCTTCATTCCAAATTTCAGCCCAATCCGTCCAGTGGTTTGGGCTGTGCGTTGATAGATCACTATATCAGTCAGTCAGTCAATCAGTCAGTCACCTTTGAGTTTTATATATTTAGAAGATAAAAGATAGAAGATGTGGGCTTCATTTTGTAGCCTTGTGGCACGAATATATATTATACATGTTGTGATTAATTAGAATAAAAAATTGATAATGTAATTAATTACGGATGTGAATAATAAAATAAATTAAATATTAATGATGTGTTAAGTACATAGTAGTACAGTCTCACAATAATACAGATACTCTTTCAATACGTAACTCATACGGTTTTCACTCACGTGTAATATCGTTATTTAAAAAAGTTTAAGCGTTTCGGGTGTAATGACACCCATCGTCAGAACGTACGTTCTGGAACCGCGGCAGCACGCAGACTGGTAAACCGTATTAGTTACATATTGATAACAACGTCTCACGAAACTTTTAATAATCTTCTTCTTCTTCTTATCGAATGAGAGAGGCCAACTCTGGTGTCGAGAGTTTTCAAAACGCCCTAAGTGCCTCTGACATGGCTTAGCGACTGCTGTACTATAACCAACAGCCTATGCTAGAATCTACAATTTAACGTTTCATACGACCCGCTTTTAATAATAATACAATTTTTTAATAATAAATAATAATAATTTTAGTTTTTTTTTTTTTGTTAATTTATTAATTTATATTTATGCATTTGAATATTAAATATTACACGTGAGTGAAAACCGTTTAGTTAATATATATTTATGCATGTTTATAATCTCTCAAGTAAACAAAATAACAATCTAACACGAACAAAATAACAATCTACGAACAGTAGGTATATACCTACTGTTCGTTAAAAGAACACGAGCTACATGCCGGGAAACGTTTAAACTTCCCTGAAAACGCAAAAGTTATGTAAGTACCATAGACAATATATTGTAGAGATTCGTAACCAAATAAAACTTAAAACAAAAAATATAATCTATACTTAATATTATAAAGCTGAAGAGTTTGTTTGTTTGTTTGAACGCGCTAATCTCAGGAACTACTGGTGCGAATTGAAAAATTCTTTTTGTGTTGAATAGACCTTTTATCGAGGAAGGCTTTAGGCTATATAACATCACGCTGCAACTAGTAAGAGCGAAGAAACAATGGAAAATGTGGAATAAAACGTCGAAAATTATTCATCTTTGAGGGCTTCCGTTGCGTGTGCTGCGAAAACGGTTCATGTATGAAATAATTTGGTATTATAGTAGTTTTTCTATAATGGAGTCTGTTACACTTTAAGTTGTTGTTAAGTACCAAAAGCTCCACGGGCTTGCGGATAAAGTTTTTATGAATGAACTCATGTTGACACGGTGCGTTTAAATTTTATATGTCTGTTTTGGGAATATAATGACTTGTCTTTATGACTGCTGTATTAAATTGTAATGCTGGAATTTTACCTTTTTCTGAATGCTCGACTGTTCTGTTATAATCTTGTTGTGTTACTGTTACTTACTATTTTAATTAAAAATACATTCCGTTAGTATATTAGTAGTATATTATCATGTGAAACTGACTAGTGAATCAATAAAAGATTAGTTAAAATTGCTTTGTAAATTGTGAAAAGAATAAAAATAAAAAATAATTATAGTGTAACATTGATTGAGTTATATTTTTTTATAAGTAGTTTTATCTGAACACGGCAGCACGCAGACTGGTAAACCGTATTAGTTACATATTGATAACAACGTCTCACGAAACTTTTAATAATCTTCTTCTTCTTCTTATCGAATGAGAGAGGCCAACTCTGGTGTCGAGAGTTTTCAAAACGCCCTAAGTGCCTCTGACATGGCTTAGCGACTGCTGTACTATAACCAACAGCCTATGCTAGAATCTACAATTTAACGTTTCATACGACCCGCTTTTAATAATAATACAATTTTTTAATAATAAATAATAATAATTTTAGTTTTTTTTTTTTTGTTAATTTATTAATTTATATTTATGCATTTGAATATTAAATATTACACGTGAGTGAAAACCGTTTAGTTAATATATATTTATGCATGTTTATAATCTCTCAAGTAAACAAAATAACAATCTAACACGAACAAAATAACAATCTACGAACAGTAGGTATATACCTACTGTTCGTTAAAAGAACACGAGCTACATGCCGGGAAACGTTTAAACTTCCCTGAAAACGCAAAAGTTATGTAAGTACCATAGACAATATATTGTAGAGATTCGTAACCAAATAAAACTTAAAACAAAAAATATAATCTATACTTAATATTATAAAGCTGAAGAGTTTGTTTGTTTGTTTGAACGCGCTAATCTCAGGAACTACTGGTGCGAATTGAAAAATTCTTTTTGTGTTGAATAGACCTTTTATCGAGGAAGGCTTTAGGCTATATAACATCACGCTGCAACTAGTAAGAGCGAAGAAACAATGGAAAATGTGGAATAAAACGTCGAAAATTATTCATCTTTGAGGGCTTCCGTTGCGTGTGCTGCGAAAACGGTTCATGTATGAAATAATTTGGTATTATAGTAGTTTTTCTATAATGGAGTCTGTTACACTTTAAGTTGTTGTTAAGTACCAAAAGCTCCACGGGCTTGCGGATAAAGTTTTTATGAATGAACTCATGTTGACACGGTGCGTTTAAATTTTATATGTCTGTTTTGGGAATATAATGACTTGTCTTTATGACTGCTGTATTAAATTGTAATGCTGGAATTTTACCTTTTTCTGAATGCTCGACTGTTCTGTTATAATCTTGTTGTGTTACTGTTACTTACTATTTTAATTAAAAATACATTCCGTTAGTATATTAGTAGTATATTATCATGTGAAACTGACTAGTGAATCAATAAAAGATTAGTTAAAATTGCTTTGTAAATTGTGAAAAGAATAAAAATAAAAAATAATTATAGTGTAACATTGATTGAGTTATATTTTTTTATAAGTAGTTTTATCTGAACACGTAAGCGCCTATGAAATTATTTAGCGACAAAACTCTGCAATCATACTTAGCATAAATTTGTATATTTTAGTTTTAAACATTTTTGCCGTATTCGCAAAGAGACAATTATTTTTTTTACTAGCGATTATTTATTAATTGAAAAAACAGTATTATACATTAACAGTATCAAATCCACATCAAATCTTGGCAATAATACTAAAACAACACAAAGTAAGGGTAAACTATCTCTGCCCTAAAGATACATCCCACAGATATAAAGCTATTCACAGCCACACCATAAAACTACCCCTGCTACTAATAATTAATGCCATGGAAACGTAATTGAGAAAATAATAGAACAGAAGAAAATAATTCGACTGCTCTGTTAGCTTAGTTGGTAGTGACCCTGCCTTCTAATCTAGGGGTTGCGGATTCGATTCCCAAATGAGATAAGTACTAAAATTTGTAAGTATGAATACTAAAATTTGTAATTACTTGTGTTGAGTCTGGCCGTTTGTATGTATAATATGTATGTATTCACAAAAGAAAAGTATATAAGTATTATATCCGTTATCTAGTACCCACGACACTAGCGTTTGCTTAGTGTGGGGCTAGATGGCGCTGTGTGCAATGTCCCGGAATATTTATTTAATTAATAATTTTATGAGATGAACAACCGCCGCTGTTTGTTACAGTCATGTTTTTTTATATTTGATATAGTAGATAATAACGAATATTGGTTATTTTTGATTGTGTAACGGACCGGCATAGTCGAATCTCGACAAAGGTCAATAAATAAATAAAGATTTAAAAAAAACCGCCGCTGCGGTTAAGTGCATTGCCTTTCAGTTTGGAAGCTTAGCTGGTCATTTAGCGACCAACTACTGCAAAGTATTCGACAGCATTCAGCTATTTCAGGCATTTTAACCAATCATGAGCAAGCTTTTCGTGTGAGTCTTCTCTGGTGTCGAGAGTTTATCAAGCCGACTTTAAGGCCTCTGACATAGCTTAACGATTGCCGTACTAGACAAACAACTGAGACGTGTCATCCAACCCACGGAAGCACCAATAATGGAATGCAACTTTTTGGTCTCCCATCCGAGGACTGACCGCGTGTACCTTTGCTTAACATTGGTGATCGCATGCGATTGCCTCCGCTAGCTGAGCTACGGGTGCTTCTGCGTGTCAGTAATGTGCTAGGAAAGAAATGAAAAGTAGAAGCATTTTCGACATGACAATTGTAAGGAGGTACAATTCCATACTATTAATTATTCGTAGACCCTTAGTAACTTTAAATGACTGCCCTGTTCCGCTATTTTACAATAGAGCTGTCCAAACCATAACTTGTATAAACTTCAACTGAATTCAACCCTTCCTTCATTTTCGGAAGAGATATACAAAACTTTATGGAACGGATAGTTGAGGAAAAGTAAGCAACGGCTTTACCACGGTAGCTATCTATCACTGGCGTCTATTTATCAATTCATATAAGTATTGCGTTGAGCTAAGACACTTAGACTATCTTTAGAGTTTTCTAAAAGATACATACGTCAAGAGGTTTGTAAAATAAAGAATGTTTAATTTTTTCCTTCTTGTTTTTTATTAAAAACATCGCCTACAAAAACACATTTAAACAAATCTAGTCACGTACTCCAGTACTGGTTGCTATGATTGTGTAATTATCTTTTTGTGTGCAAGTAATGAAAAATTATCGAAACTACGTCCCCTTAAAGTAGAATGCAATTATAACATAATCAATATGCAATTACTAAAGTTGCCGTAATATAATGATAATTAAATCTCTAAATATGAATACCATAAAAGTTATATATGTGAAGCACCATAACAATAGAAAAATAAAGAAAAATACTATCCCTCTCTAGGAAAGATGTAAAAAGTGTAAACACATAGATCGGAAACTCTATTTCAGCCATATCGCTAGTCGTGCGTCATCCGTTTACAGTTAGTTTATTTTTTGTTGAAATAAGAGAGTGATGTCGTTATTTTAGAACTCGCGTCCGATATCGGAGTAACGAAAAAGTGGGAACCACGATCTGAAAATAACTGTATAAAATAACACCTACTACTAAAAAGTTTAAGATTGTGTTACATACACAATTTTAGTACATACTTTTGTATGCGCTAAAAAAACTAGGTTAGGAAAATACTTGACGACTTATGTTAAATGATGTATCGATATATCTGCCCAAGACACCTCCCTTAACGAATTAATTCTGCGGGGGAGTCACGATCCTCAGTCATGAGGAAATACGATTCAAGAGAGAGATGTTAAATGACGCATTCACCGCTTGACTAAGTACATACGTTATTATTGAAAGTTTACTATTTTAAAACCCGATATTTAAAAAAATATGAATATAACATTTTAATTTCTTGTGCCTAACTGCAGGTAGCAGTAATAAGTAGGTACTAGGGCTCAAATAAAAATGTTATCAAAATAATATTTTCAGCCTACAGTTTCCGGTTGGCCATTCTATATAAAAATAACTCCATATCTCCGGCCTGCGGTCTTAACTGAGTTATATGAGAGCAATCTAGTTTGCGAGGCACCTGATGCCCCTAAAATATTACATTTCTGTACTATAACATATTCTGTGGACCAGGTAGGATTTAGAAATATTGCCGAGAGAGGCGTTAGTAATGTTACCAACCACATTTGGTTAGATATAATGAGAATAATCTTTATTACAATAATAACTATTTAAAATCAAGGAGAAACATCTAACCGTAAGTAGAAAATCTTTAGAAAAGCCTTAAAATGGTCTAAGTACTCCAGCCCACTGCCAGACAACGAGTTCAGTATACTGGCCGCATTACCACGCTGGATGTCAATGCTGTTACATTTTTTATGTTAATGTCTAATTCTGGTAACACAGACAGACTGTTATTCATCTGATGTAAAGAACATCTCGAAGTATAAAACAACGTTAATTTTGCATAATGCTAATTACAAACAGTCAATTAATGAGTAGAGATACGGCAGGACGACACCGGTTTATGGTGGAAGTTCCTAAGACCTGCACGAAACGGTACGCTTCTACCTTTATTGTTTGTACCGTAAGGTTGTGGAACTCCCTGCCTGACTCTCTGTTCCCCACGCTCTATAATCCAGCGATCTTCAAAGCGAGAGTGAATCGGTTCTTATCGGGTAAGCACGCTCCATCTTAGGCCATAGCCTTTGCTTGCTATCAGGTAAACTAAGGCCAAGAGCAAACCCGTTTAAGTTAAAAAAAAAATGATAATAAATTAATCATTTCACCTCATATCTCATTCGAAATTATCACTTGGCCAGTTTAAATCACCAAATCATACAAAGAATATATACGTGATTCATATTACCCATGCTAAAGGTCGACACTTCAGCTCTTGAAGCATGAATGTTGGTGAGAGGATGATGTATTAGAAAGCAGGTTTTGTGGGTTTTTCTACCTAAAGGAGAAAGTACTAAGTGCTATCAATTATTGATATAAAAATGTAATTAGGCTAAAAAAATAATTAAATTTATATTAAATAATAATATGGTCCATTGTCACCGCCGCGGTTGAGTTCGAGGGTGGAGCTTACCATTTAGCAATCAAATGCGACCAAGCATTAGGAAATTGAAATGTGGAAGTATTTTCGACGTGATTTATGTAAGGAGTTACAATTCTATACTATCATATTATTCATTGCCTAGGACCTAAGTATTGAAATAAGTAAAAAGCAATATCTCGTTAACAAACAAAATTTAAAATAAGAGTCCTTATGTCTCCTTATCGATAAAAGCAAGCTCTCCTACGCAATCAAGCAGGGATCTTTGAATCCTAATAAATAAATAAATTTACCGGAACATTGAACACATCGCCATCTAGGAAACGCCTGTGTCGTGGGTACTCGTAATCGTAAATACTTGTGCCAAGTGGGAATCGAACCCGCAACCCCTAGATTAGTAGGGAGAGCCACTACCAGCTAAGCTAACAGGCCAGTCTAATATCTAAAGGGTTCCTGAACATTACAGGATTTGTGAACAAAACAGTAAATACTTTGTCCTAAACCATATAAATTCGGTTCCTAAACGTAAGGCCCTATTTCTAACACCCTGCTATCTATTTTATAGCATGATAAAACTACTTTGAAAGGTAGCTTTGTGTCGTTACAAGATCTAGAGTTCCGTGGATATGTCATGAAATGTAAAAATTATCATTATTGAAATTTCAGAAGCACTCATCGTACTATGCTAAACGTTTGTTTTTAGTTAAATAGGCCAGAATTGGACCGATACTTCACCTGAATAAATTGTCAGTCGTTAGAATGATGAAATACATCATATTGCTTTCATAAATATGTATGTGTTCAAAACTTTATCAATGAAACTCTGGAGAAATATGTAGTGTTTTTCCAGAGTTTCATTTACAATGGATTTCCGCAAAGTAACGCCTGATTCAATATCTTATCAAAACTTTATCGTAAAACTAAAACTGTACTTGCACGGTATTGGTATGAATATAAAAATAATCTGAACCAGTTTCTTTTGTTATGGCAAAAACTAGAAAACCTGTTTGTTTGGCTGCAAAGAGACCAGCTTTTTCAATTCCAAATAGTTTTAGGTAACACGTTATTGTATCTTATTTTTCAAATTTTAGGAACCCTAAATTCATAAAACAGTTTGTGTGAAGTCTTTAACTGTATTTAATCCAGAGTGTAGTATTCTGGGAAATCCAGTTTTCCACATAATCCCACCTATACGATCAATGTGTGACATTGGCGGCCATTGTTTGTTCCAATTTGTCGGCTTGGGCCCAACCTACCAACTCTTATTAGGTTCGTAAGTAAGTAATGTCTGTTAGGAAACACAAGGATAGTAACTCAGAGACTTCTTATACAGAAAGAATGAAAATCATTTATTGTAGCAAATTGTAAACAAGACATAAAAAGTATGTAAGTTCGTATGAGAACTTTGGTGTCAAAGTAATGGTGCGGTATTGTTCTATATCCAACTAATATTGTAAATTTTAAAGATTCTAAGGATATCTTTGCTTGTAGTCTGCCGACGTTCAGAGCCCACATCGATTCGCTCATCTGTGTGAGTACTGAATGTTTTCAGACTGAGTTCTGAATATCTAAACGATTTTCATTGGATACATAATATTGCTTGTTTCCACTACTTATCTTTTGTTATTATATTTATTATTTACTTATATCAACTATGTACTTTAATTTATATGCTGTCATTATTACTTTACTTGTCTACTTATTTGTTGTCATTATATTACTACCAAGTTTGGTATTTTTCATAAAAAAATATGTAAAACTCTCGGAATCCAACATGAGTGTTGAGTATGGACTTAATTAAACTTGTTAACTTACTAACTTACTACTTACTACGTTACTTACTTGTTACTTGTAACTTAATTTATTGTTTGTAATCTTTTAGCCTGCACTTTGTGTCTGTATCTTTTGTAAATAAATAAATAAATATTATTTATTCTTTGCTAAAATCATCTTCGTATAAGGGAAAAATCGAGATTAAATCAGTTTTTAATTCTATGTTCGTATTCGTATTACATACAATAGTGTGCAAAATAAACGATTATTATTATTATTAAACGATTATTATTATTATATGATTGAATATTTGCTATTGTAAGTTGAATATATGTCCCGGAATATTTATTTATTTATATATTTGCTATTGTCATAGTTAATGTAATTGGTTGCAGCCGTTTTGAATTATATATCTCATTGAATTATATAAGCAAGGTATCGATATTTTTGCCGTAATGAGATATCTACTGGTTACAATATCGTTGTTTAGATACGAAGTAATCCCCACAAATGAGCGAAGTGTCCGTCACTCAGTGTCCAGTTGCCGACAAACCAATAAACCGCGAGGGTTGCCAAAAGCAAGGATAAATGCTAATTCATTATTGGGTAACATATAAACTACAGTCTGCTTTCAATGCCTTCAAAGCACGAGTGAATAAGTTACTTCAGTCACACGCAAGCCTATATAATGTTTAAAAAGTCTATTCATGTTTATCAGTCAGTCAAAGATTTATTCTAGGAAAACGATTTTCAACTGAATTAATGCATTCTGAATTCTACATGATCGACAAGGTTTCTATACTAGGTAAATGTTTACCTGGAAGAAGTTTTTTCAATTATTGAGTTGTATAGGTAATTTCAGATTCAATGTTTATACATTTTCTAAGTACATAAATATTAGTAATATTACCTACTCTACCTCGCTTGATTCAATAAAGAAGTTCAGTCTTTCACCTAAAACAGTTCCGAAATGGATTTAGTCAAAATAAGCGTACATCTTAAGTCCACGACAGATATAGAAAAGCCGTTAAGTTTCAATCATAAACACTTAGTATGTGTAAATAAAGTAATACAACCATCTTAAATATAAAAAAACGATCGTTAGACACAACCTTACAACTCGATGCCAAAAAAATCGGACACAACGGGCAATTACGGTCATCCCTATCTACGAATGACGTCCGAAGTGACAGGGGTGGGGGGTTTCTATTACATCCGGTGATGGATGGACCAGATAAGACGCTGTTTTTTTAGACCCACTGATCCGGGACAGTGCTGCCACTTTTGGCAGTTTGGCAGCCGATGTCAGCATTCAGTTTGGAAATTGAAATTTGGAGCGAATTTTGCGGTTGGTGTTGGAATGTTTGATTTTGGAACGAGTTGTTCGCATTTTGCGATTGTTTTATTTAGGAACAATGTTATGTGTTCAATTCTTTTTTTTATCTATTTATATTTGGTTACTCACTTTGATCCAATATAAAGAAGCCTATGTGTCCCCTCTCTCTTGAGTCGTATTTCCTCATGACTGAGGGTCGTGACTACTCCACAGAATTAATTCGTTAGGGGAGTTCTCGAAGGACCAGGGAGGAAGACACATGTCCTCGGATATTGTGGTCCTCAAACATGTCGGTTTCCCCACGACGTTTTCATTTACCGTTAAGCGAGTGCAAATCCACACATAACTTGAAAATACAAGTCATTGGTGTAGGGCCGGATTCAAACCAGGGTGCGACTGGATGAAAAGCAGACATTGGAACCACTGAGCCACACTCGCTTCAGAAGAAATAAACATGCAAAATAACATACATATTTTTTCATAGCATCAGTTTAACTATAGTAACCCGTAATGTTATCTGTAAGTTCAAACTATAAGCATGTAAATTATCTTCGCTTATGAAAACTATGAGATTTACAATCAATATTAATGTGACATATATTTTATCATATCATAAAGACAAGAATGACTTGAAAAATGTAGCTGTGAAAACTTAAATGTATTGACAATTAATATTATTGTAAAATTCATTATATTACAATAATAATATAAATTCGAAAAATCTGTCCATGGTGACATTTTAAGTACCCAATCAGAAACACCTTTGTATTATAATTCCCGTAAGGCATGATTTAGTTTAGTTGTAATTTTCGACATAATTATTGACGTACATAAGTGCTAGCCGGTTATTACAACTACCTTTGTCATATTTAACCAAAAATCTGGTCGGTGTGACTTTTTAGTACCCAATCACAAGCACTTTTATCTTCAGCTTTAGAAATATTTTTGCCCCTGATCTTTGTCATTTTTTTAGAATTTTCATTAAAAAGATTTGATCTTCACTAATTACTGTGCTAATTACCCTGTGCAAAAAGGTCTAAACCTCTAAATAGGCTATTTTGGGAAGCGTCAGCCTACTATTGTTTTTATTCGTCTCGGCGTAAGGTTTTGACGGAGGCTTTCGCGGTTCTTGTTTTGGAATTACGAATAAAGCTGGGACAGATATATCGGACTTGTTTTTGAATGAAAATTTGATCATTTTTTTGCAAGGTTTCATCAAAATTACTGATTTAAAAATCTTTTTATTTATAAACTGTTTTTAATGAAATTTATTTGCTAGATTTATTATCCTACCAATTTATAATTGGATTTAAGGTAAAATTTAGAACAAGAAGTTTAAAAATAGTTCTTGTTTTTACCGAAGCGTTTCTTTCTTTATGAAATATAGGCTCACGCATGACCACATCTCGTTCCTACAAAACAGGACCAAAACTAAATTCATTTATATTTAAAAAAAAATGTTTTAACTGAAACCGTGAACAATAACAAACTAACCCTACCGCTAAACAATACAGATTCAATTTCAGCTATATTAGATACCAAGTGCAAGCTGAAAGGACAGCCTACAATGCAACTATACACTATTAAGTCTATATAGCCTTTATACTGTGCTTTAAGCCAAGCTTCTCTACTCCTATTGTATATTCTCGGCTTAAATTACAGAAAGGATTATAATGGACGTTACTATACTAGTATAGGGCAAGCACTCTCAGACAGGATTTAATTAATTGCATATCAAAATGTTGTAATATTTTCTGCATTCATTAAAACGTTATTTTATTAAGTAAACGATATCAAGAAAATATGTAACTTTCCAAAAAAAGAAAACCCTGTAGAGCAGCTGCTAAATATTAATAAATGTAAAAACGAAACATTAAACAGTGTAAATGAATATTTCATCAATGTTGGATCCAATCTAGCTAAACAGACTTTGCTTTCACTCAACGAGACAGAACAAGAACTTGCTGCTAAACAAGATAAAACCTACAGCCCTACATCATCTTTTGGCCTTCTTCCCACTGATGCTACTGAAATTATTAATATAGTAAAAACTTTAAAAAATGCGAGTGCAGCAGGTTGGGATAAAATAAATGCAAAACTACTTAAAACTATTCTACCCCATATAATTGTACCCCTAACTACTATCTTCCAAGCAAGCTTTGATACAGGTATCTTCCCGTCAGCTCTAAAGAAATCAATAGTTTGCCCTATTTATAAAAGTGGAAATGAGGATATTATATCAAATTACCGGCCTATCTCGTTACTTCCGACATTTTCAAAATTGTTAGAAAAGTTGATGAATGTCAGATTGAAAAAATACCTTGAAACAAAAAACTTACTGTCGGTAAATCAATATGGTTTTAGGAATGGCAAGAGTACCGAAGATGCTGTCCTAGCTGTAACAGAACATATAAAAGAACGTTTAGATTCTAAAGACAAAATTGTGGGTATTTTTATCGATTTAGCAAAAGCTTTCGACACAGTATCAATTTCCATCTTATTAGCTAAAATAGAAGCAATGGGAATTCGAGGCATCCCCTTAAAATGGTTCGAGAGCTATCTATCTGGTAGATTGCAAGCTGTTCGCATCGAAAATACAGTAAGTCAACAAAATTCAGTCAATTTCGGTGTCCCGCAAGGAAGTATCCTAGGTCCAACGCTGTTCCTAATTTACATTAACCAATTGTGCGACATGGGTTTGAAATCTGGAAACATTGTGACATATGCCGATGATACCGTAATAATGTTCCGAAACAGAACCTGGGAAAAACTGGAAGAAACTGCCAATCATGGACTCGAAAAAATATCTAACTGGCTCAGACAAAACTTGCTAACTATAAACATTCAAAAGACCTACTACATGTCATTTACAATCAACCGCTCCACACAACCGAAAACTGAACTTAAATTGAAAATACATAAATCCACATGCGAGGACAGTAAACAGTGTCAGTGTGAGAACATAAAACCAACAAATGTAATAAAGTATTTGGGGGTCACTTTAGACAAAAACTTGATCTGGAAAGAACATATACAAATTATATCAGGACGAGTAAGGAAACTAATTATGACTTTTAAAGAACTAAGACATGTGTTGAGTTTTACCGCTATTCGCAGGATTTACTATGGACTAGCTGAATCTGTACTCACATACTGTATCCCTGCATGGGGTTCCGCTGCAAAGACTCATCTCGAGCAATTAGAAATATCACAGAGGGCATTACTGAAAGTAATGACGTTTAAATGCAGGCGTTTCTCCACAACAAACTTATACAAAGAATGTGAAGTACTCACGATAAGACAACTTTTTATTAAATCTGTCATATCAAAACAACACAAACTTCTCTCAAACAACGTCAAAGAAAAAGTTCTTACGAAACGACGTAAAGACCAAGTTTTCAAACTATCAAGAACCAGAACCAAATTTGGTAGCATGACTGTAAAAAATCTAGGCCCTCTACTATATAACCAACTTTGTGAAAAAGCTAATCTAACCAAATGTACGAAATCAGAGTTTTACTCTAACCTTAAAAAACATTTACTGACCCTTGATTATGACAAAACAGAAAAACTACTGGAAATAGAGCAATAGACACAATCTTTCTAAGAACCTGCAACCTGATATAGAACAATGTCACAAACACACACACACACACCCACACACTCACACACACACCCATACACATACACATCTACACATACATTAAATACACTAAGTAATACATCACCAGTTACACATTAATTATACCTATCACAATCCATCTCAACATTCTTTCTCCACTGACCGATCTCATCTGAAATTGATTGTTTCCTAACTCCCACTAATCATTATATTTTACACATACAAACACATTTAAATGTTAACAAACATCATTTTAGAAATATTATATACCTTTTACTTTTACTTCATGAACAGATATTATACCCTGTAAATATCTCTTACAAACTTTACATATTAAGCCTGGCAACACAAATGTATTTACAAATTTGAAGGTTATGTTAGTCTATTTACAAACTTGTAAAGTGAAAAATGTTTGTTTGTAATATGAGTTTTACTATCTATAAAAGGTCACAGAAGGAAACATTGTCCCGCAACACAAGCCCATCTATGGGACTTAGCGCGGAACAATGGAATACCAACTTGTACTGCTACATGTAAGATTTAAACTCCTGTACATTACCTAATCTAAGTACCTACTGTGTTTATTTTGGCATAATAAATAAAATTTGAATTTGAATTTTGATTAGTAAATAATTGACTTTTGACATTTTCGTCAAAATCAACTATTACATAACATTGTAATGATAATGGTACGGTAATAGCTTTTATCCGAGTGCATTGTTGCTTCACTATAACTATAATCCGAAGCAAACCGGTTCTTATTGGGTAAGCACGATCTATCTTAGATCATAGCTATTACTTAGCATCGGCAAATTATGGTCAAGTATTCTATTTTAGTAAAAAAAACATTTTTTTGTGAATGATTTTAACCCTTAATTTCATAGTGATGGAAATTTCCATCGTAAAGATTTTTTGTGTTTTATTTTAGTCTGTGATCCGAATGAATTTATTTATGGACATGTATCCGAACTTCAATATCCAGGCAACATTTTTGAACGAAAAAAAAAACTGTCAATGTCAACTAACATGGTCAATCATCTGTTCAATTTAGACGTTATTCTACTTGGTGTTTGAAGAGTTTCTGATTGTTATTTTGTGAACATGTACGCAGTATATATCTTGAAAAAATAAATATTATAAATTATTATATAATTATATATAAAATAATATTAATAATATTCAATTTAATATATAAAAATAAGTAGCTACAACCTACAACATTGTTAATATTTTTTTATAGAATAAATACAGTTTTTCTACTTGCTGCTTATTTTATTTATTTATAAATCCATACTCATAAATATTCCATGCGTTTAAGGGTTAATATGAACAACAACTTTGTATAATTAGGTTTATAATGTAATTTTAAGTTTTAACGTTAGTATGAATCAAAACATGTACATTATATTAAAACATGATTAATAGGGTCTCTATTTCATAAATGTTATAAATAAGTTAAAACTTCTTTTTTGTTGAGTTCCAACGCGCGCCTAACATTGATGATGAAATAATCCAGATATTTGTTGCTAAGTCCAGTATTTTCGGATGCTTAGTTAAGTAAAACCCCAGAATAGCTAATAGTACACAACCAGGCAGAAAGCTGTCAAGCACAATTAAATCCGAGGAAGAAAGTTAGGCTTTTACGCTGACATTTTGAAAGCAGGGATATAAAGGTATGAAAACTTGTAGTCTAAAGGATGCTAATTTCTAGGTCTTATGATAACAAAGCTGTTTTGAACAGATGCTTGAACAAAGTTTTGTATTATTATTGTAAACATTAAAGTTAAAATTAAAATTTCATGGTTTTGTTTCAAATATTTTCTAACTTTTAGATTATAGGCAACATGTTTTGTTTTTAAAGTTTAGGGACGCAAGGGACGAAAGGTGACCGCAGACAAATTTTGCATAAAAAGGTACTAGAAACGAAGGTCATTCTTAGCAATAAGGCCGCCACTAGTTTTCGCTTTGTGATGTCAAAAATTCCCATGTTTTAGGAATAGTATATTGAGAAACATGCTTTTACTTAAAAATACTAAGTGATTTTGTACTTTTTTTTAAATTAAAACGGGTTTGCACTTGGCAATAGATTACCTGATGGTAAGCAAAGGCTATAGTATTGAAAGTACCATGTACGTATTTATCTTTTATTTTACAAAATAATACCTAAAACCCTAATTTTATGTTCAATTTACCACACAAAAAAACTGCTGAATCATAAGTATATTATGAGTTTATAATATTTACAAGCTTTTTGTGTTAGCGGGCGAGAGGCAAAAAATTATGACGTAAATAATGTAATGCAAATCAGTTATATTTTAAACACATTTGAAACGAAATTGATCTTATAACGTTCCAAAGTTTACTTTTAAACATCAAGAGTTTTATGGTTACATTATTTAAAATATTTGAAAGATCTTATTCATTCAAAAAGCTTATGAGGTATGTAAGATAAAAGATAAAAGAATTTTTATTTGCCTTAATACATTTGTTAACATTGTAGGTGTCCCTGGCAACCGCTGTAGGATTCCCTGTGTCGCGGTGCCAGGGTTCTTCCGTTGAACAAAAATTAAATTATACAATTGTGTTGTTGTGTGTATGTAATGTACTTGTATGAATAAGTTGGAAATTAAATGGTAATGTATAAAAAAATGTAAGGACCTAGACAATAATAAAATTAAATCTGAAGTGCGCTGAAATGAATTAATTAAATTGTTTAAATATATATTTTTTTTAATCATTTGGTTACCATTCTGCGTTTTTATACAAAATGAAATAATCTTTCACTGATATAGATAGGTAATTTGGCCATTGTAATTTATTTATTTTTATATTATTTAGACAATCATATGTTTTTGGTCCCAATCCAACGCAAACGGAACAGTCTTCGACTATTAATAAGATCAATTTTTACACTAGTAAATAATAATAAAATACCTAAAATTGTAACAACTGAACCAGACGTTTCTAGTTCAATCCCTAAAAATATGTGAAACATAGTTATTTCTGTACAAAAACTAGTAGAATCTACATCACATCAGATAAAGTGGCAAGTCATGATATACAAGCACAAATGGCTCTCGTCGTTTAAAATACATTAAAAACTGCTGTCTGGTTCCAAAACGTAGGCACTGATATCTTATCTCATGAACTCCCACTAAAAATATCAAAATTTTCAAAGTTTTGCATGCTTCTGCCAAGTGATTCTTAGCTGTAAGATTTGTATGTGTAAATTGGCGCGCGGTGGGAAACTGTGCCGTGGGCAGTTGAAGTTAAATAAATAAATAATAAGTGCTAAATCGCGCGCTAAGGTTGTTCTCATAAACATATTTTAGCAAAAGGGACAAAAACATCGTGAATATTTTCGCTCATTTCCAAATGTCTGTATAAAGTTTTGTATGTTGGTTTGTTCCAGAAACAAGTAACGTTATAATGACAAATATTTGTGAATGTGTATTTGCTCCTTTTTTACTTACTTTTTGACTTTGAAACGGTGGAATCGATTTAGATAAAACTTGTTATCGAGATAGATTAGATCCTGAATTGACACACACCACACACACACACACCACACTTTTAATCTTTCGTAATCTTTCAGTGCAAACGAAAGCTAGATCAACTATTTTTGCTAATTCGTGTCAATTCTGTAGTTGGTATTAACATGCAAGAACGCTCTAATTATATTCTCGCGCACTCTAGCGCCGCCTACATCTAGCGAGCGAGCATTCTTAGAGCATTCTGTAGTAATCTTTACGAACACACTAAGAACAACGAAATAATGCTCTACTCCTGTTTACACTTAAATAATTTGACGTGGTGGTGGCAGAACGAACATTCGTTTCTTTGGTGTTAATCCACCATTAGAAGTCTGTGAGTAATTTTGACTATGAACATAGACTTACACTTCGTTTGATACTGTCGGGAAAAATAGCCATTTTATTTTTAGACTATTCCATCAATCTTCTTGTATTTCTTAGATTGAGTTGTGTGGAGCGATACGCCTTTTAACGATGTAATATATTTATTTAGGCACGGTTTTAACTTCCATAATTTTCACGCCGATTTTTGAGCTTTTCTTTTGTACCATATTTTGTGTTTTACTAGTTTTTTCCCGAGTTTCATCAGTGTCTGCTTTTCGTCCAGACGCACCCTGGTTCGAATCCGGCCCTATAGGCCGGTGTAGTAGGGCCGGCTCGCTTAGCGGTGAAGGAAAACATCGTGAGGAAACCGACATGTTTGAGGACTACCTGGGCGCCCACCACGATGTATCTGCCCAAGAAAACTCTCCTAACGAATTATTGTGCGGGGGACTCACGATCCTCAGTCATGAGGAAATACGACTCAAGAGAGATAATAGTATGATAATATTATATAGATTTGCGTAAATATCTGTGTTTTAGCGATAAGACGACATTTATACGGATTTCTTTGCCATTCGTTGCTTTTTGGAGGATTTTCTTCGACAATAACTGATTTCATATTCTGTAAACGACCTTTTTACTGCTTTCGATTGATCCCATTTTAGCTTTAATATTCAGCCTCTTTCAGCGTTTTATTAAATTTTATAATCTTGACTGAGTATTAGGCTAAGTATGCTATATTATACAATAAAGGAAAAAATAGGTAAAGGAATTATTTTACTACCGAATCATTTTTTTTTTCTTAACTTCTCAAAATAAAGATTTCTGGTGTTAATATATGTACTTATTTCCATTTATTAATATTAAAATTAAGCACAAAAAATAGTTTCGTGCATTATGGAGGCTAACAACGTCTTCGAGTTTTTCATTGTAATATTACTTTTTACCGTCTAAGGGGCCTAAATTCATTCATATTTTTACGATCATAATAATATTAGAATTGTACTATGTTATTATTAATGTTTTAGGTTGTCTACGAATAAAGTTTGACCCCCAGTTATTTGACCGACAACCAATTATCTCATTAAATCAATTTATTTGCGTTGACATTGGCTAAAGTAAAAATAAGTTCGTAAGTTCGTATGAGAGTGGCCAACTCTGGTGTCAGAGTTTTCAACCCGCCCTAAGGGTCTCTGAAAATTTGAAATTCAACAATGACAACGCTTAGAAACATATTAGATGGGATCATTAACCTGGCGTAACTGAAATCTTTTGTATCTTATTATTATTGTAGCGCCCGTAGCTCGCTAGCGGAGCCAATCGCATGTGATTGTGTGACCAATGTAAAGCAAAGGTTGACGGTCAGTCTTTGGATGGGTGGCGGCTTGATAAACTCTCGACGCCAGAGTTGGCCACTGTCATTCGATTAGAAGAAGAAGAATATTATTATTTAAAAAGTAGTCAATATTTTATACAAAAATAATAATATAGAGTTCATGATGGTTATCTTTGTTAGTAGTAGTGGTAGTAACAAAATGTATTTCAATGTTCTCTTTATTTATTGTGAAAATAAAACGTGAAGGAAAAATTTGAGGAAGAATTTTATTTCTTTTCATTTGAAGAGGTGGAAACAAGTTCAGAAAAGGTGGTAATTTGGTTAGAGCTGCGTTCTTTAGGACATCTTTTTAGGCTAAAAGCTAATTTGGTTCATATTTTCTTTGCTATTTTTGTAAGTTGAATATTGTTAGGGAAAGTTAAAATACTGGTACATATTTAATACATTTTATTAGTGGTATTATAAAAGTGGTAAGATGAATAACACTTTAAGTATATTTCGTTTAGTTAGATTCCCGCATGACACAAGTAATTATGAACATTAAAATTTGTAATTACTTGTGTTGAGTCTGGTCGTTTCTATGTATAATAAGTATGTATTTACAAAAAGAATATATGTATTATATCCGTTATCTAGTACCCATGATACAAGCGTAAGCTTAGCATGGGGCTAGATGGCGCTGTGAGATATGTCCTGAAATATTGATGTATTTATTTTATAGTTAGAATACCTTTTAATAGTTGTTTGAACAACTATACTAAGTTTTTACGTAAATAATTAGTAAGATTCTTAAAAAAATAAGAAACAGGATGGGACTAATTGAATTAATAAAAATTTAATTGTATTACAATAATAAGGTACCAATTTTTACTGATATACTCATTTTAGTCACATTTTTTATAGAAATTTGTTGCATTTTTTATTCTCCTTTATTATTTTTCCCCATAACACAGACATCTACCTAAAACTGTAATCAAAACTATACCCACATGTTTTTTTATAACCATAGCATTATGATGAACGCAACTAAAAATAATACTCCCACAACTCAAGACCTGCTTTCTAGTCGTCTAGAATCTAGATATGCAAATGCTAATATTTACAATGTAAATAAACGCCATCTAGCGCAGAGATATATACCTAGACATAGGGTTGTGCATGCTCATGTATTATGCAACACCACGCTGGGTCTCCACGGTTACAGCTGTCGGAAAATATTAACTGACAAACCAGTTTTTTAGGGAATCACACCAATATTATTGAGACGGATGTTTGCCTGTTTGTATGTAAGTACAGTTCGTAGAACATACTCTTTTATAGTGGAAGAGCTTGTGCCCGCGGCTTCTAAGCGGAAAGCGACTTTGCTTGAAACTACGTAGTGATTAGCTAAAATAATTTTACTGGTATTTCTTCTATTCTGTATTGTGATATATTTCTTAGATTGATTTTTACACCTACCAATTTAGGTTTTGATGATGTCTTCTGAATCTTGTACTCATAGCGACGTTTTACTGTCGAAGATAAAAAGTTATCAGGTTTAAGTAAAAGAGGTGAATCGGTTCTAACTGATTAAATTCCGTCCTAAACCATAATAAAGATCACCTATCATTATATCATTCCGTGGACCTGGGCGCCCAGCACGATGTATCTGCCCAAGAGAACTCCTTCGGAGGGGGAGTCACGACCCTCAGTCATGAGGAAATACGACTGGAGAGAGATCATTATATCATATAACGATATCTTATAATCATTAGACGTATCATAATCATGTGCTTACCTACAAATTTCGATAAAAAAAATCGCAGGTGTCATAGTTTGTTATAACCACTTACCATCGTGAAAACCGCATGTTCTGGCTTATGTAAGTTTTTCTCATAAATCTTATTAGGTACGCTTTTATAACTTTTCCTATCACATAAAAAATACAGAAAGAATAGGCAGCAACACCGCGGGCTGCCACTAGTATTCACAAATAATTGAGATGGATGTATTATTTTTGGTTATTTTCGCGTTTTACGTAAACATGTATTGAGTGATATAAATGTTGGGTAAAGATACGGGATATTCTTGGGATCTTTTCAAGAAATACAATAGTCTTTTAGGGAAGCGGTATCTCTTTGAATTTTGCGAGAAAACGAGAAAAGAACATTGGAATAAGATTTTGTATTTACATATTTTGTAACAATTACGCAATAACTAGTGGGTGCTCGTGGCTTCGCTCGCATTAAGAAGTAAAACTTGCATCTCACCTCTCAAAAGTTATAACAAAATTATATAATTTAAAAAATAAATCAAAGATCCTTTCAAATTTCAGCCCGATCCGTCCAGTGGTTTGGGCTGTGCGTTGATTGATCACCATTTCAGTCAGTCAGTCAGTCGCCTTTGAATTTTATGGAACAGTAATATTGAACCAAGCAGACATGGTCCAGGAAATTAATAGAATATTTAGCAGAAAATCTCTAATCATGTTTCATTTTTACCTAGAAAATTGAACTTGGGTATTTTTATGATTATAGACATTTTAATATAGAATACGCTTTTATAGATTTGCAGTATCAGTAAATCGTATATTTATAAGAACTTTTTACACACTTTGAGCAATAATTATGATTGATTTGGTGTTTAAACTCCTTTTATTGATTTGAAATACTTTTGTTTCAGGTGTTTGTGCTACGTTCTTCATGGAAACTGACCTCAAACTAAGAAAAATACCCCATCACTAAAATTACTTGTGTAAGTATTTTTTTTATTCATTTTAATACAAAATAAGTCTCGGGTGTAATTCTTTACACCTACAAAAAAATCTAACTAAAACAAGGAAATATTTATAGGTTTCATTAATCATCAACATTTGTCTGTCCGTCTTATAACAAAACGTGGTTTAAATGGTTTTTGTTGTTCAAACATCACATACAAACAATCAAAATGTCAACTTCAAATTGTAAGGTTAAATACTTGACACTGGCAAATACGCAAAGAGTGTGATGCCAATACTAAAAAAAAATAAAAAAATTGTAAGGTTGTCAGAACCGTTAAAGTTCTAGGTTAATATTTAAACCACTTTATGTAACAAGACGGTATGTGACTGTGTGATAAGATTAGAAATTTTCTGGTTATATCCTATAAAGTTTGTGAACCACACGAAGTTTTTTTTGTAGGAACTATAAAGGTCACAAAAAGGTTTTTATTATACCTACATTTACATTTTCGTTCGTTATTAAATACCGCGCACGATTTAGTTTTAAATTACTTTACGCAACTATAAAATAAATTAATACCTTTGATGCTGACAAATGAAGGCTTAGCTCAAACCTATTAACAAAATTTGAGTTCAGTAAAAAAAAACAAATTGTAATTTCAAATTATATTATTCAGGGTTACTATATCGTTTCCTAATGAGATTTTTAATAAGCAGCTTTGATGCTCCAATTTGATTTGTACTAAGCATTTCATATGTAAGCTATAATATGCGTTTAACATTTTAGATTATACTTATATACATTTTTCTTTTGTTTTTTTTTTATAGATTTATGTCAGCCTTGACGCTAAACAATTTCCCAGCAAGCAATAATCTATCTTCATACTCGAATACAGTAAAATGTTTTCACAATACTATTTAGAGACTGATAAATATTTCATGACATATCACACAGCGCCATCTAGCCTTATACTACAACTCTGACAAAAAATATAAAAAAATACAATACAGGTACCTACTAATACCAGTCCCAAAGAGTGGCTTATTCTTAGTCTTAATTTTGGAGACCGATTCCTAATAACGCATTACTCAATACACAGTAAACAAGAATTGGTCAAAAGCAAATTCTGCGCACAATGAATAATTAAAATAATTAAACTACAATAGCTAAAGATGCGAAATAAAGTTGTACATAAACGCCGCCATTAATTTTAATGTCTTATTCAATTATTTCGTTCTACCCTCATTAGTGAAGCCTTTGTAATGGCCGGCATTAATCCTGCTTAGCCGTCAAGCAGTTTTAGGCTTTATTTATTGTGAGGAGTTTTATAAGTAGGTATATATATACATACACATATAAATTTGCAGTTTTGCACTTGACCATAGTTTGCCTATAGATGGTAAGCATAAACTGTTGCTCAAGATAGAGCGTTTTTACCCAATAAGCTTGCTTCTGATGTATCATTTTCGAAAACATACTTATACTTATGCTTAACTACTAATTCGTTTGCAAGCCAAATACAAAGTATTAACTCTCAACTAAACTATTTATTAAGTCTCCCATTGGGTCAAATTGATCATAAAATGTATTGAAGACGTCACCGAAAGGAAATCATAACATTACACTATTAGGCAATCATACACTAATTAATTACAATTGATTTTATAATATTGCGTAATACGAAAAAATATAAAATGAAGGTACCAAAAGCAATTTAACATAATATTTTGTATTCATATTTTTAAACGTTTGATCTTTTATTGAAATATTTCGTTCAAATGTCAATTTTATGTAAAACAAGGAGCTTTAGAGAATGGCAGTGGAATTATGAGAAATATAGAGGTGGATAAATTTCATCTTTACGAACAAGTTTGTTGCTCGTCTTATGTTCAGGTTTGTTATGATCCAATATATTGTTTTTTTTTATAAAACTAGTCAGTTATTTCGATTGAAAGTGGTTGACTTTTGTGTCTGAATTTTCAAACCACATCTTCTTCTGATCTTCCTTTCTTTCTTCTATTTTTCTCTTTTTTTCTTTCTTTCTTCTATTTTTCTCTTTTTTTCTTTCTTCTTTTTCTTTTTCCTTTATGCTTATTTCTCTCCAGCCTATGGTTGCCTGGAAGAGATCGCTGTCAGATCTATTTTCTGATCTTCTGACAAGGTTTAACAACAGTTGCATTATAGCAAACAGTCATCCGACCCACGGAAGCGCCCAAAATGGAATAACACTTTTTGGTCACCAGGATTACATAATAATTTTGAATTACAAATATGACACTATACTAAAAGTTAAGTAATTTCAGACGCCCTAAGAGCAGTTTCAGTCTCAAACACCAAGTTTAATTACTTGCAAAACCTTAGTAGTTTAGTACCTCGTATCTAACATAGAAACCAAAGTTGCACACAAATGCTGTGGGTTGACGACATAAAAAAACCGCAGGGGGCACCTGGATTGAGTATGCACAAGCCCGGGACGAGTGTCGTACTAGAAAAGAGACCTATGCTCAGCAGTGGCTGATAACGGGCTGATGATGATGATGATCTAACGAACATCGAATTTCAATTACTATCGCCGCTAAGCCTCTCTGATAACATTAATCTACCTTATCGGCGCTTTTTTATCAAATTATTAAATTAATACTGAAGTGCCTGTTTATATCGGTAGGGCTTGTTTGAGTTCCACTTCAGTGTGTTAGGTGTTAGGACAGTAGCTAAGGTTGGTATGTTTATCTAATGTTATATTGTTTCTTTGTGTTTTTCATTTAAATAACTATGAGATCCTTATAACGTTTAAGTATGCACAAAAGTAGCAGATTTTTTTTAATTGCCTGAATTATTGTTTAAACGATTCTATACTGTTTATCTTATGTACCAATTCTGCCAAATTGGAGTGGTCTTAGTTTGTTTTAATCTTTCACATTTTTTTTAACAAGTGGTTCATTAGGTGCGTACAAAATCATTGTGGCTACAAGAGAATAATATATAGAAATGTTATTCATCAGTTTTAAAGAGCATGTTTTAATAGTTCGATGATTATATTTGTCAAAAATAAATTGATGACAGAATGTATATATGACAGTCAGTAATTATTAAACCCAATAATTATCATAATTATTTTATTATTTTAATCTTCTTCTTCTTTTTATCGAATGAGAGTGGCCAACTCTGGTGTCGAAAGTTTATCAAGCCGCCCTAAGGGCCTCTGACATGGCTGAACGACTGCCGTACTATGACAAACAGCCGGGACCTACAATATAACGTGTTATCCGACCCGCGGAAGCGCCCAATATATAATTCCACTTATTGGTCACCCATCCAAGGGCTGACCGCGTCGACGTTTGCTTAACATTGGTGATCGCATTCGATTGCCTGTGCCAGCTGAGCTACGGGCGCTTAATTTTTTTTAATTATTTTTTGTCTTCCATGAGTCTATCAAGATATTTGACAACAATCACACATTAACAATTGTAGTAAACTTATGTAACTGTAATTCCCTCCACACTCCGCCCGGCCCATGTTATTGGATTACTTTGTAAATATTTTTGTATGGCATCGAAAGTTTGGCTCTGTTTTACAAATATTGCTTTTGTTGGGTCTCGCTAGTGTTTTTTTTAGTGGGAAATAAAGTTGGGAAGTTATTCTATTTGTAATATTCTATTACCACTTACTACACTTACTTACTTGTTTTCTTCTGTGTTACTTTTCAACAAAAAAATCGTTAAGTTTTAGTTCAGTTGCGACTATGTTATATTATGACTATGTTATTTGCGACATAACATGGTATAAAATGTCAATTAACCTAAAATAAAAATAAAAACTAATCAAGCATCCGACCAACTATGGGTGACAATAATTATAATTACTTTTCGGTCATTCCTCGCAAAATCAAGTCCTTACTAACGGCTAATTACAGAATTTTAATAAATATATAAACATAAGGCATATCATAGACCTAACGCTACCTACACGCTAAAAACCTCTCGCGGCAAATCTATGCACTAACAACATTACCATCCATATTTCAGTCGCGTAAAAATCAAGTTTCATCAAATAGGTTTCATGTCTGACTTCATCCTCCTTACTCGTAATTATTCTTCTCACCAAAAAACTAGATTCCACATTCAAAACCACTGTAAATACCCTCCCTACAGTACACTGTAAATACAGTCTCGGGGGCCATGAATTAAAAAGATATTCTACAAAACGCGAGCACCAAAGCTTGCCGCAAGTAGGTTTCACTGTTCTTACCTCACGAACAAGCCAATTTACACTCTTTCCCCTTTGACACAAAGTCCAAAGTGGCTCTCGACCATTTAGCTCGTGCATAATACATGAAAGGTCGCTTAATTTTCTATTCGCTTCTGAAGTTTTTCTCAAAGAACTTTGTTGGCGCGACCACTGATAGTACATGCACATGCTAAATGTGAAAAGATGGACGAACTAACGGTCTTTGCTAAATTTTAAATCTTTGCGTGAGACTCACACTGAGTGGTTTTAATTTATTTTGTTCTTTATAAACCAACAATATATATAATATAAAATAAGTTCGCGATTTGATTTTGGTAAAGCAATTTTTCATTTATTATTTTTCTGTGTCTAGCAGGTATTTTTTGGTTACCAAGCTGCGACAATTTCACAAGCGACTGTGTGATTCATGATGGTGTTGTAATATGTAATCAAATTCTCTAGTGCCGACTGTATTTATAAAATAGCCATTGTTGCCTAGTTACAGGTACAGTCCGCATATTATTAAAATATGCAGACTGTACCTACTCATCTATAATACTTAAATAAAATAATAAATATTAATAATAAATATTTCAGGACATATCACACAGCGCCATCTAGCCCCATACTATGCTTACGCTTGTATCATGGGTACTAGATAACGGATATAATACATATATACTTTTCTTTTGTAAATACATACTTATTATACATAGAAACGACCAGACTCAACACAAGTAATTACAAATTTTAATATTCATAATTACTTGTGTTATGCGGGAATCGAACCCGCACCCCTAGATTAGAAGGCAGATATATGCCTACATATAATAAATAAGAGGTTTAAAAATCTGGACATGGAAGATATTAGAAAAAATATATTATATATTTGGGCATACATTAAATCACAGAACATGTTTCAGCCGTTATTCGAATTTTTGTCTGTTAATCTATTTATTAAAACACTCACCACGCTGAACGAATCAACATGATTTTTGTATGTAGGTATTTTGTGTAAGTGTCATAGACTTCTTTTTATCTCAAAATAATGCGAGTGAAGCCGCAGGCGTCCACTAATAAATAATAAAATAACTGGTTTCGTGTGCGAGTGCAGCATTGCCTTATTTTTTAAACGAAAATGCCTATGCCTGTTTAGGTTTACGTACCAAAAAAAAAGAAGCCTGTTTTCGCCAGTCCAGATTTCAGCATAGACTTTAGCTAAAGCAAGTAAAAAAATCTACTCCTGTGAAACTATAACCTACAACTAGTCAAAATAAACTTGGAACGCAACCCTAAACGGAAAACTAAAACAGAAGGGTACGACTATAATAAGTAGCATGAGGTATTGACCCAATTTGAAACATGAGTTCGCAGAAAATGTTACAAAGCATTAGTCAAACTTTATACCTCGGATACAGTTCTTGACAAGCTTTATAAGCATTCAGTTGAAGGCCTTATGTATGCAATATGGCAAATCTATATATATAAAACTCAAAGGTGACTGACTGACTGATTGACTGACTGACTGATATAGTTATCTATCAACGCACAGCCCAAACCACTGGATGGATCGGCCTGAAATTTGGAATGAAGGTAGATGTTATGACGTAGGCATCCGCTAAGAAAGGATTTTGGGAAATGCCACTTTTAAAGGGGTGAAATAGGGGATGCAAGTTTTACTTCTTAATGCGAGCGAAGCCCGAGCACCCAGTAGTGTATACATAAGAGGAATAATAATTATTAACTATTATCATAATATGAATTTACAATTATAACTGGTTCCGCGCGCGGGAAATAAAGTTTGTTCGTTGGTCTGTGAGAGTGAGTGTGTATTTTATTTTTTATTGTGTTAGTTGTGACTTATAATTAATATGACATATAAAATTATAACGTTTGACATATTGTGAATAAATAACTAAATAAAACTAATTTCGTTAAATTAGTTTTGATAGATTTTTCACAACTAAGTACTTTACTAAACTTACGATGCTGAGAATATTCAAAATGGCTGTTCATTGGTTAAAAAATTTGGATATCTGTTTTTTTCACGTGTAGCTATACTACATCGGTATGCTACAAAATTTAAAATATGTTACATCTGTGACATAAAACTTTATTTTAGCCAACTAATATATTGTGCATAAAATCATCAAATCTATTTTTAGCAAACAATTTACAAAATATAGTAAACGTAACAGAATAAAAAAATATCCAATATTTTCCAGCACTTTCAATTCTATAGTCAGCCAGTAACATTTTGCTTAACAATATTTTCTACCTAACATTTTTGAGGTCTAAGAGCATTGCATCACCTGAGAAATAATTTTAATTGGCTCCAAAAAATAAAAGAGATTTTCAATTTTTATGTTCAATATGAAAATTAAAAACCACAACTTCAAAAAGCCCTACACTAATGACTTGTATTTTCAAGTTTTGTGTGGATTTGCACTCGCTTAGCGGTGAAGAAAAACATCGTGAGGAAACCGACATAATATTTGAGGACCACAATTTATATCCGAGGACATTGTGTCTTCCGTGGAAGGACCTGGGCGCCCACCACGATGTACCTGCCCTAGAGAACTCCCCTAACGAATTATTTCTGCGGGGGAGTCACGACCCTCAGTCATGAGGAAATACGACTCACAGAGAGAACGTATCTAAAACCATAGTAATTCAACAGACGAGCACCCCGAAGACGTCGGCCCTTATCTTGAGGCCGTTTCAACCTCAGAAAGCGGCGGGATCAAAAGGACCCGCCGTCGAGGGCGTTTTATGATTTATTATAGCACAAGTCCAGAAGGACAGGACTTTTGTAACGTAGGTGACTGAGAGAGCGAAGCGAGTGAAGTCTTATTGAGATATTATAATCAACTGTCTATTTATAAGTTTCTGTATCACAACTCGAGTGAAGTGTATTCGAGGTATATTAATCAACTATTTTGTATTCGTCGTTTTGTTTATCACATTTTAAATGTATAAGAGTTTGATTGTTAATATTTTGTTCAAAATGAATGAGAAAATTAAAAAAATAGTATGGTAGTTATATTTATAAGAAACTATGCTGTGAAATATGTGTGAAACACTTTTCTCACTTAAAAATTGCCAATGTACGATAGAAAAGCATATAATTTTAGGTAAAAAAAATAAATTATGAGAGTAAAATTAACATAGATATATTTTCTAACCAACTGGTGGTCAAATGTATGTCTGACTAGTCTTAAAAAATACTGAGTAAAAGTTGTACTCTGTATTCTGTGGTAAAAGATAAGATAAGATAAATGATTTTTTATTTGTGTTAATACATTTGTTAACATTGTAGGTGTCCCTGGCAACCGCTGTAGGATTCCCTGTGTCGAGGTGCCAGGGTTCTTCCGTTGAACAAAAATTAAATTATACATATTGTGTTATTTTCAGTTGAAGACTCAAATGAATGTTCTTACAAGTTAAATTCACTTCAGCATAGAGTTGTGAGAATAATTGTTAGGTAAAAGTAGTAAAAGTGAGCGATCATGTTGGTGTTATTATTTTTTTATTGAAATTTTGTTTCTGATGTAACAGTTGTATATCTATTTGTGAGGTCTACAGTTCCCATAACCACTAATATTATATACTACATTCGTGTATACAGAAGGCGCGACCCTCATCACCTCAGTGAATGGATACTTTGTTTTTCATACCTCTTTATTTGGTCGTATGTGTGCCGCTGATAGACTGAAAACCCACGCTTTTAGCGGGCTTAAAATTAATTACATGATTTTTTACCACCAAAAAAGTGTTTTTTTTTCTGGCCCGTGAGATTAGGCAAGATCACCATGGTCAGAATTAGCATAATACGTTTAAAGTAGGCACATCATAATAATACATATTGGAATGTATAATATAAGCTTTATGGGAATGACACTTGACTTAGCTTCGACAATTTTTTTTCTAATTTCACCAAATTTGGAAAGCAATGCTGTCCACTTTGTATGCATTTTAGCTTTTTATTGTTATTAAATGCGACACTTAGGTATTTGCTCACCTGAAGCGCAAACCGCATTGTTTCAATGTGGATTGTACTAAAAGAAACTGACTCCCAAATGAGCCTACTGGAATGATTTGTGGAACATTTCATGTAAATTTTTCTTAACAGTTTAGATTTGACATAGTTTACACGATAGTAATGGGAGGTTTATTTTTGTAATAAAATCTGTACAAAATAGATTAATGTTCCGGAACTCATCTTACACTATTATTTAGGTGCCCTTCGTTAATTTTGATGAAGGTGACCCTTAATTAAACCCTCTGACCCGAATATAGAGGTTACTGCATGTTCTGTACCATTATTTATTTATTTACAGACACAAAAACAACTTACAAACTAAAACTTATAATAAAATACAAACATGACCTTATATAAATGATTTTTTTTTAAAATTTCTAAGTCTAACTATTGTGTACAACTTACTGTGTACAACTTTCTTTACAATAAAATGTTATACTCTTAAAGTTTATAGAGAACGTCACTATTATAACCGGCGTTATTTTGGCGTTAATATTACTCTTAGTCAGCTCCTACCATGATACGAGAAGAGATATAATATTAGTATTGAAATCGAAAACATTTATGCTTGAATACCACGGACACATTACATGTAGAAACAGAATAATGTAATAATTCGGAGCGACAGATCATTGTGATTTTTGTATGATGTAATCCTGATAGTATAATTATATTCCTGTGAGGGATATAAGCTGTTTTTATCCCATTACTTCGCGAGAGGAACCACGGGCATCTACTAGTTGAAAATACAGCCATAATGGTTAAATACAAGTGGTAGCCAGCATGACGTAGCATTATGGTGTAGGTACCTACCGTAAACGTGCTTCTTAACATCTTAATTTTACTCCCGTCTAATATTACTAGGTCGGTCATAATAAACGTTAACAATGTAGTTATCTTATCATAGCTAAAAATATTGTTAAACTATTTATTATTTATATTTATAGATCTTTATTTATCTCTCGTTTCATTATTATTGTTGAGAGCCTATATTGTCATATGTTGGGCAAAGGCCTCCCTACCCTCTTTCCTTATATTTCTGTCCAGTGATATTGTTAACTATTTAGACTTATTATTTTTCTTCTCTTTTTTTCTTTCTATTTAGAACAATTGATATTCAAATTTACACAAAGTGTACTTTTTAAAATACGAGCTAAACTCAACCTTTTGTTTTTTTTGTGATGAAAAAAATCATGTAATAATTTACCATATCCAATTAGAGGCAGGTCGCTAATCAAAAAAAATCAGGCTGTCAAAAATAAATAGCAATACCGAGAATTAATAACGGTATCTGTGTCCATGCTACCGGAAATATTTAATCGACGTGATTGTGCCTTCATGAAATTAAAATTTGTTTTTTGGTCAGCTAATAATATGAACTGAGCAGCAGATATAGCTATATCTATAGCTATATATGTTACCGACATTCTGTATAATCCGGCATTGTATACAATGCCTGGGCAATGTATAGAATGCCGAAAGCGCGTATATACAATACCTAATGCGCAGCAGGCAATGTGTGTAATATTAAAAAAAAACAATAACACCAAATAGTCTGTAAGTTAAAATATAGGAAATTATATTGTCGTCCGTATTATTTTATATATTTTTCAACTTAATAATGAACAGTGGATAAGACAGAATAAATGAAATTCATTCAATTGCCTTTTTTTCGGTGTAATATAATAGTTAAATAAATAAATATTCCGTGACGTTGCACACAGCGCCATCTAGCCCCACACTAAGCAAACGCTTGTGTCGTGGGTACTAGATAACGAATACAATTCTTATATATTCTTATATATCATGTTTTTAATAACAAAAATTTTCATTATGTTATTAATAAAACTTGACATTGTAACTTCTAAAATTTTATTAAAACTAAATGTTATAAATTCAATTTGACGAGATATTATAATTTGTGTAGCATATTCTATGATATTAGTACTTAAACCTATGTTACAACTTTACATTATCAATAAAGATTCTTTATCTTTTATCTTTATCTTTATATACTTTTCTTTTGTAAATACATACTTATTATTCATACAAACGACGTTTATGGACCATTTTTTATCTAATCACTTTAGATGATTGAATTATGACTTAAATAATTGTAACTTGTCTTGTACAATTTTGGAAACCTGTGTTTATTCTTACCAATAAAAAGTATTAGTTTTAATTAATATTTAGCCGATCGATTAATTAACTTGCATTAATAAATTCGATATCGCAATTAATCCACGATAAGCTCAATCTGTTTGCGGCCAGGGACTGAAATTGAGGGAAATTTTAATAATATACCGGAATTCGGTATCAGTATTGCTGTAATATTTGGCTTTCAATACTAGGCATCATAGAGTAATATAATATACCAGGAATATTAGAGCCATCTAGTGTAATCTTAATGCCAATCAATATGAAGCGCTTTCTATATTTCTTGACCAAAAATAATATTGTATATATGTTACCGTCAGTCTGTATAATTCAGGCATTATATACAATGCTAGGCATTAAAAAAGTAATAACTGAGGAAATTATTTCCAAGAAACATTGAGAAAATGTTGCCCATTACGCGTAGTAACGTAAAATCTTATTTGAAATTATTAATGTAAAGGTCAGGTTTTCAAACTCATAAATTCTATTAGCAACCATGAAAGAAAAAGCGTTAAAATAAATAACTAAAGTAAAAAGTGTTGGTAATAATATTATTCATAGTTAAATTCTCTCTCTTGAGTCGTATTTCCTCATAACTGAGGGTCGTGACTCCCCCGCAGAATTAATTCGTTAGGGGAGTTCTCTTTGGCAGATACATCGTGGTGGGTGGGTACCCAGGTCCTTCCACAGAAGACACATATCCTCAGATATTGTGGTCCTCAAACATGTCGGCTTCCTCACAATGTTTTCCTTCATCTTTAAGCGAGTGCAAATCCACACATAACTTGAAAATACAAGTCATTAGTGTAGGGCCGGATTCGAACCAGGGTGCGTCTGAAAGTTAAATTAAGCTGCTACTATCACATAATAAACAAGTAGTGCCCTGTCATAAAAATCAGTGTGCATTAGTGGTTTATTAGTTTGCCTATTTGCTCTCGATTTACTACGCAAGGGATAGACAGATCATGTAATTTTTTCTCATGTGGTTAGTATTGGACTTGAGAATAACAATTATTATTACACTCCAATACTAGTTGGAGCTAATAATTTTTTTTAAGGAATTTGATTAGTGTATCCTATTTGCGTGTTTGGTTCTTCACATTTGAAATATCACAAGTTAAGTGTTTTTTTTTAGATCTAAGCGATTGATGTATTTTCGTGTACACTGTACAATTAGGTATAAAATTGTATTAAGTAATATGTGTTTTTTATTACAAAATGTGTTATGAGCGTTCCTTACTCTGAGAATAAATGATTTGATTTATTTCTTATTGAATAAGAGTGGCTATCTCTTTTGTCAGAGTTTTCAAGCCTAAGAGCCTCTGACATGGCTAAACGACTTATGATGATTTGAGTTGAATTGATTAAGAGAGCGAGTTAGATAACAGAGTCGTTTGTGCTTTAGATTATAGTTCAGTGTAAAATAAATACTAAAATACAAAATCAGAGTACCGAATCTATTATTATCGGGTACTACAGTCCCTGTGGTCCACTCTTGACGTTATTATCTGTGGCCAATCTATCGGGAAATTATTCAAAATAACTGGAACAATGAATTATCCAGATAGCTTTGAAAGTTAATCTTTTACTTAGATTTATTATTTTAAAGATGTGTCATAGAATTGGTACAAGATCAGGAATATATATTTCTGACGAAGAAAATAATAATAGGTACCTACAACATTTTGGTTTTATATGATTTTAAGAAGAAATGCATACCAAATTACCCATTTTTAAATTGAGTCTCATTTGAATCTCATTTAACTTCTTTAAAATAAGTACATTTTTATAGAAAACCTATTAGTTTAATAGGACTCATATAAATCAGGAAAATGTATAAACATTAAAAACATTACGTTATTTTATATTTTCTACAAGTAAGTAAAACAAACTAAAAGTTAGTAGAGTAGTTACTCAACTTATCTAAAAATAAATAATGTGAACCAATCAACAAACTTTCATTTTGTTGATTGGTCCACATTGATTGTTACCCTTCTACGAGTATGTACATCTAGAAATGTTACATCTGCGCAATCCCAATCGGGACCAATATTGTTATTTGAGTTCATTGCCAGTCTTATCGCAATGCGTTTCAAGTCATTACCCAATTTATAGAGGTTATCTCTCCAATTAAAAGTCACTGGTAAAATTTGCTACAAATTTCAATATAAATAAGTAAATCATAGTGTAAAAAGAAACACTACCTAAATAATTTCTTGCTTTTTATTGTAACGTGATTTTAAGGTTTGTAACATAATGGACGTGTAATTAACTGTGTTTAATTGCATTTGAATTATATCAAAACCCATTGAAAAGCACGTTACTAAAGCTAAGCAACTGTCGACGTGGTCAGTTATTTGATGGTGACCAATGCAGCTTTTTATGCATGAAAGGATACTGATAGGTCCGTTTGTCACTGTATGGCAACCGTTAAGTTACGTTAAGCCTTAAAGGCGGTTTAAAAACTCGAAACTTAGTTGCCCATTCTCATTACCAAAGAAGAAATAAATAACCAAAGGCTATTTTTACTATTTTCACACATAAAAAGAAAACAAAATACCAACTAAATTCTGCCATTTATTTAGATAGACAGATGAGATACAGCTGAGGTATTGAACACATTAATAATGTTGATAACAGATCCAAAGTTACCTGCTGTCTGCTATTTGCTATTTTAAACACGGGAACTGCTATTAATCATGCTGTGTTGCTACTTTGCTAGTGGCTGTTCGTTGTTGGGTTCTATATAAAAAGGTGTAAATTATGTAAGTTTGTATAAGAGTGACAAACTCTGGTGTCCAAAGTATTCAAAACACTTCAC
The DNA here is from genome assembly GCA_964023185.1 of Macaria liturata. Taxonomy (NCBI): domain Eukaryota; kingdom Metazoa; phylum Arthropoda; class Insecta; order Lepidoptera; family Geometridae; genus Macaria; species Macaria liturata. Next base: position 16,830,984 of record OZ026806.1, read on the forward strand.
TGTAGTTAATTTTTTTTTGGTATAAGGATATCCCTGCTACCCTGTATAGGTATAACCCTGGACGGGCCAGAGTTATTATGTAATAAATTGTTCTCTGTATGTATAAATGTATATAATGATTTACGACTACAGCACGAATTCGATTTTCTACGACCAATCATGTATCCTATGGTCACCTGGAAGGAACTGCTTACAACAATAAGGCTGTTAGTTTTGTTTCCATTTATTTATTAGCTTTTGTATGTATGTCCTCGCATTGTTTTTACTAACACGCTTTTATTAGGTCGGAGATACAAGTCTCTAATAAATTGATTATTTTTAATTATTAATAAAACGATTTTCATTTAATATTATTATGTAAATAAATAAAAACGTGTTTTAGTTTTCAAACAATTATCATTATTTGCATGTAACATTATACTTTTCATTCAAAAACTTGATAATTATCAATCTTGAAAAGACATTAATAAGTCCAGCAAACTCACAAAACTTACCTGTAAAAAACCCAAGCAACACCGGTGTCCAAAGCTAGTAGCACAATAAAAGGGGGAATCAAATAGCGCGGAAGGAATTAGTGGAATGCCTTCAATGGGCCCGAAGGAGCCGTAATGATCGTCTCTTACCTTCAGGACAAGGAAAAGATGGGAAATACATTTACAGCGTTACCTATATTTATTTATTTTTAACTAAAACGGGTTTCCACTTGACTATAGTTTACCTGATGGTAAGTAAAAACTATGGCCTAAGATAGAGCGTGCTTACCCGATAAGAACCAATTCACTCTCGCTTTGAAGATCGCTGGGTTATAGTTCGAGCTGGGAACAGGTTAACTTATGAAGGTTTCCTCGTGTCATATTAGAGTTGCAAACTCTAAAAGGAATATCTCTAATGATCATTATCTTTATAAGCACCAATAAAACTGGCTCGCACCTTACCATAATGCAAAGCAAACAGGTTGTTTCGATTTCTATAAGATCAACACATCGTACGTAAAACACTAATGAAATAAATGAACTTTAACTATGAATATCGAGACCTTTTAAACCTTTTTAGTCCGCAATTGACTCAGCGAATACAGTATTTGGTTCTGTTGAAACGATTCAAATTTTACGGTACTGCTAACGCATAAAATAGACTGATAGTCAAACAGATAATCTTATAAAAAAAAAATATAGTTTTCCTCAAAGGATGTTTATTCGTTTTGTATGAGTTCATTATAACCCTGTGCATTACTTGTACGGGAAGAAATAGGAAAATACATTTACAAGATCAAGCTTCATAAAGGAACCGTCTTGTTTACCGGTATTTGGCTGAAATAAAGCAGTGAGTTTGAGGAAAACAAATTTGATATCGTTTATAATTTGACAAGGTCATTTATAAAATCTTCGGTACTGTATGAAAAGATTGAGAAAATAGTCTTGTTCTGATATAAATGTTTGATAGTGAATGAATTTAGATATTATTAAGACCTACACTTAAACATGTCATCCGACGAAAGTGCCCTTAGATCCCTTATTTTTGATCACCCATCCAAGAACTGACTGCATCAACCATCACTTCACATTTTGCGCTACTTCATATCTAAGACATTTTGAATAGTTCAAGTTCAAATCAGAAGACCTACACTATAACATGTCATCTTACTCACGAAAGCTTCAAAATGGAAATCATCTTTTTGGTCACCCCTCCAAGGACTGACCGCATCGACCGTCGCTTAAATTTTTGCGGTTCACCCTAACGACCCAATAACACGTGTAATTAATCACAAAAACAAACACAGGTCCTCGTTCAAAACATTAGGGCCAAATAGAAGTAACAAAACGAATGGAGCAAATTCGTCAACCCGAAAATAGAAATGATAACGATGTAAGGCATAAGCGTGGATTACCCACAAATGTTTGCTATAGTAATTTGTTATCAAATTTTTACTGTAAAAGATTTTCTTTTCTATTTGACTATGTATTTTTTTTGTGATTTGGGAAAAAAGCTGTGTTTTTATATGTTTCCCAAATCTGTGTATGTACGAGTACATAAGAATTTGTGTACGTATTTTTTTTTGTTGGAAAGATAAATAAATAAAATAAATAAATATTCCGGGACATTGCACACAGCGCCATCTAGCCCCACACTAAGCAAACGCTTGTGTCGTGGGTACTAGATAACGGATATAATACTTATATACTTTTCTTTTGTAAATACATACTTATTATACATACAAACGACCAGACACAACACAAGTAATTATACATTTTTAAAGTTACATAAATACTTGTGTCAGGCGGGGATCGAACCCGCGGCCTCTAGATTAGAAGGCAGAGCCACTACCAACTAAGCTAACAGGCCAGTCAGATAATTTTATCGTGATCGATTCAATTATCGTCAAAAATATTGGAGAGTGTTAAGTAATTAAATATTAACATTGTTACTATACACTGGATGGACAATGGACATATGCTTTTAATTATGATTTTGTACATAAAGTTACTGATACTAATACCTATATGATTTTATGCATATACTTTCTGATATTAAAAAACTTTTATTTAAACATACAATAATGTACAATCTATAACACGTATTCTTTATCACTATATCGTAGCTAAAATAGGAACAGCCATTTTGTTGCTCGTAAAATAATAATTAAAAAGCAAATGGAATCGCTCTGACGTAGTTACTGCGTAATGCAAGGTTTCCTTTAAGTGGTGAGGTAGTAAAGTTACCATTTATGGAATAAGTATGTAGGAGGGACTTGCTGTATTGAAATAATTGGCTTGAAGGCTTTTATTGGCTGAAAGATGTCAGCTCTAGTGGTTAACTGACTTTCAGGTAATAGTAAAGTACGAAATCAGACAAAAACATGGTCCAAAATGATTAAATACATCTAAACTGTTAAATACTGGTATAATTATTCAGAATTCTATGAGTGCTGGTGTCCAGATTTAATCTCTAATACCACTTTAGGAAATATATTTGTAACTTGTTAAATTTTATTGGTCAGCTTGTTATTGTCAACGTAGCGGCACAAGTGACATACTTAGTGCAGGGCTCGCAAGTATAGGTACATGTATCTTAACCTTTTAGTATAATAATATAAATATGTTATATTTTATGTTATTAACTAAAAATATTGTTTATGATACTCCTTGCTTAGAGATGACAGATTTTTGATGTCTTCAGTAGAACTATTTGGGTTTTTTACAGAACATACAGTAAACATAGACAATATCAACTTGAATTCCTTTCTGCAACACAGGATATTCCTAGTGCAGAACCTATAGGCATATCAAAAATGCAGTACCTATTCTTAGTTAGATTAGCTATTTTATTTATGTTTCTCTCTATCTGTGAGTCGTATTTCCACATGACTGAGGGTCGTGACTTTCCCGCAGAATTAATTCGTTAGGGGAGTTCTCTTTGGCAGATACATCGTGGTGGGCGCCCAGGTCCTTCCACGGAAGACACATGTCCGCTGATATTATGTATTGTTATTTATGTTTGCTTTTGTACTATACTTAACAGAATTAGGACCAGCAAGTAACATAGCAACTATTTATCCTGAAATAATGCGAACACGACCGCGAATATCCACTACTTTAAGTTTTTTCCTTCTTATATTTGGTTATTTTCCCTAAGATACATACCTATACATATATTTCTGATAGTTCTGTGCAGTATTGCTGCGGGCAGAGAAAAATGTTCTCCACTATTTTTAAACTATTCGTATAAATCAACTATCTGGTGCCTGTGACTTCGTCCGCGTGGAATAGTTATAACCATAAAAACGGTTCTAGTGAGTTAATATTAAAAGATAGACATATACTGTTGCGGACATTTTGTTAGATCATTTCAAGACGAATGATTCTTTCATACGTAGTTTTTTGATATCTTGAACCGTTTTCGCAGCGCACGCTACGGAAGCCCTCAAAGATGAATATTTTTTCCCGTTTTTTCCACATTTTCCATTGTTTCTTCGGTCCTATTAGTTGCAGCGTGATGTTATATAACCTAAAGCCTTCCTCGATAAATAAATAACCATAAAAATATTTTTTCAGTTCGCACAAGTAGTTTCTGAGATTAGCGCGTTTAAACAAACAAACAAACAAACTCTTCAGCTTTATAATATTAGTAGTAGTATGGATTGTTTGTCAGTAACAAAAAAAATTAGCCACTTCTAGAAAATTTGGCGGTTTTCAGTCAATATTGACTAAACAGACCCATAAGCCGAAGTATCGAGTGATCGTACAAATTAATGTACTTTCCGATGGCTATCGACGTCGTTTATCTTCGATGGCCATTTTCGTAAGTGGTTTGATGTTTTCGAGGCCCACGACACTTAGGTATACTTTGTTGTATTATTATACTAGTGATGTTACGTGGTGTTTCTCGCGGTAAAATATAAAACGGAAATAAAAAAGCCTGTTTTTGGCTATCATTCCTAATCCAGAATCGAGAGTCTAATTCATTATCCATAGCCCATATCAAATTTCATCGAAATCGGTTCAGTTTTTCGAACGAGAAGAGAAACTTTTGTAATCCGATTATTACATAATAAAAGGCAGCCAAGAGTGATATGGGCTATATTAGATCGCAACACATACACAAAGCAGGCAAAGCCGCAGGCAGTCACTAGTACCTATTTAAAAATCCAGAATCATTACAAATTATGTTTACAAACTGACGTACGCAATATTTATTAATGTTACTATTTATTAACCCGTGGCGCGTCCAGCGCCTGTTGCCGCACGCGTCCCGGGCACATAAGGGTGTGCGCTTGCGTAGTGCTCTGATTCGCCGACATTTTGTTACGTTTCTTTTCCTTCAAACTCGTGACTGACGTATTTATTCCATCAAGCACATCAAACTCTGCTTGATTCGAATATTTTTTTGCGCAAGTTGGAACGAAAAAATTAATAAAAAAGTAAAAAATGCCAAAGTTAGTTCCGCGCAAACGGCAAATATGGCGGGTGGATTATTGCGTCATCCTTTTGTTTTTATATGATTTTTAATGTAAATATTGCATTTTGAGTGTGAAAAAGTTTATGATATGAATGTCTGGATATATTGTGAGTGATTATAGTGTGTTTTGTAACTGGATGTGTAATTGTTAACAAAATATGATGTCGAAAAGTGAGTAGTGAAGTAGAGTGCAGAGTTCAGAGTAGTGAAGAAATCATAACCGCAATTTACAATCATCATAAAATCTAAATCTGAGTATATCTCATTATTTTGGCATTTGCGAGAATTCAGAAATTTCATAAGCAAAACAATGGTATACTAATTATATATAGCTTTAAATTAGTATTTTCTATGATGACACCGACAAGTTTGATTGTTTACAAAGAGGGCGGACATTTCGGCAACATATTTTTTGTGTACGCGGGGCGCGCCACGCGTAAGAAGAAAAGAAAACTCCTTTGGCGCCTAGTAGAAATATTGTGAGACCGCGCACTCTATAAATAAACTAATATGTGTTACCTTTCACCTCCAAACAAGGTTAGTGTTCCACACTTAACAGTAATTTCATACAAAAATTAAGACACTTTCATTTCAAACATAGTAATAAGAATACACACTTGAAACATACATACATAGTGTTACAAATGAATGTGTCTTAAAAATTACATAGTAGTTTGTTCATATGGTGAAAGACTGCATCGAACGCGAAGTGACGATCATCATAAATCTTTTGTCAATATATTTTTTCACCCGTTCGTTATCTTTTGAATATCTTATCATAAGAAAAAATAAGCTGCAGATTCGACTTTACTATTGTGAACCAATCACAAAGAAACACTCAAATTTCACCTACACACATTTCTTTCCTCAAAAATGCTTGAACTTCAAAGTTTTCTGAATAAATGAATACTGTATACTGAAAAACTTCAGTTAGTACGATTGAAAACATTAGTTGTATTCGTTCGTGCTTCAAAGCTATGTAGTATATAAAAGTATAATATGACTTAGGCATCGTCCTTTTCCTAAAAAAAAAGAAAAAAACACGTTAGTTTAAGAAGATATAACTAGCTCTGTATACAATAATCATGAGCATAGTGCGTCCCGGGCATAACCTACTTGAATCTGGGTTACATTTCCTTTTGCATTTATTAATAGAAGCGTATTATGAGCGATCCGCTTCCGATATGAAATCAATAATATGTTGAATGCCTATTTTCGAATGTTTGGTATATTATTGGAAATATTCTAACACTTTTTTATCTCAAAATATTAATCATTTTGTCTGTTGCCGTATACAGTGACATATGAGATACATGTTCTATCAGAATTTTCATGTTTTTGTTTGTCTGTTATCTCATATAAAAAAAACTAGTCAAAACCTAAACCTTTTCAAAAGTAAGGAAAAACAACATAGATAAATTTGCTAAAGTTTATAATCTAATTAAGTACATAAATATGCTATGAATATGCCGCAACATCAGGAGAGTTTCAGTCGTGAACCTATTTATATATAAACAGCATGTAACAGAGAAAACCATCCCGGAACCTGTGATTTATCTATCTATCGAAATGAGCAGCATCATTTTTGTTTATTGTAAAACCCGCCCACTTTATAACATCCACATTCAATATTTCAGAATCTTTCAAACAATGTAAGCAGTGCATTATAAAATTCATTGTATCATAATTTTACATTGTGTTTTTTGTTGTATGCCCGAGCAATATAAATTATTAATTTAGTAAAACCATTATTATATCTAAATTCAAAAACGACTAACTTTGAAGTAAAAATGCAAATACTGAGTATACACTTCGCAATTCATCGATTCAAATTACTCAGTGATAGTTTCAATTATTGTGCAATAGAAAATCTCCGTCTCGCCACTTATCGTCGAAGACTCGACTAAATCACTGTTTTCTTTTTTCGCAGGTCGCGGAAATGCTGAGCGCCAATCAATGTTCCTAATGAAGCAATCCACAGACGGGATATTGGAGTAGCAGCCGCTCGCAGCCTCCCAGCCAATAAAACAACACCTCTATTCAAACCAAAGACCCAAAGGATAACAAGCTGTATCACCAAACCGCAAGGACCACTTTCCCCTCGCATGCACAATCCAATGGCTCTGTTCGGGATTCGGAACGATATCCACGCAATATGTCAATTAAAGCCCATCCTCGATCGTAATCGACAACCCAGAACCGAACTCCACGACCAAGTGTTTCAAACCTGACTAAAGAACTGCTCGCTCAAGATAACAAAACCAATGTATGGTACCGTCAGCGCAAGCCAGTTGATCGTCGCCCAGTCAAGGGACTCGTATGGCGACCTCAGGTCATAACTCTCGCCGTGCACCGCCTAGCTTTGTTACTTTACCTTCGTGTCTTCTCACACTGGTGTCTCTTCTGTTACAAGCTCCAGCGGCCGCGGCCAGTCTCAACGACTCCATCCCAGATCTCTTCTCCAATGCGAACTCGACGGTTAACTGGACCCTTCAAGACACGAACGGCACATTTCACCCGCAAGGACATATCAAACACTCGAAATATTCCGTCGCAGTAACAATACTACTTGTTATCGTATTCTCGACAGTGATAATTGGGACTATTATTGGGAACGTGCTGGTCTGCGTCGCGGTCCGATTGGTCAGGAAGTTGCGAAGACCGAGTAACTATCTGATAGTGTCGCTGGCAGTGAGCGATCTTTGCGTGGCGTGCATGGTGATGCCGGTGGCTGCGGTGTACGATATCATGGGCGCGTGGCCTCTGGGACCGGTCGTCTGTGACTTCTGGGTGTCGAGTGACGTGCTCTCGTGCGCCGCCAGCATACTGAACCTGTGCATGATATCAGTGGACAGATACTACGCGATAACGAAGCCTCTAGAGTACGGTGTGAAACGAACTCCCAAGCGGATGCTGTTCTGTGTGTTTATAGTGTGGGTAGGCGCGGCGTTTATATCGCTCCCTCCAGTGTTGATATTGGGGAACGAAAAGACTGAGACGTCGTGTTCTGTGTCCCAGAATCAGGCGTACCAGATATATGCGACGTTTGCATCGTTCTACTTGCCTCTGACGGTGATGATAGTGGTGTATTATAAGATATTTATGGCGGCGAGACGGATTGTGAAGGACGAGAAACGAGCGCAGTCTCATCTGGAGACGCACTGTTACTTAGAGATTAATGTGAAGAATGGTGGAGCGGCTGAGGCCAAGCTGCTCGGCAGTCAGACACCGGTGCAGCCGCCGCCGCGGGGGTCTACTGCCAGTACTAACACGACGGTAAGTTGCACATTTTATACAGCTACGAGTATCCATACTAAGATCACTTTTTCAACATATAGAAATATGAACAACATTTTATCTCATATTAATTATAGTATAATCATATTTATTCGATGAGGTTTGTTTTGTTATAAACATGCGAATTAGTAGTCAAGCTGAACCAATCAAGCCTTAATAAAGCTCTTTATCATCACACATGTAGAAAAAAAATTTTGTAACAACAACTTACAACAAGTGTGCTGTAACGAGTGTCATTGAGTTAGTTGTCCTTGTCAGTCAGTTGCCAAAACAGTGGAAAACCTTTATTTTGACTAATAACTGTAAACGAATCAGTCGTTTTTTTAAACATCACTTTCTTTCTTTACAGTGTAGCGTAGAGAAGACAGAAAGTACGATTGGCAGATGTTTCAGTGGCCAGAGAAAGTCCAACGAGTCCCAATGCCCCATGCTGCAGCAAAACCGAACCCCAACCAAACCCATACACACTATAAACAAGTCACCTACCACTCTAACACCCCCCATCAAACAAGGGAAGGAAAAGAGACGACAATCGTCAGAAAGCAACCAGAAACTAACAACGAACAGAATCCGGTCATCTCTCTCAACGTTTGCTCAAAAAACCCACATCGCCAAAGACTTATTGCACGTTCAATCCCCGCATCAGAAGAAGCTTAGGTTCCAACTAGCGAAGGAACGGAAAGCATCAACAACGCTCGGAATCATTATGTCGGCGTTCGTGATTTGCTGGCTGCCGTTTTTTGTCCTCGCAGTAATCCGACCTTTCGTGGAGGAAGACGCCATTCCCGACGCAATAAGCGCGCTTTTCCTCTGGCTGGGATACTTCAACAGCTTACTCAATCCAGTGATTTACGCGACTCTCAATAGGGACTTTAGGAAGCCGTTCCAAGAGATCCTTTTCTTCAGGTGCGGGAATTTGAACCATATGATGCGGGAGGAGTTCTACCACACCCAGTACGGTGACCCGGACCAACATTACTGCGTGAATACTACCACTAAGCTGCATAATTATGATGAAGGGGTAGAGATTGTGTCTGCAGTAGATCGAGAGGAGACCAGAGCGTCCGAGAGTTTTCTATGATTGTCAATCGCCGAGGTTCAAACGAACCTAGATACTGTGATCTAAATAAGACTTTAAATGTTAAAAATGAGATCTAAACAGTGCTAGAAGATAAACTTGTATTTAAAAAGGCTGTAATCTAAACAACTAGTCGTTGCTGTGTATACCTACCAGGTGGTTTGAGAATTCCCTAAAACGTAACTTATTAATGTAAATTAAATATTAAATAAGTAACTTGTATTTTAACGGTGGATGGTTTAGTAAAGGGTGTTTTAGAATGACCAAAGAGGTATAATAAATGTTTAATTTATTTAATTATGTAAGATTAAAAAATGATAAACCTAACGCAAGAATAGTTAAGATGTTGTGAATTTAATAAAGTTTATGATGTAATTTTAGTATTGTAATTGAAAATATTGTAGTCAAAAGTATTAATCCATGTGATAGTAGGATTAGAATTCATTTAATCTAATGTAAATTATTCATAAATTTTATGAATTATTGTATTGTTTCTGGTTACCATAAAGTTGTGTATGAATAATCATTTGCATTTGTAATGTCTAGTAAAGTAAATAATGTGCAATTTTTTGACTGTCCATACTGGGTTAGTGCAATACAGGTCAACACATTTTAATGAAAACAACGCACATTTTTAAAATATTTGTTTTTACCTATATGTACATAAGTACACATATGTACTCTAGGTAAATCTTCAGAATGAGGAAAATAAATAGTAAAGTTCTTTAGAACAGAAGAGCAGAAAAAAAAGTGAGGGTGATTAGACATAAACTCTTGTTCTACGTTTTAACGTTCATTCAAAATTTAAGAGCGATGCTCTTGTTTTGTGTTTTACAATATGACGCTTGCCTTCTCTTTGATTTGATTAATATGTGTCCTTCTTGGCCTTCCTCTTCCTCTTCGTGCATCTAGCTTCCCCTCAATAATGGTTTTCATAAAGTTGTCATGTCGTATAAGGTGGCTAAACATCATCCCTCTTCTGTTCTAAATTGTGGTCAGTGTTTTAACCTTATGCAAATAAAGAAAATTTTAATCTTATGCAAATAAAAGAACTACTATTACATTTGATCACAGATCCGCGTGTGTTTATAATATTTGATATATAATTTTTTGTAAGTCATCAATAATTCTGTATAAATAAAAAATAAAAACCAATAGGCACTGCCAATGAAAGTAATAAAATAATTGTTAAAATAAAACTATTATGATTGGAATTATGAACATTATTAATAAGTATCAATTTAATAATATTGTATGGCCTACCGTCATAGTTTGTAATATATGCACAATTTTCATGCTGTATATTTATTTAAAAATAAAAATATATTTTCTAGAATTAATTTATTTTTAGAAATATCGAAAGGGGTTTTTGTTTGCGATTGTAGCTTTTTCAATTAACAAAAACTTATTACTGGTCTTTGGCGCTATGTCTCGGCCAACGTTGGGCAAATTTAATTTAATGATCAATTTGTAACTGTAAAACCTACTACTGCTTTTTACAGTTACAATTGATAAATTGTTATGGGCAATTAAATTTTGCCTAACACTGGTTTAGGCCTAAAAGTCAAAGTTCTAAGATACATTTCTATACAAATATAAAAATAGAGATAATTTTGCGAAAGGTTCCATAAATGTGTTCGCTAACGTTACTATAAGACCAGTACCTTAGATACAATTAACCAAAAAAAAACAAAGTAACTTTACGTAAAATGGCTAAAAGTATTTATACAGCAGAATGGCCCTTTCGACTTAGGTAACCCTGTATATAACTTATATTTTCATTTATTTTATAGTATTCTCTTCACTTAACATACTTACGAATTTAATGTGTAAATTTATGGATAGGTATATAAATATGACGTCAGTAATATTTAGTACCATTTACAAATCATGAAATTTAACAAAATTTCGGTCACCACGCCAAAATTCATGATGACCCGTCACTCTGTTCTGGCCTGAAAGCGAAACAAGCAGAACATCGAATATACTTTTGATCATATATTAATCATCGGCAAAAAAAGTCATAATCTTTAGTTACAAAAATATTCAAAATCTTCATACTATTCTTATGTATTCTGTGCTTTAAGGGTGCGCTAGACGGATTTTTGCCATATGACTGTTGTCAAATGATGACTCTGTTGTTTGATAACGTTCGTTTAAAGTTGAGCTTAATATCGAAATGTTTTGGTGATATCTATGCCTGTAGCTGCTATCATTGAAAAATAATAAGGTATTTTAAAGGTGATGAAGCCCAAAATATCTCGTAATTCTATCACTACTTTCGGCATAATTATATACTAGATGGAGTATCAAATATCTAAAACAATATAGCCACAAATATAGTTTGGTTCTTTAAAAGTTTAATTACCTTTATTTTAAATTACAACTTTCAGTATTGTTTTAAGGAGAACTTGACTTCTAACAACCTACTTGTCATTTTAAGCGCTTATTTATTCCATGAAATCTGCATACAATGTTATTTTTTTGATAATTAATTTAGATTTGCAATTGTACACGTACGATAATAAAACATCTAGAACCTACTTATTTGTAAATTATAATGAGGAAAACATCAAAAATTGCAACCTACAAACCTACATATTTTGTTTGTCAAATATTTGTTTCAGGTACTTATTTAATTTATACCATATCTATCTGTCTTGTTAATTGATATAATATATATATAGTACAACAAGCGTTTGCTTAGTGTGGGGCTGGATGGTGCTGTGTGCAATGTCCCAGACTATTTATTTATTTATATGATAGTTTTCTCGTTTCAACCAGAATCGTATTTGTATCTCACTTCAAATTTACAATTCGTGAGGGCAGTAGGTAGTCAATCAGTCACACGCACAGTTACACTCGCATATCCCTTTCTTGTAGAAATAGCAAGCAAATTACTTACGCCCACTAACGAGTTCGAGACGGTGACTAGCGGAACCTAAATTATATACAACCGAATTTTTTTGGTTATAGTATGATATGATGTGAAAATGGTACTAAATATTCATTTAAACGCGTCATAGTTGTAAATATATAGTTTAAATAATAATATATGTAGATTTAAGTAAAGGCAGATAAACCGTGTGGGGGAAACTACGCTTGGTAAAAAAATTGACAGAATTGATGTTTTTATGAAATAAAAATAAATTTATTTCATGTAGTTTCTTGCAATGTGAATAGTTCTGTGGCTGGCTGTACATAAGTATATAAAAACTTCAGTTTTCACTGATCTAGGAGTAATATTTAATTTTTAATATAAATTGTAATAATTATGTCTTATAGTTTTCACATAATACGATGTGGCCATGGTTAGGATATGTTAAGCCTTACCTACTGTAATTAAATATTTTCCACTGAAATATAAAACTAATTTATGGCAGCTATGATTCAAATATTTACCTGTAATAGTGTTTGTTAATCTAGGATGAATTTGTACAAACAGCACATGTATTAACCATGATGTTGATCTAGGGTTTCATCTATCTCCTTACCAAATTTACTTCAAATATGTTCACCCGTTTAAACGTAAGGATATAACAAACGTGCACTCGTATACTTATAATCTTTATAATATTCGTTGGATTCAATTTACATGATTCATTTCAAATCCACCTATATATTATATAAATATTTTTATCCGTTATATAATTAAACTGTTTCCTTGCAAACCGTAGGTGTTTACTTAATTTTGTATAAAGCAATTATTTATTCCATGAAATCTGCATACAATGCTATTATTTTTGCTAATTAATTTAGATTTACAATTGTACACGTACGATAATAAAACATCTAGAACCTACTTATTTGTAAATTATAATGAGGAAAACATCAAAAATTTGTTTAAACTAAAACCTACATATTTTGTTTGTCAAATATTTGTCTCAGGTATTTAATTTTTACCATATCTATCTGTCTTGTTAATTTATATAATATATATATATATATATATATATATCTATATATAGTACAACAAGCGTTTGCTTAGTGTGGGGCTGGATGGTGCTGTGTGCAATGTCCCAGACTATTTATTTATTTATATGATAGAGCTAGATAAGTTCAAACATAAGTTTTATTTTTGAGAACAAATAATAATCTTACCATTAGTACCTATTTTACAATCCTTGTGTTAAGGCCACCATATTTCACCCGAAAACGTTTTGCGCTTGGGAAAATGCCTACAGTTGCTTTTCGCATGCAATTCCACGCCGTATTAACATGAAAGCAAGGGCGAGCATCGCGCGCATAGTTCGGCCGACGAGTCTTGTCCACACGCAAACAATTTTGCACAATTTGAGCAGTTTTGCAGATGTTTTTGACAAAATAAATTCATATAAAATCAGCAATTCAGAATATTCAATTTATGTCTTTTTACTCCTCTGAATAATAACATTATTTTTTAGATATAATTAAATTGGTTTAAACTTCTGTACTACTTTTGGAAAAAAAGGTGAAAAATAATTCAAAACAACTATTTTTCAAAAATAAAACTATCGAGCAAAGTATACGTTATCGTGTTTTGGCGTTTTTTATTGTCTTAACACTGAATCAAAATTATATAAACTGAAAAAAAATTAGCTCTATCTTATATAAGTACTTCTATTTTATTTGATTTTTATTAAATGTCGATTTCACATAGCACCCCGCGTTAAGGACGATTTAGCTTAAAGCACAATTTAAACTGCAATATGTTTTGATTATGTTCCTATGATAATAATATGATTGTACCTAATGCACAATTTAGTTACTGTAGTACCATATTTAAGAACATGATTGGTGATTCCATACAAACGTATTTTTATGATTTTTTTGTATGTTTTCACAAAAAGGTGTTTCATAAGAATTTATAATTGTTTTATATCAGAATGCAATAAATAAGCGAGCTAATCTTGTTTTATTCATGCTCATAGTATATGCAAAAGCATGTAAAAAAAGATACAAGATAAAGATAAACATACATTACATAATGCAAAGCTTTAATTCTATTCCATGACTTTATTACCATTTTTGTTTTAATTTTTATCACATCCAATAAAAATAGCCTAAAATACCGTATGTATGGAATCATTGTACAATCACATAAAATATAATGTAAGTCGTACAAAGCAGTTGTTAAACAGAATGTCGCCCTATACACTGTTATGTCGTATTTTGTATGGACTATTGTACCCAAATGTTACCAAGTTACCTTGAGCTATTATTGACGACAATCGATGGGCTAATTTAATGAATATGTTACAACTTGGCAACAGAATTAACTTATTTTATTAGTGTAACGGCAGTAAATGTTCATTTGAATAAGAATTTGTTTAATCTTTTTAGTGAGTTCAAGTATGTATGGTCTTGAAACATCATTATGTTAAAAAAAACTTGTATGTTCATACGATATGATAGTTTTCAAAGATAAGTATATTTTGTTTTTTTTTTTAAAGTAAAAATTATTTAATTTTGTTACAGTTTTCTTATATTAATCGTGATCACGCTTTTAAACCTATTACCTCATTTAAAAAGTTCTCATTTTTTCATATCTTGTACAGTGCTATTCATAAAAGAAGTCTTGTGTGGACTTAAAAACTAATATTTGCTAACTTCTTCTTTCATAAAATGCTCTTTATTTTCCGAGAGCACATAGAACAAAATAATTAAGTAATTTATAAAGTAAAGTTACCTTTTATACCTAAACCAATCCTATGAACCTTGTGTTGTAAAATTGTATTATATACCTAATATTATGTGAAAATATTCTTATAAAAACATGAGTTTTCCAGTCTTGGCATCGTTGTATTTTTCTTAAGTAGGGTCTGCAAAGAGACGAAAATAAAAATTAGATTTCAAAACGCAGTTTTATTGAATAGAACTGATTCCTTTATGTACTAGGTAGATATTTTACTTATCTAACCTTAGAAAATAAACATCGATAAATCTAAATCTGACTTTTAGCGTTGATAACTATGTATCCGTTTTATGGGATCATGTTGATGCGTATTTAACTATTCTTAACTCTGGAATACCATTTTATGTAGCCACTTCTATGGATCTGATAACACTTTAAATCATAGGTAGGTCCCGGCTGTTTGTTATCACACGACACTTGTTAAGCCTTGTCAGAGACCCTTAGGGAGGTTTGACAATTCTCGACTATAGAAAAGTCCACTCTCACAGGAACTTATCTCATAAATAATATTCAACAATACTAGTTTTTATTATCTACTATTTTTAATCAATTTTTATATTATCCTATATCTACTTATTATCACGGAAAAAAGAGATCTATGTGTAGCTAATACCACACTATAAGTCAGCTAATGTCAAAAATAACGATCTAAGTCGTCAGCCATGCGTCATCGGTTAGGTCATTACAGAAAATACAAAAATTGTACTCGTATTAGAGCTCTGATGACAGTGACGAGTCTTACCTTGGAGTTTTTTATGAAGACACCGCACGGACGCTCTGGACCAAGGCATGAGAGAAAGCGAGATAGAAAATAAAAAGTGTAGGTATTAGTGCTCCCCTCTCTTGAGTGAGGGTCGTGACTCCCCGCGGAATTAATTACTTATTATTAGTTCTTTTAGGGAGATACATCGTAGTGTACAGCGAGATAGAAAATAGTATACAAATACAAAAATCGTATTAGTACTTTGATGACTGGAGGTTTTTATGAAGACACCTGTATCCCCGCGCTCTGGACCAAAACGTAAGAGACTGCGAGGAGAATCTTCGACGCCGATATACCTACGCTATAGGTATGTAGGTAAGTTTTAGACGCTGGTTAATACGGCATATACCTACGCTATAGGTATGTAGGTAAGTTTTAGACGCTGGTTAATACGGTATGCTATAAGAAGGCAAATTTTAGAGTAATAAGACTTAGCTGTATTACATGGGATATTATATAATATATCATAAGGGACGCTTGGTAATTAGCTAATTTGGCACATTCATACGATCGTTTATGAATGTTTCAAATTATTGATATCTCTCTCTCTCTTTGAGTCGTATTTCCTCATGACTGAGGGTCGTGACTCCCCCGCAGAATTAATTCGTTAAAGGAGTATTCTTGGGCAGATACATCGTTGTGGGCGCCCAAGTCCTTTCACAGAAAATTATTAATATGGTATACAAATTCTGAAGAAAATTACAGAAATAATGTCTTATATTTTAAATTATAATATCTTTTTTGCCCGGCAAACAGATAATATCATCCGTACAAAGTGAAAATTTACAAAATAATTAAAATTACAAAATAATATTGAAATGACAGCTGTCAAAAGCATAGTAAGTACATTTTTGCTCAACGCTCTTACTACTTTTAAATCAGTCCAAGTCATGGAAGTAATATATAGGGAAATATTACTGCTGATCCAATATGAGCAGAGCGAGGCGAAGTATGACAGGCAGTTGTCTTTTTCTAACTAGGATGACAATAAATTATATAATTAGGATATACCAATTCATCTTCTTACCAAATCTGGAGCAGTCTCTTTTGGGGTCCTATTTTACCTGCAGCTTGCCAGTCATGATGATCCCTAGCTCTATTGACGCGTTAAGTAACAAACACCAACAAACTTACAAATTAAAATGCACTTTAGTTTGTAACTTATAATAGTATCGATTCGGTTAATTGACTGAGAGGCAATGTAATCAAAATCATAAACATTTTGCAGTAATTACAATATTTATTTACAAGTTCACATTTGAATTGCATATAGGTAGTTGCCTATATCCTATTTTTTTACACTATCATTTTCTTTGTGTTTCATATTCTAACTGAAACGAGTGATGGTTTAAACTATGTACAACAATATAATCCTTTTCCCTGTGTTTCATGTACTAACCTAAACGAGTAACGTGTTATATTTAAGTTCTTTTGCCATTTTATTTTGATGTATTCATTTTTAGGAAAACAGGAAATATATCATATTGCACAAATTATTTCAAGCACGAGAAAATATGGTCACCTTAGTCCCAATAATGTAATCTTACTTAAACTTTAGCATACCTGTAGAAAGATATATTGCAGCCACTACAAGATTCACTTCTGCATCCCGGAACACTACAAGTTCTTACCATTTTGTTTTTTTTACTATAAAATACATTAAAATTATTTTTACAAATTACAAATAAAATTATTTTTTTCCCGCCATCTTTTGTCATATAATGTCATCATAATTTAATGTTGCTTGTGTGAAAAATAATATAATATTAATTTGTTACTTATTTTATTTTGTGTTAATTTCACAAATTAATTCAGATTTCTTTGTGTCGAGTAAAATTTATAATAAATAAAATTAAATAATATTATTTATTGCTAAATATTTCAAAACTTAAGTTGACAGTGACATTTATCACACATTATTTTTTAAACTGGCAAGCTGTTAAAGCAAGACAACAGCCTGCTCTATATGCCTTTCATTTTTGACCGATCTCACCCCCGATTTACCATTTATAGAAAATAAACTTTAAGTGTAAGTTCATAAGGTTTCTATTCGTATAAAATCTATTTCACAAAACAAAAGAGAGAGCAATCCAGAGGGAAAGAGAGGGATGATATAAAAAATCCTTGGTCCAAGTATAATCTTCAATTTTTTTTTAAATCTTAATCGTTTCCGGCTTTACCTTACACCACAGTTCTGTTAGCCTCTGTGTATGTTACCTAGCAGTTTTTAGCCACGCTTTCAACGCATTTATAATTACAGACTCCATTAATCTAGTTGCTGTTGAATATACTTGATAAAAACACCATTATGCGGACGGTTTTATTCGAGTTGTTATTACAAAAAAATATTGTCCTACTTCTGAAACATGACCTTTCATATAAAAAACAATAATTTAAATCGGTATATAAACATCGACGTAAAAAGAATGTAATTATTACTTATGAGCATGTGTTTTTATTAATATTAACAGTTTAAGTCAATGCATGATGCAATGATTTTACTCATTTTAAAGAAATTAACTGTCGGTTAGATAGTAAATATATAACAAACTAACAATCACTCACAGACATATTATTAATATTAGTGACAGACAGACATTAAATTATTATAGATAGATAGAAAAAACTCTTTATTGTAACACACATTGAAAAAAAAGACAAACAGAAACACAAAAGACTTGAAATAGTGCCAACACTGGCGGCCTTATCGCTAATAGCGATTTCTTCCAGGCAACCGTAGGATGGACAGGAGTCTAAAGAAAAATAAAGGATGGGGTGTTCAAAAAAGAGTTAAGTTTAACAATAAAATATTCAATATCATATAATAACAAATAACACATATTACATATAAGTGTAAATAACTATAACTTATCTATATATACTTACTTATATTACTTTAATTTAAATAAAAAAATAACCCCACGTAGCAACATGAAAGATGACAATCACCTGACAGGGTCAAGAGCCAAGTAAAAATAGAAGTTGTTAGCTGTTAGCATAACAAACTCATTATGTCTGTGTGGACGAGTCCAAATGGACTGTATTAGAGATGGCCTTGGTAGGTCGTTGCTTTACATATATTAAAATATATTAGAAAAAAAAAACATCGCTTTCGCTGGCTTTGTGTTTTTTTTTAACCTATAGTGGGCAAATGCTGGAATTTAATCACAAGAAACTCTTCTCTTTAAAATTTCGCGTCATTTCTGTCGACAATTATCGTCCACTAGTACTTACTACTAGTGGCGCATGCAGCTTCTCTTGCATTATTTCGAAATAAAAAATAACCTAAAAATCATAATGTTTCGTTTAGCCGATAAACAGTCAAAAATGGTGCTGCTGCAACCTATACTAAAATAAGTTCGCATAAGAGTGGCCACTTCTGGTGCCGAAACTTTTTGACTCTTTAACACCAGTAATAAAAACTATGACATTTATCCGTTCAAACATAAGCGCTCTTTTGTCTAGTTTTTAACCGACTTCCTTAAAAAGAGGTTATCAAGTCTTCTGAAAGTTTTGTATTTATGTATTTAATATATTTCGGGTGTAATAAATTTACTTTTTCAGCCACAAAAAATATAACTTCCATTACATGTATATCATTATTTACATTAAAAAAAATACCACAATATGAGACGAATAAACATACCAAAAGTTTGGAATTCAAGAGAAAAACTTTTCTTGTAATTCATATGATACTTGTCAAACTTCCCGCTTTTCAAAAACAGCCTTTCCGCGGAAAATTTGTTAAAAGCCACTGGCTTGTTTTGGAATAAAATATCAATAAATAAAAGCAGAGTCTATTTTTTTATTATAATGTTGGAAATCAGGTACATATAGCATCCCAAAAGAAAACGTAGAAGAGAGATATTATGTTCATAATTAGAAATTTACATGTGACAGTATACAACAACAATATAATTAAATAACATTTTTTTTTTTTTTTTTTTGTAATAAATAAAAAAAAAATTTGTACGGAATCAAACCCTTCATGAATTTATTTATGACTTTAGCTTAATTTAGGGCATGATATTAGTCTAATCTTACTAACTACTGTCGTTCTTTACAAAAGTTCTATAAATTACCTCAGTTGACCTTTTGTTAGTTTAGTTCGTTACCTTTTATTACATCTTTTATGATTTTTCTACTAAACTATTAACGACCGAAGTATTGTTAAAATCGGTATAGTTAATCACGTTACCAACTTTGGAGGCTAAACGTATTCATAGTTCTGGTAAGGCTTGTTACATATTTAACAATTATTTACAATTTAAAGAGTAGTAATGTTTGACCATTTAAATTTTGCCTATTGGTGCTCGTGGCTTCGCTCGCATTATAAAGTAAAACTTGCATCCCCTATTTCACTGCTTTAAAAGAGGCATTTTCCAAAAATCCTTTCTTAGCGGTTGCCTACGTCATAACATCTACCTGCATGACAAATTTCAGCCCAATCCGTCCAGTGGTTTGGGCTTTGCGTTGATAGATCACTATGTCTGTCAGTCAGTCCTTTGAGATTTATATATTAAGAAGACTTTCAGTTTCACATTTTTACAAGTGCTTTAAGATAAATAGTAGTCTGTGTCACTTATTGGAACCTATACTAGCTCTATAAGTGAAATAATAATAAGATATTGCTACGTTGGCGCAATAAAGTAACTAACTTCTTTGTAAATAACGCAAAACTATTAGAGATCTATTAAGTAGGTACACCAACATACACAATTCATGTTTTATAATTATTGAAAATTTACTCGAATCTCTCTATTCCCCTTGAACTATAACTTGTCGGTCATCAAGTCAAGAGTAAACCGGTTTCTTCTAGGTAAGCTCGCAAGATCGTAGATTACAACGTTACTTAACATCAGGCAAGTTGTAGTCAAGCGTGAGCCTTCTCATGCAAAAAAGTGTAATAAAATTGTCACACACATAAAGATCAACATAATCTGTAATCGAGTGTACCTTAATGCATTTCGCGATTTTCTATAAATAAATAAATATTTCAGGACATATCACACACAGCGCCATCTAGCCCCATACTAAGCTTACGCTTGTATCATGGGTACTAGATAACGGATATAATACATATATACTTTTTCTTTTGTAAATACATACTTATTATACATAGAAACGACCAGACTTAACACAAGTAATTACAAATTTTAATATTCAGAGTTACTTGTGCCATGCGGGAATCGAACCCGCACCCCTAGATTATAAGGCAGAGCCACTACCAACTAAGCTAACGGAGCAGTCAATATAGTCAATATAGTCTATAAGTCTTTCTTTGTGCTCCAGCCTTTACAACTTAGATTAGTCACAAATGATTAGGTTCCACCAGTTAACCTATTACATAGTTCTTAGAAACGAGCCCCTAATTCTGAAACGTGTAATTTTGTTTGCTTTTCCTAATTTGTGTTGAATATTCAGCAGCAGTTATTCAAGTTTTTACTGGTAAGTATTTTTTACACGTAAATAGAGTTTCGTGGAATTATTTAGGCTGGATCTAAAGTACTTTTTACTTATAAGGTAATTCAGTTAGGGTACTATAAGTAGGTAAGTATATGCTTTTTCCATTAAACTTAATATTTATTTTGATTGAGATTTAATTTTTACTCACATATCACATATATATATATATATATATATATATATGTGATATGTATGTATATATATATATATATATATTAATTTATTAAACATATAATATATTCATATTTTAGCTGTTAAAGAAATAAATTCGAGTGTGAATGGCAGGAATAACGTGAACCGTAATATCTGATGGCCTTTAGTTTGTTCTCATATCTTTATCAATGAATTTATGTGAATTTTCGCTAGAAAAACACCGTGAAAAACCGTTAAAACCACGAGATTACGATCTGTCTTTCACATCACTGTCCACGCATTACATTTTATTTTGTCAGCTCACAGATCTGCTGTCATCTGTATAGATTTTACGTCAAATTTGACTTAAACTTTATGGATAGATATCTTCGAGCATCAATCAGAATAGATATGGACAGCAGCAGGGCTAGCACGGCATGGGGACAAATAGTCTTTCCACCATTTTATCCCCCTGTCAGTGTCATTTCCACCTTACATAGCATGACAACAG
The DNA here is from genome assembly GCA_964023185.1 of Macaria liturata. Taxonomy (NCBI): domain Eukaryota; kingdom Metazoa; phylum Arthropoda; class Insecta; order Lepidoptera; family Geometridae; genus Macaria; species Macaria liturata. The sequence goes on from OZ026806.1 coordinate 16,852,861, forward strand.
TGGAAAGAAATATAATTTATCCCATTGACTTTTATGGTGGAATATTCATGAAATTTTATCACGCTACTCCCCGCTGTAAATATAAGATAAAAATGAAAAGAATGAACAATTTCTGAACGTTAGATGAATTGATACAATGTTTGAAGAATAGTTCAAACATTGTATTCATTTTAATTAAATTTCATAATTATGGCAACAAAATAGGAATAATATATTATAACGCTACTCTCGCCGTATATCTATCGCGGTTTGACTTCCCACCGGCTAGTCCGTGCTAAAATTGACAGCGGGGAAACAAATTCTTTTCTTTCCCTCGGGATATATTGTCTTCTGCCCGTGCTAGCCCTGCTGACGAAATTATGTATAAAGATAAAGATTCATTTATTTGCAAGATGTAGTTGTGTTACATGATGGTAGATGATAAAAAATCAAATATTAGTATCATAAATCTTCACCGTTACTGGTGTGCAAATTATAGTGCATGAACGGAATGTAGGTACTAGGGTTTACAATTCAATAGATATTCCACAGAAGTGTCCAGAAGTTAGATGTCTTGTTTTGATATCTTCCCCTATATTAAATCCAAACAGCCATTCATCAGGCACTTAGAAATTATACTGACAGTCCCATATCACACTACCTAGAGACCTAAACATCCTGAAAACTATTAATCAACTAAAAATGCATACTATTTTAGCCTCTATTTTCATTCAGATATGATTGAAAATGGTCTGCTAATAAACGTTGCTATTTGCTCCTGAAATTTCATACCATTTTGATCTCTAGTCTAATTGATATATGGACGAAAATGGTTTGTAAGAGAAAGTTATATGCTCGTCACTTAGTGCTAATAGAGAGAAGTTACAAACTTAACTAGTTACTTAGTCGAGAAGTGTCAAGAGGAATGCTGGTAGTTTGTTTAGAAACTATGCTGTTGACCATTTACCTATTTCATTCGTGGCGATATTAGATTAATCTTTAATCATTTCCTTACGCTAAGGACTCACGAAGCGATTTTTACCCGCGCCCGCCGCGGTTGCGGGCCCGCAGCCTTTATAGAATACAGATATATATGTAAAAAACATTTCATTTCACGACGCGTTTTACGCCCGCGGGCGGATGCGATTGTTCGCGGCTCCCGCTGTACCCGCGGGTATCTTGTACAAGTGGGCGCGGCTTGCGGCCACAGCCGCGGCGAGTTCCACCCGCGCGCTCTGCGATCAGCGTCCGGCGAAGGCCCTTCTTGCAATATTCAACCGCCAGGTTTGCGGGCGATAATTGCAGCCACGGTGGCTGCGGAATCGCACAAAACTACGAACTCGTGAGTTCGATTCCGCCACCGCGGCGGGCGCGGGAATAAAACGCTCCGTGAGTCCTTAGCCTTAGTCAGTTTTTACCTATATTGCATGGATATTTATTACTTTTAATAATCAAATTACCACTAGATTTTAATAACTTTTGTATTATAGAGGTTGGTTCTTAGTTTGGACCTATTTAGAAGCTATAGCGATCTTCAAACTTCAAACAAAGAGCTATCGGATTCCTATTGAATATATATCAAAGTTTAGTTTATAACAAAACCATTTTAGTTTGAATAAGCTTTGATTTTATCGACAATAATCCGGGAAAAGATATTTATTACGTTACTGTACTCTTTCTATTCTATATCACGTAGAAAGCTTTGTACTAATCAACAAATAAAATAAAATAAATACTCGCATTGGAACAGCCTGGTGTCATATAACAATATCTATTTGAAAATACTATGGATACTGTTGATTTTTTGATAAAACACAGTATACGCAACAACAAAACATGTAAAAATACCTAGTATATAAAATACTATTCTACAAAAACATCTCATTACATATCCAAGAATTCACCAAACCTGAAAAAAATATTCAACAATAAAACAGAGTACTTATTAAAACCTCTATGCAGAATTTTAATTCAAATCTCTTTTCGTACAATTTTCTTTTTCTAATTGCCTCAAGCCATCAGCTATTTGGCATTTTTCAACGTATCCAATTACTTAGCTGGAGTATCTGAAACCATGTTTCGTATTTCTCAGCGATTCTTGGAAAGCAGACCCTTGGCTTGAGATCTGCTAGATATTATGCGCACGGATTAAATTATCTATAGATGTGACTTCTATCTGCTCGTGAAAAAAAGTATTATATCACAGTTATCCGTTCTAGATTCAATAACAAAACGTCAAACGTTGGATTTTGAATTTCAAACGCATTATCACTGCAATACTGTGATACCAAAGAAAATATATGTGCAATTACCAGGATAATTGATTAAATAATACCAAAAATTAAAACATTGACTCAAACGAAATTAAATACAGTAATATTTAATTTGCCTTTTTATTATTCAAACAATATGACAGATGCACTGAAAACCGTACATTTGAAATGGGTTCGTGTGTGTCTACATCTCTGCTGATGGAATGCGACGTTGAAAACACAGTAGGAGTTAAATGTGAGACGGGTAACACGCTTACCTAGAAGATACCTATTCAATCTAGATTAGAAGACAACTGGATTGTAGTTCGCAGGAAACACAACTTCCAGTAAATTATTTATCATGAATGGTGATCCGGTGTCTTCTAGACAAGCGCGCTAGATCATAAATTCTAACGTTGCTTAATATCAGGGTTTGAAGTCAAGCAAGAGTTTTATCTGGTTCAAATCGCTTTTGTCTTTATTTCTTTATGCCTATCATGTATGAAATATGCCTATTCCAGTGTCAGACTATAATGCTACATCTAGCAAGATATTATCGTTTCACACAATAAGTCGGCGCGCTCCATTAGTCTGTAATCTGAATTTCAGCCTCTTCAGGAGCCGAGTGTTTTACAGAAATCTTGAAGAAGGGCTAGAGAAATATGATGAGCTTTATATTTTTAATCGACTGACAAAAAAGAAGGTTGTCATTTTGGCCTGTGTAGGTACATATACTATGTGATATAGTAACAATTGAAGCTTTTTATATAAAATGAGTAGATTTCCGCAGCCTCGTGTGGTTTCGGGATAAAATTAGTTTTTTTTAACTCTTAGAATACTACACAATCGCTATATTTTCACAATAATCTGTCAATCCGTTGTGACATAAAAAGAATACAAATATACCAACAAACACACTTTCAGTTTTACACAATTTATATTACGATGATTTAGTTAGATTTTTTTGTAAAAGGGCGATGATCTTGCTCTTTACGAAAGCTCAATATATAAAATATGACAGACTGACTGACTGACATTAGTGATCTATCAATGCACAGCCTAAACCACTGGACGGATCGGGCTGAAATTTGGCATGCAGGTAGATGTTATGACGTACGTATCTAGTAAGAAAGGATTTTTGGAAATGCCACCTATAAAGGGGTGAAATAGGGGATGCAAGTTTTACTTCTTAATGCGAGCGAAGCCGCGAGCACCCACTAGTGTATAATATTTGTACCTCTGTATAGAAGCGAATTTTAAATTCTAAGACATTTTAGTTCCAATTTGGCCCACGTTTTATCACGAGCGCACTCTACAGAGTTGCAAGTTATAAAAGCTTTATACGCGTCGTTAAATTTGATTAATTAAGCAGGCACACGAAGGGTTAAGCAACGGTTAAGTAATTTAAGTATAGACACCGCTGCTAAGTGATGCTTTAGTGAAAACTCAAACCATTGTATGTGAATTTTTAACCTTTGATGAAAAAGGCGAGTGTTATAAATTTCTAGTGTCTGAGATGATTTGTAAGTTGAGGCTGTTTGTCATACGTACTGCAGTAGTCGAGTCATGTGAGGCCCCTTATATTTAGTACTATAGTATTTATTGCTGGTGTAGATTGCGCGGTGGTTCATGAAAAACATTTTTAAACTTTAAATCGTCGTGTAATATTGAAACTAGTATTAATTATTCGTAGCCTGTTCCTATGGTCAGTAATTTTAACCGAATTTTAAAAGTGGAAACCAACTAAATTAAATTATTTATAAGACTGAGATTTTCCTAAAAATCTCTGTTACTACGGAAAAGAGATAGCAACTTGACAGAAAATACTAGCAACAAATTAATCACGTGTTTTAATTAACCACTATTTTTACCCCATTTTTTTCATGATATAGGGTTACGCTTTTTTCTATTTATGCGTGAAGTATTTATTTATTTATTATTTATTTGTAGTTTTTTTTTATAATTATTTACTTTAAGTCACCTTGTACTCCCATCTTTCAAACCACCTTGTACAACATGAATGAAACGAGGTTGTATAAGCAGAGACATCTTCGCAGGTTTTAATGGTGCCATAATGTATGGTGCTTTGCTAAATGGAACACTGGAATATACGTGTTTACTTGAAGACGGGTAGTTATGGAAGTTCTGGAAGATTTATCTGGAGCAAAACGCTTTACTCTTTCATCGTCATCATCATCCATAGCCTTCTCTATCCCACAGCTGGGCATAGGCCTCTCTTTAAATGTGCCAGCTGCGTCGATCTTGTGCAGACCTCATCCATAAAGAACCCGCGACTCGTACCTACAATGTCGTCGACTCATCTCGCTGCTGGGCGACCTTTATTTAGTCTTTACGCCTAAATATCTGTGATTGACAAACACAAATAGTAATTTAAAAAATAAACCGACTTATTGAGAGAACGGATGTCACCATTACAAATTCGGAAAACTCAGAACCATTTAAAGTGGAAACTACAGAAAAAAGCAATTTTGATGATACTCATACTGTTTCTTTAATTGAATCATATTGATATCATTTCAAGTTTTCTATGATAGAAATCCAGGAACAACACGAACATACATAGGTACAAAAAAATTATCTCAAGTTTTTTTTAAACGGCAGTGTCTTAAGTCATAATAATTAAAAAATCTAAACATTCACATCTACCTACAACAAAACAAAAAAACAGTAACTTACATGCTTAGAAACATAAGCCCATCAGGCGCAACAAGCAATACCGGGTTGCGTAAGAACATGTATGTACCGGGAAGCGCTCTGCGCAATACGGTATTGCTTAATTTTTGTCTGCCATTGGTTTTTTTTCTATTACAAGTTTCGTCCAATGAACGACACTGATTTAAAGATGCGTCCATAAACTTTAAAATACGTGGCTTCCAACCCGTGTGCAGCAACCGGAACTAGCAAAAAAAAAAACTCTATGCCGTGTCGGTCATAAATCCGCCATTTTGTGCTATATCGTGGACTAAGTGATGTGAAAAAGAATAAAAAATGTTTCAAATGAGGAAAAGGTAATAAAAATCGGTAGAATTACTAAAAAAAACTATGAAGAACTTAGTAAATGTGTTTTATATGTGTTTTTATGAATAATAAGTGAGATAAATCGGTCAAACTTTCAAATCCGCCCGGCTGGCCGGGCCGTGAGTTTGACCGCCGTGTTTTCGATAAAAAATAAATAGTCTTGTGTAGTGTAAGAAGTGATAGATGTTTATAATAGTGTTGAAAAAACATCGTAATATGTGATAGTGTTACGTTTTCTGTAAAAAACCAACCAAAATATACAAAATTGTGTCTTGAAGTGAGAAAAGTTCAAGCAATTTATGTAAACAACATTTTCATCTCAAGTAATCTTTATTGGTAAGTATTATTTTTAACACACACAAAATTTTCCAAAAAAGATAATTTCAAGACCTAAAGAATGGTATATCAATCTAAGCATAGGATTAAGAAACATACGAAATATTACGAAATTAACATAACCTCTCCTTCTCAAAACAAAAACTTTCTATGGCGTTGCGCTTGCGACCATTTTTAGAGAGGGGCCCCTTGCACCTGATGGGTTAAGTCATAATAATTAAAAAATCTAAACATTCACTTTTACCTACAACAAAACAAAAAAACAGTAACTTACATGCTTAGAAACATAAGATCACTAATTCACTATACACAAATTCCATCTAATTCTGACAATCTCATAGAACCGGTTTCGTCTAGGCAAGCGCGCAAGATCGTAGATTATAACGTTGCTTAACATCAGGCAAGTTGTAGTCAAGCGTGAGCCTATTTCATGTAAAAAAAAACCTAAAAGTGGAATTGATAAACTCATGTTTTATGACGTCTGTAAAAGAAATTAGCAACGCCAGATGAAAGTCTTTACAAACGCACAAAAACGTTCATTAGCAAAACATGAATCACTCGACCTCGGTTTGGCAACAAATCAAAATTGTACAACACATTTCTAAATTATAATAATATCATGTTTCCATTAGACTAAGAAAATTATGAGGAAGACACCACAATAATGCTTGCATGTGTTTGAGTGGCTTCATTTAAGTATTTAAAAAAATGATTTTGTCATCTAAAGTAATTGATTTAATTAAATAATGTTGTCTTTTTTGGTATTGCTTTTCTTGTTTTCATTTTCGAAATTTGCCTATCAAAAGCAACTCACAGATTAGCTACCTATTATTATGCAGCAACAAACTTATTAGAGAACAGGACCCTAACCCTTATATATTCCCAAGCAATTTTGCTGCAGTTGCCTTTCATTTTCATACACACATAATATTAAATTTCGCTGAAACATTTATGCAGCGGGCACAACCTAATATTACTTTAAACCTGCATAAAATAATACATATTGTTTTAAATCTGCTCAGACACAATGTAAAACCATTCTAACCATTCAACCAAAATCTAATTTAACCTATCTCATGTAATATCGCTAAATAATCTTCATCTACCATTTAACCTATCACCCTAAGCTAAGCTTAGTAGCTAAATACATTCTTCCACAACCAAAAGAACCGTGCCACTATCCACCACGTCACATTCAAATGTCAGTGCGACCTTGAACTGCTGTGTCGTTGACAAATGACTCCTGGAGAGACAAAGGGAACATACATACAAAGTGGGTGTCTGAAGGCCTGTTTACATTGTTTACTAAAAGATATAAAAAAGGGGAGTTATATATATCTCACTAGTAAGTTGACCTAGTTTTTAAACTCACATGCATGTATTTACTAAACAAAAGTACGCGTATGTTAGTATTAAATCTATGTATATACATAATTATATATATAATTTTTATGTTTCATAGCCATAAGTATTATTTTGTACACAATAAATATTTTTTCATTCGATTATCTCGTCCATAACACAAACACAAACGTTTGCTTAATATGAGGTAAATATCTTGGAATATTTGTTTATGTAGATATAATGAATGGATTGAATGTCTGTTTGTCTAGTACGGCGGTCGTAAAGCCATAGCCGAGGCCCTTAGGACGGTTTGATAGACTCTCAACACCAGAGTTGGCCACTCTCAATCGATAAGAAGTAGATGTACGTTTGAGCCTACTTTTACATATATTCTTAAACGCACATAGCGATTTAGGTTGCATTGCAATATGCTTCACCTTGGGCGACCACGTCGATTATAAATTATAATAGTTATTTTCTATTTAGTTACTGATCAAACTAGCTAATAAAAGCATTTTTATAACAAATGACGTCACATTGATAAATAGCTTCTGACGAAACAAAAGCTCAGACAGGGGTTGAAAGCTTACACAGGGAGTCTGAAGGCTGCCCGGCTGATACAAGGTCGAATGTTGCATTTTGATGGATTTACATGAGAAAAGCTCTCGGGAATTTCCTTGCCAAGGTTGTCTGGAAGAGGTCAGTCAATATAATAAGGTCACATACTGTATGTACACGTTAGTGATGTAACGAATATTCGCATTCGCATTCGCGAATATTCGCATTTTTGCACATTCGTATTCGTATTCGCATTCGCAAATTTCTGCGAAGGTTTTGCGAATATGAAGATTAGAAAAAAAAAACAAGTTGAAGATGATAGTAGGTTAATAAAATTAAAATTAATTCATTTCTTATGTTTTTTAATACAAGAAAAAGTAAATTAACTTCGTAATCAATCACATCATCAGTCTTCTCTTCATTTTATCATTTGCCTTGGCATTACTTATTTACATATTTTACTTTACTTTGGGCAATGAAGCTTAACAATTAAATTTTCTTTGGAATTTATAAGACAAAATATATAATGCAATAAATGCAATATAAGTAAACAAACAAAAACAAATTCTTCTAAGAACTTTTTATCAGTTTTTACTATCACATAACACTTTAATGTTATATAATCAATCATCTTCTTAAACAAAACTAAAAATGATAATCAGATAAAGCAGTTTTTCTCCTACAAAAATCTATAATAAAAATTCTTGTAACAAACTACAAACGGAACGCACTTCGTTCAAACTGCCATCAAGCCATAGACGATTGTCGCCGAATTTGAAAACAAAAACTGAACATTCGCATTCGCATTCGCGAATGTCGGTTATAGATATTCGCATTCGCATTCGCATTCGCGAATGTTTAAAAAATGACATTGATTCGTTTCATCACTAGTATACGTACACTCCAAGTGTATTATTATGTTCTTATATGAGAAGTTCAAACTAAATTGCCAATTAAAAAAGTATATAAGTATGATATCCGTTTTAACAACAACAAGCGTTTGCTTAGTGCGAAGCTAGATGGCGCTGTATGCTATGTCTCAGAATATTTATTTATTCATTATTTAAATTAGTGGATTAGTGGATCCTTATACAAATTTTGTAACAGCAAAAGTTGATCCTTTGTCACGCTCGAATGGCTGAATCGATTTGGATTGATTTTTGTATGAAAGTAGATTAGCAATTTTTTGTCCCGGAGTAACGTTGGGAAGACTGCAGGTCACCTCTTTTTATTTTCTTTGTTTTAGTTTCTGATCATTCTTGTACATACCCTCAAAAAATAACTAACGTAAGACAACACTTCCTTACAAAAAAACTGGCGACAAAATAACAAGATGTTGACCGAAAACGCAATTTCCACTTAATAAAGTGTCCGTATTAGGTCGGGATGACACGCGGTTTCTGCCCTCCATGACACAGATAAACAACTGCGAGTGGGGGGAATTGGAACTAAAAAGTCTTGACTAGAATGTGATCTGGATTTTGGACTATTCTTGAACAGTCAAGTCCAGCGTCGTAGATGAGTTATCACTTCTTCTAATCGAATGAGAGTGGCCAACTCTGGTGTCGAGAGTTTATCAAACCGCTCGAAAGGCCTCTGACATGGCTTAACGACTGCCGTACTAGACAAACAGCCGGATCTTACAATTTAACGTGTCATCCGACCCACGAAAGCGCCCAAAATAGAATACAACATTTCGGTCACCCATCCAAGGACTGACCGCGTTGATCTTTGCTTAACATTGGTAGTCGCATGTGATTGCCTCCGCTAGCTGAGCTGCGGCACAGAATACATAATGCTGCGGGCGCTTCAGTATCACTGAAAATATGGTATGTTTTAGGCACTTCCATGTTACAGCTAAATTCTTTCCGGTATCGGGTTGTTTCTTCTGAAATACATGCATACTTGTGAATGGATTGCGATAACTGTATTTCATTTTAAGATTTTGTAAAAATAGTCTCTCTAAAACAGCTGATATTGTTTGTATAGGTAGGTATTAACAAGCTACTTTATAGGATTATATTAATTACCATAAATTTATGTCTCTCTTTGAGTCGTATTTCCTCATGACTGAGGGTCGTGACTCCCCCGCAGAATTAATTCGTTAGGGGAGTTTTCTGGGCAGATACATCGTAGTGGGCGCCCAGGTCCTTCCACGGAAGACACAGAGTGAGCAGATGCCCACGAGAACTCCCCTTACAAATTACATCAACATACATTTCTGCAAGCACTCTGGAACTTTTAAGTTCATTTGCACCAAAACCACGAAAATCTCTCTACCTTAAGGCAATATTCTTGATTCCCTTATAACCTTAAAAGCCAATACGTTGCTCAAGTGCTGCTCCCTCTATCTCGTATATATACAGAACAGAATCTAGTTGTTTGTCAGTGTCGCTGGCATCCTGTCAAGCCCTTAGATTAATACGGTGTATGCTGACAGTATTTTTGGCCCTCCAAGGTGAAGGGAAGTTGCTGTTTTCTAGTCGTATAAAGGTACTTTGTTTGTTTTCATGCAGATGCATCTCACGATTTATCAATAAAAAGATACTTCTTATGGCATGACGGAGTGCCCATAGGGCAGGCCTGTAAGGCGGTTTGAATACTCTGACACCAGAGTTGGCCACTCTCACACAAACTTACCTTATCAATAAAGCAGTTTACTTTCTAGGTATCAGTACGATGTAGACATCAGTTTTAAAATTTAAAAATATATTAATAAACATACACTTACGAAATCAAACTTATACGTCTTCCGTTCCTTTGTTATAGTTATAGCTTATCAAAATACAAATTTCTCTGATTCTAACAAAACTGAAAAAATCTAATCACATCTTTGCCCAAAAATACATTATTATCTAAATTATATAAAACTCAAAGGTCACTGACTGACCGACTGACTGACATAGTGATCTTTCAACTCACAGCCCAAGCCACTGGACGGATCGGTCTGAAATTCGGCATGCAGGTAGATGTTATGACGTAGGCATCCGCTAAGAAAGATTTTTGGAAATGCCACTTTGAATGGGGTGAAATAAGTGATGCAAGTTTTACTTCTTAATGCGAGCGAAGCCGCGAGCACCCACCAGTCATCATATAAAAAGTTAATTGATGAAAGATATTGTAGCCCGACTAGAACACAACACATTTCACACGTCTTGCCTTATTTCAAGCACATCTACTTAAATTAAAATATGAGTTAACACCCTTTCTAAACAGAGTAAGGAACGCCACGTTCTCCAAATTTCTCCACCCAGATGGGCTTTTGTTGTACGCTACATCGATTAATTGATACAATAGAAATGTAACTGAGCCAAAAAATAATTCCATGAGATGGTCGAGCGTCGGTCGCCGTGGTTTATTTAGCTGGCGAGATTGGCGCTATTTCCAACTGTTATATAGTTAGACTAAAAAAGATGATGACTGATGGTTTACATTTCAAAGTTCTCATCTTTAGAAAATCAAAGGTATAGGTTTTGCAGTTTTGACACAGAATATTTTTAAAACATTTGTATTTTTTTATATAACTTCAAAATTTTAGTTTTGAAGTTTTATAAAAAAATACAAATGTTTTAAATACATCTCGCCTATAAAAAAATGCACATTAACTGTTTAGCAAGCAAATGCGAGCAAACCTTCGTCTTTTCTGGTATCGTTACCAATCACGATCAAAGATTCAGATTCAGATGTATTTTATTCGCATGTTAAATGGGTACAGTAGATCTTAATTATTATAAAGTTTCACCATAACGACCACACATAAGGTTCGCAAATATATTTTTTTAAATTCTTATAGAAGGTACTTGATTAAAATTCATTAAATATACTATTATTTCTTATAATTTTATTATTTTTTGTGGTAAACATGAAATCTACAAGCTGTTTTGTTTCTTTGTTTTTCAAAACTTTGTGAGGAGTGGTATGTGGGAGAGAGATGAAAAGTGGAAGCATTTTCATCGCGACATTTGTAAGGAGTTAACAATTCTATGTATAATATCAATTATTCGTAGACGCCGTAAATATTTAAAATGGCTCTCTTGTCGGAGATATGCCTTGTACGCGGTAATGCCTGTACATAACGAGCTATGTATTATATTATATGTATGTTGTATGTATGGGCATATATGGCTGTGGAATGATGAGGTATACAGCAGTACTTATGTGTCTTTTTGCAATTCTCCTGATTCTATTTTGCAGTTTGTAAGGAAAACACATTTTTACTTAGTTTTTTGCTTGAGATAGAGTCACGCTTGACACTTGTTAAGAACGTGCAGCTTCCAAAATCTTGCTTTTTGTACACTAATAAAAAGTGAAGTTTGTTGGCTTGTTGATATTTTTTCTTTCTTTACACCGCAGGGGAGAAACGGGTCACCGTGTTGTTTTGGTATAGAGAGATTCCTGCTTAATAGTGATGACACTTACTTTTAAAGCAGATAATAGGCCGGAATTCAATAGTTTATAAAAAAATGTTATAAATCTCTCTGTTCAAAATCAAAAACCGAATCTTTGATCAGTGCCTCGAATGAAAGATTTCTGCAATCCGACGAAGTAAGCAAAACATCCCGAGATAAACCCGGACGGATAACGTTACGTTTCTGTAAACGGAAGGATTAGGAATGGCCACTGATTACCGTCTTGTTAGCAGATATTGCATGCTGTTGGAAAAAAAGGTGTTGCAAGTAATAAATACATTAAAAAAACCTGTAGCAAGAAACAACGCGCGGCGTCGAGGAAATTTTCCTGTCGAAAGCTTGAACGAACTCGAACACAAATAAAAGTAGGTAAGTACATAGCAAAATAAAAAAGACATTTATTAAACACATCTAAGATCATATATATTTCAATTAAGATAGAAATGAGATTAATTATAACAAAGATATAAACGGATATTGGATGTAATGGATATTTTGAAGAGTGAATTTAGAGAACATTTTCTAAATTCACTCTTCAAAATATCCAAATATTTAAAGTCTGTTAGCGACAAGGTCGCCAGTTGTGACACAATTTTTAAGTATTTTGTGTTTTTTCTGTATGTGTGTATAATAAAGAGTTTTTTTTTACATCCAGCATAATACAACTAATAATTAGTTTGATATATTATTAAGCTAAAAAGACAAAATCTGTACTAGCTCAAGCATAATTTCATTAGTTAATAAATTTATTTTTACTTTTAATGTTCTGTATAAATAATATTGTTATATTTACCTATCTTCAAACTGTCAAAAAATTCATTCCCGTTGCAATATCTAAATCCTGATAATCTGTTTTGCAAGCGGAGATCTATTATTGGAATCTTGTTAAATGTAATGGATACAGATATCCATTTCCTCTTGAAATTCTAATGAGAGATTAATTTCTTGGGGTCCTAGCACAGGAGCAAAATGAAACTTGTATGCAGTAATTTGTAACCTATATCTAAACAGCTAAGCAAAGTTTGTTTTAAATTAGTGTAGATAGATAGAGGAATACATATTAATAGTTTTAGTCCTTTTGTTATAAATAATTATATTTAGTGTGCAATAAAGTTATATTGAATATTGATTTGAATGAATTATGCGATTGACGTAGGAATCTAATATAAAACTACGAAACTTGCACAGTTCTTTAAGTCTTCTTCTTATCAAATGAGAGTGGCCAACTCAGTGGTGTCGAGATTTCAAACCGCCCTTAATGTCAGTTTGTCTCAATGACTGTCGTAAAACAAACAGTTGAGACCTACAATTTAAAGTGTCGTTCGACCCAAGGAAGCATCTAATTGGAATGCCAGTTTTTGGTGCACCGACAGAGTAATGATTTAAAAATGTAGGTAATTTATTTATTCTTTGTGCGTAGATGTTCATTACTAAACCAATTTTGAAACTAGTTTTTGTTATCTAAGTTAAAACAGTTTCATCATTTTTAGTTTCAGTGAAATTCCTGAAAATATTGACAAAGATAAACCAAAATTAATCCTACAGATTTCAAAACCCAAACAGATATTATTATCGTACTCAAATTCAAGCTAATTTCAATCATTTAAATACAGGTCTAATTAAAAATCTCTATTTGTAGTCAGTTACAAAATGATCGTCTACATCCAAATCATTTTCGGATCAAATTCAGAAATTTGTGGTAAATTCACTACATATGTTTGGATTTGAAATGCCATGAAACTCTGCCAAATATGAGCTTTTGTGAAAAGCTCACGAAATCGAATATATTCTGCTGAAAATGAAATTAAAAGCAGCAAGAGCTTACAGGGCACGTTCCCATCTCGACATTGATGACTTAAAAATCTTCAGCTTAAAAATCCAATACACGGTTTCTTGTAAGATTAAGAAATCCTTTTTTTTTTTCAAAAAAATCACAATACCTGAATTGTGATTTTTTTCAGTGTAAGTGTAACTAATGGCACATAAAACTTGGATTAAAATGATGAATCTGCCTAAGAAATCTCCCCAAAAAAAGAAAACGAATTAATTCTGCGGGGGAGTCACGACCGTCAGTCATGAGGAAATACGACTCAAGAGAGATATATATTTTTTCTAAATCATTATTAAAACTTTGTCAATGACTAAAAGCACAAAATTTATACTTAGCAGAGCAAAAAAAACAATACAGTTCACAAAAATCTCAATCTTTTCTTAATACACATTTTTAAAGCAAGTTTAGTAATAAGTGCATTATATCTATGAACAATTAATTAATGTTTTGTTTTTTACAATACCAATACCTAAATGTTCTATATCATAAATCATACTCTTTTCTAGTCTGGGTTAATTAAGTATTTATATTTCATCTCTCAGAACAACTGAGCCACTAGTACCTACAATAAATATGTAAAATTCATTTCCCGTAAATGTACCCACTTAATAAAAGACAAGCAAACCAGCTCGCCTACCGTTTATATTTTACACCCTGATCCCTGCCAGATTGGTAACCTGGAAGAGGTCGCTTTGAGCGATAAGGTCGCCAATTATTCAATTTCATATTAATTTATTTTCGTAGTGCCTATTTACACGTCCAATAACAATATATAATTAAATTTATCAAAATTATAACTTTTTAATAAACATGCTTACATGTCAAATTGAATTGTCAAAATTTGGACACTTATTTTATGTTTTGTATGTTTTATTGTGTTTTTTATTGTTTGTTTATTGTAGGTATCTAGTGCTAGTAACAAAAAAAGAAAACATTTCATATGAGTAGCCAGTTTGCTACTAACCCTGTACAACATACTCGTCCACTTCATTTTTTCATGTGGATTTGAATACAGAAAGCCAGCGAATATACTTCAATTTATTTAATTGAAGTCCCGATGAAAGAGTCCTCCATTTTGAGATCCTCTCGACCACTACATGTACAATTTCGAGTGCTGATTAATTACGACGATATTTTTTATAACATTGCCTTATTACAAAACGCGATTTAAATATTAATCCAGGACTTTAAAAATAAAAAGTGGGTTCTTGTTGTTCAGACATCACATTTAAGCAATCAAAATGTGAACTTCGTATTGATACTTTGATTTAACATTGGTACATTTTGACAGTTTCATAATTATGACAGTAGACAGTCAAATTTCGAACAACTAAAACGGACTTGGTCTAGACTTATATTTAAACCACGTTTTGTAATAAGGTAAGGTAAAACAAGGTTGGACTATGTTTTATTCTAGAACTCTAAATTGCTATCTTTGCACCTCTTTATCGTAACGTTTTGACTCGATTTTTTTATAAGAAGGTTTGAACAACAAGAACAAACTATTTGACTTCAAAGATACGTTTCTAAAACAATCGTTAAACCATGTTTTGAAATGTGACTGTAGTTTATGTCACTTAAATTTATAAGATCAAATCTAGTGCCCATAACAGAAATGTAGCAAAGCAAAAAAGTTTAAGTATGGTATGGTATTGTCCCATAGTCTTTATAAAATGATCTTTTAGAATTTGAGATTGCTGTTAGAAAATCTTTAGGGACAAAAGTAAGAAGAAAAATAAAACACATCTTACATGTAGGTAGGTAGAATCAAAAATACTTCCGTTCTAAACATAAACATACCATTACACATTGGTAATCACATAAGATTATACTCTCAATTAAGACCAATTTTAATAAATTAAAATAGGCATACTCAAAAATCAGGCATAATAAATCAAAATGTGACCTTAAATTATAACTCATCTAAAATACAGGTGCCATAAAAGGCGTGATGGCTCAGCATTTTTACTGTAAAACACGTAATTTAATTGACATGCAAACGTAACAGAATTACCCTCGGAAGGGCAATTCTCTTTGAACCACAACTTTTTAAATGGACCGCGGAATTGATGAGCGTTTAGTGAATTAGGAATCTCCTAACGAAATAATTATGCGAGGGAGTCCCGACCCTCAGTCATGAGGAAATACGACGCACAGAGAGAGAGATTGGATTTAGGTATGATGAGGTAGGATGAGTTTAACTCCAAAGATTAACTTTTCAAATTCAAATTTCACTTAAGTACTCTATTTGTATAATTAAGCTTCTACATATACATTATATGATGCTTAGTTGGTTTGTGTATGTCTTCGAAAGCAACCGCCTTACTAACAAAAAAATCGTTCGATCGATTCAATAGTTCGTAAACTTAAATAATAATTATATTTTACTTTTTTTTTAAATATTTGCTGAAGACAATAGTAAATGTGTGCAAACTTCCGTACGTCGCAGTCTTATCTGCAAACTTTAGAAAACATGTTTATTAAAAACGCGAATGCCCTTAGAACAAAAGAAAAGTAACACAAAATAAGTTAAGTATACAAAAAAAAACTTTCAGAGTACTTGATATTCCTATACCTCCTTTATGTGAAGTCGGTTAAAAAGCAACATAAGTTGCTTTTTTGTATATAGTCTCGATCATTTCCAAATAACTATGTAAGTTTAAGAGTTTCCTAACCCACTCTTTATGTGTTTCAGATATACAATCGGAAGGAAAGGCTCGCTGTAAAAATATTCGCGTCGGTTTTATGATAGCAAATTACAGACGTCGATCGAGGCACGGAAAGCGGCAATCAAACCAACCACGTCGTATTGGGAGGGGTGTAAGGTATAAACGGTAGCGTTTGTGAGTACCGATATAGATTACTGATATTTTATGAGCGATCGGGTGTTCTCGCAAGATGCTGCTGCAATTTATTAATAATTATTTTTATGTTGTTCCGTCTATACTTCCTCCGACAATGGATGTCCGAGACATTGTTAGACTAAACAAATTGCTTACGCAGTTTACTTTGTTTATTCATGTGATCGGTAAATAGTTTCACCTTTTTTTCGTTTGTTTTGATACTCTTAGATTTTACTCTCATAGGTTGCAGGTCACGTCTTACTTTTGAAAATTTAAAATAAAATTGTCTTTAATTGCAAGTAGATATGACTTAATTAGTAAAATATACTAGTGTTTCTGAATTGACAATTTTAAACTGATCTTGTAACTTTGTAATAACTATGCATCTGAATTTTTCGTACCATCCGTATCACGAAAAAATGGAGTGCTACCATTGAAGACCACTGTTTTACTATAGCGGTACAATTCATTAAGCCATAGTGGGGGCTTAATGAATTGTACCGCTATAGTTCCGTATTTCAGACTAGTCTAGGCTGCAACGTAGGACATTTAATTGGACATGTGTGCCATCAGCTGACCTACTTGTCATTTAAATATTACCATTGTGTTACCCGCTATCATCTTATGACTTGTCCCCTACAATTTCGTATTGCAGGCCAGTGTAGGTGCAATGCAGGGCATTACGGGCATACATGCAAGCTTATCCATGTGCCATCGGCGATCGGGGCGATGCTAAGAAACGATACAATAGTATGAGTTACTGGGTTAGTTGAAAATTGCTTCGAAATAATTTCCTGAAAAAATGTTTTTTTTACGATTCTATGTAGATTTATTTTTGGATACTATAAATGATAACGTTTTATTGTGCATTTTTAATTAAATTAACTAAGTTTCAGCTTCTACAAACAAAGGTGGTTCCTTGGACTAAATATATCGGAGAAATTATGTAGTTACTACCACAGAAAGATGTAAACGAGTGTGGCTCAGCGGTTCCAGTGTCTGGTTTCATCCATACTCACCCTGATTCGTTTCCGGCCCTATACCAATAACTTGTATTTTCAATTTAAGTGTAGATTTGCACTCGCTTAGCAATGAAGGAAATCATTGTGAGAAAACTGACATGTTTGAGGACCACAATATGCGAGGACATGTGTCTTCCGTGGAAGGACCTGGGCACCCACCAGGATGTATCTGCCCAAGAGATCTCCCCTAACGAATTAATTCTGCGGCGGAGTCACGACCCTCTGTCATGAGGCTCACGAGTCATGACTCAAGAGAGAAAGAGAGGGACCACAGATTTAACATACTCTGTTCTGTGAGTAGTTACCTACTATTATTAAATTTATTGTACGTCTTAAATCTTTACGTGAAATTACATGTACCACCAAATGTCACCCCCGTAATATACATAAATTACATAATGTGATACAATTTGCGATGACATAAAAACATAATGTAATGATGGAATTCGCGAAATTTATTCGTACATTTTGAAGGCGCGGCAATTTGACATTATTGGCACATTGAGATATTTTGTTGCTAAGTATTTTTGCTTACATTTTTGTATTAAAAAGTAAGTTCGTATGAGAGTAGCCAACTCTGGTGTCAGAGTTTTCAAACTGCCCTAAGGGCCTCTGACATGGCATAACGACTGATGTACTATGAACGATGAACTATGTTACGAAAAACGGGACCTACCATTAAACGTGTGATCTGACCCACGGAAGCGCCCAAAATGAAATGCCGGGAATTTTTGTATTAAAAGGCTGTCTAAAAGACAAAGTGAAATAATGTAAATTGAAGTTAGTTGGCAAGTCGAAATAAGTTGGCCTAAGCAAATAAGTTGGCACGTACTTTAATACGTTTTCAGCGTAACGAGACATCTCGTGGTGATGAATATTATAGGTAAAGTGATACGGTAGATTTTGAAACTCAAAGCTAAGGTTGTCAATTCAGCTGAAATAGACAAGCGTATTGCTAGCCATTATCACGAGATATTTATTACATTAAGTCAGGCATAAGATTTCCTAGTCATCTGAAGTGACATCAGCAAAAGCTACTCTGTGTCCAAAATGTTATAATCTGATTGAGGGGTCTTCATTGATGCAATAGAACACAAATATCATGTTTCAAAAAAATGTTTGTCTGTAGGTATGTTTGTTCGTTATAGACTCAAAAACGGCTGAACCGATTTGTCTACGGTTGTCACTAACATGTTGGTGCAATTTTAGCTTAATATTTAGTTTTTTATTTCACCATTTTAAATCTTTTTATCTCAAAATAATGCGAGCGGAGCCGCGGTCGTCCACTAGTATTAAATATGTCTTTACCGGAAAAAAAAATAACTAAAAAATATTAAAACTCCAGAAGGCTCCTCAATAAAAGGTACCTACTCAATTCTTTGAACTTTCATATAAATAAATATCTTCCCAAGCTATATCTTCGAAGATATCATTTATTTATTTATTTATAATGGTACATAAAACAGAATGTGTTCCCAAATTACCTAAGTATACATTCAAAACTGGTTATCAAATCTAACTTCTGTTATGATCAGCATAATCAGAGGATAACCCTCAGAGCACAATGCGAACTGAAATATCCCGGCATTAGAATAATGCTGGATGAATTTTAATCCGTGGGCCCTTCAGGACGGACCGTAGATATTAATTAACCTGCAGTAGAATAGAACCTCCTAAAAAAATTTTTAGAAAAAAGTATGCCAATCCTTGTTTAGTGTAGAAATCCTTGTGTGTAGTTAATTCGTGAACTAGAGGCTAAAACTAAGTTGTAACCTACAAAATTACAAACACAAATTTATATATTGAACGTAATATTAATAGTCACAGCGTCTTGTGAATCCTCTGTCCTCGTGATAGCCGTCAGACTGATTTTATAATATTACATATATTTTATTTTATTCCGTGGAAGGATCTGCCCACCACGATGTATCTGCCCAAGAGAACTCTCCTAATGTATTAATTCTGCGGGGGAGTCACGACCCTCAGTCATGAGGAATACGACTCAAGAGAGAGAGATATTTTATTTATTTTTATTGATTATTTGTAGTGTGAGTAAGATGCCCAACACAAGAAAAGTAGCCATCGAATGATTTCTGTCGAAATCGCTATTTCAAGAGCTAAAAACTTACATAAACTATATAGTGATAATTAGACTACAATTTGGTATATATGTGGCAGGCATTTTGTATGATTCCGCCGTTTACATACGGCGTCGTCAGTTTATAAACGCTTGTCCAAAATCTTGCATCCGTTATAACTTATGATTTTACAAATTTACTTTAATCCCGGTATGGGAGTGTTATAAAGTCACTTGTCTGTGACAGGAGGCAATATTAGGTTCGTTAGGTTGCTTTCTACCACGCACATGCGACGACGATTATACATTTTGCCTTCGGGATTTTACATAACAGCAAGCGTTTATAAACTGACGACGCCGTATGTAAACGGCGGAATCATACAAAATGCCTGCAACATATACATTCTTAGTTAATCTATAGCATTGTTTGTGCTGGTTCCGATTAAAACAAAACTAATGATAAAATGTTCCAAAAGTTTTCACTTGAAAACGGAACATGAATCAAAGACGTCAAAACAAATGAAATGTTCACACATGCTTGGCGTTTTGTACTCAAGTGATTTTTCTGTATATTGTAAAGCACACATCCAAATGCGTATCTCAAGAGTAAAAAGTCGGCCTATCCATCACCAACTAAGCCGATAACTTTATCCCTGCGACATTGTCTGATTGCAAAAAGTTTCAATAGCTCAGGATTTGTTTGGCTCCCCGGACGGATGCCATTTGAATTTTGATTTAGATTAATTTTAATTGATACTAAATCCAAGGGGCGAAGGTCTTTGGCGGATATAATGTTCATTAATTAAATTCATTATAATCTTTTATAATTCACACATGTTTTATTAATAATAGATTTTTTCTATTTTAAATAATGACAAATACTCGATAGAAAAAAAACACTTCACTGTTGATAGATAATCAAATACTTTTTAATCCAGTACACATATGTTCTTTTACCCCATATTTGTTGGAGATTCCACGGAATCTAAACACCCCGCTAACAATATATAAAATTATACATAAGTACATTGTTCTCTGCCCTCTCAACTCAAGTTCTAAGTTTCAAACTCTCTTATTAGCAAGTTCCCTTGTTACCACAATGAGATTGATAGATGTTTCTGGTTTAAGATTAGAAAGTTTGTGAGTGGTAACTCTGGTGTCGAGAATTTTGAGCTGACGCATCTGAGGTGTCTGATATGGTAAAAATTTAATAAATGTTTATTAATTTATTTAAATAATATTTTTTGTTAATTGTGCATAAAATACAGTGTTGTACAGCTATGAGAAATAAAAACTTACATAAATTACATCGGTGTCATACTTTGGTAAGTTTTACTGAATCTTGCACTAGGTACATACCTCAAGGGTCCTGAATTGCAAGACTTCAGTACCTCCCGCAGCAGACTTCTTTGTCTGATTTAAGTTTTATCACTCAACTAGTGGGTGCTCGCGGCTTCGCTCACATTAAAAAGTAAAACTTGCATCCCCTATTTCACCCCTTTAAAAGTGGCATTTCATAAAATCCTTTCTTAGCGGATGCCTACGTCATAACATCTACACCTTCAATCCAAATTTCAGCCCAATCCGTCTTTTGGTTTGGGCTGTGCGTTGATAGATCACTATATCAGTAAGTCAGTCAATCAGTCAGTCAGTCACCTTTGAGTTTTATATATTTATAGATGAAACGTTTCTATAAATAAAAAACAATACGAGCTACGTAATAGGTGTGATTTGTTGTTTGTATATTCTAAAAGAAATTAAATATATAAAATTTACCACATACATATATCAATTACATTGTAGCATTTAAGTTTGTACTAGGCACACGTCTCGTATATACGTACATATTATCTGATACCCGGTATTCCAACTGAATGTTGGCTATCTCTTCGGGGTTGCACAGGTCTGACGGCAGTCGCTCTGCTCCTTGATTTAGCAAGCTTGTTGCAGGCTAGTTACGCCTATTTGGTGCTAAATCAAGTAAATCGGGAGACCCTAAAACATGGCTAGACGATCAACAACAACAATTTCGTGAAATTATTATTGTGTAATTTTATTCATTGGTTCAAAGTTTATAATTGGTGTAAGGCCCTATTCGATCCAGGGTGCGTCTGAATGATGAAGTCAGGACTGGAACTGCTGAGCCACACTCGCTCCAAATAAATATAACATGATTGTTATTTATTACTAGCTGTGCCTGCGACTTCGTCCGCGTGGAATAGTTATTTTGGGCATCATATTTATTTTTGCAAACAACCTCTTCAGCTTTATAAATTATAGCTGTTACCCACAAATTGAACCGTTTTCGCAGCGCACGCAACGAAAGCCCTCAAAGATGAATAATTTTCCTCGTTTTTTCCACATTTTCCATTGTTTCTTCGCTTGTTGTTCCTGAGATTAGCGCGTTCAAACAAACAAACAAACTCTTCAGCTTTATAATATTAGTATAGATTTTTTGATGATCCAAGTAAAATTATTTCCCATTTTTGAATTTACGAAAAACAAGATGTTATTTTGTTCGAATTTTCTCACGATACGTTCTTATCTAATCTCACCATAATCCTCCATCAAAATATCACATAAGCCAAAGATAAAGAAATACTCGTGGATGGAACGTAAAATATTTCTCCTTCTTTTGTTTGTTAAAATTTTAACATCTTAATTTGCGGGGGCTAATGTTTTATGGTAATTTTAATGATCTTTATACTAGCGATTTTAGAATAACTATGAAGCATTCTAATTTTGATGCTGAATTAATACCTCTAAGTGAAGAAAACCCACTCAGTACTCGGTAGTTTCCATTGGCGTAGGAAATGGTAAATTCTGTATTAAATAAAGTATGTCTCATGTCTTGTTGTATGTTAGTATGACACTAGATCTAAATTTGTTTTTTTTTTATATCATATGCATTATCTATGTACATTACTTTATCTCTCCCACGAACGATCCGCGTAGATGATAACAAAATGATCGCGAATACAATCATGGAGCGGTATTGGAGCTAAGAATACGCCGGATTACAAAGATAATCTTATTGTTTTGGAGATAAAATGACGCAGACTAATAGAAGATAATACATGAATACATCTATATCTATATATATATATAAAACTCAAAGGTGACTGACTGACTGATTGACTGACTGACTGATATAGTGATCTATCAACGCACAGCCCAAACCACTGGACGGACTGGGCTGAAATTTGGAATGAAGGTAGATGTTATGACGTAGGCATCCGCTAAGAAAGGATTTTTGGAAATGCCACTTTTAAAGGGGTGAAATAGGGGATGCCAGTTTCACTTCTTAATGCGAGCGAAGCCGCGAGCACCCACTTGTTAAATATATACTTAATAAACGCATTTACATGTATCTAAAATAATATGAATTTATAAACTTTATGAACAAGCTTATCAGTCCTATTGAAGTGATATACCAAATTCATTATTGAAACACATTGAGGGAGTCACAAAAGCATTCTGAAAACAGTGGCTGAAAATCTGTACTCGCCTCTGCTGGGGCACTTCGTCAGAGTCATGGGCAGATAAGACGAAAGTTTTTGGCGATCCTGGCTTGGGTAGAGTGCCCCAGCATAGGAGCTCCTTTTCTTTTAAATTAAGTAGGTACTAACATTAGTTATAAGTCCTATACTTAAGTTTTACTAACAAAAATGGATCTTTTTTAGTTGTCCAATAAACAAATTTTAATTTTATTTATATTAATTAACTCAAACAATTCATATAGGAACTAAAACGATTTCATCGAGACAAATGCACTATATTGCATAAATAGACTAGCATATTAATTTACTTCAGGAGAAGTCTAAACGGGCGTGAACATAATCTAACGTAGAAAAAACCCAATCGGAATAAAGCATGTTTTCTACTTTGTATTATCTAAAAGGAACAAACATTTAAAGACTTCGCTCTGTCTATTTCTCAGTCTGAGTTACACAAAAACATACTTACCTTTCCACCAGCTTGTAACATTGAAGGAACAATTTCGCCAAGAATCTGAGCTTTACTTGATACCTTTTATATATTAACTACCGGTGCCTCGCGGTGCTGCTCGCTTTAATCTCGGCTAAAAAGCTCAAGTTAATTCTTGACTTGGTATATCATATTTTATGATTTTCATGATTTTATACAAACATATTATACATATTCAGAATGTTTATGTATTACAAACATCAGTTTCATATTTAAAAAAACATGTATTCCAAAACTTCTCGGAGCGTTTGGTTGACGCGACGCGTAACTAAAATGGCCCTTTTCTGGCTCAACGTATTAGCATTCTGATCCAAAGTAGTAATGCAGCATTCTGGCCACGGTAACTTCTGACTATCTTTAGGCATTTTCTGTGTAAATTTCCAAAAGTTTTCTAGTACTATTAAATAGTAGTAATTAATAGTAGGTATTATTTAATAGTACTTAATTATTCGAAGTATTGTTTACCATAAACAGCAACAAAATAAACTCTTCTTCATTATTTAGAACAGCGTACTAATTCCCTCGTTAACAGGATAGATATAAATTGCGTTCACCTATTGTGATTTCTTCAATAACAAAATTCAAATTGCCGCCTAAAGATGCTTACTACTAGTGTTCTAGTTTCTCTAGTGTCTAGTGTTTCAGAAAGTAAATATTGTTTTTTTTACACGGAATAGGCCAAAGTTTGACTACAGCCTGATGTTAAACACCACTGTAGTCTAAGATGTTGCACGTTTTC
This sequence comes from Macaria liturata, assembly GCA_964023185.1. Classification (NCBI taxonomy): domain Eukaryota; kingdom Metazoa; phylum Arthropoda; class Insecta; order Lepidoptera; family Geometridae; genus Macaria; species Macaria liturata. Next base: position 16,877,277 of record OZ026806.1, read on the forward strand.
ATGTTTTTAGTATGGTTTGTAAGACGTTTTAAATAAAAACACGATTATTTTCGAAATATATATATCTATCTTATTTAATACAAGCGTTTTGCTTCCACTTTCATCGTACGAGCTGCCAAACTGTGGAACTCCTTGCCCAAATCTCTATTCCAGTATAATTTGTCGGTCTTCAAGTCGAGAGAAAACCGGTTTCTTCTAGGTAAGCGCGCAAAATCGTAGATTACAACGTTGCTTAACATCAGACAAGTTGTAGAGAAACGTGAGCCTATCTCATGTAAAAAAATCTACTTATTAAAAAGCTGTCGCACTTTACAAAACAATAATTTTCGAAGAGATCAATTTGTCGCAAAACCCCCGATTTTGTCAAACTTTGTAGAAGATGTTTTCACTTGTTTGCTCCCAAATTTCATTACGAACTTCATAATTTGATGAACAGGACGACAACTTGTTTAAACATTTTGTTTGAATTGTGGTCGATAGAGGTTTGTAAGTATTCTTAGGGAAGTACTTACCTATACTTTCTGTCAAAGCGATAGACTATGGGCCGTTCAAATATAAGATATTCTAAGTATTAAAATATATAGAAATGCTACATTTTTATGACTTGATATAAAAATAGCAATACACACTACAAAGAAAATATATAAATAAAGATATATTTATTATTAATTTTAGTAGGTATGTAGTATGGGAGTCGCCAACTCTAGAGTCAGAGCTTTTAAGCCTCCCTAAAGGCTTCGAACATGGCTTAACCACTGCAATTATTTATTAAGTCACTAACTCTGGGGTCACGATTTTTAAACATCTGTAAAACTCGGGTTTTTTATACAATACATATAGTATTAATCTATTTGCACTCGCTTAGCGGTGAAGGAAAATATCGTGAGGAAACCGACATGTTTGAGGATCACAATACCCGAGGACATGTGTCTTCCGTGGAAGGACCTGGGCGCCCACCACGATGTATCTGCCCAAGAAAACTCCCCTAATGAATTAATTCTGCGGGGGAGTTACGACCCCCAGTCATGAGGAAATACAACTGAAGAAAGATTAATCTAAATATGCGTGTTTTTTTTTCAGAAGTGTTTGGGATTCATGTAACCTTACACTCCGGAACTCAGCTCTATCTATCCGCTTTATTCAAATTAAGGAGAAAAACATTCTTTGAAGCCGCATTAATAGAAATATCACGTTCCGGGAAGTAAATGCGCAAAAAAACAGCTTTGAAATACTACTCCACAAAGACATCATAATAAATAGACTCCTCACAAAAAATTGCAGGAAACATATCATAAAATTTATAGGAAAACAAAAGTCCACGGTCGTGGATCGATACGATTGCCACAATTTACAGGTCACACTCGAGACATATGCCTGTATTTCAATAAAATAGGCGAGCAGACGAAAAAAAATTGAGTTATTAGAGAAATCTCACGTCATAAAAGATTGAGAAACCTGTAATCCATTGTGATCTAACACATTTACGATCTATTGAGGTTGATAGCCGAAATTCAGAGTTTTCAAACTACCTGAAAGGTTTCTGACATAGTTACGGTAACGATGTCAGTACTATGACAGACAGTACTATGACAGACAGTTGAGACCTACTATTTAACTTGCTATCCGAAGCACGGAATAGCCCAAATCTATCTAAATATAAATAAATAAATATTCCGGGACATTGCACACAGCGCCATCTAGCCCCACACTAAGCAAACACTTGTGTCTTGGGTACTAGATAACGGATATAATACTTAAATACTTTTTTTAATTGTATTATTCCTAATTTAGTTTGCCACGTTTACCCATCCAAATACCTACTTATTTTTCATCTATTTCATTTTTTTCACTTATTTGCAAAATATTCATAGGTAAGATGGGATCCTTATCCTTGCTTGCTGTTTTTGGAGTACCTTGTAGAAGCAGTGTTGTTAGGCTGCCCACTTATATACGAGCTGAAGATGTTTTGATACTCCTTAGTATGCTACAATCATAGTTTATACTTTAGATTCGGTGTGGATAATATGCAAATATATTGCAACGGTAATTGCAATCGTGAATAACTAGGAGCTGTTGAAAGACATTTAGTAAAGGATGACAAATTAACGCATTCCATGGGCCCGACAGTGTACAACATGCTGCCGGACAAAATCATCGCGGCCACCAGTTTACCTTCTTTTAAACACATGTTGAAAGCCTGGCTTATCGAGCAAGCCTTGTACGACTTTGCCTTGTTTAAACTTAGGATATGACATGATTGTTAATTAATATATGTACATATTTACGGTATTATTTATTCTCTTTGTTATTATAATGTTTTACATTGAGACGTTTTCGAGTACATTGTACTTGTTTATTGTATTTTATAATTTATTTTATAATTTTTTAATTGGTAAATTGATCATGTTAATTTAAGTGAATTGAATTGAATATATAATGAACATGAACGTGATTATATGTAAAGAAATTGACGTATTTATGAATAAATGAATATTATGATTATGATTATCTCAGTACACTGAGCTTTTGAGCCACTTACTTGAACGGTATTTTTTTAATCATGATTTAATACTATAGTATGACAAGCCGAAAACACTTCAAGATTGGTAGTCTATAAGAAGCATTATCTATACTATTCCCTCAGAGAAATAAGATGTTTTACCGGAGACACGAAACGTGTCTTCCGTTACACGTATTTTGTATGTCTTTGGCGAAGTAAAGTTGAGTTTTTGACCTTCAAAAAAAGGTGTCATTTTTACAATATTTTTAGTAGGTACTTTAGACAATGATCCACCAAACTTTTGGTGGGTAATTTCAAATTTGTAGTATAGTTTAGAGCCTAGTTCTTTGATTAATTCTATTATTTGAGTTAAGTTGATAAATAGATAACACATTATAAACACAAATATACACTAGAATACATATGGTAAGTAACACACAAAACTACACAAATAAGTATTTTAATTAGAGACCTTATCGCTAAGAGCTATCTAATACGACTATCTATATATATAAAACTCAAGGGTGACTAACTGATTGACTGACTGATATAGTGATCTATCAACGCACAGCCCAAACCACTGGACGGATAGGGCTAAAATTTGGAATGAAGGTAGATGTTATAACGTAGGCATCCGCTAAGAAAGGATTTTTGGAAATGCCACTTTTAAAGGGGTGAAATAGGGGATGCAAGTTTTACTTCTTAATGCGAGCGAAGCCGCGAGCACCCACTAGTAAATACATAAAGTAATTGACAACTCATTCTAACTTTCAGTTAATACAAATCTACGTTTAGATTGCACTCTAAAGAAACCCAAAGATATTATATCTATATCACATGAGTTTATTTTACTAAAATTTTATTATTTTACCGGCAAATATTATCCCCGAGCGTATACCAAAATAAGCATGTGTTTACCGACACTGTCTTGATTCATATTTAATTTAATTAATTATATATTACACATAAATAGGTAGTAGTAGTAGTCTTAGGAGTGTCACAGGCTAATTTTTATCCTGAAATAATGCGAGCGCAGCCGCGGGCGTCCACTTGTTAATAACATAACATTACCTTGTTCTTGCCTGAACAAACAGACACACAAAGGCTTTGGCGTCAGTTACCTAATTACGCATCTCATGTATAGTAAACACGTGTTCATTTGAACAATGTTAAGTAAATTCTAATTAGACCCAAATTATACGCCACCCACGTCCTACGCATGATTTGACAAACTTTTACTTGTGTGTTAAAGGGAAAGAGTTAGTTACATTTATTCATAAACTAGTGGACGCCCGCGACTTCGCTCGCATTATTTTGAGATAAAAAGTAGCCTATGATACTTCTAAGACCTCATACTAGCTACATACCAAAAATCATGATGATTCGTTCAGCAGTTTTTACGTGATGGCGTTTAAATAAACAGACAAACAGACGAAAATTCCAAAAACTGGTAAACATACCCAGACATTTTTGACGTGACAACGTCTTATAAATTGGTTTGCCGGGTGACACTTCAAGAAACTGCGTTACGCTCCGCTCACGTTATGCGCTCACAATGAGAGCGAGTGAGAGGCACGCGTCCCTTCCACTCGGGCATGGTTAGCCCGCCTAAGAGCGAGAGAGACAGACATAAAAAGTGAAAGGCACGCGTCCCTTCCACTCGAGCACAGTTAGCCCGCCTAACTGGCGGGCAACTAATAAATGTTTTAAATTGTTACTATTATTTCATCCTTCTTCCTACTATACGAATGAATATTCACAGTCCCCCGCGGTGCGGTAACCGGTAACACTCTTTGTTATTGCTCCTCACAGTAAAACAGTTTTTAAATAGTAAAAGTGCTTTTTACTGGACGAAAATATCAAACATACACTGTATTCAAAGTGATTGTTCTAAATTCAGTGCTAAACAGAGGGAAACTTTGTGGATTGCGTGATAAATTGCAATTTATTGTGGAATATTCCTTCTCAAATTCCACATTGCTACCCTCATACTAGTCGCAGTAGCAAAAAACAACGAAATGTATTAGTGCGAAGAACAATTTTGTCTGTCGACTCATCGTACGATTAGCTCAGCTTGTAAGAGAGTGGATTGTACTGCGGACGGCGACGGGTTCAAACCTCACTGAAACCAAATATTTTTGCACTTTTATTTTGATATTTGCGATCATGTCTACCAAATGCAGTGGTTGTAATAAACCAATTCAATCGCTCCACTTCTTGGAATGCAGCGTATGCCAAGATACTTACGATCTTATATGTTTGTCAATGGAAGTATCGACGCTAGAAAATATGGCTCAAGAAATGAAAGACCGCTGGTTATGCCCATTATGCTCTAGCTCTCGACCTAAAGGTGACAACACGCTCACCCCAATTGGGAGTCCTGCTTGTTCCTTAAACTCTACATACAACACCATGGACCGGACGAACACCACATTAGATAGGGTAAACGTTTTGCGCGGAGATCGTAGGCAGTTGTCAGTCACAACACCCTGCCGCAGCGCTGAGCCAAGCCTGGAATTAGTACTAGCCGAAATACGTGGTGTAAGGGAAGAAATGCTCGAGTTGAAGGACCAAAACACTTCTCTAAAAGAACAACTTGCTGCGATCCCGCATAGCATAGCAACCAGCTTAAAAGACTATGAGACAAGAATTACTGCCCAAGACGTAAAAATTGAAATTCTTGAGAGCACCGTGAGTAGTTTGACATCTTTACTAAATATTCAGGAGCAGAATAGTCTGAGAAACGAGATGGAGATTGCAGGAGTTCCGGAAGCCGACAGTGAGAACCTGGAACACGTGGTGCTTATAGCGGCCACTAAACTCGGTGTTGAGCTCACAGCCGCAGACATCGACGGCGTTTCGAGAGTAGGTACAAGAAGACCCCCCACCATCAATCACGAACAAAGAGTGGATGCCTAGACCGATAGTGGTAAAACTTCTCCGGCGTTCGAAACGAGATGAACTGCTGAAGGCAGCAAAATCTAGGCGTAACCTCACCTCAGAGATCGTTGCGCAAGGCACTTCCCAGAAGCTGTACGTAAATGAAAGATTGACCAAGACTAACAGAGGATTGTTTAGAGAGGCAAGAAATCGAGCTTTAGAGTACAACTTTCGCTACTGCTGGGTCCGTAATGGCGCCATCTACGTTCGACTGTCGGAGAAAAAGCCTGCGATACTCATCCAATCAAATCAAGATCTCGACCAGCGCATGGGTCCACCAAAGGAAACTCGTAATGCAGAAAAGAGTGCTTAAATCATCGTTTTGTAATATTTATAATTATGTTAAAACTATTTTCTGCATTATGCTACTGCTGGACATGTCAAAATCTGTAATCCTAAACAACACTGAAACAACTAGTGCTTTTACCATCATACACAGACACACACCCATTCATACCCTATGTCAAAAATGCATTCTCCACAAATATACTATTCTTACACACCATAAATCATATACAATGACCTCATTTTTAAGTTTTCCTACATGCACTCTTTATACGACTCTCTGTATCACGGGATCTGACAATATTTGTATGCTCCTCTTCTACTTACTTGGTGTAACTTAATAATTCCAATAGTTGATCCCGATACTGTAATTGACATTGATAACTCGTTTACAATAAATTGTCAGACCTGTGATTTACTAGAACACTGCAAGGATATTATTAGTGACACCCACAATCTTAAAGTTCTTGCATTTAATATTCGTAGCATAAGAAAAAACTTTGCAAAATTCTTAGTAGCATTTCAGCGGATTCATATTGAAATCGATGTAATTATCTTATCTGAATGTTGGCTCGGTAGCAATACAATTATTGGCCAGATTCCGGGTTATGAGAGCTATGGGACATCAAACAATCATAACAGAGCCGGTGGAGTTGTAGCTTATACGAAATCGATGTTGAACGCTTCTGTCACTGAGCTTAATGTTAGAGATTGTGAAAGTCTGAAAATCGAGATCCCAAATATAGCCACAATCCTGGGTATATATCGTTCGCCTTCATTTAAAGACGTTACATATTTTTGCAACTCTCTAAGTAAGATTATAGATAACCTTAAAAATTATACTTCCTTAATAGTAGCTGGAGATGTGAACATAAACATAGAAAGTCCTCTAGATGACAAGGGTAGCGAATATCTTTGCTTGATGACGGAGTGTGGGTTATTACCGGCGATAAATAGACCAACAAGAATAAATACATGTCTAGATCACATTTTTGTTAAATCGAAGTCTAAAAGCATGCAAGGACTTATTGCTAAAACTGATATCACTGATCACTGTATAACAATACTTGGTGTCACCTTATCGATATTGGGAAACAGTCGACCAACAAAGAGGTGTATAACGAAAACTGACTTTAAAGCCGTTATCAATACTCTACATATTACAGACTGGTCTAATATTTTGAATGAGCAAAACGTCAATCAGGCCGTAGAAAAATTCCATCATGTAATTACATCGGCAATAAATAGCCACACACAAGAAAAACGACTTAGGAGGTCTGAGTTTGCTCTAAAGCCATGGATTACTCCTGGGCTGATCCGTTGCATGAAACATCGAGATAAACTACACCTTGATCTCAAAAAAGATCCTAAAATGACGTTAAAGGTCTCGTATATCGTAGGTATAGAAATTACTGCAACAATCTTTTACATAACCTTAAACACGAGCATGAAAGTAGCAAACTTGAAGCACACAAAAATAACCCAAAAAAGCTATGGAAAACTATACGTAACATAATTGATACTCCTAGCAAGCAAAACACTGCAACTGGCCTTCTTTCAGCTAAACCAGATAAAAACGAAGCTGCAAATTACTGCAATGAATATATGGCTAATATTGGCTCAAATCTTGCAAACAAACTTCTCCACAAGGCCAATAAAACTGAAGCCAACCTTGCTGCAGAGGTCAGTCTAAATTCAATTTCTACGCCCAACTCCTTCTTTATGCAACCCACAGATGAATTCGAGGTAGGAAAGTTTATTGATAAGCTTAAAAGAGACAGTGCATCAGGAATAGATAATATTAAACCGGCCTTAGTGAAAGAAATTAAGCTTCAAATTTTAACGCCCCTTACTCATATAATGAATCTAAGTTTATCTACTGGAATATTCCCTGATAAGTGGAAACTTGCAAGTGTTACTCCGATTCATAAAAGTGGCCCGAAGAGTCTGCCAGAAAACTACAGGCCAATCTCGTTATTGGGAACTTTTTCGAAAATCCTAGAGAAGATTGTTAATCACAGACTAGTTATCTTTTTGGAAAACAATAATCTCGTTTCTGATAAGCAATTTGGCTTCAGGCGAGGCAGGTCTACTGAAGATGCTGTAAATCTCCTCTCCAGGAAGGTTGCAGCTAGTCTAGACCAAAGCCAAAAAACTATCGGAGTGTTTCTTGATTTGGCTAAAGCATTTGACACCATTTCAGTGGCAATTCTTCTAAAAAAACTGGAATATTCTGGAATCAGAGGACTGCCGCTGGAATGGTTCAAAAGCTATCTTGCTTGCAGGAGACAATGTGTCAAAATAACTGACACCCAGAGTGAAACTTTGCCTGTTTTATTCGGCGTACCACAGGGAAGTGTCCTTGGTCCAACATTCTTCATACTCTACATGAACGACATCCACACGTGCTGCTCTCCCTCTCCCAATACAGAGCTTATCTGTTACGCGGATGACACAGTAGCTCTCTTTCACAGCAAGACATGGAAAATGGCATATGAGAAAGCAGAAGCAGGCATGGCACTGATAAAAAATTGGCTGGATAACAATCTTCTCACGTTAAATTTAAGCAAAACAAAATATCTCTGCTTTCATAAAACTAAAGCTTCAGAACCACGTCCCGGTTTGAATTTGCGAATTCATTCTTGTAATGTCCTATCCTCTTGTACCTGCCCACCTATTTCACGAATAAGCTCTATAAAATACCTTGGTGTTGTGATTGACGAAAAATTATCTTTTAAAGAGCATATTTCAAATTTGGCTAAACGAGTTCGCAAACTCATTTACGTCATGGGAGCTTTACGAAAGTCTGCAAGCGAACAAACTTTACGTCTTGTATACGGAGCCCTATGTGAATCCATTTTGACTTACTGTATTGTAGTTTGGGGAGGAGCTTGTGTTACTGCTATGATTGAAGTAGAAAGGGCACAGAGAGCAGTACTTAAAGTAATGTTCAAATTACCTTATCGTTACCCAACATTAGACCTCTACTCGAAATTAAAAATGTTGAACGTCCGACAACTCTACATACTAAGAGTTACCATGACGGAACACATGTCAACTCCCTTGCCCATTACGCCCGATTCTCCAAGGAGAAGACTTCCACGTGCTTTTCAACCTATAGTCAAAACAGCGTTCGCAAATCGTCTGCCAGAATTTAGATTTCCGTATATATACAACAAAATGTTGGAAAAATGCAGCATTCGTGGTACAACCTTTAGGGAATGCAAACTGCTCGTGACACAGTACTTAAATACTCTCTCATATAAAGATACAGAAAATCTGCTCATAATCCCTAAGTAGAAAAACATTTTTATTTTTACTCTCATACATTCAACATACACTCGCATTAAACAACTCATACTAACCTACACACACACACACACACACACACACACACACACACACACACACACACACACAACACACTCACTTACACACACACCCATACATACACAGCACTCACAATGTGTCTTCAGTACTCTCATAGCACGCTATTTACTGACTTTAAGTAGGTACTTATTCTATTGAATTCGTATAACCATAAACCACTACCCAGATAAATATTTATAGCCGTATCTGCATCATGTTAATACTCGCTATTTAATCAACCGTGGTTTCTGCGACACAGGATGTTCCTAGTGCAGAACCCACAGGGATATCAAAAATGCAGTATTCCTAGTTAGATAAGTCAAATATGTTATTTAAGTTAATTGTTAAGGTAAATAAATTATTCTATTCTAATTATTCTATTCTATTCATTAAAATTATTTTACCACTCAAAGTCGTTGTCACGTCACAGGCAACAATTTTTTTTTGTAATATCATCTATGTATAGATTTCTGACCCTCTTCAGCTTTATTATATGAATAGATTAAAATTGTATTTCTTAGAACTTGATTCTAAGAACCTAGACATTGAAGCCTGTCACTCTCATTCGAACTACATCATCATCATCTACATCCGGTTTCGTCCCACTGCTGAGTATAGGCCTCTCTCTTGGTATGCCATTTGCCATTGGCTTCGATCTTTTTGGTTTTAACACGAAATAGGCTTACATTTGACTATAGCCTGCCTGATGTTAAGCACCACTATAGTCTAAGATGTAGCACGCTTGCCTAGAAGAAACCTATTTACTCTAGATTTGAAGATTATAAATTATATAGCCCTGGGTTATAAATTTCTTTATCCAGCCTCATCCAGGTTTGACCTGCGACAGATGTTATGTCATCGACCCATCTAGTTGTCTGACGCCCGACATTACGGTGACCAGCCCCAGGCCACCACTCGATCACTGCTTTGCTCCTCATTCGAAGTTAGTTACCTTGTATTTATCTAATCTTCCAAAAAAATCATAGGTTTGGATATATCTTTTTGTTTGATTTGATTTGATATCTTTTCGTTTGATCATAATCGAGGTATAATCCTATAACTCCGTAATTCAAAATCAATTCGAATGGAAACCGACAAAACATTAGCAAAGTCTTTTTTAAAACACAAATTAAAAATTAAATTTTCCGGGACATTTCACACAGCGCCATCTAGCCCCACTGTAAGCAAACGCTTGTGTCGTGGATACTAGGTGACGGATATAATACTTATATACTTTTCTTTTGTAAATACATACTTATTATACATAGAAACTCTACACATTTTTTATAATAAATATGACGAGCGGGGCAGCCCCGTTTATTGGCTCATAAATAATCCATAAATATTCATGCGCTACCCCCCCCCCCCCCCCCCCTGGAAGCCTTTGGTTGACGTAGACCGATATTGAATATTATGGACTTAGTTGCTGTGCAATATGGTTATATGGTTTAAGAAAACGATTTAAATTTATTGAAAAAAAGTAAACAATTTTAATAAAAAGTAATGCAATATTTATATGCTCGTATGTACCTATATAAAATCTAAGTCTATTTTATCCGTTGATTCTGTAGCACCCATAATATTGTATATGAATATATGTTAGATACTTAGGATACAGGACATAGGATACTTTTTATCCCTTTTTTTTTTATTGAGTTGAATAAAATCCTAAATCTGCTTAGCTTGTAGCTTTATTTACAATAATAAAATATAAAAACAAGGGAAGAAAAACTAAACATACTACTTCTAACTACTACAAATAGGGGCACTTAGAAAATCTTTAGAAAAGCCTAAAGATAATCTAAGTGCTCCAGCCCACTACCAGAGGGCAGCGTGCCCAGCATACTGGCCGCATTACCATAAATCTGCTTATTGTTTGCCTCTAATGCGGAACAGTTCGTCGGGTCAGCTAGTAATTATCTAAAAAACATCACAGATTTGATCAATCGCATAGTTATTCTATAAAAACACTGTTTACATTCAACGAAGTTACGCACACATCAAAACTAGTATAAACTAGTTCCTATATAGGCCCACTTACACAACGATCCTTAAACTCATTTAGCGACGAAATTTAAGTCAATTTAAGTTAAGTAATGGGTAAATGTGCTAAAGAGTATTGTTGCACGGGCTTACCTACATTATGATAAACAACAAATAAATTCCTAGAGCATGACACACAGCGCCATCTGACCCATACTATCGTATTTTTTTAAATCGGTTTAAACGGTAACCTAAAAGTAAATTGTAGGTCCCGGCTGTTTGTCTAGTACGACATTCGTTAAGCCAAGTCAGAGGCCCTTAGGGTGGTTTGATGTCATTGAATTAATACTATATAGTTCGATGTTTGATGTACTCTCGACACCAGAGTTGGCCACTCTCATTCTAAAAGAAGAAGAACGGAAACCTTCCGTACATACAAAAGCCTGAACAACAAGCGACGAGCAAGTATTATGATCCCTTTATTTCCCCATCTCTGAACATTTTCTATAGAAGTCATTAAAACTTTAAATCGGTCCACAGCGCTAGCTTGAAAACAATCCTGAAACTTGAGATATTAGAGTTGTACAGAGCATCGCAAGTACACTTATGTATGTGCAAAGTTTTTGTGTTTTGTTGAACACATATTTAGATCAGTATTGATGCAACTCATAAAAAATGTAATGTACATGTCTCATTTGCCCAAAAAACACGTTTTTATATACTTGTCGGATTTGCGAAAAGACGCAAACGATTAGACTACTTTATACCTACGTTTATGTTCAACTATAGAGGACGCCCGCGGCTTCGCTCGCATTATTTTGAGATAAAAAGTAGCCTATGACATTACAAACAATGCTCATAATGCAAAAACGGCTGAACGAATCGTTAAAAATAAATCGTTTTCACCTTACGTAAAGAACAAAATTAAAAAGTTGTTTGAATGCGATGTACCTGTTTTTTTAAGTCAGTCAGTAAAATAAAGCACGAATTCCGTATGTAAAAGCTAAAGCACTGGCTTGCGACCATCAGAGCATATATGAGAGATCGTTAGAGCTCTTTGAATACAATGCGGAGAGAACCAATTGAGATTCAAGTTAGTGTTCAGTGATATCTAGAACGTATGTCACATATTGTGATGAAATTATTTTACTGTACAAGAATGGGAAAAGAATAAAATGGCCCTTAGGGCGGCTTGATAAGCTCTCGACACCAGAGTTGGCCACTCCCATTCGATAAGAAGAAGAAGAGTGGGAAATTTATAATTTTCGTGAATATGTTAAGAAATAAAACAAGATGTTTGATGGAATATTTTTTGTAATACTTGCCACTTTTGTAAAATAAAGAATACATAAAAAACGTGTTTCAAAGAACAAAAGAAAGAGATCATTTTCTTTATATTTTGTCAGTTGTGAATGAAATACTCGTATAGTAGCTGTTGTGGAATATTTATTTAAAATAAATTATTGTTATTGTGAATTTAAAATAAAAAAGAAAAAATGTTGTATGATTTGTGATTTAGATAAATACCTTCTTGAGTCGGTATTCCATATTACTCGGGGTGAGACTCCTCCGCAGAATTTAATATTTAATATTTCAGGACATATCACACAGCACCATACTAAGCTTACGCTTGTATCATGGGTACTAGATAACGGATATAATACATATTTACTTTACTTTTGTAAAAACATACTCATTATACATAGAAACTACCAGACTTAACACAAGTAATAAAAATTTTCAATCTTCATAATTACTTGTGTTGTGCGGGAACCTAACACGCACCCCTAGATTAGAAGGCAGAGCCACTAAGCTACCAACTAAGCTAACAGAGCAGTCAATTGATTCATTAGAAAAGTTTTCTTCGGCAAATATATATAATATATTCGGCAATATCGTGAGTGTCTCCCAGAACCTTCCACTAAAGACACATATTCTTAGATTTTGAGATCCCGAAACATGAAATTATAAACTACACACCATGATCTCTTATTTCTCCGATAATTCTCTTTTAACCAATCATGACACAAGTCTTGCCCTAATCACCATTTATCATCAAAAAATTATAATAAATAATACTTAAATGTCAAAACATAAGTACTTATAAGTATTTGTTAATTATTTGAGTAGTTTCAACACCTACTATTTTCTTTTGTCAGCTGTCATAAGCAAGAGAGTTTCCACTGCAGTCGAAAGATTGCTGAACCAAACGGAGTTTAAAAAATAAAGCCAATATTCACTCGAAGTGGACTGGACAGTGTGAAAACGCCTGCAGAACGGTTTGATATAGAGTTTCTGGATGTGACGAAAAACTATGTTTTTTTAATTTAAAATGAAATGAAATAAAATGAAAATATAAATATACGTAATCAAAGTTTTGATTATCATGTTGTCGCTTGAAATATGTACGATAGCTGGAAAAGTGACTCTGAGATCTGATGCAAAGGTATATCTGTAGTAGAACAGAAATATCTTTGTACAAAATTTCGTTAGTGGCTTTTCATAACAAAGTGCCTGCTGGTTAAAATCACGACAATATAACATACGAGTTTATTAACAAGATCTTCTTCTTATCGAATGAGAGTGAGAGGCTTAACGACTGCCGTACTAGACAAACAGCCGGGACATACAATTCAACGTGTCATTTACAAGATGAATATCTGATAAGTCTGCCAAAACCCTTGTTTGCCGTGAAATACAATTTAAGGTTCTTTAAATACAGTGTGTATTGTAAAGGTGTATTCAACAACTTAGTTAACAGTTTTGTTTATAATCAAAATGGTGTACTTCAAACGTAAACCATCACCCAGGAAGAAGGCACTAAGTGATTTAAAAAATATATTAGTTAAACAGTTCGTTTTATTCCCCAAAAACCCAATAACGTCTCTAGCAGTAAACTACATGTCCCTACAGCCACCTACAGCGCGGTACATTCACTGCAGAGCTCGCACCGAGTGACAGCCTTTATGTACACACGGTAAACTGGAAGTACACTGTATTGACAGTAAGGGACATTCAATACATGTATTATAAGGAAATTGTAGCATATGTACCTATGTATGAGAGAATTGAGAGTAGCTAACTGTAATGTCGAGAGTTTTCAAACCAAAACGCTCTTAAGCAATAGATTAGGCCTATGTCGTGGTCGTATTATGATAGTGATCAAAAAGTAACATTTCATTTGGGCGCTTCCGAGGGTCAGATAACATGACAAATAATAAGTAAAATTGTAAAAACTTAACTCTAACTTGTGTTAAAAGCTTTGTTAAACAAAATCCTAAGTTTTGTTATTTGTTTGAGCGTTCTTTTCCATAAGAGCAAGAACTCACGGAGCGGTTTGTTCCCGCGCCCGCCGCGGTGGCGGAAACGAGTTTAATTTTCAAAACTCACGAAGCCGGAGTTTGCACCGCGGCTGCGATTATCGCCCGCAAACTTGGCGGTTGATTATCGCAAGAAGGACCTTCGCCGGACTTTGATCGCAGAGCGCGCGGAAAGCGCCGCGGCAGCGGTGCCGCGAGCCGCACCCGCTTGTACAAGTTAACCGCGGGTGCAGCGGGAGCCGCGAACAATCGCAACCGCCGAGTACTACAGCGTAACAGTTCTGACGTTGGGTGATTTGAAAATAGAAGAGCTCGCCTCTCACAAACGATCATACTTTACTACACTAATCTATCTATATATATAAAACTCAAAGGTGATTGACTGACTGACTGATATACCTAGGTAGTGATCTATCAACGCACAGTCCAAACCACTGGACGGATTAGGCTGAAATTTGGAATGAAGGTAGATGTAATGACGTAGGCAGGCTAAGAAAGGATTTTACAAATGCTACTTTTAAAGGGATGAAATAGGGGATGCAAGTTTTACTTCTTAATGCGAGCGAAGCCGCGAGCACCCACTAGTATTTCAAAAGATGTGTTACTGTCAATACTGTCTAAGTATCCACGCTCGACCATGTTTTCGGTCCCCTTTGTACGGTGACGTATTTCATTCAATTTTTCAAGACTTTGTTTACTTCACACTTTAAGCGATCATTTTTAAACCTTTTGTAAGTAAAGATTTTATCACTTTGGTTTGGTTTTCTGTTAAGTTCTTTATAGTTAAAAGGTTTACTTTTCACAATTCTCATACAATATTTATACTTATTGTAAACAAGAGTTTTTGATAACCATATTTTTGAAATTATTAGTATATTTTGATTTGATATGTATAGGACTTTACTCAAAATGTAACTTTTTGTAATTTACAATTAGATAAAGTTATCGCTACAATGAATATTATTGTACCCGTGACCACAGAATACAAATACATAAATTGCATTCACGGAACATATAGATTATCAAGCCGGTGTACGAATACATTTAATTACAGCTATTTTGCAATAATAATTACTTGTATTTTCTTTTGCTTGTATTTTCAAGTTATGTGTGGATTGCACTCGCTTAGCGGTGAAGGAAAACATCGTGAGGAAACGGACATGTTTGAGGACCACAATATGCGAGGACATGTGTCTTCCGTGGAAGGACCTGGGCGCCCACCACGATGTATCTGCCCAAGAACACTCCCCTAACGAATTAATTCTGCGGGGGAGTCACGACCCTCAGTCCCGAGGAAATACGATTAAAAAAGAGATTTCGAAACAAAAGCAACCAAAATGTGCTCACAAAATCTCTTCATGTTCCGCTACCGAACTTTAGTTTTGTTAGGCCTAGCCCTCAACTCCTGGAACCACTATGAAATCAACACACTCCGTACCTTTACAAATTACTAAAACCAAGTTTTGTTTATGCGGGAAAATCTGCGCAAAGATTTCCATAGTGAGCCTAAACACACATCACTGTTTACTTTTAATTCGTACGTTTTCAAACTATCAAGGATAGAGGTAACTAAAACCTTTGTCTTCATTTAAGAATTATTAAAATCGCGCCTAGAGCTCCTTCTGTTTGGGTATGTTCTCTTTACTGAGGGTCGTGACTGCCCCGCAGAATTTATTCGTTTTTTTTTTAACTTTAACGGGTTTGCATTTGGCCATAGTTTACTTGATAGCAAGCAAAGGCTATGGCCTAAGGTGGAGCGTGCTTACTCGATAAGAACCGCTTCACTCTTGCTTTGAAGATCGCTGGATTATAGTACGTGGGGAACAGAGAGTCAGGCAGGGAGTTCCACAACCTTGCGGTACGAACAATAATGGTAGAAGCGTACCGTTTCGTTTAAGTTTTCTTGGGCAGATACATCGTGGTAAGCAACCAAGCCCTTCCATAGATATCGTCAGATATCGTTACGAACTAAGTATCATCATATCCAAATGAAAACAATATGATTTTAATATATAAAAATACTATACAAAAATATAACAAAATATACACTCTGATTTTCTAAATAGTAGAGCAAAAGTTGTTGGTTTTTACTTACTAAACCCACCCTTGAAAGTTAAATGCTTTTTGTTATATAAGTCAAATCTTTCTTTCTTTGTAAGTAAAATATATACTAATTTACTAATCTATATTTTTACCTCCTTTAAGTGTTTTATGAGTATTTTATACGAGGTAATTTATGGAGAATGATATTTGATCTTCCCATATTTACCTATAAGAATGTAACATGAAACATGACGTTTCACACTAATTAACCTCTATACTGATTTATTACTTACACTCACGTGTTACGATAATTTCATAATTATATGATTATTACTAACTAGTGGACGCTCGCGGCTCGCATTATTTCAGGATAAAAAGTAGTCTATGACCTCATACTATCCACATACCAAAAATCATGATGATCAGTTCAGTCGTTTTTGCGTTTTCAGCGTTTAAATAAACAGGCAAACACATAAACAGACAAAAATTCTAGAAATTGCTGGAACGTGTTCTGTTATCAATTCCAATATATCCAAACTTTTTTTTTTCCAATATATTTAATATTTGGACTTTCGATCCCATCTTTTTTCTTTTACATGTATAGATAAAAACTAAAATGGACAAATCATTTTATTTTCTTGTAATTTTTTTGTTTGAAGCAAGCGATTACAGGAGGTTTACAGGAAAATAATACACCATGCACCATCAAGAAATAGTAGTTTATGCAACTGTCATATAATGAAGGGTATTAAAACACGAGTGTGAGTTTATGAAACGAGCGCAGCGAGTTTCATAATAGTAACGAGTTTTATTGATGTTATAATGAGATATTACGATATCGATGTGGATATTATACCATCATGTGAAATTGCTTAAATTGAGTGTTTTGTTGTCTGCGCTATAACAGTAGTAAAAGACAAGTATTGGAAACATAAGTAGAATGTTACAACATTAGTGTAGATAAAAAATAATAACATTCCCATGATCAATTAGGTATAACCTGTACTGTAGATCTTGACTTACAATGACAAACAGCCGGGCTCCATATAATTACTTATACCAAATAAGTTCATATAAAAGTGAACAGCCAACTCAGGTGTCAAGAATTTTTAAACCGCCCTGGGGATCTTTGACGTATCTTAACGACTGCTATATTTTGTCAAACACCTACAAAGTATCGCGTTATCCTACCCACAGAAGCGCCCAAATAGGTTACTTTTAGTTAGTCGTTATTTCTCAAAACGTATTACATCTCAGTCTATCATATCGGATGTTGTGCGTATTAGGATCTTATACAGACAATGGGTTATGTATGAGCATAATTACTACAATAATCTATACCATATTGGACTAGATATATTACAGAGCTCACAAACACTGAAGGCATACAATTTTATTGTTAGATCTTTTAGCACACAGAACATAATTTACTGAGATTATAAACCAATGGACACAATCAAACACATACATATGTACATAAGTCAAAAACGCCATCTGAAAAATAAAGACTTCGGTACCTATTTGGTCTAAGGATAGAGATAGATTTTATCAGATTGTATTCTTGATAAGACATCATCGATCAATTATTGTTTATTTACTCTCATTTAAAATTACTTATAGAACAGTCGTTATAACACCAAAATTATTTCAAAAATGTTGTCAAAATGTAATTCCCTCAGCTCCTTTAATTTAATTTAATGTAATGTGGCGGTGTATAGTTACGCGCGGTCAGCAGTTGCATACACCGCACACACAGTCTTCCCTTCGCCTCGGAGTGAAGCAGACGAATTGTATACAGTGTAGCTGTGAATATATGGTCAACTGAGTACGATGTAGTTTCTATGGAAGTGACGTCACCCCCGGAGTACAGCCCCTGATAGGTGTCGGGCCACGCGCCCCACATGGAGTCAGATATGCCACACACATAAGTACTCATCAATAGGTAAAGTGGTGACCTACGCAGATTGGACGCGCACCGGGAATTAATTATTTTTGAAAATGGCATATGTTCCGGTGCAACCAGGGGGAGCAGCGCAGCAGGGAGCCAAGATCGAGCACGTACCGTGCGGCTCAGAGATGGCGGCAATCAGTGTAGCAGAGAGGATTCCTCAGTTTTGGGCAGAGATGCCCAGACTGTGGTACCGCAGAAACAGGGAGACGACGCAAAATTCAACATCGTTATCGCCAAGCTGACCCGGGACGCATTGCAGCAGGTCAGTGATTTGGTATATCAACCACCGGAGACCAACAAATACAAGGCTGTAAAGGAGAGGCTGCTGGCAACATACGAGGAGTCAGCGGAGAAACAATTCCAGCGTATGATAAGCGGAATGGACCTGGGAACCCAAAAACCGTCCCAGCTGTTGCGCCGCATGCGAGAGTGCGGCAGGAACGTGCACATCAGCGATGCAACCCTGAAGACTCTATGGACTTCCAAATTACCGGCAACGGTAAGGACAGTTCTGACCGTCAGTCAGGACCAGGACCTGGAGGAAGTGGCAAAGACAGCAGATCGAGTCATGGAAAGTTTCACTACAGATATATCAGAGATATCAGGCTCAGGGGGAGTCGCAGCGAACACCAGCGCTATGAGCGAAATGGCAGTACTCGTCCAGAAGCTGAATCTGGAAGTGGCAGCACTTCGTGACGAAATGAAAGGACGACAAGGACGCAGCCCATTTCGTGGACGTGGGCGCGGAAGAGGTTTCGGAAGAGGACGCTGTGCATCCCGATCACCATCGAGCAGGCGCAGAGGTCCAGGAGATCCAGGTTGGCTGTGCCCATACCATTATAGGTACAGAGAGAGAGCCTGGAAGTGCTCCAGCCCCTGCGATTGGAAATCACCATCGCCGGCGAGGAAGCCGGAAGACCAGGGAAACTAGATGGCGTGAGGTCTCGGCAGGCGGACGACCTCATGTACAGCGGTGATCATCGTCTGCTAATTTATGACAAGTGTAATAAACTATTATTTCTTATAGATTCGGGTGCGAACATTTCAGTGATTCCCTTAAAAAGTGTGCGTAAATTCCTGGCAAAGATATCACGCGAGTGTTCATATAGATAATACGCGGCAAACGGCACAGAAATTAAAACTTACGGAACTATCGTGTTAGAGTTAAATCTCGGCCTTCGACGACCCTACATATGGACATTTGTAATTTGTGACGTGAAGCAACCGATACTCGGAGCAGACTTTTTAAAGACTCATAAGTTATTAGTAGATATAGCCAATAAGAAGTTGATTGATTCAGTTACAAATCTAACGAGATTAGGTACTGTGTGCAAGTATACGGAGCCGGCTATCACGAGCATACGCAGTGATGTCATCTACAGCGACTTGTTAGGTAAGTACTCCAACATTACTAAGCCCGTATCTTTCGTGGAAACTCCAGCTCATCCAGTTTTCCACCACATCGAGACCACCGGTCCACCTGTTTTTGCCAGAGCACGACCATTACCTCCAGATCGTTACAAAAAATGTAAGGCAGAATTTGATATAATGATCAAGATGGGCATCTGCAGGCC
This sequence comes from Macaria liturata, assembly GCA_964023185.1. NCBI lineage: Eukaryota > Metazoa > Arthropoda > Insecta > Lepidoptera > Geometridae > Macaria > Macaria liturata. Next base: position 16,897,242 of record OZ026806.1, read on the forward strand.
GTCGAAAAGCCCGTGGGCCAGCCCATTGCATGTGGTACCCAAGAAGAGTGGTGATATTAGACCCTGTGGCGATTACCGAGCATTAAATGTTGTAATTAAATTCTAAATTCTATTTTGTAAAAGTAAATATTTAAAATGTATACTTTCCAAAAATAAGACCCCGGAAGGTGCTAATCACCGTGTCACAGACGCACCGGCGTCTAGTACGGTGCTTTAGAGATATTCTTGTATGTGTGCATTTTTATGAAAATTTAATAATTTTGAATTTTGAATTTTTTGAATTTTTTAATCCTTTCTATAGCCGAACAAGCAGAAAGTCCGCAGGTAGACACTGTTTTTTGTGGAAGTGGCGAAGTGTCGAACATAGCGCTTTGCCTCTACGTTTATTGTACGGACGGCTAAGCTTTGGAACACTTAACCGGAAGCTGTGTTTCATGTGAACTACAATCCAGGGGTCTTCAAATCTAGAGTTATAGGTATCTTCTAGGTAAGCGTGTACACCCTAGGCTGCAGCTAAGCTTAACATCAGGCAGTATGTAGTCAAAGTAAACTTTATCATTATCTTGAAACTAACCGCCTAGGTAGGTACGATAAAATATCATCATCATCATCAGCCTGTTATCGCCCACTGCTGAGCATAGGCCTCTCTTCTTGAATAAATTATCACATGACTTAAGTATTAAATAGTGGTTTCTTCGCTCTAAATGTTTGATAAGTCGTAGTTTGTAGTAATAATTGGGTATCGCCTCAGGCGAATATTGGCAGTGGTACCAACAGAGATAAATTATTACTGTGGGAAATCTGAAGGGTTTACTAAGATACTAGAATGTCACAAAGATAGTTCAAATTATGGAGTAGGACACTTTCTCTACACTGAATATGTTTGCATTTGGTTGTAAATCGTCTGATGGTAAGCGATCATTACGGTCTAGGATAAATAAATTGTTTGACCATATTTTCATACTTAAGCTCTTACTTGATTAGATACAATACTAAGAAAAATTCTACATTATTATATAGATATCTAATATCTTACAATCTATCTATTTTCTATACATCTATACTTATATTAAAGTTGAAGAGGGTCGAATGTCTGAACATTAATGATATTTAAAAAAATGTTTAGAGATATGTACTTTGAATTGACAGCGGAACACGTTTTAACAATTTCTAAAAATGTTGACTGTTTATCTGTGTCTCTGTTTGTCTTTTTATTTAAACGCTCATGACGCAAAAACGGCTAAACAGATCATCATGATTTTTGGTATATGCGAGCAAAGCCGGGGATGTCCACTAGTTGTAAATAAATGAAGCTTTGTTACTGCTACGCCATAGCTTCGTAGACGTCTACGAAATGCCTACGCGATATACCAAAATCCAGCATAAAAAACTAAAATTACTTATTGCATGTAAGCAAATGTATGATTGGTGGTTTTCTCTGTTCTAATGGATTGTTAAAATTTGCTCTTTGTACCAAATATTCCAAAATATATACGTTCATTCGTTTTCTTAACGTAGCAACAGACCGACAATGGATTATAATATTTTTATAATAGATATAGTACATGACTGAATAAGTCTAGAGATCCCGATTGTGGGTACATTTTATCTAAAAATAGCCCGACCAAATCCACAGGCATCTAGTAGGTACATTAATAAATTGAAAAGGCCATATTATGCGGTACATTAATTTCGTTTGAGGAGTAAGTAAAATGGATCGACGTAACCACTAAGAAAAGCTTTATAAATGGCTGCCATTGGCAAACCCTACGCTTATCCCGATCACTTTATACCCAATATACACCTTATTATGCGCAACATAATTTACAAACATATATGGCGATATAAATATATAAGTAAAATAAATATACCAGGATATTCCACACAGCCTCATCTAGCCCCAAACTAAGCAAATGCTTTTGTCATAAATGGTTAGTATGTATTCCCATCAAACATGTCTTTGAGTCGAGAGTTAACCGATTTCTTCAAAGCATGTGCGCTAGATCGTAGATTACAACGTTGCTTAACATCAGACGAGTTGTAGTCAAGCTTATGAAGTATAAAAACCTTAAAAATTCCAACAGCCTTGCAGGAGTAGCTTGCAGCATACACAGCAACATAATACTTTGTATTACGAATAATGGTTCTTTGCAAGAAAAAACACATTTCCATACTATATCTATCGTCAGGTTTAATTAATTTTTAGTTTCGTCATAGTAAGGCAGTCGTGAAGCCATTTCAGAGGCCTTTAGGGCGGTTTGATAAACTGTCACCAGAGTTAGTCACTTTCATGTGAACATGCTTTCTTACTCGAAACGGTTGGAACAATTTTTGTTTTTACGAATTCCTATAAGTCGATTGACTTGTTAGTCTTTTTCTTACTTATAACAATTGGAACAATCTTTGTTTTTACGGATTCCCAAAAGTAGATTGTTGCTTGTCTTCGGATCCTATCGTCTATGTTTCATCCACACGGATTGGATAAGCCGTCTCTCGACAGATGTCGCTGACGATAAATAATACCTCTCAAAATAAGTAATCTCTCTATATAAGTACACGATGTGTTTTGAAACCGAAAACGGAATGTCAATAAATTTATTTTGTATTAATAAAAAAATACAAGATATTTACCTATAACCGACAATATTATTATAGTATTTTGTCGGATATAAAACTCAAAGATGACTGACTGACTGATATATAGTGATCTATCAACGCACAGCCCAAACCACTGGACGGATTCTGAAATTTGGAATGAAAGTAGATGTTATGACGCAGGCATCCGCTAAGAAAGGATTTTTGGAAATGCCTCTTTTGAAGGGGTGAAATAGGAGATACAAGTTTTACTTCTTAATGCGAGCGAAGCCGCGAGCACTATAATAATAGACAAATACTAAATAACTAACGTCACCCACATTTCGCTATACATACAATAGTAGGTAATTCCATAGCTCTCTTTTTCCCATGAGGTAATTCAAAACAACATGAAGTGGCCATAACGCCGTGGTTGATATTTGTTAGTTTGTTTTCCGACTACATTTTGTTGCTATATTGTTTTCTACCGGCGTTTCAGCTGTTTTGGAGTTTTTAATAAACATTAATTCGATTTTTTAAAAATTTAAATTAAATTTTTAAATTTTAAAATTTATATCGAACCACTTCTATAACAAAACCTACGAGAAAACAAAATATAAAATAATAGAAACAACTTCACAATTGGTCAAGTGATCGCTTTTCATACCAGACTAAAAAACATTGATAACTAGGCTTAGGATTTTTTTTATAATGGATAAGGCGTAGAAAAAAGCCTTAGCAAATATATTTCTAGAGGGAAATCCTAGCCTAAACAACTACGCCAGGGCCGGATTAAACCTATCTGTCGTCTTTATAAGGCAAGTAGGCTTCAGTAACAAAAACTTTCAGAAGACCTTTTTTTTTAAGTCGGTTAAAAACAGTCACCTAACAGTATGTTTCGGCAACCACATTTAAGAGCTAGTTCATTCTAATACATTCATGCCCCAACTTTTACAAACTTCTGCCTAAACAGTATTTTTTCCTTTTTATGCCGCAACTAGCTGTCCCGGCAGACTTCGTACTGCCTCAATCGATAAAGAAAAGACCTTAACTTTTGTATATTTTTTTTTTCTTTTAAACCTTCCCTAGACCTCCACGAACATTTCAAGACTAAGATAAGATAAATCCGTTCATCCGTTCTCGAGTTTTAATCAGACTAACGAACAACAATTCATTTTTATTTATAAAGATAGAACGACGGGTCAACATTTTTCCAGGCTATGGAGGTAGTATCTAAAACGGAAACCGCACAAATAACACCGTGACCCGTGAACAACACTAGTTATGAATTAGGCTATGTAAAGTATGGAAACCCCATTTCCTATCCCTTATGCCGTGATTCTCTCTGTCCTTTTACCCTATGGGTTCATCCCTGTAATACTGAGTGGGTATGTATGTCACAATTTGCCGGATCCTGTTACTAATTCATCCGTCAGTTGACTGAGATACGATAGATAAACATCTTGTAAAGTAATCTATAACCTAACGATATGGGTTGACGATATAATTCAGCCCGTGGGTCCTGTGATGATTCTGTGCGGCGGGTCAGGGAACATGTCACCCTAGAACGAGTCCCCACAGGATGCACGACGTGTCCCGTGTTCTGACACGTCGTCCGTTGAGGGTTGAGCTGAAGCTCCCCGAGGCGGGGCCCGTTGCCGGGCCAGCATCACCAAGGCTGCGGATGAATGCACCGCGCTCTCGTGGCCCTGGACCAACGATGCGGAGGTGGAACACACCAGGCTTTTAGTGAGCCATCTAGTGGAGACTCCCACCACTCGCCCTCCCTGGGGTCGGGTGGTACCTTTCTAAGGTTTTCCTGGGTCAATAAAAAAGGCGTGGTGCAGTGTACTTATTTACGTACAACTTATTGCTACTTGTTGAATTGATTGTACATTAATGAACATAATATGTAATTACCTAAAACTTGAAAAAAAATAGAATCTGATAGTCTATGGTCTGTTTTTTTATAAATAAAAAAACCAGGCCATATCAGACTCCAAATGATCCAGGTTTTAAGTAATTACATACAGGCCATACAAACTTCCCTCTCATTTTATATCGGTTATAAAAAAATCGTTTTCTTTACCCACATTGGCAATATTCCTTATGATTGATGTATCACCTGCTCACAAAGTGGGGCATATAAGTTATGTCTCAAGTGAAACACATTCGTCAAACTTAAGTGACACGTTAACTTAAAAGTGTACTCTAGCGAAAACGCTTTTTTAGAAACGAGAGGTGTTTAATCTTCTTTTTATACTAATAGATTTAAGGTTCAGCTAGTCGCCGACTCGAACTCGTTAGTGGGCGTACAATATCAAACAACAGAGTCATCATTTAAGAGTCAACAGTTGTATGGCAAGAAAGCCGACTAGCGCACCCTTAAATCTACGATTAATTTCATTTGAGTTGGTGTATTTGTTTGGTTTAACGTACTTATATTATGTTTGTCAATAAAACTTCTCAAAAAGAAAAAGTGATATCAAGACGATAATAAATAAATAACAGATATAACTTAAATATACATATTTGCAATTTTTGAAAACTGTAAAAACATATTAAAACGTTACTTAGTAAGTTAATAGAACCCATGATACAAGCGTAAGCTTAGTATGGGGCTACTACTACTACCGAGGGTCGTGCCTTGCCAGTGGAATTAATTACCACTGGCAAGGCACGACCCTCGGTAATGAGGTATTACGACTCGAAGAAAGAGAGGTAAGTAAGTATAAATAAATATTTCAGGACATATCACACAGCGCCATCTAGCCCCATACTAAGCTTACGCTTGTATCATGGGTTCTAGATAAAGGATAATAAATAATGTACTTAATAAGATAAATGTAATAAAGTGACTCAATAATATCGCGGGAAACATCACAGGGCACCACTAGTCTCTTTAAATAATTAATGGTTTAAACCATTATTCGAATATCCATAAAAAAATAAACAGCGCAAAATAGTACAAAGGGAATAAAATTAGAAGTTGTTTAATAACAAGGTAAAAGCCCTCTGAATTAAAATATTTACGGAGTAAGTAACATCAAAGGAATTCCGTAGCGGTATTCCGTAGACGAAGTAATCCAGAGATTCCTACCTAAAGACTAGCTATTAGCCATGGAACGGTAATAATTGTGTTTGTAACAGGTAAAAGCAGTGGCAAAATTCGTATGTAAGGCCCAAACATACTCTTATACAAACTGTTAGATATTATCGTAAGATTCGAAAAATATATAAGTAGCTCAAATTCTAGGTATCTAAAGAATGAGCCCACCTCTCGAGAACCAAACGTGTAAGCTTAGTGGTGTTTCCAAGCGCCCCGCGCCCGTAGCTCAGCTAGCGGAGGCTATCGCTTGCGATTGCCAATGTTAAGCAAAGGTCGACGCGGTCAGTCCTTGGATTGGTGACCAAAAAGTGGCATTCCAGTTTGGGCGTTTCCGTGGGTCGGATGACACGTTAAATTGTAGGTCCCGGCTATTTGTCTAGTACGGCAGTCGTGAAGCTATGTCAGGGCGGCTTGATAAGCTCTCGACACCAGAGTTGGCCACTCACATTCGATAAGAAGAAGAAGTGTTGTTGTAGTAAGTAATAATATTCATATAAAAAGTTTCCATACTTACTACTCGTATTACAATCTATACTATTACTTAGTAATATGAGTAGTAAACGTACATATAGTAGACATATAGATAAATAAACTCTTTATTGTTGACACATATTAAAAACAAACAGTATATTAGTTATATCTATTCTATCTATTATTATTAGTAAGTATTCGTAAAAAAAACGTTTTGTAGGAAACATTATGATATTTTTTTTTAATTCTTTAGTTATCTTAATTTTCCTTTCCAGTTCGCAGAGACATTTACCTGCATGCAGACATTTCAACTATACCTAATGTGGGGTCTATAAGACATCATGTCGTGGGTAATCCTACTAAACAGGGATAATTCTGGTAACTAAGTGAAAAGAAGATACTTTATTTTCTACCATATTTAGTTATTTAGGTACAGTTTTATCCACGTTAATCCGGGATAGTAATAAAAACATGTGTTAATCTATCATCAAATTTATACTACACACAAAATTGGTTTGGTTTGGTTGTTAGAAAATGTATGCAAGCAAAGAACAATTTATTAGAAGTTTTAGTTCACATGATTAAAGCACAAATTATTTACTCGTAGCATCTGGCTTAATAATTGTTATAGAATATAAGTTTGCGATTATAATTATTATCTTATGTCCATCTGCCTCTCCAAGAGTTCCATGTCGGCCAATTTGTATACAAGTGACAGTCGCCGGAAAACGCCAGGAACCTGTGTTTTATACCTGAAATAAGGAATAATATAAAAAAATAAGGAATAATTATATATAGTAGAATAGATCCTTTATCTAAATACTAGCTGGTGCCCGCGACTTCATCCGCGTGGAATAGTTATTATCATAAAAACGGTTCGAGTGAGTTAACCTTAAAAGATAGACATATACTGTTGCGGATATTTTGTTAGATCATTTCAAGAGGAATAATTCTTTCATACATATTTTTTGATATCTTGAATCGTTTTCGAAGCGCATGCAACGAAAGCCCTCAGAGATGAATAATTTTCCCCGTTTTTTCCACATTTTCCATTGTTTCTTCGCTCCTATTAGTTGCAGCGTAATGTTATATAGCCTAAAGCCTTCCTCGATAAATGGACTATTCAACACAAAAAGATTTTTTCAATTCGCACCAGTAGTTCCCGAGATTAGCGCGTTCAAACAAACAAAAAACTCTTCAGCTTTATAATATTAGTAGGTATAGAGATATAGTATAGATAATTATCTAAATATACCCGCTAATTGTACATAAACTGTCCTTCATCGGTGCTACTTATGTGATTTAACTATTCGTTATTAGTTGGTTGCAATCACATGTGATGACAAATGTTAAGCAAATGTCGACGCGGTCAGTCTTTGGATGGGTGACCAAAATGTGTCATACCATTATGGGCGCTTCCTTTAATTGGATGACACGTTAAATTGTAAGTCCCAGCTGATTGTCATTGTAGTTGTTAAGCCATATCACAGGCTCCTTGGGCGGATTAAAAACTCTGGCACCAGAGTTGGCCACTGTCATACAAACTTATTTATTAAAGACTAGTGGGCGCCCGCGGCTTCGTTCGCATTATTTTGAATTAAAAAGGTTTCAAATGAACATAACTTTTTTATTTACGAACCGATTGAAATGAAATAAACACTAAATGTTAAGTTCAAAATGCACCAACATGTTAGTGAAAATAGTAGAAAAATCGATTCAGCCGTTTTTGAGTCTATAACGAACAAACATTCCGACAGACACACAGACAAACAGTTTTTTTTTTAAATAAGTTTTTGGTGTTCTTTTGCTTCGATAAAGCCCCTGAACTATTATTTTTTTCAATTATCTTCAATGTACAGACACTGAGCTGTTACAGCTTTATTATATGTAAAGATATGTACTTACTCATATGGTAGCCAATCTGGTCCAAACAGAACATCTTGTTGTAGCCGCAATAGGTTTCGTGCCGCCAATTCCACCTTGCATCGCAAATTATGTCCGCTCTGCAAATTTAACAATAACAAATTTTAAATTTATTTATACAGATTTTTATTAAATAAAAATCTGTATAAATAAATTTTATAAATCATGGAAATTTACATGTTAAATTAAATAATCACAGTATTCATACAATTGCACGTATTACAAATATTACAAGTTATAACAAAATTATATGTGTATATGTACAAGTATGAATCGTATCCATCCATTTTTGTATGAATGATACCATCAGAGGTTAATTTATCGTCTATCGTAGGTAAAGGTAGGCCTGTGTATCATTATGTAAGTTATATGAATATATGAACTTTGAACTTTGTAATCTTGCTATTATGAAGTAGCATTGCTTGCTTGCCCGTGAAACCTGCCCTTTCGGAGACGAAGTCTCATTGGCTCCGAGTCCGATTTCCATATCCAATTTTGTCCAAATCAGTTCAGTACAAAAACCTAATAAACATACACTTTCAATTACATTGGGATACTTATGTTTAATTTTTTTTAGGAAAACCGAATTTTTTTAAATTTGGTATACTTAGTCACAAAGTTTACTTAGTGAATGAGTGACCGTAAAAAATATAATTTACATCTGGACGCGTCCGTGTGGCCGATGTCACGTTAAATTGCATTTCCCGGATCATCATAGGCATTAGGTAGGTACGTACGAGTATGTCCAGCATTCGCCAAACCAAGTCAGAGCTAGAGTCTCCATAAAAGTAAATGCGTACTTAAATTGTTTTGATTTATTGAGTGTAGGTATGATATATTATTATACTTATTATAACTTTAAGTATAGGTAACTTGTTGTATGTTTTGGCATAATGCTGTTAGTATAACATGTGTTTAAATATAAATAAATAAATAAGAGAGAGAGATAGTTTACTTGCCTCATATATTCAAAGCATTCGAGTAAATCTTTGATACACTGTGATATGTTATATTGACCTCTAAGAACGGAGTCGAAAGTCATCGGTTTGTAGAAGATTTTGGGATTTTCAAAGTATTGACTGCTTGTGGATGGCCATAGTGCTGGAATCATAATATTTTTTTATTTAATTACATACTTAAGTATAGCTCTTGAGAAAAACGGAGTACTTAATGCATTAATTTGAAACAAAAAAATGGCGCTTTTTAAACCGTTTTTTTTTTTATTTTGAAACCGATTAAGTATGTATATAAGTTACATACCTACTTTTACTGATCTAAATTCTCACGAAAATATGTGGGTAGGTATGTAAATTCTAACCTACATTTGAATATTTGGTATACCTACGATACGAGTAGAAACAACATTATATTTAGAACTTGTAGTAGATATTTTTTAAAAGATACACATAGTTTCAGATCTGATTTTTTGGCCAAGGTATGTAAATATGATACTTATTTTACTTATACCTACACCACACAACACACTGAATCTGACACGTCCTAAAAAGACAAATGTTATCATTATCATCATGTCAGCCCGTGTTCACCCACTGCTGAGTATAGGCCTCCTCTCCAACGTGCCTCATAGTACGGTCTCCATCCTGTCTGATCCATCTCCTACCAACGTGCTTAGAAATGCCATCCGACCATCGGGCTGGTGGTCTGCCTCTGGGTCGGATACTGCTTCTATTCTACTGGATACCACTCAACATAAACACAAAAGTGCTGTAAATATATTCTATTGTGCTCTACAGTCCATTTAACCACAACTTTTAGGTTGTTTTTATAATTTTAGATCAATAAGTACAATTTCAACTTACCGTAAAGAAAACATAGAGTAATCAAACAATGTGAAGCTATTATCAGCTTCATTCTATACGTGATAACTATCTTCTTCTTCTTCCTCGTATGAGAGTGGCCAACTCTGGTGTCGAGAGTTTTCAAACCGCCCTAAGGGCATGGACATTGCTTAACGACTGCGGACTGTGACTAACTGTAGTCTAACTTATATCTCTGAACGTGCAGTGTCCCGTTCGTAATTTTATACACACTTTATTTTGAATGAATGACTTTAGGTATATAGACTTTAGTTGTAATATTAGATATCCCAAGAAAGAGCTCGCCTCTAGATATTTACATACCTACTTAGTTAAGTATATCTATACCTACATAGGTATAATAAAACTGTAACAGGTCGGTGTCTGTACATTAAAGATAATTGAAAAAAATTATAGTTGAGGGGTCTTCATTGATGCAATAGAACACAAAAATAATGTTTCAAAAAAAGCTCTGTTTGTCTGTCCGTATGTTTGTTCGTTATAGACTCGAAAACGGCTGAACCGATTTTTCTACGGTTTTCACTAACATGTTGGTGCATTTTTAACTTAACATTTAGTGTTTATTTCATTTAAATCGGTTTGTAACTAAAAAAGTTATGTTCATTTTAAACCTTTTTATCTCAAAATGATGCGAGCGAAGCCGCGAGCGTCCACTAGTAAGAAATAAGTTTTCATATAAAAAGTTTAATTGTACTTAATGTTGTAGATTACAATTAAACTGAAGAGGTAAAGCCAAGCTCTCAGTTTCTTTATAAAATTGAGATTAAAATTAATCACCTATCTAATCTTACTTAGAGCTACTTAGGAGCGAGTGTGGGCCACACCGCTGAGCCACACTCGGATTCGAACCAGGGTGCGTCTATCTAGACGCACCCTACACCAATGACTTGTATTTTCAAGTTATGTGTGGATTTAACGGTGAAGGAAAACATCGTGAGGAAGTCGACATGTTTGAGGACCACAATATCCGAGGACATGTGTCTTCCGTGGAAGGACCTGGGCGCCCACCACGATGTATCTGCCCAAGAGAACTCCCCTAACGAATTAATTCTGCGGGGGAGTCACGACCCTCAGTCATGAGGAAATACGACTCAAGAGAGAATCTTACCACATCTTACTTAGTTTTTAAGTCTTACTATACAACAATTACAGGCCTAACTTAGCAGTGGGGTAAAACCGGCTGTGGATGATGATGATATAACAATTTGTATGAAAGTGTGTTGGGCTACAGCACTTAATCTCATTGCAATGTTAGATTGACAAAATTAATTAGGTATCAACGTTTAATGGATTACTGCTCCGATCAACAAATTACTGACACTAATTTATCAACTCGATATATCGATTTACCTACACATCTAGCTAGGACTTTAAAGGTCATTGTGAAACTAATTAAAAAGTCAATCGTTGCTTTGCTATTCATTATGTTGATAAGCACCTTTGTTATCGTCTGAGTTCCGCATAAAATGACTAGCTTTTGCCCGCGGCTTTGCGCGCGTTGTTATACATATTTAACCCCCCTCTTTAATCACTCTATAGGTATATTAAAAAAACTCATCAAAATCCGTTGTGTAGTTTTAAAGATCTACATACAGACAGACTTGGAAGCGACTTTGCTTTATAGTTTGTCTCTTGAGTCGTATTTCCTCATGACTGAGGGTCGTGACTCCCCCGCAGAATTAATTCGTTAGGGGAGTTCTCTTGAGCAGATACATCGTGGTGGGCGCCCAGCTCCTTCCACGGAAGACACTGGAGATATCGGTTTCCTCAAGATGTTTTCCTTTACCGCTAAGCGAGTGCAAATCCACACTTAACTTGAAAATACAAGTCATTGGTGTAGGGCCGGATTCGAACCAGGTTGCGTCTGAATGAATAGCAGATACTGAAACCGCTGAGCCACACTCGCTTCTTATAGTAAGTATGCAGTGTTTGTATATTAAAAGAATTTCTACGCTAAATTAAAGTAATTCAATAAAACCAAAATTAGTATGAAGTCGATTTTATTACGAACATAATAACAATGGATTTTTGATACTCATTCGTTACACAAAAACTTTTCTTTTCGCTCATATGTCATTTTACACAGATTAGCAAAGGTACTGTCACGGCGAAAACTAATCCCAGGGAAAATAGTCCGCCAATCAGAGAAGGCCAATACGGCGTCATTAACATGAAACGTCTCGACGTATGTATCTTTTCATAAAAACTCTTGTAAAGAAATGGGCGCTTGAGTAGTGATGCATTCGTCGAAAAAAATGTACAATAACAAGGTTGATTTTAATTCTTACACAAACTTGAAAATAAAGCATTTGTATATGTGCGGTGCCGGGTTGATATATTAGTGACAAATTATGGTTAAGTGCAAACCAATTCATTGTAAAAAAAAAAAACACTAAGTCAGTTTAAGAATCATTATGCAAGCGGAACTAAATCCAAATTCACATACCCAATTGCCATTTTGGACTATTTAAAGCTCTATTTCCTTGAGGCTAATTTTCGCCATAACACTACGGATTTGGTACTATTCAAAACCTTATTTATTATGGAAAATGCACTTAGTTGCAGAAACGACTTTTTTATTTTTATGACAGTGTTTGCTTAGTATAGCGCTAGATGGCGCTGTGTAATATTGGCCAAAAATATTTACTTTTATCTTGTTAAAGTAAAACAAACATTTTAGGACAGATCACACAGCGCCATCTAGCCCCATACTAAGCTAACGCTTAAAGTAGCAGTACTTTTACAATATGACAATGCTTTTTTAAGTCATTAAACAGTCATACTACATATCTTCTATGCATATAATTAAGCTGAAGAGGGTCAAAAATCTGAACACAGAAGATATTAGAAAAAAATTGGTTGGGTATACTTTAAATTCATAACAGAACACGTTTCAGCAGTTTTTATATTTTTGTCTGTATATCTGTGTCTGATCTGTTAGTTTGTTTACTTAAACGCCCATAGCGAAAAACGGCTGAATGGATCATCATGATTTCTGGTATGTAGGTAGTATGAGGTCTTAGAAGTGTCATAGGCTACTTTTTATCTCAAAATAACGCAAGCGAAGCCACGGGCGTCCACTAGTAAGTAATAAATTCATTCCCTACATAACCTTCGATTAGAATTCGTTTCTGCAACTCAGTGCTAAAAAAACTAAATACAAACTAAACATTATATTTTAACATGCAATTGCAAGAGCAGATTCAAAATAATCACATACCAATATTGGACATGTAACACTTGAGTGTTTAACAATATGAATATCATTGAAACCATTTCTTTACATAACTAATAGTCTGCATAATTTGAAATTTTTAAAAGTACTGTCAAGCAAGATTTAAATGAGACACATCAAAAGTATTACAAAGGTACAGTCATTATAATTATCTAGAACCCCAACACAAGCGTTTGCTTAATGTGGGGCTAGATGGCGCTTATTATAATAATAGCCAAGAAGTACTTATTCTATGAGCATAACTTTGTTTTTGTCTACCCTCACATTCGGTGCACTTTTCAGTTTCTTTATGAATTTGTCAGCAATTCTGTCATCGATTTCTCTGCCGGTTGTTTCCGAGTATTCCGATAGAACTTTCTTCTGCAGTCTTTTGAAGGGCAGTTCGTTTCCTTTCTTCTGTAACAAGGACATGATTACCGCATGCCAGTTGAATTTATCGCTCATTGCTAGTTCACTGATTTTGGCAACATTCTGATCATGAAGACACATACTTTCTTCAGCTTCCTCATCCACTTTAGCCTTTTTTTTCTGAGTCTTGGCCGTACCATTTTGTAATTCCGTGTTATTTTCTGTAGCCTCTTGATTACTTGATACACTGTTAACTGTGTCCTGTCTTTTACGCTTGTTCTTTTTACCTTCCTGTACATCGGTTTCTCCATTTTCTGATTTGGATTCTGTCCTGTTCTTCTTCTTTTTACCCTTTTTGCCTTCTACTTCCTCTTCTTGTGTTTCTTCTGGAGGCGCTTCGGCACTTTGTAGTTCCGCTTCATATTTCTGCCTTTTCTTTTCTTCTTTGCGCTGTTTTTTTGATAGCTTTTTGTCGTCAACAGGGGTGTCATGGTTATTTTCTTTATAGCCATTTTCTTGCACTTCAGCATCCTTGCTTTCACTGTCATTTTCACCATTTTCTTGAACTTGACTTTCATTAGGACTGTCATTTGTTTCTCCGTTAGTATTGTTGCCGTTAGCTTGATTCTGGTTCCGTTGGTTGGCATTAGACAAGGCAGCTAGTTTTGGAGCTATCAGCTCCCACGCTTGTTCTATTTCCTTGGCACCAGTTTTGGCTCCGCACACATTTTTGACAAAGTTGAAGAACTTCGGCTTCTTGCGAGGGGTGTTGTTGTGCTTGCTGATAGTTTCAATGATTCTGAGAACATTCCTGGGAGCACTCTTCTGTTCATCTAACACAGACTGGACTAGGTCTATCCAGGTACTCTGTTTCTTCTCACCTTTCTTTTCTTTAGCAACAAAACCTTTGCCGGAGTACCTTTCTTCTTCTGTTATGCATTTTGTATGCTCCTCGTAGGAATTGCCTCTGAAAATTAATAATTGGTAATCAGTTTATGCAATAAGCTAGAGATCTTATACAGACAGAAGTGAGAAAGCAATGGTGGAAAAAAATAGTACACAATACAATTTAACTATTATTTCATACTTAGCATGTAATAAATAATAATGTTCCTATGAACAATATAAAATCTTATAAGAATGTAAGTAAGTATTGCAGAGTAAACAATGAAATAATCTCAAATTAATACATAATATCAATTTATTCTAATAAATATATCTCCATGCAGGCATCATAAATACAAATTTATCATTGTTACAGTCCATAAGAAACAATTTATAAATTGACAACTTGATAAACACACGCTTGACCTCTATGTCACCTGATGGAAGACTTCCAAGTAAAGAAAAAATACTCTTCCACCTTATTAGGAACTATTTCATTATTATTTACCACTTTCTTTATATTTAGTGATTAAAAGGACCTGTTTGGTGAGGTTAGCATTTTATAAATGCTGTGTACTTACAAAAAATCTTTAAAACAGTCCATGCACGATAAATTCGGGTTCCTGTTTCTACATTTCGTGGTGGTGTAATGTTTCTCCACTTTAGGCTTCTGCACTGACTCTCCACAATATCCACAAGTAAATACCACCATAGCTGAACCGAGCTGGATCAACACGTGCAAGAGTTTTGTAGAAATAAACACCGATGGATGTAAATAATATAACCTCCAAACCTGTTAACAAAACACAGGCATTAGTAATAAACTACAATTAACATGTTATAGCCATATTTTGTATATATTGACTATCAATAATCACCAGTTATTGAATGAGCAGAGAGATTAGATTCAATTTTATAACAGAAAATCGAAATTACGAAATAAATACGAACAATTTCCAAATTTCCTTAATAAAATAGGGAGGGGAATCACATAAACATAAGCTGTCAAATATTGCCGAATAAAATCGATTAATTTATCACTTAAATTTATGGTATTAAATTTTTAGAGGGTGTAACAACATTGTTTTCAAATTTATTATACGTTTTAGTTTAGGGTGAAATGGGGAATAAAATACCTAAATGCTTGACTAGACGTTGGTATATCTACAAAACTTTGATAAACTACTTAGTACATACAAAGAGGATCTAAATCCACAAAACTGTTGGCCGTACAAATAATTTTAGTTATAATATTTGTACCCCTTTGGCGTTTCGGCATTTCGTTTTGTTCGTTAAAGTTTGGGAGTTTGTTTTGGCCTTTGGGTGTGGTAGCTATTGTAAAATGAATAAAAACTAAGTAGAAGGCAGCAAATATAAATATAGTTTAATTATAAAGTTAAGATGGATATACTACCTATAATTCTAGTAATTGTGGCTTCAACAACTCTTAAATCCTATGGTAAGCTAAAGTTTTGTTTCCATGCACATTCCAAATCAATCTTTTATTCTATATTTTGCATTTACCTATCTTGTAAATAAATTCTCATAGTCAAATCTTTATTATGATTCTTAGCGATTCCAATACTTCAGAAGTTATTAATTTAATTCATGTCATTTTCACGTAAAATTTTGCAAGACAAAGCAGGTACTTCACATAGCTTTTCGACTGTGTAGGCTTTTGGTCTTTATTCTGTGATTATCTTGTAATACATTATCACTATCAGATCAATTCAGACTCAAAACTGACTAACCATCACTTATATTAAATTTCATAAACAAATACAATACAATAGAAATAAATTTGGTTAAACTTTCCAAAGTACCCAATCACGGGGGGGGTTGAGGGGGGGAGGGGAGGGAGGGGGGGAGAGGGTAAGCCCCCCCCTAAAAGGGGGGCGCACGGAGATCAATAGTTTTCGAGATATGACCATTTTTGTATTTTGAGGTTAAGTACTACGTACCAACCTAAAACATCGGCTTTACATGTCCGATCATCGATTTTGGGGGGAGCTCCTCCTCGCTTCGCTCGTCGTCGCATGTGCGTAGTAGAAAGCAACCTAACGAACCTAATCTACCTTCTGTCACAGACAAGTGACTTCGAGTCTAACACTTGCACTACAACAGGACTTGGCTCCTCCTCGCTTCGCTCGTCGTCGCATGTGCGTGGTAGAAAGCAACCTAACTAACCTAATCTACCTTCTGCCACAGACAAGTGACTTCGAGTCCAACACTCGTGCTACAACAGGACTTGGCTCCTCCTCGCTTCGCTCGTCGTCGCATGTGCGTGGTAGAAAGCAACCTAACGAACCTAATCTACCTTCTGTCACAGACAAGTAACTTCGAGTCCAACACTTGCACTACAACAGGACTTGGCTCCTCCTCGCTTCGCTTGTCGTCGCATGTGCGTGGTAGAAAGCAACCTAACTAACCTAATCTACCTTCTGTCACAGACAAGTGACTTCGAGTCCAACACTTGCACTACAACAAAAAATTATTACATAAAAAGTACCTATTTGTTTCCGCAACTTAAAACTTTAGGTGGAGGCTAACACTATTATAGGCTACCTACAACAAAAAAACTAGGTTCAAAATCGATGATCGGTAATGTAAAGTTAAGTACCCCTATAGTGAAATCGTAGTACTTAACCTCAAAATACAAAAATGGTCATATCTCGAAAACTATTGATCTCCGTGCGCCCCCCTTTTAGGGGGAGGCTTAACCCCTCCCCCCCTTCCTACCCTCCCCCCCTCAACCCCCCCCGTGATTGGGTACTTTGGAAAGTTGAGCCATAAATTTATTCATAAAACCAATTACAAACATGAATATAACTTAATTGTTTAACAGTTTTTTGGATTACATTGTGTTAAGGTACCGGTAGGTCCTGCACTAGGAATACCTGTATCACAAACATTTCCTCATTCCAGATGTTTCGGCAGCTGACATAAACAAAGATGATATTGTTACTTGGTGTACTACCTCTATCCTTGAGCAAGAGAAATGCGAGAGACTTGCAAACACAACTCTACTTGATAAGGGCCTGTTTATGAATGAAAGTATGCTGGGACGTGGGTATGAAGACTTGTATATGGAGCTCAAGTGTAAACGGGTAAGGAAATCTGTCTGTTCCTTTTTTTAACAAGGAATGGGTTTGGGCATTTCCGTGATGCACCTAATGGTAAGCAAACATTACGGTCTAGGATAGAGCATATATGTTTCATTTTGGAGGGCTATTTTAGTGGTACATTAAAACAAAGGCTATGTTATAATTACCTGCTTGAGGGTCTAGCACATCAAAGTTATTTTCCATGAGATTACTACTCTGTTTATATATGATAATGTCTGCAACCTTTGATGGAGGATGACTGCTAACATAAAAAAATACCTACCTACTAAATGTGTTTAAGATGATGTGGAAGCGGTTCTTAACATTTTTGTAACACTTAATAGGCTTATGTTTGACTACAGCCTGCCTGATGTTAAGCATCGCTATAGCATAGTGTAGTCTATGATGTAACACACTAACTTATTTACTCTGGATTTGAAGACCCGGAGTTGTAATTTCAAAGCGAGAGTGAAATGGTTCTCATCATGTCAAAAGAGTGTGCATTTTAGACCATAGCTTTTGCTTATCATCAGGCAAAGTATGGTCAAGTGCAAACTTGTTTAAGTTTAAAAAAACAGCTTCTGGTAGAATTTGAACCTTTATATATAAAAGTCAAAGGTGACTGACTGACATAGTGATCTATCTACACACAGCCCAACCTCTGGACAGATCGGGCTGAAATTTGGCATGCAGGTAGATGTTATGACCTAGATCACTACGAAAGGATTTTTGGAAATTCCACTTTAAAAGGGGTGAAAAAGGGAGATGCAAGTTTTACTTCTTAATGCAAGCAAAGCCGCGAGCACACACAAGTGTATATTAAAATCTACCTATCTGTCAATTCCAGGCATTTGACAGTGAGGAGTGCATGAACTGGGTGGACCGTGGAGAAGCAACCATACTGGCCCTGGATGCAGGGGAGGTATATGTGGCTGGGCGGTACCACTCACTGGTGCCTATCATGCAAGAGGTAATTTTATACTTATTATTTATTTAATACTAGCTATACATATATTCATGGAAGCACCTGGGCACCCACCACAATGTATCTACCTAAGAGAACTTCCCTAACAAATTATAAATATAAATAAGAGAGTCAAAACCCTCAGTCATGAAGAAATATGACTCAAAAGGCACATTATATTCACTCTTAGTCAACAAATATGCCGTTTGAAGTGCCAACCACAAGAAATGTCATCTGTCTCACAGCTTAATTTATTGAATTATTATTTATTTAGTCTCTGGATGCAAGATAGATTGGCCTGTTAGCTTAGTTGGTAGTGGCTCTACTTTCTAATCTAGGATTGCGGGTTTGATCCCCGCATGACACAAGTAACAGAATGAAATTCTGTTAATTGTTAGTTTTGAATAAACCATCATTCAATAAATGTGTGTTTTAAAAATCTCTTGTTCTCTTGTTGTTTTATAAAGTTGTAAGTATTGTACTATGTGTCACAATAAAAATGACCCTGTTTCATTATTTTTGTGAACAGGATTATCAGTTATACTTAAATTATTTATTCCAGCTATACGGTCGAGATGAGCCCTACCAGTACGCAGTGGCAGTGATAAAGAAGGGCGGCCTCCCCAGCTTGTACCCCGGCGTGGGGCTACGCGCGTTGCGCGGCGTGCGCGCCTGCTTCCCGGGGGTGGGCTCGCTGGCCGGCTGGAGCATGCCCATACATGTTGTAAGTACACTGGTGCTCATATGAAATATCTGTCATTTGTATGGTGATAAGTGGTTGTCATTTGTTTCTCACATCCCAATAAATTTGGTGTTCTAATGTCAAAAGTGGTTATGATTTTATTCTCTTGTATCAATTAATATTGTGTTCTAATTTCATAAGTTGTTGTCATTTGTTTTTCATGTCTCAATAATTCAGCTTGATGGTGTTCTAATTTCAAAAATGGTTGTCATTTTGTTTCTCGTGTCTCAATAATTTAGATCTTGATGGTGTTCTAACTTCAGAAGAGGTTGAGTTTTTGTTTCTCATGTCTCAATAATTCATGGTTATCATTTGTTTCTCGTGTCCCAATAAACTAGATGTGTTCTAATTTCAAAAGTGGTAATCATTTGTCTGTTTTGTTTCAAAAATACAGATTGAGTTATTTTAATTTTAAAAGGGGTTGTCATTTTTTTTCTCGTCTCAATAATTCAGCTTGATGGTGTTCTAATTTCAATAATGGTTGTCATTTGTTTCTCATGTCTCAATAATTCAGCTCGATAGAGTTCTCATTTCAAAAAGTGGTTCTCATTTTTTTCTCGTGCCTCATTCTTAGTTCTGTGGGGCTCCAATATTGAAGCTCTAAAGTGTCACTTCTGGACCGCCAGGTTTACCCGACTAATATCTATGGATGTAAGAAAATGAAATGAAATAATTTAATTCATAACCTTAATTCATATACATAATTAGGGGGAAGCACATTCCAAATTCGCTTCGTCAAAATTTGTATACATACTAATAAAATTCATATATGTATTTTCTTTATTCCTCAGCTTATGCAAGAAGGTGGTTTGAAGATAACAGACTGCAATAACCACGTGAAATCTGCCATACAGTACTTCGGAGAATCCTGCGCTCCTAACTCTTTGAAAGACATGTACAATCCTATTGGTGATAATCCTGACAAGTAAGTTAATTCATTCTGTTATTATCGAGTATTTAGTCCTCCGTTCAAGTTATGTATGGATTTGCACTCGCTTAGCGGTGAAGGAAAACATCGTGAGGAAACCGACATGTCTGAGGACCACAATATCCGAGGACATGTCTTCAGTGGAAGGACCTGGGCGTCCAGCACGATGTATCTGCACAAGAGAACTCCCCTAACGAATTAATTCTGCGGGGGAGTTACGACCCTCAGTCATGAGGTAATACGACTCAAAGAGAGATTAAGTCCTCAATTTAGATCTCAGAGGCTCTAAAAGTCGTTTTAAAAATCTCGACTCTTTTACTGACGTACGATAAAAAGAAGCTCATTCATTTCATCTATACACATCTTTAGTCTGAACCATGAAGATATTAAAAAAAATGGAGATATTTCGAATTGATAGAAAAACACGTTCCAATAATTTTATTAATTTTGTTTGTTTCTAAAGAAAGAAAACATATATTATGGCAGATTTATTAGAGAAACAAACACAAGTAAGAACAAACAAACATAAAATCTGCCACAACACAGCCCAACTCAGCATAATGCTGGTTGTGTGGAAGCAACCAGCGCTGATCTTCCGTTGGGGCTGTGACGTCACGCACGTACAAGAAGGCAGGCAAACAAACAGACAAGATGAGACGTTTACAAAAAGGAGCAATAATTTAAAATGAGACAAACGTAGATATTAGAGTAGATAGATGGATAGATTACTTTATTAAAACACCACAAATGAAACAATACAAAAAAAAACATACAAATTAGAATCAGCGTCTTGATTGGCGGCCTTATCGCTAAGGGCGATCTCTTCCAGGCAACCAATCTGGCAGTGATGTATTCTTCAAACGAAATGAGTAGGACGAGGTGTTTCAGATATTAAATAAAATAATGAACAATAGAACAAAAAAAAATAGAAAGAAAAATAGAGTAAATAAGCAATAAACTTAAGTTCTCAAAGTTGTAAGTAAGTTATGTTTCTCTGTTTATATAATCGCTCATCACGCAAAAACGGCTGAACGGATCATCATGATTTTTGGTATGTCGGTAGTATGAGTCTTAGGAGTGTCATAGACTACTTTTTATCTCAAAATAATGCGAGCGAAGCCGCGACCGTCCACAAGTATACTATAAATTTTCACTAAATATTAGCTTTTAAAATAAAATAAATATTAGCTTTTTAAATAAATTGGCCAATATACTTACCTGTTAAAGTTAAAGCTATTTTTGAAATGTCTCTCTCGCAGGCTCTGCCAACTCTGCGTGGGCGGTCCGGGCGTGCGCTGCACACTGGCAGACCCGCACGCTGGCTATGTAGGTGCACTACGCTGTCTGGCCACAGATGGTGGTGGGGACATCGCATTCGTACGAGATACTACCATACAACATGCTCTGTTATCTCACAATGTACTCGGTAAGCTAATAGAGACCTTGTTTTATAGCGTATTGAGTTCAAATTCCTGTAACAGAATACAGTGAAGTCAGATTGTCATTCGTTTGT
The DNA here is from genome assembly GCA_964023185.1 of Macaria liturata. NCBI lineage: Eukaryota > Metazoa > Arthropoda > Insecta > Lepidoptera > Geometridae > Macaria > Macaria liturata. The sequence continues at coordinate 16,918,876 of OZ026806.1, forward strand.
TGTCTCGGTAATTGAATTAGAAGGCGTTCTAATTTCAAAATTTACTGTCATTTGTTTCTCGACCATCCATTATTTTGGCTTCAAGACGTTCGAATTTCAAATGTGCTGGCAACCACGATTGTCTTTTGTCTCTCGCGCCTCTGGAATACGTCTCGATGCTGTTCAAATATAAAAGCCTCGTCTAACATTGAGACAAATGACAAGCTACTCTAACTGGTAGAATATAAGGAGCATATTACACTAGCATACCCTCACGCGGGCTATGTAGGTGCCTTGCGCTGTCTGGCCACAGACGGTGGTGGAGACATCGCATTCGTACGAGATACTACCATACAACATGCTCTGCTGTCTGATAATGTACTCGGTAAGCTAATAAAGACCTTGTTAATTAGGGTTTAGAGTTCAAATTCCTGTAGCAGAATGCAGTGAAGTTAGATTGTCATTTGTTTCTCATGTCTCGGTGATTGCATTCGCAGGTCTTATATATCCGTTATCTAGTACCGACGACACTAGCGTTTGCCTAGTGTGGAGCTAGATGGCGCTGTGTACAATGCCCTGAAATATTTATTTATTGTGTTTTTTTCCACAGGTGGTATACAAGAGGACCAGTTCGAGTTGGTGTGTCGCGACGGGACCCGCGCCGCGGTCACGGAGTGGGAGCGCTGCAACTGGGGCCGCGCGCCCGCAGACGCGATACTGACGTCTAGCGCCGCCACGCACGACCAGAGAACTAAGTTGGTCACTTACTAATTATGGCAGAACTAGTGGATGCTAGCGGCTTCGCTCGCATTAAGAAGTAAAACTTGCATCCCTTATTTCATCCCTTTAAAAGTGGCATTTCCAAAAATCCTTTCTTAGCGGATGCCTACGTCATAACATCTACCTTCATTCCAAATTTCAGCCCGATCCGTCCAGTGGTTTGGACTGTGCGTTGATAGATCACTATATCAGTCAGTCAGTCAATCACCTTTGAGATTATGCCCAGAACCTAAGGATTCGAAGATACGAACCTATTCCCCTCGAACTATAATTTATCGGTCTTCAAGTCGAGAGTGAATCTGTTTCTTCTAGGCAAGCGCGCTAGATCGTAGATTACAACGTTGCTTAACATCAGGCGAGTTTCAGTCAAGCGTGGGCCTATCCTGTGTAAAAAAAAAATAGGAAGGTCGTGGTAGCCAGCGACTGACATTGGGCTCCAGCAGACAATTTAATATAAGGAGATGCATTTAATGGAGTGCACACTTTACAACAACAATTGCACAGACCACATCTACTTATAGTGATACTGATTGTAGATAGAAAAGAATAACAAAAAAGCTAGTTATGGAAACAGACATCATCATCATCAGCTTGTTATCGCCCACTGCTGAGCATAGGCCTCTCTTCTTGTACGCCACTCGTCCCGGTCAGGCGCAGATTGAATCTAGGTGCTCCCTGCGGTTGTTCTAATGTCGTCAACCCACCGCATTGGTGGGCGACCTCTGTTTCTATGGCCAGTCATGGGCCTCCAGTCCGTTAATGTTTTGGTCCACCTGCCGTCCTTCTGCCTCGCAACGTGTCCAGCTTAACACTACTTGGGGATATTCATAGCGAGGGAGATGCGAGGCCGAAGGCCGAGCTTCACTATCACTTTGATGGTTCAGGATGAATTTAATGACGGGGCAAGTGCTGTGATGTCAAACCGAGGCCGAAGGCCCAGCTTCACCATCACTTTGCTATCGGAGCTCCCCCCCCCCCCCTCCCCCTTCATTAAACCGTCCTCGCGGGCCCCTTGGGGCCCGCGCACAGAGCACCTCTACAAAATTATGGCTTTCATACAAAAAAAAATTCTCGATACAAATCCCATACATTTGCCTATGGCCGAACAAAACCGAGGGAGATCACCATCACTTTGATGATTCAGCAAGTGCTGTGGTGTAAAGGAGCCCGCGCACAGAGCACCTCTAGTTTATTTATACAGATGTTAGGATATTACAACAAAACAAGAAAAAGCTGTGTTTCCTGCGAACTACAATCCAGGGGTTTTCAATTCTAGAATTAATAGGTATCTTCTAGGTAAGCGTGTTACACCCTAGGCTGCAGCAATGCTTAACATCAGGCAGGCTGTAGTCAAACGTAAGCCTATCCCACGTAAAAAAAAACCCACACTACGCACCAACAAGTGAAATCTGCCACAACCCAGCCTATCTCGGAATTAATGTTGGTGGTGTGAAAGCAACCAGTTCAGTGCTGTTGTGATGATGACGTCACTATTACCTATAAGGCTATAACTAAAGTACGGCCTCTGAGCATAAAGAACTTCGAACTTAACCGTTACGTATGTAAGAATAGCAGAGGATGAATGAGATTTCAAAGTGGAAAAAAAACGAAGTAAAAATTAATAGTATTAAATAATGGATTAAACGCAGAAAACGTCCCTGACCAGGTTACGCCAGACATTCCACTTAGATTTTCACCAATAATCTCCAAAGGCGTATAAATTACTAGCTGTGCCCGCGACTTCGTCCGCGTGGAATAGTTGTTTTGGCCATCATATTTATTTTTGCAAACAACCTCTTCTATAAATTATAGCGTGTTACCCACGATTTGAACCGTTTTCGCAGCGCACGCAACGAAAGCCCTCAAAGATGAATAATTATCCCCGTTTTTCCCACATTTTCCATTTTTTCTTCGCTCCTATTAGTTGCAGCGTGATGTTATATAGCCTAAAGCCTTCCTCGATAAATGGTCTATTCAACACAAAAATATTTTTTCAATTCGCACCAGTAGTTCCTGAGATTAGCGCGTTCAAACAAACTCTTCAGCTTTATAATATTAGTAGCATAGATTTCATTTGTTATATTTACTAATCATGTTTTCAAACACACTAATTTATTTCTTTCCTCACTCGCAGGTACCAGAAATACCTACAAAAGCTGGTGCAACTATACGGGTCAGTGAACCCTCTCAATCGGAACTCGAACCGCAGTACTGAATACCGAGCCCGGGACCCGTACGGAAATGTCTACTCCTCTACTGAAAGATACTACAATTTTAGACGAGGGAGCGAACCTACGGATGCTTATGATGAGAATAGGTAAGTTTTTATGAAAAAGATGTGCAAAAAGAATTGTGGCTAAGTGGGATTTGAACCTACGTCTCCTAAACCTAGTGGTTATAGAGGGCGCCACTTGTTCTATACTTTAAGTCTAATAGCAGTACTGCATACCGAGCCCGGGATCCGTACGGAAATGTCTACTCCTCTACTGAAAGATATTACGATTTTAGACGAGGGAGCGAACCTACGGAGTCTTATGATGAGAATAGGTAAGGTTTTATAAAAAAATATGTGCAAAAATAACGATAACGATACAATAAACACAACAATTATTGTAAGACATGGGTTACAGAGGGCGCCACTTGAACTATAGTTTTCGTCTAATATCAATGCATATATCGCACGTAATCCGTATGGAAATGTCTACTCTTCTACAGAACGATACTACGATGTTTATGATGAGAATAGGCGAGTTAATTAAAAGAAAAATGTACAAAAAGAATTGTAGCTAAGCGGGATTTGGACCTACGTCTCCTAAACTCATAGACAAACTAGTCTACACACTCACCAGCCAAGATAAAAAGTGCAAAAATAACAATGGCGGTTTGGAACTGGCGTGGCTAGCTGTAACTCAAGAAGTTCAGAAGATGTATATCTGAACTTCTTGAGTTACAGCTAGCCACGACGATAGCTTCTAAACTGTAATATTCTGTGTTATTGTCTATAGATACCTATTATGTAACTTTTTCCGTACAAAAGAAAATTCCAAGTCCAGAGTTGGACAGATAGCACTAATGAAAGTAGGGACCCATATTTCTTATTGTTTATTAATAGGTGCATAATTAAATTAAAATTTGTTTATTTTGCATAATTCTGTTAAACAAAAAGATATTGGAGTCCAAAGCCTCCCGAACTAGTTTTCACTGTGTCTCGGGAGCCGATGGCTTCTCCCTGCTTATTAATCAACACACAAATAAACAAATAGAGTGCCAAATATTAATTAAAAAATGGTAGCATTTATATTAAAACATAACAAACATTAAGATTTATCAAATATAATTAGTTTTCTTTAAAGTTAGATAGTTTTGAGAATGTCAAAAAAACTATATTTTTTATTATATTTCTTGTTTGCCAGAGTAAGCACTCTGCCTCCGTACCGCCCCCGCTCTGATGCGAGCGGCCGACCGATAGAATCACCTTTCCAACTCTTCACTTCTAATGGGACTACGGATTTGTTGCTGCAAGTAAGTTTACTATAATACATATAATAAAGCTGTAACTTGTCGGTGTTGTTATAAATAGTTGAGGGGTCTTCATTGATGTAAAAGAACACAAAAATCATGTTTAAAAAAACTGTCTGTAAGTATGTTTGTTCCTTATAGACTCGAAAACGGCTAAACCGATTTGTCAACGGTTTTCACTAACATGTTTTTGCATTTTTAACATAACATTTAGTTTTTTGTTGATTATTTCATTTCAATCTGTTCGTGAATAAAAAAGTTATGTTCATTTTAAACTTTTTTATCTCAAAATAATGCGAAAGAGGCCGCGGGCGCCCACTAGTATATATCTATATTCTTTCTTCAGTGTTTATTGACACAAGATAAAAACATTATGATTGTTTATTATCAGACGAGATGCTCAAGAAAACTCGCCCAACGAATTGATTCTGAGGGAGAGTCACAGCCCTCAGTAATGACGAATAAAAGTAAGGAGGATCGTTAGGCAAATCTTTTTATGGTCAGTGCATAAAAAACCTATAAAAAAATATTAAAGACCATATTTTACTTAAAAAACATTTGGCTTGATGTATATTAAAATAATAATACAAGTACATAAGCGAGTTGAAAAATACTGAAAGTACATTTCAATAAATTCAGGTAACTTTCCTCACATTTCCTTCGTATACTAAACAATATTTTTTATTCCCCAGGACGCGACAGTAAACTTCCGCGTGCTAAACGAAGAAGAACAAGTGGCCAGTCATATCTTAAACAACAAATATGTCGGAGATCAAGCGGAGAAAGCGGTGCTTGGTGTTAGAGACTGTCCAGTGAAGCGTGCTACTCTGTGTGTGACAAGCGAACCTGAGATGGAGAAGTGTAATAAGATGCGGGTAAGTCAGTATAAATATATTGAACAATAACAGCAATAAGGTGATCCAGCAAAAAGTTATTGACCAATCACAGCGCAGATCCTGCATCGCGCAAACAGTGTGTCGGTCATAGTTGATATAGTCTTCTCTACATCCCCCAGATAGCACTGAAGGCGGCGTTCCTGCGTCCCACGCTGGTGTGCCAGCGCGGGCACAGCGCGCGGCACTGCGCGCGCGCGGTGGCGCACGGCTCCGCGGACTGGACGCTGCTGGACGCTGCCGACATGGTGCGCGCGGCGCAGCAACACGCGCTGGTGCCCTTCATGCAGGAGGTATGTGTACACATCATTTATGTATTTCCTCGCTTTTCAATTTTCCAGTGCAAACCCATTACTTGTAAAAAAAAACATTATATATTTTTTCAGTTCCTAAAACACCATTTACATATGCATAACTTGTTTATATACAGAGAAGGTAAGGTACTGGGAATCAACACATAAACTTTCGAAGGCGACTTTAGTAGCTACTTTTATGCTACGACTTTTGGAAGTTTGCGAAAAAAACAACACTGGGTATGTCAGAGCTAATGAGACTCCACTAGTGACTAAAACCAACCATGATGTCCTTTCGTCCCGGCAAGGACGCGTTTCGCGAGTAAGCGATGGGATGCCTATTTTTGTGTTTGTTTTTAGTATTCTGTCTTTTCCAGGAAAATGCACTTTTCCTATACCAATACCTTTACTTACTTCCCAGGTGTACTCTAGCGGCGAGAGCTGGTACTACGCGGTGGCGGTGGCCAAGGAGCAGGACCCGGACACCGACCTGACGTACCTGCGCGGCAAGAACACCTGCCACACGGGGATAGGCACCGCGGCCGGCTGGGTCTACCCGCTCGCTTACCTCATCTCTAATGGCTGGATACGGTAAGGCTTATCCCACAAAAAAACATTCTGTAAAAAACTAGCCAAATCTCGATGGACCTGCTTGTTTATCTCTAAAAAGTAATGAAATCTAGACTAGGTCGTGCCTAATCTAAGGTTCGTTACTGCGATTTCTTTATTATTATAGTTAATGTTGTGTGACTTGGCCGTTGATTTGTACACACTAACGTATAAATAATGTTCAGTGTGCCTGAAAATGCGGCAAAATGATTCCAGTAAAGGATGGTACGGCAGTGTTTGCTTCCCCCTCAACTTGGCGGGGGCACTCCCGTGCATCCAGATCATCCTCGCTTATTGGGATCAAATCAGATCAGGACTCACAGGGAATTTTTTCCATTGAAGAAGTTTTCTTTGGATTAATAACCCGTTCTCTTTGCTCGCTTACCAAAAGTGAAACCATCACTTTGGTATGTTGATTCTACTCTTTGGGTTACAAATCTATCTATGCGCGGGCAGAACGAACTAAAGACGTTATTTGAAGGACACACACTATGTTTCTGGCGGTACTTAATTGACTTCTGTTACATTTCTTGAATTTTTTATAACACGTGAATGACTTCTAAAACATTAATGTAATAATCACGTTTATATTTCCAGTTCGTACGGCTGCGACGGCGCGCACGCGGCGGCGGAGTATTTCAGCAAGTCATGCGCCCCTGGGGCGCTGAGCACCGAGTACGTGGACTCGGGGACCGTGCCGCACGACAACCTGTGCCACTTGTGTCATGGGGCTTCTTTCAGGTAAGGATAGCATAGTAAAGTAACCGAGCACTTAGCTGCGTGTTTTGGCAACCTCGTTTAAGAGCCCTTAACTAAACCAAGATTCAAGTGATGTATTCCTTTAAGTACTGGCATGCTCTAAATTTTTGTCAAGTGCCTGACTCTCTAGTATAAAACTGATAATGTTTGAAGACCTTCACAAAATCCGAGACAATCCGAAATCAGAGAGATTTAGTATAGGTGTGCATTCTAGAACGATCCAAAAAGGAGGTTTTGACCCTCAGAAACCAGCATGGAGGCTCTGGCGCGTGGCGCTACTAGTTTGGAATCTCACGTTAATTGTACCGCACGCCTGACGTATTCCTTAAATTATAGTCCACAGCCATTTTCCTTGCGCTGGTACGATCAAAACCACCGACTGCATTTGTCAAACGTGAATCTAGCCCACGTAAAAACGAAACGCCAATGAAAGACGCCAAAACGGACTTATTTTAACCAATAACAGTCATCCACCAATCATAGAAGTTACAAGGAGTTGTATGATTGGCGTTTCGTTTCCGAGCGGAAACGTCGCGAATTTGTGAAACACCCTGCTGTATGCTGTTGTATAGGGCCCATAAACGTGAGCGAGCACCCGATACAGAAGTAAATTATTTTTATGCATTCCAGACGCTGCCGGCGCGACGCCAGCGAGCCGTACTACGGGCACGTGGGCGCGCTGCGCTGCCTCGTGGAGGGGGGCGGCGCGGCTGCCTTCGTGCGCCACACCGCGCCCGGGGAAGTGGTGGGGGGGCGGCGACGCGAGTGGTGGGCGCGCGACCTGCTGCCCGGCGTGCTGCAGCTCATGTGTCCGAGCGGTCAGTGTTACACAGTACCTGTCGTATTACCTCAAGATTGAGGGTCGTGAGTTTATCGTTCTACATCGTACACAGTCTACGATTAACGGATATGAAGTATGACTATTTTTCTCATTCCAGGTACCCGTGCCCAGTCAACCGAGTACGAGCACTGCAACCTGGGCAAGGTCCCCGGCTCGGTGCTGGTCGGTCGAGCTAACCACACGGAGCTGGATATATTCTCAGACCTGATGTTGTACGCACAGCAGTTCTACGGGGCGCATACTACTGATGAATTCAGGTAATATATGACCCTGATATATCAGGTACATGTTACTGATATATCAGGTAGTAGACGTTACTGATATATCAGGTACATGTTACTGATATATCTGGTACATGTTACTAAACACACCGAGCTGTACATATTGTCAGACCTCATGTTGTACGCAAAGCAATATTTTTTTCTGATTCAGGTACACAATGATATCCTAAAAATATATGCATATTAGGTACGAAACTATAACTTGTGATATTATAATATTAGATACGGAAATTAAATGTGCATCGTTACTAATAATGTTAGATACTAAACGATGAATCTACATGTAACCTAACGTATTTTTTATGTCTTATCTCTGTCTAGCCTAATTGACATTTGGTGATCCTTAATAGAGAAGGAAGGAAGATGAAGCGAGTGTGGCTCGGCGGTTCCAGTGTCTGCTTTTCATCCAGACGCACCCTGGGTCGAATCCGCCCTACACCAATGACTTGTATTTTCAAGTTATGTGTCGATTTGCACTCGCTTAACAGTGAAGGAAAACATCGTGAGGAAACCGACATGTTTGTGGCCCACAATATCCGAGGATAAGCGTCTTCGGTGGAAGGACCTGGGCGCCCACCACGATGTATCTGCCCAAGAAAACTTCCCTAACGAATGAATTCTGCGGGGGAGTCACGACCCTCAGTCATGAGGAATACGACTCAAATAGAGAAGGATCTGGTTGCCGAGACACAGAATGTTTTCCAGTTCCAAATTCAGGGACTATAATTTTTTTTGTGTCATCTATATATTCAAATTTGATTGATAAGTATGTACTTACATAATAAAACTTTCGTGAGACATTTTGTCAATATGTTAACTAAACGGCTTTCACTGAAGATGGATGTCATAACATCCGAATCGCGTAAACAACATACACGAGTTACGCGTGAGTGAAAACCGTTTAGTTAACAAATTTATACTATATGTATACCTTTTAGATTCTGTCCGTACAGTAAAAAATTGTCGTGATAATCTATGTATATAAAAATCAAAGGTGACTGACTGACTGATATAGTGATCTATCAACGCACAGCCCAAACCACTGGACGGATTGGGCTGAAATTTGGAATGAAGGTAGATGTTATGTAGGCATCCGCTAAGAAAGGATTTTTGGAAATGCCACTTTTAAAGGGGTGAAATAGGGGATGCAAGTTTTACTTCTTAATCCGAGCGAAGCCGCGAGCACACACTAGTTATAAAATGTAATAAAAATACTCATTAATCTTTTCCTGTTTCAGTTTCAGCATGTTCGCGTCCCCCGCCCCCTACTCGGACCTGCTGTTCAGCGACGTGGCGGTGCGCCTGAAGCCGCTGCAGCACTCGCAGCGCTCCGCCGAGATAGTTGCAGGTTGACATACACAACACTACTCACACACTAACTTTCAAATACATACATATTTAAATAATTTGCTGTTCTGTGTGTATTTTGAATCGTTTCTGGTGCAACGGCAAGCTATTAGCACCGGGAACGATTAAGGGCGGGTTATTTAGTTAATTTGACATTTAGTTTTGTTTTTTTTTACACATAAATATATAATATTTAATATTTACTGTTCTAGACGTTATTTTTGCCTACCAGTAATGGTTAAGTTGTATGATTCTAAATTTTTTGCATTTAACATCTCTGTATTAACTAACTACATCTTGCAAATAAATGTATCTGCATCAAAAAAAAAACTTTCAAATACATTTGTACATAGTAAGAAGACTTATTTATACAGTTTTATATCTGTTCAAAAAGTTTCTTAGCAAATTTACTATACACTATTATTCTATTATAGGTACATAGGATGTATTTAATTCCGTCCAATATGTTTTAATCTTAAGTTTTTGTTTTATTTATTTTCAGGTCCGTCTCTCCTGCGTGCAATGCGTATAGTGTCGTGCGACGCTCCCAAGGCATCTTACTACGTGGCCGCAGACCCCGCCTTTTTGTCGTCGGCACAACATAGCAAAGGACTATTTGGACTTATTAGTGTACTAGTTGTAATTTTAGGTTTACTTGTCTAAAACCGTTAGGGAAACTGCCTAATTTGAATTAATTCTTTCTTAAAATTAATCTGAAGATGTATGGAAGATCGAAAATTACCTTCCTTTCCATATATAGCAAAAAACCTAATAAGTATCAAAAATTCCAATGTTGTTTCTGATCATGTTTACAGAAAAACAATTGTTGTAAAATCCTTACATATTATTTCTATTATATTATATTTATTTCTATTATTACATTTAAACTTTGTAACTTCATCACTTGTGGTAATATTTTAATAGGAAATCAAACGTGAAAATCAAGGTAGCTAAACTAATATATAAGTTATACTCAACTAAAACTCACATGTTGCAAAAAAGCTGTGTATACTGTAGCGGTTGCCTAAAAGAAACCAGTTCATATTCACAATGAATACAGTTTAAGATAAACAGTGATTTTTATAGATTCTGTAAGTTTATATTTTGCTATGTGGAATTATCATTACTTACTTATAAGAATAATCTTGTAAAAATAAGATTATTTATTTACAAGAAATTGGTGATCTCTGTGTGAATCTAACCATAATTAATTATGTAGTTTTATCTTATGACAGAAATCTCTAAAATTTCTAAATTATATTATACTGGCAGCTTCACTCCTTCCTATATTTTACAATCTTTTGTATCTTTATTACTTATTTGATATTTTATTTTAAGAAACTTAAACTACATTATGTAATTTAATTTTATATTTACTCTTTATTGTAAACATATTGTGTACTTTTTACTTATTTACAAAGTATTTTATCCGTCCAAAAAGTGCCTTAGCTAATAAGTTTACTATACACTATTCTATTTTATGATGCATTTAATTCCGTCCAATATTAATGTTAAGCTTTAATTTTGTACAATCAATAAAACTAAGTAGTACTGAGAATAATTGGTTTTATTTTCAATTTTTAGAAAATACTTTTACACAAGTAATATATTACAAAACCATGATTTAACAAAAAGAGTAAGTATATATAAACAAATAGCTTAAAGTTATACTTAATTAGCTTTTCAAGCAGTATAATTACCATTTATTCTTATAACATTCAAATCCATTGGGCACACCAGTAAATGATTTGACAATAGTCCTCAAATCAGTTCTCCGGCAGATTTCTTTCACAGCTTTTCTAAACGTTTCTCCATTAGAATGGATTCCACTCGCATGGTCTTGCCATTTTCTAAATAGACAGTTGGTCTTTGCCAATTCATCTTTGATTTTTGGAACCAGCCCACTGCATTTAGGTGTGCTTTTTGCACATAAATATAAAGCCAGCCAAGATAAATGTCTGAAATGATTTATGCAGTACACAAACTTGAAATCAGTTGGCTTATTTTTCAAAAGCGATTCCAACATTGCATTGCTTAATTTCACAACTACCCTCTTTTTGTAACTAGTCAAATAGTCTAGCATTTCTTTTTCTTCACACAAAATTGCCAGAATGGTGCAGAATTTGTTTGCTGATAAACAGAATGTAGTGAATATGTGCTTCCAAATCAATTCTTCTGGATTGTGTATGATATTGAATATGTGTCCGTTGATTTGTATGCCGGATTGACCAATCCGATTTTCCAGAAACTTCTGTATGTTCTCTATGGCTCCTGTAAAGGCAATTTTGTAACACATTTGTCCAGTGAACACGTTGCTAGCTCGACTCACTTCTAAAGTCTTCGTATTATAGCTGTATCCTAGAAAAGTTATTTCTTCGCTGAATTTAATTACTTCATGCTCAAAGTTAACTACAGTTTTTGTATAGTTAACATTTCTGTAATTTGTTAATGCTTCGAGGAATGACTGGGCATCGGCCAAAGAATCCGTTACGTACAGATAATCATCAACAACTCTTGCAAAAAGTTTGTTTGTCGCGGTTGATTGGTTGAAATGGTCAGCAAAGTAAATATCATCCATATGGGAATAGTAGAGTTCAGATAGAGCTGGTGAGTACTTGTATCCCTGGACGAGACCATCTTGCCATTCATAGACTGTAGATCCAGCTCGAACCAAGAGTGGTTTCCGGAGCTCTGTCACCATTTCTCTGTACTGTATGGCTATCTTCTTCTTGAATAAGAGGTCTTTCTCTTCCTTTTGAAACTTCATATGCTTCTCACATAAAATTATCAAGAGCTTTTCTATATTGACACATCCAAAGGCATTGCTCAAATCAGTTTTTACAAAATACAGTTTAGGCTTGCCGGTATCAAGCCACTTTTGGTGTAAATCTTTAAACTGAGTTTCTACTTTCACTGCAGGTTTGCTAGTCAATGCTCTAAGAAACTTTAATCTTTCTTTCATTTTATATTTTTCTGACTGATTCTGTGGATCACTTCTGTACCGAACAATAGGCCTGCAATCATTATTTGATTTTAAAATTAAGTGTAATTTTGGTATCTCTCTCTTTACCAATTTTAGTCTCAGTCTTTCCTGCATATTTTTCATTCTTTTCAATTTCTTTCCCAAACTTAGTGGTTCACATTTTTTGATCACTTTTGTAAATAACATGTCTGAGATTTTCTTATCGTAAAAGCTTTGCCATTGATCTTTCCAGAAATAATGCAGTTTGTTCTCATCTGCATCTATTTTACAAGCAGTCACATAGAAGTTCAAAGCAATCATTGGAGCCAGAATATATTTTATTGCATATAATAAGATGTGATACAACAATTTTTTGGCTTCAACAAGAGGAATCCTTCGCCAAATCTGCACAGAAAAGTCCCATTTTTCTATATATTTTGAGATTAAAATATTTTGCCGCCTCATACTATAAATCACGGACTTGATTAAGGTTCTAAATACTTTAGAATTACGGTTGTTGCCAGTCATAGTCTTCGGCACAATATCATTCAAGGAATCCCAACAATTTTCAAAAATAAAGTCTTTGCTTACAGTAAGCATCTTCTCCATTTTACTTTCAGTTTTGAAACAAGATCTGAAATCTTCTTTCGCTTGCACTGTAATATTCCTCTTAGTGGTAGATAGAACTGAAAGAAGATCATCGTGCAGAAAATTTACCAAATATTGTTCCTTTTCCAGCAAATGATTCACAAATTCTGAATCTTTACACTTCAAGTTTAATTTATTGATGTTTTTGTAGGATCTCACATTTTGTTTGTGAACAAAATATTGTGAAAAACACACGGCGCTTTCCATGTTGTACGAATTACTTGAACTCCATTGAAAGTAGCTGAAAACTCTAATGAAAACAAAAGAAACAGCGTTAAAAACGAAACTACAGCGTTAAAACTAACTACTTTGGTTGGGTTGGGGGAACAAAATTTGAATTTTGCGGCGACTTGTTCGAACATGTACAGATTTAATTTACGTTTCGTTACACGCAATGCATACATACCAAGAAACAATTTGCGTCCAATGGAACGTATTCAAAGATATTTTATCTCTTTTGATATATAGCTGAATGACATAGTGAGACGGGCACTTGCCACCGTCAACGTACCATCGGTTCTTGAACCGATTGGCATGGTCCGTGACGATGGTAAGCGTCCCGACGGCCTCACACTGATTCCCTGGGAGCGGGGAAGGGCTCTTGTACGGGACGCAACTTGCGTCGATACACTAGCTCCTTCTCGCCTCAGTGGAACAGTACAAGCGGCAGGAGCCGCGGCGGATGCAGCAGAAGAAGCCAAGCGGCGAAAATATACATCATTATCGACTGATTATATTTTCGTACCGCTTGGCTTCGAAACTTTTGGTCCGTGGGGTAAAAGCACGAAGTCTTTTATAAAAAAATTGAATAAAAGGTTGAATGACATCACTAGAGACAAGAACGCTGGCTGGTTCCTTGCGCAAAGGATTTCTATAGCAATCCAGCGTGGGAATGCAGCCAGCGTTCTTGGCTCCATACCACATGTAGATGTTTTAAATTTAGGTTAAATGTACATACTCTTATTTAGTTTTATTAGTGTATATATGTGTATATATTGTTTATTATTGAATAAAATTTCAACCTTTAACTAAAATGTTGACATATTTTTTTGATATTCTTCCGTGGATTACACAAGGAAATTTTATGTTTCTTTGCAGATGCAAAGAGTTCTGATTGTACTGAATTATTGGCATATTCATCAAACAATCTACGTCCAATATGAACGGCAGTACCTGACATCCTATGGCTGTACAATAATATTGACGTGCTTCACTTTGAATTTCTCAGTTTGATGGCCTATCTTCCCACTTGACATTGGCAGAATTCCAATATTCCAAAGTCTAATCTTCGCAAAAGCCATAGAGCTTAGAGAGGGATGAAATAAAAAATCCTTGGCAAAAGCCTTAACACAAAAAAATATATAGGTATGTGCAATGCGGACCCCGATTAAGTTTGAGAGAGAGAGAGAACTCGATTTAATTGTAATGTAAACAAACTTAAAACTTTTATATGTACGATACGATGTCTAATTATCTAATTTAATTCTGTAAATAATTATTTAATAACACAAAAATAATTTAATTGAAGTGATCAATATATTTAATTTAATTGGACGTTTTGCACCACCCGTAAAAAATATAACCAGTCTTACCAAGTTGTAACCTTTGTTATAAAAAGTTTATCTTCTTTATCAAAATTAAAACAACAGAAATGATTACAACTAGTTATAAAGCTAAATTTTGTAGCATTTTTTTGTAAATAGGTATTAGAGCTAAGGAAAAATGTCTCGAACAGTGATATCTGATTTAATAAAGATCTTTAGAGCAAGTTACAATGCAGTGGTACCAGATAAAATCATAAGAAAATGTATCTCATACGATCCAAAACACGAAACGTTGAATATTACTGGAACCAAGTACGATTTGTCGAACAAAAACATTTATGTTGTTGGCGCTGGAAAAGCTGTTCAGTACATGGCAAGAGAGGTAGATCAAATACTTGGTAATAAAGTTAGAAAAGGTGTAATAAGTATCCCAGCTAACAGTTTGGCTTCTGATACAAAGACAGAAAACTCCAACTTCAACTACTGTGAAGGCGCTCAAGATAATTTGCCTGATGCAGCAGCAAAAAATACTGCTAAGAAAATAAAAGAACTAGCTGAAAATCTTACCAATAATGATTTCTTACTAGTGTTGATATCCGGTGGAGGATCTGCTTTACTTCCGTTACCTAAAGAACCAATTAATTTAGAAGAAAAATTGGAACTGATAAAGAAATTGGCAAAATCAGGAGCAGATATTAATGAGCTAAATATTGTTAGGAAAAAACTCTCTGCCATCAAAGGAGGTAAATTAGCAGAGGCAGGACATCCAGCTCAAATTGTGACTGTCATTCTTTCCGATGTAGTGAATGACCCTTTAGATATTATAGCTAGTGGGCCTACAGTTGAAGATAATGATGATGTTCAACTAGCTATAAATGTTATCAAAAAACATAATTTGTATGAAGACCTTTCTCAATCAATTAAACTGGTTTTAGACGATACAAGAAATCAAAATGTGTCAAAGTTTGAAAAGGATTTGGTACAAAATTATTTGCTGGGAACTAACAAAGTGAGCATCTTAGCTGCTTATAAAGAAGCTAAAGATAAAAATTATTTGCCTATAGTTTTATCCAGAGCAGTAGTAGGAAATGTAACAGAAATTGCTAAGAAATATGTTGAACTTTCTAAAGTATTTTGTAAATTATTGCAAAGAAAAACTGACATAGAACAATTGAAGATCCAAATAGAAAAACTAAAAATACCAGGATTAAATGTAGAAAACCTGGAAATTGGAAATTCATTAACAGAAGAAACCAGACTGTGTCTAATTCTTGGTGGTGAAACAACTGTAGAAGTTAAGGGCAAAGGTAAAGGTGGTAGAAACCAACAGCTAGCACTGGAGTTTTCAAAATATATTCACAATCATAAAGAGGACTTTGCCAATTATGATGTGTACCTTCTTAGTGCAGGTACTGATGGCATAGATGGACCTACCGATGCCGCTGGAGCTATAGGCTATTTAAACCTTGTATCTGACTGTGAGAAATGTAATATGAACATAGACAAGTATTTAGAAAACAATGATTCCTACAGTTATTATAAAGATTTTCAATCTGGTGCTTTTCATGTAATCACTGGCCATACTAACACTAATGTGATGGACACACATTTGATTGTCATACAGAAATGTAAGTGAAAAATGTATAAGGAACAATGCTATTTAATTTTATAAGTACTGAAGCAGTTTATTTACAACTGTTTATACTACTTACTTTAACTTTATTTTTTAAAATCAATTTTTTATAATTTTATTGTTATGCTTGAACTTTTACAGAATGCCTTAAGCAACTAGGCTAAGGTCTACAAATTGTAAAATACTGTAAATTTTATTGTTATTGTTGTAAATTTTTACTCGTGTTTTGTTTATTATTATAAATTTACTATAAGTATATTATGTATATTAGTCATATATTTAATTGAAAGGCAGAAATTTTCCTTGTATCAATAAAATAACACAATACATTGTAAGATAAGATAAATCATATTATTACCTGTTAAATAAAGCCATTTTACACTTACAAATTGTTTTATTTATATTTATGCAGATGATGGTTTTAGGAACAAACTAAGTTTATTATCAGATTTCTTTTTATCTTCTATTTCTTTTTTCAATTTAGCCGATGCCAGAACAGCTTTTTGAGAGAGTCCTGCAAACTTGTCTTTTTTCTTCTTGTTGTTTTTAATCACTTTTGAAGGTTTGTTTGTATTTGTAAGAGAATTTCTATCATTTTTTAATGAGAAAATGTCATGAGCGTTAGTGTATAAATTTACTGTGGAATCATTTTTCTTTTGAGGCTTGGGAATAGGTGATTCTTTATTTTTCTTTGCTTTTTTTGAACTAGTGTCTTTGATATCTAACTTTTTAGGATTTTCTTTTGAAACAGTCTGTTGAGTTGTAGATGTGGGCTTATTATAGCTTCTTCTTGGCTTTGTTAGCAGGGTTGTAGTACTTTTATGACAGAAAGTACATGTCTGAATCTGTAAACATAAATATTTATTAAGATACTTATAATTTTATTACATAATCATCAGGTTTTTATTATTTATTATCGGTGAACATACCATTTCATTGAAGTGCATGCCATGTTTTTTATCATCATGATTTTTCTTGTCATCAGTCTGTTTTTTTATTTTTATTCTTTGCTTGCTTTTACTTAATTTTGCAGGTTTCAGCTGTAATGAGATAATAATTATTTACAATTCACAAGGAAGGTAACAAATAGTTGTAGTTAAGAAATATCACAGTCTCCCAAATGAGAGGGAGCACAATGATTAGAAAAGATATTCAAGTTATAATTTATAAAAGTTTTAATGCTGTCCCTCGTTAATTTTACTTGAAATATAATAAATAAAATAAAAAAGCCTTTATTTCTATCACACAATTAACTTGATATATGTTCTTGTTTAAATACAGCCCACCAAGTTACGAAAAGTTCTCGAGTTTGATATTCAAGAATTTTTTTAGGCATTAAACATTATCAGTAACTGAAACTCTGGAGAAATGTGTAGTGTTTTTCCGCTGCGACTGCTCCTTAACCAACATCAAACAACAAACTTGATGTTTTTAGGTGTGTTCCTCCATATACCACCGCCACACCTCACCTCCTAACCAATGTGGCCTCCGTGGATCTCAAGATGTTACCAACACCGCACCTTGTGTCTTGAAGCTTTGTTGTTCTTCTTCGGCAAGATACTCTCGTCGACACGTGTTTCGCCGAGAGTTGATGTCGGTTAAGGAGCAGTCGCAGCGGAAAAACACTACACATTTCTCTAGAGTTTCAGTTACAATGGATTTCCGCAAAGTAAAGCCTGATCAATATCTTAACATTATCAGTAGTTATGCACGTAAGATACCAACTAGTAAGGCGAAATCTTATTTAATTATAAAACATAATACAGAGATAATCTTACTTTGATATCTGTATCTCTAGACCATTCTGAGCAACAGTGAGGACATCTAGCATTAATCGAAAATTGCCTCGTTGGAAGACCAAACCCTCTGGTCACTTCATTGCATCGCATCCTGGGAATATAAATGGCTATAATTAGTCATGAAAAAGTCCAATAATCAACCTCTTAATCGTATATAGCAAAGGTTTTTAACGTGCACATAAAGTTGTAGTTTTAACTAAAATAAAACGTACAAATAATGACTTTTAAGCTTCTTGAACACTTCATTATTCGAAGGTAACTTATATGCAATATTGAACAAAAATCCCACTTGATTTTCAGTCATTTTAAGAAAGTTTTTGAACCTCAATAAGAAGAAATAGTGAGGTTATGTTTACAAATCACTTATCGTACAATATTTTGACATGTGTCCACTGCATTTGACGTTTCAAGGTTATAAAGAATTTTGGAACTAAATTTATTTAGCCCATCTAGCCCATCAAAATATGTACAGCAATAGAACGTAAAAATACCAAATCATCGCAACATTATCAAGGATTTAGACATTTTCAAGTGCATTGTTTTGTTTTCATACATGGTTTATCTCAAAAGGGTCTCATTCTGATGATATGAAAAAACTTGATAAAACATACCTACTTATACATACTTAGTAAGAAACGGAAAATTTGCTTCTTACATGTTAAGTACCTACTGTACGAGTTTTCAGGATTACTGTAAGGGCCCGTTCACGCATGGCAGTCCGTTTTACTGGTACGTTTTTAACGGAAACGTCATAAATTTATGCTCTGTTCACACATAGGCACTGTATAACGTAGGTACAACGGATCCGTCATTACTGGATGAGATGTTATGTTCACACATATACCGTATAACTTACACCCCACACACACCGCCTGCCACGCACACAGTAGCTATCCGTTAAAATTCTACGTATCCGTATATTTTTACCGTTCCGTCGTCCAGTATACGATGACGAAACGGAACGTCACTTTTTTTCGGAACTATATTTTTTACTGTATACAGAATACTGTGCCATGTGTGAAGTCATTCATCAACTATATACGCCATCAACGGAAAAAAAAACGTACACGATCGATAAAACGGAACAGTAAAACGGAGACATGTGTGAACCGGCCGTAACGGTAATATATTTTTCGATAATTTAAGCCTCCTAGGATTTTTCCGTGATAATTGCTGATATTGCTTATAAGTCAAATTGCGATCCATAACAATTTATATAATATAATCAACATATTTTTGAGACCATAATATTTAAAGATTGCCATTTGCAACACAAGCTAGTAAAATAAAATACATACTTAATAGACGTTCAAGAGATGCTATTTTAAATATGTTATAAATCTGCATCTTTGTTTATTACCTACAGTCGAATGTAATTCTAAATTTTGTACTTAATAAGTAAACCTGTATAATTCATCTGAACATTACGAACATCCCGATAATCCACTGCTATCACTTATTTACTTTTTCTCAACAGTCATAAACCAACTATCAATCATCAGATACACAATTCATGTATACCTACCATTTTGGTATTATAACTACTAGGTACTTAGGTAGGTACCTACTCTAATTGATCTGTGATACCAACTAGATACCTACTTTGTACATTATTATTACTACATAACCATAGAAACCTATGATGTATTTTGAACACTAGCCTCGGGCCTGTGGCTAATTTTAATAAAACTTATATTTATGCGTTCTCCCAACAAAATAATAAAAACAATTACAAGGACAGAACATAGATAAAAATAAAATTATAAATATTTGGTAACTAAACTACCTACATGGCTTTCTTAATATTGCCATTCCACCATGAATATGCATTTTCTTATAAATAATAAAATATTCCTTACCACCACGAAGGCCCCATGCAAGCTAAACTTTATCGTAGATTACAGAGGATCTTCAAATTCAGATAAGTCTTGAGTGGTTCCCCTGTTGATTATGAATGATAAACATCTTGAACGCTCCAAGACTATATATAATGGCAATATAGAGAAACAGTGGCAGTAGTTGACGCAATGAGACTGACCGTGGTATTGAGGTATGTTAATTATTACCATGTGATTGTTTTTTTTTATAAGTAATATTTACATAACATTACTTATATTCCTCGGTTAAAATAATTAAATTAAAGGATTTTCAGATACACACTGTGTTATAGTTTATATGCACTTACTTAAGTAGGTTTATTACTTAACTATTCTTAAAATGAGAAAATAATTAAAAAAATGTATGATTTGCTAGAGAAGGCTATATTTGCTTTGAAACCTGAAATCTAACTTATGTTCTTCTCACCTTTTTACCTAATTGTAGTGTAAGTATTACAAGTATCCTCTGTTCGTCCAGTATTCCGTCCTAATGAAAATTACAATGATCTGTCGCTCCATTTTAAGAAATATTTAGGATGACGATGCTTTTGATTGTCCATCTACCTAAGTACCTATCTTAAAAAAGTTTTTTAAGATTATTAAATCGTTATTTTGCCACGTTTTTTTAATGCTTGTTACATCTTTGCAGTTTAATAGCAGTGGCAGTGTCCTGCCACGCCAGCACTGTAAAGCAGGAGAGGAAATTCCCTGACGACTTCCTGTTCGGTACAGCTACGGCTTCCTACCAGATTGAAGGAGCGTGGAATGAAGATGGTAATGATCAGTCCACCTTCTAGCTTAAACCAATTAATGTGGCTGTATATACAGAGTTACTTGTAACTAACGCATAACCTCTTAAGGGTGGCTTCTGTAGGTCTAAAGAAACATCTTTTGTTCTACGAGTTTTAGAAATTTGCAAAAAAAAAGCTGTCCCGTACTAAAAGTTCATCGCCCTTCAACAAAAAGTGTGGAGAACAAAAAAAAAACTCGTGACTTTATAAAGTTGTAGAACTAAAGTTGTTGTTGTATTGAACTACAGAAAGCGTCTTTAAAAGATTAAGCGATAGTTAGCAGTAACCCTGTATATCTATATCATTTTCAAAGGTAATTGTAGTTCCTCCTACAGACCACTTAGGTTCCTTCTTCTAGCTATATGAATACGTTAAATAATAAATAAAATAATGCTAATGACCTACTTTAATATCAATAGATTTTTTTCCAATATTAAATGTAAGTAGAGTTAGTTTTTAACTATAGGTACCTACTGAAAGAAAAAATAAAATATATGCCTGCGAATTTTAAAAAGGAAATTAAACTGAAACAATTACCACCCTGAATAAACATTTAGATACTTCGTAGATAAAACAAATAACAAAATTGATAAGATGTATTTCTTTCAGGCAAGGGTGAAAATGTCTGGGACTACATGACCCACACCAACCCCACCGTCATCAGAGATCAGAGCAACGGTGACATCGCCGCTGACTCCTACCACAACTACAAAAGGGACGTAGAGATGATGCGTGAATTAGGCCTGGATGCCTATCGCTTCTCTCTATCCTGGGCTAGGATCCTTCCCGACGGCATGCCCCACAAAGTCAACCAAGCTGGCATTGACTTCTACAACAACTACATTGATGAAATGCTCAAATACAACATCATCCCAATGGTCACCCTCTACCACTGGGACCTGCCCCAAAAACTTCAAGAATTGGGTGGTTTCGCCAACCCCTTATTCTCTGAATGGTTCGAAGATTACGCGAGGGTTGTTTACGAAAACTTTGGTGACAGAGTTAAGCACTGGATCACTTTTAATGAGCCTAGAGAAATCTGTTATGAGGGATATGGGTCTTCTACCAAAGCTCCGATACTGAACTCGACTGCTGTAGGTACTTACTTGTGTGCCAAACACCTTGTGTTGGGCCACGCTAGAGCTTACCACTTGTACAACAACGAGTTCAAACCTACTCAGCAGGGAGAGTGTGGTATCACCATCAGCGTTAACTGGTTCGGACCGCTCAGTGACACTGAGGAAGATAAAATGGCCGCTGAGCTCAGGAGGCAAGCTGAGGTAATCAAACTTATTGTTACATCTTACAAATTAATTATATAGGAGAAGAATTACAGTAGCTACTATAAGTATCAATATTCCATAACAATAATTATTGGCCTAATCGCTATCCAAGACTCACAATACACATTACCAACTTTAAAAAAGTTTGTTTGACTGAATTAATGTTGTTTGTTTCAGTGGGGTCTATACGCCGAGCCCATTTTCGGCGAGGGTGGTTTCCCCAAGGAACTGGCCCAGAAAGTAGCCGAGAAGAGCGCAGCAATGGGCTATCCCCGCTCTCGCATGCCCGAGTTCACTGAAGAAGAAATGGCCTTCACTCGTGGTGCAGCCGATTTCTTCGGAGTGAACCATTACACTGCTGCTTTAGCTTATGTAGCAAATGACGAGCCTGTTGAAAACCCAACTTTGTATACTGATTCGGGTACTGCTACTACCGTTTCGGAAGAATGGGCTTCATCTGCTTCTACGTGGTTGTTCGTAAGTTACATCAAAATTTATCTAATCATCATTATCATCACTTGATTATCACCCCTGACAGCTATCTTATATGATATCTCTCAAAATCTTTTAGCATATTTTTTTCCAAAACGTTATAAAGTCCGAACTAGGTGACAATGATATGTATGATAATAGATACCGTGACCGATACATACCGGACATATTTACAATCATGCTTGCTCAAAAGCAACTGTAGGTGTGAGAAAGATAACGATGAATTTTGTCTGCTCTTTTACAAGACCGAAGTTTATCTTTATTTTTGACGATATTTTATCCCTTAGACTTCAAGATATGCTTCTGTACCTCTCTATCTATAATTCTTCTCCAATCATATTCCAGCTCGCACCAAACAGCATCCTCAACGCCCTCACCCACCTGAAGGAAAAGTACAACAGCCCAGTTTTCTATATCACTGAGAACGGCTGGTCCACCGACCCTGACCGCGACCTTATTGATGATGACAGGATTACTTACTACAGGTATTTTATGGCCTAGATACTATCTATCTATATACCTATCTATTATATGGTATATAAATAACTATAGGTACTAGTATTTTTCAGCTGGAAACTAATCAGCTGTTAGTTAAGGAAGTGATACTTAGTAGCTATATACTTACCTACCTAATAATGTTACGAGTTCAGTACATTACAATACATGATTGAAAAGTGGTCATATCTGTTTGTTTATCCGCCTGTTTGTTTATACAAAACGGTCACTAAAGTATGTTAAACACCATAAGTACTTGATATTCAATATAACTGGGTAAAGTAAGATCGTGAATCTCATACCATATTAATTAAACGAAGTAATCAAAAGGTATAAAACTAAGAATGTATTATTATCTTAGATTGTCGTTGTGGGTATAATATAGACTGTTTTCAATCATTACTTATATTATTTATTGCAGTTTTTCAATATTTAATGCCTAATAATCATTTATCATTGTAGGGCTGCGCTTGAAAGCGTTTTGGACAGTCTGGACGCCGGTGTCAGGCTGAAAGGATACATGGCCTGGAGTCTCATTGACAACTTCGAATGGATGGAGGGATACCTGTGAGTAACACTTACTTGTACTTAATATACCTACGTACTTGGCTAGCACAGGCCTAAAGTAAGTCTTGTTTTGTCTTATCCGATGCAACAGATCGCCACCGGTCCTCGCTTCCCGCTAGCCAGCAATTTAAACATTAACCGCACCATAGTAATCTTTGTATATGTGTATGTTTTGCCTTCTTTACGCTTATATTATAAAAACTTCTGATTTTGCATGAATTACTTAGATATTCCAGGACATCTCAATTAAACACTGTAATATCTGGTCTCTTTGATGACTTTCATGAATCACTAGACCCAACTATTCAACTACTTCGAATCTAGTTGTCTTGATTCATAGTATGTATATCGAGCAATTCAATAAGAGAATCACCGTTTCAATTGTATGCTCATCGCTCTTATGTAACTTTGACTGAATGTAATATATATACCTATTGTAGATAGCACCATTTACTTACAAGTAGGTATATCATATTCATATTATCTATAACCTATTCGTTCTGAAGAGTATCTTCAGATAATAATATCTTATCATTGTCAGATAGATAATAATGGAAATGATGAATGTCAATAGATGATCATGGATTTATCTCATCCTTTGTAGAAATCAATAACTGGAAATAATTTGAATACACAAAAAATAGTGACCATTTGATGTCATTTAAGACTTATTTACTGACTTATTTGACATTTTATTATGTGTGTGCGTGTGTGTTTTGTGCAAGGATTTTCATTTCATCCCTCTCTTTAGGTACTTACTATATATTAATTTCAGGGTGTTGTGTAACTTTGTGAGTTTTATTCTGGTATATAAAATTACTCTATGATTCATTGTGTAGGTAAGTATTAATTAGTAGATAAGTATTTATTTCTATGGCATTAGCTCCCAGACTATATTTAGGATTATGAGTTGTTAGCCACAACTAGTATTATTTAATTAAGAATTAATTATTGTCATTAAATATTTACAGAGAGCGTTTCGGGCTATACCACGTGGACTTCGAATCTCCAGCCCGCACCCGCACCCCTAGAAAATCTGCTTTCGTTTACAAACAGATCATCAAGGAGCGTTTCATCGACCACTCATACGAGCCCGACACCATGACTATGACTATTGATGAAGGTCATTAAATAAAAGTTTTATTTTATTTGATTATGTATCAAATACCGTTGTAAATATATAGATACAGTTATTATTTTAATAAATTGCAAATTATTAAGTAGTTTTTGTTATATTTTAATTCGACATTACCGTATCTGTATCTACTTTAATATAAATTTAATAATTAAATTTATAAATTTCTCTGATTTAATATAAATTCCAGATTTTATTTTATACATTGTAGCGCCACAAGCTATGTCATAAAGCTTATCAATTAATTATAATCATAATACATTTACGTTCTTTGGTTGTAAATAAATTGGGCTAAATCCGTAAATTAAAACCGTACAAAAGCATTTTACAAAAGTCTTTCTATATAGGTTTGTTTAGCTATCACTGTCAGTGTCAAACAATTCAAAAATAAAGCGGGAGCGTGTTTGTTATCAGTTTATCTCTTGCGAATTAATTTAAATTAATTACACGTAATGTTAGTTAAATTATCAGATAAGATGTAATTGTATTATTATTCACAAGCCAGCAAGGTATTCACACGTTACAATACTTGCATACGACAGGATGCGTCGTGTTTACATTATTTATTTGATAAGGTAAGTGTTTCTGTTTGATTAGCTATATATTCCGCTTTTTCCTGTTATAGAATACTTAATTTCACACCAGAAGCCTATAAATTACGTAGAGCAATTACTAATTCACACATTAACTTGGAGTTACTTGTTCATCTCGAGACGAGACTTTTTAACAGAATGCATGAAGTATTATTTACACTTTAGTACTTACTTCCTTCTAGTCCTTGAAACCAATATTTCGCTGACAGACCTTAATCTCTTCTTGAAAACTAATTAAGAACTCACTACTGAGAATTCTCCATATTCTAAAAACATTAAAAAACCGTGTATTTAATTAAATTTAGTCTTTTAATCATTCTTTGATTAAAAACTATTTTAAATTTTACTACTTCACTTGTTTAATATAAGTATAATATTTTCAGTACAAACAATACATTATCTTAAAATTAGGTAGGTACTTAAAAGTTACACCATCATTTGTACTTAATGGTTGTAAAAAAGATTACATTTCTATCTAATTGTAAAAAATATCTTGCTATTTATAGTCATGCTCGAATAGTATGACTATGAAAAGTACAACTGATGATGAAATGAGAATTAAATCTTCTTCTTCTTATCGAATGAGAGTGGCCAACTCTGGTGTTGAGAGTTTATTAAGCCGCCTCTGACGGCCTATGGGCCTCTGACATGGCTTAACGACTGCTCTACTATAACAACAGCTGAATTTAATGCATTGTTAACATAATATCAGTCAGAGCATTTGATGTGTAAATTAATATTTTTGATAAATTGAATACTACTAACTATCAAAATAACACATTAACTTAATCTTTTAACTATAATGTTTTATGTCAATTCTCATCTTATAGTAGGTACTAACA
Organism: Macaria liturata; assembly: GCA_964023185.1. Lineage (NCBI taxonomy): Eukaryota > Metazoa > Arthropoda > Insecta > Lepidoptera > Geometridae > Macaria > Macaria liturata. Next base: position 16,944,838 of record OZ026806.1, read on the forward strand.
TTAGGTCTGGTTTAAGTCCTATACTGTTTTACTAACAGAAATGGATCTATTTTAGTTGTCTCAAATGTATTATCACATAGGTACCTACTCAGTATCAATTTTATCTTTGAAATCTTAGACAAGTTAAACCAATTTTCTATAAGCATTTGTAATTTCTATAGATGATTATCTGATTTATCAAATTATTGGATTTATAATTTTTTTTACAATATTTCTGTACTACTATGAGTATTATAGGAAATTATAGTTTCTACTGAAGACACTATATTCAAATTGAAACATTACACAAATTCAAACATTTTGTTATATTTCAGTGCCATATCAATAGTAAATGGCTTTACGGACAATAAGAAGAGAAGCTTTCCAAGTGGTTTCTTGTTTGGAGCAGCTACTGCTGCTTATCAGGTGGAAGGAGCATGGAATGAAGATGGTTGGTATTAATATTAAATACTAGATTTCTTATTCGTCATTGAGGGAAAAATGTAAGCACGAAGAGGAAGAGGAAGGCCGAGGAGGTCATACATGGACCAAGTAAAAGAAAAGGCGGGTGTCATGTCGTATAAGGAGGTCAAGGAATTGGCAGAAGATCGGGAAGGATGGCATATGGTCCATAGACAAGGGCCTCGCCCTTAAATTGGTGACGATGACTAGATTTCTTAATGCTAAATTTTGAGGCCTATACCCAGCAGTGGGCCGACAAGGCCTAAAGATGATGATGATGACATTTAAATCAAATAATAATATATTTCAGACCATCAGTGTCTGTAAAGTAAAATAAAATAGTCTTAAAATTCATTATATTATATCATCCTTGTATACTTAGTTACAAGGCCTTAAGTAATCTAGGCCTTATTTTTACCCTCTTCTGAAAGTCTATGGATTTCAATAAGAATACTTGTAGGATAGTAAGCTTCAATGATTTGATAGATTCTTTACTCCCAGTTCTGAATTTTGAAGTGGCAAAAATGAAAATAAGTTATTAGTTAACTTTTTAGTGACAGTAGACTTGAAGTCGGTTTTTGATTCTATGATTTTTTTTCTTATTTAAGTACAGCATAATTTATTTTTTAGTCCTATGTACATATGTTATGTGGGAATGTCCATATTTAGATATTGGGATACATAAATTTGTGTCATTGACTTTGTTTTTGTTAAAAAATATATTGCACTCTTGAAAAAACTACATTATTTATTTATTTACTTAATTAAAACGGTAACAACCAATTATATAAATTAAGAAATTAATTATTAACACACTAAAGTAGCAAATTAATTAGATATCTTAAAAATTTAAATTAATAAGGATCGTTACGTTCACAAAAAATTATGACGCAGAATTCGCTTAGTACCTATGAGGTTAGATGGCGCTATGTGTTATGGTTATTTCCCCAAATATTTATTAATATGTATTTTCATATATTCCCAGGCAAAGGTGAAAGTATATGGGACATATTTATGCACACGGACCCCAGAATGGCTGACATTCCCAATGGAGATGAGGCCGCAGACTCTTACCACAATTACAAGAGAGACGTAGAGATGCTGCGGGAACTAGGAGTGGACTTCTACAGGTTCTCTATTTCATGGTCAAGGGTGTTGCCTACAGGTAAATATATATTATATATCCTACTAATAAAAAATCTATATCATCTTTGAATTGTGTAATGTAGAATAGAATATATCTTTAATGTACACCATAAAAACACAGAAATTACAAAACAGAATACTTAGATTAAATGCTGCACATTGGGCGGCCTTATCGCCTTAGGCGATTTCCTCCAGGTAACCTTTTGGATGGACATAGAACAGTAAACAGGCGGTGTACTAAAATAATAAATAAACTAACTATGTATATCTTTACATGTACATATCACCATTGTCACCTATAGAAAATCATATCATTTAGAGTTATCATATAGAGTTTATTTTTTTCCCCATTTGTCTAACATTTATCATAATTAATTGCAGATATTTTTCCAGAATCATTTCACATCAGCACTATCACCTGAAATTGGTCACTCATTGAATCCAATGAATCATCCATTCAAAATCTTAACATCTAAATAATTGAAGGTAAGATAATAATCATTGGGTATTCATAATTGTTGTTGCAAGCGAGTGTGGCTCAGCGGTTCCAGTGTCTGCTTTTCATCCTGACGCATCGTAGTTCGCATCCGGCCCTACGCCAAGGACTTGTATTTTCATGTTATGTGTGGATTTGCACTCGTTTAGCGGTGAAGGAAAACATCGTGAGGAAACCGACATGTTTGGGGACCACAATATTCGAGGTCATGTGTTTTCCGTGGAAGAACCTGGGCGCCCACCACGATGTATCTGCCCAAGAGAACTCCCCTAGCGAATTAATTCTGCAGGGGAGTCACGACCCTCAGTCATGAGGAAATACGACATAAGAGAGAGAGAGTAACCTAAGAATTAGGAAGAGAAATTGAAGGTTTTATTTGTCTGTTTGTTAAACTAAACTACATAATACATAACTACGTACACACACATACATAAGCTTGCGTAGTATGGGGCTAGATGGCGTTGTTCCTAACGGCCCAGAATATTTGTAACATTATTATTATTATTTTTATTTACATATTTATTATTTCCAGGTCTAACCAACCAAATAAACCAAGCAGGTGTCCAATACTACAACGACCTTATAAACGAGTTACTATCACACGACATCCAGCCAATGGTGACATTGTACCACATGGACCTGCCCCAGTACTTGCAAGACCTGGGCGGGTGGGCGAGTCCACTCTCGGTCACTTGGTTCCAGGACTATGTCACTCTTATGTATCAATTATATGGAGATAGGGTGAGTGGGTTTTTTTTATTTGAGTTTTTCTAGTAGCGAGAGATCATCATCACTTTTGACGAGGAGGTAGTATAGAGTTCTCAATATACATAAGTACGTAAGTAAAATACTTTTAAGTTTTATTGAAAAATATTTTATTTTATATATAATAAAGCTGAATATACATATCTATAAAAATATTTGGAGATACAATCCTATAAGTATTCTATGAAATATTATCTGTTTATCTCTGTTTCTCTGTATATTTAAACGCTCATCACGCAAAAACGGCTGAACGGATCATCATGATTTTTGTAGGTAGTATGAGGTCTTAGGAGTGTCATAGACTACTTTTATCCTGAAATAAGCGAACGAAGCTGCGGGCGTCCACTAGTTATATAACAATACTAGTGGGTGCTCGCGCCTTCGCTCGCATTAAGAAGTAAAACTTGTATCCCCTATTTCACCCCTTTAAAAGTGGCATTTCTAAAGATCCTTTCTTAGTGGATGCCTACGTCATAACATCTACCTTCATTCCAAATTTCAGCCCAATCCGTCCAGTGGTTTGGGCTGTGCGATGATAGATCACTATATCAGTCAGTCAGTCATCTTTAAGTTTCATATATATAGATTTTCTATTTTCTACTTTACAGGTAAAATACTGGCTAACAGTGAACCAACCAAACAATATATGTATAGAAGGTTATTCTGGTGACTTCGCGCCCGGAATCGAGTCTAAAGGCATCGGCGACTATCTTTGTGTGAAGAATGTGCTTCTAGCACATGCTGGAGCTTATCATATATACAATGATGAGTTTAAACCTAAGTATCAAGGTAAAAAATGTTAATTAATAAAAAATAATAATACAAATAAATATTTCGGGACATTGCACACAGCGCCATCTAGCGCCACAATAAGCAAACGCTTGTGTCGTGAGAACTAGATAACAGATATTTCTTTAAATAACTTCACTTTTTAATAGTGCTTGAAAAATTAACTCTTATGGAGATGGAAAATTTTGGGCGTATCACATAAAAAGATATGGTTCTCAAAAATTATCCAAGCCGCCAGGAGCAATAAATAGTAGCGTTCCCGAATTATTTTCCTACCAACTGTTATGTACTTAAAATAAGACATAGTACTGTGAAAGATCTATAATTTTTTTGTCAATTTGTAATTTAATCAAATTTTATAATAATATGATTATGTAGTTATGATAATCTGGCGACATTACCTATCACACACAACATTACCTATCAGAATTCCAGCATTAATTTTATATCATCAACAAAAATAATTAAAAAAAGCATATTTTATAGTAATTACTATTACTATTTATGTTTTGGTGCTATGTTGATCGTAATATGAGTAAAACTGGATGTCACAACACAGGAATAGGCCTAGTGTGATATCCAGGGTTTGTCCATCAGTGTATAGTAAACCCTTAAGCATTATTGTTGAATATATATTTTCTTTCGTTTTTGAAAATCCTATCCTTTATTTTTCTATCAACTCCTCTCCATCCTACGGACGCCTGGAAGAAATGGATAGCGATAAGGCCGGTAGTTGTGGCACAAGTAAAAGTTTGTAATGTAACCTTTTTTGTTTATCCTTACTGAACAAACCTTTTAAAGCCTAAAAAATAGTTTTTTAATTTTTGATTTATTTTATTTATATCTGCTTTTATTTCCCAGGTCAGGTAGGTCTCGCGGTGGCTGTGAACTGGATCGACCCTCTCAACAATAGCACTGAAAATCTGAAGGCAGCTGAAATAGCTAGGGCTTTTCATGTAAGTTGTACTGTATCATATTTGACGATGTTTTAATCATTTATTTTACCACCACATGAATGGTGGACCTGCTTATACGACATGACGAATTTATGAAAAACATCACAAATTTGGAAGCCCGAAGAGGAAGAGGAAGGCCGAGAAGGTCATACATGGAGCAAGTAAAAGAAAAGGCGGATGTCATGTCGTATAAGGAGGTCAAGGAATTGGCAGAAGATCGGGAAGGATGGCGCCTCCACAGACAACGGCCTCGCCCTTAAATTTATGATGATGTATAACATATACCTATAGTAATGAACCGATTTAGTTATTATTTATCTAGCTAGTATAATCCTAGCTCAAAGGATCTAGTTTATGATCTAAAAATAGTAAGATATTGAATCAGGCGTTACTTTGCGGAGATCCATTGTAACTGAAATACTGGAGAAATATGTAGTGTTTTCCGCTGCGACTGCTCCTTAAGCGACATCAAACAACAAACTTGATGGTTTTTAGGTGTGTTCCTCCATATACCACCACCACACCTCACCTCCTAACCAACGTGGCCTCCGTGGCTCTCAAGATCTTACCAACACCGCACCTTGTGTTTTGAAGCTTTGTAGTTCTCCTTCGGCAAGATATTCTCGTCGACACATCCACCTCCCCTCTACCCTCCCACCTCCCTCCACGAGGCATCCTCAGGACGTGGCACGTCCTGAGGATGCCTCGTGGAGAGGCGAAACATATGAAGGCGGTGTGGTATATGGAGGAACACACCTAAAAACCATCAAGTTTGTTGTTTGATGTCGGTTAAAGAGCAGTCGCAGCGGAAAAACACTACATATTTCTTCAGAGTTTCAGGTAAAAATAGTAATTATTATTAGTATAGGTACATTACGACAAATATAATATGAATTTTGTACATCTGAAAAAATATTACAAGTAAATTAGTTAATTGAAGCGATGTAGCGCCCGTAGCTCAGCTACCGGAGGCCATCGCATACGTCCACCAATGTCAAGCAAAGGTAGACTCGGTCAGTACGCGGATGGGTGACCAAAAAGTGGCATTCCATTTTGGGCGCTTCCGTGGGTCGGATGACACGTTAAATTGTAGGTCCCGGCTGCTTGTCTAGTACGGCAGTCGTTAAGCCATGTCAGAGGCCCTTAGGGCGGGTTGATAAACTCTCGACACCAGAGTTGGCCACTCTCATTCGATAAAAAAAGATTAATAAATTTATTTTTTTCAAATTTTTATTTTATTATTTCCAGCTAGGTCTATACCTGGACCCTATATACTCTAAGAGCGGTGACTTCCCCGCGCTAGTGCGGGAGACAGTCGCTCGGAGGAGCGCGGAGCAAGGCTTCCCGCGCTCCAGACTGCCTGCACTCACTAGGGAGGAAATTAAACTTATTAAAGGTACATTTATATGCTCTGTTAGCTTAGTTGGTAGTGGCTTTGCCTTCTAAACTAGGGGTTGCGGGTTCGATTCCCACATGACACAAGTATTTATGAACTTTAAAATGTATAATTACTTGTGTTGAGTCTGGTCGTTTGTATGTATAATAAGTTCCTATGTATTTACAAAAGAAAGTATATAGGTATTATATCCGTTATCTAGTACCCACGACACAAGCGTTTGCTTAGTGTGGGGCTAGATGTCGCTGTGTGATATTTCCTGAATTATTTATTTATTTACTTAAAGGTATACTAATTAAAATTTAAGCCTTTATAGCTAAAATAATCATGGCTGGCAGGTTTCAGTTCTTCTGATTTTCGTTTAGGAGGTCCGAAAATATTGACCCATTTTTAAGTTTTTGATGTAAGTGATCGTTGGTGCTACTTTTGCTGTTAGAAAGTTTTGCTGCAAATTGGTTCATCAGGATCAGCGTTATTAATGGCCAAAAAACACACTTTTATATACATTTTGTTTGTTTACGTTAGCTACATTTACTTTTTTATAATTTGTGTTTATGTGATTATCTAAATAATTTTTTTATTAATATTTTATTGTGTTGCAATCACTCGTATACCTTTCGTCCCGTTCGTGACGTCACCTGCCGGTCCCAACGGAAGACCAGCGCTGGATGCTTGTATCCAGCACATGCTGAGTTGGGGCTGGATGGAGACCCGAAACGTGTACTTGTATATATCTTTATATTTTATTGTGTTCTGTTTGTCGTGTTGTTTCGTGTCTCAATTAATGTGTTTTATTATTATTCAGAAACTTACACTTCATCATGATCATCTACATCCTGTTATATATCACTGAATTTTCATGCCAGTTCAAATGATCCTATTCCAATCTCGTCTAGGTTCGACCCGAAGTAGATACTTTCTCCTTAATATGAATGAACATAAAACACATTCTCTCCCATGTTGCAGGTTCCGCGGACTTCCTAGGCATGAACCACTACACGACGTTCCTGGCGGCGCCCGCGCGGGGCCCCCTCCCGACGCCCTCCTTCCAGCACGACGTGGGGGCCACCTTCAGCCAGGGGGAGCTGTGGCCCCCAGCCACCTCCGGCTGGCTCCGGGTGAGTAGCATTCAATAGATTTGCTAAATTTGTTATATATATTGTTTATCATTTTTACGTTATTATTTGTTTAAAATGTTCAGGTTTTTTTTATATAATATTCATTCCTGTCTTTATGTTAGGTATCTGTTTTTCTTTTTATTATTGTATTGTTTATGTAGGTACTTATTAAGTTCAATTTATCATTAGTCTACGATTTGGCGTAGCTGTAAGGTGCATTTATTGTAATGGTATAAATAAATAAATATTAGAACATAAAATAAACATATGAATTCAGCACCGTTAGACAAGAGGCGTATTTTAGTGAGCGTACTGACGCTCGTTTATGGAATATAAAAACCAATGTATGGGAGTGAAGTAACATGTCAATCGTCGCGATGTCAATCCCATACTTTGGTATTTCTTTCACTTCTTCGACCTCTTCTAGGCTGACAGACTGTATGTAATATATGGACTTTACCCAGTGTCTTAAAAAAGACTAGATAATAATGATAATGTAACATATTTACCTCTAAGTATTTCTTATTATCACCTTTAATGTATTAAAACTAAACTCTTCTTTTTAACCGACTTGAAAAAAAGAGGAGATTTTCAATTGAGTCCGGTTTTTGTTCTGTTACAGAGTGCTCCCTACGGCATGTATAAAGCTCTGATCCATCTGAACCTAAACTATGACTATCCGACCATTATAATAACAGAACATGGTTGGTCCACTAAGTATGGACTCAGAGATCAATCTAGAGTGGACAATCTGAATAAATATCTGGGAGCTATTTTATTAGCTTTGGAAGGTAAGTAACGGAAATAAAGAGTTTCTCAATTTCCTGCAACGAGATTTTAGTGTTAAGGTTAGAAAGTCAAGCTGCTTAATTTATGTATTCCTTTATTTACACACATTACTAACAAGTGGGTGCACACGGCTTCGCTCGCATTATGAAGTAAAACTTGCATCCCCTATTTCACCCCTTTAAAAGTGGCATTTCCAAAAATCCTTTCTTAGCGGATGCCTACGTCATAACATCTAGGTACCTGCATTCCAAATTTCAGTCCGATCCGTCCAGTGGTTTGGGCTGTGCGTTGATAGATCACTTTGTCAGTCAGTCAGTCACCCTTGAGTTTTATATTTATAGATTCCCTTATATGTACATATTCCGTCTTATTACAAAACGCAGTTTAAATATTAGTCCAGGACTTTCAAAACAAAAAGTCTGTTCTTGTTGTTCAAACATCACATAAAAAATAATCAAATGTCAACTTCAAATTGGGACGTTGACGTTGTTATCATTGGTAACATTTTGACAGTTGGATTATTATATTATTTACAAGAACGTACTGCATATAAGTATTCAAAGTTCTGGACTAATAGTTAAACCACGTTTTGTAATAAGGGAAACACTGTTTGTATTTCAGATGGCACTGAACTAAAGGGATACACGGCTTGGAGTCTAATGGACAATGTCGAGTGGAATAAGGGTACCAGGTAATAATTTAATTAATTACGATGATGATACAGGATGATGATGATGATGATAAAATGCATTTTAAAATTAAATAATTCCTAAAGCGAGTGTGGCTTAGCGGTTCCAGTGTCTGCTTTTCATCCAGACGCATCCTGGTTCGAATCCAACCCTACACCAATTACTTGTATTTTCAAGTTATGTGTGGATTTGCACTCGCTTAACGGTGAAGGAAAACATCGTGAGGAAACCGACATGTTTGAGGACCACAATATCCGAGGACATGTGTCTTGCGTGGAAGGACCTGGGCGCCCACCACGATGTATCAAGATCTGCCCAAGAGAACTCCCCTAACTCCTCCCTCAGTCATGAGGAAATACGACTCGAAAGAGAGCGAGTTCCTACAGTAAAATAAAGTCAAGCAAGTTATCAACAGCGTGATAAAAATAAGACGATATCAAAGGTATTGAAATCGAACAATTTATTTTAACATTCTTAAAATTATGAGCGATTTTCCAGTACCAAGTTACTTTTTTAGTAACTAATGTTGCTAAGAGATGGCGCTACCCGAGCGCGTAGGATTCAATACTGATGTGTTGCCATGCACAAAATACAATATCAATATGTTAACTAAACGGTTTTCACTCACGTGTAATTCGCGTAAGTTGTTGACATATTGATAAAATGTCTCACGAAAGTTTTAATATTAAAATACAATATATTTGATTCTTCGTTGGCCAACGTTTTACACCAACTCCAATGACACTGAGTGACAGAAACGAAGATTTTTCTAGCATAGCTACTGTTTACCTTGCCCCATGCCAGATCTAGCGACACCTAGTTGCTTTTTTGTACTACTTTTTTTAAAATGCATCTCTGGAGATGTCAGATGTATATAGTATTTTTCCGCTGCAACTGCTCCTTAACCGGTTTTAAACAACAAACTTGGTGGTTTTTAGGTGTGTACCTCCATATACCACCGCCACACCTCTCCTAACCAACGTGGCCTCCGTGGATCTCAAGATCTTACCAGCACCGTACCTTGTGTTTTCAAGCTTTGTAGTTCTCCTTCGGCAAGATGTTCTCGTCGACACAAGTTTCGCCTCTCCACTAGGCATCCTTAGGACGTGTAGACTCCACGATTTTCTACCTACTACTTTTTTAAATTGGAGATCTGAAAATTGAAAGAAAGAAAGAAATATATTTATTCAGACATACACAAACTTAAACTTACTTACTTACGAAACTTACATGTTAAGATTGTGATGCCCCAATACAGCCGCAACTTAGCCTAATGCTGATGGCACACACACAGGGTACCACCAGCGCTGATATTCTGTTGCGGCTGGCGATGACGTCACGCACTCCTAGTGAACATAAAAACTAAATACTATAACTAAACTAATTGCTCATTAATAATATTCTTATCTTTTCCAGTGAACGTTTCGGCCTATACCAAGTGGACTATTCGTCTCCAAATAAGACTCGGTCCTGTCGTATGTCCGCTCTCGTGTACAAGCACGTCATTGAGACTAGACTCGTGGACGCGGAGTGGACGCCGGCGAATCTACGCATACGCATCACTCACAAGAAGGGGGGCAGGACTGAACTGTGACACTATACGAGGGGGTTATAAGGAAATAAATGTAGATTTAGAGTGTTTGTATGGAAATAAATGACTAATTTTCGTGTTAATTTAAAAAAAAAATTGATTTAAACTTTCTTGTGTTAAAAAAAAACAATATGAGTATCAAGACTTCAAGACACATACCCATAATCTTCTTCTTCTTATGGAATGAGAGTGGCCAACTCTGGTGTCTTGTTATACCCATAATATTAGTAAAAACAATGATATCTATGTTGAAACAATGCAGACTAACTGATCAAGTCTCGCTTGTGTCGTATGTCCGCTCTGGTATACAAGCACGTCATCGAGACTAGACTCGTGGACGCCGGGGGACCTGCGCATACGCATCACTCGCAAGCAGGGGGGCAGGACGAGAACTGTAATGGCCCATACATAATATTATATTACAGCTGCGACATAAAGCTATCAAGAGTAGGTATTAATGCCCATCGAACTGTGTAACCTGTCTCACATAAGTCGCGGACGCGTCCAAAGAAAATGAAGATATAGCACTTGTCAAAATAACTCACAAGAAATATGAAGCTTAAACTTAGCTTAAACAAAAAAAAACGTTTCATTTTTGTTTAAGGAGAAAAAAGTTTTAACAAGTGATGCAAATACAGTCTATAGTACATACCTATGTGAGGATCTTATCAAATATTACTGTATTAGAACGAGGTTATTTATATGAGAAAAATGGAGTTTTAGACAAGATATCCGAAATCAAATGAAAAATGTAATATTTTTTTCTAGAATTTCCACCAAAGTATGTAACTAAAGATAAAAAAACAATATTCAATTATAAAAAAACCGACAAATATATATAAGTACCTACTTAATATATATATTTTCATGTTAAAATAAAATTATCAATTTTTTTAACTTCTTCGTTGTTATATTATTTGTAAGTTCTGTGTTTTATTATATTAGGAAAGAGAGGGATGTAATGAAAAATTCTTGATTATCCTCTAGTACACCTATAGCTGTTTTTCCATGAATAGCTCAAAAGCTACAAAAAAAAACAAATGGTAATAACCATTTGTTTTTTTTTGTAGCTTTTGAGCTATTGTCATATTACGCCATCTGTTACATTTCCTGTGAACTGTTAAGAATCAGCAGCACCTTAAAGAGCTTAAGGTACTTCTCATAATGTTTCAAACTCACAAGCACAGATGGCGCTAGATGTCTTGAAACCTTGTGTTAGTAGACTAACTTCATTGAATTACTCGGATTTAAAAGTTTAAATTCATTTCATGAATTGTATTGTTTTAACTAGGGCATTTTTTTATTTGTTAGATAATTATGCTGCGATAGTTCGTGCGCACATATTAATTGAACTTAAAGACAATTGATTGATTGATCCAGAAGAAGTATTTCAAAAATACAAATCATGATGATCCGTTCAGCCGTTTTTGCGTGATGAGCGTTTAAATAAACAGGTAAACAGACCAATTCCATAACTTGTTGGAACGTGTTCTGTTATCAATTCTAAGTATATCCAAACATTTTTTGAATATCATCAATGTTTAGACTTCCTATTATAGGAATAGATAGATAGAAGAAGATTAATAGGATTACCTTTAACGCGATAGATGTACAAACAAATAAATGATTCAATACTATCAAACCCCAAACCATTTTAAGCTACATAATATATGTATTACAATTAATACTTATACCTACATATAGCCGTTCAAAAAATTCACACTAAACATAATCATCAGCGCCATTGTACAAAATGACAGCCCCAAAATATCTCAATACTTTATCCAATTTTCACTCTCATTATCTTCGGTATTTAGCCCCTCCATTAAATACTGGCAACAATAGGCAAAAAATACAAACTATGAAAAAAGGGCGGCAACTCAAAACACACTGCGGGTGGCAATACACGTTAAAGTTATTCTTCCTTATAAACATTGATTTTGAAACAATTACTCCCTTTGCTAAACATAGACTTTTACCGGCATAAAAATAAGGGTGAATTTCCTTTGTATTAGTTTACAAAGGCCATAGAAAACCAATGAGTCGTAATGCTACCAACATGTACAAATGTATGCGATCCGGAATACGTTTTACCGATTAGTTGGATGCTTAATTTTTTATGGTTTATTATCTTTGGAGGAGATTTTTTGTACTTTGGAAATGGTAAGTGAAATATTTTTTACAGATGAGAGTAATATTTTTGTATAACGTATAAATTTACTAACACTTTAACTTCTAAGTTCTTTACATAAGGAAGGAAGTAAGTATAATATGTTTTGCATTTTTTGTAAATAGGCCAAAATGTCGTAAAATCGAGTTTGTAAGTGTGCTTGTGCTTTAATAATTATGATTACGTTTGTTCCGCGGTTCTATGATTTTACTATAAAGAAATAATACATAGCGAGTATATATTATATAAGTTAAACATACATCCATGTAATATTGGTAGTAACTGTTATAAAGCCTTCTTATGTATCTAGATAATAGAAATATCAATGAAAAGAGGTACATAAGTTATTACACAAAATAAAAGTACGCACATATACCTATCACAACCCCAGAAAATTTCCGAGATTTAAAAATAAATGAGTCGCATCAAATACCGCTAAGGCGGGGGTGGTTTTTATTATATTTGGGGCTTACAGAGAATATATGGCGGCTTCTACTTGACACTTACTTACGGAGTTATATAGGGCTTGGTTAATGTAGAGACAGATTTTAGTACCTAACCTTAGTAATTAAATAAGAGAAAAAAACTTATCTTCCGGTAAAAAATACTTAGGTGTCGAGAGTTTCCAAAAAAGGCCTCTAACATGGTTTAATGAATGCAGTGCTACGAGGGATAGTCGGAACCTACTTTTTTACCGTATTCGAACCGCGGGAACGCCCAGATGTAAGTACCATTGTCTTTTTGCCACGATCACCCATCGAAGGATTGACCGCGACCGCAGTTGCCTTGCTTTGGTTCACAATACGTGCTGTTACAAACCGTGTTTTAAAAATTAGTCTAGAACTTTGAAAATAAAAGTCGGTTCTTGTTGTTCAATCATCACGTACAAACAATCATAATGTCATTTTCAAAGAAGAACGTTGATTATCATTGGTTACATTTTGACGGTTTGATTATTATGACAGTAAACAGGCAAATTTCGAACAGCGAAAACAGACTGCATTTTTCATAATTCTGGACTAATAATGTACCTAGTTAATTAAACCACGTTTTGTAATAGGGCCCGTTGGTTTTAGCTTTTGGTATATTTGGTTACTCTTCACCTTCGACTAAAGTTTCATTTATCGAAATTATGTAGTAACCTTGGCTGACTTATCTCATGGATGGAAAACAATTCACCTGATGTAAAGACATTTTGGACTATTTGATTTGACATACAGTGGAACCTGCATAAGAAGATTACCTTTAATACGCTTTCCGCTAAAAATAGTCTTAAGCTAGTTCTAGTGGATTACTATCGACAGCCAAATCTAAGGTAAATAGATATAAATATAAAAAACTAGTCGTAAATAAATAAGGTAAATAAATAAAATGCAGATAAGTGCTGTTAAAAGTCTTTTCCACACTCGTTTTTATTTAGATATACCTACCTCCAGCAAGCTACAATGGTATCCCCCTTTCTTCCTCGCGAGAAATCCGGTAAGTAGCTCCTTATAATACAGGTTTGTTTGTTTATAAATGTGGACTTTTTGTAAGAGTGGTTAATTCAAGTGTCAAGAGTTTTCCATTTTCAAACCAGCCTTAGGGCCTGTGACGCTTAAAATATACTAGGTGTGTTGTTTTTGTTTATTTGTTCGTATAATATGGTCTTTTCCTTATCGTATAAGAGTGGTTAGTTCAAGTGTCAAGAATTTTCTTACCACCTTTAGGGCTTATGACACTAATGAAGTAATTATTTAAACATAATGCATAGACTTGCTTATACGACTCTTAAATGAATTTAGAGACTGTTAACTAAACGTGTTTAGAAATGGTGCTAGTGGTCCTAAGTTACAGTTTTTTAAAGTTACAAGCGGGTGCCCGGGGTTTTACTCGCGTTGTGACGGGATAAAAATAGCTTACGTATGACTCAAAGGACTATACTATACTAAACGTAACAACTTTCAACATAATACAAAAATCATGTTGATCCATCGCTCCATTACGCCGTGAAAGAAGAAGAAATAGAAATAAAACTTATCTCACATATAAAACACACCAACAAAGTAACATATATTTTATATATTGTATAATTACATTTAAAATATTTAACCTTTAACCCAGCAAAGAATAAACCACATCCAGGCTAAATCCCCAGTGTATCATAACATCTAAATCCAATTTTGTAATAGACGTATTATTTCTGATATATTGTACGAAATATTCTTTGATCTTAAGCTTTCTTTTATACGTTTCTGTCATACTAGTACCGTTTATGGATTTGCTTGTATTAATACTTTTGTATTAATTATGATAAGATAAAGATATTGATTTTGTACCTAAATTTTTAAGATACAAAATAAACCTTATAAAAAAATATGACACTCAAAAATTTGGTTGAAATTTTAAGTGACATATTTTTTTTATTGTTAGTAAACATGTCAATGATTACTGTTAAACACTTAGAGATACACCTATGTACATCATCATCATATCGAATGAGAGTGGCCAATTCTGGTGTCGAGAGCTTATCATGCCGCCCTAAGGGCATCCGACAAGGCTTAACGTAAATGTACAGAGTACATGGTCTTAACTGTTTTGCTCAATAAACGACTACTACATTATTTAAAATATATGCAACACTAATTACGATATCCCAAATTGAATTTAATACATTTTATTAGTAATTAAATCCATTACATACCTACCTACCTATCATACAGTTATAAAATAATTCTTCATACTTACTTTTGGTGATTTGAAATATCCCAACATTAGGTTTGGCCACTAAGAAGAAGATTCACAAACAACGAAACACATTTATTCACATAACTTATATATATGATACGTAAGCAATGATAATGTATATTTCTCGTAGATTCCACAAAGTAATTGATCGAGCCTTTTAGCGGCGCACATCAAAGACAAGATCCGCCTTTGTGAAGGAAATATGATTTGATCCGGGAAATTATGGTAAAAGTGAGAGTGAGGATAACATTTATATATCTAGTACTTATATCTTGGTAGATCTAGACTTACTCTACTGAAAGTAGTGTCTTTTAGATCAGCTAGCGATGTTAAGCAAGTCGTTGCGGTCAGTCCATGGATGGGTGATCAAAAAGTGGAATGCAACTCACGGAATCACCCAGATGTAAATGTCACTTTGTCTATCACGGTCACCCATCCAGAGACTGGCCGCGACGGCCGTCCAGTACAATATATTCGTTGGATACTTTTTTTAAAGAACTTACCGATACATCTTTAGCAGATTATCAGCTTTACAAAGTCATGCTTAGTACCACGTAACACTTAACATCTTTTCTTACTTCCGACAAAAGATATTTACACAAAAATCTTTAAAAACGTTTTAATATGTAGGTAGTGACCGCCAAAGTGTATTGAAACCTTTAACTTAAGTACATATTATAAGTTAAAGTATAAAAGACATAATACGTACTTGAAAGTAAGTTATCAATGAATTTGTGGTCTTTGATTGTTACCGAATTTATTTTATTGTTGACCGTCGGTGTAAAAACGAGGGGCGTTACAAGTTTAATGTGTGTGTTTTTACAGTTTAAAGTTTAATATGTGTGTTTGTATAGTATACTTACTGGTTTAGTATTTATTTAATTACGGCAACTCTCGACATGGTTAGTCATTGGATGGGTGTCCACTGTCCATGTTAAAGTGGCATTCGATTTAGGCGCTTTCGTAGCGCGGATGACACGTCGAATTTTATGAGCCTGCTGTTTGTCATTAGCAATACAGTTGTTAAGACATGTCAGAGGCCTTTAGGGTGGTTTAAAAACTCTAGACACAAGAATTGCCCCTCACATACGATAAGATGAAGAAGATATATAAAATAAAACTGTCCCGCACTCGAAACTATTATACGTTAACAAATAAAATAAATAAATATTCCGGGACATTGCACACAGCGCCATCTAGCCCCACACTAAGCAAACGCTTGTGTCTTGAGTACTAGATGACGGATATAATACTCATATACTTTTCTTTTGTGAATACATACTTATTACACATACAAACGACCAGACTCAACACAATAATAATATTAATATAATATTTATCATTTTTTATGATATCTGTTTTTTTTATACACAAGTACCTACATAATTTTGTAAATAAAAAATTAGTTGTAAATAAATAAATACGTAGACATATTAATATTATATAATATTATAATGATATACTTACACTCTCAAAAAAGATACTTTGTTAATCTCTTATGCTACAGTTTTTGCTCCCATTTTGCTCCCGTGTCGTCTGTCGGCCTCACATCAACTATTTAATCCCTAAATTCCTAAGAATTACGCAACGCCTTTGTAAAATATGGCTATTGTAGTATATTTGACACAGAATAACCATGCTATTGACAACTCAACGAATTTTTGAAAAAAAAAAATAACACAACGCACCAGCAGTTTGAGTTAAAGTAGATTAATATGTTTCTAATAGTTGATTAGTTTGTTATCTTAGCTCTAGGTTTTAGCTAGTAAGTTTAGTAATTAGAATTAAAATTATTTATTTTGCTTAGTATTATTATATAAGGTGTACGGAGCTAAGCCCGTACAGAGGAATTATAGGGACCTGCCAGCTGTACTCCTACCTACAACCAACCTATCCCTATAACCTACCTACTACACCCTACTCCTATCTTCTAACACACAGTCTGGAATACTCACCACCTACCCTAACTCCTACCTACTCTCTACGTTAACACTCTTAACCACCTACTGCCCTACAACCCTAGCCCTACCGATACCTACACAGACAATATATACACAGATAGATAAGTGCAGGATGCCAGGTGCCACGAGACCTAAGACACCCAGCGGAAGGGGGAAGGACAGAAGGAAGGAAATGATTTTCCCACCACTCTGTGCACAGGCTCATACACAGGATCACTTACGGTGACGGCGAGGGAGTCTTGGCCGTGGTGGGAGGACTGAGAAGGGTTCGTAGCGCCCTTCCAGTGGGAGTGGTGCTGGACGGGCCGATGACCCGTAGCTCCTTGACTTGCTGACGGAGAACCTCTGGAGCAGGTCCGTGTGGCCGGCTTCCTCCTCCTGGTGTGGTTCCTCTCGTCGACCTCGTGATGACTCTCTACCCTCTTCTTAGTCGAGTGTGCGCCTCTGGAACAGGTCCATGCAGCCGGCTTCCTCTCCCTGATGTGGCTACCACGACGACTCTCTGCTGCTCTGGTACTGACACTCCTGACTGCCTCTAACTGACTAGTAGCAGAACTTTTACTAGCAACTACTACTTATAAATCTACTGGGACTGTGGGATGTGAATTGAAACAATACTTTCTCTTGTAATAATCAACTGTGAACTCTTAATCTTAACCACAACTTTTATTTCTAACAACCTTCATCTTATATACAAATATTACTGGCGAACCAGCACCTCATCTGCCGCGGAATGTAGGACGCTAGCGAAGCTGAACGTGATCTGATGTTGCAATCAATGTTTGTTTAAACATAAGGTGTATCAATTATTGGATGCCTTTTATGAAGTGTTTGCTCAGTAATATTTAAGTATTGAATTATTCAACAATTTTAACATGTTTCCGTTGATATAAACACTCACACATATATTTTAGCAAAATACCGTTTTCGTTAAATTTTGTTTAACTCTGGTGTATAGACGTTATCAAACCAAGTAAGGGGCAAATTCTAATAATACTAAAGTTCGCTTCAATGTTCCGAAAAGGTAATGTTAGCTTGAACCAGTCAATAGACTTATAAAAGTCTTTGTAATATGACAAGAAGGGCACTCAAGTGTGATTTTAATACGATAAAGTGTTTTAGAATATTCCTGCTTCGCTCTAGTTGTATTATTTATTCTGTGGCTCTAGTAACCGATTTTGTATGGTCGAAGTATTTTATTGACCAGGATTAGTGAGATCTATGTTTATAGAAATCTGTGGTCTTTGAATTAGAATAAAAAAGCTTTTAAACTTATTTATGTCAAATTTACTTATACATTATATATTATCACTGACTTTTTTATGTATCATCATCATTCACATCCGGTTTTTTCCCACTGCTGGGTATAGGCCTCTCTCTTATCATGCCAACAGTCTCGGTCCTGTGCCAATCTCTCATCTCTTTGTGTTGTGTATAATGTATAGTGTATAATAGAAATAATATTAATAGAATAATCAATGTAAAAAGCAGAACCATGTCTACTGCAACACAGAGAATCCTAAAGCAGTAGACAGTATACACAAAGGACCTAAAATTAAATTTATTTGCAGGTATGTTTTTTGTGGTGTAAGTAAAGTTATTTTTCTTTATTTATAGAAAACAAGTCTACTGGTAAGCATCATGATTGACAATTGGATGTTGATAAATCTTTAATGTTCTTTCTTCTTTTTATTATTTTATCCTCATGTTACTGAGGACAACATCCAGGATAGGGCTCATCAGGGTTTCCTTGAGTAGCGGGGTTCAGCGCTGCGCCGCAACTGAAAAACAAAACAATATTATTTAAGATATTGAATCAGGCGTTACATTGCGGAGATCCATTGTACATGAAACACGTTCTGAGGATGCTTCGGGGAGAGGCGAAACACGTGTTGACGAGAATATCTTGCCGAATGAGAACCACAAAACTTGAAGACACAGAGTGCGGTGTTGGTAACATCTTAAGAGCAATGGACGCAAATTTGGTTAGGAGGTGAGGTGTGGCGGTGGTAGATGGAGGAACACACCTAAAAACCACCAAGTTTGTTGTTTGAAGTAAGAAGCAGTCGCAGCGGAATAATACTATATATTTATAAAGTATATTTATAAATATTAAAAAATTCGAAATACTTTTACACGGTGGTTTCGGTTTAGGCTTTAGATATAAACTAAAGATATTTTTAACCCAGATTATATCATTATTAATGTAAGTTGTACCTAATTTTATTTTACATTAATAAAATAAACAGCTAAATGCATAAAAAAAATAACAGAGCAAAACTTACGACGAAGTTCGTATCCATTGTTCCGAGCACGCGTACCGCCGGCACGGTTTGATGCTAGATATAGAAGTACCGAATGGTATGACCTGGTCCAGGGTACGGAGGTAGCAGCCTTCAACGTCTTTTTTTTACACTAAATAGGCTTACTTTTGAATATAGCCTGCCTGATGTTAAGCACCACTATAGTCTAAGATGTAGCACGCTTGCCTAGAAGAAACCTATTTACTCTAGATTTGAAGACCCCTGGGTTATAATTTTCTGGGAACAGAGCTCCAGGTAGAGAGTTCCATAGTCTCGCTGTCCTTTCTATGAAGGTAGAAGCAAAGCGCTTCTTGCGAGTCTTTGGAACTTCCACCATAAACCGGTGACGCCCCGCTGATGAGGTAATGATAAAATGTAACAAAAAAACAATCAGGACATATCACACAGCGCCATCTAGCCCCATACTAAGCTTACGCTTGTATCATGGGTACTAGGTATCGGATGTAAAACATATTATATACTTTTATTTTGTTAATACATACTTATACTATACATACAAACGACCAGACTCAACACAAGTAATTATAGATTTTAATATTCATTATTGATTGTGTCATGCGCGAATCGACCCCGCACCAGATAAGAAGGCAGAGCTACTACCAACTAAGCTAATAGGCTAGTCAACTAACGCATAACCTTTTGTCATGTCGTATAAGGAAGTCAAATATATTACAGAAAATCGTGAAGAATGGCGCATACTCCACCGACATGAGGAGCTCTTTAAATTTGGATGGCATTACCTTTTATTGGTGGTTCTGTGGGTCAAAACATAACTTTTTGCCTTACGGCTTTTGAGGATTCAGGAAAAAAATGTGAAAAAAAAGTAAAGAAAAAATACCTTTGGAATTAAACTTAGTCTTAGGTATATTAAAATCCCTCTCTACCCCTACGCACAGAATTTAATGTGATTCCTTGTAACAAATTATTTTGTTTAGTTACCTATAAATGTTTTACAAACAATTGTTGTTTTGCAGATGATAATTTATTTCTAAGAAACAATTTAAAAAATATGATAAAAATTGTAACTAAAATGATAACAACCTCACAAATAGTTAAGCCTAAATCAGTTTCCGCGGGCAGGGTTCTATGAACAATATGCTGGCGTAAATATTATATAGTTTGTATAAATTTAACTTACATTTTGTCAACTAAACAGAGGTAATATTTCGTTGCTTACTAAATTTCTCAGGTATTGGCGGTGGTTTCCCGAGTGACAGGGCGGCGAGTCCCACTCCAAATAAAGCAAACGACACGAACAAACACTTCAACAACATTATAACGACTGATAATGCAACTCTACACGTGTTATATTTATGTACTTACATGTTATTTCTTATTCTTTATGTACATGTATAGTATTTTGGGTACCAAAATAAAAGTTCCATACAGTGAACGTAATTTAAAGCATTTTTTTATTCGATCTTAATAGATAGGTAGAAACTTGTATATTTTCCAAAAGTGATGGAAATATATTAACTGTAAAAATAAATGACCCAATATATAACAAATATAAAAAAAGGAAATTGACCTTTCCTTCTACTACAGGCATTTTAGATTAAGTATTTTAGTTTTAGTAGTCGTTTAAGTTTTTATTTTATTGTTAGTTTTTAATAAAATGTAAGTTTAATATATACAAAAAAAGTTAAAATAGCTCCTAGGTATATTAGCGGCTGTGTCGTGAACAAAAAAAAATGGGCGGCTTGCGATACACCGGGTCTTCCGGGTGGAAATATATAAATTCTCCAGGATCCGTGTACCCTGGCGTCCAGCCGTCGCAAGAGGCCAAAGGCCTGAGGCGAGTTCCCTCACAGAGGATGATACAACAGCCACCCAGCTAGGAGGAGTGCAGGTCTATCACACGCTTGTGGATGCGCACCTGGAATCTGTCCCAGGTCTTGGAACCTTCACCATAGGGCGTCTTACGTGTGGTGCAGCGGAAACCTTAAAAGAATAAATATACCAGTCTTTCAGTTTTTAACAGGTTGCATTTCGGAGAATGTGCGGAGGAATTGCATAATTTAATTCCTGCAGCCCCATTTCACCATCGTACGAGTAGAGGTACGGCAAGGAGGCACCGTCATTAATTTCATTTCATTTCACCAAGCGTTTTGCTACGACTTTCATCGTGCGTACAGCCAAACTGTGGAATTCCTTGCCCGAATCTCTATTCCCCTTGAACTATAAAAACGGCCTTTAATTCGAGCGTAAGCCGGTTTCTTCTAGGCAAGTGCACTAGATCGTAGATTATAACGTTGCTTAACATCAGGCAAGTTGTAGTCAAGCGTGAGCCTATATTATGTAAAAAAAGTATATAATCCGTGTGTCTAAACGTACGGAACCCTTCGTGCGTGAGATTGACTAGCACTTGGCCGGTTTTATTTGTTATGTATTAATTTTATTAAATTGCATTGCAAGATAAAACTTAGATAGACGTGACCTTAAAATTAACTTACATTTTGTCAACTAAACAGAGGCAATGTTTCGTTGCTTACTAAATTTCTCAGGTATTGGCGGTGGTTTCCCGAGTGACTGGGCGGCGAGTCCCACTCCAAATAAAGCAAACGACACGAACAAACACTTCAACAACATTATAACGACTGATAATGCAACTCTACACGTGTTATATTTATGTACTTACATGTTATTTCTTATTCTTTATGTACATGTATAGTATTTTGGGTACCAAAATATCATATATCTATCTGCAGGTCTAGACAAGTGGCAACCAACCGTAAGCGTATCGAACGAATAGAAAGACAAATGTATGGGATTGACATTTCGATTCGCTACGTAATTTGATCTGACGAATAGAATATAAAATTCACAGCCAAGTGGCAATGTATTCTATGCGATGAAACGTCTAACTAGAATCGAACGTTTATGTCCATACAAATTGAAGCCAAGTGGCACATTTTTACTGTTGTTCGTTCGCTATAGCGTTCGAATCGCATCTTCCGCAAGCGTACGGCAGCACCTTGTAGTTTGCGCTACAAAATGGCGTATATTTCATTCCTTTAACTTGGGTTTGAGAGAGTTTTTGCTAGATAGTGTGGTTTGTCTTTATTTTGTGCCGGAAAATCGAGAAAAATGTATAAATTATTACTTTTAGTAGCTGCGCACAACGAAGAAGTCTGGCTCAGGCGTCAGCAAAGAAATTTGTCCAGACAAAGTTTGGAGAAAATCGGTGATATGCCGGAGTCACTTTTTATCGAAAGATTTCGTATAAATAAGACCACATTCTTTCAACTAGGTATGTGAGGATTTGCGTTGCCATATTCAATTACGGGGCACAGCGGATATTTCATTGGAAATAAAGGTACATAACTAGGTCAAATGATCTTTTTCACGTTACCTATTGTTTAAATGCAATGTTATGAAGATAATTTATTACCTACCTTGATTCAAAAGGACCATGTTTGTTCTTTTGCAGGTCCTTTGTTTTCTAGAGTCCGTGCAACATAACTCTGCGCGCGACTGGCAGCAGCACTTATTCTTAGAATTGGCCTCTGATCAAATTGCAATCAGAACATTTTAGTTCCAATTTTATCCGCACGTAGAGTTATCTTGCTTGAACTCTATCATAATATGAAATATCAGTTGAAAGTGACGTTTAAAACGCTCAGCACCATAGACAAAATATAGATTAGCGTATTAAACGAATAGAGGCAGCGTGCGCAAACTATTTGTACGTTTGGCTTCCAAATTCTTAGCGAAAACGCTGCAGCGTGAACCGTGATAGAAAGAGAATAGATACGGACTGGTTGACACTTGTCTAGGCCTGCAGAACAGACAAGATAAATAAAATTAACTAATTATTAAAATTATTATTATTATTATTTAATTATTATAACCCAGGGGTCTTCAAATCTAGAGTAAATAGGTTTCTTCTAGGCAAGCGTGCTACATCTTAGACTATAGTGGTGCTTAACATCAGGCAGGCTATAGTCAAACGTAAGCCTATTTAATGTAAAAAAAAGGGTTTTTTTTAAACCCAAGAATCATTTTGTTACAAGACAACAGAATGGGTACGAAACCCAATTAGAATAGATAGATACATACATATTTATCAGTAAGCCAGTTTAAAGATTAAATTCGCTTATAAATATAGCGTGTGTTGATTTGTTATTATCAGTCGTAATAATGTTGTTGAAGTATTTGGTCGTGTTATGTGCTTTAATTGGACTGGGACTCGCCGCCCAGTCGATCGGGAAACCACCGCCGATACCGGAGAAATTTAGTAATAAATAATATCTCTTATTACAACATAAAAAGGGGCGCTTAGAAAATCTTTAGAAAAGCCTCTAAGTGCTCCAGCCCACTGCCAGAAGGCAGCGTGCCCAGCATACTGGCCGCATTACCTCGCTGGATGGCAATGCTGATACGTTGAGCCAGAAAATATATATTATATATATATCTTTGTAATTAGTCAATTGTACAAACTTTAAAATTTATTGCTAAGAATATAATAATTACAAGGGGGTGCATACGATATCTTTCACCTTATTTTATTAACACATTAACATCGGAATATTTGTTTAATTTTGGTAAAATATGTAGAACCCGGTTCATTAAACGTTATTTTTTTAAACGGCGGTGAAAATCATGACAACCTTTACCACTAATGCACGAGCTATAGAAAAGGATGAAATATTTTTTACTTCTCTTTATGAATGTCATGTTTAATAAACCGGGTTAGTGAGTAAATAAAATAAGGAAGAGAAAAAATAAATATTCAGAAGTGCATTTTTCTTTTTATCTTTCAGAGGGCGCCACAGGTTGTTACATCGCCGACCTGGATGAGGTCATTCCGTTCGGAAATACTAAAGCTGGCAACCATCCCTGTATGAGATACTCCTGCTCTGAACAATGGATACAGTACTCCTCGTAAGTTGTCTAAATATATAAAACTCAAAGGTGACTGACTGACTGATATAGCGATCTATCAACGCACAGCCCAAAACACTGGACGAGTCGGGCTGAAATTTGGCTTGCAGGTAGATATTATGACGAAGGCATTTTTGGAAATGCCAGTTTTAAAGGGCTGAAATAGGGGACGCAAGTTTTACTTCTTAATGCCGCGAGTGGGCGCTCGCGGCAGTTAGGTTAGAAATATCTCCCTTTGAATCGTATTTCCTTAAGACTGAGGGTCGTGACTCCCCCACAGAATTCGTTAGGGGAGTTCTCTTGGGCAGATACATCGTGGTGGGCACCCAGGTCCACACAACAACATAACTTTAAAAATAGTTATTAGTGTTGGGTAGGATTCGAACCATGCGTAACAATGTAAATGCGTCTCTCACACCACTGAGCTATACTCGCTTACACAGATAGATAAATTAATATCATTTGAATAGTTCGTAACCCCCTTCATTATTGATAACCTAACGATATAAATTATCAAGATTTCGTGTTAAAGGTGACATTTCTTAAGATAAATATTAATTTTGATACCAAGTATAACTTGATTGTGTCAATATCATTAAATTGTATATTATGGCTGGTTCCTTGCGCAAAGGATTTCTATAGCAATTCAGCGTGGGAATGCAGCCTGCGTTTTTGGCTCTATTCCACATGTGGATGTTTTAAATTTAGGTTAAATGTACCTACATACTCTTTTTATTTAATTGTTTCTGCTTTCGTTTTCAAATAAAATTATTATCAGAATTAATAATAAAAATACATATAATAAGATTGCACTCATCAATCCTAGCCAATATCATTGGCCATTGCCAATATAAACATATAGAACTCAAAGGTGACTAACTGACTGACTGACCCAGTGATCAACGCACAGCCCAAACGGATCCGGCTAAAATTTGGCATGTAGGTATATGTTTTATGAAAGGATTTCTGGAAATGCCTCTTTTAAAGGGGTGAAATAGGGGATGCAAGTTTTACGTCTTCTAATAAATAAGAGGTTCTTCAATATTCAACACAAAATTAAACAAAAAGAAATAATAGTATATTGTATTTAGTTACTTAGGACTTAATTGTCACCTCTTTCATATAATGGGAGATGACTCTGGCCTTGTAACACAGTCTAACGGCTACCGTGAGGTCAAAGGATTCATGTTTGGTTTTGGAATCAATTCATTTTTGATTTGAGAATCACATTGATGTTTCTGTTTATTATGTCAAATAAAGTAATATGTAATATATATTTTTTATTATTAGAAAAATATTTACATACAGTATTTATTATATACGTTGTTAGTACTGTTTTATAATTATATACGTTGTCTAAAACAAAGAATTGGTTATTGGAAACATATTAAATAAAAAAACCGTTTTTTTTTCAGTTGTGGCTTAGCACTGAACCCCAGAACAAGAGGAGATCCTGACAAGCCCTACCCAGCCTGCTGTGCTCAGTAAAATAAAGAAGAATATTTAAAGAAAGAATAAGAAGAAGGAAGAATGAATAAAATCATTAAATTAAAAATACATATCGACGTGCCATTGGCAAGCGCAATGCTTACCATACCATCGGAAACCCTTAAAAAATAAATAAATAAAATAATTCAATTAATATAATTTATCTTTATTGTACTTGTATCAAGATCTGATTGTTAATATAAAAGTCAACAAAATTTCATAACACTTAAGTTAAGAAATTCAAACATTCAAAATTTGTTCTATCTACAAAATAGGTTCATTATACTTTTTCGCTCTAAACACCCAATCAAGTCCGACCTCTTTGCACAGAAACTCATCACTCAACTCACAATGCGCGTATCTAATCTGTAATCCCCAAAAAAGTTAAATAAGTAACTTCTTCAGTGCGCCAATCACTTTGTCTACTAAATGTATTGTTAATTCCTTTGAATTGTGCCACAAACAAGGTTCTAATGTTACCAAAATAATGGCGCCGAAAGTGTTTCTGGCAACACCGATTGAGAGATAGATGCTCGATGATAAATGGATTAGGGATGCGATCTTGAAATATCGACAATAATTTATGTTATTTCGAGAATTAAGTAAATAAATAAATATTCCGGGACATTGCACACAGCGTCATCTTCCAATTAGATCATTATATTGAGATTTTTATTTAACGGCAAGTCTGACAGATTTTTGAACCTTTAGAAAAAGCTTGTATATAGGTATAAATGTTAGGAGCATAATTTCATTACAACTCACCACCATCAAACAAATTGAAAACCACAATGATAAACAAAAGTGATGCGTTAAATACGCAACTTGGTTCTACAGCTAATCATTACAGTATATGTATAAAAATCGTATCTTCATACACTAGAAATATCACAACTAATAAATTTGAAACAGAATTTTGCTTCGAAAAAAGAAATTAAATTGGAGTAAAATCTTGTCAATACAATAAAAAACATCAACTACACTACCCCATCACTATCGCTTTAGGAAATTAAAAAGAAAACGTGGTCATTGTGATCGCGACATTCATCCAATGTTTTGTCCGTGTGCGATAGAGCGTCCTCAATGTTTTCGAATTTCGAACGCGCGCAATGAACTAAACTTTTTGTAGAAGCTTAAAACCTCCTTGACTGAGAATTGTTGAGCAAAGAGGATTAGAAAAGAGAAGTGTCCTTTGCGTCACTTTCTGCGAAAATGTTTACTTTGGAGATAATAATCTACCTTCTCATGTGACGGGTCGGGAAAAAAACGTGTGAGATGTTTTTGAATATTTTAAGATAAATTCTTTACTTATCGAGACAATGTTCTAGTAGATTACGTTGAGATATTTTACTTTGTACTGAAGCACTTAAGTTTTGGGTGCTTCTTTTCATTGTTTCCTGTTTATTTTGTTCCTAGTTCTTAGTTTTTCGTTTCACATAATGAATTTACTTTCACTTTTGACGAAAGATATACAACAATTTAATAAAATATTTAAATTACTACCTAAAAATAACTTAATTAATGACATAATCACATAAATCAGTTCATTAAATCAATACCTAAATACCGTAGCAAGTTAACCCTCGGATGGTGTAGGGGTGTCCACGCGCCCACTATTACCCGATATGGTCTTAATTATCATCATGTTTTGTTCTTATTGTAATTGTCATTTATCAAATCAATTTATAGGAAAAAGAAATCCGTAAAGCTTACGCAGAATATCAATTAAAATGTTATCATTAACGTTAAAAAATGTACATTTACTGTTTTGTCTAAGAATACGGAGCTAACATGTCAATCAAACCACCATTGTATCTAGACTGATTTATTTAATACAGTACAGTGATCTATTAACGCACAGCCCAAACCACTGGACGGATTGGGCTGAAATTTGGAATAAAGGCAGATGTTATGATGTAGGCATCCATTAAGAAAGGATTTTTGAAAATGCCACTTTTAAAGAGGTGAAATAGGGGATACAGTTTTACTTCTTAATGCGAGCGAAGCCGCGAGCACCCACTAGTAACTAATAACTTAGAAGTAGGGGGTAGATATTATACTAATGTGACAATCTGTCATTTCGATATACAACATTTATTAATGATGCTTTTACTGCATGGACTTGCTCTTCTCTAAGGCTATAATGACATAAACATAATAATATTTTATTTAAGCTTTTAGAATTAACAAGCGTGCGCTTTGTTAAACTATTAGTTTATTTTACTAACATAATCAAATGATCACACAAATCTGTTCATTAAATACGTAGCAAGTTAACCCTCGGATGGTGTAGGGGTGTCCACGCGCCCACTATTACCCGATATGGTCTTAATTATCATAATGTTTTCTTACGAGGGGAGCGGTGTTGTGACATTGTGTGTTAGGGAGGTTTGTGTTGTTTATTGAGGTGTTTTTAAACAAATATCTAGTTTAAGCTACTTTATTTTTACATTTTATATATTTTCATAAAAGAAAAAGTAAGTTTGATGGTCTGTTTGTTCTTCATTTTTGCCAAGAGACGGTAGTTTGTATTAGTTTGAGACGGAGGTACTAATTGATATCTATAAGAACGTAAAACTGCGTTTTATTACATACTTAATAGTGTGTTTGAAAAGAAAAGATTAAATAATAGATTTTAAAAAGTACCTATTTGATGTCGAACTACGAACTATGTATAACCAACTAATCATTCATAAAAGAAACAAAATTTGCATTCATTACAATGTTCTTTATTAAATCCATGTGAAACCCTTTCAAGTTTTAACAAAGTACGTACTCAATCCCCTTCGTTTGTAAGCAAACCCGTGTCGATAGTAATTATACTAAAAATGTTAAAAGAATCGCTTTCATAACAATGCTCTATTGAAGTTTGTGTATTGTGGAGCACCTTTTTGGGCAGTAGAACATCTTTTTTTTTTTTTGTAAAATTATTATTTTTGCGCTGTTTTGGGAGGATCTAGATGCCCACCACGTACCACGATTTGTCTAAAGCTATCCTCAAAGTCTTCCAAATTTTTTGCATATATACCTTTTAAATTACGTGATATTACTGTAGTTATGGTATAAACCTCACTTAACTAAATACTTGAAGATGAAGATAGTTGATGAATTAATAAAAAACATAATTCAGGGAAAGTTAGAAGCCCGAAGAGAAAGAGGACGGCCGAGTAGGTCATACATGGACCAAGAAAAGAAAAGGCGGGTGTCCTGTCGTATAAGGAGGTCAAGGAATTGGCAGAAGATCGGGAAGGATGGCGCCTCCACAGACAAGGGTCTCGCCATTAAATTTGTGATGATGATAACTAAATACCTAATAAAAATCTCATTTCCAAACTACTAAGTCTGTTATATGCATTAATCTGACAAACTGAAACACTTAATCAATCTATAAAAGTTTTTAAAACCGTCCATACTGCGTTAACCCTCACAGCACACGGTATAATAAAGTGTACTTATTAGAGTAGCATACATGGCGTTCAAAAGTGAAGAGCTCCGGAGCGCGGCCGCCGGAGTGGTATCGATGCGGCGCGTGTCATGAAATGCTCTTAACGAGTAGAGTAGGGAGGAAATAGATATGTCATGTGCTAGAAATAAATTAGTAGTCCGCCAAATTTCTAGCCATGTAAAAAAAATTGTAAGATATATATATATATATCTTACAATATAATATATATATATATATATATATATATATATATATATATATATATATATATATAGTATATGTCTTTTCGGAAATAAATAAATAAATATTCCGGGACATTGCACACAGCGCCATCTAGCCCCACACTAAGCAAACGCTTGTGTCGTGGGTACTAGATAACGGATAAAATACTTATATACTTTTCTTTTGTAAATACATACTTATTATACATACAAACCAGACTCAACACAAGTAATTATAAATTTTAAATTTTATAAATACTTGTGTCAAGCGGGAATCGAACCCGCAACCCATTAGAAGGCAGAGCAGTGGCTCTGCCTTCTAATCTAGGGGTTGCGGGTTTGGTAGTGACCAACTAAGCTAACAGGCCAGTCAAATGACATATAATTTGAGAAATGTATGCGAAAAATGTTTGAGATCTTACATACAATTCATTGTCTGACACAGTTGTGTATTAACGATCAAAAGGTTTAACCAAAGAAGATACTTGTATTTTTGTTAGGCTCTGAATAAACACATAATATGTTACTATTTATCTCAGGTTAACGCGGACAACACTGCGAGCATAGAAAAACTATAAAAATCAGTTTAAGAACCATACACTACCCGAATTGACTTATACTTACAGTCGCACAAAGTGCATATACAGATACATACTGAGATCTCTTATAAACTATTTTACCGACTTGATTAAAAGGCCAGTTCTAAACATTTCCAAGTCCGGTTACACGGTAGGTCCGTTTCGCACGGCAGCGCGCGGGCGGTGGCGGGGGGCGGGGGACAGGCGCGGGCATATTCCGCCGTTTTATTTAATTAAACGCGTAATGGGCGTCGCGTGCCCCCACTCAGCACCGCAGGGTTAAGGGCAGTTTCGTATGATTATAGCTTGAAATGTTTGTGAGTGCCGTAGGTTATGTGTATATGTTCTGTGATAACCAGGGGTTTTGGTGTTTGGCTTTGGTGTTTATGAGAAAAGTTTTAGTATGTGGTTTTGACGGCGTTTTAGGCAATTGGCAGACTGCTGTCTCAACAGGTCAATAATGAGATGTTTATAACTTTTTATATGGTTTTATTTACCTCAATTAACCCATTTTACAAGGTCGCTAAGTTATACAAAATCTCCTGCCTTTGAGATTCTAGAGACTGCGCTCTGATAAAAAATAAATATGTATTAGCAACAATGTTGGCTAGTATTTCCTACACCATCTTTCTTTAATCTCATTCCAACCTATTTACGAGAAGATCTCGTTTCTGCGAAATATCTTGCCAAAGCCTGGGCTTCCGAATTCGAATTCGGTAGCAAATTACGCGTTTACCGCGCCAGTCAATTTCGCGCCTCGCTCGTTCCGCCGAATTACATCGCCGACCGAGATTTCGAAATTCGAAGACTGTGGCGTAGAGAAAGCAAGGAGGTTATGCCAGGTAAGAGTTTGTAATCATAATCAAACTCATTTTGATATTGTCAATTTTAGCGCCATAATCATCTCTGATCGAAATATGACATTCGGAGGCTGTCAAGGATTTTTTATATCATCCCTGTATAAAGGACTTAAGAGGTTATGTAAACTAAGGTTTATTGTCGTTTAATCAAACTAATTTAAAATGTGACAGTCTTTTTTTGAAATTCGAAGACTGTGGCGTAGAAAAAGTAAGGAGGTTATGCCAGGTAAGGTTGGTTACTAGAATCAACCTCATTTGAAAGTGCTAGCTAATTTATGTAACATCCATTCATGATTTGAAATTAAAATAGGAAAATTGATAACTCACTTTTAGTAACGTAGTTGATATTTAGGTATTAGAACCGAACATTATAATAATACTGTATAACTATTTAATTTTCAGAAGCATCCTGAATCAACGACATTTTGAGTCTGTGTGAATAATTTTTTTTAGCATTCATGTATGTTTTTAAAATATGAATTAGTAGGTACATGAATTACAAAATATTTATGTACATTACGAATAGAGTTACATAAGATATGAAAAATAAATACAAAAGTCAATAAGTAGGTACAATTTTCTCTTAAAAGTGTACAAATAAGAATGCCTTTGAAATGGCCGCAGTCACCAGTTTTATTACCGCGATATATTTAAAGAGGGTTTACTTTCTGTCCTCGCACACGAATTATATTTCGGGATCCTACTACTATCTCGTTTTTTTAGATTGTTGTTATAAAATAAACAAAACAAATTACATAATCGAGGATAACCTCACGTAATAAAAAAGGAAGATTGTGACTTGTTGTATGTGTTATACTTGTTATATCTTCACATTTAACCGGCTGAAGCGATTTGGATGGAATTTGGTGCGAGGGTAGATGAGGTCTTGCATTAACACATAGAAAAAAAATTGATTGGATGAAAATTTATTCTAACTTAAGCGACGACTACACAATTATTGACACGTTAATTGTAATATTCAGTTTGTATGCTTTTAAACAATAATGGTTGAAAAAAGATTCTCATTAGTATCCTTGAAAGCGACTCCATTATATGTAATGTTTGTGCGAAATTAATGTTGCGACGAGTTACATATATATCTATACATACTTATAATAAAGCTGAAGAGGTTCGAAACTCTGGACATTTAAGATATTTAAAAAATATGTTTCGAGATACCTACTTAGAGTTGATAGCCGAACACATTCTAACAATTTCTAGAAAATTTGTCTGTTTATCTGATTGTCTGTTTATTTAAACGCTCGTAACGCAACGGCTAAAGGGATCATCATGATTTTTGGTATGTATGTACCTAGCATGAGGTATTAAAGTGTCATAGGTTACTTTTTATCGAAAACGAAAATTACATTAATGCGAGCGAAACCGCGGGCGTCCGCTAGTATTAAATATGTTTGCTTCAATTATATTAAACCTTATCTTATTTTGAAATTGAAATATTTAAACACCATTTGATAATTAGTATATTTCTTTGCATTTGTTAATTTGATAGCTACCTACTGAAA
Organism: Macaria liturata; assembly: GCA_964023185.1. Classification (NCBI taxonomy): domain Eukaryota; kingdom Metazoa; phylum Arthropoda; class Insecta; order Lepidoptera; family Geometridae; genus Macaria; species Macaria liturata. Next base: position 16,977,195 of record OZ026806.1, read on the forward strand.
AAATTCATACTTATAATATAAAAAGTTGCAGCCGTTGGCGTATAAGAAAACTTACTAACTTTTTTATTTTCATAGTTTATTTTATTTGTTTAAAGTCTGTAAGTGATGTATTTTCAAAGAAATAGCCGCAAATACCATTCATTTCTAAGCAAAACAGATTATGAGCAGAAACTGGCAAGTTCCTAGAATTTCCCATTTCACTGCAAATCTTTCCACATGAATTAAGTACCTACATATCTGTTTTTCCAAACATCACCAATTTATTTATAAAATGAGTAAGTTATAATTCCTTATTCTATATAAATAAATTACATATGACAATTACTTTTTGTATAAAATCCTTAATGTTAAAATCTGCATTCGAAATCTTGCGCCTTATTATTACTTAGCATCAATCTGTCAAACATGTATGCTGTCACTGTCTAATTTTTCTATCTCTCTCTGACACATCATCCGAAAACTCGAACTAATGTATTTCTTTTAAATTCCACAATAAGTAAGTTTTAATTACAAATCGTGTTTCTGTCCACTCTCAAGAAGTTATCACTTAATAGGTTTGACATGATTTTACTAACAAAAAATTACATTATTTTATTAATAAAACTTGCCATTTTACCTTCTAAAATTTTACTAAAGCTAAATGTAATAAATGCAATTTGACGAGATATTGTAATTTATGTAGCTTATTCTATGATATTATGTGTATGTAACAACTTTATAGTATCAATAATGATTCTTTATCTTTATCTTTATCTTTATAAAAAAAGTAAAGAGATAATACTTATATATTTTAACTTTAAGATAATAATAATGAATTTTATTTATTTTTTTACGTTGATTTGAATTGATTGTAATGTGATTTTCCGATATGTGTCTCAGTAACCCGAAATAAATGATTTTTTATAACACAAAAAGTAACCGGTTAAATTTCCCGCTCTCTGGCAATACCTAAACAATACAGTCATAATGGAAAAAGCGCTCCTAAAATATTCTCCACGCAAAATCCATTTACAGACATCACTCGCTACACTTGCAAGCTGTAATAAAGAGGGAAATGAAATAAATAAATTCACGGACTAACTGGGAACAGCGGTGACAGCGAAAGTTAATTTCAAAATGAAATAAACATGGCGACCAATCACAGCCGCCCGCGAGGGGCGCGCAACCAATAGGAGCGCGGGGATTTTCGCGCGCTGAATTTTTATTAGCCGAGATAATAGCGCGCCATTTTGTGACAGCTCGCCCTTTTTCGTTTTCAGGATTTTTGCGGATTTGGAGTGTGAATGGAATCGGATCGTAGTTCTCGGGTAATCCGGTCAGATTTTGTTGTTTTTATAAGACCATTGAGATGGATTTCGGGAAATTATCCGGTTTGTTTTCTTTTCGCCCCTCGCGATGGGAAAGCATAAAAGATTTACCATGGGAAAGCATAAAACCCCCTATACGAATAGGGGGTTTTATGCTTTCCCATGGTAAATCTTTTATGCTTTCCCATCGCGAGGGGCGAAAAGAAAACAAACCGGACTTACCGGACCGGACCGGCACTTTGAAGTGTAAAATAAGAAAATCAACCCCTTTACCATGGGAAAGCATAAAACCCCCTATTCGTATAGGGGGTTTTATGCTTTCCCATGGTAAAGGGGTTGATTTTCTTATTTTACACTTCAAAGTGAACTGGTATTTTACTAGGTAAAATCGCGTGAACTTCAAGCTAATTGAAGCACGTCACAAGATTCATGAAACGACAGGCTGGCGGCACTTTTGTGTAGACAGATAATTATTTTAGTCCAAATCAAGCTCACAATGAAGCCAATTGTTAAGATTTCAATTTATAACGGCTAAGTTTATTCAATAAGAAACAAGATTCCAAATTAAAAAACAAAAATTAAAAAACAAACAAAGTCGTAAATTTGAATTTAGAACGAGCCAATTTACAAGAACATTTCACATTAAAACGCAACAAACATCACCCATTTCAAATTAAGAACAGTACAAGTTACAAGAGAGATAAAGATTCCCAATTCAAATACTCACCATCGCCACCCAATTTAAATTAAGAACAAGAGATTCGAAATTCAAACGGAGCTCTATATTTAAAACGATGGTATCGTCCCCTCGGACATTGGAGCATTCATCGTGATTAGCGAGACTACACTCTGATTAGCGGAGACCTTATTACTTGGAGTTTACTTGTGTTTACTTTCTTGACGACACTTTTGGGGTGGTCGGGAGGGCGCCAGTGTAGAGGGGATAAGACGTAGGTTTACGTAGACTTTATTTTTCTATTTGGGTACCATTTTCTGTTCAAGAAAATACTCCAAATAGTATAATTTCATAACAGATTTAATATACACATCTATATATATAAAACTTAAAGGTGACTGACTGACTGATTGACTGATATAGTGATCTATCAACGCACAGCCCAAACCACTGGATGGATTGGGCTGAAATTCGAAATGAAGGTAGATGTTATGACGTAGGCATCCGCTAAGCAAGGATTTTTTTAAATTCCTCTTTTAAAGGGGTGAAATAGGGGATACAACTTTTACTTCTTAATGCGAACGTAGCCGTAGTAGAAGTAAAAGTGTGTGTGAAAGAAGTAAAAGTAAAGAGTAGTAGAAGTAAAAGTGTTTGTGGATCACAAAATCCAAGAACATACGAGTATGTCTTCCGTGGAAGGACCTGGGCGCCCGCCACGATGTATCTGCACAAGAGAACTCCCCTAACGAATTACTTAATTCTGCGGGGGAGTGTCGACCCTCAGTCAAGAGGAAATACGACTCAAAGAGAGAGATTTCATATTATTTAAAATTCCTAAGTCTTATCCACATATACTAGTCGGTGTCCCCGAGGAGACTACAGTATGATTTAACATTTAAATGTTAAGCAACGCCTGAATCTGCGGGACGACATCTTAGCGGTGTACTTATTTGCTACTTGGGTACATGCGGACACAAAATACTTAGACTATTACATTTACAGACTATTACATTTTATATTATACTAGCTGGTGCGCTCGACTTCGTCCGCGTGGAATAGTTATTACCATAAAAACGGTTCTAGTGAGCTAACCTTAAAAGATAGACATATACTGTTGCAAACATTTTGTTAGATCATTTCAAGAAGAATAATTCTTTCATACACATTTTTTTGATATCTTGAACCGTTTTCGCAGCGCACGCAACGGAAGCCCTCAAAGATGAATAATTTTCCCCGTTTTTCCCACATTTTCTATTGTTTCTTCGCTCCTATTAATTGCAGCGTGATGTTATATAGCCTAAAGCCTTCCTCGATAAATGGTCTATTTAACACAAAAAGAATTTTTCATTTCGCACCAGTAGTTCCTGAGTTATTTGTATTTGTATTTGTATTTATTAGTATAGATTTATTGTCAGGGTTTAAAAAAACTGTGTTACCTACTAATAATAAAAAAGCAGAAGTTTGTGTGAGTTATCTACTTTAACACACAGTGACGCCTTAACCGATATGTAACTTTTTTTTTCAAGTGCTATGCCTATGTTGTTTTTTTTTAACTTTAAACTTATTTTGGACATGCGCAGAAATAATCACAACTAGCAGGAATCGAACCTGCATCTTCCAGGGACACGCCCTGTATATCTAACAGTTAAGCCACGGTCGACAACTAGCTAGTCGCGAATATTCTTTATCTTTTATCTTAATTCACACATTTCCAATCAACTCTATCGGACAAAGCAATCAAATCGAAGCCATTAAGGACAGATGATAAGATGATGTTTTTAAAATTCTCTAAGTACCCCCAGTAAGTAGAAATGGGCGTTTTGCATAATAACAGTTTATTTTAAATAAGTTTTATATCTGCACTTTTAGCTATGTTTTTTAAAGCCAAACCAATTTTTAAATATGTTTTGGTTCTAATTATGAGTTACTTATCCATGAATAATAATTTGAGTTAGTAACAATATAATGAAAGTACTTTTCTGCTCGCTTATACCTCATATTGTAACTTGGCTACACCTTTGAGATATTTTCTAAAGAGCATGAATAAACTCCTAAAGCTTGATTATGAGGTCTTGATATTTGTGAAAATAACAAATACTGTGGCTATTTTAAACATGATTGTATGTCTGTAGTGTTTTAACCACCGCCAAATATTCCAAGATAAGGTATCATAATACCTTATCTTGGAATGTTATTAGTGTTGAATCGCTGAGAATATAAATACACAAAGACCAAAATTATAATAATAATATATATAATAACATTAAAAAGCATTTCGAAAGTAGGTATCGAGATTAAATTGATTTGCAGTTTTTTATTAGTGTTGAATCGCTGAATACGTTGAATGTATGTTATATGCGGACATAATTTTCCACCAAACATTAACATCGTATAATCTATATAGCTTAAGCGGTGTAAGCATCTGTTTTTTATCCTGACGCACCCTGGTTTGAATCTGGCCCTACACTATTGACTTGTTTTTCATGTTATGTGTGGATTTGCACTCACTAAAAGGTGAAGAAAAACATCGCGAGGAAACCGTCATGTTTGAGAAGCACATGTGTGTCTTCCGCGGAAGGACCTGGCAACCACCACGATGTATGTAGGTAGATACATCGTGGTGGGTGGCCAGAAAAAGAAAGAAAAAAAGAAAACATTTATTGTGACAGATTTAACAGAAAAACAAACACGAGTAAAAACATAATAAACAAACATAAAATCTGCCACAACACAGCCCCAACTCAGCATAATGCTGGTTGTGTGGACGCAACCAGCGCTGGTAAAGAACTTCCCAACTAAATTCTGCGGGGGAGTCACGGCTCTCAGTTATGAGTTTTTTTTATTTCAAAGTATCAAGATCCTCCGTCGCAGTAAACTCGAAAATCTCTTAAATGAAGGCGACTCTGCGAAATAAATAAAGTTACGAGAGAGGGACTTGCTAATTACTTTATACACATACACACACTCTCACATATACACACACACACATTCAAGGTTACTTATACATTATAAAATCATACACGCGTTTGCTCCATATGGGACTAGATGGCGCTGTGTAAAATATCCTGGAGTATTTTAAATTTTTATTTGATAAATAGCTTATTTGTTTGGTCTTGTAAATAAATACTCAGCAGACTGTGGAATATGATCTTTTCAGCGATGCAACTGTTATCGCGGACAATCCTAAGATGGGTGACCGACGCAATAAAAAACTGGCATCTGAGTGGAATAATTAGACGTTAAATAATCTTCTTTATTTGACGACGTTCAAAAAGATATTTAGTTCGACACAGTTCAGTCTTACTTTTAGACATTCTATCAAATTTTAAGTGTAAGTTTTTATCACCCAAAAAAATGTTTTAACTATAATGGCCGTTATCTGATTTTATGACGACTTTCGACGATTTCGTATTTTTTTTTATTAAAAAGTAACCTATTGCATAATATAGCTTTGTCTTGAAATGTTAAAATGGCAATAATCATACAAATTAAAGGTAGATAATAAACTCCTGTACTATAATATACATAAATCTAAGTACTAACTGTATTTATTCTGCATAAAAATAATTAATCATAAATCATTTTGTATCTATTTTTCAGCAACAACGGTCGCATTAAAATTTTGACAGATACCAGTTCTCTTCATTATATTCTCTACATTATTTCAAACTCTTTGGTAAGAAGCAACAAAACAGAAGCGAAAACCAATCGCAAGCAAGCAATGAGTTCTCAAAGAGAGGTTTTAATCACACACTTCTGGACTGGTTTAGACTTTGCCGCTTTCAGCAAGGAGTTTCTTCAACTATATTGTACTAGTAGATGCCCGCGGCTTCGCTCGCATTATATCGGAATAAGAACTACAAAACTTTATGCTGATGGTGATTTAGTGGCGAGAACTTTGTTTTGATATCAACAATTTAAGATATAAACCATTATTGCGAGAACTAGACAACTCAAACTTACTAGAAATGTTAAAAAAAATGTTATAAAATATTTAAATTTCGCTTTTGCTCCAAATTTTTTTGAGAAAAACGTTATTAGTGTACATTTGTTTAATGTTTTAATAGGTACATATTGCATACACCGAGTTTGAATATAAATAGGTATGTATTTAATTATACAATTTAGTTTCGCTGTGATCATGTTTTGCATCTACATTTGTTTCTGATTTAGCTTAGAGACTGTGGTATTGAAAATGTAATATTAGTAAATAATTAGTCTAATTTTCTTAGTTTTTGGGTCTTTCTATACAACAGTTTGTACAGAAATAACGCTCAGGCGGCACTTTAATTATGTAAACATAATTATTTTTAAAACAATAACATAAAATAAATGCCTAGCTATAAAATAAATTCTTCACTACATTCTATTTATCTCAAATCGAATAGAATTCTATGAAAATTCGAAAAAGGTACTTACTTATTCACCGCTAATCCAATTCGAAATTCAAATCCAGTGAAGTCTCGGAACCGCGTCGATCTCTCGGAAGCCATTGACATAGTTACCTTCAGTAAAAGACTAGCCTTGTCAATACATTTTCTTAAAAGTAAACCAACATAGATTAAATAGTTATTAAGACGGATATTGAAAAGCATGACTGCATGACGACTCTCTTTTTGAGTCGTATTTCCTCATGAATGAGGGTCGTGACTCCCCCGCAGAATTAATTCGTTAGGAGAGTTCTCTTGTGCAGATACATCGTGGTGGGCGCCCAGGTCTTTCCACGGAAGACACACGTCCTCGGATATTGTGGTCGTCAAACATGTCGGTTTCCTCACGATGTTTTCCTTCACCGTTAAGCAAATGCAAATCCACACATAACTTCAAAATACAAGTCATTGTTGTAGTGCCGGATTCGAACCAGGTTGCGTCTGGATGAAAAGCTGACACTGGTACCGCTGAGCCACATTCGCTTAGTATTTACTACCAAAAGCTATTCCATAAATATTAAAAAAATACTCGGGCTGTCGTAGCCTGCGTTCGTAAGTTTTCACTTATTTATTCAAAGCACTCGATTACTTATCAAAATGTAATAACATGTCAGACAAGCTAAGCTCATACTCATCAGTTGTATACTCCGTATTCTATGATACAGTGTAAAAAACTGTAGGGAATTGTTTCAAACAAAACGAGTATTTATTTTCATCATCATAATGGTAGGTATCGACCAGTCCATTAAGTGCCATGTCGATACCGGAAACGAATAGCAGGAAGCGAAAAGCGCGGGAAATAATTAGCCATCGTCCCGCCATTTTGCCGGAGGCTCAGGAAAGGAGGTTTATTCATCCAGTACGTAAATCGGAAAATTTATTTTCTAAAGAGTTGTGTTGTGTCATATTTTAGCGAGCCACTTGCAACTTTTATGGAAATACTTTTTTACGTTCGTCATTTGTTTGGGTTGCTGTTTTTTTTTTGCTTTTTATTTATTTTTATCGCCTTACTAGTCAAAATAAGCCTTAGATATACAGAAACTTGATTCATATCTCTTGTTTTTAATTATCATTATAGGTACTAAATTTCATGTGTTCTTTATTGTACACCCCGTCTATTGTTCTTTATGATTTCCTCTTCATCCTACGGATGCCTGGAAGAGATCGCTTTTAGCGATAAGGCCGCCATTTGTGGCATAAGATTTAAATTTTCTCTTGTTTGTGTTGTGTTCTATTTTATTTGTGAGTCCAATAAAGCGTTAATCTATCTATATTGTTTCTTTTTCTCTTAATGATAGTTTTGCCAACGTGTGAAAAGTTATTAAAATTAATCACAAGATTGCGTTTGTTTATGATAACATTGTTTAACAGCCCGTTTAGTATAAATAATCGAAGTATACTCTGATTCCTAATATTAAAATACCGATCTGTATCACCTCGACACAGGTGATGGCATTCCCGTGTACCTGTGACGTCACTCTGCGCCGCCATTTTGTTTGTCACGAGCTAACGTGTGGTGTGATAGATCGCCTTCGCCATTGTGCACATGTTTGGTTAGATATAACAAAATAAAAGTTAAATTTTATTTTATTATAGATATATTTATAACCAGTGGATGGCTTCGCTCGCATCAAACACCAATAATCATGAAGAACCATTTAGCCGTTTTTTCGTGATGGGGTTTTTAATTAAACCCTTCTTTGAACCACAAACTCATCATCTCACTCATTCCAATTTCAAAACTAACAGCATTCCAAATCATCAGTTTGAAATCTCGCTACGTTCCTATCGACGCATCCTTGCAACGTGAGCCGGACGCAGTCTTTGAGTCCGTTTGTAAGCGGAACTGCCCGTCAATCAGACAATTTGTAGGCAAACACAGACAGGGGTCTGCAAAGAACGGAACGTGTTGTGAACGGAACGGAACGATGTTTCGCTCTACATTCGAATTCGATGAGAATGATGAATAGAGATGGGAAAATTACGTCTTGTTGAAAAATACGTTTAAAAAAAAATACCAATGTTTTGGTTAAAAATATTAACCAACACAATCGAGCTGAAATTTTGCTTATAGGTATGTAGTTTAGATGACAATACAATAATTTCGTACGTATGGTATCTTTTTTTTTATATCTTTATTAAAGTGCTTTTTCGCAGAGCGAATATGCCGCACTGTATGGTATCTTGGTACTGATGAAACCGGAAGATAAACACATAAGCCTTTGCTTACCATCAGGCAAACTATGGCCAAGTGCAAACCCGTATTAGTCAAAAAAAGATACAGGTTTTCCATGGACAACAAATACAAACTGTGTTTGAGCTTGTTATAGTTTTGATCTTATATCTTTATCTTTATAATGGTCTTGACACAAAAACAGAAATGATTTATTTGACCAAAATCTCGTATCGCAAACAAATAAATTTAGCAAGTTTTATGGACTAAAAATAAATTAATAGTTTTAAAACTTAAAAGGCGCGTTTGTTCTGCACTAAGATGGCAAATATAAAGCCTAAGTCATTTATTAAATTAATCGTTATTAAATTTTAACTGAAATGCTTAGTAAGTACACTTATTATGAACCTTCTATTACTATATTAATTTATTGATTTGAAAATGACAAGCGCCCCACGGTTTTTCAATTTATTAAATTGTATTTTAAAACGAGTTTTTAGTTTTTGAAAGTATTAATTTTTTTACACAGTTTACTTTTCCCATCCCTAATCAAAGAGTTCGAATTTTGAAATAAACGTGTACAGCGAAACAGCTACGTCACTGCAAGCGCCTTCTGTTATTAACGAATTCAAAGTTCAAATATCGCTGTTCCATTTATAAATGGTCGGATGATTTGAAAAAAATAATACATTTTGAAATGCCTAGCTGGCGCGGCTGGAGTAGTCATAGTAGACCCCTAGATTGCAAGAAAACGCAGGTTCACGTATGTACTGCTGTACACGTATGTATAGCTGCTACGTATTCAAAACCCTATGCTATCTCCATACCAAAAACCACGAAGACTTGTCGCTTAGTTCATGCAAAAAGTAAACCACTTCATGTGTTCCGATATATTATCTTGTTTATATTTATAAGCTTTGGATACGTTTCACTAACAGTCCGCCTGATTGGTAAAGTGCAGAACTTCAGATAGTTGGTGCTGACTAATATCTGTGCATCCAGTGTTGGACTCTGCAGAACCTGGACCCTCACCCAGGTCATTCGTTAGACGCCAAGAGGACTCCAGGAATTAATTGCCGTGTGCTGTGCGCCGGCTCAGAGGTCTGTACCATAGGGACATACTTGAGCGGTTCGTTTTGTTTATTATCCTTATTTTTCCTGCACCCATTGTGGTATTCCCGCGCTGGAGTCAGGCTATTTACACGCCACTCCACTGATGTTAGTGAACACTAAGTTAGTTGTATTCTAAGATGTAGTACGTTTGCCTAGAAGAAATCTGTATAAAAGCCCGCCTCAAAGAGGAAAAGGGCAATCAGACCGTACAACTAAGATGGCATCAAAAAGCAATCAATCAACGACATATGCGAGTTAAAACCTCCTTCCAATTACGACCCTCGTTTATTCGCATCGGGCAACACTAAATTACCGAAACATGCTCGCAGCAGTGTTGCCAGTATGAGATGTTTGGAAAAAAGTTTACATAACCTTACAAGGCAAAATTAACTAACTATAATGTAGTATAGAATAAGCGATTTGTATCGATTTATCGCACATTTGTAACAGCTGTCAGTAAAATGACATATTTTGTTTATATATACATGCCACCTATTTGTGACAAAAGTTGTTAATTTATAAAGATTGCAACTGTAAAAAAATATTATCAAGCTAAGTATAACAAAGAGTATTGTGCTTTATAAACAAGTTATAAACAGTTAATGAATTACAAATTTATTTATTACAATCTATTTAATTTGAAAGAGACAAACAAGAGTCAATATATCCCGGAATATTTTTTTTACAAAGAGAAAAAGTGGAAAAGATACAAAATTTTAAAGAAAATCTTATAGGAGTATCTTATCTAATATAAGACACTGTGAAAATGCATTTTCCCTATGTTTCATTAATTTTTCGCCACCCATACTGGCAACCCCATTAGTACCAACCTAACGACAAAACGCTTTTCAATCTGTACTAACAATATATTCCCCCAAAAGCGCGGCAAAGGAGGCCCATTCTGCGCGCCCCAAATGCCAATCTGACAAGATTGCTTTTTTTCCTTTGTCAGTTTTGAATACGTCTCGTATGAGTTGAAAGGTAGTGGACCTTTTGTGGATGATTAAATACGGACTAGTGAGGGGATGGACCGGTAAAGTTGGTCTGTAGGTTTCTAATAGTGTTGTAGTAATCTTTATTGACAATTAATACCCCAATGTACCTTGATATATAGATAGACACACACTACACATACACACATACACTTATACACACACAAACACTTTAATAATCTTTATTAAAAACACCAGCACAATACAGAAATTTAAGGTTAAGTAATATTTAAGTAATATTAGGTACTGTAAATTGTTTGAATTTTGTTTTCTGGTGTACAATAAAGCTATATTGATTAATTTTGTCATAGTAAGGCAGTCGTTAAGCCATGTCCCAAGCCCTTAGGGCGGCTGATAAACATTCAACACCAGAGTTGGCCACTCTCATTTATAAGAAGATTAATTTTAAATGTCTCATTACATCTCTTCGTATCGTATTGCTCATTACTGAGGGTCGTCACTCCCCCACAGAATTAATTCATTGGGAAAGTTTCTTGGGCATGTACAATGTGATGAGCGCCCAGATCTTTCCGTATGTGATTAAATAGATGTATCATTTGGTAATTGACTACAAATTAGAATGTTAATTTATAGTTTTCTATGACATCTTTTTTGGCAAAGTTTTGATAGGTATCAATAAATTATTGCTTAGTTATTATTGTTATCATGTCTACAAGCAGACTCTGTAAATAATAATGCAGGTAAATATTACTAGTCCTATTAAAAATGTTTATAAAAAGTAGTCTATGCCACTCTCTTCGGAATCTTATACTACCACCTCACAAAATTACCATAAACCCTTGTGAAAGTGAAATGAACTAACCAACCAACCACCTCTATTTTGCTTTAATATGATGCAATGTGTTAATATTATCCTCACAATTTACATGGATGGACTTCTCTGTCAAGAATATTATTCAAAAGAAAAATCCTATCAAAATATTGATATTCATAATTCGAACACCTATTTTCCAAGTCGATACACCCAATGCTGAACAAAGCACGGGGGGAATATTGAGACTGGCAACACCAAGTTTTAATATGAAAAATGGTATTATCATAACGCAATACAAACATTCTTCTTTTAAATGTAGAACGTCGAAAACTGAACCTTATTCTGTTATCGATGAGATTTAAAAAATGAATTTGGAACGAACAGATAAGTTTGTCGAAAAAAATACGTTACAGGAATTTTATAAAACAGTTTACAGGATTTTCAACCTTATTCTAATAGTTATAGGTTCGAAGATAGGTGAATAAGTTAATTTGTTTTGAACTATACCTTTCACGTAAGTTGACACTTCTACTACGAAATTGTTTAGCATTCAGTTAAAGTCTGTTTTTTCAATAAATATTAATGAGATAGCTGTTATTGGATTTATTATTTGTTTTTTGTCCATTTGGTTTAATATGAATGTCATTTTGACATATGTATTATGTAGAATAGAGTTAAAACAAAAGGCTATTATTTTTATGTCAATGTTATATTAAATAATGTTTCATTTTATTTCTAACATTTGAAGCTGATTAGTTTAAGTCTAAGAAATAAACAAAATGTACAGAAATACTAGATAAACAAAACATATTCTTTGTAGTAAATAATAGTACTTTAGTGAACATCTTTTTAAACTGTTTTAATTTAAAATAAATGTATAATTAATAATTAATTGTATCAGGTTTAACACCTTAAATTAAACACCTGTATAAATCCTTCATGATATTTTCCTCATAGCAAGCTACTAGTACCTATTTAAAAAGATAATATGATTAAAATTCAACCAAAAAGTTCATCACACTCAATCATCAGCCAAACTTGAAAAAAAAAACCACGAAAGCGCGTCAACTTCAATCGAAAATGGAACACCGTGTTTTCCCGCCTTAACAATGGGCGTAGCCGTCAAAATGCCATTGCAAAAATGAGAAATCAGTCATTCGGGAGTGCGGTGAGATGGAAAAATCATCGAGTGAAATGTCATCGGGTTTTCCCGCGTAAAGTATTCGACTGTGTTGCCGCGCGTAAAAATATTTTTACCTTTTTCTTCGTAAATGGTTCTATTTTTGTGTGCGTATTTATTGTTAGTTGTATCATTTTTAGCTTTGATAGTTGCTAGAGAGAGTATGATTTTATGAAAAAGTAGTAAGGGCAAAGCTTAATATGTATAGTAAACCATTTTACTCTATTCGTACTTCGTAGCGACTTATACGACGTAGACGTCTACTGAAATTGTAGCCAAGAATAATATTTTGGAAGATAACGTTATCCGTAAAATTTCTAAGAAAATATCTGTGAAAATGTTTTATTATTTATTTCTATGGTACCTAGTAAATTTACAAATACATATTTGTTGGTTAGTGCTACAAAAAGATTATAATGTTTTTCGAATTCAATTTTCTGTGCACGCATAGAACGCAAAAGATCGAAATTTGAATTTGGAACAAAATCGGCGCGACGGCTGCTTGAGGCGCGTTGATTAGGGAGGTGTGGTGAGGTATTAGATGTGGGTAGGGGTGCAACTTGTAAAAAAATATTGAAAAAAAAAATTACCACATTTCTGTTTGTACGAGTTAGATCTATAGTATATTGTATACACTATAGTGTAAACGTTTTATTCAGTAGTCTGGTCTAGAAGCTTAACAATTTATAGTTACATCTTCATTTGATTTCGTCGTTTAAAGATTATTTGTTACACGTTAACGTTATGAGTACATTAAAAGTGATTTAATTACAGACATTTTTTAATATTTCCGAAAGATAATTAATGTATAGGAAAATTGACGCCGTGTAAGACGAACAAGATTTCCGTACGCTATGTTACGTCGGTACCTTACAGCATTTATACACCGTTTTGGCTTAAGCCTCCAGGAAATCATTTTAACGTTCTATACATTAACTTAATTTTTTATTGGAAAATGAGCCAAAATAATCACGACCGGCAGGATTTTAGTCGTCCAACGGACTCAAACACAATGAAGGAATAAAAAAATACATTTACCGTACGTAACTCAATTTTAATTTTGTGTTACAGGCAGCCCTGTGTACAGCGAGGCGGGGCGGGGCGCGGGGAGCGCCGTGATTGGGCGCCGCGAGTGGAGCGCCACCACGCGGCCGCCGCTGGGAAATCAGCGCGCACACTCGCACCTACACCGACCTACTGGCGCGGACACAGCACGGGCATAGCAGTAGGCTTACTGGGTGGGCTGTACAAATCTATACTAATATTATAAAGCTGAAAAGATTGTTTGCTTGTTCGTTTGAACGCGCTAATCTCAGTAACTACTGGTGCGAATTGAAAAATCTTTTTGTGTTGAATAGACCATTTATCGAGGAAGGCTCTATAACATCACGCTGCAACTAATAGGAACGAAGAAACAATAGAAAATGTGGAAAAGACGGGGAAAATTATTCATCTTTGAGGGCTATCCGTTGCACGTGCTACGAAAACGGTTCAAGATATCAAAAAAATATGTATGAAACAATTAATGCCCAAAATAACTATTCCATTCGGATGAAGTCGCGGGCACAGCTAGTATAATATACAATACAAAATACGTTTATTGTTCTGACCAAAGCATACATCTATGTAGGTACATGTTTTATTTATAAAATAGAACTTACATTGTTGTTGGAGTACCTGTGATGTGTTGTGCTCTGCAGTTGTAGGTCTCTAAACAAGCCTGAAGCGCAGAGCACGTTCATTCGGACGGCTTTGGGCAGTTAACTGGGAGATGACTCTGGCCTTGTAACACAATCTCACAAGGCCAGAGGATTCACAAAATGTAATGGTGTAAAATTATAATGTCAGTAATAATATTTTAAATTTGTATTTTTGTAATGGTTGTTCAGCTGGCGGATACAGTCGCGTGCGATTACCAATGTTAAGCTACTGTCGACGCGGTTAGTCTTTGCCTTAGATGGGTGACCAAGAAGTAGTATGTGATTTTGTGCGCCATTGTAGGCCCCGACCGAGGTTGTTAGTTATAAGTATGACAGTCGTTAAGCCATTTCAGAGACCCTTAAGGTCGTTTGAGAATTCTCTACACTAGATTTAGTCACTCTCATACGAAGGAGAATTAGTGGTTATACTGGTAATATACCAGGAAATCTTTATTTAAGCTCCAAAACTCGTACCTACGAGAAGAAGGTATCTGTAAAACTCTGAAAAATTCTGAAAAAGATTGCTTTTATTAAGTATAGTTTTACCTTTTTCACACTTCACAATCAAGCATTTGACCACAAAATCACTTAATGCGATAGTCACATATTAAGCAAACACGTGTATTCTATGTGTCAAAAAATCAATGTTTTGTTATTTTTAAGTATGTTATCCCACTTTTAACTCTACGCTATGTATAGCCGCGAGCGAGTCCACGACAACGTTCCAATCCACGTTTTGAATTTGCACAGAACACCTCCGGACAGAGTTTCAAGCACTCGATGACATTTTGAATTTCGAAGCTATTATTTTTTTCATTTTGGTTGTCAATTTCCAACCGAATAATTTAGGTATTGCCACAAATTTTGTTGTTTTTTCTTAATGTTTTAGACTACGATGCTTAATATCAGACAGATTAAAAACATTGTAGTTTTCATAGAAAAATGATGAAATTAGCCAATTAGTAATAAACAAGTGATTAAGTTAATTAATAGCCTTTATAGACATGCCACTCCATTAAAATACTCGTATGTATGACTCAACAAACGCGAATATATTATAAATCAAAATACGAGCCCTCAAATTAACAAATATGTTCTTTATTACAATAAAATTGATCACAATTACATTGCTACCAACATAATAAAGCTAAGCTAAAAATCACTCCATTTACCACCCTCGAAAAGCTATCAAATAGACATTTTAATTTACACATATAGGATCTCCTTTTACGCGGTATTCGACCTTACGCAACAGAATAAAAAGTGTATTTCAAAATGGCGGGCAAAAATCTTTGCCTGATACAATCATAGAAATCACTCGGATGCGAATGGAAAAGGTGTCAAAGATCGAATTTACGATTCATTATACTTAATCCACACAGAAATGGGGGAGTTTTTTCGTCATTGCCACACTGAAAACAACTTTATGAAAAAGTGATAAAGTTTTTCTTTGGATTGCGACGTTCGAATTTCAAAAAGTTCGTAATGCGCATGTAAGTGCCCATTGTGGCGACAGATGGTACTGTTGGTACTACTGCATTCCAAATACAAAGTAAGTAGATTTTTAGGGAGAAGAGGCACTTATTTATGGGCTATCACAACTTTATAAGTAATTGTAAATTTATGACTTGCTTTTTAAGCAGTGTTTGAATAAGTTTTGTTATGAAACTAAAATCGTACGATACGACATCAATGAACTACATTTTATTCGAGGCTATCATTGTATTAAATTACGATTATGTATATATTTTCATTGATTTGTTTGTTCCTGCTATAAATAGAATACAATTCGGTTTAACCTACATTTATTGGTACATCCATACAAATAAAACACTACATATACTGCCAAAAAGGCTTTAAAACGAAATGACTGAAACACGTCGATAAATTTATTACAAAGTTATTAGTTACTGGGCTATGCTCTAAAGAGTTTTATTGGGGAATTTATTAAGATGAGGACTCCCAATCCTCAATAATGAGGAACACAACTTCAAGGAGTAGGAGGAGTATGCAAAGCAAATGTCAAACAAACATAATAGAACACATTATTTAAGCTAAACCCTTACAATTATGATAAAAAGATACCGCAATAAGAGAAATGAATTGAAAATATGTGTTGGTCCCATTAGTGGTCCCGTGGCTGGTGCCTAATGCGTGACAAAGAATAAAAAGATAGATGAGACAGTTTCAAAGTACCTATTAAAAATTACCTATCTATATATTTTCCATAGTAATGTGATTTTTAAACCAAACCGGGCTTGCAATAATTTTTAGTAAATTTGCATTGGTATAATTAAACAATATAAAAATAAATTGCTTGCCACTGGGCAAATAGAATTAGTAGTAAGCGATATATATTTATTTTATAAAGCTATACAGGCAGTGGCTTTAAATAGAAGTATCACATCCTTGTTAAATAGATAACAATGAAGAAGTAATAATAAATTAAATTCAATTTTAGACAGTCTTAAATAAAATAAGCGATGAATAGTTGTCTACGATTTGACATAATAGAATAAATATTTGGTTCTAGTAATATTAAAAGACTAAACTTTTTCAGGGATGCATAAAAATGTGGCAAGAAAACACTTAATTTTGTTACAGTCCTTCACAACCCAAATTTTAAAATAAAAACAAACAATTTGAAATAAGAACTAAACCGTTACCTATCTCTCTAGTCTATGGTCAGCCCCCGTGTTTTCGGCGGGGGTCGGATTTCGCGCCATTTGGCCAACCGGTCGTGTAATAGGTCTGTAAGGCGCGGCGCACACTGCCGTCTCAGACCACTTAGTTGATTGCCTTTTTGAATTCACGTTTATTTCTACAGTTTTATTTAGGTATGCTGAGATTTTTACGGTTGTAGATTGATAAATCGGTTTTTGATTACTTATGTTTAATTAAAGTTTAAAGTATTTTGAATAAGGTTACTAAAATAAAACCTTACTCTATCTTAGTAAAACTAATAATCCGATGTAAAAAATAGTGAACTGTCAAAATTTTGTTATTACAATAACACACTGTCTGATATGTGTTAGAGGTTTTCAATGTAAAATACGCTGTTGAATAATCCTTCAAATCACTCATTGTCTGAATTGCGTTTTTCTCATTGAATACTTTAAATATTGACATTGTGAAAATTTAGATATTTCTCAAAAATATAAAATGAGGACATTTTAATTTTGCATATTTTTTATACCATATAAAATACAATGATAATATTGACCCTTCTAAGATTTCTCCCATGTGTGCTGTCCCTAATAATCCCTAATGTTCCACTCCAGCCGGCATTGTCTATTTGAATTTGGAATAAGCCTGTTCGAAATTTGAATCGGGATGTTTGTTTATGATTCGATGGTTAAATTTGATTCGTCAGTGTTACCAGTTGTTGAGTGGGTGTCGCGTATCCGATTGGCGGGACAAAATTGGCTGTTCTTAATTTGAATTTATTCTCTCTTGACATTATTAGAGAGGTTGACATTTGTATATCTGTAATTAAAGAGAAACTTTTATGCCTAGGGTTCAGATAAAAATAATTGTATGGTATTTGAATAAAAAGTAAAAATAATGTTTCGTTAGTATTTACAACACTGTTTAGTAACTAAGCTATTAAATAAAACATTACATTAAAATATATTTAGTGTTGTTCTTAACATATTTTATCTTATTAGTTTAAAAAAAATCATCTCACCCATTACAAATTAATCTCAAACATGAACCACTAAAATCATAGCCTCAAAAAAGAACCATCGCAACCTTTTCCTAGTCCACAGAGGCCTTACCGAGTTAATGCCCATTTTGTCAAGTCCACCCCATCCCTAGCCGGGGGCATCACTAGTGTTCCAATTACCCTCGTGCTATTGTCCTCACAAAAAGCATCTTATGTTGTCTATGGTCGGTAATAGAGTGATTATTCGCCCTTGGTTCGCTATTTAGGGGTGGTGTAGAGATAAAGTAATATTTGTAGATGGAACGTAACAGTTCGTTCTATGCTGAGTTAAGCTTATGTCGTGACATGTCTGAGGTTGATATAGTTCTTAGAAAATTCTTGACTTATTTTTTTTTTTTAAATTGGCTTCATCATATACAAAGGGTACAAATCTTAACTATAAACAAGTTCAAATAAATTAGTACTGAGTAATTTACTTAACCTATTATATTTATGTGTAAAATATAAGATATCCATGAAAATTGTATAGCTTGCTGCTATTCCTGACTGTTAATTCTTATTAAAAAGTTTGTCAGGTTAACCAGTGGCACGCTTGATTTTAATAATTGTATCGTTGTTTAGGTTCTGTCTATTATTATAGTTAATCTTTGGTTGGGTGTATTGAAGAGTATGCTTTATGCTTAGTGATGTTCAATATAAGATGAAAAAAGTGAGGACTTGTAAGTATGGCGCTTTCAAGTTAATTTTTTTACTATTGGTGTATTGTTTTATTATTTTGTATGAATCAGATTAAAACTACCCACCCACCCAAAAAATCATCAATCAAAAACCCAAAAAGCACACACTCAAAACACCCCAAAAAAAACTGCACATCAAAACCACAAATAATCATAAAAGGTCATAAAAAGATCGACCAAACATTGCATACGGGGTCTTTTGAGACCCGACGGGTCTTTTGGGACTGTGATGGGTCTGTTGGGACCCCAGTCCCAGCTGTGGGGTCCTTAATGATTATAAACACTAGTTAAATGATTGAGTGGGAGAGGACCCCGGATTTGCTAAGTGCTTGGTGTTGGTTACTTTAAGCACAGAATAATAAATACAACTTTAATTTTCAATTTCAATTTATTTATTTGTGCAAAACATGGGTATCACAATAGATGTTATATACATAATAAATTAATAAGTATTAGGCACGCCACGTTTTAACCTGCTAAGTATACAAAAATATGTAAAAATATATGCAAAAATTATCTGTGTAATCTAGATTTTAAAAAGAAACATATAAACATTTAAGGATGGTTTGATGAACAAGTAATGTACATAAGTAGATAAATGTATATGTAAGTATGTAGGTATGTCATAAAAGTGAAAGTTATGTTTGATACGAATTTTCATTGGTGTTATGTTGGATTGATTGACAATTGACTACATGGTTTAGTAGTTTTATCAAAAATATGGTTTGGAATATAATTATTTTACAATAAACTTTTGTATATACGTACTCTGAACTGAAACACAACATAAAATAGAGGTTATACTTTCAATAAGTAATAAATCTTCGATAAATATTTTCTACACTAGTGCACTAGAATGATTTCTACGTGGTGATAGTGATAATTATAATATAACCCTTGGTTCAATCTAGTCAATAATAATAAAAACAAAATTAATTTAAAAAATCAATTTGAATTGAATTAATTGAATTCTAACCATTTAATTAAAAGATGGGATGGGACTACGGACTCTAAAAAAACACACACGTCATGTAAACTTAAAAAAGTGAAAGTGATTTAATCACGGCAAAGGCTTACTCTTTTTAACCACTTTTTGTACTATATAAATTTCCCTTAACAACACATTAGACAAAGATTAAAAATCTGAAAGTACAGATGGTAATTGCAAAATCATGTCACCTTATATGATACCTACGATTCATACGGTGGGGTTGGTAATTTGTTTGTTATGTTTGGGGTTCCTATTTGTCTCATTTGAAAGATAAATCATCATTTTAGTCAATGAAAAAGCGAAATATTACTACCCAAATATTATGCTATGAGTTGATCAATAAATGAAATTATGGTTTTAGATTTTATCACAAACTTTGTTAGGTACTTATTTAAAAGCGAGTGTTACTCTGCTGTTCCAGTCTGCTTTTCATCCAGACGTACCCTAGTTCGAATCCAGCCCTACACAAAATTACTTGTATTTTCAAGTCAGGTGTGGATTTGCACTCGCTTAGGGTAAAGGAAAACATTGCGGAGGAGTCACGACCCTCAGTGAGGACATACGACAAAATAGAGAATTACTTAGTTATGAGTCGACTTAATAAAACTATGTAATAACACGCTCAAAGATCATAATAAACACTAAGTTTTTTTAAACGTATTTTATGATGATTTGGGTATATTAACACCAGACAAGATGGTCAAACTTGAGCCTAGCCAATATATATAAAATCTTATTGTAATCTTCGTATGTTTTTGTCATGTGGTAATTTTATCAAAATTTTCAATCTTTGATTTAAAAAATTAAGTAATCAAGATCAGTATGCTGGGCATGCTGGCCCATTATTTGGCCTACAAGAAACTAGATGGCGCTGTAACGGCTTAAAACGCGCTAACGCTTCTCTGTTTGTCTGAAATTATAGGTAGATAAGTTTCGAACAGAACTGAATTGAAATCAACTCAATACCTGTATAATTTTTGTTTTTACTCTCCCATTTAAAACGCAAGGTGTATAATATAGAAAATATACTTGTTTAAATATATTGGATGTTCACAAATAAGTGAACTATGACGGACAGTTCTACCATTTAACGTGTTAGATGTGAACAAAACGCCCAGCTGTAAATGACACTATTTTGATAAGGTCACCCATCCAAGGACTGACCGCGAGGGTGGAGGCTTAACTTTGGTTATTGCGAACTGGTACCGCTTAGTTGGAAGTTATTATTCTAAGCTTGGAAATACATTCAAATATGTATAAGTACTACATATTCATGAAGACGTGGCAGACAAACTAAACAAACTTTTTTGCAATATTCTTCGATCAATTATACGTATAATTGATCGAAGGCAATATTAGTATAATACATTGTTAAGTGATCATCCTTTAGGTACATTCATGATCAGACACAATTAATTACAATAAGTAAATCTTACCGAGGAATGTGTGTACAGTGCAGGCCAAAATTAACAGCACATTTTTTTTTTAGGATTTTAATGTCTTTGTCATACATATAATTTTATAAACAGTCAGTTATTTTACACAGTTTACCTACTAAATTTAGATGAATACAGAAAGCAATAATAAAAATAAGTTTCATCATCATCCACAGCCTTCTTTATCCCACTACTGGGCATTGGCCTCTCTTTGAATGTGCCAGCTGCGTCGATATAAGAAAAAATAAGCATACTCAGCGTGGTAATGCGGCCAGTATGCTGGGCACGCTGCCCTCTGGTAGTGGGCTGGAGCACTTAGATTATCTTTAGGCTTTTCTAAAGATTTTCTAAGTGCCCCTTTTTGTAGTAAGTAGTTAGTAGTATGTTTAGTTTTTCTTCCCTTGTTTTTGTATTTTATTATTGTAAATAAATATTTTTGAGCGTAGCATACTCTATAATATTATAGATATACATATATGTATTGTATTGTATGTATGTACATACTGTTATACCTGTAAGATAACAAAATCAAATTTATTGTAAAATATGTAGCAATGTATGTTTTTTCCCTTTAAACATTATTTTTCTTATGAATATTAGGCTTTTTCTTTGACATTTACTTTCTTTTAAATATGGGCCTGATGGTAAGGGGCAGAGTAAATAGCGGACGACCTTGAAAGACATAGATGAATGTGTGAATGAGGATATGCGTGCGAGAGGAGTGAATGCGGAGATGAGGAGTGACAGAATGAAATGGAAGAAAGAACCATGCATTTAAATTGAATTGAACATTTCTTCTAGGCAAGCGCGCTAGATCGTAGATTATAACGTTGCTAAACATCAGGCAAGTTGTAGTCAAGCGTAGGCAATGTAAAAAAAATGATGTACCGTGTAAAAAAAAATGCTGTGCCGACCACGCTCCACACCACACGGTAAATATAAAGAAAACTACTTGTGCCATAAATAGTGTGTATGTTAAAATAGTTGTTATATATTTGAAAATATACTTTTACAATTATAAATATGTAGTGATATAAGTATTACATAAGTTTACACATTAAGAACTATACTTAAGGGAAAATGTAATCTGACTTGCCCTATATGGTGCGATGCCATAAAGTTAATAAAGTTTTTATCTCTATTTTTATCTAAGGTAAAGAAAAAGAAGATTTCCCATAAATATTGTCCTGCTTTGTACACACGTTAGCGTGAGGGTCATATCGGTAATCTGACCCGCGCTGTAATTAACGAGCATTTTAAAGCCATGCCGCCTCTACTATACCTACTGTGATTAGGGTTTGTCTGTTACTAGGTGATGATAAAGTTTTTTAACAAGGATTAATAAATAAAAGATAAAAATAGGCTGTAGTGTTTGACTACAGCCTATTCTTATCTTTTATTTATTTTCTGTAGTCAAACACTACAGCCTGCCTAATGTAAAGCACTGACGTAGTCTAAGATGCAGCACGCTTGTCTAGAAGAAACCTCTTTCTTCTAGATTTGAAGACCCCTGGCTTATAAGTTACACCATCAGCGTGTCTTGGGAGAGACTATGTTCAGAAGTGGAAGACTGTAGACTGATGATGGTCATAATTATCATCATCATTAGCCTGTTATCGCCCACTGCTGAGCATACGCCTCTCTTCTTGTACGCCACTCGTCCCGGTCTTGCGCAGATTGAATCCAGGTGCTCCCTGCGGTTTTTCTAATGTCATCAACCCACTGCTTTGGTGGTCAACCTCTGTTTCTATAGTCATGGGTCTGAAGATGATGATTATAAATAAAGTTATTGGTTAATAAGGGTTTTTAAATAATCTAGCTATAATGTATGATGTGTGATAACTGATAAGGTACAATTGAAACTGTGCTATATTGTTCAGTTATACACAATGACTTAAACAACTAAAACTAAGTAAATGTAGTGTGTAAAGTAAAAATATCTTATAAAAAAAACATGTAGTAAAACTGAGACCCTCCTACTTTATTAAAGTCGCTTAAAAAACAAATTCTCAGATTATTAGGTATTATTTATTTTGCAGTGTGAAAAATACTTTCATCATTTCAGTCTTCTTCTTCTTATCGAATGAGAGTGGCTAACTCTAGTGTCGAGAGTTTATCAAGCCGTTCTAAGGACCTCTGATTGATCCGATGATCATGGCTTTACAACTGCCGAACTAGACAAACAGCCGGGACCTATAATTTAACGTGTCATCATACCCACGGTAGAGCCCAAAATGGAATATCACTAATCATTTCAGTAAACAAAAACTTTCAAAGGTGCGCTACTATCACAATTAAACGAAACGCATAAAATGGACAGATACTAAATTACATCGATGTCTGTTGCAAAAATCGTAATCGCATCTGTCGAGTTTAAATAACTGTTCCTAACACAATAATTAGTTTACTTACTCCACAGAGACCATGTCCCGTTAAACTGTCCAAATAATTATCACACAACAGTAAACAGCAATATAAATGTCAACTAAATCCAAAATTACCACCATCTGCCTTGGAAAATGTAGCAAAATATATTGACAGTCGATCTTATTGTCAACTGTAAAAATGGCCGCTCGAGAAAGGGTTTTGGCGCGGTTTGGCGGCGGCCATTTTGAAACCATAGACAATTTGCAATTTTTCGCGCCATTGATTTCAAAGTTGTTAAATTAGGCGGAATCGATCTTGTTTGTTATTTTATTTGTTGTGTCGGCAATTTGTTTGCGAAAGTAGCATTTGCTAAGTCATCTGTTGCTTGAAAATTATTTTAGAATGAAATAGGAAAAAGTGAAAGTAATTAGTTAATTAGGATATTATATCATTAACTTTTAAAGAACTATCAAAAGGTTCTTTTAAGGATAAAGTCGCCACTTGTAGGTAGTTTAAGATTTCCATGAATTTTTATTTATTTATTTTAGTATTATATTTATGACAGTTTAATAAACAAATAATCGTAAAATATGTAACGTACATAATTCATGTTTAAATGTAACCAAAAGCTTTGTACATATATTTTTCGAAAAATCAATTTATATTATAATAAGATCA
Organism: Macaria liturata; assembly: GCA_964023185.1. Taxonomy (NCBI): domain Eukaryota; kingdom Metazoa; phylum Arthropoda; class Insecta; order Lepidoptera; family Geometridae; genus Macaria; species Macaria liturata. The sequence goes on from OZ026806.1 coordinate 17,001,417, forward strand.
GATATTACTATCTAATACTTGGCGAACAAATTGGCCACAAGCTTCTAAATTAAACAAAGAAGATTTCTTAATAAATTAGCACCCAATTACCAACTTACAGGTAACATTTTATAAACTTTGAATTTCCTTTCAATACATACAATACAGAGTTATAAGAAAAGTAAACAAGATTGAATGCTTAAATCGAAAGATCCATTTAGGAACAGCATATTTTTGTCTTCTGATGTAAGGAAAACATAATATACCTACCGTCATATTACAAAACGCGGTTTAAATATTAGTCCTGAACTTTGAAAACATGCAGTCCGTTTTTGCTGTTCGAAATTTGTTTGTCTACTGTCATAATAATCAAACTGTCATAAAGTAACCAATGAAAAATCAACGTCCTAATTTGAAGTTGACATTTTCATTGTTTGTATGTGACGTTTGAACAATAAGAACCAACGTTTTTCAAAGTCCTGGACTAATATTCTAACCGCGTTTCGTAATAAGACTGTATAAAATCATCCTTAGCCTAATTTACAATAGTTATATTAGTATTTGTATCCTTATTAATAACCCTGTATATGAATCTAAACGCCCGAGGCTAGAGCTGATGGCTGGCAAAGATAAAGGCAAGTACACACGTTAAATACAATAATTACCAATCAGTGTTCCGCTTTCTAGGGAATTGTGGAAATAGGGCTTTATAAAGATATATTTCTGTATGAAAATGTTCGATACTGGTGCTCGTTAGTGTAAATTGCTTGAGCAAGCGACGGATCATTGTGATTTTTATCGAAGTGATAGTATTGGTACTCGAGAAAAAAATCAGACAATCTAAAAATATAAAACTCAAAGGTGACTGAATGACTGACTGATACAGTGATCTATCAACGCACAGCCCAAACCACTGGACGGATTGGGTTGAAATTTGGAATGAAAGTAGATGTTATGACGTTGGCATCCGTTAAGAAAGGATTTTTGGAAATGCCACTTTTAAAGGGGTGAAATAGGGGATGCAAGTTTTACTTCGTAATACGAGCGAAGCCGCGAGCACCCACTAGTACGTAAATAAGTAACATTAGGTAATTACGTATTAAAGTGGCCCACTCTAGTTTGAGAGTTTTCTAACCGCCCTAAGGGTCTCTGACAAGGTTTAATGACTCTGCACTATAACAAAAAGTAAGAGTAGGTAGGCTTTAAATATTTTTTTTACATAAGTACCTAGTGTTGTTTTTTTATTTTACTTTCAACAATTTCGATCTCATTCTATCAGTTACAGTTTGCTAATCCCAAATACAACAATACCGTCTTATTCTCGATCAACAATCCATAACAAAACAATTGATTTCAACAACAACAAAAGATCAAAAAAAGAAAAATCATACAACCAGAAAAAATGGCAGACGCCACCGAAAAAAAAGTTAAACAAAAGCATAGACAAGAAATAACACCGACAAAGGAATTACCGATTGTACCATAGATAAATAATATTTCTACACATACCGCCCTCTAAGCTTGGTTTAAATTTAAGCTGATAGCGTTTTGAATATCTTAATGTAGAAAAAAATATATTTAAAAACGAAATGGCAAACTAGTTTCATAGTAATAAAATGTCAATAATAACTTATTTATTATTATTGCAGAGGTTACTGGCGCAATGCGCGTTGATGTCTTTTCTATGCAGTTGCGCGTAATTTTGATATTATTCCCAAGATTTTGTAAAAAAATGGTTACATGATATCACATAAAACATCTCAATTAGATTTTAAAATCCTATAGGTTATTAATTTTTATAATAGGATAAAATGTTTTTAATAATACTACGACTACTTAACGCTTGAAAACTTATGCGCAAAAACGTTGAAGGTTGCTGAATTTTAAGTTTATTTACACATATAACTAACTAGTGGTGCGTTACTCGCTTAACCATAGTCATAGTCATAGTCATAGTAGTTTATTAATATCAGATTTTTGATACACGTCACAGAAATACAAGTAAAAAATAATCAATTAAAATAATAGTACAATAAAATACAATAATTATAGCAAAAACAAAAAAAAAAAAATTAAATTAAATTATTGTACAATTCAATTCTAAAAAATTCATACTACATAGATAGTAGAGGGTAAATTTACATAAAAGTACATTTTGTTATATGTATTTTATACCACCTTCATTTTCATGAAGTCGTCAAAATTATAAAATGCCTGCTCGATAAGCCAACACTTTAGTTTTCTTTTATAGATAGATCTGGAGGGCGCGTCCCTTATCTCAAGCGGCAGTCGGTTGTAGACGTGCGGCGCGGTCGCATACATGAGTCGAGTCGTCTTCGCAAGCCGGCAGCGCGTGACACACAGACGTCGCGCGTGGCGAACGTCACCCGGACGGTTATCGCCGATGTGCGAATAATCATCTATATGATCCCACGCATACAGTGCTGCTTGGAGGCACACTAGGCTTGGAGTTGTTAATATACCCAAGGATTTAAAGTAGGGATGTGCTGTACTGTCCTGCGGCACTCTAACGATCGCACGTATGGCTCTTTTTTGCATTTTAAGTATGCGCTCCCAATCTGCGGCGCGTCCCCATAGCTCGATGCCATACTGCAACGTTGAGTGTACTGAAGCGAAGTAGCACTGCCGAACCATGTGGTGTGGCAATATTTCTGACACACGCCACAGTGCAAAGCATGCGCGCGCTATCTTGTCACACATTTTATCAATATGTTCTTGCCACATTAGTGCACTGTCTATTATCAATCCCAGAAATGTTGTTGATTTAACTTGACACATTTCCTGACTATCTATACATACTCTCAACGGTCTATACTTGCGGCCGGATAAATTAAAATGGATGAATTGAGTTTTATTTACATTTAACATCAACCCATTCACTTTGAACCAATTGTTAAGGTCACGTGCTACATTGTTCAACTTCATTTCATAGTGTACCTATAGTAAAACCGAACTCTCCTTTACTTGCGCCTTGTGTGGTTTAAATAGCAATTATTTTTATTCATAAACCGAATCCTACAATACAGGATCCAACTGGATACCTAGTGTAGGTTCTGCAAATTCTGAAACTGTACATAGATTTAAGTATTTCATGAATTATTTTTTATTATTATTTTGTATGGAAATAAAATGAATAGATGTGCCAGTTAGAACCACTTTCCACTAACCCGCTACCGCCTGCAACTTTGACCCCGCCCGGGGCGTGCGTTAAGGGTACTTCACACGCGTTATTAGCCCTTTTGTAGCTCTCTCGGACCACAGCCGCCGGCCGTGTGGAGCCGGCCTTACAGTAGCTGAATATACAGTAACACAAAAAAAATAAGAACTTACTTGATTCATTTTTTGAGCTAAAAATAGTTATGCATAATGTCCAAAATTATGGTAAAACAAAATTAGCATCATCATCATCATGTCAGCCCGTGTTCACCCACTACTGAGTATAGGCCTCCTCTCCAACGTGTCATATATAAACTACAACATCAATTCATTTGCTAAACAAATCTAAGCCTATCAGAGAAAACCGCATCAAAATCGGGCTGATAATTCAGAAGCTCAGAATACAGAAAGAACCAGAAACCGTGAGCGCGCCTAATATTGAAGCTACTAAAACTACTCTGAAACAGAGTAGTTTGACGCGCGACCAATCAGTCACTCTGTGACCGTCGGAGCGAATGACGTGTTATAACGATGACCAATTTAACTAAATTATGCCGTCTTGTGTCGTTCCTACCTGTAAACATGCAGCGGGTCTAAAAAAGAAACAGGATGGGATCACATTTCACGTGGTAGAATCGTATTTAGGTATCAACTTATTTAATTAATGAATAAATTTCTCAGTTTTCAATTGTCATAGATAATGATGCATCCATCTTGTTAGTGTTGCCAATATAAGAGTTTTGATTTACCCTTCTTTTTATTACCTTTTGAGGGTTTTTATTCATTGTAGAATATTAATAAGTAATTTAATAAAAATTAACCGACTTGAAAAAAGAAAGTATAAAGCGTCAGTGCAGCCCGTGTATACCAAACTAAATAATCCTATTAAATAGTACATATGGTAATATCGGATTTCTAAACATTTTTTGATGTGTGTGTGTGAGGGAGAAGGGGTGAGGGGGAGCGGATATGTAACTATGTCAAAGTCAAAGTCAAAGTCAAAGTCAAATTTCAAATTTTACCCTAAAACGGGCAAATAATGCCTGCGCTAGCAACATTACGCGGGTGGGAAGTGACGCGGGCGAGGAGCGTTGTTTTGGTTTTTGGACACAGCGTGTAGCTCGCAATTACAGTTGAACGCGGCTTCTGGTTCTTTCTGTATTCTGAGTTCAGAAGATATAGTGTATACAGCAGCGCCCCCTGGTGAGTTATCATCGTAATACATAGCTAAAAAGATGCACCAATTAAACCTCAACACATCACAGAGAACTGTATCAAAATCCGACTAGTAGTTTTGGAAATATGGGTAAAATTGGTTTGCATAAACTTTATCAATTTATTGGTTTATTCTCAAAAAGTACTGAACCGAATGAAAAACAATTTTTATGAGACCATCTCGGAAACTATCCTCATCGAATAAAAAAGAATTTTTGAAATCGGTTGATAAACAACGGAGTAATCGCGGAACATATACGAAAAAAAATAATTCATAAGATTAAATTTGATAACCTCCTTTTTTGGAAGTCGGTTAAAAAAGACACCTTTTGTAGCATTATATAACATATTTAAAGTATATTTGTAATTTCGCTGTTTTGATTTGTGCCTAATGTGTGTAATTTATATAAAAAATACCCCATTAATTAATAAAAAAAATAAATAAAAAATAAATTTAATAAATTTCTTTTATAAAAAAAATTGAATAAAAGGTTGAATGACATCACTAGAGACAAGAACGCTGGCTGGTTCCTTGCGCAAAGGATTTCTATAGCAATCCAGCGTGGGAATGCAGCCAGCGTTCTTGGCTCCATACCACATGTAGATGTTTTAAATTTAGGTTAAATGTACATACTCTTATTTAGTTTTATTAGTGTATATACTTATGTGTATATATTAAATTTATGTATAATTGTTTAATTAATTAATTAATTTGATTTGAAATAAATTACAAATAGGTTCAGCCAATTAGGCATATATAAAAAAATTACACACAATAATATTAGTGAAATAATGTAAATTAATCCCTTTTAAAATATGCAAATTATAAAACGACACTTTGTATAAAACAACCATAACAAAAACATTCTGTAATCGTCATCAAAAATCTTTAATCAAACTAGTGATGTCCTAAAATCCGTCCGGCATTCGGCCAAAGGCGTAATCCGACGTAATGCTAAACTTTCGTTTTTCAGTTCCATCGACTTTTTGCTACCCATTTGGAGTGAACCATTTTTTAATTCTTTTGAATCTCGCTTCTGTGCGAGTAGGGATGTGGTTAGGAAATGTTGTCGATGTTTTGTCTTTAACTTGTAAAATAGTTTTTTGTTAATGTGACTTCTACGAATAATTATATCTCCTAGCATTATAAATTCAAACATTGAATTGCACTTCTTTAGAAATTACAAAAGTTATTATAAATTATTTAGAATTTTTTATTTATTCTTATTTACTAACCACACCACATTAAAACTTAAAGAGAAGTGTTTGTTACATCCCAAGGAAGCCATTTTTATACCCCTAAATCTGTGGACTTTGAGGGGATCTTTGATTCTGCTGGGGAATCGGAATAAGTACATGATTTAATGAGAAAAACCTTTTAATATTTAAGATATCTGACTCTGGTGTTAGAGTTTTTAGACCACCCTAAGAGCCTCTGACATTTACAATTTAATATATCATTTAAGCTATAGAAACACCTAATTTGGCTTTTTAGTCACTCATCTAAAGACTGACAGCGTAGGCAGTTGCTTACATTGCTAAATCGTATGCCTCTTCTAGCTGAGCTAAATTATCGTGATAAATATTGTATCGATAAATATATAAATATCGATAAAATATAAATGTATCGATATCCATCCCCTCTCTATAAGCCCCCACACACTCCATCATATTCCATTTTTTCCGTTCGCCCAATCCTTTGCCGAAACCATATGAAGTACTTTTAGACTCTTTTTAATTCGTTTTACAATGATAGCTGAAAGGCACCTTTTTATTCCACGAATATTACTCCCGTGTATGGTTTCGGTGTAATGGAAGATTCTAGTTAATGATTTGGGGATTTGAATTTATATTTCGATGTTGTATTGAGAAGAGAGGAGGCCTATACTTAGCTGATACTCACGGGTTGGTATGATGATAATGAAATCCATAGCAGAACACGTTTCAGTGGTTTTAAGATTTTTGTCTGTTTGTCTATTTATCTGTTTGTCGGTTTGTCTGATTAATTAAACGCTCATAACACAAAAACGGCTGAACGTATCATCATGATTTTTGGTATGTAGGTAGTATAAGGTTGTAGAAGTGTCATAGGCTACTTTATTCTGAAAATAAGCGAAGCCGCGAGAATCAACTAGTTTATTAATTTCTATTTTTTCTTGAAAAAAGCTGGATATATAAGTTACAGGTATAACAATAAAAATAATACTTTTTTGGATCAACTACAAGATTCATAAGCCCAGTACCAAATACACCAACGTTACCTGCACTCCCATCCTGTTTGCAGCCGCGTAAATATCAGTTATACAGTCATTAGGCAGAGACGGGTTTTATTTACGGGGACGTGGTTCCAGGTTGGACGGGAGTGTGAGGCGAGCCTGAGTGCCATGGAAATGTATGGTGGAGGTTTGTTGGTGACTAACTGAAGCAAATTCAAATCATCAACATCTACAGCCAGTTTTGTTGTACTGCTGGGCATAAGCTGCCTTCCTTAACGCTAATAGTCACTGTCTCGCGACGTTCTTGGCCAGATGTTTCCTTTAACCTAACAAACTTACATAATTTAGCTACCGTTGCACAAGTCTTTTTAAATTTCGCTCGCCAATATTGCCGCTAACATTTAACAGAATACCAGTTTTTAAGAATATAACAAATTACTACTAAACATTTCTTCTTCTTATCGAACGAGAGTGGTCAACTCTGCTGTCGAGAGTTTATCAAGCCGCCCTAAGGTCCTCTGACATGGTTTAACGACTGCCCTACTAGACAAACAGCCGGGTCCTAGAATTTAACGTGTCATGCGACCCACGGAAGCGCCCAAAATGGAATGCCACTTTTCGGTCACCCATCCAAGGACTGACCGCGTCGGCCTTTGCTTAACAAAAAAAAACACTAATTTAATTATTAAACACAAAACTTAAATCGCTACGCAAAAAAAATTTAAATTTAATCTAAACAACTCAATTTTTTTTTTATTTGGTTATGATCTCCGTCATTTCGTACAATCACATCGTTACAGATATACCTATCTAGCATGGCTGTCTCTTTTTAACAAAACAAAAGTATATATTTTTGATATATTTATTCTTTCAATAGTAAAGTAAGACCAACAATTTTTTTTTCAAAGAAATCGCATAGATGTCCAAATCTTCTTTATAAATAAAAATGAATTGTTGTTCGTTAGTCTGATTAAAATACGAGAACGGCTGAACGGATTTATCTTATCTTAGTCTTGAAATGTTCGCGGAGGTCTAGGAAAGGTTTAAAAGGAAAAAAAAAACAAAAAAAAAGTATATACAAAAGTTTAGGTCGCAGTACGAAGTCTGCCGGGACAGCTAGTATGCAATAAATGACAATTATCAAATTTATTAAAACCTCCAAAATTTGAAATTTACTTTTTTTCTCAAAAGCTCATCGTTGTAAAAGTGTTAGTGCACCCCTTTGCTACCCCAAAATAACTTGCATTTGAATAAATGTACAATTAAACACATTTGATCATGTTTTGACCACCACTGACAGTTAAATTAAGGAATCAATGATAGCAGAATATTGATAAGAAGTTCGTAAGAAATTGAATTGTTTGAGCAGGTTTTAGTTTCATCTGATTATACAAAAAAAATACTCCAAAGGTAAATTTAAAGACTTGACTTATTATATATTTTGTTAAATTGAAAAAAAAATAGCTTTACTCTAAAAGATTTTTATAAATATCTGTGTTTTGTAAGTTTTTTTCTTCTGTATGTTTAAGTAATTTACCTAAAATATAATTTATAAACGGTACCTAAAATTGTGAGTGAATCAGTTATTTTTGATGTCAATTTGATTTGCACAATGATTCTTAAACTCATTTAGTGACATAATAACATGTTAAATGCCGTTGTGCAAGCCGGCCTAAAATTAGTTATCGAAACGGGTCAAATTAATTTACCTTCTATATCAAAAAACGAAGATACTATAGATGGCATATTACCAGAGAGGCCTATACCCAGCAGTAGGCCGAAACTCGCTGTGGTTGATGTTTTTTTAACAAGTAATGGGTTTGCACTTGACCGTAATTCGCCTGATGGTAAGCAATCATTACGGTCTAGGATGGAGCGTGCTTACCCAGTAAGAAACGATTCACTCTCGCTTTGAAGATCGCAAGGTGATAGATAGATAGATAGTTAGAATAAACTCTTTATTGTAACACACATTGAAAAAAAAAGACAAACAGAAACACAAAAGACTTCAAAAAATATGATGATGATTTAAACAAAACAACATTTACGCGTGTGTGTAAATTAAATTAAAAACCGAAATAAATTTATAAATGAATGAATGAATAAATAAATGAATAAATGAATGAATGAATGAATGAATGAATAAATGAATGAATGAATGAATGAATGTTGAATGAATGAATGAAATGAAATCCATTTATTGTCCGGAAACTAGGTGATTTAGGTGGTTTTCATAACTAATAGTTAGTTTACATTTAGGAAGTTCCTCTAGCTTCTACCCGAGTGGGTTTACAGACCAAAATAAAGTCACCAAAAAACGGCAGATGCTCGAATGACAAACGTAAAAGTAGAAATTAACTAAATGTGACAACTTACACCCTAATTTCTATACTATCTCAATTATCGGAATATCGCATTAATTCTTTACTATTTAATTGCCTGCGTTAATGCGAGTCCAAATTAATTGTAGTTTTATATCGAATGCGGAGACCGTAACGGAAATACTTTAATGTTTTAATTGTTGGATTAAAAGTAAATTTAACATTTGGTAAGTTTTAGAAAATGGTTGGCTATACGAATATTACTAACTAGCGGACGCCCGCGGCTTTTCTCTCATTATTTTGAGATAAAAAGCCTACGACACTCCTAATACCTCATACTACCTACGTACCAAAAATCATGATGATCTGTTGAGCCGTTTTGGCGTGATGAGCGTTTAAATAAACAGACAACAATTTTAAAAACTGCTGAAACGTGTTCTATTATTATCGATGTAAACCCAAAAATTTTTTTCTAATATCTTCAATGTACAGATTTTTGATCCTCTTCAGCTTTATTATTATGTTCTTATAGGTTAAATTGCTAATAACTAATTACGAAAGTTTAATAAGTTTTTAAAATACACACATATTTACATATGTTTTATATTGAACACGTAGATCATTACATACCATTACTTTTACTTAACTGAAATAGCTAAATTAAAAAATCACTATCGCTAAATAGTACACAAAACGTTACTTTATTAAAAAGCTTTTGATCTACAATAAATTTTTAAGTAGTCAACGATTATTTTTTCCCCAAACAAAAATGTGCTCTTTGCCATCCGTTTTCAGTCCAATTTATATTTTCTAAATATTAAAATAAAAAATGAAACACTCAAAAATATCCATGCTTTAGCAGCTTTGTAACACGACGCTCCTGTATTTACCTATTCATTTTTCAAAAAAGGAACTTAACGCCCAAATCGACGCATAATACTGGACAAAAAGAAAAATAAACTGCTTTGTATAATTTGACAAAAAGTTTTAATGCTAGCGTAAAAACTCTTTGTATTAGAAACTAAACTTTATTCTCGTGCCATAGAGAACTACTAACTAAGGTATAACTTTTTGTAATATCAAGGAGGTCTAAAATCAAGTGACAAAAAAGCTCCCTACTTTTTTAAACTTGTAATTCGTAGTTTCGAATTGCGAATGCGGCGTCCCTATTTCAAAATATCAGAGGTGTCACAAGACACTCCTATTAGGGTATGGGTACTAGAAAGTAAAATAAATTAAGTACCAAACTAAAATATAAAAACAAGGTAAGAAAAACTAAACATACTACTTCTAACTACTACAAAAAAGGGGGGCACTTAGAAAATCTTTAGAAAAGCCTGAAGATAATCTAAGTGCTCCAGCCCACTACCAGAGGGCAGAGTGTCCAGCATTCTGGCCGCATTACCACGCTGGATGGCAATGCTGATACGTTGAGCCAGAAAAAGGCCAGCATAAAATAACGTAATTATTATTAAATTTAATTGATGCGAGATCTTAAATATTTTTTAAGTGCTTGTTAAAACACTTTAATGTCTAGATAGGCTTAGGTTCTCTGATATTTAGTTTCATTGAAGAAAACTTATAACAATACCGACAAGTTATCAAACTTCGACAACTAACCTAATAACAATAAATTTATTCTAAGATTTGTACGTAAATAATAAAAATTTTTATATTGTTTAAAACCAGTTTGAATTTTATCTTAACTAAAAATCTATTGTATTTTCTTGCAGCCCGACCCTGTCATTTTGAAATTGGAATCAAATGTTTTTAAATTCTAAACGTAAATGGAGGCACAGTTTGTCGCCTATTTAACACCTCGTATTTCAAAACGTATTAAAAGCTAACTTAAATTTAGTTTAATCTTTTTAAGTTTTTAAAATCACACAATTATACTCATTATTGCTTTGAGTTAAGGTATATATTTGCGTTTTGATGCGGGTTTTGTAATTCTACACTAAGAATCCCCAAGTTCTTTTAAATTGATGCAATCTTCAGATAATCGATTTAAAATCGAAGTACTTTTGCGTCATCTGAGAACAATGATACTTAGTGTGTGAATATTTAACAGAAGAATCATGATTATTATTCTTAGTTTTTCTTTTTAGTCTTACTAATAATGAATACTAATAAACAATTTGTATAAAAATATGGTTGGGTATATTGAACCTAAAGCAATATAATACAGGCTAAATGAAAGGAACTGAAGAAAAAAAGAAAATATAAAAAAGGTCCAATCAATTTTACCCGCGCATTTACTATTTGTCGATTTGACTAATCTTCGTCACAATGCTAAAGTTCATTAAATTAAAATCGTTAAAAAAATATAACCGTTATGTCAAATTTTGCGCGCATTTTACTTGAGTACTGGCAATATGTATTTTTATTAAATAAAAAAAAGACTATCGCATTACCGATTCTTAAAAAGTATAAAGGAGGCTAGTATCAGGCGGCCATCAGTTTTAAAAAAAGAACTAATGACCATACGTCCAAGCGCGCACTCTCGACATATTGCCGGTGTCGCCTTAATTGGGTTTCACTAATTCGGCACGGGAGGGCGCTTTACATAAAATAAACATTAGTGAACCTCGCGCCTTGCTGACACACGATATTTAGAGGCGATAGGTTTCCTTTTGAAATGATGATTTTTTATACTTTAAATGACAATAAAATTATAATTTTCGAAAAATTTGTATGTTTGTCCGCCTGCACTTGGTACTCAAAGAACTGAATCAATTTGGATGTAATTTAGCTTTGATATATGTAGATCAAATCATGGGTTTACATATCGATTATTATTTGTATGCACGTGGGCCTGATGGTAAGCGTCAAGCTTGCTTTAAAGATGTATCGGTATTCTGACTTTTCAATTTAAAACCCGCGTAACTGTTCTTTGACATTTCTAGATAAAAAAGATATAAAGATAAATAGATAATGTCATATGTTAAAAATGTCACACGAATTAAGTTTTGAAGCTAACTTCAACTATCAACAACCACTTACAGATTTTAAAATTAACCTCTGAAAACAATATATAAAATGAAAACGTTTTTAAAACTAAAAAATATTAAAAGTTGCACCACTGCAAAGCAGTAGAACTATAACTGACTACACGCGTCACCCGGGTTCCACGCATCGTTTATAAGTCATTTAATTTATAAGCCAATTACACGTATATCTGTCTACATTAATATATGCAAATATAATACAGATGTACACCAAAACACGGCACAAATTGTATTGTGTTTGAATATTAATTGTTTTACATAATTATGTTAGCGGTGGCTTCGGTATGATGTTCTTTATTTGAATAAAGTTTTGTGTTTTTTTTTTTTTGGTAAATTTAAAGTGGTTTTAGAAAATTGAATTATTTTAAACATCCCAAATAGGTGCTTTTATGCCGGTTGTGAGGTGATGCACCCAAAAACTATTTTACCAAATTGAAAATCTTCTTCGCTGTTTTTCCATCACATTTTTGTTACGATAAAAAATATTATTCTTAAAAGTCATAAATTTCAGATTCTGTTGGAGTGTTCTCATTCAATAAATTTAATTGTTTTTACAAAATTTAGTCTTCTTAAAATTGTTGTTGTTGTCATTCGAGTAGGTACATACTTAGCCTAATACCAAGTTGTAGTCAAAAGCCATTAAGTGATAAAAAACTTCATACCAAAAAGGCACATTTTTCTAACCACCGTCTGTTCCCCCTAACTCGGCGTATCGTGATGATTATCCATAAATTACCGAAAATAACATTTTTAATTCGGCCCCGTAGTTATCGGAGTATTAATTAAAATTCGCCCAAAACAATGCGCTTACGCATCAAAGATAATACCTTATAAAATGGACGCAGTAAGTCAGTTTTAGCAATATGGATGAGATAATTGGTAGGTATCATATTTTTGTAGCTAAGATAAGATTAGCAATTAGTAATTATTTCAATAAAGTTGTATTGTGATGATTAATTAATTTGTCTTTAATTTCTTTTTAAATAGTTACACGGTTGATTTACTTTTATAAATACGTAATTTTTGTACACATTTTTCAACGATTCCATTTGACTATTGCCTGTATGTTACTTTAGAACAACTAATTTTTTTTTTTATTATACATAATATTTTTTATGTCAATACAAAAAAATGACAATATATTGCTTTCTTGCGGCGTAAATGTGGTACAAATATAAACCAACCAAACCTAGAACTAAAATACGATAGCCCATACTGTTGCACATAAAATACATACTACTTAAATACCCCGTGTGTGCCCCTGTCCACTGAAGACCCCAAAAAAGCCCATTATTATCGTTCCGATCTCAAATTACTGATCTAACTGCAAGATACCGCGATACTGCATAATAACGGTCTTTACCGTACTGTTTGTATTGTCAAATGTGAAAATGTCGTCAAATTGACGGTCTATGTTGACTTTTGACTCTTGATGACATTTCGGGCTCAGTGAGTTTTTAATGGTATAAAGGACTTATTGTCTACTCATCGCAAAATTACTGAACCAGTTACTTTGGAGTTGTCTTTCCCATTACTATAATCACTACATAGTTTAAGCAAAGTCATTTCCCGCGTCTGTCTGTATGAAAAACTATAACATAAAGCTAACTGTAAAACTACACTACAGATTTTGATGCAGTTTTTTAAAAAGATAGAATTCAAGATAAAGTAAAGTAAGTAGTGATTCAAGAGTAAAGTTTAAAATGTACAATAATGCTTGCGAAGCCGCGGGCAAAAGCTAGTTACATACCTATAACCCTGTATATACCTCGCCTCGGCCACGGTATGCGCTCGTTAACAAACATATAACATTGTATTGTATCTAGACCACTCACTGTATCGCACATTAGAACCTATTAGATATACACAGATAATGTATCTTAGAGACTCCTAAATAATTTCTTTATTTTTATTCTGTTCTGCGGACATCATAGCATTGATGTGAATTTCTAAAAGTAATAGTAAAATTGTTGTTGATATTGTTCTCTGTTGATGCATTACATATATGTCGTTTTGACAGTGTTGACTTAAAATTTATGAACATAAAAACCATTAACTCAACTTAGAATACTTATGAGTCAAGAAAACCGTTCCATATATTTTTCTTGGTCTTGTCTTGCGCGGACCAATCAGCATCCATATTAAGGACGATATCAATATCTTGTGGCATTTTGATCTGACCAACAAAAATTGTTGATTGGTCAGACATTGATCTGATAAATCAAATGATTTATTTGCAGTGTATGTAATGTATATATATAGGATTTTTTCAACTGAATTAGTCATCAACTATTCATAATGTCGATGCCTTCACCTATCGCTTATCCAACCATTAGTTAGATGCCTTATTGGAAGCGATCAGTCGGCCATTTTCTGATTATGTGATTACTTAATGTCTCTTATTATAACTTCCTTACCACTACTTCAAATGTATAAATATCTAGTGGGTGCTCGCGGCTTCGTCCGCATTAAGAAGTAAACCTTACATCCCCTATTTCACCCCTTTATAAGTGGCATTTCCAAAAATCCTTTCTTATCGGATGCCTACGTCATAACATCTACCTTCATTCCAAATTTCAGCCCAATCCGTCCAGTGGTTTGGGCTGTGCGTTGATAGATCACTATATCAGTCAGTCAGGCAGTCAATCAGTCAGTCACCTTTGAGTTTTATATATTTAGATTATTAGAAATAGTATTGTTTATCAGCGACGGATGGTCGTGATCGTTTTTGGTAGGAAGGTCGAAATTTACAATCAATGTGATTTCGAGATCTCAACTGCCTACATTCCTGATGGTATTATTTTATCAAAAAAAAGAAGGAAGCATTTAAGTTTAATACTCTATATCTCGTTGGGTCGACGACACACGAAAAATCGCATAGAACTCCTGTATTCGATCTGCGCCGACCGGGACTTGGCGTATTAGAAGAGAGGCCTATGCTCAGCTCGGACTAATGATGATGATATCCCGAATCCACTAGTTAGCTACATACGATATTTAATCCTTAGTAATAATAACTAACAACCGCAACTAAGCCCACACTTCACGGATAAACCAATTCAATTAAGCGATGCCATATTAATTCGATTATGCCTCGTAAAAAAACTTACAAAACAGCCGTTTTGGCGCGCAAACGATGCGCCATCACGGAATTATAGCCAACACTTCTAATCTAACTTTTATTACCACGATGTAGGGATTAAATTGCTTTACCACCACTATCTAGCAATTACTGTCCGAATTAACACGCTATGCTTTCTATAATCTCTAATTTCGACCTTATTCTGCACTATTTAAGATTGAAAATCAATCAGCAAATGTTGTTCGTTAATTATGTCATAAGGACACATTTATATCCTACGATTCTCTATTTTACTTCAACAATTTTAGGTAGGTATTCGGTTGTGTAGTAAAATTGTGGACAGCGCCATCTATTGTTAGATCGTTAGATGAAGTTAGTGCGTCCAGAGTTACGGAATCTCAATTTAATTAAAAATGGAATGTTTTTAGTTTTTTATCTGTGATCGCGCGTGTCGCTGAGTGTTGCCACGCTCCGATTGGCTCCGCGAGGGGTTTGTTATCAACTGTCACTTAATTATCGAAATTGAATTTGGAACGCGAGGGCGACGTTTAGCTTTTTAGAATGCAGCTGTTTCTTTGATTGACTTCTATTTGCAAATGAGGTTTTATTTTGCTGTTTATATTCTTATTAAAAAAATGCATTTTACCGCCAATAAACTTTTTGGTAAATCGATAAAACATCGTGTAACTTCAACTTAGATTGATCTCTTATTAGAAAGGCCTACCGTTTTTTAGTTTAACTCATATAAATTTTTATTTAAAAAACAATAATTACGTCTATTTTAATACCCCATTACCCCAAAAAATAAATACCCCATATATCAGTTTCATAACAAAACAAATTGTTTTTAAAATTAAAAGCGTCAGTTGCCACATGTAATGACATACATTTTAAATTCAAACTTACACACAAAGTAAAACAAATCCTATTGCTTTAAAATAGAGTTCAATTAAAAAGTAAAATGGATATCGTAAATTAAACTTTTGTTAAAAAGTGACGCGCGCTCGATTCAAATAGGTTTCTCGGTATCATATCAATTAATAACGAGATTGCTGATAATTTACGTGAAACGGGACGTTTTGCGTTTTTTGTAGAGCTTAAAGGAGGTTGCACACCGAACTCATGGTCCACGAAAAAAAATATCTACACAAAATGTTGATACATTGACATAATTTACATAGTGATAAAATCTTGAACTTATTCAAAATTTAATAAATGTATTATCAAGTTGTAGTTTAAAGTTTATATAATTACGATTCTTCAAATAGCCCAAGTTTTATTTTCTTTGATTTAAAGTCGGTTGCAAAAAATGGGGTTGGTTTAAAAAAGTAAACACGATATGGATAGAGACTATAAACGATGGGCGTAAAATAATCTATTTAAAGAAGTGGGAATAGTGGGATACATCGTATTGCTTATTTTCTTTTCAAATCAGACGTGACATCTGTTTGACTTATTAAAAAAAAGACACATTATCCCAGACAAAGTCTAAGTCCATAATGTTACATTATTATACTAGTGGACACCCAAGGCTTTGCTAGCGTTATTTCGGGACAAAAAGTAGCCTACGACACTTCCGAGACCTCATACTACCTACATATCAAAAATCATAAAAATCCGCTTTGCCATTTTTGCGTGATGAGCGTTTAAATAAACAGACACACAGAGAAACAGATAAACAGACAAAATTTCTTCAAATTGTTGAAAACATTTCCGTGTTATCAATTCTAAGTATGTATCTCCAAACTTTTTTTAAATATCTTCAATGTTCAAACTTTCAACCCTCTTCAGTTTTATTATATTATAGATACTGCAATGTATAACACTAATGTTTCCAATACTCACATCAAAAACACATTAAACGTGCCTTTTTAATCAACGAGACAGTTTGTAAGTGTTATTTAATTGTGTATGTCAGAGGGCGTGGTGTGTCAAATTGTAATGAATACCTACGGTGATCTTATTTTTGTTGCATAAAATATTTTTTAATTCACCTACAACAAAAACATAATAAATATTTTGTATATTTTTTTGTCATAACTTTCAAAAAAGTTAGTTTGGTTAGTTAAGTTAAGTTTAGTTTATTAGACAGACTAGACGCAATATACAATACTTTTAATTATGATTAAATAAGAATTGGACGGAGTTGGGGGAGACCTTTGCCCAGGAGTGGAACAGTATAGGTTAATAAAAATAAAATTATTCATTCATTCAAAATTTAAGAGCGATGTTCTTGTCTGTGGAGTATGCGCCATTCTCCTCGATTTTCGACCAATTCCTTGACCTCTCTTGACCTCCCTATACGACATAAAAGAATTTCCGATACCGGGAATCGAACCTGAGCCTCCTGAGTGAGAGCCAGGTATCCTAGCCACTAGACCATAATAAAAATAGTTGTCAATTTATTACAAATCAGTAAGAATTTAAAAAAAATCAGCATGAGTTTATCTAAGTGTACCTAAATAGCGGAATTATGTCCCTCCTATAAAAAGCATAAAACTTTGACAACATGGACATAAAAATTCAATAATCAGATTATTAAAAGTAAGTGAAATTACAATTATAAGATTTTATTCAAAAAAAATTAGTTAATTAATTTACATTTTGTACTAAAACCGTTTTTAAAAAGTCATAGTAAACGTACTTCTTTTTCCAAAATAACATAAAATATTTTTTCTTTTTTGATCACCATACAACAACAGAGTATCCATTTCAAATAGGCGAGCATTAATGACGTGTTTAATGACTGCAGTTCGCAATTAAACGAGTTAATGACCCGTGTAGTTGGAGTCATTTGAGGACAAGATAGATGGCGCTTGTGACACACATATGGCTATTATAATTTATGTTTTGTACTAAGCGGTTCCAGTGTCTGCTTTTCATCTTGGTTCGAATCCGGCCCTACACCAATGACTTGTATTTTCAAGTTATGTGTGGATTAGCACTCGCTTAACGGTGAAGGAAAACATCGTGAGGAAACCGACATGTTTGAGGACCAGAATATCCGAGGACATGGTGTCTTCCGTGGAAAGACCCGGGCGCCCACCACGATGAATCTGCACAAGAAAACTCCCCTAAGGAATGAATTCTGCGGGGGAGTCACGACCCTCAGTCATGAGGAAATACGACTCAAAGAGAGAGATTGAGCTAATGTCCATAGTTTTAATTTGTCTGTAACGTAACCGTATGCTTGATTACTGAATTTTTCCTTTTTTTTTAAAGTTTGGTTTGCGTTTGTCTTTAGCAGGGTGTTTCACAAATTCGTAAAGATAAAAAAAATGGCAATCAACATTTGATGAATCAACAATTCAACATTTGAACTCACTTACTTGCGTAATACCAAAATGAGAACACGAGCAAATCCCTTGGCTGATGGTAAGTTTAGCAAAATGTCGGCTACACCTGATTTTGTCCGGATTTCAGACAAAAATAGAACACCCATTCCTAATTGATAAGCATTGAATGGTGTTTTTAGTTACGTCGGTTTAGTTCAGTGTTTTATTAAATGTTTTACCCGATTTTTTAAAACACCCTGGAATAAGATACTATAAAATAAACTCACGAAGCAATACGTTTCTAAATTTATTGTACGTACCGCAAAATTGTGGACTTCTTGCTTGACTCCCATGTTCCTCACACCAATACTATACTCCAGCGATCTTCAAAGCGACAGTGAATCGGTTCTTATCGGGTAAGCACGCTCCATCTTAGCCCATAGCCTTTGCTTGCTATCAGGTAAACTATGGCCAAGTGCAAACCCGTTCAAGTTAAAAAAATAAAATAAAAAAAAAATGCTATTTTTAAAGTGAAAGTGCACCGGTTTTTATTTAGTTAGCACGTGCCATTTTAAACCACAGCTGCTGCTTACCATCAGGCAAACTGTGAACAGTACGAATTCCTCTTAGATAAAACAAACATACCTGTACGTACTGTACAGTACTATAATCTATCTATGCCTACATATAAAAAAGCTCAAAAGGGTCAAAAATCTAAATAATTAATATATTAAAAAAAAAGTTTGGAGTTACATACATCGACCAAGATTAACACATAGGCTACTTTTACTTTACCCGGATATACTGCGGAACATTGAAATTGATTATTAATAAACATAGTCAAACAACTCTAATAACCATCAAGATCAATCTAAGATCAAAATCAATCATTTTAATGACATAAAATATAAAGACACAAGTATTTGTAGACTTTTAGCTTCTGAACTAGATAAAATCGTCAACATTATAAATTCCAATCTACCCTCATATAACACAGCCACGTGACCACAACTGACCACTTCCGGTGCTTCCGGACCGGAAGCGGGGTTGTGGCGGGAAGGTGTTGTTTTCATACTTACAGACTTGTCACTTCCGGGGTAGTGGAGTTTGGGTTTAGGTGTTTTATTTAGAGGTTTGTGATGCAATAGGAAAGAGATTAGTGTAAGTTTTAATAAAAAAAATGTGATCTATTAATATTATACAGGCATTGCATTTGTGTGTCTGTGTGTAGCTTCTTAACGTTCAATCGGCTGAACTGATTCAGATGAAATTTGGTATGGCTGTATGTGTCCTTTATGAAGGCGAGTAAAAATGATGGGCGCTGCTAGTATGTTACAAATTATTGAGACTTTCAAATTGTTTTTTTCTAGAAAAACACGCTTTTAGAAAATTGCAACGTTGGTTAACATCTTGTGAGTTCAGGCACAGAATACATAATACAAGTTGAGGTCAAGCGTGAGGCTATCTTCTATAAAGTGAGTTTTATTGTCAAATGCTAAACCCGCACTATGGTTGTTTTACAGAACTTAACTTTAACTTACATTTAACTTAAACTTTTTTTTATTGGAAAATGAGCGAAAATGTGATCACGTTCGCTAATTTTCTAATAAAAAAAGTGTAAGTTATATGTAAAGTGTCTAAAATGAGCGCTATTCGGCATCCAAATTAGTTCCTGTACAGTGTATATAAACTCTCATATTTATTTTATTTATGCATACGGATGAAGTTGATTAAGATGTTAGTTTTGTAAATAAATAATACAACATTTGAATGCATATTTTTTTTTATTTCCCGCCTTACATACCACAGCATAATTATAATGTTACAATGCATCGAATTTCAACTACTATCAATAAATAACATTAATATTTATAGAAATAAGCAGTTAATTAGGTATTTTAGGCTAGCAACATTGCAGAATTAGTTTGGATAATATTGCAAAATATTTTTAAAATGGCTAAACGCAAAGTTCATGACACTTTTATAAGTTCATTGATTAATCATTTTTGTATGAAAGTAACAACAAATTAAACAGCAACTAACACTCTTTTCACTTTTTTTAAATAAACAGTAAAAATATGAAATAGTCCATCAATTGAATCTACGTTGTGTAATAAAAATATGTCGTCATATTAAATCGTAAAAAAAGAAAAATTTTAAAGTTTTAAGGTTTGAATATTAATTAATTTATGAAGTCTTGTATTGACCCTAGTTTGAAAACATACTGTTGGTTATTGTTAACTTATTGTTTTTAATAAAAATAATTTATAGAATGCAATAAACAGAACACATCCTTCTTTTGGGCTAATGCGGCATTTTGCAAAAAGAAAGGTGCATTTCTGTTAGAAATAAATTAAATATCAATTACTGCCGCCGTAAAATACTGCAAAGCGTATAAATCTTCTATTTAGATTAGTTATATAATCACTTATTAATTAATTTTCATATCGACCTCTATAAATTACGATTAAACTTATTCAGTTCTTTATCCTATTATTTACAAAAATCGCTATTATATCATAAATTAATTTAATTACAAGAGGATTTCGTTAAAACATTTCTTATTTACATCAATATACAGCATGGAATGACAATGATTTTTGTACGTTACATTTATACTACGCTTACGATAATATAATTATACATACACAAATAATCTAGATCAGCTAACATTTATTTTTGAACGATTTGGCATTTGACATATTGACTAGTCCACGCAATCACTGCATTTGAGGGTAGTCGTAGAATCACGCGTTCCAAATTTGAATTAGAATTGTCTTTCGGCGTCAGTCGCGCGCGCGACGTCAAGCGAGCACTACACGAGGCTAGAGAGCGGAGCGCGTGACGTCACTGGGGAAGCTGGTAAGGGCTGCATTTGTTGAGGCGCTTGGGGCTGGAAATATACCCCCGGCTCATTTGTGAACTGGGGATGCATCGGCAGCGGAGTATGTGGCATTGACGTCGGTCGGGACTCGTGATACAATATCGGGACACGGACCAATCGCTGAGCTGCGTGCGCCATATTGGCCGCTTCTAACTCAGCTGCCAGTTGTCTCTTCCATTTATTCCTCCGGTTTTGGAACCAGATTTTTACCTGAGTCTCTGTTAGGTGTAGACTGGCAGCGAGACCGGCTCTTTCTGAGCTGCTGAGATATCTTTTCATGTCAAATGTAGATTCGAGTTGAAAGACTTGTGAGCGAGAGAAGACTGTTCGTGTCTTCTTCTTCCTTTTGCCGAGGTTTGCGTTGGGGTCTCGTTTCTCGTCTTTGTCGAAGTCGTCGCTTTCGTCGACATCTGGATCGGAGTCCTGCGGGTCTTGTTGTTGCGGGTAGAGGGCGGGGTGCAGGCGCGGGGAGCGCGGGGAGGAGCGGGAGGGTGAAGGGGGAGTGGGAGCCCGTGGCGGCGAGCGCGGGCGGGGGGAGCCACCGGCTGAACCCTCCTCGTTGGTGGTGGAGTCTTCTGGAACAAAGGAAACTAGTGTTAGAGAAGAGAAAGAATTATCACTATTGTTAAGAATTATCTATTAATTCTGGAAGAGGTAAGGTTGAAGCAATAAGGTCGATATTTAGGACACTGATTTTGAGTTTTATGTATTTGTTTGTATTCTTGTATGTTGATGTTTTTAATAAAGTTTTATATATCATTTGGCTTAAATCTTACATTGAAGCAAAATTTACATATTTTGTAATTGTTGTTAAGTAAAGACAATTTAAAAGAATATTAAGCAATGCAAGATTTGTAACACATGCATTGTCTATATCCAGACTGGGGTTGTAAAATGTTGATGAAGATTAGTACCTATTATAACAATTTTCCGTATAAAAGCCAAAACATGTTGATTTGTAGGTTTGATCCTTCTTCATACTGCATCAGAGCAATATCATTGCCATCTTATATCTTATTCTTTCACTTATTACTATTCCTTTTTAAAGAGACAGCCAAAGTCACGACCATTTAGGTACTAGTAATAAGTACTGTAGTATAACTTAAAATCCTTTTAATTTGTCAACTAAACGCGTCAAAGTGATCGTATGTCCAGCTTTGTTTGAATCACGGGGGTAATGTGACACGGTGTGACGCGTGGATGCCTTCAGAAGCCTTACAACTGGTTCAGTGATTAATGATGCAAGGGTGATAGGACTCTTTGTATTTGATTGTAGAATACTTTAGAAGGGAAAATGTAAGTAATCACTTATGCTTTATATCAGTTAGCTAATAACATAACATAACAAGCGAGGTCTAGACGTGCTGTGAATGATGTGGAATATCCCGAAATAATTTGTCTATTTACCAGTGGATGCTCGCGGTTTCACTCGCATAAAGCAGTAATATTGCACCCCCTATTTCACCCCTTCAAAAGTGGCATTTCCAAAAATCCTGTCTTAGCGGATGCCTACGTCATATCATGCCAATTTTCAGCTGGATCCGTCCAGTGGTTTGAGCTGTGCGTTGATAGATCACTATGTCAGTCAGTCAGCTTTAATTTTATACATATACCTATACATATTTAGATTTATGTTATTAGAACTGTTGTTGATACTACTATAAAAACAGGAGGTTCTTAAGTCTTCTTAATGTTTTATTTTTGGGTATATGTAACTGAATTACCCCGCTAATAATGGACCGATTTTAATTATTCTTTTTTATTACACTGGTCCTGTGACAGAGGTGGTTATATATACTTTATTTAATTTGGTTCTCTTTTTTGAAATATCTAACAATAATCTAAATAAAAATGGCATATCATTGTAAACTAATATAAACAAAATTACCTTACACATATGCATCTATTTTAGGAATCAATCACGCAAGCACATAGACTAAAACGATATTTTTATATATAAATCAAACAGTTACGAGTATGTAAAGTCAGTTGATAAAGTTCTATTAATAGTTGAAACTCACTATCAATTTAGTTTTAGTTGATCTGAAACCTTGCTGTTATCAACTCGCAATATGTGTACCTACATACGTGGTATATCGGCGTATGCTTCAAAGCTTGCTGCTGTGTCTACGATTTGTATAACATACAACTTACACGGTAGTTACAGTAACTTAACTTGCACGCAAGAAGACAGCAAAAAAGTTTAAATAATTTAACGTCTGTAATCTCGTCTAATTGTGTTAGCACAATGAAAATACCCCGATTTAGGTATGTATAATAATAATCCTCCTATTCCGTATTCGACTATGGCGTCCGTTTTCTGTACATATAATACAACAACGTGTGTTGTCTGGAAAATTACGATAGACACTAATGGACAGTGCATACAGTGAAAAACTTATATTAGTAAACTAGTGGACGCCCGCGGCTTCGCTCTCACTGTTTTGAGATAAAAAGTAGCATATGACACTTCTAAAACCTCATACTAACTTTATGCCAAAAATCATGATGACCTATTCAGTAATTTTTGGGTTATGAGCATTTAAATAAACAGAAAAAAAATTCTAAAAACCGCTGAAACGTGTTCTGTTATTAATTTAAAGTAAACCCAAACAATTAATTTTCTAATATCTTTTATGTTTAGACTTTCGACCCTCTTCAGCTTTATTATGTGTATAGATTATTAGACAAACTAAGCAACTTCCCTTACTGCTATACCCCCGACACTGATTTCCATCGATTTTCGAAGCCTCGCACATAATCCTTTGTGTGCCGCCGCCTGTTAACAAACGCTTACTAACTAAGCAGTTTGCTGACTACAGGCATTGCTTAATGTGATTATAACGCGCCATTATGTAATATTAGGTTAATAAGTCAGTTATTTGACAGATTAATGAGTACCTTGTAAGCGCTTACGCGTGGATGAGGCAAGAATATAGGTGTTGTTTTATATAAGTTTCCATTATTTTATTACTGGAGGTACGCCGCGAAATTACCCGCGTCAATAGTGGGTAAAAAGAAAACTATGTATTAAACCAAAGTTTAAATTAATCTTTCTATTTACATACTAAATATCATGCGAATTGGTTCAGCAGGTTGAATGTGGAAAAGGAATAAGATTTAGTTGTGACCGCTACTTTTTAGACGAGCAAGACGCGTACCTTATTGAAAGTTAAAAATAAGTACTTCTACTTATTTCAGACGCAGAGACATACAGAGTCTTCATAACCAATTTAATTTTAACAAAAATAAATTGAATGTCATAAAATGGGCCATATTGCCAACTATTAACAATAACGCATTCATATAATATAAATCGCAATTTAAATCTCGAATAGTACACGATTCGATTCGACAACATTTTAATCAACCGCTTACCCGCATCACTACGGGCAAATTAAAAAAAAGCTAAAAGGCCAAGCAAAGCAATCACACAAAACGGCACGCCGAATAAACCGCATTCGAAAATTAAAACGAGCGCGCGACATGTCTGTTGGCACATCGTAGCATCGCTTTGGAGGGGAAGAGAGAAGAAGACGGCCGTTATTTTCATCAACAACTCTGTACTAGTGGGAGAGAGATAGCTGTCGATGTTGCTATACGTATAAATTCCTAGTAGGTTGGTAGAAAAGCATTGTTCGGTCGGTTTGGGCCGCGTGAAACGGCGTTCCCTTTGTTTCTGTGGAGGGATTTGGGAAATTAAAGCGAGGTTGGGATGTGATGACGATTACATGTTTGCCGTCAATGTTTGTTCTGTTTGCGGTGAATAGGTTTTAGAATTAGAGTAGACGCATCGGTGATGGGAATTGTGTTTCTAGCTTTAGTTGTGTAGTGTATTGCTTCTGTTTAAAAACTAAAAATCAATGAGAGCAACTTGATAAAAAACACTTTCGATTTTAGCTTAAACATTTTAGTGGCTTATAAAAATGTTCGTTGTTTAAAGTTACATATTCTAAATATGATTTGATTATGAAATGTCTGATCACTTTAACTGATAATTCAAGCAGTTTATTTATGTTTTACAGGTTATTTTCAATTATTTACTCATAATACTAGTACAGACTAAAGTTTCTAGTAAAAACTTTGAGTTGTTTTAATAAAAGTGGCCAGGTAACATCCAAAATTTAAAAAACCCTACTTTGTAGTGGGAAAAAACAATTCCAAAATTATTTTCCTTTTATGTACCAGTTCTTTGTAGCTCATTGCATTTACCCAGTGTCAAGTACTGATACAAAATCAGTGCGTAACCGACACCAATCGATAAGGCCTCACAAGTGCGACACATTACCAGTGTTGCAAGTATCGCGCGTTTTGTCATACGGGATTTGTGTTATGAAATGTGAAGCCATATTATTGGTTACGCTAAATAGAGTCTTATTGATGGCAATCTAGATGGTTTGCGTAAGATAGTATGCAACTGGAGCGCTATTAAAGTCTTTCATTGTCATTAAGCCCACAGCTCCTCTAGCGGGGGTAATCGCATGCGATTACCAATGTTAAGCAATTGTTGACGCGGTCAGTCCTTGGATGGGTGACCAAAGTGGCAAATATAGTTTATGGATTTACTTAGTTATCACAGTGGGAACCCCAGGGGCGTCGTAGTCGAGGAAGGCCCAGGACCCGCTGGCGTCGCGATCTCGACTATCTCGACTATCAACAGATATTCATGGAGGGTGTTGGGGGAGTTTAGTCCAGGAGCGGGACAGCACAGGTTGGTAAAAAAGTTACCTCGAGGCGGCGGTGAGTTCCTCTGCCAGTACCAGGGCGCAGGCACCAGGCCTCCGTACCTGCCCGCCAGGGCGCTCCACTGCGATATTAAACCCAGTCTGGAACAAACAAACAAATATATTTTACTATTTGTATAAAGCTTCAAAGAAAGGTTGATGCAATCTGTAAGTTACGACAAACTTTGTACAGAACTGGTAGCAATTTAAATGGGACCAATTAAAATGATTAATATATAATAGGATTAAGAAATTAAAAGAAAAACATTTTTATACAACTCTAAATAGTTTAACACAAAGTTGACAGCTGCTTATGTCCTTATATGCTTATTTATATCTTTAAAACTACGCATCAGATTATGATGTGGTTTCTTCAGATAGAGTGTTTTAAGAGGAAAGTACATACATATCATGAATTTGTGATCGTTCGAAGCCAGCCCGATCCCTAGTTTGGATTAATTTAACCAAATAAAAGTTGATAATCTCGCCTGTTAAAACGCTATGTTTTTATCCATTAAAAATTTCTATAATATCTCGTTTTACCATGATTTCAACATTTATTAGCGTATTTTTATTTCCATCGTAAAAAACCAATATCATATAATTTCAATCGTATTTTATTCCCTTCAGCGTAAAAAAAATCAATATCCTAATACTGTAAAGCTGTCAAAACTCATCCAAGTCGCGTCTAAAGCCTTAAATCTTCACCCCCGGGGTATTATAATACTTTACAAGGAAAACGTGAGCTTTGACTTTCTATGGTTTTACTCAGTATTTTAAAATAATTATTCAAAGATTGGGGAATTTAACGTCTTCTTGTTTGTAAGTATAAAAATGTCGATCGAAATTGGAATGAAAAAAACTCTTGAAAAAGAATTAAGACAAAAACTAGGTGAGGTACATTATTTGTACAATCATTTATGAAGCTAACTTGCACATTAATAACACCAAATAGAAGTAGAAGTAGCAGTTCATGTCACTATAGTAAATCTGCAATTCCTCCTTGCAAAATTTCATCATGGGATTTACTTCTTTGAGGCACAAAAGAAAACAAATATTCTTTCAAACTAGCTTGCGTATAAAACATTCAAACAAGCATTCTATTTCCTCCAAGCCAACCATTTTTTTCCAACCATTTTTTTTTCTTCCAAGTATAGTAGTTTCTTTCAAAGTATGTGTTTGGTACACATACTTTGAAAGAAACTACTATACAATATTTTTCCATCGCACTCGTACAAATTAAGCGAGAGAAAGTCTTCTCACTTAGCACTCGATTTCTTCGAGGACCGGACGTATACAATTGTCTTCCGGCTGATATTAAGAATTCCATGTCAGACACATATTTAAAAATAAATTAAAAAAGCTCGTTCAAGAAACATACTATTCCATAGACGAGTTCTTCAAAACAAATAAAAAAAACTACCTAAATATTAATGGTAGAAATCTTGTAAAATAAATAATTAAATAAATAAATATTTCGGGACATTGCACACAGCGCCATCTAGCCCCACACTAAGCAAACGCTTGTGTCGTGGGTACTAGATAACGGATATAATACTTATATACTTTTCTTTTGTAAATACATACTTATTATACATACAAACAACCAGACTCAACACAAGAAATTATACATTTTTAAAATGCATAAATACTTGTGTCAGGCTAGAATCGAACCCGCAACCCCTAGATTAGAAGGCAGAGCCACTACCAACTAAGCTAACAGGCCAGTCAATTGGTATAAGATATGTAATTTTATATATAATAATTTATGTTATGTACAATTGTAATTTATAATTGACGTGTAAGCTTTTGGTTACAAATAAATTGTTTATCTGTTTATCTTAGTTTTATCAGCATATGTCAGTTAAACATTTAACTACTAGATATCCTGAAGCACAATCTCTTGTATCAAACTTTTTAGTGGCAAAATTATGGTGTAATTTTTCGGGATAAAAACGAGTCTACGAGCATTTTCGCGATCCTAGACTTCCGCAACAAAAAACCACGATGATTTGCGGCCTTTTTGAATTGACTAACCGACAAACAAAAAGAAAACTTTTTCATATAAAACAGTACACTCACACAACTATTTTATTTCCCTTCCCGAGTTTGTGTACCAATAAAGGTACAATACTTTTCCATCGCAATCCTATACAGTAAGTAAGTGATAAATCAGCTACTATTGTGGCGGGACAAGTATTCTCACTTAGCACTATCGGTATCTTAGTTTTTTAGCATTTGTTAGTTAAATATATGTTATTCAACTACTAATAGTTGTTTTCTTTTTATCTTTTTGTTACTTACTCCAACAATGGTTGTCAGAGACACATTGTTCAACTAAACTATTCTAAACTAACTATGCCTACGTAGTTTGCTTTGTTAATACGTCTTCCTCTATATTAAGGTCATAATGCTAAGGTTTACTTGAGTCAACAAACCGAAAATAGTCTCTAATAAACCAACTATTCTATCTCTCTTCCCAAGTTTGTGTATCAACAAAGGTACACAAACTTGCTACAATACTTTTCCATCGCAATCCCACAGTAAGTAAGTGATAGATCAGCTACTATTGTGGAGGAACAAGTCTTCTCACTTAGCACTATCGGTATCGGTATAAATATCGATTGGCTCGACAAAGAGGATTCGAGAACTGCACTGCGCTCCTGGGATGGAGTAATAGTGATGGGAAAATGTCGATAAATTGTTTTTGTAAGTAGTTGTGGTTTGTGGTGCTATATTGTTGACGAGATAGGCAAGGCTAATATTAACTTAAATTGAACATATAGTAAGGTAAGGAGACGCTTTATATAAATTTTTGACAGATATTGACCTGATATTTGAAGGTTATATTTTATATATTTTCTGTATATTATCATGCAGTTTACGTAACAAAAGTTTCTGAACAGATTTGTGTTTTATTTTAAGTGTTTTCACCTGGTTAGTAGATTAAGATAATTTGTGGAAGGATGGGTAACTCAAACAAAAAAAAAAAAAAAAACTACAACAGAGTGACAGATCACACCAAAAACATTTTAGAGATAAACAGTGCTACGTGAGGTCTACGTTGCGTAGACCTTTCGTAGAAATCGTAGCAAACAAAAGACTTCAACGAGATCGTATCTACGAGAAAAATGTGTCCGTGCATAACCTTTAATCGCCTAATATTTTGAAGTAATTTTATGCAATATCCTTTTATCGATAGCTTAATAATAGCAAATCATCGACAATTCAAAACTATCGACACTCCCCTCTCTATCCAGCTCATCTATTCCCATTGTACGTAGAGTTTTATTTTTATCGATATTCGAAATAACAGCGGCGATAGCGCTTTATCGGCTGTTTATTTTCAAGCGCTGGAACCGCTAATGTGCACGTTGGGAAAATATAAAATAGCAGCTTCTTTTGTATGCCTTGCGGGGAAATATCATTCATTGAGGGTAGTTTGTAAAAAGTGGTGTGATTGATTTGATACGATGTTAAATTGTTTGATCTCTATTCCCCTTGAACTATAATTTGTCGGTCTTTAAGTCGAGAGTAAACCGGTTTCTTTTAGGTAAACGCGCAAGATCGTAGATGACAACATTGCTTAACATCAGTCAAGTTGTAGTCAAGCGTGAGCCTATCTCATGTAAAAAAATATAAGATGATATGTGTACATATGTATGATTGAAAGTAAGTACTGTTTCAAAAGTTTTACTCACGAAAGCGTCTGTACTGTCAAGCTATTTCAGACGTCAAATATTAATATTTCAGCTATTTTATTATGGTTTTTGGATAATTTACTTTATTAGAAAAAACTTACGAACTCAACGCAACCTTAAGGTAAAAAAACTCATCAGTCAATTTAATTTAGTATCAAAATCACTTCAAACAATAAAACTGAACCAACTAATTAACCCATCAAACAAAGCAATTTTCCAACAAAGCCTTTTATAACAGAAATAGGTTTTATAAGCCATTAACTTCATTATCCGTTGGCTGTAACTTGATCCCAAGCCTTTCAAACTCTTTCAGAAAAAAAAAGTAATCAAACTTCGCGAAAATCAATAAGATACTCTTAAGGCTGAGCTCGTGAATTAAAAAAAAGTATTCCAAATAATAAATTGATCGATTGTGTATAGTTTAGTTGTGATCACTGGTAACTATTGGCAACAAGTCATCTCATATACATTTTGAGATATTATAAGTCTTTTTTATAAACGAGTGCGTTAATTCATGAACTGCAACGTTAATTCATAATAATCATAACTAGTAATCAACCTAAGACAATGTCATAAAAACAGCATGAAAACTCAACCATGTTGTGTGAATCATCCTTAAGAGCGCAATCTCCATGCTCTCAAGCCACGGCAGATTGCGACGGCAGAATAACGCAGAATGGCCCTAATCCACCGCGTCAACTTCGAAAATTCCATTACAGCAGAGCGCTGTTTGAAAACGGAACGCGCCAGCCACGGCGTGATTGGTCGGCTCACCGCGCCCTGATTGGCTGTCTCCCTAACCCCGCCTCCCTCGGGGGGTATAAAAATCGATGCGCGCTCTCGGATCGTTCTTTTTGCCGCGGCGCGTCGTCTGACACTTTTCACTTGTTACTAATAATGGCATTTGTGCTTTCTTTTATGGCTTAAAGTGTTTAGTTGTATCCGTTGTCCGTGCAAGCGACGCGGGGGTCTTTTGTTAGTTTAGATAGGGTATTCTACGTTAAAAAGCATGTCTTTTCTATTTTCTTGGATGACACTCGGGCGTGTTGTCCCGCTTTCAGGCGAGGTTGTTGTACGCTGTAATAGCAGTCTGTGCTTACTATTTACACGACTTTAAGCGCTATTTCAGACATTATTTTCCTGTTTAATAAGTTTACATTGTTTTAATTCTCGTTAGACGTAGTTAACATAAAGTTTTGTATAAACAGCAAACGTATATTTGATAAGAACGGAATGGAACGGAACGGAGTATCTTTTTCTCTTAAAAAGAAAAGTTCTCGTGTGAAACTAATAATATTAAAATTAACCTTCACACTCAAATCTTATGCGTATATTATCCAAGACTTAACAAAATATATAAATTAACAATACAAAAAAAAAACATCTATTAAAATCACGCACCTGTCTTTTACCATGTCCAGTATATTTACATTTCATTGCAAAGGAAAGGTATCTACAGTATATAAATTTATATATCTATACAACACATTAATTCAAAATCCAATCTAGAGTTAATATGTATCTTCTAGGTAAGCGTGTTACATCCTAGGCTGCAGCAATGCTTAACATCAGGCAGGCTGTAGTCAAACGTAAGCCTATCCCACGTAAAAAAAAAACACCGAGCACTCATCTATACGTAAACATATATTATGTGTATATGTATACGTATAGATGAGTGCTCGGTGTTGTATACGTATATACACCTACATGAAGTCAAGCTCATAAATCACGGCATCTTAAAGGCGCGTACACAACACGGCCCCTCCAAACATTCCGAGGGCTCTAAACCGATAAGTGAGTAAGTGCCCCAGACTCAAGATGGAGATGGTGTGTGGTATAAGGTAAAGGAAGAAGCGAGTTTTACTGGCAGTTTTGAATTAGTGTGTGGAACAAAGCCTGAGAAGAAGCGAGTTATCGCTGTATTTTTTATAAATGACAAATAAATAAATATTTTATTTGACAGAACATACATATTATATGTGAAGTCAATCTCATAAATCACGGTATGTAAAGGTGCGTACACACAACATGGTCTCTCCAAACATAGCGAGGGTTCTACTCAAGATGGAGATGGTATGTGGAGCAAGGTGTGAGAGGAAGCGGGTTATTTTATAGGCATTTTTTTATGACAGACTTTAGGCGTTTGACATCAAGATCATGTAAAACGATACCCACAAAAGCGGCTTAGTGATTGAAAGTGAAATATAGTGATATCTGAAGTGGGATGTAAGTGACTCTCAACAATTAACATTGGCAGAATTGCAAAGTCAAATCTTCGCAAAAGCCATAACACAAAAAAAAACATATATTATATTATTGATAAAAGTTTGTGAACCTCTTACTCATTCACATAATGGTTTTATATGGAATAAAACAGTGAGAGCAGATTTAAATCTTACGCTATTAAAATAGACAAAAACTTTTGCTATAGATTAAGGCTTTTCATATTCATCTTTTCCAAAATGTTTTTTTACTCAATGTACTTTTATAAAGTCGGGTATAACTGTCTCACTCTAACGTCTGTCCTACTTACTGATAAAAACAAACATTTTTTGCAATCGTTGCCAAGTTAGCAGTTACTTATTCAAACATTGACCAGCATTTACAATGAAGCCATTTTGTTTTTTTTTATCTGTTGAAAATCGCTGTTATTCCATACCTTACACCGCAGCCTTACTGTTAAGTTATTTATATACGAGAGACCAAGCATCCAGCATCTACCCTCGACCGGGACCCTGGAGCACCCTTCAAGGTACTTTTATAAAGTCGAGTATAACTGTCTCACTCTGACGTCTCAATATTTACTGAGATTTTTATATGTCAGTGTCAGTGAGTGTGAACTACGAGTATGTCTAAAATAAAATTTATATAAAACTAGTGGACGCCCGCGGCTTTGCTCGCATTATTTCAGGATAAAAGAAGTCTATGACACTCCTAAGACCTCATACTACCTATATACCAAGAATCATGATGATCCGTTTGGCCGTTTTTGCGTGATGAGCGTTTAAATAAACAGAGGCACAGATAAACAGTCAAAATTTCTAAAAATTGTTGGAACGTGTTCTGCTATCAATTAGAAGTATCTCCATTTTTTTTAAATACCTTCGAAGTTCAGACTTTCGACCATCTTCAGCTTTATTATATACATGTACATGTATATAGTTTAACGTGTTTCTAAAGAACTACAAGGTCTTGAGCACAAAATGAAGCGTAAATAGGTTTCTTCTAGACGCGCGTACTCAAACGATACCGGGGTTGTGCTTCAGTAGTCGAACGCAAGTCAATAATTTATTTAAAAAATGCGTATAGATAACCTTGAGTAATCATTACGTCAAAAGTTACACCATTCTCAGGTATTAAAATTAAATATACTATGTAGACATTTATTTTATTTACTCTTAGTAATTTACGTGAAATTTAATAAATAAACCATATCATTCAACTGTCAAATGAATAAAAAGCAACTTTGAAGTATAATACGTATTTGGATTTAACTTTAAAACTGTGTAAGTAAGATAGAGATAGCTTTAAGAAATCGCCCCAAAACTCTCCCTTTTCTTAAGGCCCCTCTATTCAGACATTTAAGGCGGGTCGTGTTATTTAGTATTATTAACTTTCAACGCTACTTTCAGAATTTGTTTTGATTTATTTTAAACGGATCTCAGATTGGAGGTAATTAATTACGAAAATTTTTTCGGTAAAAGCTCCGTTGATTGGGTATATTTTTTGTCGAAGATTGAAGTGGTATATATAGGTTTCTTCTAGGCAGGCGTGCTACATCTTAGACTATAGTGGTGCTTAACATCAGGCAGGCTATAGTCAAAAGTAAGCCTAATTCCTGTTAAAAAAAACTGTGAATTAATGTTACTTTGTAGGTACTATTTGTATTTTTTTCTATTGTAGCTTTATTTTTAAATTCCTATTTATAAATTATTATGTCAGGATTCAAACTTAAAATTATTAGAGACTAACCGCACTATATGGTTTTATCCGAGTTAATCCAGCAATAAAAGTATCCGATGTATTAATCCAAGGTCTAACACGAGTATATATAAAAAATATATTTAATTATCTTATCAATAGTTAGACTTACAAATTTAAAATTGTTTCACATATAAGATCAAGTTTTTATTTTATTATAATTTTTAGTTTGTAAGTTGTTTTCGTTGTTGGTAAAAAAATAAATAAATAAAATAAAATAAATAAATTCATCCAAATCAGTTCAGCCGTTTCAGTTTGAAGAACTAACAAATATACAATACATTGCAATAAACTTGCGCATTAAAAGCATTAGTAAGATTACCGCTTTTTCAATACCAAATTCAACTGCTATTTAATAGCTGAGAAGACCAAAAAACAACAAAAATCTATTAATTAAAAATCTGGTTCCCGTTACAAGTTAATTTACGCAACGCTTTATTTTTCTCAAATTGCTTAATTAGTCAAAGAAGAAATGAAAAGGAACAAAGAAATTAAGGAATTAAAAAGTAAACGAGGAAAAAAGAAAAAAAGCGGGGCTGACGACAGATTGTTGACAATGTAAGCCAATGTTTTTATGTCACTTTTGACATAGTTAAGAATTAGGTAAAATTTAATTAAAGTACCTTTTTTAACGTGTTATATTGACATAAATTGTTTCCAACACCATTGATTATATTGATATACTAGTGGACGTCCGCGGCTTCGCTCGCATTATTTTGAGATAAAAAGTAACCTATGACACTTCTAAGATCTCATACTACCTACATGCCAAAAATCATGATAATCCGTTCAGTCGTTTTTGCGTTATGAGCGTTTAAATAAACAGATAAACAGACATAAAATCTATAAACTGCTGAAACGTGTTCTGTTACCAATTGATATTAACCACTAAGTTACCAATTGATTTGCATAGGCGAGAATGTGACCCAATATACAATCATGTCAAAATTGAGATTTTTGTACGAATAAACATTAATTATGATCTTTCTTTCACCATCATTCATAGTTTTTCATAGATTATGGCATGCCAATCTGTATGTATATATTCAGAACCTAAGAGATATCTAAGCAAATTCACAAACTGTAACTCTTGTTTTGTTCTTGTTACATCAACACAATTCTAATCAACCATCTAACCGGCCCAATCCCAAATCACCATCCAATTTCCTCCCAGCTTTAAGAAAACCCCAATCTTGTTAACAAAACTATACAGAGCCTATATAATCCGCCATTACGCTGCCAACATAATAAAACCACCAAAGAGTAAGTCAGTATAAAACCTACACGCATTTCGGCGGTACCATCATTACAGATCTAATCAGGCCCGTCTTACAAGGAGTTAGGGACTTTTATCTGGCAAGACTGGGCAGTAAAAGCGGTCGGAATGGGGTAAACGAGTGGACGGATAGGGTAACAAATTGGGGACGCAGTAGAATGATGTTGGACATAAGTAAAATGTCGGATTGTTGATGGCGACGTTGATGAATTGAGGAGATCGTGGATTTTCGAGTTGTAAGCTTGTAAAGTTATTTTTTATTTTAGCAGTATTTGAATGCTCGCGGATTTGTCTGCGTTGTAACGGGATAACAATTGATCTAAAGCCCGTTTTGAATAACGACTTTTAAACATATTTAGCCAAGTTTCATTTAGTAATTTTGGCACTTAAAGTGTCATTGTGCAATTTTCTGCATTCTATACTACCACAATACCGAAACATTACAAGAATCCGTGACGTCGTTACGACGTAGAAAAGAAACATACAGACTGGCATAGAAACAGATCAATAAATTCATTTTACATTCATAAATAGATTGTTATGATACCATATGTTTATGCTTAAAGGATTTTGAATTTGTAGCATGTAAGGTTATGTAATCGTTGTTGTTGGATAAACGATTTATTTTATATGTCAAGAAAACATGATTGTATAGAGTATTTATGGAGCCAGTTTAAAAGGCTACAAACATGTATAATATAGTCCGGTTGCTGAAATTTTAGGAATTAACTGTGAATCTATTGTGAACCTAGACTTATAAACAATTTTTTCCGTTTTTTTTAAACTAGGTTATATAAATTCAACCTGAATACATTATATGATATTGATTTGTTTTGACTTAAGAAACAATATAAGTCTTATCAAAATCCACGGCGCTAAAGCAAAGAAGTTTCATTTTTTCCAATTTTCAGATATTTTTGTAAGAGGTTGAAGGCAGAGCTTACATAATTTTTATTAATTCAAAATGTTTTATTTTCTAGTTTTGTTGTGTAAGAAGGAATGATTAACTTGTAATAAAGCATGCAAACATTAAATTTGTATATATTTGTTCACAATTATCAATATTTTACCTCTTAAACTATTCTACCAACTATCCCCTAACAAATAAGCAGGTATTCAAGATGAAGTTTCCCAAACGACCGCCGGCTGTCTAATCGAGAGAGGCTGGCAAGTGGTCAGCCGATACTTGGTAAGGTTGCCATGTATATATTAACTACCCGAGGAGGTGGAATTAGTGGTTTGGGGATATATGGCAATCTTTGTTAATTATTATATGCCTTTTTGGTCTTTTGTGGATAGTAGTGGCAATCATACGTCTATATTAATAAGAGAAGGTCATCAAATTAACTTGTGTGATAAGTGTAAAAATTAAAAAAATAAATCGTAACAAACGTTTTAAGATTCACTCGTATCCATCAATATCCATATATTCCTGAGGACTATTTATTGTAATAAGTACTTGTTTGATATAATTCAGTGTAACCACACTACAAAGGATAATACAGTGAGAGCGCCTACACAACAGGTCTTGAACTAAGGGTAGCGCTCGAAAAACCACTTCTAAATCTCTATCTAAGTTGTATTTTAAATAATAAGAGTCCAGGTTATATTTGTAATTGTTATAACGTAATATAATCTTACCTCGACAACATAGCATCATTGGCATTCCCAAAATGGTTCGCCGCGAGCGCTGCTTCCAGAACATTCGACTCTCTTCTCGGCTCTGTTCTATTCAAGATAGAACTTATAGAAAAACTAGTATACGGTGCGCTGCCGGTCGCCTTCTCTTCTTTATCTTTCTTTAACTCATAGAAGGGGCTCTTCTGTTCTTTTCTAGAAGGAGATGAAGGTATGTCTGGACTGCTCGCTCCGGACACGACGTTCACTTCTATATCACGCTCGTCTTGGGATGAAATCGGGGAGTCCATTTTGGTTAGATGTTCATGTCTTGGTGGATCTGCAGAAGAAAGTTAGTGTTTATAATTGTTTTAATGAAATTGGTTGGTTTCATTTCATTTATTCATCAAAATCTAATTAAATAAAACACAAAGGTGACAGACTGATATAGTGATATATCAACGCACAGCCCAGACCACTGGACTGGATTTGGAATGAAGGTAGATGGTATGACGTAGGCATCCGCTAAGAAAGGATCTTTGGAAATGCCACTTTTAAAGGGGTGAAATAGGGGATGCAAATTTTACTTCTTAATGCGAGCGAAGCCGCGAGCACCCACTAGTAGGTACATAAAAGTACACTTATGATAGTCAATTCAGTACATAATTATACAAATCATGTGTAATGGTGTTCTAGGGAAGCGTGTTACACCCTAGGCTCCAGCAATACATCAGGCAGGCTGTAGTCAAAGGCAAACTTATCCCACGTAAAAAAATGGTTTGCAATTGGTCATAAGTAGCTTAATAATCTTCGTTAATAATACTTAACATATAACTAAATTGAAGTACTTAGTTTAAAATAGAAACTAATCAGGTTATTTGTTGTAGCTATTGACATAATAGTTCAAATTACTGATTTAGATAGAAACAGATATTTTTAAGTATCTACAGAGTTAATACAAAATACTTCTTAAACTGTATTTCAGGCTGTATTTTACTTACTGCAGCATTATTTCAGTTTTTTTTTCCATTTTTTCATTTTTAAACGAAATATATCCCTAAAATTTACACAATACCTTCTAAACTTACAAAACGGATGATCTCGGATCCCCTACTTAAGACGTTTAGCGTATTTATAATTCAGCGAATTTAAGTGCTTTATTGTTCTTACCATTATTTAGGGATGTCCCTAAGGCATTAGCTAATATTACGGGGGAGGCACAACAGTAGCGACGTAGCACAGTATAAGATAGCTCTTACCAAATACAAAATACAATACAAATACAAAAGTTTTACTTATACAAAAACAACTCGTTTACTTCAAAAACAATATTTGTACATCAAGTCTGCAAGTTTACCGCTACTAAGAAAGCGGGTTCAAATCTGACATGTTTATAAATTTTAAAATTACAAAATTCGCTATGCATTTATTTTAAGTTTTGTGTTTTATTGTGTATTTATCCTTATGTGTTGGTGTTTCAACAAAGTATTCTATCTATCTATCTATTTAACTGGCCTATTAGCTTAGTTGGTAGTGGCTCTGCCTTATAATCTAGGGGTTGCGGGTTCGATTCCCGCGTGACACAAGTATTTATGCATTTTAAAATGAAATTACTTGTGTAGAGTCTAGTCATTTGTATGTATAATAAGTATGTATTTACAAAAGAAAAGTATATAAGTATTATATCCGTTAACTAGTACCCACGACACATGCGTTTGCTTAGTATGGGGCTAGATGGCGATGTGTGCAATGTCCCGGAATATTTATTTATCAGTCTACATACTTTAAAAAGATAATTGCATACGGACATTGTTGTACTGTCAAGATATATATTTCTTTTTTTCAGATTCATTTCTGATCGAATAGCTGGATTTGGCACACTAGGCTATTTAAATTGACTGTCATCAAGGAAATAATGTAGTTTTGTGTAATATAAAATTTGATACTGTAACATAGTTCGGTTACTTTAAAACTGAAAGCACACCAAGCGCATATGAAATGTAAAGATTAAGCATTTTTTTTTAACACGGAATAGGCTTAAGTTTGACTACTGCCTGCCTGATGTTAAGCACCACTGTAGTCTAAACCGGAAGCCAATCCATTCCTATTTTATGCCAAAACACACCCCTATAGTCTGAGATGTAAATAATAAATGAGGGAGTGAAGAAATCTTGCGGTACGTTATAGCTTTATAGCATTTGCAGCTTTTTGAGCTTTCGTGCTGTTATCGGATATGGCTGGAATTTGATGACGTTAACTGACAGCGTTTTTTATATTTTACGGGATTTGTTATGAGTATTTTTCAAAATGAAAGAAAGATAATTTCGAAAGATTTCCTTTTTTCTACGTACGAAAAGAACGTTGTGATGAATAAAAATATAAGAAAAAATATTATATGTACCTACCTACCCACTTTGGTTTTTACAGCAAAGGAAATAAAATATTTTATTGATGATATTTTTCATAAAACTAAATATACCGTTAAAGAGATTAATGGTCTGTTAGGACATACATGGATAAGTCTGAATAGGTACATTGTAATAAGTAAGTAAATTGCAAAATTATGAAAACCTATATGTTAAATAACAACAAACGAGTAATTTACCGAATCACCAAAATGGCCGTCGATTAAAATCACCGATGTCCATTTCAGCTAAATGTTTTATCGAATACAAATATCCATTCGTCGGTGTCACATTAACAAAACCACTGCGATCCATTACGTTTTAACCGAGCAGGTTTTAACCAATCTATACATATAATAAAGCTGAAGAGGGTCAAAAGACTGTACATAGAAAAAATTGTAAACAAAAATTTGGGTATACGTACTTTAAATCGATAACAAAGCACGTTTCAGCAATTTTTAGATTATTTGTCTATTTATCTGTTTATTTAAACGCTCATCACTCAATAACGGCTAAACAGATAAATAAATAAATAAATACATATTCCGGGACATTGCACACATCGCCATCTAGCCCCACACTAAGCAAACGCTTGTATCATGGGTACTAGATAACGGATATAATACTTATATACTTTTCTTTTGTAAATACATACTTATTATACATACAAACGACCAGACCCAACAAGTAATTATAAATTTTAAAGTACATAAATACTTGTGTTTTTGGTATGTAGATAAGTATGAGTGTCATAGGCTACTTTTATCCTGACATAATGCGAGCGAAGCCGCGGGCGTCCACTAGTTTACAATACGTCAATTTAATATGCGAAGTGGCGATCAAACGGCCAATTCGTGTTTCGAATGATGTTTGCGCCAAATTGACGAATTTCAAAATCGAATGTGCAATTCCAAATTGTTATTTGTGCGTGTTTCCCGCCGGCTTATGAACATGGCGCGTTGGAAAATGGCGGCGGGAACTGGTGTTCTAAGATTAAAACATTAAACAGGTAGTCTGTAACCGCTTTTGTTCTGTTTTTTTTTTTAATAAATGCGATAGGCTCACGCTTGACTATAACTTGCCTGATGTTAAGCAACGTTATAATCTACGATCTAGCGCGCTTGCCTAGAAGAAACCGGTTTACTCTCGTTTTTTACTATTACTTTATTTTAGCACACACTTATTAATATATCAAGAGTAAGTCACATTCGATACCTTAGGTATAGAAATAATTTATAGGTATTTTTTTAAACAAAAATATACTATTGAACGAGTGTATACTTACTAAAGAAATTTGTATTCAGCTTAAGTGTTGTAGATCACAAATAAAGTTCCAATGCTATTGTAATTTGAACGTTGTTTCTTATTTATACAAAAAACCGTATGAAAACGAAACCGTTACATTAGTACATTATATAAATTTTAAAAACAATTCAATTGAACGTAGAACCTACTTTTTTGAAAATTAAAAAGTATGTTCTTCTTCTTATCGAATGAGTGTGGCCAGCTCTGGTGTCGAGAGTTTATCAAGCCGCCCTAAGGGCTTCTGACATGGCTTAACGACTGCCGTATTAGACAAAAAGAGCAGCCAACACTTTAGTAAATACGCATAAATACAAAATAGATAATTTCCTCTATTCTAGGCCAATCAGCCTACACACCATTCGTGTAACAATGTACTTAATATGAATATGCGTTTGAACCACGCCCGGGCTTACAACCGGTTGTAAAAAGGTTAACTTTATGAGTAGGTAAGTTATAGGAAAAAAGGTGAAAAGTAGGCCTTTCTAGTACCTACTTAGAAACTAGGTGCTTTTAGGTTTTTCTAATGTTATTAACTTGTTGCTTTTAAGTTTGGTATTTTTTGCATATGACAGTGAGCAACAACATGGCAATTAGAGACTATGATTATGGAAAATTACAAAAATTATTGGAGAAAATAAAAGCACAAAGGAATAAAAAAAGTTTTCAGTCGCTTCTTTCACTGTGAGAACGCTATCAAAATTTAGAACTATTGAACCAATAACAGTCCAAGTTTTAGAGTTAAAAATTAAATCGTTAGATAATTTTATCGTAATACATGGAAACGGTATTAAATTAAAATTAACTAAATATTTCAGTTAATTTTAGCGACCATATTTTTATACTTTATAATAATATGTAATATATTATATGTAGGTATGATATAAAACTACGATCTCGTTACTAAACTTAGTTACCTAGCTATTTATTTATAAGTAGGTATAAATACATAATGGATTGGTACATAAAACGGTTTGTTAATAGGCAATTGTATGAAGTAATTATACTGAAAGGTTATTTTATGGATGTATAATTGTAGTCTGGGCTCTAATTTATAATGACATGGAACAAAATAAATAGAAACTCCTATTCTACATAGCTCTGCTTTAGCGCAAACGTAAACGACTAACACAAAAAGTATTACGTTTAAAAGTAGTCACAGCTATTGCTTACCATCAGGCAAAGTATGATCAAGTGCAAACCTGATTTAGTTTCAAAATAATTTACATATTTGAGCCTTTTGGAGTCGAGACTTTAGGGCTGTGGGGTCCGGGAGCCCATACTATTTTTCAAAATCTCTCGGAGCGCTTGGTTGACGACGCGTGACCATAATGCTGGCCATTTTCAGGCTCAACGTATCAGCGTTGCCATCCAGCGCGGTAATGCGGCCAGTATGCTGGGCACGCTGCCCTCTGGGAGTAGGCTGGAGCACTTTGACTATCTTTAGGCTTTTCTAAATATTTTCTAAGTGCCTCCCTGCAGTAAGGAGTACATATGTTTAGTATTTCTTTCCTTGTTTTTATGTATCATAAATTTAAAATAAAGATTGTTTTAAAAATAAGCAAAAGCGGCTGGTCTCGAGCGTTTTTAGACCACCACAATTAAAAAAGTACTTATGGTTTTATAATTACGGTAAACAGTCGTCTCACTGGCACAACTATTTCTAAACACATTTATCGTGAAATCACCAAGTGAAAAAATGGCTAAATCCGTTTAAGAACTAAGTTCCACCCAGGGTCTTCAAATCTTGAGTTAAAAGGTATCTTCTAGGTAAAAAAATTCTAGAAAATGTATTGTGAAAAATTACTGCCAAATACATTACTACCACTTCACTTTGTTATTAATTATTATTATAAAGCCAAAAGTTATTTACCTACATAATGTAGGTAATAACATTGATTCTTTTTCTTATCGAATGAGAGTGGCCAACTCAAAGTTTATCAAGCCGCCCTAAGGGCCTCCATGTCAGAGGCCCTTAGGGCGGCTTAATGACTGCCGTACTAGACAAACAGCCGGGACCTACAATGTAACGTGTCATCAACACACTTATTTAGCTATTTGGTACGCTAGTATATAACTACACAATTATATTTTCAGCAATTAACATAATTCTGTAAACCATTAAGACGATAGAAAGAGACCCATATACATATGTACATGTCACATGAAACTCGTAAACTATCTACAAAATGTCTAAATTTTACTTGTAAGCTAATAATTAATTTAAATATTATACATGTATACGTCTCAAACTATCGCCATTCCAAAACTCACAAGGATCCGTCGCTTCACTGCGGCGTGAAAGCAAATCGAATAGACCCCAAACATTCACTTATGCATGTCTAACAATAATAAGCCTTTTATTTCAAATGCTCTGGAAGATCGACAAATTAAATCTACTCTGTACATTTACATTTAATCAATGATAATGATGATTCACGGCTTTAAAGAGTATCCTCATTTTTTCCGTATCTGTAATCGAATATGTTTGTACGATAGTAATCACACCGACCGCCGCCGGGTGATTGTGAACCAG
Source organism: Macaria liturata (assembly GCA_964023185.1). Lineage (NCBI taxonomy): Eukaryota > Metazoa > Arthropoda > Insecta > Lepidoptera > Geometridae > Macaria > Macaria liturata. The sequence continues at coordinate 17,044,116 of OZ026806.1, forward strand.
TGATGCGCACTCGAATCGAGTAATTGAGTAATCGATACTTTTTAAATCGATTATTTTTATCTACACTTTTTTATCGCTATTTTATTTTATAATTTTTATTTTGTGTGTTTTGAATCGATTGTGGGTAACACCTGATGGTGGTGTTTTATTGTATAGTGGGAATCAAAATATTTTCAAAGCCTCTTTTGTGCTCACAATAACAACAAATATAAAATTAAATAAATACTTTTTTGTTACAGAAAACTGTATGAGAATCGATCTATCGATTTTTATTTATCGTCTATTGTTGTTAATAAAATATAATATTTTATGTAAGTTTCGAATGAGTATTAGATTAGTTTTATATTACTTATGCATTTAGTTTACATTACCCATCTGCTTGCATTTTCTATTTCCTTAAACTATTTTTACAACACATTTCTTTTAAAATATATTCTTAAAAAGCGTATCCCTAAAATACAACCCCAATAAATTCATTTCTTAAAATCTACCAGAACCTAAAGGTGGATGTCCACTGCCATTCCCTGTCAGAATACAGGATGGAACCTAGGTTGGCCAAACAAGTGGTAAAAAGCCAAGGGTTTTAAAACATAACTTAATCCGACAATTTTTAGGTTGGTGCCAAAAAATAATGGATAGGTTATTTATAATTAACAAGATTAGTATTTTGTTCAATCACCGATACGATGAAGAAACCAAAATTGTCGTGTTAGTGAATAAGTTTGTAGAAAATGTGATATTTGAACACCGCCTTAGAGACTTCTAACATTAAAGTCATGACTTGTACTAAAATTATCAATTCGGGATTCCATGTGCTATATAATTATGTACATGCTATATGCTAGTTAGTTTACTTTATATCATCTATAAATATAAAGCCACTCTGTTTCATTTTAAACTAAATCCGTCTTATTACAAAACGTAGATGTCAATGAAACTTGGAATTTTAATTTCACATTGCTAAGTTCACATTTTGATCAATTATATGATCATATACAGAGTTTGAACATAGAGAACAGGCTCTTTATTTTCAAAGTTCTAGACTAATTATATAAACCACGTTTTGGAATAAAACGGAAAATAACTAGGTATATAAAATACAAATAAAGGAAATGTTTCCTGAAGTGAACTCTGCTCACGTTGTTCATTTCAGGTGACCCCAGTACAATAATAAATTCACATATTTGAGACGCCAAAACAACTAGGTACTATCAAAATAAATGTTTTAAATACCTAACTAATGGCTAACTATAAACAGACCGCCCCCTAAATCCGACCCTGTCGGATGGACAGATGGCTCCGATGTTATCACTTAATCAGTTAACTTGAAGCAACCCTTTGCATAATTACGCAGTTTGTTACACTGTACGGTAATTAACTACAAAATAAGTTTGATTTTAAATTACTTAATCGTGTTTAGTGATTAGATAAGATGTGTGGACTGATTGGGAAGTTTTTAAGGTGACATTTGCATTTTAACTCTTTGATAGAAAAGTGGGGCATTATAATTCTGGCATATCTACGTATATGTGTATAAATATCTCAGTTTAATAATTTTAATGTACCTAGAGGTTTGTAGTCATCTTAATCTAAGCCTTTAAGTCTTTTCAGTTCTTTAAACCCGAGGACATGTGTCTTCCGTGGACGAATCTGGGTGCCAACCACGATGTATCTGCATAAGAAAACTCCCCTAACGGATTAATTCTGCCACGACCCTCAGTCGTGAGGAAATACGACACAAAGAGAGAATCTAAGTCTTAAAGTATCAGCTAAGTCTAAACAGCCGTTTTATTAATATCTATTCAAACGGTATTTTTACTTCAAAATACCAAATTCAGATTTCTATTTAGGCTTTATTGTTGAGTTTAGTGTGTACGATGTATGTAGTTCTTGTTTAAATAGTTTATACGTAATCTATACTAATATTATAAAGCTGAAGAGTTTGTTTGTTTGTTTGTTTGTTTGAACGCGCTAATCTCAGGAACTACTGGTGCGAATTGAAAAAATATTTTTGTGTTTAGTAAACCATTTATCGAGGAAGGCTTTAGGCTATATAACATCACGCTGCAACTTATAGGAGCGAAGAAACAATGGAAAATGTGGAAAAAACGGGGAAAATTATTCATCTTTGAGGGCTTCCGTTGCGTGCGCTGCAAAAACGGTTCAAGATATCAAAAAAATGTGTATGAAAGAATTATTTCTCTTGAAATGATCTAACAAAATGTCTGCAACAGTATATGTCTATCTTTTAAGGTTTACTCAATAGACCCGTTTTTATGGTAATAACTATTCCACGCGGACGAAGTCGCGGGAACCAGCTAGTATATTATAAATATATTACGTATAAACTATTTAAACGTTTTACGTGTATATTAGATATTGAATCCGGCGTTACTATGCGGGAATCCATTGTAAATGTTTCGTTTAAACTGTATAATATATGTTGATGTCTTATCCGCTTTAACGCCGCACGCAGATGGATAATTCTGTGTGATTTTTTATTTGATGATAGTATAGAATCGTGTGATTGACATATTCTTTTTTTAACCCCATACAAGGCAAGCAATGCTGTAGCCATTAATAAGTTGTTTTTAAATTATTTCCTTGCTAATTATTCTAACAAGCCGGCTGTAGTATAACCGTTGAAAGTTTAACATCAAAGCGCATCTTAGGTCATAAAAGGGTTGTTACATTTGACTTTGTAATGTTTATGGCTCTCGGTGAATTTTAACCAAAAAGTTTACTCACTAATTGGAACCGAGGAGGTTTGTATGTTTTTATAGACAACCTCATTTCATGTAAATAACGTATTATAAGTTTAATTTTGGCATCACCTTAGTAAAAGGTAAGTATTAATAATAGTAAGTACAAATTTTACAGTGAACCTTTAGAGGATCTTTCATGTTAAATACATGAAAGTATCCTATGATAGTTCTTTCTCTGCGCACGCTGTGAAACTGTGGAACGCTTTGCCGCTAGATATTAGGAAAGCACCATCAATAGATGTCTTCAAAAATAATGTTAAGAAATTGTATTTATCTTCTTTGGTTCCGACATAAATTGCTATATACTTATGTTTTTATTTTGTCTCTTGTATTAATATGTATGTATTATTGTGTATGTATGTATATATTATTGTAATATTTGTTTATGTTTATTCATATATAAGTAGTATAAACTTTTTGATCTCTTTTTTTATTTAATTTCTTAAGCACCTCGTCCAACTCATTTTATTTGAAGATCGCTCTTAGCGATAAGGCCGCCAATTAAAACGCAAATTTTATTTTCTATGTTTTTTGTATTGTTTTTTATGTATGTGGTGTTTTAATAAAGAATTTATCAATCAATCAATGAAAGATCCTCTAAAATATGAAAAAATTCGAGAAATTGGACAAGCACCTTTAAAATATTCTTATATTATATAGGTACATACCTATAGGCTATATAATATAAATTTCAATGATTTGTAATACTTACGTATATCTATTTAAACGGCTTGATCAGTTTTGCTTCATCAATTCATTTGACATGGCTAATAATTTAAACAGGTACCGTAAAAAAATTATAGTAAGACGTATCTAGTGCAGATATACAAAACATCACATCAATATGTATTAACACATAATCATTATATACCTACCTATGTACTCGATATATAATAAATAAACGGAGTTCAAATAAATCAATTAATACATAACAGATTCAAACTAACCGTAAGCAACAATTTAATTGATATTGACAAATAGGTATGTACTAAAATAAGCCATACTTTTTAACCGAACCTCTCGGGTAAAACTAATACAAGGCACACCTAATTTATTCATAAACGTACTAAATAAAAACGAAGTCTAAACGCCTATTTATAATTCTGCGCATTACACAAATTAATCCATGTTAGTCGGTCTGTTTTAATTAATTAATTAACGTTACAAATGTCTCAAATTATTCGAGGGTCGTGATTAATTGCGTTTAATTTTTTGAAGTGCTTTCTTGGTCATTGTTTAAAAGCTTACAAACGACAGCTGTCTCACTCGCACAATTGTCAACATCGGTTATATACGACTTGACAAAAACTTTCAGGTTTGGTTGTTTATGTAATTGATAACCTCCTTACTTTGAAGTCGGTTGAAAAAAATACTAATTGTTAGAATCGAAAGGACAATCGAAACGGTGTATGAATCGTCTTTTTATTATAAATAAAAAAAAAAAAATTATTCTACATCCTATCCTATTGCTTTGAAGGAATTGCGATAAGGATGCAAGGTTGTGGTGCTAGGTACACGTTTTTATGAATGAGTTTTTATATAATTATCTTCCACCGGCTATTAATATTTTAGGTTGCATTGTACGTAACCGAATAAATTAGTAATCCTTTATTTAATAGAAATTATTAAATAAATTAGCTAGTACCCAAATATTCATAATTTAATATCAGAAACATTAGATTAACAAAGAAATATTGATATTTTAATATCAACTTTTATTATATTAATATTTTTTGTTGTGTTTTATATGGTGTGTATTACAATAAATCATTATATGTCTATGTATCCATTTATCTTCATATATTTTAGTAATATCTAAAACAGCTGATAGATTTTAACAAGATTTTGTAAATATAATTTTATTTGGTCTTATAATTATTACAGAAAAAAAAATCTGTGCTGGTATGTATATAGCGGGATTTGAAATGCTTCTTGCGTGATAAATTAAATTTCTTTTATTGTCCGACACATAATCCATAAAAATAACTACGGATTTCTCCGAAACTATAGTAACATACATATTTTTATAATGAATGATTAAAGTAGCATATGCTAGTAGATAGTGTTAGTTTTATTACAATTAGTTCAGCAGATTTTACATGGGTTATGGATATGTTGTCAAAAATCAAAATTCAATGTAGGTTTGGACAACTGATGCCTAAAATTACTTAAGTATGTTCTTTTCAAATTTAAAGAAAAAATATATACTCAACAATGTACACATGAAAACATACCTCATAAAAAATCGATTCTGCGGCTGTGTTCCATATCACATACAAATACTTGTCAACATTAGCACATCACTATCAGCACTGTCCATAAACAAAACTAGCCAACATAACAAAATAAATTTATAAACAAAAAGGTCTTTCATAAAACCGAAAAGAAAATCAAAGGAGTTCGAATGTGAAAATCGCAATGTTCCAAATTCAAATCAGCCAAACGCGCTTCCTAATCTCGTGAGCGTAACATGAGCGTCTCTTTGCGTTAGTCCGCTAGAAGTTTACTTTACGAACTGACAACTACCCTTAGATTTTGGGGCGTCACTCTTCACTAGAACCACCCCTTACCGCTCAACCAACCGTTTACCCTGTCTCCCCATCCTTTTCGTGCCCAAATACCAACATAACGACACATTACCGACAGAGCATTACAAACTCTATGTTGATTCAAATAAGGTTTTATGCTTTAGCAAAGAGGTTGGTAGTGCTGGGGTAGATAATCGATTGTAAAAGTGAGACCGCGACGTTAAGTCTAACGCAATTAAGGGTAGGTACTTTACCGGCAAATCGTTGAAACTACTTAGGTGTTTATGTGAAATTTGTTGAATGTTGATTATTATGGTGGCCCGCTTAATGCTTCAGGGATGGAAATTTGAGGTTATAAAAATGGAGTGGTGTTTTTAGTTTTAATGACGCGGTTTGGAGTTGGGTTTTGGATGAATGAAGTTTATTTGCTAGTTGCTGGCGTTGAGTGAAGGTTTTCGGAACTATGTGTTTATTTATTTTTTGAGCCATTTTTTGTGACAGGACGATATGGTTTCGATTGAACGCTCCACAAACAAAGTGTTGAGAGTTAAATCAGCAACATTATTTTATTAAAATAAAATAATAAAAATATGATGTTCGTACTAAGAATAATTTTACGTTATTAAATAAATAGGTGTTGAAGATAATGGTCACACTGTCATATCTTTGTAATTTAATCTATTTATTGGACTTTTAATGATTGACACAGAAAGCGTATATATATTGCTACAGGCTGTCTCTTTAAAGTAGCCGTGAAATGATAAAAATACACTTATTGTATACTTATTATTTCTTCAAGCTGAAATATATAAAAAATAAATTCATAGTACATAGTAAGTTTTAGTTTATGTAATTACCATCCTAGGTTAAAATTGCCTACTTTTTAACCCGGATTAACTTGGGTAACACGACAGGCACACTTATTCACTAATTCCACGTTACATGTGACCGTACTATAATGGCCGCTGCGTCGTATAATTGCCGACGGCTGCTCAAGGGCAGGATTAATGTGAAGCTTTTATCTAGTAATGGCGTACTATAGTCCGGTCAGTAAGGAAATACGTTTGATAGCGGCATTTTTTTCTTCTTCTAAAGATGCAAAAAAAGGTTGGTTATGTTGTAGTAGTTGGAAGATGTACGTCTAAGATGTTAGGTATATAATGTACTTGAAAATGTTTATGTAACGTTTTTAGTTCATCATAGAACAACTGTACTTATATAAAAAGTCTATACTTATTCAGTAGATGTAAAAAAATGATTAGGAATTCTGAAAGTAGATACCGTACGATGTTCCAATAGTTTCTTAAATTTTCAGTTTATCTGTTTATTTGTGTGTCCATCTTGCGATCTCAGCTGAACGGATCTTCATGATTTTTGATATGGAAGTAGTAGATAATAATGCACACCTTGGAGTGACATGGTGTATTTTAAGTTCCAAAACTACACAAGCAAAACCGCAGGCATTCACAAGTTTTTTGAACAAGACTGATGTTTAGTTGAAATGAAGTTTCTAAAATACTACTTGTTATACTAGTTGATGTTTAGTTGAAATGAAGTTTCTAAAATACTACTTGTTATACTAGTTGATGTTTAGTTGAAATGAAGTTTCTAAAATACTACTTGTTATACTAGTTGATGTTTAGTTGAAATGAAGTTTCTAAAATACTACGTGTATTTTTTTGCTTCGGGAATTTTATATTTAATGTGCGACGACAGTGTCTATCTAGAAAGTTTATTATACTCATCAGATTTATATAAATCATTATCAAATAGATATAAAAAAACAGCAAATTTTAGTAAAAAAATCTTATATTTCTGAATGTTTAATCAGAGAGTTGGTGTTACACGCACATTTCTAGTGATGAAAGCTACATACTGAAAATAAGTTCTTATCAGACTGCCCAACCCTGATATTGAGAGCTTTGAAACCGGCCCACGGCCACTGTACTGTAACACACAACCGGAACCTACAATTTAACATGTTACCTGAACTGCGGAAGCGCCCAAAGTAGAATACCACTTTTTGGTCGCCCATTCAAGAATCGACCGCATCGTCAGTTGCTAGGCATTGCTTATCGCATGCGATTACCTCCGCTAGCTAAACTACGGTTCTTATTAGAATCAGTATGACTATAAATAACTAGCTTTTGTCCGCAGCTTCGCACGCATTATTATGCATATAAACCTTCCTCTTGAATCACTCTATCTATTAAAAACTGCATCAAAATCCCTTGGGTAGTTTTAAAGCATTCATACAGATATAGGGACAGACGACTGCAGCGACTTTGCTTTATACTATACAGTAAGAGAGCGCTATCGTAGCGCTAAATGTAACGCGTAGCACATACGTAGCAGATTCGTAGAGCTGCTACGATTTATGATAAACGGTACTAAAGCAGACGATAGTTACTTGTCTAGCGAATTGTTAAAGTGAAATTATGTTCGTTGGTTTGTTAGTCTTATCTTTATTGATATCGTAAAGTTGCAACACACACATATAATATTTAAATATAATCATAGAATATGCTACACAAATTACAGTATCTCGTCAAATTGAATTTACCTAATACATTTTATCTCAAAAACTTTTACAAAGTTACTAACTAACAAACTAACAAACTAAAAATTTTACAAAGTTAAGATTAATTATTATAATAATGTCAATTTTATTAGTTATTAATATCTTGTCTAACATATTAATTATGTATATAAACTATTATTCCTATTATAACGCATTAAAAATGGTATATGTGTACATATATTGTAAAACAACAAGTAATGTTCCACTGGAAGACCTGGCCTTCTGCAACACAGTTGACTACTACAGCAGAAGACAGATACATTATTTAAAGTTTTGCAATAAATATGTTTATTAACCGACTTAAAAAAAAGGAGGTTATCAAGTCTTCTGAAAGTTTTTTTTTTACACCTCGCCTCGACGCAACGCAAAGCAGAAAATGACAATTTACATTATAGGTAATACTTTCGATTTTATATTATGCTTAAAATACTGTACTAAATATCCTGTCATATTCTGTCTGTTTATTACTTCACGCTATAAGGGTTCTAATTATATTTCTAATCTTGGTTGTGGCCTCTGATGTATGGCCGCAATTTTGCCAATGTCACGTGATGTGTTGAAGCCAAACGCTGAATGGATTGGCCGGTGTCGAAATAAAAGTTTTGTATTCTGATTTTTTATTTTTTTGGTGAACTGATTTGGATGACATTTGGTATGGAGATAGATTAGACTCTGACAAACACAGACTATTGTCATCCAGGATTAACGTGGCACGTTATTAGTGTTATTCCACTAATAATGTATTATCATCATCATTACCGAAGATGTCCTATTTTATAGTAAAATATCACTGTTCTTTATCCTGATAATCACCCTATCTATTAAAAAAAACTGCATCAAAATTCGTTGGGTAATTTTAAAGATCTAAGCAAATATACATACATATGTACAACAGACAGACGCGGAAAGCGACTTTGCTTTATACTATATAGTGTTTTCCTTGCATGAACCCATAAACACAGTATTCAAAACATACTTACCCTACCTAACTATATTTACAATCAAATCCGTCCAAATAGAATTGACACAAAGGCTACTTTTTATTCTCGATTTCTCGATTAATGTGGGTAAAACGTTGCTATACTATAATATACTGTTCTAGATACACAGTATACAGTAAGTACATATATACATATTATATTTACCAGCAAACACATAAACACAGTATACTAAACATACCCTACCTATATCTACAGTCACAATCCTATATCACTGCAGTATGAAATCGCATCTATTTGCCGTCCGGATGCGAGCCGGCAAATTAGTGTGGTTGCCGCCGGGCCAGTGCACCCCTACTATAATTGCCCTTGTAGACTTAAGGGTTGCCAACCCTACTTTACTGGGGGCGGATTTAGGAATACGATTTATTTTTATACAAACTTTACATTTTGGTAATGTCTCTGCGGTTAGAGTACTCTCTTGCCTTATTACACGACTAGTCCCTATTTTTTATGTTGTAAGTTTTTTGGTTACCGCCTGTTTGAACCAAATTGCTAGTTGTCAATAAAATTCATTTCATTTCTTTACCTTATTTATTAATCTAGATACTATAAAACATTTTGTTGTGTTATAAATTTGCACTTTCTTGCAAAGAGGTCCTTATTCTACCTTATAACACATAAGATCGTGTTTTTGTTTTGTTTTTAGAAAGTGATAAGTATGAGTTATTATATTTAACGATAATAGGTAATCTATTTCATGTAGGTAATGAGAAGAGAGGGATGAAATAAAAAATCCTTGGTAATGAGTGAATTCATATCTCTATAAAATCGACATCCACGTGACAGTAACGCTAACGAGGAAACCACCATACTAAAGCAACAAAACAGAATCTAAAACTATGTGTGATTTTAAATTAATAATTATACATTTTTAAATTGAAAGACTATTATTATCAATTATGTTTTCTGGTAATTGTTCGTATTTAGAGCACTAAACGGTATTTCTGTAGGTACTCCATTTCAAACGCTAGATACGTACGTGATAAAGACGAATTTACAGTGATTTTGATATCTATCTTACATATAATAAAGCTGAAGAGGGGCGAAAGTCTGAACATTGAAGATATTAATAAAAACGTTTGAAGATAGGTACTTCTAATTGCAAGAAGAAAATGTTCCAACAATTTCTAGAAATGTTGTCTGTTTATTTAAACGCTCATCACGCAAAAACGGCTGAACGGATCAACATGATTTTTGGTAGGTATGTAGTTAGTATGCGGTCTTAGGAATGTCATAGGCTACTTTTTATCCAGAAAAAATGCGAGAGAAGCCGCGGGCTTCCACTAGTAAGCTTAATAAGTCCATCAAATTGTATAACTAATATTGCCCTATTCAAATATCCTTAGTTCTTCCCTGGTAGGTACTTACTTGGTTGGTTAATTTGGACTGTTTGCGAGTTTTTCCGGGTTTCTCGTTTTGATTTGGGATCATTTGTTTCGTGAAGGGCTTTTTTATTTGTCGAAAGATTTTCTTTTCATCGGGGAAACGAAGCGAAAGTGTAGAGTTGCAACTCGAGGCAACTATATGTAGTATGTACCTATATTCTATGGCTAGATATAGATCAAGGAATAATACTATTCGTGGAGCTACTTACAGTTTTCATGGTGGATGTATGTTATCGTATTGAACTGTAATTTTAATGAATAGATTATATAAATATAGTTGAATTTGAATTTATGTATTTACTTGGCCTTCTAGCGAGTCGTAAACCTAACTGCATGTTAATGTTTAATATTAAATATGTTTGGTTAATAATAAATTTATGTAGCGATTAGTCCCAAGTTTCATCATGCAGTTTTTGAGTCATGCATATTTCACAAAATTGGCGCCAGTATTATTTCGAGTATCTACGAGGTGAATTTATCTATCTACTTACCTATATTTCTCACATTTTAATCTATTTTTTTCCTTCTTCTTCTATGATTCACAACAGGAGTTAAAATGAATTGGATCTCATTACCTGTGAAATTACCTCAAAATACTTGATAAATCAGGTGGTTTTTAATAAAACAATAAGTATGTATTTTCAATTTTATATTACGAAAAAGTTTGAAACAAATGTAACCTAAAACATAGGTTATTACAATACAACTAAACATAAAATTGCTCATCCTAAATTACTGACTTAAAATTTCAAAAACTTAAAATCATTTTTATATTTGCTAAATTTTTACGTATAATAAATTATCATCACAAAATATAAACATAATAGTGGGTATTTGTATGACAATACGAGAGGGTACTTCTGAGTTTGGCAGTTGAATATTAAAAAAAGGTTTAGAAACCGTTTTATGAAAGAAGACTCACACATAAATCTTCTATCATAAACTTACTTTTCACTGATGGCATTCAAACGAGTAAATGCGTATTTACACAAGCGAGACAGAAATAGATCTATCTTGTTTCTCTCTCCCGCAGCACCCACGTCGTGTTGTCAAACACATCAGTAACTTTGACTAGTCATCGCAAATAGAGAAGTTAAAGCAAACAAAAAAAAAACAAATGTACTCTTATTGTATAATAAACTTAACCTACGGCGTGGTTTAGATGAGCAAAAATCTTCACAATGACACATTTTATGTACTTACAACATTTCATACATTTGGGCTACTTTGACTTTAACCATCTAAACTTAGCCTAAAACTAAAAAGTCAAATTAAAATGGGCAAAAGAACGGCGGCCATTTTGTAACGCGTTGAATACTTTATACAGAGTTACTGATATTTAATACAAAATAATCTGCGAATATCTGTCAACAACTTCATGCAAAATTAAATAATAGTTGGTTTGAATCACTGTATATTTTAGCAAAAGAAGAAAGTTGCTTCCTTATTTATTGAATTTACAAAACTTTCCCTATCATGCTTTCAAGATTCTTTTATAAAATTTTATAATAGTAACTAGTAACCTTGCATAAATTAACTGCATCAATATAAACTATCAAAATGGCGCGCTCTCTCTTAAATTGTTACTTACAAAACTAAAAAGCTGTTATTGACAAGTAACTTATGACTTTCATAATTCAATATTTTTACAATTTATCTTTTTATTGAGGATATTAATTACTGCCCTAAAATGATTAAAATTAATCAAAGGCAGCATTTAAGTAACTTTAAACAATTAAAATCGATGTGTTTCGCGCATGCTTTATAAAATATGAATCTACATAATGATCTTTACAAATTTATTTTATTTTTGGTACCAATACAATTGGTATTAATGTTTTTAAGTAGTATACTATACTGGTTATGATATTTTTGAAACAGCCTAAATGTAATACATTTTTTTTATTAAACTAAAGAATTCAGAAAAAAGAGATAGCTACACTATTAATAATGTTAACTGACTCTCAAATATTCAATTCATTTATAATGTAAAGTTTACTTTTGTTTGATGTATTTCTGGAATAATATAATAAGACATAATTTCATGAAGTACTGATGGATGCAATCTTGTAACTTGTTCTGATAGATTCATAATAACCACTTTGGAGAACAGTATTATTTTTAGAAACCTGACCCTAAGTCGAAAATAATATTTTTGACACAATATGTTAAATCAAAACTCAAAAAACATTACCTGGTTTGCTACCTTAAAATAGGAACAGTATATTTTTTAAATTTTGGCACTTGCAATCTCAATCTATAAAAGTTTTACTTACGAAATTTAAAAAAAAGTTATTTTTCTAAAAGCAAAGTAAGCTATGGTAACATAGGAGGTTAATAACTAACTATTTACAAGTAACTACTACAGACTTTAAAAGCGTGAATTCTACAATATAATAAGCCTCTGGGAACTAAACAAATGATTTATACATTATTTAATTAAGTTAAACTTCTTTTTTAACCGGGCCAATCAGCAATTATTTAAAGTGACTTTTGACATGTCATAAATTCATAAGACACTTATCATTCAGTAAAGCCAACTTGAAAATAACTGTTTGACATTCAAAATTCTCATACTAAATGTCAAAAAGTTTAACTTTGTATTTCTATATTACAATCTCATTATATCAAATATATATATATATTTCTTTGTTGTATACAATACATATATACAAGTTGGGTTAAGCGAAATAACATAAGCGCTAACCCTGCAGATAATATCATTTATATTTTCTGTTATATCTATAACAAAACTAGGTTACCTGGGAGAGATCACTTTAGTGGATAAGGTCGCCCAATGTCAATGCCAATGTCCCTGCTTACCTTCTTTCCTTTTTACGTGAATTGTATTCTTTATTTTGGTGTACAATAAAGTATATTTGATTTGATAACAACAATACATTGAACACAAAGCTTATTCTATGATAATAAGTATTTAATTACTTTGATGACATAATGTTTTTACTGGAGTTAATTGATTTTTAATTTGAGTACAAATTTTTCAATGAAACATCACAAATCTTTTTTGAAAATGGTTGAACAAAATTGATATTTAGGTTTATGACATATACACACAATTTGACATTTTAATGACACACATAATGTTATGTATATACATGTACAAAGATGAATGAATATAATAGGAACCCTAAAAACTGTAAATTAAACTGTATTTTATGTATGGGTTTGTGTGACTAATAGATATATATAATAGATATATATTGTTTCAATATATAAAAATCACCTATGGACGGACATTTGTGATTTCATTTTATACAATATTTTTAGTTGATTCTTATATGATGGAAATTTATGATTTTATAAGCTCATTATGTTTGTGAATGAAAGGCTTACTTAGAAATCATTGCATTTGATAACTTATTTCGTAAATAAAGATATTGCATGAACAAAACATAACTAGAAAATTTTATCATGGTAATTTATTTGTTTGCAGTAAGTATTGTTTTAAACCACAATTAAAGTTCCTGTGTTCTTCATAGCAAAAATATTACAGAGAATCAAATCCAAAATCTTTTGCAAATAAAGAAAAACAAAGAAGGGAAACAAAGTTATCTCCACATAAACTTACATGTCTTTCAGCCTATTCTTGTATAATATTAATGGCGTTTGGACCAGTTGAAAAACGTATCTAACTTCAATTCAATTACCAAACTAAATCAAAGAGGTTTGTTCAAAATTGGTCAAGCGTAATCTACTAAGTACCTATATTAGTAAAATTTCAGCCTAAAAGTAAATTATTTACAAGAAATATACCAAAATCATATTTACATCAGTGAGGTATTATTTATTCTACAGCTAAGTAAGTTAGATACAAACATTTTGTAGATGAATGGGTATGTGAGTAATACATGCATATCTAACATCGAAATATATTACTAGTATAGAACAGACAACCCGAACCAAAGCTTTGCTCCATTTTGGAAAGAGATTGAACTAAAATTCGCTGCAGCGCGAAACCATTGTTATGTCGTCTAACCAAACTATTAAAATATGCAGCGCTTATAAGCGTACAGAGTACAGTTTTCTCGCCACCAAAACGACTTAAGCGCCATGTATTTGCAAAATGGCGGCGCCCGGCAGCCCGTTTCTCGTAAGCATTGTTACATCGCGAAAAAAATTTAATCAAAGAGTTTTCAACGTTTAAATGTCTACTTACCGATGAAATGTTAAACCATCACTTTTTTTTTATGTTCTGGAGTGTATACAGTCTTTAAGAACACAACCCAGGCATTTGATGTTGTTATTTATGCGAGCCAAACACAACTACTCTCCACGGGCGTTGGATACTCACTGGATAGTTGCTGCACGGCGTGCAGCAAAAGCGTGGCGTAAGATCATGCAACGCGTTGCCTTCTCTTTACGTAGTAGTAATAACTCTATGATATCTAATCATATATTTAGCTGTAGATGCCTTCTGTGGAAAGACCTGGGCGCCCACCACGATGTATCTGCCCAAGAAAACTCCTCTAACGAATGAATTCTGCGGGCGAGTCACGACCCTCAGTCATAAGGAAATACGACTCAAAGAGAGAGCTGAAGATGCTAGAATAAAAGCCGATTTAACTCTAAATTTAGAGGCCCATTGGCTTATAGTTTTCATAAAACAGTGGTTCAGGTTAACAGTATCAAACCACTGGTAATAAAATATAGACACATAACACCTCATGAAAGTCTCCAAAATAGTAGTTCTCTACTGTCTCACTTAGATATAGACCACTTCTAATCACTCTTTGTATCTAATCAACCCCCTTAGACAAGAGGCGTATTTTAGTGAGCTACTGACGCATACTCGTAGTTATGGAATAGAATGACCAATACATGGGGATTGACATCACGATGCGCTCCGCGGGGGAAATAGTTACATCAATCCCATACATTGGATTCTATTCTATAAGTATGCGTCAGTACGCTCACTAAAATACGCCTCTTTTTTAAGGGGGCAGGAAAAAAACAAATATATTTCTCGTCTACCCATACACCTTCAAAATTTCGACACAAAAAGAAAATCCTACACATAACTAGGTACGGTGTGAGCAAATTTTTCTAGAGTATGTTTCTTAAAGAACGGTTGTAGATTTTTTTTTTTCATAAAATTGGTGTCCTGCTTTTGTGGTAATCGACAGCCATTCTTTTATGAAACAAAGACTAACCAATAACAACCATTTTAGACACACAATCAAACATAATCACTCTAATAAACTGCAAAGAATCTTGTTCAGATGCTTTTGATGATCAAAAGTATCCAACAATATTTAAGCGGTTCATGTTTTTTTTATAAGGAAGACTTCATTGAATATAAAACCCAATTCTATGCCCATAGCACACACACAAAAGCAAATTGAAACTCAAGATATCACCAACCAATCACAGAGCAGTAGTTTTACATTGCCTATCTGTGATTGGTTGGCAAAATCAGAATTAACTAAATATTGCTTTTGAATTCTATGCTAAGAGTACTGACGTCTTTTCTAATTTGTCCATTATAAATTAGCCAAAATAGAAAAGTTGCATGTCAGAATTTGGGATCTTTTGTCTTTTTAATATGTATAAAAACTAAAGCTGCCACGAAGGCAGTATTAAATCATACTTTCATTATAATAATTTACAGTCCTCAGTTCGAATCTGTAGGTATCGCAATTTTGCTACTATTAAGCAGAAATTCCGAGTAATTTTTATAACTACGAAATGACTTGCAACATAATCTTACGAAAACTATTTGCGCCACAATAGAATTTCACAACAAATTTATTTTATGGGTTTTTATATTTCAACATCATGTTCATCTGAAGCAACACCGAACGACACTGTGGTTGAAGGTAGAGTATGCTTATAGAAATGCTTATAAATAGAAATATTAGAAATCATGTTCGACTCACCAGCTCTACAAACAAATTGGAGTTATACGATTCAGTTATTGCACGAAAACACGACTTAAAATACAGGAATACACCTTCACAAAGAAAGAATAACCATTGAAGTTAACACAAGTATTAAGATAAACCTTCACCCGGCCGCAGCCACATTTCCACAGACAACGTAAACGTCACCCTGGCTGTCACTGTCAATGTCACTGAGACAAGATGGCGGCCAGAGCATCAGCGGCCATCGTCAAGGGTTGTCGTGTTTCTTGTCGCTCTTGCGTTGGCTGAGTTTTTTCTTCATATCGAGCAGCATTTGCTCGAAGCTGAGGTCGTTGTTGCGACGCGTCGGTATCGCGGCGGCGCCGTGGAAAGCGCTCTCGGTGTAGTTTGCTTCGAGGCCATCTGTAAACATAGAAATAGTTGTAATTCTGGATCTGCTTACTGGTATTTAATTTATATGTTACCTTTTGGTTCTAATTGATTTAATTTTACAAATGAAATACCAGTACACCAGGTTTATGAACCTACACTACACAAATACGAATTTCTGTCAAACTTGTTGAAAATTACGACCATCTAAATAAAGGTGGCTAAAAACAAAATGTATAGACACGTAACGGAACAATTGCCGAATTTGTTCGCACTACCGATCTTATCTCTCCGAGCATATTGATATAATAAAAGCATAGAGCTAGGATTATACAGAGACACAATATCAAACTAAAAAGCGCAGGAAAGTGTCCGAACGCTAAAATCGTCATCGAGCGCAAACAAAAGACTGCTTGTCACTTCGCTCTTAACATATTTTAAGAACATGCAAAAGAGATAGGTAATCCAAGTCTGCTCAAAGAGTAGCGTGGGCCGAGTTTTCGCTCGGACATTTTTTTAGAGCGTTTGTGACTCTGTACAATCTTAGCTCAATGAAAAAAAGGCCATATCTCACCAAGGTCAGCATAGCTCTGCCTGCAGAAGGCCCTGCGGCCCCCGAAGCCCACGTCGTACTGCGGGAAGGTGGCCGCCTGGTCCACCGCCGTCCACGCGTCCCGAGCGTGCTTGAATGTCACGAAACCGTAGCGGGTGCTGGAAATAAACCATTCACATATTTACTAACTTCTTCTTCGAATGACAGTGAACAACTCTGGCGTCGAGAACTTTCTAACCCTAATAGCCTCTGACATGACTAAGCGACTAACTGAATTATACTAAAAAAATTAAAGTGTAACAAAATATGGCGGCGCCACTTATCCGGTTTTCCTGACTATTAAATTGTTATGACCACGAAAATAATAAGTATCAGCAATTTACAACAACTGACATAATTAAGGAATGGTAAAGTTTTGAGTGATCAAGACAAGTCGAATGTGGTTTTGCTTTAATTTATCTATGGATTATTAATATCTGTATGAATATGCCATCAAAGCTCAGAAGAGGATTTAAAAAGGGTATTCTCAAACACCTCTCTAAGCTGACAAAGTGCAGCAGCACCTCTGGAGTTGCAAATGTCCAGGCGACGATGACTGCTTACCATCAGGCAGATCATCTGCCTTTTTGCCACTTTATAAAAAAAGAGGATGGAAGAATTTTGATCTAGTTTTTTTAGGACAACAGCGCGAGGAAACCGAGACTTGACTGAGTGCATAGCATACACATAACTTGAAAATACAAGTCATTGGTGTAGGTAGGGCCGGATTCGAACCAGGGTGCGTCAGGATGAAAAGCAGACGCTGAAACCACTGAGCCACTCTCGCTTTGGAGTCTAAGGTGTATAAAATCTACTTACCCATCCTCCTTGTTATGCAGCCGTATCTCTATAACGGGTCCAAATTTAGAGAATTGACTCCGAAGCATAGCCTTATTGACGTCTCGCTCTAACTTGCCCACAAACACTATCCGCCTCTCTTCCACGGGGGTGTTGTTGTCACTGAAAGGTTAAATAGATGTACTTTTAATGCCTGACAAAAAATAAAGGTTTAGTCAGAAAAAAACAAGATTACAATCAAGGATTTGAGAAAAAATTAAGTGTGTTTCAGACATGTAGGAAAAATAGTATTATTTATTACCATCTAACAAATAGTTAAATATTTATTGATAATAATTTTGAATTGTTTAAAAAGTAATCAGTTGATAAACTATTGTTACTAGTAGGTAAACATAATTTATTTAAATTGGCTAAACTCTTCTCATTTACAATCACTAAAAACACAAGCGACCCAGCTTAATATCTAAATCCTTAAACAGTGACTGAAAAGAATTGTGTAAATTATTTATTTATTTATTCATAATTGCACACAAATAAACTTTTATTGTGCAAAAACCTTTTGGTAGATTATATTTTAAATCTAAGTACTTATGTATATAAAATTAAATTATTTTAATAAAAAAAAACATTTTTTTTTCATTTAACAACAAAAAATATTGTTGTTACATACATTATGGACAACACATGCTAATAACAAGCTTTTTTTTCTAAATAGAAAATGTATATTTGGTCTATCACAGACCAACTGAGTTAATGAATTAAAGATGGTGTCTAATATAAATTCATTTTAGACTAGAAGGCGCATGCTTTATCAAGCACTGCTTAAAACGACTCTTAAAATGTTAGATCAGTTTAATTGATACTAGTTTATGTAACTAAATATGATGCTTTAATAATTTTCCTAGTTTTACAATATAATAAGATTACATTGTATATTTTAAGTTTTATTAAAATTATTTTAAATTTTAGCTACGCCCTAATCTAAATATATAAAACTCAAAGGTGACTGACTGACTGACTGATATAGTGATCTATCAACGCACAGCTCAAACCACTGGACGGATCGGGCTTAAATTTGGCATGTAGGTAGATGTTCTGACGTAGGCATCCGCTAAGAAAGGATTTTTGGAAATGCCACTTTAGCCACTCTCATACGATAAAAAGAAGAAGGGGTGACATAGGGGATGCAAGTTTTACTTTTTAATGCGAGCGAAGCCGAGAGCAACCACTAGTTCCCTCATAAACAGGGTAAATGTAAATTTTACATTTTAGCTAGTAAATTAATTGAATTGTATACGATCTATTGTTTCAGTGTATATTCTTTTAAAGAACACAGTCTATCAAGGAGATTGCCTGCTAGCCATCTGTTTGACCTACTTCGTATAAAAATAACAAAGAGACATCGCGAAACGTCACATTTAAATAGTGTTAACTGACTGATGGTAGTTTTAACTGCTATGATTATAAAAAAAATAGCGGTGAGATGTTTCTGAGTTATTCTGGGTTCAAATTAGCTTATCCATCCAGGATTTAAACTATCTTCTCATGAGTTGAGAGTTTGTCCAGTTTTTTCTTTTCTGTTTTCTTCATTTATGCATTTTATCAAACTGACAATGTGATAGACAAGCTGAACACTGGTGAACAAACTTGCCAAAGGAGAACTGCAAAACTTGAAGACACAAGGTGCGGTGTTGGTAATATCTTAAGAGCCACGGAGGCCACGTTGGTTAGGAGGAGAGGTGTGGCGGTGGTATATGGAGGTACACACCTAAAAACCACCAAGTTTGTTGTTTGAATCCGGTTAAGTAGCAGTCACAGCGAAAAAATACTATATATTTCTCCAGAGTTTCATTTTAATAATTTTTAGTTAGACACCAAATAAAATAAACAAACATCATCTTTCATCGTGCGAACTGCCAAACTGTGGAACTCCTTGCCGGATTCCCTATTCCCCTCGAACTATAATTTGTCTGACTTCTAATCGAGAATGAATCGGTTTCTTCTAGGCAAGCGCGCTAGATCGTAGATTACAACGTTGCTTAACATCAGGCGAGTTGTAGTCAAGCGTGAGCCTATCTTGTTTAAAAAATAATAAACTCACCGATCTTCCGAGCTGAAGCTTCTATACTTCTTCCTATATTCATCCCGTTGGTAAGAGCTGCTTGAGAGTCTTGATGCACGAGACCTTCCAGACATTCTTGAGTGTCCTGATGAACTGCTGGACGATGACGAGGAGGAGGATGATGATGATGAAGAACTGAAACAGCCATAACGGTATGTTAATGGGAGTAAAAGAGATGACGGTATTCACTCAGATCCACGTTAAAGCACACAGAATTAGATGAGGTTGTTTACATGTATAAAGAAGTGTTCTATCATACATCCCTTAGCACAGTTTAAACCTCAGAGTTTTGTTGTTTATAAAATTTGTGATTTGAGTATTTGTGCTAAAGACAGAATGACAGACTTATTTTAATATGTATGTATAACCAAATAATATGATTATGATCATTTGGCTATATTCTATGAAGCCTAATCAGCCAAAATTACCATAAAAACGTTAATGAATTTATCAATTATTTATTTAGTATTTTTATTTGGCTGTTCAGGCTTTTATTACATAAATCCTACTCACCTAGACGACGAATCAGAGCTCTCAGATACAGTAGGTTTCCTCAGCGGAGGCGTCATTGACTTTTCAAACACTTTCTCTACGACTTTGTGAGGACTAGGTTTGGGTTTCTTAGCCACAGGGCTCATTGAGCGCGATATTTGTCTAGATCTTGATCTGGATCTGTTTACTCTGTGATCCCTCTCTCTTCTAGGAGTCGGGGACCGTCTCTTGGTATGAGATCTTGACCGAGTTCTACGTTTGCGGCTGTAAGGAGATATGGAGCGGTCAGATCTTCTGTATGATCTTCTGTGGTAGCGTCCACGAGATTTGCTCCTAGATCTACTCCTAGAAGGAGAACGGCGTCTTCTTCTGCCGCGAGAGTTAGATCTGGATCGTCGTCTGTATTTGTCGTAGCGTTCCTTAGAGCGTGACCTCTTTTTAGACGGAGCGCGTTTTTCAGTCTGCACCTCTTTTGGTTTGACTTTCTCCTCAGACTTGCGGCTAGTTCCGTTTCTAGCAGGACTGGTGTTTCCACTTGACACTGACATATCGCTGTCGTTTCTCCGTCTGTTGACTGAAGATTTCTCTTTCGCTATCGTCTTAGCTTTCGAAAGTTCGGGGCACTCCTGAATGGGATCCGTTTGAATTAGTCTGGTAGCAGAATCGGGCTTGCATCTACGCCTTCCCAGATGGAGTATGACTTTGTCTTCTCCGTGCTCTGCTTTAGTATCGTACTCTCTCACGATAACCGGCCGGCCAAAAGTGAAAACCTCGCGTTTATCCACTGGAGACTTTAATTTTCTACTTTCTTGCTCTTTCTCAGGCGCTTTTTTCATAACCACGTCTTGTATACTTGCGAATAGTGAGTTACTGGACATCTTGTTATCAACATGTTTGCCAACACTCTTCAGCGTAGCCGTGATATCTTTAAATCTTTCTTTATCTATCTTGGCCTCAGAGTTATTCTTATCGTCAACGGGACTACGCTTATCTCTTTTATCTTTCGTATCAAATACGTTACGCTTGAGAACGTGGTCAGATTTCTTAATTTTGAAATTGATATGAGATTTCGGATCTATTGGAGGGGTAGTGGACTTTCTACTGGCGTTTTCTATGCGTCTCATATCGGCTTCTAGTTTCTTAATTATTTTATCGTCTGTGTTGGTGCCGACGCTTACCAAAATGATTTCAACATAATCCGCCGAGAGCTGAGGTTTCTCGTTGACCACAAGCGCAGGCTCCGGTTGACTCATACCGACAATTTTCAGCATTTCAGCCTCGCTTATTAATGGTTGCAGTTGTAAGTTTTCAACTTTCGGTATCTTCCTCATGACTATGTCTTCATCTCTCTTCCTTATAGCTTCGGCCTTTTGCTTTTTTGAGTTCATCAGAATTTTTCTGGAAGCTTCTCTGATTGGGTCAAATATTTTTTTAGGACCATCATTGGTCCCATTTTGTATGGCATTGCCTAAACCGTTAACGGAAGTTTGGTTTAATGTCCTAGCAGTCTTGTCTGAATGCAATAGCGGGTGTGGCATATCAGGGAATATAGATTCAGGGCTAACTGTGGCTGAACTATTGTTAGAGCTATTGTTTCTGCGCAATTTGTACTCTTGAAGATTCAATTTCTTCTTCTTGGGCTCTTCTTTTTTAATATCCATTGCGCGGTTCAATTCCTCTTCGAATGCTGTAGTCTCGATTTTGACCAAAGTTTGGGGCATTTTTACATCTTGTTTATTACTAAAAAGCGTGGTATAAAAGTTTTCATCTCTTGGACGGGGTTCTTCTTTCACACTCACATTACTTACAGCTTCTACGCTACTATTTACAGTTTTATTTTTATTCCTATCTACTTCTTTAATATTTTTCTCAATATTTTTTTCTTGTTTAATATTCGCTACAACGTTCGCAACTTCACTAACACTAATGCTACTCTTACACTTGTCTACATTATTGTTATGTTTATCTTTCTGAGAGTCTTTAGGATCACAGTTAAGAATAACTTCAGATTTATTTTTTATGGTTAACTTAATGCTACCGTTTGAATTTTGACTACAAGGAGTATCACTTGCTTTAGAAGCACTTTTGTTAATCACAGAATTGTTGCTTTTATCTTTAATAACTACGTCGTTAGATACACTGTGCGTCGGGGAAAGTTTTTTGCGGCAGTTGGACTGCGCGGGAGGTTTCACAGCCGGCTTTACACTAGTCTTCTTTTTAAGTTCACTGTCACTCGGTACTTTCTTGTTCTTAGCGTTAGTATCGGCTTCGTCGTCGCTGCTGAGGTTGTATACGATCTTTTTGTTTTTACACGACCTGTGTCTCGAGCTGAGTATCCTACTGTTGCTAGAGAGGACCTCGGGCTTGAGAAGGCTCTGGCCTCCTTTCAAGTTGGGCAAGCTGTGCCGCTTTTTGGACGAACAGTAGTCGTGATCGGAATGGACGGGGCTTGGTGACCGCCTGATCGCGGTATTTATCGTCGACGGCATCTGTAATGATGTCAACAGAGATTGAATTTGCTCTTTAACTGGATCTGAGGAATACCTATAGAAAGAAGCTGGTACTTACCAATATTTGCCGCATTTTATTTTTGTGAAGTTGAACACCGGCGTCTTGTAGTCTCATTCCGTTCGTCAGACTGTTTTTGGTCAGGGGTTTCTTGTGGTCTTCGGGGCCGGACACAGCAGGCGCTACCCGCAGAGGTTTCTTACTTTTATTAAGCTTCTCAGTCGCTTCAAACTGTTCAAGTAGAGAGTTTAAGTTGTTAGCTGCAAGCACTGGTATCACTGTATCGTTGTAAGATTCTACATCTACAAAATCATCATCAGCTGGTTTAGTTTCAACTGGTTTGTCGATCAGCAGTTTAGGATCGATTGCTATCATCTTAGATTTGGGTGGAGGCTCTTTCTTTATAGGTGGTTCCTTTTTGATAGGATGTTCTCTTTTTATAGGAATCACCTCTTTCTTTATGGGTGCAATTTCTTTCTTAGAAGGAAGTTTATCTTTTCTCACTGCTGGTTTTTCTATGCAGAAGTCTAGAATGTTCCCAGGTGGATTTGAGGATGGGACTGGAGTAGACGTTAGTTTCCTGAAAGGGTCAACTAGGACTGGAACACTAATATCAATTTTTGGTGAATGAATGGTTCCTTCTATCTCCATATCTTCAGGATCTAAATTGTCATCTTCCTTTGCAATAGCATCGATCTGACTAGGTTTGGTAATCAGAAAACTGTTCACATCTTCTTCTGTCAATGTGCGAGGAACATCGTCGCTCTTGTTAGCTGAATCAGACTTGTCTTTGTCATGATTATCAAATGCAAGGTCAGATAAATCAAGGTTCAAGTCTTCGAAACTCAAGCATGTCTTCGCATCATCTACATCCATGCAAATGTTCTGAATCGGAGATTGGGGTAAAGAGCAAGAACGTTCTAAGCTTTTGAACTTGGAGTAAGACATTTCTTCCAAAAAGTAACGCTTCAAATCTTCAATGTTTGGTAAAACTTCCAAGTCTGATTCGTTTATTGAGACTTCAGCATTATTTTCTGGTTCTACTTCTAAGTCTTCTGCTACTTCTTCGATTAGTTCCTCTTTTATACTTTCTATAACAACTGCGACCTGAAATTTATCACTCTCAACATTATTTTTGTTAGACAAAAATTCTTCCACTTTAGGCTTTGGTTCCGGTTCTACGGGGAAATGAGTATTTTCTTTAGGTGAATGTTGCTTGATGAAGAAATCGTCAACATTGGGCACTGTTATTGATTCTTTTCTTTCCTTTTTGCCATCTTTAATAAAGTACTCATCTACATCGTTGACAACTGGCCCGTCTGATTCCAAAATGTCTTTCTCCTTAATGAAATATTCATCGACATTTGAAACTACAGGCGTATCTAGAATCAAATCTAATCCACCTTTTGTGATCGGAGTAGACTCTGAAGCAATCCTGTTAGTGAGATTGTCATTAGGATTAAAGTATTCGCCATCATCCGCATTTTCTTTTGCAGGAATAGCGAAATCTTCTTGTTCTTCGTCATCTGACGATGCTTCAATTAAATCTAGATGTGGGTTGACTGTGTAAACTGTAATGACGTCATAATCATGGCCTTCTACGAGAGTATTGTCTTCGATGTTAGTATTGGCCCACTGGAAGTTTTTGAAGCCGTTAGCGGTTGGTACGGGAGTTATTTGTTCTTGGCTTGTACTGTCATCGTCGACGTCGATTTCTTCATCTTCATCATCCACATTAATTTCTTGGACTACGATGTTGTCGTCAAGTTCGTCATCTGATTCTATCCTGTGTTCTTGAACTACGATGTTTTGTTCGACGTCATCGTTTGCCTCTGTCTCCTCATCCGAGCTCGTGTCTTGGCTGGATTGTGTCGTGTTTATCTGAAATAACAACATGTTTTTTTTAGAAGAAGCTACATACTTATATCATCTACGTAATTGAGAGAATTTTACATATAGAGACTGCCATAAGAATTAAGAACCCCTGATTCCATAGTAAAATTTTAGATACTGGTATACTTCATGCGTGAGTCTCCAGATCCAGTTATTAACCAACTTAAAAAAAAAATGTTTTTATTCAAAGTTTCATTTCGAGATGTCATTATTCGGATATCATACTCACGGTCTGGTTGTGAGCCCAGTCCTCCCCGGCACTGTCCTCGGACTGCCTCTGCGCCTGTGGGTACTCCGGGCTGTTCTGCGCACTGCTTTCTGACGAGAGGGAGTCACTCTTGGCTCGGAGCACCTTGTGGCCGATGGTTCGGTAGCGCGCCTGGTGGTACGAGTTCAAGATGTGCGACTCCATGTCTGGAAGAAAAATGGACATATTTGTTAACTTCAAAAAAAAGGAGGTTATAAAGTTTTCTGAAAGTTTTTATAAATTAAGTTTTATACCAATAAAATAGCCGTGGAAGGACCTAGGTGCCCACCACGATGTATCTGCCCAAGAGAACCTCTTTAACAAATTAATTCTGTGGGGGAGTCATGACCCTCAGCCATGAGGAATATGACTCAAGAGCGAGAGACCAATAAGTTCATATCATTGGACTTTAAGACTTCACTTGAATTAGTCTGTGTGTGTATTGTAAAAGTGGTTATATGGGTGGTTCTACAAAAATTGGGCAACTTTTCGGGATTTTTTGTTTACTGTGGGTACTTTTTATGTTATATTTATACAAGTTTGGGTTTATAAGATAGGTAATCTAATGAATATATCATTGCAAAACGGGCCAGTCACTTTTTTAGTAGTTTCAGAAATATTTCGATTTTTCAGAATTTGACTGCCAAAGGACTGACGAGGGTGACACAGTACTGATAAAAGACACGAATTCATAAGAAATATTTGTCATTTATTAAATCTCTTGGAAACAAATGATGGCACATTAATTACTTTTAAATATTAAAAGATTAGTACCTAAGCTAAAATTTACATTCCAATACTCTGAAAAGGAATTTACCAGTCCTTCATAACAAGGAAATGAAGAATATGATGTGAATAACATAAAGAATTGTGTACATGAATTGATGATTTCTATGCCTGTTTTTGCCTTTCCTCCATTCTTATATTAGTAGCTACATTGTAGATAATATCTGTATTCTGTGATTGTAGTAAAGGTTAGAATTATTTCTACCTGGCTGGACATAGTTTTTTTTACAAGGAATGGGTTTGCACTTGACCTTAATTTGCCTGATGGTAAGCAATCATTACGGTCTAGGATGGAACGTGCTTATCCAGTAAGAACCGATTCACTCTCGCTTTGAAGATCGCAAGGAAGTGATGTATGTGTGTGATACAAAATATTCCACATTTTTTACTATATTTAGTGTTATTTATGCATTACTTAGATATATATATCACATACCTACTTACAAAATTGTTAAACACTTTTATCGGTTGGTCAACATTCGTCAACTTTAGCCTATAAACACCGCGCAAAGATAACCGCCGAGAAATGGGCGTAATCACACGGAACGTCGCGTAACTGATAACAGAATCTGGTATCAAGGTCACCTATGCAAATGATAAGAAAACTAGTGGAAGTGGAGCATCTGATTTACTCTTATTTTCAGATTTAGTTTTCGATTTAATCCGATGTGACTTAACATTTACTTATGTGATGAAATATATGACTGCTCTTGTTTGTTCTTCTTTTACACTACATAAATGACTGAACCAAATTGTATGAACAATATTTCATCTAAGATAATCAATTCACAAACTCACTTAAAACGTATTAAGTAGTTATTATTATTACGTGTGGAGAAAGTTTGATTGAGTAACACATATAGTAGATTATGCATTAAGGGAATAAAGCAGTGTATTATGTCTCGGGCGATATTTTGAACCCCAAGGACGAGGGATCCTAGGGTTAACTCACGAGCGAAGCGAGGGAGTCACAGAGTTAAAGCTAGAATCCCGAGGTCGAGGGGTTCAAAAACGCCCGAGACAAATACACTGCTTTATCCCCAAAATGCATACTCTACTTTATATAAACACTTCGAGGCAATAAAACATAATACAATTAAAAAGAAAGTACCTATCTACTTACTAAAAAAATATAAAAATTAAGTACGCTATTTTGTTACAAAATAACACAAAGATTTGCAGTTTAGCACCTTTTCGTTCTATTTGTTTTTTTTTTGTAGTGGCAAATTCTTCTTCATGCAGGTTTCTATGAAAAGTTTTCATTCTAATTTTGAATAAATTCTTCTTGGTGTAGGGCTCTATGAAAAGTTTATATTCTAATTTTGACGTTTGGTCATGGATTGCAAGGAGCTCCTATATTCAATGTTGATTGCATTCCAAATTTAAATGTCATTATTATATCCCTAGGGGATTATGAAATTCAGTACATTTATAATGACCCGGCTAGACCATAGGACACAAATGACTTGCTTTAAGTTGAGTTTGCATGACACATAATATTCCATTGACGAGCAGGTGTTATATAAACTCATTTATTGGTAAAAAAAAGTTGACACGTCAATTATTATCGACTAATTGTATCTCATTATAAAAAAAAACTATAATAAAACTACATACTAAATAAAACTAAAAGATGCTTGATCTACCAGTGCTTGAGGCGAGACTTAAGTAAAGCTGCCAAGTAGTTACTTAAGAAGTTAAGTAAGTTACTGTAATTTATACAGTACATTAATTACACATTAATCAAACTGTTAATGTTAAACATTTTTGGTAGTTTTTGTTTTGTAGATAATGTAACTCATAAGTAGTTCAAATTTTGTGCAAGTATGACACAAAGCGTCATTTGTATTTAATGACAATTACCCAACTCATAATGATGATAACAATGCGTAATTTTATTGTGTTTTACAACAGATTTAGATAAAACTTCAGGATGAATTTGAATTACATATGTAGTTTGTTTACTTAACAAAATTTCACAATACTGGTGAATTTTAGAGGTTCTACTCTATCTGGGGTCACGGCAATGACCCGCCAAGTCAAGCAAAATGTAATATGGACCATACTATCTTCAGGCCATTTTCAACCCCCTATAACTTGGTTCTGGATTAAACTAGAACTCTTAACTAATTTTTAGACAGGTACTTGGTTATTAATAATTAAGGGTTCGAATTTTAGGTACATATACTTAGGCATTGTATAAACATATCATGTTTCAAACACATAATTATTTGTGGCCACATGTTTTGAATTCTGCTAGAGATAATTTGTTATTTTTGTCAATGGAGCCTTTATTAGCTAAAAACTATAGCTTGAGGTTTGGAAGTGTATTAAAGCATAGTAATTACATGGTAGTTAGCTCTTGGATTACTTAGTAAAAAAAAATAGGTAGGTATAGGTATTTCAGGACATATCACACAGTGCCATCTAGCCCCATACTAAACACAAGTAATTACAAATTTAAATATTCATAATTGTTTGTGTTGTGCGGGAATCAAACCCGCACTCCTAGATTACAAGGCAGAGCCTCTACCAACTAAGCTAACAGAGCAGTCAAATAGTGGTGTAGGTATATTGGCTGTCTGTGATTTGAACAAAATATTAAATTGTATTACAGGCTGTCACAGTACATAGTAGTCAATGTATGAGTCTGGTAAATTGTGGAACTCCCTGCCTGACTCCCTGTTCCCCGCGGAATATAACCTTACGATCTTCAAAGCGAGAGTGAATCGGTTCTTACTGGGTAAGCACGTTCCATCCTAGACCGTAATGATTGCTTACCATCAGGCAAATTACGGTCAAGTGCAAACCCATTCCTTGTAAAAAAAAACTCTGGACATTACTATTACACAGCTACTAGAGTTTGTGCATTCATACCAATTTCATTTTAAAATCAAACAAAAGAAGGCTAACTAAAGGCCTTAACCCAGACATAAGTAGAAGAATTTTACAACATGACCCTGAAACTCCTTGTCAATGTCAGAGAAAACATGATACAAAAACACAAAGAACAAAATACATTTAATGTTTGTATAAAAGTAGGTTACAACATTATTTACACCTTTCCTTTTTAAAGTTAAACAATTAGTATGGAGCTAGATGGCGCTGTGTGATATGTCCTGAAATATTTATTTATTATTTTATTAATTATTGGTAAAGTTGTGGAGCTAATTGTCCAATTCTTTAACATTTATAATCTAGCTTTTTGAAAGACATAGCGAACTGGTTCTTATTGGGTAAAAACTCTCTAACTAAGGCCATAACTTCTGCTTACCATCAACAGGTTTGTACTGTACCAGAAAATTATGGTACAGTAGAAACCTGTTATCTTTTTCTGAGAGATCTTTTTAACTTAGTTAAAAAGATCTCTCTTTGTAAACTTTGTAACCATAACTCATTATAAATTATGAGATTACATTACAAACTTTTCCAAATACAACTTGTTGTGGTCTTCTAAACATCAAATTTGACAAAGAATGTGACACACATGTTTCAATAAAATCTTTGAAATTGTCAAAAAAATGTAAACAAACAAAGTTGCAAAAAAACTACTAAAAATAATAAAAAATACAAAAAAATAAATAATAAGAAGCAGAACTTATGTGTGCAGATAAGCTTATGTTTAACAAGGGTCAAGAAAAAAGAGGTAGGTTTTACTTGCTCCTATGTTAAAAGGATTTATATTACCAACTTCAATCTAATAAGTACTAAAATTTGGTAGGTACTTAGTTTTAAAAGTTTTCCATGAAAAAAAATAACACTTTTAACAAAAAAAGACCTTCAAAGTAAATTTGGACAAAATGTATCAAATTTGTATGATTGCCCTGTGCACTAAAATCATGCATATTAAAAGTACTCAATATTGATATGATTTATAAGATATAAATCATATCAATATTGAGTACTTTTATATTCAGTTATGCATTGATTTGTGAGTTTTTAATGACAAGAATAGGTATGAAGGTTTTTATTCAAATGAGCATTTTGGCATTCTTACTAAAAATGCATGTTACATTCATATAATATATACCTACTATAATTTGTCGGTCTTCAAGTCGAGAGTAAACCGGTTTCTTCTAGGCAAGCGGGCTAGATCGTAGACTATAACATTGCTTAACATCAGGCAAGTTGTAGTCAAGAGTAAGCCTATATCATGTAAAAAAAAAATATTTTCAATACAGTTTAAATCTGATCTGATTAGATATGAAGGTAATTGAATAAAGGATCAATCACACTAATAAATAATAATAATAATCATTCATTTAAAAACACATTTCATGAACACAGTATTCTAATTATGTTACAGTATGTCATACAGTGTTGCTATTAACAATTTACATTAATACAATTTAATTTAGGCTGCACAGAATATTTACATTGTGTGTCCTGACTACTGCTGTAGGATTCCTAGTAAGAGAAATAGTGCAACAACTTAACTGAATCAGCTGGAATTTGTAAAGATTAAACCCTGGATTAGCATATAGGCTACTTTTATTCCTGCATTAGCCTGGGCAGCATTCTGAGGTGCTGTTTATTGACTGTTCTTTGACATTTCATTTATTTATTTATTTTATAATGGCACACAAAACAGAATGTGTTCTTAAATAAACTGAATAATATACATTTAGAGGTTTTGATCCAGAACAAATTCCAAAATATGTGTACACAGCTTGATCTAAATGTGATTAATAATTACAAAAATATGAGTTAAAGAGAGAATACAGTATTAGTTACACATAAACAATAATGATACACAAAGACAACATATTTACAGATTAAATTTTATCTAACAATTAGTGATTATTTAAGTTTTGCTTTTCAAACAGTTTAGAAGTATCACACTTACCTAACATTTTGAGCCTAAGTTAAACTTAAACGTTTGCAATAAAATGTCCTATATGCTTTGGATAATTAATGGGAAGTGAGAAAAACATTTAAACTAATTTGAATATTCTCAAGTTTAAGTATTCATCAAAACAAAAAGCATTTGAAAAAGGTCAGGCGTTCAATGACCGATTAATGAGATTGTTAAGGCTTTTGTTTACTCAAGCAACATATTCTGCTGTCTTTGTTTTAACACCCACTTGTGAAAGGGACAGTGCTATTAAGATTTTCTTTGGTACACCAAGAATTGTAATAATATTATTAGATTAGCATTTCTTATCTCAGCTAAGTAGTTTCAGATGGAATTTAGAAGAACTAAAAAGGGTCCTGATATTTTTAGATATTTTTCTATCTAAGTACCTAATAATAAATGCTTCTGTTTTCAATCTTAAAACTTATAAGACCAATGCAGGCATGCGGACATGATTATCATATCACTTACTCTGATCAATATCTTAAAGCTTTACATTTGTTGACATCTCATTGCTGGAGATTAAGATACCCAGACTGTGATATGCTTCAAGTAGCTGAGCCCTGTGCATGCCGGTGACATAATTTGTCCGCAGAAACGTGCCCCAAGTGCGGTATCGCGCCGATAAGAACCAAAATATCGCGACATCTGTCAAACTCCATGTGTCGGCGACACAAAACAACCAAACCGATCACGTGATTGCAATATTTTCCACCATTTAATCAGAGAAAACCGTTCACAACTTAAATAACAGCAATTACACACGCGCTCGCCAAAACTAACGGTAATTTCAAGTGCAACAAAAAATTTGCACTAAATACTGACATCTTTTAGGTTAGGTTCGCGATACCAACATTTGCTCAAAACATCAACTGTAATGCACGAGCATAGTTGCAATTCTGCTGTTTTTACAGAAAAAATATCAAATTTAGTAATAGATGATCATCTAGTAGCAAAATAAACAACAGAACAACAAATTCACCCGCGCAAACCTAACCTTGATTACGGGCACTGTTAGTTTTCTAGTTCAAGGTCCCATGAAAAAACTGAAAAGTCACATGAAGGCGTTACACAAACAAATCTGAAATATCATTGCGACCCGCACAGAAATCTATTTTAAGACAAACAACAGATGAAAAAATCACTAACCTTACAACCTCAAGTGACGGCTTTCCCCATGTACAATACAATTTCACCACTTTTATGAGGTCAACAGAAATCACTACACACTCAACACGTAGAATAAGGTTTTAGGTGCTCATTAATCACATTAAAACACGATTTCAAACGTTTTTCGTAGAAAATTAACACTTTTCACAAAACATCACATGTTACGAACTTCACGACTGCACATTTTCTTATTGCCATCGTATAAATATTGAAATGTCAAAATGAAAATATTTGCAAATGTCACGTCGACTAGTTTATTCGATTACAAATCATTTTCATTATGATAAGTTGTTTATATCTCTATTTGTTTGTATTCTAAGTTTTTCTCATGATAAGGTTCAATACCAAGATCAAGATGTCAAGACAAGCAAGCGTTGAAAATGCTGTGGTAGAATTAACAGAAGGTTTGGAACTGATCAAAGAAGAAGAAACGCCAAGAAATTCAGTTGAGAATCTAGAAGACAGAAGAACTAAGCCATGGTGGTATCCAGATGGGTGTTGTCAAGGTTGTAAATGCGTACATTTTGGTAATCCTCCGGTGCCTGTGGAGGAAGTTGAAAGATTATTAAAAGAAAAAGAAGAAGAGCTAACTGCTCAATTTGAAAAGAGGCTGGAACATGAACTTGAAACATTGAAAGAACGAGCTGAATTTGTTCTTCAGTAAGTTGATACTTACATTTACCTAATTATATATGTACCTAGTTTCTCTATTCAAGTTCTTACATTATATAGGTAACTATCAGAAAGTCAAGTTGGTGATATTTTATTATTGTAAATAATATTTCATTTCATAGAAATGAGCAAGTCCGTGCTTCCTTTATGCTCCGAGAGGCTCACAGGGAAAGACAAGAGAAAATAGCAGCTCTGCAAACACAATTAGCAAGTAAAAATTTAGCGGGATTAATGTACGTCATGTGCACTGAGCGAAAGAGAAGCAAAATGGAAAAGTTAAAAATCATTGAAGGTACATTATATTTGTTATTCATTATTTTAATCGATTATATATTTTAAGTACTGGCATCATTATCTCTTTTTGCATGCGAAGCGAGAAGCGATCTTTGTTGGCTTTTTCATCTCTGCTTAGAAAAAATACACTAGATGGCGTTTCAAGCAGAAATTAAATTTCAGAATACACCAGCTATATTCTCGCACTTCAAGATATCCTGGCTGAAGCACAAAGTTTAATCTTGAATCTATCAGCTGGATATAAAACAGCTACGAGGGTCGATAACGAATGGCGGGAGAAAATGAAGAAAACCCTAATGGAGGTACTTACTTACTTTCTGGTTTTGTCTCTCTCAAAATGAAATACAACATATTTACAGATTGGTTTATTCTCTTATTTATAGAAAAGTATCGAAATCAAACATTTTTCTAACTGACGACGTTGGTTTTTTGCAGTTTCAAATGTTCATCCAAGACTTTGCTCAAGGAGCTCCGGAATGTAACCAGTATTTTTTCGACTTACCAAAGCAATTGTCGACTGAAGCGCCGCTGATTGACAACATCGCTGATTACCCTTGCACCTGCGACTGTGATGATGAGGAGATTCTCGTGGAAAAGGGTAAAGTTAACACAATAACCATTCCTGGGTATATTAGATTACTTTATGATAACCATTTTGTGAACACACTAAAACTTCAACCATAGATCAGCATGATAGTTAGACAAGATGATAACAGATGTCACTTTAAAACTATTTAGTTACTTATTTCAAGATACAGTACTTTATAATAATCCTTGCAATAAAAGAGGTAGGTAGGGTAATTTGAAGAACAACGTTATTGTTTGACGACTTTCTATATTTTTATTTTTTATGTAAGTATGTAATAAATTCAAGTAGGAAATCATTTATAAAGTGATTTGAGTGAATATATTGTTTTAATAGGTAATTCTCAGGTTCAACGAAACTTATTTGAAAAAGAGCAAATGTATTCACGATTATTATTGATCATTACCTACTTACCAAATAAATTGTATGGCTGCGCTGGACCGTGGCGGTTGGCGTACTGAAAAAGAGGCCTATATGCTCAGCAGTGGGCGATAATGGGCTGAAGATGATAACGATTTAGCACATTATGTTTAAAAAAGTTTATGTTTAAAGAAAAAAAGAAAACGGGCTGATGATAATGATGAATAAGCACATTTTGTTTACAGATAAAGTAAAAAAACTATGGTTCGAGCGGCTTGAGGAAGAAAAGCGTCCGTTCGTGATATTCGGAGACATGGCTGACTTCAAACCACCGGAGCGGCGACAGACACTCAAAGCTGTCAAGAAAGTACAGAGCATTCCTAAGAAATGGAAAGAGTATGGTGAGTCGAAAACTAAACTTAAAATACCAGTAAATGCACTTGGCTTCGGTCGCGTTATGTCAGGACAAAGAGTAACCTATGACATAATATTATCACCATACCAAATATCAATAGCACAAAGATCTTTCTCACTCGTTAATCCTAACTTACTCAATTGACGTTCGACAATAATTAGACGAAACACTGATAAACTAATCACTCGTTTATTAAAGTTCCTGTTCATTATAACAGTAATACTTAACGCCTGATTTACATGTTATAGCAAGCATTTGAAATGACAGTGAATGAATATAATAAGATTGTAGGTACCACTACTACACTACTGACTGTTTTTCATTGTAAAAATAATCATTAAGCCATCCACATAGATCCACAGTTGATCGAAGTTTATAGGCAACTTCAGATCTCTTGTTATACTTTTAATAACGCCTAATAAAAATGTAATAGCAAATAAAATATGAATGGATAGGAATTGCTCAGAGAAAATTCAGTATTTAGTAAGTAAGTAATTATATTGTATTCCAGTATTCCACAACATGTTCGTGAGTGCCGACTGCTGTAACGCAGACTCCATTAAGGACGAGTATGCGGCGCTCGCACTGCCGGTGCACTGGGAGTGCGGCCTGCCTGGCACTGTGGACGGGGCCTCGCGACAGGTGAGGCCTTATTACTTTTACTTAAAAGCTACCTCGCTCGTTATATTAATCCTTATTGAGTGGACATCTAAAGTGTTAAGACATTGCAAGGCTCAATAAAAAAAATTGGTGAAACGGTGACAATTAGGTTTTTATCTATCTATCATTAACTACTTATTATTTTTTATGGTTTTTTATGGTTATTTATTATTTTTTAAAACTAGATAGGCTCACGCTTGGCTACAACTCGCCTGATGTTAAGCAACGTTATAATCTACGATCTAGCGCGCTTGCATAGAAGAAACCGATTCACTCTCGACTTGAAGACCGATAAATTAAAGCTCGAGGGGAACAGAGATACCGGCAAAGAGTTCCACAGTTCATCTATACTAATACTAATAATATTATAAAGCTATAGAGTTTGTTTGTTTGTTTGAACGCGCTAATCTCAGGAACTACTGATGCGAATTGAAATTTTTTTTTGTGTTGAACAGACCATTTATCGAGGAAGGCTTTAGGCTATATAATCATCACGCTGCAACTAACAGGAGCGAAGAAACAATGGAAAATGTGGAAAAAATGGGTAAAATTATTCATCCTTCCGAAGGAGGGCTTCCGTTGCGTGAGCTGCGAAAACGGTTCAAGTCGTGGGTAACAGCTATAATTTATAAAGCAGAAGAGGTAGTTTGCAAAAATAAATACTATGCCCAAAATAACTATTCCACGCGGACGAAGTCGCGCGCACAGCTAGTGGTAGATAAATAGTGGCCAAGTTTGGAGATCCAATACTACCTCCATGCAAATATGTTTAATCAACTTATTAAAATACCTACAGTTAGCTTTACTCATGTCTAGTAGTACACGCGAGAAAGATGGCCTTTTGTATATTGTATATTTAGTAGGGCTTTGTAGTGTACGATTCTCTGTACAATACATAACAACAACAAACAAACCACCAATCTCATGTATAATAGGTAATATGCATGGAACTGAAATTTGATTTTTGTAAATAAACTATAAAAATATACCAAAATACTAAACGAGCTGTGCAAAATCCATTTATATCCACTGAAAAATAAAGAAGTTATGACCAACTGAAGATTTCATTCCATCTATTTCTTTCAAAACAGATTTTTCTATGTATTTTGTATGGCGTTAGTGCCATGTGACGTCACATGGCATGTCGGTTCTCTCTGTCTAATCGTAAACTAAAAACGTGTATAACTGCGTTATTGTTAAATCTAATTGAAAAATAATTTCACTATCCTGATTGTCTATTAAAAAGCTTTTATAGAAGTAATAAAAAAAAGTTGTGCATATTCCCTATTGAATGTTTCAGTCGACCCAAGTAAGCAGCCCTACAGTGGGGCGGCGAGCGACAGCCATGAGCATCGACTTACGTGGCGGAATGGGGTCTATTATCAAAATGATGTGAGTACTACCAACTATGTACAAAAAAAGTGTTCTTTTACAACAACATAAGCTCCTACAGCTAGCTTAATGCTATAGCTTCTTTACTAAAGACAACAAATCAAAGTGATAATAATAAACAGTAGGTAGTTATTTAAACACCATTTCAAGACTATTGGATTGTGAATGTTCTGGAAATAAGGATCCTGACAGAGTGTTTATATTTTTCTGATACGATACATGTACAAATAGTGCAAATAGTTACACATTTTTTTGTATTGTAGCTATGATGATGTTAAAGTCAATTCGCGGATTAGTTCACTGTTGTTTGTAACAAATATCATGGGTATTATGTATAAATCATAGTTCTCAGACTTTCTATCGGTATTAGAAGTAACAAGATTATTTATATTTCCAGTACGGCAAACGGTGCCGCCGCCGGGCACACCAAGGGCGTGCTGTTGGGAGCCAGGGACTCTATGGAAATAGCTTCCACTACTAAACTAGTATGTAAATTATACTGCTACTGATCACTGATGCAAAACCTTATACATTATACCAAAAGAAAGGTATATAAGTATTATATCCGTTATCACGACACAAGCGTTTGCTTGCGATGTGTGAAATGTCCTGGAATATTTATTAATTTATTTTATTTTTATTTATGAGGGTGGCTTTAGTATGCCATATGCAAGAACTTTTGTTCCATGAGTTATGTAAATTTGCGTAAAAAATATTTTGTAATCATTTTATCAATTGGGCACCTTATACGACATGACAACTTTATGAGAAACGTCTTTGAGGGGAAGTTAGAGGCACGAAAAGGAAGAGGAAGACCCTAAAGATCATACATAGACCAAATAAAAGAGAAAACAGGTGTCATGTCGTATAAGGAAGTCAAAAACTAGCATACATAAAAGATAAAGAAAAAAATGTAACATTGAAATACATATAATCTTAAAATGTGTACACAAATAACAATATGTCGTCAAATTGAATTTTAATACAGATTATTTCAATAAATTTAATTTTTAAATAATTTACATTGTTACAAGGTCAAGTTTTATGAACAATATTCTTATCTTTTTGTATAAAAACTGTTGTATATTAATTGCATTCATTTTTTATTTCAGCGTGAAAGACACCGCCAATCAGAGACCAACAAGGTGGTTATAAACGTAGGCACGCGGCGCACGTCCTTCTACCCCACTGATGATGAAGTTGATGATAGTGACGATAAACCATCGCTAGAGTGAGTTACATTTGTATATTGTACATTTATTCATTATGTACATACATACATCTATTACCTAGTGATATCGATATGATACTTTTATACAAGATTAGGTATATTTCACCGTAGAATCAATCCAAGGTTTAACATAATCGGTCTATCAGTTCTTGACATATGGACCTCCGTGCATTTCCGAGAGCGGGGTATATCGGACTAAGAGGTGTAAAAAAATATTAAGTATTGTATTTTTAATTCTTCTATGACAAGCTGTGTATGTTTAATAATCTGACTCACCGAGGCAAACCAAATGAATAATGATAAGTAGTGTAATGTCCAACCATCATGACTTCCCCCATCTTTATCCCAATTTTTTGACCTTGTTCCATTAGCTTTATATTGAGTTCATAAAGTAGTTAAAATTTATGTCATTTCACAGAAAAGATATGGAAATCGTGGAAGAAGGTGTCCATGAATCATCTGCTTCTATGCTTGGGTGAGTCTTAGTATCTACTTGTACGCAAAACCTTCTGTCTGTTAATATCTGTTTGTCTGTTTATTTAAACGCGTATCACGCAAAAGCGGCTGAATGGATCGTTACTAGTTTTGGTAAGTAGGTAGTATGAGGTCCTGGGAGTGCCATAGGCTACTTTTTATTCCAAAAAAATGTAAGCGAAGCCGCGGGCATCCACTTGTATTTGATATGTTGTTATTAGTGTGAGCTTTAAGTCCGTTAGCACGTGATGTTTATTCTTAACTTCATTTAACCACAAAACTACTAAACTTCTAACTAAATGGCTAAATGTGTTTTGGAGTCAGTCAGTCAGTTTGTTTTCTTCTTATCGAATGAGAGTGGCGAACTCTTTGCCTTTCTCTAGTGTCGAGAGTTTATCAAGCCGTCCTAGGGCCTCTGACATGGCTTAACGACTGCCGTACTAGACAAACAGCCATTGTGCAAGCAAGCCTTAGTATTTATTGTATTGGTAAAATCTTACAGAAAAAATTAATGTTAAAACTTTCGTGAGACATTTTATCAATATGTTAACTAAACAGTTTTCACTCACGTGTAATTCGCGTATGTTTTTTACGCGTTTCGGGTGTAATGACACCATTGTTGTACTGATGGAGATCAATGAATGACACCCATCTTCAGAACGTGCGTTCTGGGACCGCGGCAGCGCGCAGACTGAAACACACACGTGAGTGAAACCCGTTTAGTTAACATATTTTACATGAATTTTTTTTTACATGAGTTGGGCTCACGCTTGACTACAACTTGCCTGATGTTAAGCAACGTGGCAATCGAAGCAAGAAACCGGTTTACTCTCGACTTGAAGACCGACAAATTATAGTTCAAGGGGAATAGAGATTCGGGCAGGGAGTTCCACAGTTTGGCAGTTCGCACGATGAAAGTCGAAGCAAACCGCTTGGTGCGAGTCTTTGGAACCTCAACTGTATAACGGTGCCTTCTTGCCGTACCTCTACTCGTGCGATGGTGAAATGGGGCTGCAGGAATTAAAATGTTTTTAATTGTGTTACAATGATTGCAGGAGCCTTCACAACGACAGCGTAACAAAACTCGGCCCTCGGAAACCGGATCAGGACCATAAAATACACTATGAGAAGGTTTGTTTACACTATATATTGTAACTAGTGGGTGCTCGCGGCTTCGCTCGCATTAAGGAATAAAACTAGCATCCCCTATTTCACCCCTTTAAAAGTGGCATTTCCAAAAATCCTTTCTTAGCGGATGCCTACGTCATAACATCTACCTGCATGCCAAATTTCAGCCCGATCCGTCCAGTGGTTTGGGCTGTGCGTTGATATTGTTTCTCTTCAGCTTTATTATAATGGTTAGATATAGATAGATTTAAGATATACAAATAGCATGCACAAGAATACACAATGTTCCAGCATTTTGACTGCCCCGTTAGCTTAGCGTTAGTTGGTGGTTAGTGGCTTCGCCTTCTAATCTTAATTTGAATTTTAAAAATTGGTTTTGTCTTGTGTTGAGTCTGGTCGTTTCTATGTATATTATATAAGTATGTATTTACGAAAAAAAGTATACCTATATGTATTATATCCGTTATCTAGCACCCATGATACAAACGTAAGCTTAATATTTAGGACTAGATGGCGCTGTGTGATATGTCCTTAAATACTTATTTATTTATTTATTTATTATCTTTAATTATTTCCAGATATGTCCGATGGAGAAGTGCCAGCGTCTCCAGGTGGACTCGTTTGTCCGCTCGCTCCCAGCCTATATGCGGCAGTCTCCCTTCCACAATGTTGAACATTCGCTGGAGGGATACGAGGCTTGTTCTCCCGGTATTTATTATTTTTTTATTCAGCTAAAACGTATCTATGTATCCATTTTTCATTTCAATTTATTTTTGTATCCTATTATTTAGCTAGCAGAGCTCATCGCTTGCAATAACGACTGTTAATACCACACATGAATTACCTTGGACATTATATGATTTGTGAATCACGGTCATTGGTTAAAATATCGGATTAGAGTTATTTTTATTGTGAAATACTCTACTGGTATCGAGCGAGTGTGGCTCAGCGGTACTAGTGTCTGCTTTTCAGCCAGACGCACCCTGGTTCGAATCCGGCCCTACACCAATGACTTGTATTTTCAAGTTATGTTTGGATTTGCACTCGCTTAACGGTGAAGGAAAATATCGTGAGGAAACTGACATGTTTGAGGACCACAATATCTAAGGACATGTGTCTTCCGTGGAAGAACCTGGGCTCCCATATATATTATATTGAATTGTATACATATATGTAAATAATATTAATACTCCTACAAATGTCCCGGTATATTTATCTCTTTTATCTTTCACGTATGTATTTCTATCCAACCACGCAAGTATCTTCACCAATTCACCACATGTATTGGAAACAGATATTTCTAGTATTTACTTTAGTCCTAGTATATTACAAAGTATGTATCTGTAAATACTGATGGACGAGCAAATTTCCCCCGACACAGGGTGACCTAGTGGGGGAAATATAGTACTTATAATTTGTGAGCTAATGTTTATTCCTAAGTAATTAGGTATAAGCAATATAGTTGTGACCAATAGTGTGCAAATAAACGATTATTATTATTATTATTATTATTCCCACCTCTGTATCTGCCCAAGAGAACTCCCGTAACAAATTAATTCTGCGGAGGAGTTACGACCCTCAGTCATGAGGAAATACGACTCTCAGAGAGAGACTCGGCTGGTATGCGAGTAGTAATCATATTTTTTTGACCTAGTAAGTATAATATCCAGTACGCAGTGTAGATTAAACATATCGCTATCAGTAATATGATTGCCATTTATGGTCTTAGTTTAAGTTCATTTTAGTACCTACTCAATATATTTAAATTTGGCGTTTCTCTATTTTCAGAGCAACTGGCAATCCTTCGCCAGCGCATAGAAGACAAGAAGAGGCGCGAGAGGACAGAAGAGAAACTGGAGTGTCCTCTAGAAGAATGGAGAAGAAGACCAGACGGAGTGGCTGTGCAGACCTCGGAGCTATCCGTCAGCCTGGCGCCTTGCTCGTGCCGAGCTGGGCCCCCGCCCAGCCCCGTGCAGAGCAAGGGACAGATATTTAATGGTGAGAGTTTAAATAAACAGACAAACAGCCTTTGTAGATTTTGTAAGTGATATTGTCGTCCCATTATTAAAAAAATAAGTTATGATTTGTAAATGTGGACTTAAATTGTTTTAAGTATAACTTGTTGTATGTTTTGGCATAATGCTGTTAGTAAAACATGTGTCTGAATATAAATAATAAATAAATAACTATAAATAACACTCAATTTGCTGACTACAAACTTGATAAAACTTCTGTGCCATTAATATCATTGTTTTGGCTGAAACTTCCTAACTTATGTTTTAACAAGAACCTAGTATATAAGTCCTACATAAGGTTAGTTATAGTATATGTTGAAGATGTCCTTAGCCTGTAAAATACTTTTAAAATATTCATATTGAAATACATATTTATATGAAATGTTTGTTCCAGTATCGGACCTTCTGCCGATGAAGCAAGTGTTGAATCAGATTAACAAAGACTGTTTCTACGACAATGATATAGAATTCAACCGGTTTGGAGTCATTGGACAAGAGATCGCTTCTACTCTGTAAGTACTTACAAAACCATTGAAAATTATTTACTAACTTAAGATGAGCATTCCAGCGTTTTCCAAATCACTTATTTGGTAAACTATGCAAGAAATAACTTTAACTTATTGAAAAATGGCCGAAAATAATCACGACTGGCAGGATTCGAACCTGCATATTTTTGCTACCGTTAGGACGCCTTAACCAACTAGACTATTATTTTATGTAAGAAATAGTATAGTAGTACAAAAGTCGAAATGGTAGTAGTATTAGGTATAGTAAGTAAACGAAAGCTCTCCTCCACCTCGTACTAATTTCTGTCTAAAATAATAAATAGCCAACTATAGCAGGGTATTTCCTAAATTCAAGCACTTTTTTTTTACTCCTAACCGCAACGTTTATTTATTATTATTATATTTTTATTTATGTTTCATGTTTCGCCCTACTAAAATTAATAAAAAAAAATCACTTTTACGCCTATTAGAAAGAATTA
The DNA here is from genome assembly GCA_964023185.1 of Macaria liturata. Taxonomy (NCBI): domain Eukaryota; kingdom Metazoa; phylum Arthropoda; class Insecta; order Lepidoptera; family Geometridae; genus Macaria; species Macaria liturata. The sequence continues at coordinate 17,086,302 of OZ026806.1, forward strand.
AATAGTCTATAAATATCAAGGGGGTTGTGAACAAGCTTAAACCTGACAAGCATAAAAAACTCAGTTGGATAAATCGCTAAATTTCCAAGTCGTGTATACTTGTAGCGTAGATTAGTGTGTGGATTTTGTATACTAAAATTAATTTGTAACCCAAAAAAATATAATTTCAGGCACAATCAAAGTCAGCGTGAGCACAAAACCAAGACCAACCGACTGCTCGAAGTTACTAGAATCTTGAAACAGCACCCTAGTCTACTTGATATATTCCAAGCTAATGCAGTCTGAACAGCTAAAACATTGAAAAAAACTAACAAATATGGCGCTGCGAATTAAACTATATCCTGCAGGGTTTGACGAATTGGGAAGCTAAACACTTGCAAATAGCGCCAATCTAAGAACTCTGACTTATTTTAACCAATCACAGATGATCAAAGGCTTGTGCGATTGGCATTTTGCTGTCGAGTGAAAAGTTCTGGCACAACGAGATTTAATGTCCTGCAACTCTGAAGCTTTTGTGGAGTCTTTGCAATTCCTCCTTCACCTGATGTTTCCAGTGGTATTTGTGAAAATACAAACAAATAGAATTTCACAAACATTTATTTCTAAATTAAAAGTTAACAAACAACTAAATGCTAATAAAATGGAAGAAAAACACGATGACTATCATTAACCCTATTTTAAAAATGTTGTAGAAACTAGAAAATTTAAATCAAAAACACATTAGAAATCTAATACAAAAAGAAGCAAATCTAGAGAGTTTCTTTTGATATAAAGTATGCTATTGTACATCATAATTTCTTAATCTTCAGTCATTAAATAACGTTCAATAAATATAAATTAAGTATACAATTTTACAATCAATAAATTAGATCAACAGTTTAATTTCTGTATATAATCTATCGGTATTGGATTTGCTATATTTTTGATCTCTTTCTGAATCGACTCTTCAATCGTGGTTAGGTTTTCTTGCTGACTATCCTGGAACTCGTCAAATTCCACTGGATTTTTATCATCGATAATTTCAACTTCTTTAAAAACGTCCGATTTGATTCTATCGACCTCAATATCTTCATCTACTTCTATATAATCATTCGTTTCTACGTAAGTGATTAATTTGTTTTCATTACATATTTTTGCTGGAATCTTCGTGTAGCTCAGTTTAGATGTTCCAAGATTAATAGCATTTTCTACTACTTCTTTCGTTAGATCTTTTCCTGAGACATCTGAGAGGCTATTTTTGGATATAATACTGTGTTTCATAGACACTGTCGAGTCTAGTTTCATCGGTATCTTTGATTCTTCTTTCTGGAATATTTTGATTGGTTCTTCTTTGATGAATTTTACTGATTCTGCTGATTTTGTGACGATTGGATTTAGAGTTGATATAATGGGTGTTGTTTCTGAGGAAACCATAGGGAATGTAGGCATTGGTGGTGGATTCATAGGGATTATAGTAACTGGGCCTGATAGAGCGTCAACTGAGAGAGTTTGTGGGACTGGGCTTGGAACTGTTTCGAAAGGAACTTGTAAGCTGTTCTGAAATGCGTCAGCTTCTTTGCGTCGCGCTTGTTTTCTTTCCAGTTGCTTTTGTAGCTCGTCTATTCTTTCGTCTTTAAGCTTTAACAGACTGTCGAGATGTTCCACCTGTTGAGAAAATGTTAGAACCAGTGAAAGATTGTGTCATAATTGCATAAGAAAGGCCTCGTATAAATGAAGATTCAAATAAAAGCATAATTCAGAATAGGCCGTCAATTTGGTAGTAATAACGCCAAATACTGACTTACAATAAGCAGAGATAAAAATAATTTTACACCGAAAAAAAAAGACAAAGAAACAGAAAGAAGCAAAGGTCTGTCGCAAATGACCAAACAAACTAACGATATGCTCTAGCAGCTTCGTTTTAGGGTCAGTTGCATTCCAGCACTAGCAAACTCTACCTTTGAATCACCATATTCACTTGTGGGAATGCACTTTCAGATGACCTTATGGTCTAACCGCACAGTGTAAGACATAAGATAAGATATACATAGAATACTCTCACTTTCTGCTTCAACAGCTCGCTAGAATCCTTGGCATCTTTAAGTTCCTCCTTCAGAGCGAGGTAGGCCTCGTAGTTGACCACCTTCTGCTGCACAGACTCCAGCACTCCGTTCACTCGCACCTTCACTGGCACTATCAGGACATTCTCTGGAAAAATGATTTGAATAATTAGCTTTCTTTTCGTGGAATAGCCTGGGCGTCCACCGCGATGTATCTGCCCAAGAGAACTCCCCTAATAAATTTATTCCTAGGGGGAGTTACGACCCTCAGTCATGAGGAAATACAACTCAAAGAGAGAGAGAGAGAGCTTTATAGTGCCAAACAGTCTTACGTTTGACTACATCCTCTTGACGTTAAACTCCAATGTTACAGTCTAACAAGTGGCACGAATGCCATGAATAAAACTCTTTACTCTGGATTTTAAGACCTCTGGATTGTAATTTTCAAAAAAACAGGTCTCCATAGTGTGTCTAGTCTTTCTATGAAGGTAGAAGCAAAGGGCTTCGTGCAAATTTTTGGTACTTCTATCATGGTTTTATGGTAGAGTACCAAAAACTTACACGAATTGCTTTGCTTCTACCTTCACAGAAGGAACAAAAAGAAGGAAAAGGCGGCACTGTAACGCCTTACTGATTTTGGAGATTGTGGAATGGAAATGGAGGGATCAATTATAAAGCTCCGTTTCACACTCACCGATATGCAATCGATAGAAGACCGACAGGCTTCTGGCGATGTTCCAATGAACGATTTTCAGATATCAATTTAAAAAAGTAGTACAAAAAAGCACGTGCTAGGTGTCGCTAGCCGTAAATAAATCCATGCATGGGCCAAGATAAACAGTTGCCATGCTAGAAAAAACTTGCTTTGTGCTGGCCTTGCACACAGTTGTGGCTTGTGGCCAACGAAGAAACAAATAAGCATGGCAATACAATAGATAGGGCAAGAATAAATGCGCGCTTGGTGGTGCAAATCGTACTGCCGCGCCGTGGCGAGCGCGGGGAGGTGAAAGGAGAACGGGGCGGGAGGTTTCCCAATCCAGCGAGGTCTCTCTCGAGATGTGACCGAGTTGTACCTTCCTCTCCGCAAGCTTCGTAGAAACTGCCTCCACTTGACATGTTCTGTTCGTGATCTTTCATGCTTCTATTTAGGTCTTCGTCGCGCCGTATCTTGTCCCGCACTGAAATTCAATGTACCACCCTTTCAAAAATACGTAGATATTAATTAACAGGCAAAAGTTTATACGCGTGTGTGTTTATTTTCTACTAAGTGCTAGTAACGGAAGTTTTAGCACTTAGGTTTATCTTACTTCTAGATTGTGATTATTACGCTCAATTTGAACGAAAGATAATAATAATAATAATAAATATTCCGGGACATTGCACAGATGCTACTAAATGCTGGATTGACTGTTACACCATACGCTGCTTAGTACGAATTAATACAGCGCTGTTTTATTAGCACGGAATAGACTTACTTTTGACTACCCAGCCAGTCTGATGATAAGCGCCGGTGTATAAACTAAACTAAACTACAAAACTATTTGGATTTTAAGATTCTTAGGTTGTAATTTTCAGAAAACGGCTGGAAGTTATAATGCGGTTATAATTTATCGGTCTTCAAGTCGAGAGTGAATCAGTTTCTTCTAGGCAAGCGCGCTAGATCGTAGATTACAACGTTGCTTAGCATCAGGCGAGTTGTAGTCAAGCGTGGGCCTATCTTGTTTAAAAAAAAAGTTACATAGCCCCGATATTTTTTTTCTTTACTAAGAACTTTTTATGATTTATTTCTTTCTTTCTTTTCTTATTATAAACATTACCCATAACTAGCACTCTCTCGATGACTCCATTGTTACTGTTGGCTAGTTGTTCCATGGTGTTTATGCATAGGTTTAACTTCAGTTTTTTCAGGACCTGAAATAAAAATCAAACGTTATGATGTATATCTCCTTGGCTCCGTTAGCTTAGTTGGTAGTGGCTCTGCCTTCTAATCTAGGGGTGCGGGTTCGATTCCCGCATGGCACAAGTAATTATGAATATTAAAATTTGTAATTATTTGTGTTAAGTCTGGTCGTTTCTATGTATAATAAGTATGTATTTACAAAAGAAAAAGTATATATGTATTATATCCGTTATCTAGTACCCATGATACAAGCGTAAGCTTAGTATGGGGCTAGATGGCGCTGTGTGATATGTCCTGAAATATTTATTTATTTATATAAAACCCACGTAGAAAAAATCGAACCCGCAACCCCTAGATTAGAAGGCAGAGCCACTACCAACTAAGCTAACAGGCCAGTCAAAAGAATGAAGATGTATTTAAAAGTGAAAGTGTCTGTTGTTTTCTGTTTTACATCGCAAGTGTACAAAATTATCACAATTTTTGGCATAAAAAGACTTGATATTAAAACTCGTTGGGTTACCACTATAAAATGTTAGCTTGTAAAATGTTTAGGCCGATATTTTCGTACCGTAAAAGCATAATAATATGGTGAGACTGGGTTTAAATATGTATGTACTTCCTTCCATATCAATTTAATTTGCGAATGTGACAGAGGTAACCAGACTTAAGACAGTCTGATTCCAATTTACCTTTCTATTGAGTGTAAGCCAGTTATTGAGCTTTAGTGAGTGGCTGTTCCGTGGAGGGTAGTTGTGCATTTCTACCAGCTTGGGGTAGTGGACGTTAAGGATTTCCGCCAGAAGGACTGCAAAGAAATATTTATTACATGAAACAATGAAATTCAGTCGAAACAAAAACCTCTTTCTTTAATTTAAATTGGTTAAAAATATGACACAAAGTTTTTTTACATTTAGGCCAAGATATGTAAATAAAGTAGTAGATTTGTGTAAAGTTATCTGAACTATTATATTCATTTAATTATCTACGAAATTCTTTTATAATGTGTTCCCAAATATCGTAGTTTAATTGTCTAAAATTATTCACGATTTTGTTGTTATTTTCTTGTACAGAGCTATGTCAAGATTATTTTACGATGTACCTATTTTATTTATGCTTAAAATACATATACTTATCATAAAACTTAGGTACACCATATAATATACATCTTCTCCTTCTGATCGAATGAGAGTGGCCAACACACATAAAAGTTAGCATATTGCATGTTATTGGACTTAGTTTTTATATAGCTGTAAATATTTACATTTATTAAAAAATAAATAACTGCTTTTCCATACATTAGTCTTAACAAGGAACAATAGTTTTATTTTTCTCTTCATTCCATACCCCATTACCAGTAAACATGTATCATATTTAAATATTTTATTGCTAACCTACTAAATACTGCGAGAATAAAGTGGATATAAAATAAAGTACCTGCATCTGAGAAGTCTCTATTTATCTTCTTGGTGGGTCTAGAAAGTTTGAAGGTATCGACCCACGCTAGCACGGACTCGATTTCAGAAAGAGGTATTGGCGACTCGAAATTAGCCATGTTTTTCTTTTTCCAACCAATTACCCTGTGTTCAACTATATTTATTTACTTTTTTCATCAACGCTGATTTTTTGACAATCAAATTTCTCACCATCAATTTTAATGTCATTCTGATTTATGTCAGGACTCATTTCGTTTTTATTTTGTGGTTAAAATGTTATAGGGTTAAACAAGTAGTTTGAAATAAAGTTTGGTAAAAAGTTTCTAGGTATGTATGGAAAATATGGTTTTCATATTAGCTTGCGTACTAGTCCAGTCATTATAGTAAGTTTACCTCGGAATTTGAGATACCCAGCTGTAAGTCTGTAAAAACTTGTATATTGACACCCTAAAAGTTGTCTCAAAACCTACATATAGTAGGGTGTACGCGACTATTAAATTTCAAGGCCAAAGGTCACAAAAATCAGGGTTTTTTGTAAATATCTCATTCCCTATGGATTTTTTGCTATTTGTATTTATTATCAATATTGTAGAATACAAAATTCTCTACAAATTTTGTAATTTTTTTTTATACGGTGAACCTTTTTCAAGATAGAGGGCGGAGAGCGCGCGGTCACAAGATCACTTCAAGTCAACCGGTGCCTCCGGTCGAAAACGCGCCATATATAGTTGATGTACTATCGATAAATCAATCATTATAAATATTTGTCAATTTTTATTAACCTTTTTTTTATATTTATTTTTATTTTTATATTATTTTTATCATAGGTTAAAACCTATTTTTTATAAATTAGTATAGTTGAGACACAATATACAACTTATGGCTAACATCCTACCCTAATTATTATTAAGGGTAAAAATAATGAAATAAACCCAACTTAGTCTAGAGTATGTTCCCCAACAAAATAACTGTTGTGTAATAAAATAAATTCGAGTTTTTAAATATCAATTTATTCAGAGAACTTGGAGGTTTATGTATCAACTTCGTATGCATATGTGTTTGTTGTACATAGTCTACTATACTACTACCCTACACTTAAAAGCACAAGGCGAATCTTTTTACTGTGTTTAAATTAAAGAAATTATTTGTTGTTAATTTTGTCTAATATACAGTAATTTTTGACATATTTTTTTTTAACAAATTTAATATATTGAAATACTTGATAGGAAGCAGCCCGTTTATCCATGTCAATATATTTTGATATTTGTTTCAAGAGAATCAAATTTTGTAATTAATTAATTATTAGCTTCTAACTGGCGTAGAGGGTCTACGAAACCTCTATGCTTTACGTAGCTCCATCTACGAAATTCAGTAGCACTTTGCTACGACTGCTTTAGTAACTACTATTTTGTTTCTTTTCAGATTATAAAATCTTATTATAATATATAGTCTTTTGTATACTGTTATTTAATTTTTGAAAGCAGTAGTGTAAGTATAATAACCACGAGTGCTTTAAGTAAGTAACTATTGCACTTTTCGCACTACATATGTCTATTAGTTATATGGCAGATAATCTAACTAACGTGTAAAATATTATCAATTTACCTGAGTAAGTAACACAAAAAACTGTCTATTTTTTTTTTTACAAGAAATGTCTTTGCACTTGACCGTAATTCACCTGATGGTAAGCAATCATTACGGTCTAGGATGGACATGCTTACCCAGTAAGAACCGATTCACTCTCGCTTTGAAGATCGCAAACTGTCTATTAATATTGTGAAATGTTGCACTTCGAAGCAATCTACATATTATGTACATATTTAAAGTAATAAGCAATTAGCAAACTAACCTTACATCTAAGAAAGTGAATTGTGTTTTTGTGTAAAGATGTCTAAACCTACAATAGTTTACCTAATTTGCACCTAGTTTTGAATATATAGTGCTAATATTTTTAACTATTGGTTTGTAGTAAGGTGTGGTGTTAAAATATATGTCTAACTAGCAAACCCGGAGAACTCCGTTTCGCCACCAGATGGCTTCGTTTTTTGTAACATTTCGTTTGGGGATTAAAAGATGAACAATTTTTTTTATTTTTTCCTGAATTTTCTTTGCTATAAATCTCACAGAGCCCGAGACCTTTCCAACGAATGCAAAACCGTGTAAATCGGTTCGTCCGTGCTGCGTCAGGAAGGAAAACCCGACTTATTTTTATATAGTAAAATAAAGATGTTACTGTAATACCTATTTTATTACATCGTTAAACGATAACGATTGTTGGTGTTAACATAATAAAGCCACCTTAAAATGTTATGCGTCAGTTATCAGAAAACCTGTACACACATATTAATTTTTAACACTACACAATCACAGCAATTTTTATAATTATAGTTGCACGGTTTTTGTAGTTTAAAGTTTATATTTTATTCAAAATGAAAGGGTTGTGCTGCTACATAATTGTTCTGTATCGTAACATTGAATTAAAAATACATAATTGTAGATTGTTTTTAATATTGTAAAGAAAGGTAGATTTCGAATAGAGGCCGTTTTTACACAAAAACAGCTGAATGGATCATCTTGATTTTTGGTAAGTACGTAGTATGAGGTCTTAGTAATGCGAGCGAAGCGGCGGGCGTCCACTGGTTCCTAATAAACAAACAAATACATACTTCAATTTAAGTGTTTTTTTATTTTTTTAAATAAACTGATTTTTTACAAGTTTTATTGAAATCAAATTTGCTTATACTATAATAAAAGAAATGAAGTCTACCAATTAATTATACGTCCATTAATTAATGACTCGCCTTTATTACAAAAATACTTTAATTAATATTTAAAAAGAAATATAAGGTTTACCTGCAATATGTAATTAACCAGATTCATATTTAAACATTACTTTTGCTTTGTATTTTTTGTTATTCAGCCGTGGAAATGTTAACTTCTAATAAAATTAATTGATAGTTTGTTTTGACATGGCATTTTGATGTGACATTTTAATTGCTTTGTGCAGCTAACGCCTTTATTGTATGTGTGTTATTAAAACAATATCAGAAAATAACGGTTTAAAAGAGGTATTCAATTTTATTCGTAACATTCTTTGATTTATCATCGAAATTATGACTTCGTTGTTGAAGAAAGTGTTCTCGAGAAAAAAACCTGTGAAAATTAATCAAGAGGTAAGTCAAGATTAAATTAAAATTTGTGATTTAGAGCTTAAATTATTAAGTTACTCACTAGTGATGGAACTATTTTTAATTTATAATTAATCCATGGAAATCAGTTTATGTACATATTGATATTTGTGTACAACGTTTTAAAAATTTATTTAGTTAACTAATTAATTTGTGTTTGTATGAAATCTTGTAAGCGAAACCAAGTTTTATTTGTTCTAAAATAAAGCTGAATGCACCAAAAAATAACAAATTGATAATAAAGATTTTATGTAAAGATAATCGAGAAAATAGGTCTACTAGTGGGTACCCGCGGCATCGCTCGCATAAATAAGTAGGTACAACTTGCATTCCCTTTTTCTCCCCTGAAAAAGAGGCATTTCCGAAATTCCTTTCTTAGCGGATGCCTACGTCATAACATCTACCTGCATGCCAAATTTCAGCCCGATCCGTCCAGTGGTTTGGGCTGTGCGTTGATAAAACTCAAAGGTGGCTGACTGACAGTGATCTCACTATGTTAGTCAGTCACCTTTGAGTTTTATATGGTATATTATATTTTTCTATGGTTTTATATATCCAGAATAGATCACTTGTGAAGAATGCTTTTGTTTCTGTATTTCTGAGTTTTTCAGGTATTCATAAACAACCGCAGTGACTATGACGCTACGTTCCTTATACCGAAAGCGATTCTATCCAGAGTTGCTATACAGCTTACTCATGATCTGTCTCCATTTGTCAGGTTTGTACATTAAAAAGAGTTTAAAAAACAGTTTATTAATATGCTAACCTCGGCCGAGGTTACATATTTGAGCCTTTTGGAGTCGAGACTTTGGGGCCGTGGGGTCCGGGAGCCCATACTATTTTCCAAAACCTCTCGGAGCGCTTGGTTGACGCGACGCATGACCAAAATGCTGGCCTTTTTCTGGTTCAACGTATCAGTATTGCCATCCAGCGTGGTAATGCGGCCAGTATGCTGGGCACGCTGCCCTCTGGTAGTGGGCTGGAGCACTTAGATTATCTTTAGGCTTTTCTAAAGATTTTCTAAGTGCCCCTATTTGTAGTAGTTAGAAGTAGTATGTTTAGTTTTTCTTCCCTTGTTTTTATATTTTATTATTGTAAATAAAGTTTATTAATCTTACCTATATATGTATATATCGACGGGTTCCGGGCTAATTGAATTAAGTGACATTCTGGGCGATATGAACTTTTATACATATTTGGAATCAACAAAATATTTCTTTCGTCGTTTCGTCGTTTGAGCCGAGTTTGGAGATGTTAGGAGCACTTTTTTCCCAACGGAAGACCAGCGCTGGATGCTTGCATCCAGCACATGCTGAGTTGGGGCCGGATTATGACACGAAACGTATATTTCTATCTGTCTATTTTATCGTGTCCTGTTTTTCGTGTTGTTTCGGGTCTCAAAAAAAGTATTTCATTCTTATTCTTAAATTGTATCACACAGCAAATGCTGGAACTACTTCTACTGCTTCGAGGCGTTCGGCATCCTGCTAGCAATGCTGGCAGAGATCCTGAGTCTGATCGAGACAGCGAGCTCGACCACCACCTTCGAGGATGTCACCAAGATATTTCGCATGATACCTTGCCTTGGGATGGTTATACTTGGTGAGATGTTTTGCTTTCATACTTAGGTTGCCTGGAAGAGATCACTCAAGGTGATAAGGCCACCCACTTGTCTATTTATGGATAGTTTTAGTCTTTTCGATATTGTTAATTTATTTTGTTGCGCCATAAAGATGTATTGTGTTGTAGATGTTTCTCATACATATGTAAAAAAAAGCATAAGGCATGTGGTAAAAGGCAAAAACTTATTGTGTTTCTTTTTCTCTCTGTGAGTCGTGTTTCCTCATGACTGAGGATCGTGATTCCCCCGCAATTCGTTAGGGAAGTTCCCTTGGGTGTTAGCATAAAGTCCTAAAAGCGACATAGGTTACTTTTCGTTTCGATACAACGTGTTGTGCTTAATCACTGAGCAAATCTGCGGGGGAGTCACGACCCTCAGTCATAAGGAAATACGATTCAAGAGAGAGATGCTAAAACCACACTATGATTTGTCGCTGTCGTTGAAAAAAGAACAAACAAACCCACAAATTCACAATGCGTTTGCGGAGATGTCGGTTTGTTTGTGTGCTTCAGTTTTAAATACATAGTAATGGTATCTATCGACACATACGAGTACTTATGTATAATCATATTTAAAAAAAATATCGAAGATTCTTAGAATTGATAACAGAACACGTTCCAACAATTTAAAGAATTGCTGTCTGTTTATATGTCTCTGTTTGTCTGTTTATTGAAACGCTCATCACGCAAAAACGGCTGGACAGACCTTCATGATTTTGATATGTAGGTAGTATGAGGTCCAGGAAGTGTCATAAGCTACTTTTTATACCGTAATAATGCGAGCAAAGCCACGGGCGTTCACTAGTAAGTAATAATTATTTCTCTATTTTTATACCCCTAGCTGTAGCAAAAGCCTACAGTATGTACAAGCAGCGAGCTGTATACGAGAACCTTATATATGAGATCGGAGATATGTTCACTGGAGAACCTGTCATTGAGAGGGAGTGGAACATTGTGTACAAAGCACGGACGCAACTTAACTTTGTTGTTAAAGGTAACTTTTTACATCTATGACACCAGAGGAGGAAGCCTATATCCAGCAGTAGTTCAACAATGGCTTAAGGTGATGATATAATGAGGATTATGCTCTAAAGTGTGCAGATCTTGTCAAAGGTGTAGATAGATCCTATAAGCTGACGATGATGATTTTGTACATTTTTAAAGTAATTTTATTAAGTCATTTTAATATTGTCTATGCGATAGTCACTAAAATGTCTGGATTGAACCTTTAAGAAGTTTAGGGCATAGCACTTTTTTACAAAGTCTACTTAAACACTATTTGTAAAAAAAATTGCTATGCCCTAAACTTCCTAGCAACAGGGTCACAATCAATTTTTTTTAGAACTAGTTTTTAAATTGTTAGATTGTATTGTGTACAGCATTAATAAATAAATAATGAAATATTATGTTTGTAAGTCAACCACATAATAATATGTATGCGTATGTATGTATAATTACTAAATTAGGTTGCCTGAAAGAATTCGCTCCCAGTGACAAGACCTTCATTGTCAGAATCTAATGAATGGTATATGTGATATAGTTTGGGTAATAAAGAATTTTTGATTGTTACAATGATTGATAATAATGGAAAGGGTCTTAGGGATACAAATAAAGAAAGTTATGGCAGGTTTTATATGTTTTTTTTGTGTAATTGTTGTGAGTATGTAATTTTTGACAGTCCATAATAATCATTATACATTACCAATTAACAACTGTCAGTTCATAAAATATTTAAATTCTCCATATTTTTTGTATATTTAAAAACTAAGGTAAGTTTCGTATTTCAGGATACTACTGGAGTAACAACATATTGCTAATTTGCTTCATGTATACGCCTATAGTGGAGTTTTTCAAACGAATGTTCGGGTACGAAAGCGAGGTAAATCATTAAAATTTATGAGTCATAAATTTTCTTAAACTTTCTTAGTTACAAATCTTGAATAAGTTTAAATAAATATTATCGTATAAGTTTATAAACGTTGTGTTAACAGATCTTCGTTCTAATAGATACAATTCCGGGGGTCGGGTGACTCGTAATTGTAGGTCCCGGCTGTTTGTCTAGTACAGCAGTCGTGGAGCCATGTCAGAGGTCCTTCGAGCGGCTTCTTGATAAACTCTCGACACCAGAGTTAGCCGCTCTCATTCTATAAGAAAAAGAATAGATACATATATAATTGATTCAAGAAAGTATCCTATAATATTTTCTAATGACAAATTATGATATTGCATGAAATTTTAAATGTTTATTTTAGATGCTGTTACATTTCTTCTACTGGCTTCCCTTTGACCCTATGCAGCCTGTCTACATCGACATACTGCTGTGCGTACAAACCTGGCAAGGTAAACCTCTTTTGTATTTTCGAAGTCGATAAAAACACGTTTCTAATTTAGGTCTATATGTATAACTAAGTCCATAAATATGCCAAGTCGTTTGAGAAATTACGTAAATTAATTATGTAAAGTAGTTCCAAAAGTACTGGATTGAAAAAAGTTTTCATGAATGTAAATTTCTTTCTTTCTTTCAATAAGCTCATTTAAAAAAAACTAGTCAGCGCCCGCGGCTTCGCTAGCATTGTTTCAGAATATAAAGTAGCCTATGACACTCTTAAGACCTCATACTACCTACAGTTACCAGAAATCATGATGATCTGTTCATCCGTTTAACGTGATGAACGTTTTAATAAACAGAAAACATTTCTAGAAGTCTTTGGAACGTGTTCTGCTATTAATTCGAAGTATCTCCAAACATGTTTTTTTTATATCTTCGATGTTCACTTACAACCCTCTTCAGCTTTATCTTCTTCGTCTTATCGAATGGGAGTGGCTAACTCTGGTGTCGAGAGTTAATCAAGCCGCCCTAAGGGCCTCTGACATGGCTTAACGACTGCCATACTAGACAAACAGGCGGGATCTACCATTTAACGTGTCATCCGAACCACGAAAGCGCCTAAAATGGAATGCCACTTTTCGGTCACCCATCCAAGAACTGACCGCGTCGACCTTTTGCTCAACATTGGTAATCGCATGCGATTGCCTTCGCTTTATTATCTGTATAGATTTATATCCTTTTTTTTTACCTGAAGCTACTTACCTTTCTACCACACTACAATCTAAAGAAACTTACCTTTATTCCAGCCACCGTAGTAATCTGGGTGAACGTTTGCAGCGACCTGTTGTTCTGTGCCTTCCTCAGCCACCTGACCACTCAGCTCGACGTGCTGGCTATGAAGATAGAAAGCTTTATTTATGTACCGATGGATAAGCAACTTATTGAGTACTATCCTCTTAGTAAGTAACCTTTAAATTACTTTTCTTCAACCAACGGCTTGTACTTTTGGTATCAGCTTTAATAAAACAAAGATAATATCCTTAAATGGTTTATCTTTTAAAGTCTCATTACATTTGCTGTGTTATCAACTTGTTAATTCCTTGTCAAAAATCTTTACTACTGGGCGGCAAAACGCTTTATATTGCCGCTTTCAGCTGTTTATCATCTTTATCCATGAATTATTTTTTAATTGAAATTTAGGTTTTCGGTGGTTAACTGATTGCTTCAAAGCCTAAGCCAAAGTGTAATAGAGATGTTTACTAGATATATTAGTTTTCCCCAATCAAAGAAGTCCTTAATGGCATGGCTTTTTTGGTAGGTTCTTGTGGATTCTTTTAACGCAATTCATAATTGTTTTTAGCGCTGTTTTATAAGGTTGAGATATAAGAGTTTTCTATATTAGTTTAGTTATCTAGTACCGATGATACAAGCATAAGCTTTGTATGGGGCTAGATGGCGCTGTTATTCAATTAAATAAAATATTTCAGGTGAATACAGTAAAGAACATTTGAAAAACGACAACTTTGAAAATAATTGGGAAGAAAAGATAATAAAAGATCTTCGAGAAATAATTATACGGCATAAAACGCTTATCAGGTAAACAGATACTGTCAATTTAAATTATTATTTATTAAAGAAATACATAAGCGAGTGTGGCCTAGCGGTTCCAGTGTCTGCTTTTTATCTAGACGCACTCTGGATCGAATCCGGGCCTACACCGATGACTTGTATTTTAATGTTATGTGTGGATTTTCACTCGCTTAACGGTGAAGGAAAACATCGTGAGGAAACCGACATGTTTGAGGACCACAATATCCGAGGGCATATGTCTTCCGTGGAAGGATCTGGGCGCCCACCACGATGAACCTATCTGCACAAGAAAACTCCCCTAAAGAATTAATTCTACGGGGGAGTCACGACCCTCAGTCATGAGGAATACGACTCGAGTGAGGGCGAGAGAAGGAAATGTTGCGTTGTTACTCGCTTTAATCTAGGATAAATAGCTACTACAATCCAAGGGTCTAAAATTAGGTGTTAATAGGTACTTTTGTCTTCTAGGTAAGCGTGTTACACCCTAGGCTGCAGCAAAGCTTAACATCAGATAGTCTGTAGTCGAACGCAAACCTATCCCACGTAAAGAAAAACTTATGTGTCAATCTTCAATCTAATCTATCTCTATGCGTTTTTTTTTTAAATCGAATATATTATCCTTGCGATCTTCAAAGCGAGAGTGAATTGGTTCTTACTGAATAAGCACGTTCCATCCTAGACCGCAATGATTGCTTACCATCAGGCAAATTACGGTCAAGTTCAAACCCATTTCTTGTAAAAAAAAGGCAAAGATTTTTATGTATTTGTTTTCAGATTATCTGGTGATATGGAATCCATGTTTACGTTCTCGTTGTTGTTGAATTTCTTCAACAGCTCCATCATTATTTGCTTCTGCGGATTTTGCTGTGTAGTAAGTATTAACAAATACTTGTAGGATGGGTAACCGGAAAGTGACATTCAGTAGCTCCTTATTTTGATTTTAAAATGATGTTAATTATGTGTATATAATATAATTCTTATTTTACGAGAAATAAATACGCTAAGGTTAAAAAATATATACAATATGTATACATATATACCCTAAACTAAAAAAGAGTATGTACATTTAACCTACATTAAAAACATCCACATGTGGTATGGAGCCAAGAACGCTGGCTGCATTTCCACGCTGGATTACTATAGAAATCCTTTGCGCAAGGAACCAGCCAGCGTTCTTGTCTCTAGTGATGTCATTCAACCTTTTATTTATTTTATTTTAATTGATGATTGTTAATATAAACGTTGATTTTTTAACTTTTTTTGTTAAAACAAATTTTTGATATCCGTATATTTATTAAATTTTATATTATATCCTGGCTATTAGCCATAGTCCACCGTTTGTTTTAATTGATTAAAAAGTATGTTCGTATGCAAGTGAACAATTCCAGTGTTGAGAGTTTTGTAATCTGGCGGCTTAACAACTGCTGTACTATGAGAAACTTAATTAGATATATCGGTAATACTTTAGTAATGATTTTGAAAGTACTGTTTTAGATTATAATAACCACTTGCCCAATAATATCAACAACGCAGCTTCAGCCAATATATTCAAAACCAAATTGAAATTGTTACTTTTGAGTAAAACAATCTACTCAGTAGATGAGTTTTGTAAATTAAAATACCAAATTATACAAATTTATATCACATTATGACCTGTAAATTGACATTTATTCATAAATGATTTGTATTTGTATAAATGATTTCGATGCTAATTCCATTGCGTTTTGTTTCAGATTATAGAGAAATGGAACGAGACCGCATATAAATCATTTCTATTTACATCTCTCTGCCAGACGTTCCTTATTTGCTCGTATGGACAGAAACTACTCGATTCTGTAAGTATGCACAAAGTATATTTCTGAAATATAAAAAAATGGAAATATGCATACTCAAGATTATCAATTTTCTTTTTTATTTTCTACGTAGTACTTGTAGACCTTTTTTTAATTTATTTGCCCTTTTCACGACTATTACACTTTTGTGATCACGAAATTAGAAAGCAATCTATTGTTACGGAAACGGGTTCAGAGATGGGAAGGAAACACCGTTTTCATTTTGCACAACGTCACTCTCCCTTTATTTTTCTAAAACTACTAACCTATTTAAAAAACAAAAGAGTTCCTATACCTACATTTAACAAAAGAGTTCTTATACCTACATTAAACAAAATAGTTCTTACACCTACATTCAAAGAGGTTCTACGTCACGTTATGTTGAACTTGTGTATCAATATACATACATTGTGATACATGCGTAATTGTTTTTAGTGTACAAAAATAATTCGGATTTAAGTTCCATTACTTCACTTTTTGGTTTCAGTATTTTTGCAGATGTTTTTCTTCTTTGCCTGTGTAATGTGTGTGACCGCAAGTTCAAAATACAAAATTCAAAACCCCAAAAAATAATTACTAAGAGTAAACGCAAATTAACTTTATTTTCGCCTTTTTTTTCCATCATCATCATCATCCACAGCCCTTGGGATCCCACTGCTGGATATAGGCCTCCCTTTGCATGTGCCATCTGCGTCGATCTTGTGCAGACCTCATCTTATTTTTCCCACTGATTATTAATTAATGTTTCAGAGCCAGTCAGTGGGCCAGGCTATCTACAACTGTGGCTGGTACCGAGCTCCGCGCAGGATACAGACCGCCTTGATTATCATGATGCACAGGTACCACTTCATAATATTAATATTATACTGGCTTAGCTTTTACCCGCGGCTTCACACTTGTTATTAAACATAAAGAGAAAGAATCTTTATTGATAGGTACTGTAAAGTTGTAATATAGGTACATATATAAGTAATAATATCATAGAGTATGCTACACAAATTACAATATCTCGTCAAATTGAATGTATAACATATATGTAGCTTTAATAAAATTTTAGAAGGTACAACTGATCCAATGAAAAATATCCATAGGTCCAGAGATCCCCGGGGTACTCCAAGGTCTCATGGGCAAAGTGATGGTGAAGCCCGGCCCTCGATTTCGTTTATTTCTCATTATTTTGTCTTTGTCATTATTTATTACATATAAACTTTCCTCTTGAATCACTCGATGTATTAAAAGAAACTAAATCAAAATCGGTTGAGTAGTTTTAAACATCAAAGCATACATAACATACATATTACATACAGACAGACGCGGGAAGCGACTTTGCTTTGTAGAATATAGTGATAGTGATTACAATGTACAATGTACGTATAAATATTGCATACTAGTGGGTGCTCGCGGCTTCGCTCGCATTAAGAAGTAAAACTTGCATCCCCTATTTCACCCCTTTAAAAGTGGCATTTCCAATAATTTCTTAGCGGATGCCTACGTCATAGCATCTACCTTTCATTCCAAATTTCAGCCCAATCCTTCCAGTGGTTTGGGCTGTGCATTGATAGATCACTATATCAGTCAGTGAGTCAGTCAGTCACCTTTGACTTTTATATATATAGATCTGTAACTTTATATATAATACAACGTTTTAACTGAATTGCTGGATAAAGCAAGTTACAATTCTTCCAATTACCCTCATTTATACAATAAAAAATTCAACCATTTAAGTACTTACTATTAAAACTTTCGTGAGTCATTCTAATCAATATGTAACTATTACAGTTTTCACTCACGTGTAATTTCGCGTAGGTATGTTCAAACAAGGTATATGTATGTGTTTGTCATTTTCCGTTCCTAAAATTTAAAAAAAATTATTTATTATTTATTTATTTATTTCATACAATTTATAAAAGCTTATAATATCTTTTCAGAGCTCAAAAGCGAATGCAAGTTACTACTTATGGATTCTCTGTAGTTTCATTAGCAACCTTCACGACGGTAATATTATCTTTATTATTTATTACAATACATATTCTTCTTCTTATCTAATGAGAGTGGCCAACTCTGGTGACGAGAGTTTATCAAGCCGCCGGAGGGCCTCTGACATGGCTTATTATTACATATAAATCTGGTATAAGTACGTTAAATGTCGAGGAATACATTTCATCCATTATGAATATAAAATTACCTATTATGTAAGTGGCTTTCAGTCTTTTGGTAATGGTGGCTTTTCTTAACGCAATTTTTTTTTTATATTTTTATTTTAATAAAATGCTGGTTTTTGTTGTCAGATCATCAAGACGGCTTGGTCTTACTTCACTTTGATTTTGAACACATACAATCAAGATAACGTGTAAATCAAATATTTCAGATGTTGCATTCTTGTAGTGTACAAAAGAATAAAATGTTAACAAAATATTTGTAGAACAAACCGTTGTATTTATTTGTTGAAACCCTAATTATTTCATAGAAAATGATAGATAGCAAAAAGCCAGACCCACACCTATTAAGTTTAGTAAAACCGCTCTGAAACAGCAGTAAACTTTTTGTCTTAGGAAAACACTTTTTGAACTAGACTAGCCGCTTTTAAGAAAAACGAATCCAAAGTTATGATTGGTCGTAAATCAGCCAATAGGTAAAAGTAAAAACCTTTGACGATCAATCCTGTGGACCCCTCGAGCATCAATCAGACGGAGTTGACAAGTAATGAGCGAGTGGGACAACTATATCAAGAAAACCTAAGAGCGAAAGAGACAGGAATCGGATTTTGTCTTTGTCTAAATTTCACTTTTTGTTTCGTTGGTCATTACTCGGTAGCGCCCAACATGGCAGTTGCGTGAAAAATATTTTTGCTTTTATATGGTGATTACGAGTGCTAAGTGTGAAAAAACTTGATTTACATAGTGAATTATTGAAGAAAATTTCATAGAACATGGTGATTTGCTATGTAAAAGGCTGTAAAAGCCGTAGTGAACGGAAAGATGAAAATATATCCTTTCATACGTAAGTACGATACTTTTACGACAATGTGACTTGATTATGACTAATTTAGGAGCAATGAGAGCCCTGCTTTATTGAAACGCTATTTATATGGATTATAAATAGTAAAATAAGACTAAAAACATGAATTGTTTTTATGAGATTACTCGGCTAAATTTAAAGTATAGTAAACTGTTTTACTCGCAAAGCGTTTGTCAAACATAGTTGTCATTTTGCAGTATTTTGAATTTGATCGGGTTAAACGGTTTTTGGTGATACCAGTTTCGTTTTGGCAGTTTACCCAAGAAATTAAGGCAAAATATTTTTTTATAAAGATGATTTGAGTCGAAATAGGCATAGTAACATATAGGCATATCACTCTGCAAAGAAGCACTACAATAATGACAAAAAAAACATTTAGAGTTTTTAATTATATACCACATATATATTTATTTTTATTTAAATAGATTTCCGATGGATCCAAGCGTTCGTGAAATTTGGATTAATGCAACAGGGCGACATAACTGGGAACCTCCAAAACATGCACGCATGTGTTCTAGACATTTCGACCAAAACTGTTTTTTAACAAAAAGTTGTTAAGAAGAATACAAAAATAAAAGTTAAAAATGAAGTACATGAATATAGATATTCCAAAGGAAAATTTCTGTTATTTGTAATATTCATGTACCTACAGTTTTAGTTAAGACGTTTTGTAAATTTGTAGATATGTTTAAGTAGTTTTTTTTAATATTCTTACTTTAAACCAGAAAAAATATTAACAAATTATTTAAGTAGTTGGTTATTACTTTATTCTTTGTTTTTTCAATGTAAATAGTTTTCCTTGAAATAAATATACATATAGTTATTTTGTTTACAAATCCTACTTAGTATAATTTATTCCTGCTTAAAATTTTATCGACATACTGTGTGTGTCATTTTTATATGAGTCCCTTTTTCAGGTGATAATAATGATTACGTACAACTTTTATACGTGTGTGTATGTGAGTAAGTATGAACAAAAGTAGGGGAATTTTTATGACTCTGGCAGCCCTGAGATTCTACGTCATTTGTCGTCGTCCCTTTCGGGTATACGCGCTTTTTCTGGTCCACAGGATTGAACGTCAAAGTGTGGACCCGAAAAAGCGCCGACAATATACCCGAAAGGGACGACGACAAATGACGTAGAATCTCAGGGATGCCAGAGTCATAAAAATTCCCCTACTTTTGTTCATACTTACACACACATACACACACGTATAAAAGTTGTACGTAATCATTATTATCACCTGAAAAAGGGACTCATATAAAAATGACACACACAGTATGTCGATAAAATTTTAAGCAGGAATAAATTATACTAAGTATGATTTGTAAACAAAATAACTATATATTTATTTCAAGGAAAACTATTTACATTGAAAAAACAAAGAATAAAGTAATAACCAACTACTTAAATAATTTGTTAATAATTTTTCTGGATTAAAGTAAGAATATTAAAAAAACTACTTAAACATATCTACAAATTTACAAAACGTCTTAACTAAAACTGTACATGAATATTACAAATAACAGAAATTTTCACACACAATTTTTTTTCCGCCACACCTTTCCTCCTAACCAAAGTGGCCTCCGTGGCTCTTAAGATTTTACCAACACCGTACCTTGTGTCTTCAAGTTTTGTAGTTCTCCTTCTTCCTTCTTCCTTTTCCTTCTAGTAGAAAATTAAATTATTAGTAAGTATAGATCACTTCAACTTCATTTTTAATTAATAAAAAATATATTTATTACCTTTGTCACATTTTCATTAATATACAGTGTGGGTACAGCAGAATATTTAAAAAAAAAACTATTATTTGGAGTTTTTCTCAAACAGTTTTGGTCGAAATGTCTAGAACACATGCGTGCATGTTTTGGAGGTTCCCAGATATGTCGCCCTGTTGCATTAATCCAAATTTCACGAACGCTTGGATCCATCGGAAATCTATATAAATAAAAATAAATATATATGTGGTATATAATTAAAAAATCTAAATGTTTTTTTTTGTCATTATTGTAGTGCTTCTTTGCAGAGTGATATGCCTATATGTTGCTATGCCTATTTCGACTCAAATCATCTTTATAAAAAAATATTTTGCCTTAATTTCTTGGGTAAATTGCCAAAACGAAACTGGTATCACCAAAAACCGTTTAACCCGATCAAATTCAAAATACTGCAAAATGACAACTATGTTTGACAAACGCTTTGCGAGTAAAACAGTTTACTATACTTTAAATTTAGCCGAGTAATCTCATAAAAACAATTCATGATTTTAGTCTTATTTTACTATTTATAATCCATATAAATAGCGTTTCAATAAAGCAGGGCTCTCATTGCTCCTAAATTAGTCATAATCAAGTCACATTGTCGTAAAAGTATCGTACTTACGTATGAAAGGATATATTTTCATCTTTCCGTTCACTACGGCTTTTACAGCCTTTTACATAGCAAATCACCATGTTCTATGAAATTTTCTTCAATAAATCACTATGTAAATCAAGTTTTTTCACACTTAGCACTCGTAATCACCATATAAAAGCAAAAATATTTTTCACGCAACTGCCATGTTGGGCGCTACCGAGTAATGACCAACGAAACAAAAAGTGAAATTTAGACAAAGACAAAATCCGAGTCCTGTCTCTTTCGCTCTTAGGTTTTCTTGATATAGTTGTCCCACTCGCTCATTACATGTCAACTCCGTCTGATTGATGCTCGAGGGTAAAAACAGTAAAAATAATTAATTTATTCTGTTGGCGGCATTGACAAATTGAAGTTGACAGCTCATAGTTTGATTTAGATCTGTCATTATTGTTTTGTTTGTGTTTTGCGGTGGTTGATCGTCGATAGCTAAATTGATAAAAATGTCGAATAAAAAGAACAAAGAAGTGATAAATCACGACAGTGAAAGTGAGGAAGAGCAAGGTTCTGGAAGCGAACAGGATTCGGATGTCGACTCCGAAGGAAACTATGTCGGAGACAAGGTATTTTATTAATTGAATTCTAACCTATAAACACATGGATAGCATGCTTTGTTTTCGCTATATTCCTGCAAATACACGAATTATGTGCAGTTGAATGCTTAAAATCTCAAAATCACCAGATATTGCGACGAAATATGAAGTGTTTTTGTGCAAACAGCGTCCGTTATTGATTTTTCCTTGACGGTGTTTATAGTTTGTTCAATATGTTGAAATAAGAGATTTGTGTACTTACGATGAACTATCGAGATTTCATGTGTGTTTCATAATTATATGCAGTAGGTATTACATTAACAAGAACCTACCTACTAAATTTGAATCATGATTGAAATCGACTACAAAGTAAATATGTTATAAGTACCTAATTCAAATGTTTTTTAGGAATTACAAGCTGATTTCGAAGGTCGAAACCCTGAAGATTGTGATTTCCACGGAATCAAGCAACTTCTCAGACAACTGTTCCTCAAATCCAATGTTGATATAGGAGATCTTGCTCAGACTATTATTTGTAAGTATTTTATGAGTAATTATCATTACTGATTTTTTTTTCAAGTATTTTTTAATTCTCTACGAAGCTCAAAGCTTTCGTAAAAAAGAGTACAATACAAAGAGTTGTTATTATCAATGATATAAAAAATATGTGATATCAAAAGATAAAATCCTTTGGCATAGCTTGTACCCCCATTAAAGAGGAAATACAACTCTAGACAGAGCTTTGAAGCTGTGTTCATGAAAGCAATAACATTTCAGCCCAGAACTATGTGGGCAGTGTAGTGAAGCAGTGCCTGGATGATGGCATGGAGGAGGATGATGATGATGATGATGACGGCAGCGACGGAGTGTTCGGAGTCACCACTGTTATCAATATTACTAAGAGAAAAGTAAGAATAGAAAAATATATTTATTATTATAAAATTCTAGAATATTTCAACACTTTTGTCAAAACTAAATAGTCACAAAGCTATGGTTAAATTGATCAATGTTGCTATTGTGTATACATATTTCCTAAATCACAGCTATGAAATATATGAAACTGAATAATCAGTAACCAATTTATCTATGATATATAATATTTATTCCAAATTATCTATGTTTTTAATGTTTTCAAGGCTAGTAAATATTTTTATTTTTAAAAAACCAACAAAACAATCCGATCCCATACCAAGTAAATTCAATTTCTTTCAATTTGATAATGGCTAAACTGACTTGAGTGTGAAAAAAGTAACAAACATTCATCTTCACCCACTCAAAAAAATCAACCTATATAATATTAGTGAGATGGGATTGTAACTTGTCTAAAAACTATTTTACAAGAGGGGTGTTTCCTATCCAGTTTACACTGTGACCGGTTAGGCAAGAAATAGAAGCCAATTTGGCCGTTCCTATCCGGTCACACCCTCTTGTAACAAGTAGTGCAAGGTGCACATTTTTACTATATTAGTGAATCTGATTTCAGGAAGAGAATGTAGTGCAACAAGTTAGAACATTGCTGACGACTCTGGCTGAAGATAACGCAGACGACAGAACCAAGGCTCTTATACAGAAAATACTCTCGGATGATTCCAAACATGTTGGACTTGTTGTCAATGAAAGGTATGTGACATGTGCTAGTGTTTTCATATGTACATGTTGACTCCTTGTTTCCCGTGAACTATAGTGTAACATATAGCGAGTGTGGCTCGGCGGTTCCAATGTCTGCTTTTCATCCAGACACACACTAGTTCGAATCCGGCCCTACACCAATGACCTGTATTTTCAAGTTATGTGTGGATTTGCACTCTCTGAGCAGTGAAGGTAATCATGGTGAGGAAACCGACATGTTTGAGGACCACTATATCTGAGAACATGTGTCTTCTGTGGAAGGATTTGGGCACCCACCACGATGTATCTGCCCAAGAGAACTCCCCTAACGAATTAATTCTGAGGGGGAGTCACGACCCTCAGGTGTGAGGGAACACGACTCAAAGAGAGAGAGAGAGTGTCACAAAGGAGAATATAAACCCCAGCAACAAACAAACAACAGCAAACTTTTAAAGCTTAGTGCAGTATCTGTAGACCAAATAAACATAGCCACAAATTGTAGTCAATTATACTTACCAAACATAATTTGATCTGCTCAAGCAAGAATGTTAACGCGGGGTGCTATGTGAAATCGACATTTGGGGCCGTCCATTAACCACGTGATATTTTTTTGTCATTTATTAACCCCCCCTCCCCCGTGGTGATACATGGTGAGGTTTAAAAGTAACCCCCCCCCCCATATTGCACGTGTATTTTTAGACCTACAAAGAATCTTAATTTTCTACTCTTATTTAAATTAAATATTACAATAATGCCTAGAGGGAAACTGAAAGGTTACAGGACTTGCAGGTTGTTTTTGCTTTTCGGTTGAATATCACGCGTTTGTCGAAAAAATAAATACACGTGATATGTGACTACAACCCCCTCCCCCCTCCTGATCTTTCGTGACTTTTTTATGGACCCCTCTCCCCCCCCCCCTTTCGAGCCTCACGTGATTAATGAACGGCCCCTTTCATAAAAATCAAATAAAATAGAAGTACTTATATAAGAGAGAGCTAAAAGAGCTTTTTTTCAGTTTATATATAGTTTAGTTTAGTGTTGTTAAGTTTATTCAGTGTTAAGACAATAAAAAACGCCAAAACACGATTACGTATACTTCGCTCTATAGTTTTATTGTTTGAAAAATAATGGTTTTGAAATATTTTTCAAAAAATTTTTTTTTTTAAATATCGTGGTTTTAAGAAAACGAATGTTATTGATTTAAACCTAAATCTAAATTTTTAATACAATCACTTAATTTTTTCCAGAATCCTGAACATCCCAGCAGCAATCAGCGTGCCTCTGTTCTCGTCTCTGCAAGCGGAGCTGGAGAAAGCCAACAAGAGGAACATGCCCTACACATTCCAATACCTGGTGTGGATATGCAAGACTTATAACACGGGAGGTGTGTTTGTAAATATTGTTTACGTTTAACCACAGCCTGCCTGATGTTAAGCATTGCTGCAGCCTAGGGTGTAACACGCTTACCTAGAAGATATCTATTAACTCTAGATTTGAAGAACCCTGGATTGTAGTTTGCAGGAAACACAGCTTCTGGTAAAGTGATCCAAAGCTTTGTTGTCTTTACAATAAACATAGAGGCAAAGCGGTGTGTTCGACACTTCATTGTACATACAACAGTGTCATGAGACAGGGTTGTGGGAGAGTTAGAGAGAAAATCATTTCTTGTGGCAAATATAAAATGGAACTAGATTTTTCATCTGTGTGGATATGCAAGACTTATAACACGGAAGGTGTGTTTGTAAATATTGAACATACAACAGTGTCTTGAGAGAGGATTGTGTAAGAGAATTAGAGAGAAAAACATTTCTTGTGGCATCTTTATTTGTCCCAAGAAATTATCTACATATACATATAATTGTATATCTTGTATAAAAGAAAGTGTGTTAGTTACACCAATTATAGCTCAAGAACGGCTGAACGGATTAAGCTGAAATATGGTGGCGAGGTAGCTTAGAACCAGGAGACGGACATTGGACTTTTTACTGATCAGTTTTTTTATTATTATTGAATAAAATCCAAATTCTGCTTATTTATTGCCTCTAAGTCGGAACAGAGTTCGCCGGGTCAGCTAGTGATATATATATATTATTATTTTTTTTTTAAAAAAGTAAATATGTTTATTTACTTATTGAAAAAACTATTATATATACTATATATATATTTACTTATCATTATCTAAAATTGAAGAATCAATAATATTAACATATTTCAAACCTTCAATATCATTCATAGTTCAAACCTTCCTAGGCTACAAAAAAAACAAAAGTACCCAGATTAGTTAACTTATTCTCTAGTTTTACCAAGACTTGAGAAATACATATAAAGCATTTCCCTTTTATACATATATGTATACCTAACATAAGAAGATTTAAACTTGCAGAAATGTGTTATCTGACTTTTACATATATTCTTTACTAACGATAAAAACATACAATTGTCCAGAAGGCTCGGAGGTGCTGTTCGCGAACCAGGAGGAGAAGCCTGTAGCGGAGCAAGCGCTCGCCAGCTTCGATGTGGACGTGACGGAGCAGGCCGACCTCTCGCAGTGGGACTACGAGGGCGGAGCCCTGACTCCCTGCAGGAAGGTATGGGCATACACAGCGCACTCACAAACATCTTTAACTACCTCTAAAAAATTACACAAGAAATACAAAGTACAATTTAGGAAGGTATACACAATACACTCACAGACATATTAACTAACCCTAAAAAATGCCATAATTGACACTCCATACGTAGTAAAATGAACACAAGATAGACTGACTCACACCCTGAAAGAAGGTATGGACACGTCACCGAAAAATAACAAGATCCGTACGTTTATAAATTTCCTAGAAAATTTATAAACCTTCGTAAGATTCTAAACGAGAGATAAATTGTATTATTTTACGCCCACATTTTCGCTAATTTATGAATTTACGACATCTCGTGGTAGATTTATAAACTCACGGATATACATCCGTAAGATTCTAAACGGTTCGACCAATCACAAAAGAGCTTTTAATTTTACGCTTCTTTAGAATACGGCAAATAACACACTGCTCTCTGATTGGCTGATGTTGATAGTGACAATGTGACTTGTGTCCATAGACTTAGGAGGAAGGAGAAGAAACACGTGACTCCACTCAGACCAATCAGAGCGTACTTATTATTTTACGAATGAGTTCGGTAAGTTTATCAATCGGCGAAAATGTGGGCGTAAAATAATACAATTTATCTCTCGTTTAGAATCTTACGAAACGTACGGATCCTGTTATTTTTCCGTGACCGACATACACCAGTGATGAGCGTTAATCAATATTTTTTTTAATCAACTACTTAATTAACTAAAAAGTTTGTAGTTACAACTCTGTGTCAAGAAAAATTGCAATTATTTTAAGATGTTTTTAGAAACAATAACAACTAATAATATTTAATTGATATTTTTAATTAAAATTATTAAAACAATAGAAAATAAATTCATTATTAATTCGAGTCTCTCTTTCTCTGGTCACGAAAAAGGAATAAGACACAAGGAGGAGGAGTAATGTATTTTAATACTAATTAGTTAGTTCTAATATACAAATACAAATCATTATTAATAACACCAGAGTTACGAGTCAGTATGTTGTTTACAATAGCATACAAAATTAAAAAAAAAACATTCACATTAATACAATATAGATTATGTCAAAATTATACACGACAATAATATCAAAGTATGTCGAAACAATATTTACTTATGCTTATTTATTTATAACTAGCTGGTTCCCGCGACTTCGTCCGCGTGGAATAGTTATTACCTTAAAAACGGGTCTATTGAGTTAACCTTAAAAGATAGACATATACTGTTGCAGACATTTTGTTAGATCATTTCAAGAGAAATAATTCTTTAATACATATTTTTTTGATATCTTGAACTGTTTTCGCAGCGCACGCAACGGAAACCTCAAAGATAAATAATTTTCCCCGTTTTTTTCCACATTTTTCATTGTTTCTTCGCTCCTATTAATGATGACGCAGCGTGATGTAATATAGCCTAAAGCCTTCCTCGATAAATGGTCTAATAAACACAAATATAATTTTTCAATTCGCACCAGTAGTTCCTGAGAACGTTGAGAAAGAGAAGAGAGAAGAAAGAGAAAAGTTGTTTGAACGCGCTAAGCGTTCAAACAAACAAACAAACTCTTCAGCTTTATAATATTAGTATAGATTTCTATAAGAATTATGTGAAAGTGTATTTTTTTTGTTGCAGGTTCTAATCTTAGACGGTAGCAACTTCAACAACTACGTGCGGCTTATCAAAGAAGAAGTAGAAAGCGGTTAAATATCAAGCTTTTATCAAAGCTCTGTATTACTAAGCAAGCTTTTCGGCTCTTTCGTACAATATCATTGCAGTCATAATGTATGACGATAAAATAAAACTAAGTTGTCTAAATTAGTGTGTTATATCCTAGCATACAGTGGTGCTTAACATCAGGCAGGCTGTAGTCAAACCTTTTTTTCCTAAAAAGTGTTATAATTTTAATCCCATATTTTGCTATAACTGTGACTTATTAAAGTTATGACAAGAATAGAAAAAAATGCTAAAAATAAAATATGGGTGCCATTAGTTGAAGTGCATATTTTATTCATTAATATGTCGGTTTTTATTAATTAATTGTTCTAGTCTATTAATCTTTTTATCAAACTCCAAAGACAGTTTCCCCAAATGAATTGATTCTGCGGGGAGTCGACCCTCAGTGTTGAGGAGGACAACTCTAAAAGAGAGACATTAAAAATGTAAACTGCAGTTTTATTGTATGTAAGATACAAAGATCTTGTATGGGCTTTTAAGTGTATACTTATCACGCAAGTGATTACCTAGTTATGCCATACATTGCATTTGTAGCTGCTGTACCTATACATATTTATATTTTTAATATTAATAAACGTAAGCTTTATCTTTATCCAATATGTTGTTTTTATTTAAGATAGTCTGCGAGGGTATGTACCAATAATATAAATACCTACTATAAAATTGAAAACCTTATTATTATAGTTAAAATTGTGTGACTTGGCCGTTGACTTGTACCCACTAACGTATATAGAATTTTCAACGGCCAGTCATATAACATTAACTATAATAATAAAGAAATAGCAGCAACGAACCTTAGACTTGGCACGACCTTGTCTAGATTTCATTACTTTTTAGAGATAAACAAGCAGCTCCACCGAGACTTGGCTAGTTTTTTACAGAATGTTTTTGGTGGGATACAGTTTTCTGTGATGCGTTGAGGTTTAATTGGTGCATCTTTTAAGCTATGTACTACGGTGCCAACTCACCAGGGGGCGCTGCTGTATACATTATATCTTCAGAATTATTATCAGCCCGATTTTGATGCGGTTTTCTCTAATAGGTTTAGATTTGTTAAGTAAATGAATTTATTTATGTGATTCGTTGATTACTCACTAGAGGGCGGTTCATACATACATTTGTTAGCGCCTAAAACTAAATGTGCTAGACCGATTCTGATGCTGATTTCAACATTGAGTTTGTTGGTGATCGCGGTAGCATGAAACCTTAGAATATAGAAAAAAACCAAGAAAAATTCGCGCTCGCTTCGCTCGCCCACTCTTGCTAGCGATACTTAACTAATATGGATGCAACTTTCAACATTGAGTTTATTATCAACTTGCTTCGCTCGCGCCTGGCTCGCTTCTCTTGCCCACTCTTGCTGGTCCTACTCAACTAATATGGATGCAACTTTCAACATTGAGTTTATTATTGATCTAGAATATTAAAGGTCATAAAAATCGTCTCGCTCGCTTCGCTTGCGCAAGGCTCGCTCCACTCGCCCACTTTTGGACATCATCACACAGGTTCACCAACTATTGTATAGTCATAAGCCCTATCTCATAGTAAAATTTTTAAATGTTCACTAATACTATACTTACCTGTTTCTTTCTAATAAGGTCAAATAAACGTTTTTATTATTATTATTACTTTTGTTCTATGTTCCTATTAATTTTAATCAGATTACTAGATATTTCCGTTGTTTTACCGAGTGTGATGGGCCACCATTATATATAATAGTAATAATCTGGATAAAATATCCAGTCATACAAACATTTTGAGCACGTTTCACTCGCGCATAGTTGTATGAAAACTCTTACAATTGCTTCACGTTTAAATTTTTCAATTCAGATAAACACTGTCCACCTTTACCTTAGAGTAGCTATGTATACAAAATGAAAGGAACTAAAAAGTAGAAAATAAAATTTATTTCAAAAAAATCAAAACCGACTTATAAAGTGTCACTAAAAAGTTAATAAATAATTTATTTTCATTTATGCGACTTCAAATTCAGAAATGGGAGTAAAGAATCAATCAAATTATTGAAACTTACAATCCTATAAGTGTTCTCATTGAAATCCGTAATATTTGGAGTCGGTGCCAGTCACTGGTCAAACGAGAGATCTGAAAATAAGTATTCTCATTGAAATCCGTAATATTTGGAGTCGGTGCCAGTCACTGGTCAAACGAGAGATCTGAAAATGGCTCATTCTGACAATATTACAAACATACAGGTCATATTTTACGAATCACAACATATTACCTACATTAGTAGGTAGTACCTAACTTAGGCTTGATAGTGCTTTATTAGATATCTGCTTACGTCCAGGTCTACGGTCACGAGATAAAACTACATTATTACTCAAAACAAAGTGCTGATAATTAATTGAAAGCATAGATAAAAAATGATCCTAGAATACCCAGAATGTTTGTGTCTGTGATAACTGCATTATCAATCTTTATCCTAATATAGGTATATCTATCGAATATAAGTTGGGTATTCTGGGCAAGCTGCCCTCGCCTTATCTTGTCCATTATATATAAGCAAACCAGTTCCACTGCACAGTTGAATCCGAGATCTAGAGAGCAAACATGTTCCTGAGCAGAGCATCTCTCGTGCTCCTCGTTGCCATCTTGGGGACCTCATGTAAGTCAAAATAAAATTATCATTTATGCTCCGTCAATTATGGCATTACAATTAACTTTGACAGCAGTCAAAATTGAAATTGATCTGTTTTTTTTTTGCATTTTATTATAGAATCGTTTTTTTATAATTAACTAGCAAACCCGGCGAACTCCGTTTCGCCACCAGATGGCGCTGTATGCGAAAAATGATTTTCCCTGTTTTTCCGCTTTTCTGTTGAATTTTTTCCTGAATTTTCTTTGCTGTAAACCTCACGGAGCCCGAGACCTTTCCAACGAATACAAAACAGGGGAAATCAGTTTGTAGGAGTTATAGCGTCAGGAAGGAAAACGCGACTTATTTTTATATAGTAGAAGATTTTCCGTGTCTTTATTAACTCATAAAGAGAATATTTTTTATCAATTTAATGGTACACCATGCTTGCTTTTATATGTTAGAGGTAGTCTGGATTTGTTTAAATTTATTACAAATGGTTAAAAACTAAGAAAGCCCTTAGGCCTAAGGTTTGTAATTTCTTAAATTAAAAATCATTGTTTCTTCTACAGGGTTCCCAGGAGTTAGATTTGTTTCTGCAAGTCCGTTACCACAAGGGTACTACCAGCAAGGATACCCTGGTAACATGTACTCGTACCAAGCTCCTGCTCCGATGTACCCACAAGTGCAATACGTACAACAATTTCCAGCTGGTAATGGCAGACCTCCATTGATACGGGCATGGGATGGTGTTCATGACTGGGCCCAGAACGCCTTTCAAGGTGTTATAGGACAGAACCCTTTGAATTGATGAAGTTCTTTTAAATTGAATAAGTGATGAGAGAGATTTTCCTTAATAAAAGATGTTCAATTGAAATTGATAAACGAAACTTTTTTTTCTCCTATTTATTTGTTGTACAATAACAATTACCTACCTACAATTTTAAAACATTATTCTTTATAAATGCTACGTACAGCCCTGGTGCTCGGTTGATTTTTTTATTGTTAAACTTAATTTCTTATCACTAGCCGTCCAAAGAGTTAGGAAATGAGTGTGGATTATCACGCCGGGCAATGGCCCGGTTGTGATTATTTTCGCTCATTCCCAATAGAAATGCTTATCTGTAAGTCAATTAGGAAAATTAAAGGTAAATAATTAATTTTTATATTATTTCAAATGCCACGCGGTGTTGTGATTCAAGAACCACAAAATAGAGGAAAAGAACAAGATAGCTGGTACTAGAAGAAGTTTAAGTAGGTATGTATTTAGTATTAAAAGAACGATAAAACGTTAATTCTTAGTACAAAATGAAAGAAATCTTTTAAAATATATGTTTATAATATGATTTTATCAATATCATCATCATAAAAAGGGCGAGGCCCTTGTCTGTGGAGGCGCCATCCTTCCCGATCTTCTGCCAATTCCTTGACCTTCTTATACAACATAACACCCGCCAGAAAAGTCACCTACATACATATACCTAATTGTAGAAAATAATTCTCAATACCTACTCACATACTTACATATATTGTAGAAAAGAATCCAAATAGTTGTTAATAAATAAAACGGAATTTACAAATATATTTTTATCATCATTTAATAATATATAGATACGGCTCAAATCTTAAATGGTAGCTTACAAATTATTAGATGTTTGGACTTAGATCATCTTGCATTATACCTACATTTAGATACATACATCTTAGGACGAATTGTAAGATGCATACCTACTTACGTTGAACATTCGGCGTTCTCACGTTCCAACTTTGAGTCAGAATTGATTGCCTCATTTATGATTTTTCTAGTCCTTGAACTGAGGTTGTGACTTTTGATATACTTACTAAAATCAATATTAAACGGTGTTGCGTTAGTTACTACTGAGCCTGTATAATATTGATAGGTAATCTCCTATTTAACGAAGACGTTAAAAAAAACGAATTTGAAGATCACTTACCTACGCGTTATAACATAACTAGTTTTTAAATAAAATAATATTGAAATCAACCATAAGTATTATTTTACTTATATAAGAGTCCGTGCAATATTGGATATATATTGGATCCCTGCGGCATGATTTGGTTATTGTCTTGCGGTATTTGTTGGTTGTTGTCTTGTATTTGTGGGTTGTGTCCTTCTGGTAATACACCCGCAGAGACACACTGATCCCCAGCAAGGAATAATCTATATATATTATCTATGCTAATATTATAAAGCTGAAGAGTTTGTTTGTTTGTTTGTTTGAACGCGCTAATCTCAGGAACTACTGGTGCGAATTGAAAAATTATAGACCATTTATCGAGGAAGGCTTAAGGCTATATAACATCACGCCGCAACTAATAGGAGCGAAGAAACAATAGAAAATGTGGAAAAAACGGGGAAAATTATTCATCTTTGAGGGCTTCCGTTGCGTGCGCTGGGAAAATGGTTCAAGATAAAAAAAAATATGTATGAAAGAATTAATGCCCAAAATAACTATTCCACGCGGCCGAAGTCGCGAGCACAGCTACTATTATTAGATATTCCTTAACTCTACAAATTACCTATATTAACTTTCGAGCCTGGTACTTGGTATTCTTAATAGTTAGGTAATAAAATAGTGTTTGACCCACTTTTGGGCATGAATAAATGTGGACTTATTAGGACTATTTGCAATCGAGACCCACGGTCTGATGGATTACCTCATGAGACGAAATGAAATGAAAGGCTTTTACAATAGAATAGAAAGAAAAAGAAAGAAAATATATTTATTGAGACACACACAAAACTTTAACCTATTTATTTACTAAACTTACTTACATGCTAAGAATGTGATGTCCCAATACAGCCGCAACTCAGCCTAACGCTGATGGCACAGACAGGGCCACCAGCGCTGATATTTTGTTGCGGCTGGCGGTGACGTAACCACACCAAGTGAACATAAAAACTACATACAATAATCGCTATATACCTAAAGCACAGTAGCTTCCCGCGTCAGTCCCTATGCCTGTATGTTTGCTTAGGTCTTTAAAACTTCACAACGGATATGAATGCGGTTTTTTTTAATATAGGGTGATTTAAGAGAAAGGTTTATATGTATAATAATGCGTGCGAAGCCGCGGACAAACGCCAGTTCATATTATGATTGTGTTTCCATCAGTCTAATATCTAACGACGCGATGAATCGCTCACGGGTTCTCGTTAAACATGACATCGTATCTCTACCTCACCAAGTATTGGCCGATTTTAGTCTAGTTTTTGCTGCTGGGCTTGTGAGGAAGTGTTTTAACCATCTATCATCAAAATCGTGTGAACTGTCTAAAAGTAAGAAAGTATCAGCTAGATAATGACAACTATCCAAGTGAATTCCATTGGCGTTAATTATGATATGTCCTATTGTAACCTAACCTAGACTTGATAATGCAACATTATTAGATATCTGCTTGCAGTGTCTAGTTGTCTACAGTCACGAGATAAATGAGCTACAAAGTCATTATACAAATAGGGGCAAGTTATTATTCAAAAAGGGGCTTATACGAGTATACTAGTTGGAAACGCAAAAACAAAATGGCAAAACCGTTAAATAGGTACTCCTTCGCGAAACTTTTTTCCCAAAATACCCAGAATGCACGTTATGACTGCGTTATCGGTCTCTATCTTGGACATTCTGGGCATGAAGATACAGGAGAGAGATCTAAGAGAGCAAACATGTTCCTGAGCAAAGCATCTCCCGTGCTCCTCGTCGCCATCTTGGGGACCTCATGTAGGTAAGTCAAAATAAAATTATCATTTATGCTCCGTCAATTATTGCATGACAATTATTAAAACAAATATAAAAAAATAACTATTAACTGTTTTTATTTATATTATATTAAATAATTATAAAAATTACAATCACTATCAGGCTTAGAAAAAAATAAACTTGATTTCGTAGTTGCTCGTAGATAATCCAAAATCATAATTGTGTCTATTTTTCAGCTATAACTATCCCAAGGATTTTTTATTTCATCCCTCGTACTAAATATTATTTCCATGAACTATCCTAATACAATTTTTGACAGATGCCAGTTCTACTTACTTCGCTCTTCCATGCTTATTACCAAAAAGTTAACAAAAAATATCTATATAGTTTATATGTAACAAAAAGTTCCGTGGGTCGGATGACACGTTAAGTTGTAGGTCCCGGCTGTTTGTCTAATACTTACGGCAGTCGTAAAGCCATTTCAGAGACCTTAATAAACTCTCGACACTACAGTTGGCCCCTCTCATTCGATAAGAAAAAGCAGATGATAGAAAATAGTTATCTAACTCTAAGTTAACATCAATATTTTTTCACATTGATTGGTAGGTATTGTGACTCTCGAGAGTAACATAAGTACAAAGTCACATACTTTTTCTTTTTATTTATTACAACAAGATAAATACCTACAATGGAAGAAGTTAGTGTACATACAGTGTACATATACAGTTAAATAAATAAAACCACGATGATACGTTCATTCATAGGTGAAGTTATTAAAAAAAAACGTTTATCATCATTTTTTTATTACGAACGATTACTCTTCAATTAAAAACGACCATTTACAGGGTTCTGCCCTAAAACACCTAGAACAGTATTCTGTTTCCAAGCAGTTAAACCGTCCCATATGCGTATGATGGGAGGCCTACGCTTAGGAGATGACAGTACGTAATAAACTTGCGGTTGCGGTTGTGGATAAAATGGAGGAGGCGCTTGGTACATATTGGGTTGATACTGTGGCGGCGGCTGGTAGTTTCCTTGGGGCATCGGCACTGCAGAAGAAAAAAGATATTTTAATAACAGGTAGTAGATGTAAAAAAATAACGAACAATCAAGTTAATCAACTTTTCGTTCAGAGCACACCGAGTTTGACCCTTGTTCATGAATTTGCAGAAGCTAAAGAACAACATTTGTTGCTCTTGACAAAAATGACTGACGGTCGTAACTCCCCCGCAGAACTAATTCGATACGGGAGGTTTCTTGAGCAGATACATCGTGGTGGGCGCTCAGGTCCTTCCACGGAAGACACATGTCCTCGGATATTGTGGTCCTCAAACATGTCGGTTTCCTTCACCGCTAAGCGAGTGCAAATCCACAAATACCTAACTTGTAAATCCAAGTCATTGGTGTAGGGCCGGATTCGAACCAGGGTGCGTCTGGATGAAAAGCAGACACTGGAACCGCTGAGCCACACTTCCTTTTTATACCTACTAAAACATTTATAAAATGTTATGCTATATTTACTAGTAGTTCTGTATAGGAAGATCAGGAAAATCAAATATTATCCAATTCGACCTATGCAGGAATGAAATAAACTTTGATTTAGTTAGGGTAGAATTATTAACCTTCTTTTTAGCAAGTCAGTTAAAAATGGAATATGAAACAGTATTTTAGTACTTTGACATACAGAAACTACGTCTTAAAGTAATTAATACATATTTTTTTTACTTGTCGGTGGCATTTGTTGGTTAGGTCCCTGTGGCATTTGTTGGTTGTATTCCTGCGGCATTTGTTGGTTGTATCCTTGCGGCATTTGTTGGTTAGGTCCCTGTGGCATTTGTTGATTGTATCCTTGCGGCATTTGTTGGTCAGGTCCCTGGGGCATTTGTTGGTTGTATCCTTGCGGCATTTGTTGGTTAGGTCCCTGTGGCATTTGTTGGTTGTATCCTTGCGGCATTTGTTGGTCAGGTCCCTGGGGCATTTGTTGGTTGTATCCTTGCGACATTTGTTGGTTAGGTCCCTGTGGCATTTGTTGATTGTATCCTTGCGGCATTTGTTGGTCAGCAGGTCCCTGGGGCATTTGTTGGTTGTATCCTTGCGGCATTTGTTGGTTGTATCCTTGCGGCATTTGTTGGTTAGGTCCCTGTGGCATTTGTTGGTTGTATCCCTGTGGGATCGGACTTGCAAAGACCAACGGATTCCCAGTAAACCCTGCAGAAGAAACGATATTTCATTATTACTTCAGTCTGTAAATAATCTATAATAGCTACATAATAATAAAGCTCAAGAGGGACAACATTCTGAACATACTCGTAGAAGATATTAGAATAATTTATTTTTGGGTATAGGTACTTTAAATCCTTAACAGAATACGTTTCAACAGTTTTTAGAATTTTTGTCTGTTTATTTAAACGCTCATAAAGCAAGACGGCTAAACTGATCATCATGTTTTTGGTAGGTATGGTGTATCAGGTCTTAGAAGTGTCATAGGCTACTTTTTATCGCAAAATAATGCGAGCGAAGCCGCGGGCGCCCACTAATATGTATATAAACATTTGAGTTCGACCCTCTATTTTGACGATCTCAACAGTGCTTGGCACCCTGAGTTGGGAACGGATTTTAAATTATATACTTTTTGTAAAAAAATCACTAGTTAAATCAGACAATTTCGGCCATGAACAAATAGAAAAATTTATGATTAATTTTATATATTTTTTTATACATTATATTGTTTGCTATATCACATACACACAAAAGTAACCGAAACTTTAATCAGAAGGAGCAGGCATTACAATCAATAATTACTAAATCAAATATATTGACTTACATGAGGTCCCCAAGATAGCGACGAGGAGCACAACGGATGCTCTGCTCAGGAACATGTTTGCTCTCTAGATCTCGGACTCAACTGCTCTGCTCTGCAGTGGAACTGGTTTGCTTATATGTATATGACAAGATAAGGCGAGGGCAGCTTGCCCAGAATACCCAACTTATATTCGATAGATGTTAGGATAAAGATTGATAATGCAGTTATCACAGACACAAACATTCTGGGTATTCTGGGAACATTTTTTTTCTATGCTTTCAAATAATTATCAGCACTTTGTTTTGAGTACCTAATAATGTAGTTTTATCTCGTGACCGTAGACCTGGACGTAAGCAGATATAACTTAGGGAACAGTGGAATGAATCTTTGTCGTTTTTAGGTACAAAAATTCCGCCCGACACCCGATATACGCATTTCTAATGCTTATAATACCTACTTAGGAGATATTACTATAATATTCTCACTTGAGTCATATTTCGTCATGACTGAGGGTCGTGACTCCCCCGCAGAATTAATTCGCTAGAGGTTTTCTTGGGCAGATACATCGTGGTGGGCGCCCAAGTCCTTCCACGGAATACACCATGTCCTCAGTGGTCATCAAACATGTCTTACTATGTTTTACTTCACCGTTAAGCGAGTGCAAATCTACACTTTACTTGAAAATACAAGTCATAGGTGTAGGGCCCCCTTTTTCCATTCCGTTCAACTAAACGAATCAACTAGTTGATCCGTTTGATACCCTCCGAGACACTTTCTTCCTAATCGGACCAACTAATATGATCTGTTAAATATATTAATATTAATGGTCTTAACGAATCAACTCAATGATTACCTATCGAATAGAATAATAGAATGAAAAATATGTGGAATGACAATAGCAAATGAAAGATCACGTGACATAAAATTTCGCTAGTCTCAAATGAAATAATTATAATAAAAAAAACTTTTTTATTGGTAAAAAACTTAAACGAACCAATTTTCCTTAAACACAAAAAACATAAAGAGTATTCCTTTTTTTCTTATTATTTTTGGACTACATTTTATATTTACTATATATATTTAATTATTTTTTTTTATCTTAATTTTTCCATTGCATGCCCAAGACTGATATTATTGTTTAAAAACTGCATCATTATATGACGAATAACTCCATCTCTGTTCGCATATTTTCTGTTCCTTTTTATGGGTGTTTGTAATTTATAAAACTTTTCATCTCTTGATACGAAATTAAGCAAACGTAACAAAGTCACATTCTTGTTGAAAACTTCAAAGTCACATTCTTGTTGAAAACTTTATTTAATTTCGAATGAAATGATTCTAGAACATTATTTGTTCGGTGCCGCTGACCAAACACACTTATAATTTTGAGGTTATTGCGTTTTTTAAGTAAATAGTTTACATATGTCATAAACCGTGACATTCTCAGACCACTTTCTTTGTACTCCGTTTTAATGTACTCCCAACCGTCCAATATCGAATTTTCCGGTAATAATGGAATAATAGCACAAAGCCCTACAATTCTTCGCTCTTCTTTGCACTTATGGTTTAATTTTTTTGCTCTACGCCACATATTACGGGTCCAGTGATAAAAACAACCTTTTATTGAGACATCTGGATATGCTGCAGCTATAGCGTTACATAAAGCGACTTCAAAGTCGCAATGTACCTAACTTGCTAATTTTTAAATCAGGTAATTTTGTTTTTATAAGTTCGAAGAGGACGGTATATGTTTTTTGTTTTTTGTCAGGCATTAAGGCGTAAATTAAAGGTTTAGTATGAACTGTGTCTTCTGAGCTGCCGAAGTCCCCGTGGATAGTTAACAACTGATAAAAAGGTTTGGGGCAACTTTGAAATGTAGCATCTATAAAAAATTCGTGTATTTTAGCTAGTTGTGATAGTGACTCCTTTGAACAAAAAACAAGCATTCTATTATTTTCCTCTTCATATTCGCATAGAAGAAAATCACTATGTATTTCTGGCACTTCAACGTCTCTGTAACATCTAAATACAGTTTTTGTACCTCCAATAGCTTTATGTCTAGTGTCATAAAGTCCGCTTTTTACCTTAGACAGTTTAGGCAAATTGGCAACAAAATTTAGTCCCTTGTCTAGTATTTCACAAACAGAATCTTTATAAAGGCGAGTTATCGGTAAATCACTTTTAGCTGCTTTATTATTTAATTTATTAATTTCCATTAAAATCAGATTTTGTGAGCCATCCGTTACACAAGTATGGGTCTTTTTATTTAAAATGTTGGTATCCTGAAATCAAACCAACAAATAAAAAATGGTGAAAAATAATAGGTCCCCACCATGAGAGATTACGATACAGTGAAGGTGATGCAGTGATAGCCTAGTCGATAGAACGCTTGCCTCCAAAGACGGAGGTCAAGGGTTCGATCCCGCACCACTAATTTTCGAATTATGTGCAGTTTAGAGATTTTATTTTCTAACAGCAAATGTAAGTACGTAAACTCGAAACATCATTAATACTAAATACATACTAAGCCCTATATGTACTTTGTAATGAGGGGTAATGTGGTTAGTACTCACTTTAAACGTAATGCTTGCTTTGCACTTTTGTCGTTTATAATTGGTACACCTTAAATAAGTTGCACCACTTTTGAACATTCGCACTTTAGTATATTGGTAATTTTCATGTATATAAATTATACCCCCGTTTTTTTTTAATATATCAAATGGCTGATATTTCTCACTCATGGTTCTGGATATCACTCACAAGACAGAAAAGCTATTATTATTTATTTTGTGATATAGTTAGAAAACCATTAAGAAAAGCAGGATGTACAGAAATTCAATGACATACTTCAGATTAATCAACACTTACCTACCTTTTTCACAAGTGGCCAGTTATAGAAACGTTAGATATCTAAGGAGTATTTATAATTCGTTGTTTTGTTAGGAACTATTTTGTGATGTAAATTTTGTTACTAACGGATCAACTATAAGTTGTGCCGTTAGGATAAAAATGAGTTGACCCGTTTATTTCCTAACTAATCAACTGAATAGTTGTTTCGTTAGGAATAAAAATAGTTGATTAGTTTTAGTTGATCAGGTTTAGTTGGTCGGAGTGGAATGCCCGGTAGGGCCGGATTCGAACCAGGGTGCGTCTAGATGAAAAGCAGACACTGGAACCGCTGAGCCACACTTGCTTACTATAATATTATTGATAAGTCTTAAAATAACAATTCTAGTGTATCTCACTACTTCTTTTATTTGTTTATAAACGAGGAACAAATATTTGGAGATGGACATATCACACTGTCAAAATAGTTTTCAACCAGTCCACAAGATATTTTTTTTATTTGGATTGTAAATGAAACACAGTCATAATATAATAATGATTACCTTTATTTATCAGATTCATTGTCACATATATTATATACCAAGAGATATCTAATTCTAACTTAATTCTAACAAATTAATACTTATATTTAGCTTGAATGTTAATTGCACAATAAATAAAACAGCTTCAATATTTCATTTTCAAGTTCATTACAATAGAACATCTTTATCTGTTGCAAATTATTTGTATACGTTTATTTCTTACTCGTAAATTTGGAGAAATCATGTTGCTTTGTTAGGTACTACAAAAATAAATTCAAGGGTTCTTAGATTACGATTTAACATACCTACAATTCAATCACTTACACATGATCTTGAGTCGAGTCGAGGAAATCTAGAGGTTGCGTTTAAGATCGCAGGTGCTAATTTCTTTATATTATATCTCTTTTGCTGGCGCTAATATTTCTTAATATAGCTTTTTTTATGAAAAGTACCTATTTTAGGTAAGTATTTGTGTTTTTCCTCTGCGACCGCTCTTTAACCGAATTTAAAAAAAAACAAACTTGATGATTTTTGGGTGTGTTCCTCCACGGCCACGTTGGTTAGGAGGAGAGGTGTGGCGGTGGTATATGAAGAAACACATCTAAAAACCATCAAATTTGTTGTTTGAAGCCGGTTAAAGAGCAGTCGCAGCGAAAAATACTACATATTTCTCCAGAGTTTCATTTAGAAAGTGGTCTCTCGTGTTGTAGCAAATGTAAAGATGAACAATGTGTTAGTAGTGTTGTGTCACATTGTGGTTGTAGATGCAGAGCGCGTCCTTCATCAAGTAGTCTCGGAGCGCGCACAGCCCCTTCAGCATCTTGGTGCTCGAATCCATGCGCTGGATGTCCAGCTCGGATAGACTCTTATCCTAGAACCAAAGTAGAACAAAATATAAATAAATATAATAAATATTTCGAGACATTGCACACAGCGCCATCTAGCCTCACACTAAGCTTACGCTTGTGTCGTGGGTACTATATAACGGATAGAATACTTATATACTTTTCTTTTATTATACATACAAAATACCAGACTCAACACAAGTAATTGGGTATGTCCAAAATAGCTTGATTTCCAGTTTTATTTTATATTACGAAAATATAGAGCTGTTTAAAAAACCTATTACAAGGATTTTGTCATTTTCATTGTAATTATACTTTAAAATAATTTATTAAAGTTTTAGTTTTATTTGGGATGATGACGTCATCATAAGCTCAATAAGTTGTAGTTGTTAGTTGTCTCTAATAAAAAAGAACATGTTTCCATGCTTTGTTTTGTCAATGTCACTTTTGTAGCTCAATGTGTCATGTCAGCGTAATTTATTTAAAACCACAGACTACAGATTTTAAAACTTAACCTAGACTCATCTCATTTCTTTCACAAAAAACGTGTTCTTCTTGTCTGTCTGCGCCCCTACAAGTGTAAATTTCTTCTGTTCCGTGCGCGATTTAGAATATTTATTTTAGTATATTTTTGCATTTTTGTAAGAGGACATGTTTACAAGTTTATGTTTTAAAAATTTGACATTGATTGATGACAATCATTTGAAATTTTTAATTTTTAGGCTAAGGCATTATTACTCATTCAGCCAATAGTGACGTCATCTAAGGTCATATGAAGGGCATTGAATAAAAGCCCGAAATATTAATAATCCGTGATTATTTTGGAATTATAAATTATAGGTAGTGATCAATAACCTTATTCCTCGAAACGGTTTTGAGATTACATAAAATTAAAATAAATGGACATTCCCAATTATAGATTTAAAAAAATATAAATACATGTGTCACGCGGGAA
Organism: Macaria liturata; assembly: GCA_964023185.1. NCBI lineage: Eukaryota > Metazoa > Arthropoda > Insecta > Lepidoptera > Geometridae > Macaria > Macaria liturata. The sequence goes on from OZ026806.1 coordinate 17,128,430, forward strand.
TCGAACCCGCAACCCCTAGATTAGAATACTGAGCCACTACCAACTAAGCTAACAGGTCAGTTAAAATCGTATGCCATACGATAAATAAATAATAGCTGTCTCTTTTCAACTTGAGTAAATAAATGACATAAATAAAATTACCTGTGCCAAATATCCATTAATAGCGTCATCATTTATACATTTTTTTTATTCTGATTATATATAATAAAAATATACAAAAAAAGTTTACCTGTGCCAAATACCCACTGATAGCGTCTTCAGTCATCCAGTGCGTCGGTAGTTTGTGCATGTTGAACTGGTTCGGGTCCGGGTTGAGCGGCATCGGGGTCAATGACTTCTCCCACGGAGTTATGTACTTCTGTTCAGAGTGGAGACCTTCTATGTAACTGTGGACATGAAAACAATGTTTATTGTTTATATAATAAATGTAAAGAGGAACGAAAATTTGGGCATAGAAGATATTAGAAAAATAAAACGTTTGGAAATATTTTACATCGATTACAGAACACGTTTTGGCCATTTTTAAAATTTTTGTCTGTTTATTTAGTATAGGGCTGGATGGCGCTGTGTGATATGTCCTGAAATATTTATTTATTTTATACATTTATTTAAATGGGCATGACACAAAAACGGCTGAACGGATCGTCATGTTTTTTTTTAATATATGTAGGTAGTATGATGTCCTGGGAGTGCCATAGGTTACTTTTTATTCCGAAATAATACGAGCGTCCCACGGTCATGAGAAAATTGGACTGAAAAAGAGAGATCTTTTTAAGAGCGATCTTCAAAGCGAGATTGAATCGGTTCTTATCGGGTAAGCACGCTCTATCTTAGGCTATAGCCTTTGCTTACCATCAGGCAAACTATGGCCAAGTGTGAACACGTTCTAGTTAAAAAAAAAGATTATGTGTGTATGTAAAGTAAGAAGAAACAAAGTAAGTTCTATTTATTTATTTATTAATAGTCTGCAAAACAGGCACTAAGCTAAAACTCACATAATATAATAGTAAATAAGAAGAAAATTACGAGCACTTAAAGCCCTCTTGATGCAGAATAAGTAAAAACATGTACCTAGATGTAAGTTTTTGTCAGAACAATACACGTATTTTGTATTGTATTTGTAGTACTCACCGTATGTACGCCTCGGAGTGCGTGAGGCGCTGCGCGCGCGGCGGCGCCGTCACGAACAGGGGGTCGAGGTGCGCGCGCGGGGCGGGGGGCGGCGCGCCCTCGCCCCCGGGGGACGGGGTGTTGCGCGCCAGCGGGGACATGGCGCTCAGGGACGCTGGGACACAAAATACATTTATTTATTTACTAGTGGGTGCTCGCGGCTTCGCTCGCATCAAGAAGTGAAACTTGCATTCCCTATTTCACCCCTTTAAAAGTAGCATTTCCAAACATCCTTTCTTAGCGTATGCCTACGTCATAATATCTAACTTCATTCCAAATTTCAGCCCAATCCATCCCATGGTTTGGGCTGTGTGTTGATAGATCACTATATCAGTCAGTCAGTCTATAATATTTAAATTGAATACAACAGTTTGTATGCTGAGCTGGAAGTCGCTGGTATGAAAAAACATAAAAATCAAATAAAAACCTAAGCGTCAGAAAATGATATTAAAGACTGGGAATCTAACAAATTAAAAAAAAAAACATTTCTAAGCGAAAAAATGATTTCATGAAATGATCGACTGCCATTGCTGGGGTTGATTTGGTGTCGGGGAGAAAAGAATAGTTATACAAGTACCTCCAGGAGACAGCACACCAGCACGAATGTTAGGCATTTTTGGTTTCTTTGTGGACGGCATGAAATTCCTGCAACAATAAAACATAACTGATTATTACTAATCATTTCTTTACGGATACAATAATAAAGATCTATATTTTTTTATGATGACACGATGTATCTGCCCAAGAAAACTCCCCTAACGAATTGCGGGGGAGTCACGACCCTCAGTCATGAGGATATAAGACTCAAGAGAGTTATTTTTTTAAAATGCACTTGTACGTATTTAAACGTGTACTTCATGTACCAAACGTCCACGTTTCGCTAGACTATTACATAGAATCCGTGATTTTTGCATAATTATAGTAATCGTGCCTGCTTTTTTAGTAAACTATGATTTACTTGACGTACACGTTTGCGTACTGCACGTACACGTTTGCGTACTGCATGTACACAAACATGCACCACGTACACACACGTGTACTTCACATACCTGCTGCGTTCGTGTGCGTGCATCATCTTCCCGTTCCCCTTGTTGACGTGCAGCTCGCGCACGTGCCGCACGAGGCGCGCCAGGTTGGGGAAGGGAGCCTGCCCCTTGCGCACGCGCGCACAGTTGCGCCACACGCACGGGTACTCGTTGAAGGAGCCGCGGTAGTGGGCCTGCACGTGACCGGTCGTAGCTACGTCTGGAACGATAAGTGGAGTTATAACGATTAGATTGAACACACACAGATGTTAATTTAAAGAAATTCACTGAAGATTAAATTTTGTAGATAATTTAGTGATGAAAGAATCTATTTAAGTGGCTCAGCCTGTCGAAATGCAAATGCAAAAAAAAAAGAGCCTGCAAATCGGAAATCACATATATCGGTATAAAATGAGTACGTAATAAAAATACAGTCTTAGGACTTTAGGGTTTGATAGACAGTGTTGGTGTCACTCTCGAATGTTTATATTTATACCTTCTTCACAATACCGTAATATTTATGAATGTTTTGTCGAGATAGGACAAGTATTTTTATTATTGGCATTTTCAATGCAAAGTGTCACAATATCAATTTTTTTATGTTATCTAATTACAATAGAAATAAGACTCACTATTGATCTGATCTTTTAGATTATGCGTATCGTAAGGGATTGTATTCAAACATTTTATACGTGAAAAGCGACTAAATGTAATAGCAATAAGACTTACTATTGGTCGGGTCCCCGACGCAGTGCTCGAGGCAGTCAGACAGGTCCTCGAACTGATAGTCGCAGCTGTCCCACGCGCATTCGTACGTCATCTCCATCTGTGTCTGACAACATAATTTATAATATACAAATAAGAACATACATAGCGAGTGTAGCTCAGCGGTTCCAGTGTCTGCTTTTCATCTAGACGCACCATGGTTCGAACCCAGCCTAACCAATGACTTATATTTTCAAGTTATGTGTAGGTTTTCACTCGCTTAACGGGGAAGGGAAACATCGTGAGGAAACCGACATGTTTGAGGACCACAATATCCGAGGCCATGTGTCCATGTGTACCTGGGCGCCCACGACGTATCTGCCCAAGAGAACTCCTCTAACGAATTAATTCTGCGGGGGAGTTACGACCCTCAGTCATGAGGAAATACGACTCAAAGAGAGAGCGATATAATCTATACTAATATTATAAAGCTGGAGAGTTTGTTTGTTTATTTGTTTGTTTGAACACGCTAATCTCAGGAACTACTGGTGCGAATAGAAAAATTCTTTTTGTGTTAAATAGACCATTTATCGAGGAAGGCTATAACATCACGCTGCAAATAATAGGAGCAAAGAAACAATGGAAAATCTGGAAAAAACGGGGAAAATTATTCATCTTTGAGGGCTGCCGTTGCGTGCGCTGCGAAAACGGTTCAAGTCGTGGGTAACAGCTATAATCTTTAAAACTAAAGAGGTTGTTTGCAAAAAAATTTGATGTTCAAAATAACTATTCCACGCGGACGAAGTCGCAGGCACAGCTAGTATATTATACACACACAAAGAGATGCCTATGCCCGGCAGTGGGATACAGAAGGCTGTGAATGACGTTGACTCGCTATATGAGTGTGACTCACATGCTGGGTGAGCTCACGCATCTCCTCCGCCAGCCTGGCCGAGGTCTCCGCGTTGCAGTGCGCCGCGCGCTCCTCCCAGCTCTGCTTGGTGGACGCGGCGAGGGAGCGCCAGTCGTTGCCCACTATGCGCGAGATCTCGCCTGGATTGGATAACGGTGTCAACTACGGTTAAGAACGGCCGCTGATTAGTTGGCGATTTGAGTTTGTGGGTGTATGGAGTGAAATAGTGTCATTTTTGTAGAACTTAATAAAACTGAGTAGGAGAACCAATTGGTAGATTTTTGTCACCGAATTTTCTGGGTATATCCCGGTTCAGTAAACGTTACAACTATAAATGGCGAATTTTCGTCACCATTTCATTCCATCTTTTTCACACTAATGGATAGAGAAGAATGGAATTATTTCATTCCGTTATTTTGCCCAACATCTATAGCTTGAATGTTAATTTCGTTTGAAGCTAGATGGCGCTGGTTCAAGGTTCAAGAAATATTGAATTTCTAAAATTAATTGTGGCAATAACTTACTTAAATTATGAATTATACGGTACAAAAAATCTTTCCGCACGTCATTGACTTTAAAAACCCAAAATGACACCACCCTCCAATAGCTTTGTTCCCATACAACTGTATTGCCTCAAATCGCCACACAAACAGCGGCTCCCATACAAATCACATACCTTGTTAGTAACATTGTCTTTGCGCGACATAATCTTTCTCGCGGCTTCTTTGTCGGCCCTTTCCTTCTCTGCTTCCGTGAGAGCATAAACAGAATCATATGTACGGGTCAACCAACTTATATGCAGATAGAGAAAATAATCAAGCAATCACTCAAACGAAATGTTAAAAAAACACATCACAGGAAAATAGTACTCTATTAAAAATACTGCACTAAATTTTATCTATCTAAAACTAAAGATTTCTAAGTCACTTTTTTATTATTTTGTAGTAGTTAGAAGTAATGTTTAGTTATTCTTTTTTTTTTCTGATTTGTTGTATGTTTATCCTTGCTTATTATTTAAAAAAAATTAGATACTTATAATTGATAACAGAACACATTCCAACTGTCATTAGAAAGTTTGTCTGTTTATTTGAGTGCACTACACGCTAAAACAGCTAAACGGATGATAATGATTTTTAGTATGGAGGTAGTATGATGCATTGTTCCGCTAAGAACTCACGGAGCGGTTTTTTCCCGCGCCCGCCGTGGTGGCAAAATCGAGTTTAATTTTCAAAACTCACGAAGTCGGAGTTGTGTGCGGGCCCGCAGCCGCCACGGCTACGGTTTTCACCCGCAAACCTGGCGGTTGATTATCGCAAGAAGGACTTTGGCCAGACGCTGATCGCAGAGCGTGCGGGTGGAAACCGCCGCGGCTGCGGTGCCGCGAGCCGTGCCCGCTTGTACAAGATGCCTGCGCGTGTAGCGGGAGCCGCGAACAATCGCAACCGCCGCGGGCGTAAAACGAGTCGTGAAATATGCTTGAGTTTTTTACATACATATCTGTATTCTACAAAGGCTGCGGTGCCGCCACCGCGGCGGGCGCGGGAAAAAACAGCTCCGTGAGTCCTTAGCGTTCATGTGCACTTCATTTATAGTTACGTTTTTAATACGATAACTGTAAGTCTAATTACAAATAAGCTTCAAACATATCAATGAAATAGAGCAATTAAAACATATTCTCTACACTACAAATAAGTTGGCTAAACAAAACCGAGAAAAATTATGTCACGATATAATTAATCTAAGAAATGATATAACGTAATACAAATTCATAAAAGTTAAGTGATTCAGTGTAATAAAGCAAATATATGTATATTAAAGCAGCTAATATTCATAGAAGTTAATATTTTACTATTAATTATAAAGTTTACAGAGGTTATAAGAATAAAATCATTATTTTGTAAAAAATATATATTTCAAATCACCTAAAAAGTATTTGACAACTTCAATTACGTCAATTAAAAGCAGAATAGCACCCCAAAAGTTTGATCTTTGTACCTACATGCTGATTGATTAATAAAATCATTTAACAAAATTTTGCTATCATAAGATCAATAGAATGTTCGATCTAAAAATACAATAAATACTACTTTCTTCGGTTACTTTGTCAATATTTTTTATACATTAATTTAAGGATCTAAAGTCATGCATTCACAAAAAAGCAAATGTACAAAAGCGAGTTTGTCATGAATTCCTACCAGACTTAGCATGTTTGTCCTTGTTAGCTATAGATATGCATTTAAATGTATTTGTTAGCGATGTGTATATAAATAAAGCGACATTTAGGATATTTGTCAATTCAAACGATACTTTTTAAGGTCGGTTTTAGTGTATCAAAAATGAACTCTTTTATTTTACGACTCTGAGGTATTAGAAACTCTATCAACACTTGTTTCTTATGAAAACTTAATTGAAATGCGTCGAAATATATGTTTGAAGGTTTTTTTCATAAGCATAGTTGTAGTACTAAACTAGTTGGTATTCTTATTCTTATCGAACGAGAGTGGCTAACTCTGCTGTCGAGAGTTAATCAAGCCACCCCCCTAAGGGCCTCTACCATGGCTTAACGACTAAAACTGATTATTGATATACTAAAACCATCATCGTCGCGAAGTTACCTGGCTTCTTAGAAACGAATCAAATTTTTGTAAGCGTCACAAAAACTAATACTTAGGGCGTTATAACAAAACTTGGTTTAATTATTAGTCCAGGATTTTGGAAATACCAAGTCTGTTTTTGTTGTTCGAAATTTGTCTGTTTACTGTCATTACAGCCAAACCGTCAAAATGTTACCAATGATAAATCAACGTTCCAATTTGAAGTTGACATTTTTATTGTTTGTATAATGAAGTTTGAACAACAAGAACCGACTTTTTTATTTTTAAAGTTCTGGGCTAATATTTAAACCACATTTTGTAATAAGACGGCCATAATATAAGAAGCAAAAAGTATTTATGTGTTATCTATTACCATGCCAGCGTTTGCTCAGCATGGGCCTAGATGGCGCTGTGTAAAATTTCCTAGAATATTCAAATATTCTATTTATTAAGTCAAACTGATGAGATGCACACCTCTATACGCTACGCGGAGCGGATTGTTACGTGAATATAATAGAAAGTCGGATAGGACTTTCTATTTTATTCCAAATTTGCCTCTTGTCTAAGAGGGCAGGTAACTGTGTGTACATTATATATGTCAATGTCAAAATTTTGCAAATGTCAATGTCAAACCACTCACCAAAAGAGGCCTCCGGGTTGTTAGCGCTGATCGCCTTGCGCACTTCACTCGAATACAATATGTATCCGGTGACGATCCTTTGTTTGGGATCTTTCTTCTTTTTCCCGGTAGCTGGCGCCGTGCGCTCCTGTGTTGTAGACATTGATGGGTTGTAGGGGTTGCTGTTACCACCTGTAAGAGGGAAAGAGCCAATTGAGACCATATACTAGTACTAATGGCATAATACTTAACACAGATAAGAGTGTAATTATGGAATATCAAACTAAGAAAAATGCCAAAGATATCTCTAGTGTTAAAGAAACTGTATTCCTCGGATACACCATTGACCACACTATTACATATGCGGCTTACATAACCAAACCTTGCAGAAAATTAGCAAGCGCCAACTTTGCTCTATTTAAACTAAAGCCTTTACTGGATGAACCCTCAATTAAATCAGTATACTATGCATTTGAACAATCACGGTTAAGGTATGCCATCACAGTATGGGGAAACTCATCAGAAATAATAAAAGTACTTAGAGCTCGGAAGAGTAGTTAGGACAATGCTTGGCCTGAGGAAACGCGCTCCGGTCAAGCAGCACTTTAAAGAACAAAGACTTATGACTGTTATATCTCTGTATATTTACACATGTTTACTGGAGATCTATAATGAAAAGTCCCTGCTGAAAAAAGATAACCATTACAACCTGAGGAATATAGTCGCATTGAGGTTACAAAAAAAACAGATTAAAGAAAGTACAAAAACAAGGAATCTATAATAAAGTCTGTATGTTTAATAAACTGCCACATAGATTAATTAACTTGCCTCCTAACGCTTTTAAGAACATTATTAAAAACTTCTTTCTTAACAACCCATTTTATACACTAAACGAATACATGAGATTGCCTTTGACAGAATCATCATTTGTGTATGACCAAATTGTTAGATAAGTTTAGTAAGTAAGTCTAATTTAATTTAAGAAAAATGTAAATTGACTTGCCCAATGTAACGAGATGTTATAAGGTGAATAAATTTATATTATTCTATTATTATATGTGTGTTTTCAAAGCTCGTAAGCAGAACTAGGTTCATTAAAAGTGATTTGAAAGAAAGAGCGGTGAAAACCATTCCATCCTTTTCGCTCCTTCTAGAAAAGAAAGACATCATGATTTTCGCGGCTCTTTATAAGTCACGTTTAATGAACCTGGTTATACAACACTTCAGTCGAGAAACAGCAGAGAATGTAAGCATCATTATAAAAACTGAAGTTTTGTTTATTTGTCTGTTTGTTCTGATGTCACGCCGCAACAGAATGATGGATCATTGTGATTCAGGTATTGCGATAGTATAGGGTCCTGAGAGAAACAGGTTACTTTTATCGAAACTTTATGTGCGCGAAGCTGCGAACATGCGCTAGGGGCAAATTAAAATGTTAAAATAATTTGTTTTCGTGGCCTTACACTATTTTTTTACGCTGAAGTGGCAATGGGCCGGTCATATTTGTCGCAGAACCGACAACCGATGGGGTAGGCGAGTTCTGGAGTGGAGACCGCGGCTCGGCAAGCGTAATGTAGGGCGCCCTGCCACCAGGTGGAGCGAGGAAATCATGAAGATAGCAGGAAATAGGTGGAGACAGGAAGCACAAAATCGGGCTGAGTGGCGTGCCTTGGGAGAGGCCTATGTCCAGAAGTGGACGACTGTGGGCTGATGATGATGACACTATTTTTTTATGCAATTCACCACATTGTGGCCCAAGCTACTTTGTGGTACCTACCTGCAGAGAGCGGTGTGGCGGGCGAGGCGAGCGACGAGTCGTCCAGTGAGTTTTCCAACATCATCTCCACGTCCTGACCGATGGTGGTGTTTATGAGATTCGTGAACTGCGGCTTGCCATCCTGGAAAAGATTACACCATAATGTTAGCTTTTCTATATAGTGGTCAGGCAATCTATGGGCTCGTGTGATGGATATTGTAGCCATAGCCATAACATAGAGTCGGTTTAGAGTTAAACTAGGATCAAAAAATAGATATCGGCCCCAATAGTATGATTTAAGTAAATACCATTACATATTATCCATACCATAGAGTCGATATTGGATCAACAAACTTATCAATAAACATTTGGCAAATATACAAGCTAATATAAACTAAATGTCCATACTATAGTCGATATTGGATCAACAAACTTATCAAACAACATTTGGCAAATATACAAGCTAATATAAACTTAACGTCCATACCATAGACTCGATATTGGATTAACAAACTTACCAAACAACATTTGGCAAATATACATTCAAATATAAACTTTATGTCCTTACCATAGAGTCGATATTGATGTTGTGCGTGTACTGCTTGTGTGTGAAGGCGGTGGACGCTGAATGCACTTCTTGCTGCGTGGCCAGCGGAGGGGGGCCCAGGGGCTTCGGGAACTGATACACCTGGAAAATGCCACAGAAAATGACAATTTATATCTTTACTATAATCCATTTCATATAGCAAGGCACCTGTGACACATATAAAACGTCACTTGTCAATATAATTTTGACAGTTGTAATGATGTACTGCAGTAATTCGAATTAGAAATTTACCGATTATCGATTGTAGTTACTTATGGCTATTTTCATCTGCCTATCCTAAAAATGTTATGTGAATTACCGACAATCACAAAATAATATTCGTCGAACCCACAATAAATTCCTACAGATAAATTAAGGAAGGGACAAATTGAGAAGAAGAAAAGAATACAGTTTTGATAAAAAAATATTGCCAGTATAATATGTATGAAGCCAAAATATATATTAAATTACTCAAATGAAATTATGATTCACAAAAATTTTATGTTTTTCGCTATATTTTGTATGATAAAAAACTTATAAATACCTTCCTTAATTATTTTAATATAAAAAATCGCATAAAATCATTGTGCTTGAAGTACATAAATCATTATCTCTGATAGATCGAAATGATAAATACTTGTTTTTGCGATATTTTTTTGATGTCAAAAATAATCGATTACCAAGTCCCAACCCTACGAAAATGACGTCACAATTAGCAGTAATACGTAACTTTACTGTGCGATGAAATTTAATATTTTATTTTTTTGTAACACAGAATGCGAGTATGTACACGCGAAAAATACCCTTTATTTGGTGTCTTATAATTTTTACTGTTTATATTAATAGTTATTTTTGTTAACTTACATAATGTTTTCACTAATAAATAGAAATATTTCAACATGAGCATGACGTCACAATAATTTATGTACATGTTCTTTTACGTTCTACTGACCTGTCACAGGTGACTTGCTATATGAAATGGACTATAGTGGGCTCTACGCTCGCGGCTTCGCTCGCACTAAGGAAGTAAAACTTGCATCCCTTATTCACCCCTTTAAAAGCGGCGTTTCCAAAAACCCTTCGAAGCGGATGCCTACGTCATAACATCTACCTGCATGCCAAATTTCAGATGGTTTGGGCTGTGCGTTGAGAGATCACTATATCAGTCAGTCAGTCAGCCACCTTTGAGTTTTATATGTATAGATACATACCTCGTCCACAGTGACATCCTTGGTGTGTTCAAACTTGCGCAGCCCCGACTTGAGTTTCCTGGCGACTCTGTTGGACTCGTCATACACACACTCACACACGTACACGTCATTCTCGGCTATCTCTGTCGGACGACCTGCGGGGGAGAGATGGATATATTAATTCAAAATTCAATTCAAAATCATTTATTTCAATTATAAAATATAAAAAACTATTTCAGACATTGGTCCATATTCACAATAATATTAATTCATTTTAAAATATCATATTTACATAAACTTACAAGATAATCAATAAAAAATAAATGTTAATGGCTGTTTCAATTGTATTTTTAGGGTGGACCAGAGTAAATAATATATTAAAATTGCTTGCATAGCGAACATTTTATCTAAATCAGATATAATATTTCTTTCTTTATTTGTTTGTTAAAAATGCATAATCCTAGTCGAAATAACTTGTAGATTCTCATCACACAAAAAATGTGGTTCCAGAAATGTAAAAAAGGGGGAAATAGTTGAGCACAAAGTGTTGATGGAAACTCTATAGACAAGAAATCAACTCATCAAAATTGTATGAATGACTAAACCCTACATTCTTATGATATAGACAGTATCAAAAAAGTTATCGAATTTGCATAAAACATTCATCGTTTTGATATTCTCCGCCATTCATAATTATTTTATACATTCAAAAAGTACCCCTTCACACTCTAATACAATATTAAATAAGTTGTGCTTACTTTTGAGATAGTCGTCGTAGTCCAACACGGCACACTTCCCCACGATGCCGACCAGGGGGCTCGTGTCGTGCATCGTAGTCAATAACACTTCTTGCTTGTAGAACGGCTAGGAATTAATATAACACTCATTAAAAAATAAGGTATTATGAACAAAGTCAAAGATATTGCGGAACATAGGTAAATATGGTTGTGAGATTACATTGGATCTCTATAGTCCCACACAAAGGGCGTACAAATTATTATATTAACAAACTAATAATCAACGATTGATGAAATATAGAGGATTAATCGAGTAACATACACACAAAATCATCATCATCAATGAGAGCATAATTATGTTATTTTTTTACGTGGGTTAGGTTTACGTTTGACTACAGCCTGCCTGATGTTAAGCATTTCTGCAGCCTAGGATTTCTATTATTAATTTAATATGTGATCATAGCCACAACACAAGACCATTATGAAAAGCTCAAAAAGGAGCTCGGATACTTTGACCCAATCTGAAATTCATTTCCCTTCTTATCTGCTCCTCCTAATTCATTCAATTCTTGAATAATAAAAAAAATGTTTCTACCTAGTCAGGTCATAAGTATTGTCACACAGTAAAAACTTTTCTTTTAGAATGCTGGCCACAAAAAAGTTTATTGAATTCGAATTTCGAATTGTTCATGAAAATAAAAATGTATACTTTTTAGAATTTTACTCATTTTTAAATATGGAGTAGACGCTTAAAGAAGAACGTGTTGCAGTTATTGCATTGCATCGTTGCGGTTACGCGCCAATTCAAATTTTTGACATACTGAAAAATTTGAATATAACCAAAAGATTCGTTTATCGTACCATCAAACGATACAATGAAGACTCTAGTGTAGATGACAGGTCAAGAAGTGGTCGCCCTTGGTCTGTTAGGACTCCAGCAGTGATAAAAGCTGTGAAGGCGCGAATTCAAAGAAATCTCAAACGTAAGCAGAAACTGTTGGCCCTTCAGATGGGGTTAAGCAGAACCACGGTGAAAAGGGTGTTAAATGAAGACTAAGGGCTTCGGGCATATCGAAGAAAAACAGGACATCGTTTGAATGCTCGTCTAATGGACCTGAGACTGAAGAGATGCCGCGCTTTGTTAAAGCGGTACGCGGGAAAAAAATAACGGGAAATTCTTTTTTCGGATGAAAAAGTTTTTACCGTAGAAGAGAGCTACAACAAACAAAATGATAAGGTGTACGCACACAGTAGTGAAGAAGCGAGCAAACGTATTCCGCGTGTCCAACGAGGTCATTTTCCATCCTCGCTCATGGTATGGTTGGGAGTTTCTTATTGGGGCTTAACAGAGGTACATTTTTGTGAGAAAAGTGTAAAAACGAATGCAGTTGTGTATCAAAATACAGTCCTGACGAACCTTGTGGAACCTGTTTCTCATATCATGTTCAATAACAAGTACTGGGTATTCCAACAAGATTCGGCGCCAGCTCATAGAGCGAAGAGCACACAAGACTGGCTGGCGGCGCGTGAAATCGACTTCATCCGGCACGAAGACTGGCCCTCCTCCAGTCCAGATTTGAATCCGTTAGATTACAAGATATGGCAACACTTGGAGGAAAAGGCGTGCTCAAAGCCTCATCCCAATTTGGAGTCACTCAAGACATCCTTGATTAAGGCAGCCGCCGATATTGACATGGACCTCGTTCGTGCAGCGATAGACGACCGGCCGCGCAGATTGAAGGCCTGTATTCAAAATCACGGAGGTCATTTTTAATTAACTTTATTGTCATAAGAATCTATGTTTTGTTAAGTTCATTTTGGTATATAAATGGTTACATAGAGAATAAAGTTGTTTCAATTATTTTATATTAAACATGTGACAGAATTTATGACCTGACTAGGTAGTAAGGAAAAACATCAAACAAGTAAACGTATATATGAAACTAGTGGGATCTCGCGGCTCCGCTCGCATTAAGAAGTAAAACTTGCATCCCCTATAAAAGTGGCATTTCCAAAAATCTTTTCTTAGCGGATGCCTACGTCATAAAATCTACCTGCAAGCCAAATTTCAGCCCAATCCATCCAGTGGTTTGGGCTGTGCGTTGATAGATCACTATATCAGTCAGTCAGTCAGTCACCTTTGAGTTTTATATATTTAGATATCTGATTCTTATAAAAAAATATTGAATTCTTTGCTTTTTTATTTTAATTACTGATACTTTATAACTTACTCTCACCTTGTTTATGATGTTGGCCACTTCGTTCGGGAAGATAAGGAAGGGACCGCGGAAGTAGCATTTGTTGCTGAAACAAAGCAAAATAGAAAATTAATCATTTATTATCACACATATACTTATTTGCTCATTCGAATTAAAGTCCTATCTATTCATTTTAACATAAACTGATTACTGATTAAGAGACCCAGTGAGAACCTATTCACAGTCTCTTTCTACAAGACCGGAAAGACAGACAAAACCACAAGAAAGAATATATATCTCTCTCTCTCTTGAGTCGTATTCCTCAAGAGGGTCGTGACTCCCTCACATAATTAATCCGTTGGAGGAGTTTTCTTGGGCAGATACATCGTGGTGGGCACCCAGGTCCTTCCACGGATGACACATGTCCTCGGATAATTTGGTCCTCAAACATGTCGGTTTCCTCACGATGTTTTCCTTCACCGCTAAGCGAGTGCAAATCCACACATAACTTGAAAATACAAGTCATTGGTGTAGGGCCGGATTTAACTGGTCAGTGGTTCAGTGGTCGAATGAAACTGGCTCCCAAATGAGTCTGCCTATTAATACTCACTCTCCCGTCTCCCATATAGTGTCGAGCTGGGCTATCATCTGCTTGCCCCCGTCAGTGGCCACGTATACATAGTCGCCTGTCTTGATGACGCCGGAACACACCGTGTTGTATTGCTCGTAGTATGTGTTCTCGTCGTCTGTGCCCAGCGGGTTGTACATTACCACGTCCTGGGGAAAACATATAGGGCCTTATTCTAAAACGTGGTTTAAATATTAGTATAGACCAAGTCCGTTTTAGTTGTTCGAAAATTGTCGGTCTACTGTCATAATTATCAAAATGTTACCAATGTTAAATCAAAGTTCCAATTTGAAGTTGACATTTTGATTGCTTGTATGTGATGTCTGAACAACAAGAACCCGCTTTTTATTTACAAAGTCCTGGACTAATATTTAAAACGCGTTTTGTAATACGACTGATAGTATTTATAGAAAATTGTCTGCTAGTATTCAAGTTCTATTATAAAAACTAAAGAGATCCTAGTAAAAGTATGCTTATATGCTCTTAATAACCACTTTTTTTAAAAACAATAACATTTTGCAATAGTGATAGATCTGACTTATGATAAGACCGCTAAAATTTTCGGAGAGTGCGTTTTCATAATCATAAGTTTAAACCTGAAAATCAGGGGTGCAAGAATCTATAGAAAGTTATAGAATCACAAATTCGAAAATACAAATTTAAAACTATAACAACCGGTTAGCACGTTTAAAATGATGTTATGGTACATGTTTCGGTGTTTGGTGGCTATAGTCAAATCTTATTATGCCTCACGGAAACTTTTGAAGTGATATACATTTTTAATAATGTCTTATGGAAACTTTTGAAGTGATACAAATTTTAATAATGCCTTATGGAAACTTTTAAAGTGATACAAATGTTTAATTATGCCTCACGGAAACTTTTGAAGAGATACAAATATTGAATTATGCCTCACGGAAACTTTTGAAGTGATACAAATTTTTAATAATGCCTTACGGAAACTTTTGAAGTGATACCAATTTTTAATTATGCCTCGCGGAAACTTTTGAATACAATTTTTTAATGTCTTACGGAAACTTTTCAATTGATGCAAATTTTTAATTATGCCTCGCGGAAACTTTTGAAGTAATACAATTTTTTAATGTCTTACGGAAACTTTTGAATTGATACAAATTTTTAATTATGCCTCGCGGAAACTTTTGACGTAATATATATTTTTTTAATGTCTTACGGAAACTTTTGTAGTAACACAAATTTTTAATTATGCCTCAAGGAAACTTTTGACGTAATATTTTTTTTTTAATGTCTTACGGAAACTTTTGAAGTAATACAAATTTTTAATTATGCCTCACGGAAACTTTTCAAGTGATACAAGTGTATGTTATTCTCACCGGTCGCTCCTTCTCCTGCACGTTCTCCAGCACCTCGAGCTCGGCCAGCTCGTCCTTGTGCTTCTCCACACGCTCGCGGAACACCGACACTGTCCTGTTTGGCTCCAGGGGCACCTGGAATGTATGATGAAGTTATTTTAAAATGTAGTCAATTACTTCTTCTTTTTATCGGATTAGAGTGGCCAACTCTGGTGTCGAGAGTTTATCAAGCCGCCGTAAGGGCCTCTGACATGGCTTAACGATTGACGTACTAGACAAATAGCCGGGACCTACAATTTAACGTGTCATCCGACCCACGGAAGCGCCCAAAATGGAATGCCACTTTTTGGACACCCATCCAAGGACTGACCGCGTCGACCTTTGCTTAACATTGGTAATCGCATGCCATTGCCTCCGTTAACTAATTAAATAATAATTAATACATTTAATTTTTTTATCAATTATAATAACAATAACAAAGCCTTCCTTTGTTCAAAATGAAGGATAATATTCAAATTCAATAATCACTAACTTCTTATTTGAAAGTTTGTGAGTGTGGATGTGTCTTTGCTCTTTCTTTACGCTCAAACGTCTATAACAATTTGAATAAAATTTCATACTGTGGTTAATCTTGGATGTATATGATAAATACATTATGACACTTTTTATCCCCCCGTTTCTCTGTTTGAATTGTATTTCCTCATGACTGAGGGTCGTGACTCCCCCGCAGAATTAATTCGTTAGGGGAGTTCTCTTGGGCAGATACATCGTGGTGCGCGCTCAGATCCTTCCACGACCTTTATCTCGGATGGACGCGAGTAATATTGCACATGCTTAAAATGCAACCCGAGTCCTTAGGTTGTAGATATCTAAACACTATATCGCCTTTTTGAACATCTAGATGTAAATATGTAAATACTCTTTCTTTTTCTACGGTCACCCATCCAAATACTAACCTCTCTCGGCGCGAGTGAGTCTCTGTCCCCTGTCTCCCACACCTTGATCTTCTTGAACCAGCGATGCTTCGAGTTGTAGCGACTCTCGCACACGTATATGTCTTTGTCCGAGAAACCTGGAGGAATAGGAATAAAAAGTTAGTTAATTGAAAAAAGCTACAAAGTATACGAGTATATCCTTATTTAAGTAAATACATAATTATGTATCAATGTATACAATGAAGTTTAAACTACAAAAATTAATATGGTCAACAAATACAAACCACTGAAACTTTGGAGAAATATGTAGTGTTTTTCCGCTGCGACTGCTCCTTAACCGACATCAAACAACAAACTTGATGGTTTTTAGGTGTGTTCCTCCATATACCACCGCCACACCTCACCTCCTAACCAACGTGGCCTCCGTGGATCTCGAGATTTACCAACACCGCACCTGTCTTGAAGCTAAGGAGCAGTCGCAGCGGAAAAACACTACATATTTCTCCAAAGTTTCAGTAACAATGGATTTCCGCAAAGTAACGCCTGATTCAATATCTTAAATACAAACCAATTTTAACATGAACATGTACATGAGTTATTTTGATGATAATTGATATCTAATGATAAATGATGGTGATTTTTCGATGATCGACTTACGTCCTTTTATTCCTATAAACGCCGAAATTTGGGAGAGCGTGAAACAACAATACCACCATTCAATTAATTTAAAAGAGCCAAAATATAATATATTATTTTCAAAATTATTTAAACCGTTACTTTGGAAATCCCGTCGTATGTTTTATTATTACAAGAGATGCAGCATAATATGCAGCTCTTTGTGTCTGGTGGTTGAATAAATAATTCATTATGTAGTTCTAAGATAAATCTATAATAAACCTTATGCCACTGACCTCTAGGTCTAAACTTGAAGTACTCCTTCACGTTCATGACATAGCAGTGGCCGAGTATGTGGTCGAGTGGTGTGGTGCGATGCAACTCTGTCTTGAACACTTCTTGTTGGAGGAACTTGCGTGTGCGCACGTGGAAGGTTTCTTGAGGCCTGGTGGAGGATAAAAAAATGTTATTTCTTTTATATACTTCTGTAAATAAAAGTAGTTAGTTTATGTATGAAATGAACTAAGTGTCCAACTATCCTGTTTTACTTATGCCCAACTTCCTACTAAGGGTTTATATGTAGGTAAAAGTTTGTGTGTTTACGTAAGAATATTTGTACCTTCTTCGTGCTTTAACAGCTAAACCAATTTGGATGAAATTTGGTAAGGATGGCGGTAGATTAGATTTTGTATTAACATAGACTGTTTATCATTCTTGATTAACTCCAGTTATAAACATATATTTATTTTGTTATATGACAATCAACATTCCAATGCTCTCTGTTTCAAATCCCACCCTGACCAAACTACCGTCTTTTTGCTAAAACTGTATTTTTTTACATATTTTTATTACAAAATCCTTACCTAAAATACACATTAGCGTATATCATTTACCTCGTTATTGAGATGCCAAATAAAACATGAAATACCTATTTATGTAATTTAAAAAAATCTACAATTAACCCATCGCTCTTGGGTTCAAATCCCACTCAGATCGAACTTACCCTCTTTTTGCTCACACTTTGCTATTTTTTATTTACTAAATATGCCATAAACTTTTTCTTGGTGAATTTACCCGATATTTTTTAATACTTTTTTACTACATACACCACATATTTTTTCAACAAAATACTTATGAGTTCATTTGCTAACTAGCTGCTTGACCCACACTAACCCAGGCTTGTAACCAAAATGACACAGGTTCGATTCCTGCCGAATTATTTTCGCTCCTGTCTAATTAAGTTTGTCGATAAATTTCTTACCTAAAGTACACATTAGCATATATCATGGTCACTCCTTCACTATTGGTCCACACTCTCTCCACGTGTACAATGGCTGGGTCTTTGTTCCCCTTTTCCGGTTGGATGTACACGAAGTCCCCTTTAGCGTACTGCGGGTGCTGCGTGGGCGCGCCGCTAGGGGGCATCGAGTCGTCTGTGCTGGATCTGGGAAGAGAAAACGTTTAATATTACAACAAGTAACGACAGAAACAAATATACTACGAAATATATCTACGAAATTTGCCAATCGTTCAATAAGGCTATAAACTTAAAATACTTAAAATATGACACATACCAACAAATTGTACAAACACGTAATATTTTTTTAAATTATATTTTTAATTCGCTTAATTTTAATAAGAATTTATCAATATAAACACAATTGTCTGTTACGTTATAAAGAAAGGCAAGGACAAAAAAATAGTAAAATTTGAACTTATTTTCAAGAATTCATAAGAACACTGTTGATCACGTTTTGTGAAAAGCGTCAGACCATAAAAAATAATTAGTCGTCACTGTTGGTGGTTAGGAGAACTGATAACAGATGGAGTAAAGCAGTCACAGAGTGGTGGCCTAGAACTGGCAGGCGAGGAGTAAAGCAGTCACAGAGTGGTGGCCTAGAACTGGCAGGCGAGGAGTAAAGCAGTCACAGAGTGGTGGCCTAGAACTGGCAGGCGAGGAGTAAAGCAGTCACAGAGTGGTGGCCTAGAACTGGCAGGCGAGGAGTAAAGCAGTCACAGAGTGGTGGCCTAGAACTGGCAAGCGAGGAGTGATCTATAAGTAAAGCAGTCACAGAGTGGTGGCCTAGAACTGGCAGGCGAGGAGTAAAGCAGTCACAGAGTGGTGGCCTAGAACTGGCAGGCGAGGAGTAAAGCAGTCACAGATTGGTGGCCTAGAACTGGCAGGCGAGGAGTGATCTATAACTAAATATTATCATACCTAGTTTCATCTTCCTCATCATTTTCCTGCAGCAACTTGCACTGTTTGACCAATTCCACACTCGTAGAGATGGTATCTCTAGTGAAGCTCAATGCAGGCGATTGCAAGGTGTTTGCACAGAGTTGGTCTCGTTGGTCGATGAAGTATGACTGCAGTTCCACGGAGTCCTCGAATATTTGACTGTCCGTGCGGGAGAGGCGACGCGCTCTGAAACAATAAGAAATAGTTTAAATAAATAAATATTCCGGGACATTGCACACAGCGCCATCTAGCCTCACACTAAGCAAACGCTTGTGTCGTGGGTACTAGATACCGGATAAAATACTTATATACTTTTCTTTTGTAAATACTTACATACTTATTTTACATAGAAACGACCAATGTTACATTTGTATGAGGACTATAAATTCAGGAATTCAGACAAAATTACCTTTTACATGACGTACTTATTGTAGTTTTAAAGAAACATTCGCAACTATACAAAGTTACTGATAACTAACGAAAAAAATTATGTGCGGTTCAAGTACTAACCAACCACCGCCTACCCTCTCTTTTGTAAACTAAAAAAATTATTGATTCGTGTCTACGAATTTTTGAATGGAACAGTTTTTTACTTTCAAATACAGGAAACATGTTCTGCTGGAAGTGATTTAGCCTCTTGTACAGTCTTTTATCCAGTTCTTTCTCGCCAGTGTTAGTTTTTTTTATTATTTTATTTAGTTATTTATTTATTTATTTACAGACAAAAACAACTTACAAACTAAAACTTATAATAAAATACAAACTTAACCTTATATATGAAAAATTTAAAAATTTATAAGTCTAACTATTGTATAGTCTAATTATAATTATTCATTAAGACAACAGCGTCGCTTGTGGTTGTCGTTTCATTCGATCGAGTGGTTGTGGGTAAGTAAGTTCGTATAAGAGTGGTCAACTCTGGTGTCAGAGTTTTCAAACCGACTGTCTACTTTAAAAATTTCGTTGGTCGGCTTTCAAGTGGAGAGTAAATCGGTTTCTCCTAGGTAAGTGCGCAAGATTGTAGATTACAACGTTACTTAACAATATGCAAGTTATAGACAAGCGTGAGCCTATCACAAGTAAAAAAAAGGCAGACAGCACACTAGCACTGTGAAGTGTGGATTATCCGTGCCGTTATGTGCTTTAA
The DNA here is from genome assembly GCA_964023185.1 of Macaria liturata. Taxonomy (NCBI): domain Eukaryota; kingdom Metazoa; phylum Arthropoda; class Insecta; order Lepidoptera; family Geometridae; genus Macaria; species Macaria liturata. The sequence continues at coordinate 17,148,818 of OZ026806.1, forward strand.
TAAATAAAATAAAAATTCAACACTCCTGACGAAATCGTAGGGTAGAACGACATGTGACAATTTATCTTCAAAACTTAAAATAATTGTTTCTACTGGGTTATATATGACAAAAAAAAATTAGAATAATTCAAAATACCTCTCAAATACAGCGAACATATCCTGCTGGAAGTGATCCAGCCGCTTGTAGAGTCCTTTATCCAACCTGCGCTTGACCAGGTCCAGGGATATAGCGCGGACTTTCTCACCAGCGTTGGTCTCATCGTGTTCCGGCAGCTCCGCCATACTGTCCGAGTAACATCTGGAAATACATAAATAAAATAAATATTTCAGGTCATCAAACGCTTGTGTCATGGGTACTATAACATAACGGATATAATACTAATATCTGTCTATAAGAATATAAATTAAATTTAATGTATACACTTATGTAATAATTATATATATTAGAAACCGACATGTTTGAGGACCACAATATCCGAGGACATGTATCTTCCGTGGAAGGACCCGGGCGTCCACCACGATGTATCTGCCCAAGAGAACTCCACTAACGAATTAATTCTGCGGGAGTCACGACCCTCAGTCGTGAGGAATACGACACAAGAGAAAACTTTTTTACTCGGTCCAACACCGTTACATATGCCTTACTTACGATAAATAAGCTTTTGTAATAAATTACAAATATAGCATACCTGCCCTCTTCATCCTGATGGTTGTAGACGGAAGTGAACAGGTTGAGAAGCAGCTCCTGAACCGCGGCCGGCACATCGGGCACTGCGTCATCGTCTTCACGGCTGGAATATATAATGGAGAAATACATTATATCTGCTAGCATATTTTATATAGGTACATAGTTCCTACCCTATGTACTTCCTGGCATATAAACCTAGATTCCCTTTCGAAGAGCATGGTTCCCACGACACAGAGTAACCTAGTGTAGGGATCACAGTCAACATCATTTGATATACCCTGTACCTACATAACAAAAGTTCCAAAATAGTATCCAGGAGTTTTCAAATCTAGAGTTAATAGGTATCTTCTAGGTAAACGTGTTACACCCTAGGCTGCAGCAATGCTTAACATCAGGCAGGCTGCAGTCAAAAATAAACATATCCCACGTAAAAAAAAAAAAAATATATAATTTTTCGTTTTGTTTACATGTATCGAATCTATTTTCACTAAGTACAAATGATGTATACTAGGCTAAGTATTTTCGGTCAATAAAGGAAATTATTATTATTATTCTGTGATATTATGTGTATACTAATGGGTGCTCACGGCTTTGCTCGCATTAAGAAGTAAGACATGCATCCCATATTTCACCTCTTTAAAAGTGGCATTTCCAATAATCCTTTCTTAGCGGATGCCTACGTCATAACATCTACCTGCATGCCAAGTTTCAGCCCAATCCGTCCAGTGGTTTGGGCTGTGCGTTGATAGATCACTATATCAGTCAGTCAGTCACCTTTGAGTTTTATACATTTAGATTCTAATCAGCTACTAAAATCATACTTATAAAACAAAATAGTTTTACCACGACTCACCTCAACATCTGCTTAGTCTGCAAACACACTCTATGCAAAATGAGTGCATCCTTATATATCTGAGAGTCCGGTTCATTATATTTGCAAGCATTATCAAACATCAGTATGAAATCTGATGCCAATTCGTTCACTGACTGATACATGCTGTTTTTGAGTCTCTGGGCTATTTTCTCCATGTCTATCGGGTTCTTTATCAGTTCGTAGTAGTCTGGGTATTCAGTCTTGCTTGGTAACTTCATGAAGATTAGAGCTAGCTGGCGATTGGCTGTGGACAAATATATAGATTATTATTATATGGCTCAGTGTATTCGTTCTTAATTACCAAAGTTAAGCAGCTGCCGCCGCGGTCAGCGCTTGGATGAGTGATCGGGGCAGAAAGACAGAGTGGAGTATACATCCGGGCGCTGCCGTGGTTAGGATAACATCTTAAACAATAGGTTCTGGTTGCCAGCCTACTTCAGCTGTAAAACATGTCAGAGTCATTTAACTTTAGTTCGCCACGCTCATATGAACTTACTTTATAGGGTGTCAAAAATTCACATTATTAATTTAGAAAAAGTAAATATGTACAATATAAGATCTGTCATAGCGGTAAGTCAAATCCCCAGTCCAGTCACCAATACATCGTTGCAGTGACAACCCGCATTTTATTTGCTTCCCGTGATAGCCAAAGTAATTTCAACCTCATACACCCACCAGAATGTTTGCCTCATATATTGTGTGTGTGTGTGTGTGTAAGAGAGAGAGAGAGAGAGAGAGAGAGAGAGAGAGAGAGGATATTTGTGGAGACAGACCACTACTTATTTTTTTTTTTTTACATTAAATAGGCTTACGTTTGACTATAGCCTGCCTGATGTTAAGCACCACTATAGTCTAAGATGTAGCACGCTTGCCTAGAAGAAACCTATTTACTCTAGATTTGAAGACCCCTGGGTTATAATTTTCTGGGAACAGGGCTCCAGGTAGAGAGTACTACATAACAAATATTTAGTTACTTAACAATTTGTCAAATTGTTTACATTTAAACCCCCACCTTTGGCCTCCCTGTAGTCCCGGATGGCGTCATAGAGCGTCCGCAGCTTCTGCTCGAGGGGCGTCAGCTGCCTGGCCTTGTTCACATTCTTGACAACTTTGAGAGGAGTCCTCCTCTCGCTGAGGCCGTGCACCTCCCTCAGCTTCTCGGTCATGACTCGCTCGAGCAGGTTGGCGTCCTCGTATATCATGGAGCCCTCCTCGTTGAACTGGCGGCAGTTGGAGAACATGAGCCGGAAGTCGGACACCATCTCGTCCACTGTGGAGTAGCGCTCGTGCTGGAATTTGGAAAAAGATTGCTAAATTGTGGAACTCCCTGCCTAACTCCCTGTTCCCCGCGGAATACAACCTTGCAATCTTCAAAGCGAGAGTGAATCGGTTCTTAATGGGTAAGCACATTCCATCCTAGACCGTAATGATTGCTTACCATCAGGCGAATTACGGTCAAATGTAAACCCATTCCTTGTAAAAAAGAGTGGATTGGGTTGACTAAACGGTCAAAAGGGTAGGAAAATGAGTGGATTTGGTAAACTGGCCTGTTTGCTTAGTTAATTGGTAGTGGCTCTGCCTTCTAATCTAGGGTTGCGGGTTTGATTCCCACATGACACAAATCGTTGTGAATTTTAAAATTTATAATAGCTTGTGTTGAATCTGATCGTTTCTATGTATAATAAGTATTTACTAAAAAAAACAACTAAGAGATAAGCGTTAGCTTAGTGTGTGCCTAGTTGGCGCAGAGTGTAATGTCCTGGAATATTTATTTAAAAAAAGGGATAAAATAGTAGATAGTTCTGAAATCTGATCTGAATGGAAAGAACCAAAGAATCGATTCACAACATAAGCAAACAAAAAATTAACTGCTCTTTGATCCTGGATAACAGTTACTTTTAGAGTACAGACTGAAACAAAGTTGTTGGTACACAATGTGTGGTGAAAGAGTTTTCAATCTGCTTGGTATTTCTTACACTTTTTTAACAATTGTCATTAAGATATTTCAATGCCACTGACCTTGATATTATTCTCGATGGTGATCATATCGATGGGCGAGTCGATCACGTTGTAGTACTCCGGGTAGAGCTTCTTGCTTGGCTTCTCCATGAACAGCAGCATGGGCTGCCTGCCGTCCGAGCAGGTGAACTCCACCAGCTGCTTGGACACGTAGTGGAGTTTCTTCTTCAATGGCAGGTTGGATCTGGCGGCGGGTGAAGCCGCGGGCGACGGCCGGTCTGCTACTGGGACGGGGTGCTTGGGAGGACGACCTGGGGAATAATAAATAAAAAAAGTTAGAGTAATTATGGGTCATACAACTCATACAGCATGACTTATGGGTCATGAGTCATAAATTACGAATCATACACCATTAATTACGGGTCATATAATATATAAATATCACTTATATAGCGTCAGTGAATTTTCTGTATGCAACAAGTCATACCTCTAGGCCTAGGAACAGGCGTCTGCGACTGGTTCTTGACTGAGGAGAGGCTCTCGTCATCGCTAGACGACTCCTGCACTATGTCGAGTAGCTCTTGCACGCGCTGCTGCATCAATCTAAAGGAAAACAAAAACCTTTTTTAAATTACCTCAAAACATTTACTAAGTACTTATGAGAAACAATTTGGTTTTCAGATCTTGTCCTTGGCCTATTGCTACTATCTTTTAGGACCTTCTTGTCCTAAAAGTTAGTCCTTTGTTATTCATGAGAAAACAGACATGTTTGAAAACCAAAAATGGACAGAGATTTTTGGGAATTTTTCTCGAATTTTACAGACTTACATCATGTAAGGACCATCCATGTAAGTTACATGGATGGTTCTGAGCGTCCATCACGACGTGCTTGCTAAACCAAAAGAACTCACCCAATTAATTCTGTCATGACCCCCAGTAGTGAGCATTACGCCTATTGCAGCATGGCTTAGATAAAGAACTCACCTCTGAAGCTTGACAGCATCTTTGTACAGCTTAGAAGAGGGCACATTAAACTGCTTGGCGTTCTCGAACATAATGTTCATATCCCCGGCCACCTCGGACAGCGTCCCGTAGCTGCCTCGACGAACTTTGTTCCTGATCTGGTTGAGTGAGACCGGGTTCTTGATCTCCTTGTAGTAGTCGGGGTACACGCGGCGGGAGGGGAGCTTCCAGAACGGTTCCGACATCGGTGTGCCTGGAATACATATAAATTTTATTACAAACTAGCTGACCCGGCGAACTCTGTCCCGCTTTAGAGGCAATAAATAAGCACATCTTGGATTTTATTCAATTCAATAAAAAAAGGGATAAAAAGTATCAGGATCATTGTTAAGTGTTTATATCTTTACAATTTGCAAATAAATGATATGACTATGACTATGACTATGTATCCTATGTCTATTTCCTGGTTCTAAGTTATAATCCGTTCAGCCATTCTTGAGTTATTAATGGTGTAACTAACACCACTTCTTTCATATACGTATAGATACAACTAATTGGTAACAACAGACATTACACTTCACACCTATTCCTATGGATAAGCATATGTTATAAAAATTGTAGGGATAGCTTTAAAAAATTATACTTACGTCATATAAATTTAAAAAAATCTTTTAGTATAGGTCTTTCGGGATAATCGCACCCCCAGGACATATCCACATACCAAAAATAGTAGAGGTGTTTCGGGATAAAATAGCATGAATCACACTCTCAGGACTCTGTAATATCCACATACCAAAAATCATGATAATCAATCTGTTGCACAATAAAAGAGGGACAAATAATATTTACCATCGGTTCCCAAATGATTCTTGATGACTTCCAATAGTTTCCACTGTGGTGAATCCTCATTGTCTATCTTGTCTTCATCACTGTCTCCGCTGTCTTCAGAATGCTGGAAAATAATATGAGGATACATTACATATGCTCAGAATACAGAAAGAACCAGAAACCGTGAGCGCGCCTAATATTGAAGCTACTAAAACTACTCTGAAATAGAGTAGTTTGACGCGCGACCGATCAGTCACTCTGTGACCGTCGGAGCGAATGACGTGTTATAACGATGACCAATTTAACTAAATTATGCCGTCTTGTGTCGTTCCTACCTGTAAACATGCAGCGGGTCTAAAAAAGAAACAGGATGGGATCACATTTCACGTGGTAGAATCGTATTTAGGTATCAACTTATTTAATTAATAATTAATAAATTTCTCAGTTTTCAATTGTCATAGATAATGATGCATCCATCTTGTTAGTGTTGCCAATATAAGAGTTTTGATTTACCCTTTTTTTTTATTACCTTTTGAGGGTTTTTATTCATTGTAGAATATTAATAAGTAATTTCATAAAAATTAAACGACTTGAAAAAAGAAAGTATAAACAGTTTTTGATTTGTGTGTGTGTGAGGGAGAATGGGTGAGGGGGAGCGGGTATGTAACTATGTTTCTATATTAGTAATCTCAAATTTTAGCTTCCCAGTTGATGAAGAAAGGAAAGCGGTGTGGACAAAAATAATACAAAGAGCACGGCTGGAAGAGTTATGGAAACCATTATTATTATATTATTAAATTGGACAATATTTTAAAAAGCTTACTCAGCAAAAAGAAAATTAAATGTATTTTTTTTTCTAAAGCATCTTTTATCGATTTCTTGAGACAATTAGGTAGGTACATAATTATATAGAATAGGACAATTTTTATTCTATTATTATCTCACCTCCTAGACTCCCAAAATTTCTTTCTGTATTCTGAGTACATATGTGTAGCTATAACTTTTATATTAGTCCATACATATGAAATTGGCGTTTTTCGTACTGGCCACTTTAATGGCGAATTTCTCCTCTTTGCTAAGGAATTCCAAATTCAAATTTGTACAGCTATTTACTCATGTATTTGTGCTTCGATGGACGTAATTTATTTGTTTTTTTTTTCTTCTGTTTTTTCTGTTTGCGTCACTCTTTTTACAAAATGGAAAACTTAAAATATCGTATTATTTACGAGTACGAGTTCCGCCGTGGCACTAGTGCTGCGGAATGGACTCGAAGGGTGAATGATGTGTATGGCGGTCGTGTTGCAAAAGAAAACACAGCTCGTTTTTGGTTCCAACGTTTTCGTTCTGGAAATTTCGAACTGCAGAACAAGCCCCGTGGACGGCCTGAGACCAAAGTTGATAATGAAGAATTGAAGGCTATTGTGGAAGCGGATTCATCGCAAACCACGTCCGAGTTAACTGCAGGCTGCGATGTTAGTGATAAAACTGTTTTAATTCACTTGAAGCAAATTGGGAAGATTAAAAAGCTTGAAAGGTGGGTACCTCACGAATTGACTGAAGCAAACCGGCAAACGCGCGTCGACTGCTGCGTTACATTACTGAACCGGCACAATAATGAAGGTATTTTAAACCGAATCATTACCTGTGATGAAAAATGGATTCTTTACGATAATCGGAAGCGCTCAGCGCAATGGTTGGATCCTGGCCAGCCAGCCAAATCCTGCCCCAAGCGATATTTAACCCCAAAAAAGTTACTTGTAAGCGTTTGGTGGACTAGTGCCGGTATTGTTCATTACAGTTTTCTCAAATCTGGCCCGACTATTACGGCTGATGTCTATTGTCAGCAATTGCAAACCGTGATGAAAAAGCTAGCGGCTAAACAACCTAGCCTGGTCAATCGCTCCACGCCACTGCTGCTTCACGACAACGCTAGACCACACACTGCACAACAGACGGCTACCAAATTAGAAGAGCTTCAATTGGAATGTCTAAGACATCCTCCGTACTCCCCGGACCTTGCTCTAACAGATTACCATTTTTTTCGAAATTTGGATAACTTCTTGCAAGGGAAAAATTTCAACTTCGATGGGGCAGTCCAAATCGCCTTCAAAGATTTTATTGATTCCCGTCCGACTGTTTTTTTTTGTAAAGGGATCAATGATCTACCTATGAGATGGCAAAAGTGCATAGAAAACAATGGTTCATACTTTGATTAATTAAATATATTATATCAAAAAATATTCGACTTTTTGTTCCTCCCATACTAAACGCCAATTTCATATGTAAGGACCTAATATTATAGCACAAGAAACTAAAGAAAAAAAAGGGCCATTGTAACGGTGTTGTCTATAAAAGCTCTTTTTAAGATCTTATCTGCCTAGCGATGCGTGTGCGCTCAGAGGTCTTCGCAGGGCCTCGACCATGGAAGTCTAGACTAGAGTAGTGGTCTAGCTCTTTATATTAGTGTGTTATATCTTGATAAAATCACTATTGTGTCACCTTGACATGGTCTCTACTGTCACCTTGACATCGTCAGTATAGTGTTACCTTGACATCGTCACTGCTGTCACCTTGACATCATCATTATGGTGTCACCTTCTCATCGTCACTAGTGTCACCTTGACATCGTCACTACTGTCACCTTGACATCGTCACCACTGTCACCTTGACATCGTCACTACTGTCACCTTGACATCCTCACCACTGTCACCTTGACATCGTCACTACTGTCACCTTGACATCGTCACTATTGTCACCTTGACATCACCATTATCGTGTTACCTTGACATCGTCAGCATCGGAGCCGGGCGCGTCCATAATGGCCAGAGTGCGTGAAGTAGGCACGGGACCGACGCGCGAGTTGCGCTTGCTGCGGATGCGCTCGGAGGTCTTCGCGGGGCCTCGACCGTGGAGGTCCAGCTCTTGCTTGCGGACTTGGATCACCTGCAATAGAAATAAATGTTTTAGGACATATACATGGCGCCCTCTAGCCCCATACTTAGCAAACGCTTGGGTCATAGGTACTAGAAAAAAAATTGGGGGAGAATATTACAGCCAAGCAGTAGCATTGCTTAACATCAGACTGGTTGCAGACAAACAGATAAATAAATAAATAAATAAACGCGAAACTATACTTGATTATTGATATGGCTTAGTATAAGAGAGTGCCATCGACGCTACTTTTTATCCCAATACAACCCGGTCAGGTATCTGATGATAAAAAATAATTAAATTCCCATATCTTACGCATTACGGTGTATTTATATTTCTTAACCATAGTACAATAAGTTTCCCTATAGGAACCTACAGTAGTACTAGTACTACAGGGCAGGCCACACAATGTTAACAAATTAAACATAGTAAAAAAAAAAAGTAATAAAAACTGCAGTACGACATACTGTTACTAATTTTAAGATACTTTGTACAAGAAATGTGTTTTCAAGAAATAGATGAATTATTTATTTACCTTCTTCAAAGCCTTAGCGTCCTTATAAATCTGACTGCCGGGCTCATTGAAGTGGCAGGCATTCCTGACCATCAGCAGCAGGTCTCTCTCCAGCTCTGTCAGCGTGCTGTACTCCCCTCCTTGGATCTTCTGAGCTATCGTCTTCAGGTCTATCGGAGACTCTATCACGCTGAAGTATTCTGGGTATCTGCGCTTTGAAGGCAGAAACTGGAATGCTGGGTAGAGAGGACGACCGTCTATGTTGGCTGTCATTACCTGGGAAATTGGAGACAATTTAGAATGAATGATGATGCAACGTTCAACGTATTACAATATAATTAGCAAGAGAATCAGACCCAACAAAGATCAAAACTATGAAAATCAAGAGAATATTTTGGTATTTAGAAAATTTCAGGAAAAACATTTCATACAAAACTATATTTTAATTAAACTACAAAACCCGTGTTGCATGTTGTCAGCAACATAGTTATGTAAATTAATTGTTTTAGATGAAATCCATATAACTTATACACTTTGCAATGATGCTATTCGAAAGACATACACAGCTGTGGACAGGAAAAAGCTAAATAAGCGAAATATCAAGGGTAAAAGCCACAAGATAACTACTAACTACATAAAACTTACTGCACTGAACAACTCCTCAAATATATCCTCCTCAGTGTTGGTGGAGGTCTCCGACATGTCTTCGGCAATGTCTGAGCGTCTGCTAGATGAGCCGTTACGAGACAGCTTCGGCAGCTTTATTTCTTCACCTGAACACAATGTGAAGGATGATATATCAGATCTACTAGTGGACGCTCACAGCTTCGTATTTCTCGTATTTTATGATAAAGAGTAGCCTATGTAAGATAAAGATAAAAGCTTTATTCACCTTATGACATCACATCACATAGGGCAAGTCAGTTTACATATGGTCTCACAGCGCGCGCGGACGCACAGGGTCCCAAAAACCTATTCATAAACAATACTTGAGTGGTGGCCGGCACTATGCATCCTTTTAAACGCGCGCACAGCCAAGGGAGCTCGCTAGCTATTTTAACCTACGCATAGGGCTTGTCTTTATCATAGTTGTATAGCTGGTTATGTTTAGATACTTGTTTACCGATTTTTGCAGCGTTTATGAAGGAGTAATAAATGGTATTCTCTTAGAATGTTTATAATATGCCACTTTTAAGAAATAAAATAAACCATAATATGTATGTACCTCAACATTTTATTGCTTTTCAATGGTGAATGGTATTTTCTTAGAACTGGAATACAATTAATTATATTGTTTTATTTATAAGTCACTCTAAATTTTCGTTAATATAGGTACTTAAGTTTTCCTTAGTTTGCCAGTCAATATGCCATATTAAACCAAGTTAAAATTAAATACTTAAAAGCAAAATATTAACATAACAATATTCAAAATTTGTAAAGATGAGTAAAATTTCACTTACCACATCCCATCCGAAATGTATTTTTTTTTATTTGGTGTTTCTGAGTGCTGTGGCATTTTTAAATACAATACAATATAGTACAAGTGTAAGCTTATTATTCAATTAAAATTAAGACGACAAATCGACAATGTTTCTAAACAAACGGTTTCAGGTTATTTTTATTTGATTTGATTGTCATTTATTCCTGTCAAACTCCACCATGAACTTAGCAATACAAAATGGACCAATCACATGTCGCCATTTCACGCAGTGCATTTACTTTGCCAAGCATTACTTAAGTTTATCCATGAATAGAAAGGCTCAATGAATGGAACACACTGAGAAGTGTTACCCTTAGCACAGTGTTGATGCTTTACTTAGGGAAGTATCGTTTGTGAATACGGGCGTAAGTAATTTATCACTCTTATGTCTTATGTCACTCCCAGGACCTCATACTACGCCTACATACCAAAAAATTTGTTGATCCGATCAGTCATTTTTGTGAGTTGCACAATTAAAGTTAAATTACAGACAAAAGTTCTATACATTTTTGAGTTGTGTTCTTCTATCAATTCTAAGTACGCCAAAACATTTCCGTGTAAAAGTGTGATTACACACACATCCAGATGTTTTTTGTATGTTAGCAGGTGGTCTGCTTTTGATGAGGTTTTTTAACATACTAAAAATGTTTAAAAAGAGAATGTGGCTTAGCGGTTCTAGTGTCTACTTTTCATCAAGACGCACCCTGGTTCAAATCCGGCCCTACACCAATGACTTGTATTTTCAAGTTATGAATAGATTTGCACTCGCTTAACAATAAATAATAAAAAAACTAAAAAAATATTTTCAGGACATATCACACAGCGTCATCTAGCTCCATACTAAGCTTACGCTTGTATCATGGGGAATGAGGGAAAACATCGTGAGGAAACTGACATGTTTGAGGACCACAATATCCAAGGACATGTGTCATCTGTGGAAGGACCTGGGCGCCCGCCCACCACGATGTATCTGCTCAAGAGAACTCTTCTGCAGGGGAGTCAAGACCCTCAGTCATGAGGAATACGACTCAAGAGAGAGGGACTAAAAATAATTAACAAAACATACCATTCTCCAATGCTTGTCGAGCCTGTGTATACAGTTTCCACAGCTCCACTGCATCCTTGTACTCCACAGAGTCCGCTTTGTAGAATGCTTTGGCATTGCTAACGAGGAGCTCAATATCTGCCGATAGCTCTTCTATGTCCTCATAGGTGTCTGTTTTTAGCTTCTGTTGTACCTGTACAGATATTTAGAATGAGATGTAGATGAATCATGCATTTACTCGGAGGTATACAATATTAAAGATAAAAACTTTATTAACCTTATGGCATTGCACCATATAAGGCATGATAGTTTATGTTGTGATATGACACTACTCTGTTGATAAATGGGCATTACAGCCTAACAAGGAGAATTCTGCTTATGAGATACATATTCATTCTCAAAATAATTAAATTAATACATAATCATAAATTGTAGGCCCCGGCTAATTGTCATAGTATGGCAGTCATTAAACCATGTCAGAGGCCCATACGGCAGCTTGATAAACTCTCAATCTGGCCACTCTTATTCAATAAGAAGAAGTTTATTTGACTGAAACTCACCCTCAGCAAGTCTATAGGCTGAGACACCACTTCATAATACTGCGGCTCCTGACGACGTTTAGGTGCTCTGATGAAAGAATCACACAGCAAAGTGCCATCTTCCTTTTTGAATGATCTTATTGTATCATACAGTTGCTGGCACATCTCTCCCTGAAAGATTTATAATTAAATTTAGTTGTGAAAACCTAGGCTAGCACTTACGGCAATAATTATGTAGAAAATTAGCTCAACATGTTTTGGAATACTGCGGGTTCCATCATCAGGAGGAAGAGTCAACACGCGCGTCCCGGTTGGCCGCCTCGAGCAGACTCAACACAACAACAAAACAACTAAATTAAATCATGCCTACGGGAACTATAATACAGATTTATAATTGTTTTTCTTAGCAGTTATTAATTTAACACTAGTACAGGATACTTTCTATCTATAACTTTTTATTTAGGAACCAACGCGTCAAGAGTAGAGGAAACATCTCAACTTAGTAGACATATTGAGGAGGTTAGCATGAGTACAAAGTTTAGGTAGTTTCGCGTGGTACTTACTGGATCCAGTTTCTTCTTCTTCCGAGACGGCGGAGGGCCAGGATTGTGTTCTATTCCATCGTCACTGTCGTCTAAATCTGCGCCTCTGCTGGCGGCAGATGACGCTCGCCGACGCTTGCTCATCTTCACCGTTTAATTCAAGTATTGATCAGAGACACAATTTAGTTATGTTACATACTTGTCGCCAATATTGTAAATTAGTTTAGCTGTAGAAACAAAGGTAATATTTTCTACAAATTATTCTCTGAAAAATAACAAGCGTCGTTTCAGTCAGCTCAACAAAGATGGTTGGTTTTTTTTTTTTTTATTTTATTTTTTTATTAATGGACTCTGCGGCACCGCCGCAATTTCGCCAATGTAGATGGTTGGTTATTGGTTGATAAGATAATGATATTGATATGATACTTGATGTTTGTACTTTGTGTTTCAAAGAAGTTATGTTCAAGTTGAGCATAGCTATCTGTCAAAGAATGAGACAAACTATTCAAACCATAGGAAAAAGTTGAAAAGGCGCAATTTGTTATGCTTAAAAGAATTGGATAATTTTTGAGGTCTAACTCTACTCTGATTATTTTTGACGCATCAATAATATTATAATGCCGCTGTGGTTTAGTAAAATTGCGGCAAAACAGCTGGCTGAGTCCAAAAAAAAATAATATGGTGCAGCCTACGGGTGCAGCGATGGTATAATTGGATAATTACTCTACTCTTTGGATCGACGCCACCAAACAAAACATGCGGCAATTTAGAATTAAAAGTTATTCAATGTTTGTGTCCTAAAAAATCACTCTTCTGTTATAAATGGTTGTACTTGTATTATTTTACTTATTTGTTTCAGGTTCAACATTATTAAACCACCGTACATATCGATTCCGATATGTACGATTCCGTAGAGAGAGTATGTACATACCTACATACTCTGAACTCTCTCTACGGATATTTCACTTTTTTTTTATGGCTTTTGCGTAGATATAACTTCGCAATTCTACCAATGTCAAGTGGGAAGATAGGCCATCAAACTGAGAAATTATAATTGAAATATCGATATGTACAGTGGTTTTAAATTGCACAGTTGAGTGTTTTTTTTTCCCCTTTTTTGCTTTCTGTAACAGCAAAAAATTTCTCAGTTTGATGGCCTATCTCTCCTTCCCACTTGACATTGGCAGAATTGCGAAGTCATATCTAATCTACGCAAAAGCCATAACAAAAAAAAAACATGCGGAGTGCGGCAAAGTACTGCGGGCGGAGGAGCTTATTAAAATAAAATAGGTAGGTACGCAAAAACATGTGTGAATATCTGATGTTGCAGCAAAAATAAGAAGAAATTACCTACAGTAGTTTGTAGTAGGTACATATTTATTTTGTGTTTAAACCATTTCGTGTAGGTACATGTTTATCAGAGGAAAACAACCGTAAACATGTGTTTTACAATATACTTCAAGAATTTTATACTTTGCAGTGAGTTAGATAACTATTACTACTGCCTACTGTGTGATGAAATTTTCGAAAATTTTGAAGTAATCGACAGGCATATTCGTTGGGAGCAACACAGAAAGAAATTAAAAGTGCAATCTGTCCTGCCACAGCTTAAAAACGACGGAATTTATAAGGTAAGAAACACTCTTGAAGCAGTTAGAGAAAAACCTCGTAAGTTTTTTTTCTTTTGCAGGTAGAGTTTAGAGGACCTTACCCATAGAGTAATATAATATACTGGGTAGACCTATAAAACACAACTTGTTTAGGTATTAAATTAAATCTTATACAAACTTTGTGGGATAGTCAACCCGCGCGTTAGTTTAAAGCTTTTAAAAATTTATTAAATGTTGTTCAATGTTTGTGTCCTAAAAAATCACTCTTCTGTTATAAATTGTTGTACCTACTTGTATTGTTTTACTTATTTGTTTCAGGTTGAAAATTATTTCTACTGTGTCCACTGCAACCATGTCTTGTTTAATTTCAAATCAATCAAAGCCCATGTGGCTGAAAGCAGGCATTCTTCATGTAAAACCAGCCCAAACTCACAACCAGACAAAAATAATAACATTGATGCCTCTTACAATGGATCTATGGATGTGGTTGTAAATAATATAACTATAAGCTATACTGATTGGAATGGAATAGTAAAGGGAAAATGTCTGTTGTGTGATAAAACTGTGAAAAATAATGAAAGACATGTTGTGGATCCAGACCATGTTATTAGAATTATTCAGTCTAAAACTGAGATTGTTGAAAATGAGTGTTACAGAAAGGTACTTTATTCATATGTTATATTTATAACAGTTTTGTTCCCCATATCCACATTCCCAATTTTATGGGGTTGTGTTCTACCTTTGGCAGAATATTAAAATTACAACAAAGTTATTACCTAAATGATTTAGTTAACCTTAGAAAAAACAGATCATTAAATGTTTTTATTTCGTGATGACCAGATGTTTTTTTTTGGTAACACTGTCTTTTAACTACTAAAAATGTTGTTTTAATTTTCAGATAAATAAAACCACAGTGCAATGTTTCAAGTGTATGCAACTATTTACCCCGGAAGATTGGGGAAATCATTGCAAAAGACACAAAATTGACTTGAACAGCCCATCTGAACAGGCTGTCAGAGTCTCACGGGAAGAGTACGAAGAGATATGCAAAGCACAGTTTGATATAGAAAAGTATGCCAACATACCAGATTTAGACTTCAAATTTGATTTGATAAAGAAAGCAGTTATTTGCAATCATTGCATGAAAACAGTGAGAAATTCATATGAAGACATGAGACAACACATGGAGCAACATGGACAGTTTAAATTATCAAAGATTACTGAGAAAGTTCTAGAAGAAATTGAAAAAAGGTTTGTTTTTTGCAATGAAAATGATTCTGGTAAAAAGCGCCATGAACTTGCTGTGTTTGGTAAAGAGAACTATATCAAATTGGATGCCGGCGGCAAGAGAGGCTACTGTACACTCTGCGACAGATTCCTGTGTTGTTCCATGAATATATTTAGAGAGCATGTAGAAGGCACTACTCACACAGGTCACTTAGAACTGAAAGGCTTGATCAAGCAAAAGAAACAGAGAAATAACAATATGGGCCCTAAGAAAAACTTCGCTTCTTATGTTATAACAATGGAATACCTGTTTGATTTGGAAAATATTGTTGTCAATAATACCCTGTGCATTGATAAAGACAGTTTCCTTTTGCTAAAGAGGATCAAACATGGCAGACATTTCCGTATGACCAAATGTTTGGTGTGTGAAGAAACCTTCAAGTGGTGGAAAGAGAAAGAGCACTGTGAGACCAGTACACATAGATCTTATGTAATGGGCGCTAAAATAGTATGTGGTAATCTGACTTTTGTAAGACAGGTAACTAATTATTTATCTTAATCTAGTATAGATTTAGTTGTAACTAGTATTGGCCAGTGTTACCCACATCCCACATTAACTGTGGGATAATGTATGTACCTATTCTTTAATTAATCGAAATCAATTTTTATCTAAATCTTTTTAATTGAAGTATGAAAAAGTAAGAAACTCTCAAAATGAACAACTTTAATATATTAGTGAGATACACTATCATCTTCCTCTCATTATATTTGTTATGATTAAAAGATTTTTGTGTATCAAGTATCCAGCTTTCTGCAACTTTATATAATAAGTACCTACTAACATAAACATTTAATTTTCAGATAAAACCAAATCTGTACCACTGTGGGGTCTGCAATGTCACTTTACCATATTGGGAGTCTTTGGAAAAGCATGTTCGCGATATGACACATAAATTAAATACCATGTCTCATTCAATTAGTAATATATTAAAATCATACAGGGGCCAAGGAGTATTGCCTGTACATGATAAAATACAGATTAGCAATGTCAACAACACATTGTACTCAAATATAATGAATATGTTGTTCAAATCTCCTTCTGGTTTTCACATTTATTCTGTTGATTTGGACAAGGAAAGTCCAGGGAATAAAGTTAAATAGTGATTTGTAAAACAACTCAAAAAACTTTATTTCATATAAGTAAGGTTTCCATACAAACTGTTGCATAGAAAGAACACATACTATATAGAGTAATTATTTCTAACTCAATTTGCAATGCAAGTCTTTTGATTGAATACCTACAATTTAAGGTGTAATTAATTTTCTTTGCATTTATGAATTTTTGAGTTTTTCTTTACGATGGTTTGTATGAAATAAACTTTGATAAATGACTCTTATCAAAGGAAATAAAAAAGACTGCATGTTACTGCACAAAAAGTGATTGTCCAGTGATATAAATGATATAACACATGAAAATAAGGATGTGTTCATAATGTAAGTTTGTCTTATTGAACAATATTTTGTAATTTAGTTTTTTTGTACTAGTGTTTGTGCTTGACTATAATTATTTGCCTGCTGGTAATATTGAGAACTATTTTTGTATACTACTACATTCTTACATACCCAATATTCAAGATATAACAGGCTGATAAAAAGTGGAAGAGCACAAACTAGTTTAGTATAAAAACAGGCTGAACTTGCCATATAGACTGTTTATAGTAAGATATTTTGATAAGCATATTGTGATTTCATTCTTAAGAACTAAGAGTATTATTTCAGTCATTGCCTTTCATGTTTTTTTAGTTGAAGAAAGATATTTGTTTTTTAATGTTCTAAGAAGTGTTTTTTTGTTAAAATTAATGTTTACTTACTAATTACGAGTTGATTGTTATGTAAAGCTTACAGTTGGTTGATTTGAACTTAACTTTGCTATCTTTACTGTGCCAAAATATTCTTTAAAGATCTGAATAGATTAATGTTAAATTAACTTTAGCCGCTAAAGGAACTTTAACCATATTTGTTTTTTAAATGTATTAATTATAAGTAATACCCCCAGAATAATTACAAACTGCTGTCTTTATTCAATAAAACTTTCTTTTTGTGATTAAATTGCATTTTATTTTTATACAAGGTGTTTCATAAGTGTTTGAAAAATTCATAATTTAATACCTAATTATGCATTTCATGTATGTATGTAACCTATTTATGTAATTAATAATTAGTTTTATTTAAACATAATTTTTCTTATACAACAAGTAAACAGATATTCAGTTACATATGTACATAAGAAGCCTGTGTTGTTCAGAAGCTAACAAATAATTACAATATTCTAAGCAGTATATAAAAAGGGGTGTCTCTTCCTGTAGGAGGTGACCTTCAAACAACAAACACACACAAATACCTGATTAAGGCCACAGAAGGTCAATTGCAGACAGAAGAATAAAAAACAATAAAGGTGCTAAGGACATTGTACCCTATGATATATATGTAGATAGATATGATTTATTAACATAGAGAATTACAGCAAACTTATTACAATAATAATAAGAGCTGGCATCAATCATGTCTCGTCAAACATTGATATAATATTAAGTAAAAAATAAACTTATTACTAATTAAAATTACAGAGAAAAAAAATTACAATTATTATGTGATGTTTAGAGATCAAAGAATTCTTCACTAATTACTTAGCAATAAAGTTTTAAACACAATATACTTGAAACCATGCAGGAAAGTGAGACAGTAATAATATCAAATCTGCCTCAGACTTTTCATGACACATTTTTAATTGAGCACAAGTCCTTCGGATATATTTTTCTTTAACAACTCCTTGCAGAGCATCTAGATTAATATCTAAGAGCAAAACAATAAAACTCAAGTGAACCGGGTACAAAACAGAAACTCCATTTGTACAATTTGTATTAACATTTTGAACAAACTTTGATACAAACATTAGAATATCAGTATTGTACTTTGTATGAACAAATATATGATTTAATACACCATAACATATTTGGTAACATGTTGTAGAAATTGAGCATTTCATTATTAAATCTTGAAGAGATTTGTCTTTAGCAAATAATTCATCAACAGATAAATTAAGTTCAGTTAGAACCCTGCAACATAAATTTAGCAATAAATGTTCAATTTCTGATTTCATTTTTATAGATAAGGTACAGATGTTGGTATTCACAGAAGTATTTGATAAACGTTTGACTAACGCACGTTGTTTTTCAGTAGACACATCCCAGTATAAAATGTTTTTACTTATTGGTTCCAAGAAGCTTTGGCTGCTGTTCAAATTTAGCAAGGATTGGAATACTTCTACGTTCACAGAGCACTGCCGATTGAAGCTGACATCTCCATCCAACATTTTCTTTGCAAGAAACTCATCAAGACTTCGCTCAATACCTGATAAGGGATCACTACAAGTTGAACTTTTCAACTCGTCTAAGTATAGTTCAGATAAGGATTTCGTAAAGTTTTCATCAACTTCCATATGATTCTCTGATTCTATTCGACATAGCTTGCGTATGTTTGCTAAAACCGAATGCCGTAAATTAGTGTTTAATTTACAATCTTGCTGAGAAATATGAAGTATTTTCACGAAACTTCGCGCCAGTGCGCCGGCCACACTTCTATCGATGAGAGGGTTTTCATATAGTAACTCAGGACCACCTGTAGTGTCGTTAGTCTTTATAATTTTATTAATCAGCTGGTTATTCATTTTGGTACACATAACTGACTTATAATGGTTTTAATAAAATAGATTCTAAATAAAAATAACTCCACATGCAGTATTTTGATAAAATTTTGACAGATCATATTAATAATTGACAATGATATTGGACAAAGAATACTATTACCCTATTGGATATATTACAAAATCTGACGGCCGGCAATAAAAATATGTCGTACACTGCCATCTAGTGTTGAGTAGCACATATATAGTTAACAAGCTCTTGAAAAGCTTCATTAATACTTCAGCTATTACACCAGAGATGGCCAATCTAATGTGTACTGAGCTTTTAAGTGAGCTTTTCCATTTTCTCAATCATTGTTTTGTATGTACAAGATAATATTGTAATTAAGTAGTACCCTTTTCTATTGGTTTGTAGTTAGAAGAAGTATTTTAGTATTTTTTTGATTGCTTCACTTTAATTATTAGATCATATTTAGCATGAACTTTGCACTTAAATGATAATTTGAAATCCACCCCAGATCAAAACTGAAACGGGTTTACTTACATTTTTATGCTTTAAAACCCGCGGTTTTTACTTATGTTTATGTATACACGATCTGTCCTAATGTAATACTTACATTTTCTAAAGATTTTTCTTTTGTAGAATAAATATCAAAAATATGATACAAAAAAACTACTTCTACTCAAGCTTGTAAAACCTTACTAGCCTTAAAAAGGCACGAGCGAGAGCAAAGAAAATATACCCTATCTCTTTCTCAGGCGTGGCTTAAAGCGCTTGGCCCTATCTGTGAGGTCCAAAAAGGTAATTTATTAACTGTGCCCCACAAGCTTTTCTCTTCATTCATGCAATGAGTTATTGAATCACGAAACTCTTTGGTTCAATCCCGTTAACTGTCATAATTAAGATGTCCGTAATCTAGCCATTACTCATTTGTTTCGAAAAACATTTGAACGGGAAGCGATTGGCTTTCACAGTTTTTGATGATTTGATTTTGTGTAAAGTAAGGTTTTAGTAGGTAATTAGTAAAGTAGGTAGTTAGGTTTTAGTAGGTAGGCTTGTTGGTAAGCATTTTGTGGCTGAAACTCTGTAGAAATGTGTAGTGTTGTCCGCTGCGACTGCTCCTTACCGGTTTAAACAACAAACTTGTTTGTTTTTAGGTGTTTTAGGTTTCAGAGTTGTATCTGTAATGGATTTCTCTAAAGTAGCGCCTGTTTAAGTATCTTATGAATTGTGGTAGGTATAATAAGAAGAACTTAGATTAAGACGTTTTTGATAGGCTTTACATTTTTAGACGATAGTAAAATACACTAGTGTTGGCTAGACTTAAATCAACTTAGGTGTAAGTACATATTTAGTATGATTATGATTATAGACAATTTTCAAAATAAGTCTGTAGATTATGTTTTATAGCACAATCGTGAGGTCCAAATGTGAATTTCTCAATTTGTTTGAATTTGTGAGCGAAAGCGTTAAAATAATGTCAAAGTTCACGGAAGATTTTGGTATGAAATTTTACGATTATTGATATAATTTTCGACAGTTAAGTATATTTAATGAGTATCTTGCAGCTTAAATAAATGGGGTTCGCATGAATTGTTCTCTGTTTGAAATTATTTACGTACCTATCTAATCTAAGAATTTAATACGTTTATTTTACCAATAAAATTGTAACATAATTATTACCTATTTTAAAAAAAACATAAACCAACTTCAAGTCTACTGTCACTTCACTGAACAAATCTAAGCCTATCAAAGAAAACTGCATCAAAATCGGGCTAGTTATTTAGAATATATAGTGTATACAGCAGCGCCCCCTGGTGAGTTGTCATCGTAACACATAGCTAGAAACATACACCAATCAAACCTCATCACATCAAAGAAAATTGCATGAAAATCCGACAAGTCGTTTTGGAAATATAGGTAAAATTTATTAAATAAATTTTATCAATTCTGTCATTTCCACTAATATATATTATGAATAATAATTTATTTGATTTTATAAGATATGAGTTAAATATCAAGTAAGACAGTACTATAATAAGACGTGTACTTTGAAATGAAGCCGTTAAATCAAGTTAAATACTAAAACACCAGTAGTTAGCTCCACACTCGTCAATAATTCCATACACGTAATTGGTCAAAGTAATTTGCCTTCGTGTGAGGCTTAAGGAGGCTATAATACAACCTACAGACATACATACATAAAGTCATTATATACTTACAGGGTAAAAAGCGTAACGAAACGCTCGTAAAAATCTAAAAAAAGTGAATGTAAGTATCTAGATAAAAACACGAATTAATAACTTAAACAAAATTAATTAATAACTTCCAAATTTCATAAAGTCAAGAAATAAAAGAAAGTGTTTTAGAGAAGTTTCAGGAAAATAAGCGAGTGTGGCGCGGCAGTTTAAGCGTCTGCTTTCCATCCTGACACACCCTGGTTCTGATGCGGCCCTATACCAATGACTTGATTTTCGAGCTATGTGTGGATTTGCATTCGCTTAACAGTGAAGGAAAACATCTCGAAGAAACCAACATATTTGATGCCCATAAAATCCGATTACATGTCTTCCGTGGAAGGACCTGGGCGCCCACTACGATGTATCTGCCTAAGAGAACTCACCTAACGAATTAATTCGTCGGGGGAGTCATGACCTTCATTCATGAGGAATTATGACCTAAAGAGAGAGAGAGAGGAAAAATATCTCTATACCCTCAGGGCAAACCTAATCTATCAATAAAGAGTATTCCATCTTCATTTTCCATTTCAAAAAGCAACGGTAATCACAATCAACCAAAGCACTTTATCATAAGAGTAGAACCGGCGGTTTGTATCGAACTGAAATACACAGAATTATACTACTTGAAATACAGAATAGCCGGAAGAAAAAAATAAGCTCTCTATAAATAATTCACCCTGTATCTTAGAAAGTTTGAAAAAAAATATTGAATTTCTCAACACCAACCTTTATCTGATACACTCAAATAACACCGCGGGGCGAAGTTCTTACTGAGAAAAGTGAATACACCATATAAAATGTACGTAATTTCGTTGTATTTCTCATCATGCTTTTTTATAAAACTAGCAACGAACTCTCAAATGTACAGTCTTAATATCTTATGAATATAGGTACGTTGAATTACATATACAGTACCATGTAACTAGATGGCGCTGTGTGCGATGTCCCGTTTTTTTTTTTAACTTTAACAAAGAAAATAAAAAAATACAGTAATAATGTACTTAGCTTGCGTTTTGGCCAGCCTTATCGCATAGAGCGATTTTTAAACATGTAGGTACTCTATAAGTGATTTCTTATTCATACCAACCAACGGAAAAGAGCATTTTCTTTGTCAGTTTTCCTTTCTCCCTCCTTTATAATGCATGAAAATAATGCAGAACAATGCACCATTATTTCAGTGAGGTAAGTTCCGATTATATGGCCACCCAGGCACAAGCCTCGTCTCGCTCGCACGCTGTCGGTGGTCTTAACGAGACCTAACCCAACAACCAGAGGGAAATTATGTACAGGGAAAGAAGAGGCCGAAAAAATAGGTAGGAAAAACAGGAAAAAACATAGGTATGAGTGCTTTAGGCTATAGCTTTAAGTATCTACTATAAAGAAGACTTATAGAGAGATGGATAAAAGTATGATTGTGTTATACTTACAGTTTAAAGTTAAAAAAAATGTATTTTCTTATACCTTAAACCCTTCTGGTTCATAAGGGAACAATCCTTTACTGTAATTTTCGTCGTACTACGATAGAAATTGTAATCTTTACAAAATATCTTTACAAAATATCTTTACAAAATTTTCGTATGTACCTACCTATATCTTACATATGAATGATGACTTTTTTACGAACAAAGAAAGTTGTTACTGACTTTCATAATAAGGAAGAGTTTCTTAATTAATTGTTAATTTTGTCAAGTTCTTATATCTCGTATTAATTTAATTTTAAAGCCATGCAATTTTTATTATTTACTAACGCTAAGATGAAAAAAAAGTTTATTATTTTTTACATAAGAACTGATATGAAAGATTTTTTTACTGTTTGCATTCAGATTCATTATACGAGTATGCATTCATATAGGTAATTAAAAATTATATAACAATTATGTTAATAAAATATATATTAAACATTATAACGTAACAGCGATTACGGATAGCATACAAGTTTTTCCAAAGAATATTACCCTTTACAAAGATTATTTCTGACACGATATATAGATGGTATAGCATTAAAACTGCATTAATGCGTTATCGATACTCCATTAAATAATCGATCGTTGCTCGTTCGATGTACGATTAATCAGTCAGTGAAGCGATAAGGAGGTTGCATGCGATTTCGTTTTTATGTAGAAAACTTTTTTTGTGTTTTTACGAGCATGAAAAAGGTGGAAACGTGTATGGAACTTTTTGCAATATTTTTTTCGTGTGAGAAAACTCACACATAAGGCTAAGTATGTTTAAATGAGCATGGAGTAATCTAATATGGAGTATTTTCTAACAGCCCCTATTGCCTTGGAAATGTTTATAAACATGGAAAAAATATATAGTTAGTTCTACAGTATAACGAATGCTTTTCTGTGAAAAACAAAGTAAAAGGTGACTCAAGTAAAGTGATGTCTGGGTAACAAATTATATCATAGTAACTCATTTAGGACTGCTCAGTTATGGTACCTACTCTCTTTTTCTCTTTGCCTGACTTAAATCTTAAGCAAGTAGAAGTATCAACAAAAAAAATTGAAATGCAATACAGTACCAGGCCTGTGCTACTCCAAAGATATTGAAATATTCAATAAGGGTGCAGTCTGATTGTTCGCATATCTCTCGTGTAACTTTTTGACAATTATATTTTAACGTTTGAAGAAAGCAAATTTTGAACAATAACAACAAACTACTTTAGGCCATAACCCACACCACCACACTATTTATAGTGTTAATAAATTTAGTATGAAAATCCGGTCTTTTAATACCTACGTAGTATAGGTAACGGAGTATTCTTTCATACTCTATGGATAATCTACTGTGTGCCACATTATTTGTTTGTATTGCTGTCGTTCCTATTTACCTAGTAGGTAGTGAAATCCCTGTCTTCTTCTTATCCAATGAAAGTGGCCAACTCTGGTGTCGAGAGTTTATCAAGCCGCCCTAAGGGCCTCTGACCTGGCTTAGCGACGAAATCCCTGTAAAGTGTACCTAAAGAATGCAAATATAAAGCGAAGGTACTACAGCCCCATATGACTAAGAAGTTTTTTTAACTTGCTAACACGCTTTTCTACTTAATTAGCAGTTAAATAGTTTTTAAATCAGTATTATATTATAAGACTTATTAATGTCCCTTGCTGGGGGAGTTGTATGTGTGGAATTTCAAAGTAAAAAATGAGTTTTTTTTACGTGGGATAGGCTTACGTTTGACTCGTAGCATTCCTAATGTTAAGCATTGCTGCAGCCTAGGCTTTGAATGTTATCTAAGTAACAATAAGTAATAAGACAATCAGTCAGCTACAGAGTTACCAATTAACCACCTCAGTCCAGACTGACCTGATTCAATCCATTCGACTAGTGGGGTCTCTTTTGGCCGGCAATAAAATCTCATTTGACAGCTTCGTGGCAAAATCCCTAACCAATATGATCCTTTACCACACTAAGGCGTTAAGAAAAGCTTTCCAACACAACCAAAAATCAACCCTATTTTTTACAGGTTAGAGCATAAAATTGTGTGGTGAAAAAAGCTCGTTTATGAAAGTACAAAGGCGCCGCTCCGGTCGGCGGCTCCTTTGATGTGAAGAAGTATAATTATATAGGTGCGACCGAGGAATGCGTTGGTTTTGAGTCCTAGGATATTATGTTTTAGATACATTGGGCTTAGTAATTTGAAAGGGGTTGTTACGTCTGTTTACTGGATGTGTCTTTTGTCATATTGATTTGAGAAGACACATAGACTATGTAAGAAACTAAAATAAATAAATATTTCAGGACAAATCACACAGCGCCATCTAGCCCCATACTAAGCTTACGCTTGTTTCATGGGTATCTACTAGATAACGGATATAATACATAGCTATAATATATATATTTTATAACTATCTTACTGCTTTATATGTTGCACTTTGTTAGTAAATTATCTGGTGGTAAACTAAATAAAATAAATAAATATTTCAGAACATATCACACAGCGCCATCTATCTATCTAGCTAAATGAAATTGCCTTAAAGTTTCTTAACACACTGCTGAGCATAAGCAAAAAATGGCTCGTATAAAATCAAAGCTAATTACGAAATTGCCAGTCGATACTAAAACCAACACTTCAAATACTGATCATTTTCACAACTAAATAAAGGTAGGTAGGTACCTAAATGCTTAGATTTTATTACTCATATCAGCGTTAAAAGGCGTCAGTATGAATTTAAATTAAGTAATTAAAACTGATTTTAGGTATGCTAAAGTCATTTTAGATATCTTATCAGTTGCTCCATAAATTAGTTTTAAATAAGTTATTATTTAAAACATGTAGGTACCTACTTTGGTACTCATAAATGAATACATGCTTACATTTTATACTATTTAACATATTGTAAGTATGTTAATTAATATGAATATTACTGTTGCTTACAATAATATTGTTTTGAAAAATCTTATTTTTATAAAATCATCATCATCCACAGCCCTTGGGATCCCACTGCTGGGTATAGGCCTCCCTTTGCATTTTATAAAATAGTAGTGGCATAAATTATGCTTTTATTACTACTTTAATTCACAATAAGAACCAAAGAATACTCTAACCCTTTAAAATACCAGAACTCCCCAAAGCATAACATTCATAAAAAAATATGCAATCTACGAAAAAAACCGGAAAACCTGCCACTTCTAAACAGGCAACAAATTAGCAAACAAACAAGACTAATTAGCCAGCCAATACCTACAATATGGCAACCCGATCTGTTCCCGATGTAATTAAATCCATTGTCATTATAAGTAACGAATTAAGTGGGAAGGGCGGAAAGATGGAGGCGTGGCTTAAACTTCAAACGCGCCGCCGCGGCTTCGTAAAGAGGGCAAGCAATCTCGAGCGAGCGAGGCAGAGGTAGAAATAAACTAGTGTAAGAGAGAGACGGGAGATCTGAATTTGTTTGTGGTAGTAATTCGAGTGAATGGCGGTAGTGAGGGAAGATTTTATCGATGATTTTACGACCTTTTTAAGTTAGTTTCGTTAAGTAATGTATTTATGGAATGGTGGCTTAGTTTTTGGTGCGATTGTTGCTTAGATGAATGGTGGGTTTTGTTTTAGCTTGTTGTGGGAGTTTTTGGTGGCTGTTTAAAGGTTTAGTTATGGTGGGTTTTTAGTTTTGGTTTATGTGTTAAATTTGTGTTGTTACACATATTAGGTAAGGTAAACAAAACATTCAAGCAATGTTTTAAAATATTGCTGAGTTCCTATTTTTTTATTCTTACTAAATTACGGCTATCGTGTCAAAAATGTACTTATCCTAAAATGTTTTAAAACAATAAAGCTCATCAAAAACACACAAACAAAAATCACAATGACATAATAAAAAAAATACATTAAATAAAATCGATAAAAATAAATCGATCGTTAAACAACAATCGATATCGATCGCAGCATCCCGATCCCCTCTCTAGCGATAAATCTCGATGGCTAAAGAAGCTGACGTCACTGACGTATTGTTTATAAATCAAAGTCAACGCACGAGAGGTATTAAGGCGAGAGGAATTTATGTTTCTGTTTGCATGGGATAGGTCTATTTCTAGTTTAATATACCTACATACGAAATATCTAATAATATTATATGTACAATAAATAATATAAATATAATAATAATAATCTACAATCTACATAATTATCTGTCTTGTGTGGCGTAAATAAATATTTTTTGTCAACTGGACTGGTTGCTTCGTACAGGCTTCTAGCCTAGTGAAGCAATCGATAGATACCTAAGTCTTTAACATGTCAACTTATTTCGTTATTTGCGTTTTTTGGGTCTCTTACTAAGTAATTAACTGCCCTAAATACTTTTTATTCGTATTATAATTTATTTATGTTGTAAGTACACTTTTTTCTCAGATTCCTCTAAATATTTGTATGTATAATAAAGTATAAAAGTATATAGGTATGTATTATAATCCGTTTTCTAGTACCCATAATACGAGTGTAAGCTTAGTATGGGGCTAGATGGCGCTGTGTGATATGTCCTGAAATATTTATTTATTTAAAACTTTCGAAACAGTACCACTACTTTTACTCGAATACTTATCTTTTTTTGCATGAGATAGGCTCACGCTTGACTACAACTTGCCTGATGTTAAGCAACGTTGTAATCAACGATATTGCGCCAACGATATGATTCTAACTACAAGAAAAAATACCTTATTAAAAATACCTTATTAAACTTCACATTGTTAAAATTCGCAACTCCTTAATTTCGCACGATACTTAGGATCTTCACAAAAAGCTACAAAAAATCGGCTCAAGTATATTAATAACACAACAAAAGTCGTAAGACGCCTTTAATTCGATAATTAAGCACCGGAGCCATTAAATTGAATTAACTTTGACATGTCTTCACTAGAGAAAAGCTATACTACTCTTTACATCAACCACATATCAAGACCCTTATCTTATAAAGATTTTACAAGGAAACACAGCTCAATTTATACTGGTTCTTCAACATACATCCAAAATAACAAGACCTTTCATTTAAAAATATTTACAGGAATCAGCAGTTCAAGTTATAATAGTTGTTCAGAGTCGAATTATAGCTGAGTCACAAATACTCTAATGGTCAGTCCAGAGTTCTCACGATCGCGAAATCGATAATGTTTTAAAATAATTTTAAATATATATAATAATTTTAGGTTATTAACTTGTTACGTACTCTTTTCTAAGTGGTTTGAGTGTCTTTCATTTTGGTGACGTTTGGTTTGTGATGCTCTTTTGTTATATTATTATTTATACTGATATTTTTTTTAGATGGGTCGAAAAGGGCTGAGGATGATGATGATGAAGACAATGGACTTAGGTACCACTTATGAATTCGAATAAAGTAGCGTGGGCATAGGTAGTAGGTACTTACGAGGTTTTTATAAATGGTCTTCATCCAATCTAGCTATGTCAACCGAACAAAAAATCAAGTATCTAATATCAAAATTAACCTATAAATTTAGGACTTAATGACAACGATGACACGCCAAGCCATAAACACCTATACATATACATATATACACACATACAAGATAAACTTTTGAAACCTCTCTTTGTTTGAAGCTAGAAATCCACACACCAATAAAAAAAAACGGTGAAAAACAGACTTTTATTCAAAAAATTTACATTTTGTTAAAAACTAATTTAAAAAACTAAATAAGTACTAACAATAGAATAAAAACTTCTACTAAAAAAAACAACCCGTGAAAAATATTCAAAAATTACCACAGCCATAATTAATAACACAAAATAGCTAATTACAAAACCTCTAGCGCCCAAAATGATTAATTGTTGCCAGCAATTACGTAATTACGTCCACTTTGCATAAGGCGTGACACCAGTGTTGCCACACCTGTCTGTCATTTGTCAATATCACCCGAATTAACGGGTAATTGAATAGAGCGAATTATAACGTCGTTATGGCAATAATAAGAGACTTGAGATGTGGCATTTGTCCTTAGAGATATTTTTTAATGAAGGGTATTTTAACATGCATAATTTTTCAAAAACTGTTGCTTAAACCGGTTGACTAAATTATTTACTAAAAAGCTGAAATGATGTATTTTACTTTAAATGGTAGTTTGGTGTACAAGCAAATGTCCTCTAGAAAATAAACTGCATAAGTTTTGTAGTTTTGGTTTTAACAAAAATACGTTTTTCTGCAAAATGTTGTGTCACGACACTTTCAAAAGTATACAGTCTATTCAGATGGTTGTTTATAGGTAAAAATCTTTGTTTAGCTACTACGAACTGATATACGACGATAATAATCACTAAATCTTTTAAAGTTTTCGAGTATTAAGTTTGGCCGCAGGAATCGAAATAGTTTATTAACGCTTACAATAAAAATAGTAGATAGGTACGTCCAGCATTATACTTACCTATGTACATACCTACTTTCATCTTTATAATATTAGTGCAGAGTTTAATAAAATCCTTGATTTATTTACGGTCCCTGTGTGTACCAGTTGGTAAAATAAAGGTTCCAGTCCATTAGATCAACTAAAACATTTGGCATAAAGGTCCGAACCATCAAATTAGCACAGACCCCGCCCCGGGCACCCATCCATCTCCATTCAATGTCAAAACTGTGTCGTTATAGGAAATGATTTTGAAAAAACTGGTGAAGGGAAAGTTAGTCAGGATTTTCGAAAGTTATTAGAGATGAAAATAAAACTATTCTGTGATTTACTAGTAATAAAATTATAATAATTAAAAACCCAGAAATTATAATATCGTTTAAGAACTTGCATTTGTTTTTATAGTTTAGCACTCTCCTTAAAATTAAATTTTTTTTTAGAAAGAAGAAAACAAAAGAATATAAAATCGGTTCATCCATTGAATCTTGGAATGCTGAGACTAACAAATAAATACTTAAATATTCTATACAATATTTTTCTTTGCATCGATGAACAGCAATCATTAAAATACTTAGCACACGTAAACTAAATCACATCTTTATCACAAAACCCGCAAAACACTTCTAACCACAATTAAGGGCCCATTTGAATAATTTGACGACCAAAATAAGCTCTTTGTGTGTCAAATTTGAGTTCTTTAGGTGTAAATTAGACGATTTTTCTCGTGATAAAGTTGACTGATGGACGGAAAATGTTACTTTTGTGTTTTAATTGTTCACGGTATGAGTTGGACGTTATTTAGTAATAGTGATTTAATTGGTCAGCAGCATGGAAAAAAAAAGAAATAGGTCAGCAACGCGTCAGACTGTAATATTTATTTAACAGCTTTTATATAAAAGTTCTTCGGTAAGCATGTTTGTACTGACCACAGCTAGTGTTCACTATCAGCCGAATTGTAGCTTAATACAAACTGATGTAACTAATACTAATAAACCATCTAGCGTAGTTGAAACGAGAGGCCATGATGTAAAAACAAAAAATAAAGCTACTTATCAACATATACGCAAATAAAAACTTTAAAATTCATTTAAATCTCTTAGAGGACATTGTATTTTTATTTGTAGGCAATATTTTCCCATTTAAATTTTATTACAATATCTATGACATAAGCTTATAAGATTTACCAACACCTGACATGATCACCAACATATCAATCACATAACCGCATATATGAGTGTTATGTATATTTTATTTTTAATTTTAATTTGACACCCTTATTATATACAGTGTTTTAATTTAAGTAGTTTCAGTTTATGGGTACAAGCCTGAAATAAATGACTTTTAATTATTTATTTATTTTTAACAGTATTACCAATATCTCACACTCGATTAACACTGCCAACAAACCCTCAAATCTGCTGCCCAATTAACAATTGTCCTTTAATAATATGTTGCCTTCGTGTGGTCCGACTGAATCTTGATTGATGAGGGAGACGGGTGATTTCTCTTCATTAATTTCGGTATAGGGCTAGCTTTGTCCCGGTCTGGCACTAAATGGTGAGGTTACTAACCATGGAGTTAATATGACGGCTCTGGTATTTTTTGCTAAAGACTTTGTATTGAAATCGCGTCGGTTTGAGCAATCCAGATTGCAACTGATTAAAGATTGAAATGAAGAACTCTTTGGCCTTGCACTTGGCCATAATTCGCCTGATGGTAAGCAATCATTAGCTTTATGCTTACCTATGTACATACCTACCGGAGCGTCCTACATGGAGCGTGTTTACCAAATGAACTACACTCACACACTTTGAAGTTTTCATTCCTAGTGTTATTTAGCTATTGATGAATATTTATAAACTAGGTACCTACATGTGGTTATGCGTTGAAGTTTATTCAAATTGTATATTTAATGGGAAAAATAAAGGTTACGGGTGTAACCCGTTCTTTTGTTTACAAAAATAAAGCAATTAGGTATGCTATTGGCTTTTTATTTTTTACCGAAAATAATGTTAAATAAACAATCTAATAATGCCAACTTACTCAGGCCCTAGTATGAATCACCGTGCACTCTACAACAACAATTACTTATACCTATTTAACCAAACCCCGCCAAGCTCCAGATTTCAACCGTTCAGTCGAAAGCTCTCAAAGCAGTAATCGCTATTAACCCGTCTTGTCAATTTATATTGTCTTGTAATTCTACATTCTCAGCCCGATTGTAAGGCGTTATAATGACAGCAAGATGACGCATGGATCTGTCGCTTACGGCGTTTTGAGGCGCGAGCCGCCGGCACCTTCAAAGAGGTGGCCCCCTTTGATGTAGCCGCCGCCGCCGCGAGGGATGGGACGATCAGGCTTTAGTGTCGATGATTAGTCGATAGTCTTTGATAGTTATGACGGAAAATTGGTAAGATTGGTAAGTAAATATGGCATATTGATTGCTACTTAGTTGTTTGATGCCGGAAGGTTTTTGCAAGATTATGTAGCCGAGTTTGTTTATATTTAGAGGTAATTTTACAATTAGGATATTTGTAAAGTAACTACTTGTATAATACTTGGATTAATTAGTCACATTGATATTAACTTATCAACCAAAGAAGAGATCCAAAATAGCTTTCAGATTTTTCTTGAAAGTACGTATTTTGAAGTAAAGAAAAATTGCAGTCTTTTTATTTATAATATTATCATGAGCTTTGAACTTTGAGCCCGTTGAAGTCTTTTGTACTAACAAGTACTTTATATAAAAGACGTCAACCCGTTTTTATTGTATTTATTAATAAATTTAATTTCTACCAAACTTTCTGCGTATCACGTAAAACAATAGAAAAAAAACTTTTAATTAAGATTAATATTAGTTATGGAAAAAAATAATCTTTTTCACTTACTCATTTAATTATCAAATATTGTACAACTTCCCACCCCACTTCTTACAACACTTACCGACACCAAAATTCATCGACAATCGATATCGATAGAATTTCTATCGACACCCACACCCCATCCCTTGGCCCACACCACAGCGGGCAATAAAACGAATCGAGCACGTATTTTGACGCGGAGCGGCGCTTCTGGTCTTCCTTCTCTTTCACACAAATCGCTCCATCCCTGTCGTGTCTGGGAGCCCATTATAGTGTTATAGCTTGGGCCGGTATAATAAATTATGGTGCAATAGTACATCTTAGGCTTAGCTTCGGGATTGTAATATGACATAGGTAGATAGATGGATGCGAAAAGGGATATGTTTCTGCTACCTTATAAATGGTATTGTTGTATCTGCGTATATCTATACTAGCGAGTGTGGCGTAGCGGTTCCAGTGTGTGCTTTTCATTCAGACGCACCCGGGTTCGAATCCGGCCCTACACCAATGACTTGTATTTTCAAGTTATGTGTGGATTTGCACTCGCTTAACGGTGAAGGAAAACATCGTGAGGAAACCGACATGTTTGAGGACCACAATATCCGAGGACATGTGTCTTCCGTGGAAGGACCTGGGCGCCCACCACGATGTATCTGCCCAAGAAAACTCCCCTAGCGGATTAATTCTGCGGGGGAGTCACGACCCTCAGTCATGAGGAATACGACTCAAGAGATACTAATATTATAAAGCTGAAGAGTTTGTTTGTTTGTTCCTGAGATTAGCGCGTTCAAGCGCTAATCTCAGGAACTACTGGTGCGAAATGGAAAATCTTTTTGTGTTGAATAGACCATTTATCGAGGAAGGCTTTAGGCTATATAACATCACGCTGCAACTAATAGGAGCGAAGAAACAATAGAAAGTGTGGAAAAAACGGGGAAAATTATTCATCTTTGAGGGCTTCCGTTGCGTGCGCCGCGAAAACGGTTCCAGATATCAAAAAAATGTGTGTGAAAGAATTATTCCTCTTAAAATGATCTAACAAAATGTCCGCAACAGTATATGTCTATCTTTTAAGGTTAACTCACTAGAACCGTTTTTATGGTAATAACTATTCCACGCGGACGAAGTCGCGCGCACCAGCTAGTAATATGTATAATATTTGTTATTGTCTCAGTTGTTTCCTCAAGTTAACAACGGTTGGCACGTTCAGTGTTTACATAGGTTACTTATAAGTGGCACATTTATTGTGTTAGGTCTGTTTACTACCTAAAATTCAAATCTAGAGTAAATAGGTTTCTTCTAGGCAAGCGTACTACATCTTAGACTACAGTGGTGCTTAACATCAGGCAGGCTATAGTCAAAGGTAAGCCTATTTCGTGTTTAAAAAAATCTACTTATGTAGAAATAAAGATAGTGGTAGTTTATTTAGACATACTTATGTATTTGAAGTATAAGTGTCTGTAGAATTGTATTGCTAAGTAACTAAGTCAAGCGTGAGCCTATTTATCCTGAAAAATGCTCAAACAACTGCTGACATTCACATGCACATCATTATATATAAAAAAAAAAATGTTTTTTGGCTTTTTTTTGAGCTATATGTTTTTCTTTAACAAAATATCGGATTAGACGGATCATCGTGATTTGTACTACCGCTGTAGTATAGGGTGCTAAACTTACATTGGCTACTTTTTGTCCCGATATAATGCAAACGAAGTATTGTCCATCCACTCTCATAAGTCGTATTTCCTCATGACTGTGGGTCGTGACTCCCCCGCAGAATTAATTCGTTAGGGGAGTTCTCTTGGCCAGATACATCGTGGTGGGCGCCCAGGTCCTTCCACGGAAGACACATGTCCTCGGATATTGTAGTCCTCAAACATGTCGGTTTCCTCACGATGTTTTTCTTCACCGTTAAGCGAGTACAAATCCACACATAACTTGAAAAAAACAAGTCATGGGTGTAGGGCCGGATTCGAACCAGGGTGCGTCTGAATGAAAAGCAGACACTGGAACCGCCGAGCCACAATCGCTTCCATCCTCTAGCACACATATAAAAGTATATCTATCTCGTCAATCCTTCACCAACCTTGCCCAACAGCTTTACACTCGAGAGGTTCAAATTGATTCCCCAATCCAGTTGTTTGCCCAAAAACTTAGATAAAAAAGCAGGCCGATAAACAATAAAGACAACGGAAGGCTCTTTGGCGGTGCAATACAGCCATAAAAATACCCATTAGATGTCTTATTAACGCCTATTTTGACATAATTAGGAAGATATAGGAAGGTTTATATGATTGCTTGAGTTTATGGTAGCATGGGATGCCATAGATACGCAATATGAAGGCAGATGTGGAAGCTATTCATTAAATTAATGGGTTTAAAATTAGTCATTTAGTTAATTGATTTGATTCTCTATTGTGTTTTTTGCTGAACTGATTTTTATAAGAAAAATAAGAAATTTTGAAAATTGATTAGTATATGTATGTATGTGACTAATTTGGTCTTAAAAATAGTATTGCCTCGTGATAATAAGTAAAACAGTTTACCAATCAAATTTAGGCTTTTACTTAGACTATTTCTTGCCCATGTTGACATAATTAGGATGGTATAGGAAGGTTTATATGATTGCTTGAGTTTATGGTACGAATAGATGAAGTCCGATGGGGGAATTTGGTAGCATTTCATTATTTTAATGTGTTTAAACACATTAAAAAATAGACTTTTAAGGGTAGGTACGTATATCAAATTAATTGATTTTAGCAATACTTTTTTTTGTATGGCTGTTTTATATTACACTAATTTGGTTTTAAAATAATAGTAAAAAATAAATATAGTAAAATTGCGTCTTATATTAAGTATGTATTTTTACACGAATACAAAGTCTAGTAAAAAAAAAATTGCAATAAATCTGTACTTTTGATTTGAATGCCTAAAAGTTTCTAACTAAGACACTTACAAATAAGCTATTTGCAGTAAAAATTAAATAAAATTCGATTAATCTACATCGAATACTTATCAAATATGATCATATCAATCATACAATAAAAGCGAAAGAGTGTGTGTTGGTTTGTTTTTCTGTTCTTCTTCTACTTATCGTATGAGAGTGGCCAATTCGAGTGTTGAAAGTTTTCATACCACCCATAGGGCCTTTGACTTGGCTTTACGAGTGCTGTAGTAACCGGGATATACAATTGGCGTTTAAATCTTAGTCTGTTTGATTGTTTGTTTCTCTTTTACGCCAGAACTAAGCAACAGATCTTCATGGTTTTTGGTTTGGTGATAGTATATGATATCAAGATTAGGTTAATTTTGGTCCAACACAGTGTAGGTGAATCCACGGGCACCCGCTAGTCTTAAATAATGACAAGCAGAGCGAACCAAATTGCTCTAACGAAATTAGAAAGCTCAATTCTAATAAAATCAAATTTAAAACAACATAATTTCAATTTTCTATCTAAAATTAGTTAATCGAAGTACCGAGCATAGACGTACGTACATGATTTATATCTTATTTAATTTAAGGTCTAGATTGTCGCGCGTGCACCTACATTTACAAATAACTACATACAAAATAAAACTATTGATATGTGGTTTTTTTTAAGATGTTAAGATATTTATAATGTTTTCGCATTTATATTTGATGGAAGAGTTTAAAATATCATACAATAATACTTATATTGTGAAGTACTTGTGTTACTGAAACGTTTTAAAGAATAACTTCAATCTCTGGTAAAGGAATGAAACTCAATTTGTACTTAGTT
This sequence comes from Macaria liturata, assembly GCA_964023185.1. Lineage (NCBI taxonomy): Eukaryota > Metazoa > Arthropoda > Insecta > Lepidoptera > Geometridae > Macaria > Macaria liturata. Next base: position 17,184,429 of record OZ026806.1, read on the forward strand.
AATACTGATTTATACCTAGTAAAAATACTTCATTTTATGCTTACATTATATAGTATTGTAGTGACGTCAAATGTAAAAATTATTCCGTTTATGTTAGTACCATTAGTGATTCCATGTTATCTATGTGACAAATAAATATGTTAATACCTAAATAAAAAAAATAAAAAAAAAACTATCAACCTATCTCCCAACAACATGCGTACGCGCAGCATTCTCTCCCTTACCATATCCCGCGATGCGGGCGGCCCAAATTTCCGCTACAGTAATTAATTACAAACGAATATCATAATCGGCTCTAGGAAACCTTTGAAGTTAGTTCTGAGTGCTGTAGTGGAGGGGATACACTGACGAATTATCGGACTTGGATCTGTGGTAAGTGGGGTGGGAGTGGAGAAGTAGATATGGGAAAATTTTGATGTACATTATGTAGATTGGTATGTGAGTATATTCTCTTAGATAGATATATAGATAATGTAACTAGTAGTGGGTGCACGTGGCTTTGGTCCCTTTAAGAAGTATTATTATCAATTGAAGTTTCATATAAACTGGCAACCCCTATTTCAACCTTTAAGAAGTGAAATTTAAGAAAATGCTTTATGCCTAAAATATAGTAAGCTATCTGTATGGCAAATTACAGTTTTGTTAGTCATGTGGTTAGGCTGAGCGTGAGTGCGTTGTAACATAGCTCAGTCAGTCAATCGTCAGTCAGTCAGCCTTGTGTTTTATATATTCAGATACATACGTATTAATGTTTACAAATTTCTTTTTAATTTCTTAAGATTCACACCTGGTTATTCGGCTAAATATAAGTTAAACCACATATGTCAGATTTTCTAGTAGGTATAACTTTAAAACACCTTTTCCTTGCGCGCGGAACCAAATGCCCACAATATTCTATTTTATTTGATTTAACATATTATTAGCAAATTTCTAACTTACCTAACGTTCAATGTACAACCACCCTAACATATTGTCCAAACCATGTCCAGGTGATAATATACAGAGATCCGTACATTTTACGAGAGGCGGCGTGTTTGATGTTCACGCATAACATCCTTGGATCCTGATGTTTGATGTTTCACATTTTTATGATTTAGGAAGTGATATGTTGATATAGAGTTTGATGGTTTTGCAGTTTTGTGTAGTTTAATCGCTGATAATGGATGTGAAAGTTTTTCTGAGTTCTAAATCAGTCTAATGACTGTAGTATTCTGTGCCAAGTGTAGAAAAACTTACTGAGGTAAACTATCAAAGTTTCCATCTGTCTGAAGTGTCCCCATGCGTAATTTGAATAAATAAATAAATAAATATTTCGGGACATTGCACACAGCGCCATCTAGCCCCACACTAAGCAAACGCTTGTGTCGTGGATACTAGATAACGGATATAATACTTATATGTCGTATATATGACTCGTAATTACCTAAAATATTATTTCGATGATTTCAATGTCTAACTATGCAACCGTATCTACTTTTACCAAACCGACTTCAGTACTGCCGACACCGACTTCAGTACTGCCGACAATTCACATAATCTTACTATCGATAGACGTTAAAGACATCCGAATAATATAATTATAGGATTAAACTATAAACCAATCTACAAACACAACCCAATATAACCTTATCATTAATTGAATAAAGTTGATAATTGTAAATCAAGGTTTAGAAATAAAGTTGTGCTTAAGTCCAGTTTGACAACCGGCAAAGTTCAAAGGAACTTAGAAATCAATTAATAGTTATCAAATGGTATAGGAAGTTATAAATCGCGAAGTTGTCTATTGGACTCGCCTTGTTGATGCATTTTATCATAGTTTTTGTTGAAGTTAATTTGGCCACATGGTAGGCGACGAGCGAAAATAGATGCATTTGGAGTTTTTAAAGATAATCGTCTCAGTTTATTTTTGTGATTTAATTTACTAATGGTTTATAAACAATAAGAATAAGTTTTTACACGATTTATATACCTAATGTTATGACATCTACTGTAAGTGTATGAATAAAACAAAATAAAGATTTCTTGGAATTTAGAGTGTAAAAATGATAAAAAATAAAAATGAAAAATATGTAAATACTTATTTTAAAATTTCTTCATTATCTTAAACTAGGAATTAGCCAGTTAACGAGTTAGTTATCTTTAGCTAGTTTTGGAACTATAATTAAACTTCAACTTAAACTATGGTTAGATTTGCTTAGTGAACTGCCCTAACGAATTTATTCGGCTGGGGAGTCACGGCCCTCAGATATGAGGAGTACGACTATAAGATTGTAAAAAGACAAATACAAATATTTATTTTTATAAAACTTAAAGTTACACCCTTATAAACTAAATTAAATATACGTTCATGCCATACCTATAGTGTTGGTGCATTGGGATTCTCTGCCATCTCACACTAGGAATCGAGGACCCTGTGTCGTGAGATGGCAGTTTACGCGCGAAATATGCCTCTTTTGTTTGTACATTAATTACAGTAATAAAAGAGAGAGAGAGATGTATCTAAATATCTATCTATTCACATATCTTCCAAGATACTTGAGTTCCTTTCTAAATACCCTCAGATTAACATTCTGTCGAGAATAATATCATTAATAGTGACACAGTCGTTACGAGATTACCAGCTAAGCACGGGGCATGTCAACTTTGTATGACATACTGATAGGGTTGACACTTGGCGCTTTTGACTATCTGAAGCTAGTTGTTCTTTATTACTCAAAATAAGTAAAAATATTTTTTTTATTTACAATAATAAAATATAAAAACAAGGGAAGAAAAACTAAACATACTACTTCTAACTACTACAAATAGGGGCACTTAGAAAATAGTAAAAATATAATGTTCTATATATGATGGTCTACCTTCATTCCATCTGACGCAACACCCGCAAAAAGCAAACATGTGATCCTAGTTAACAAATGGGCTAGATGGCGCTGTGTGCAATGTCCCGGAATATTTATTTATTTATTTATTTTATTTAGTTATTTTTTTGACAACAAGTTAGTTATTTTGAACGAGGTTTGCAAATAGGTGTTATGTGGCTGTGTACTTGTATAAGTATTATCTGTGTGTCCGTTATTGATATGAAAATACCTCAATCCGATCGAGGTTCAAATTTAGTTTTTAGGGAGGGATTTGTTCAGGAGTTAGTTTAGTGATATACGACAAAACTTTGTGATGTGGATATCGGGATCAAGTTCTTATTAGATTTGAATCACGGTTCTTTTCAGATATTTATCGTATATTATAAAAATAATGAGCAAACTCCATTTATTTCAATAATTGTTACACTTACCAGTGTTCAAATAACTTATTTCCTTTAAACCAACTTATTGCAACTTAAGTAAGCGGCTTGACATGTTACTCGCCAACCCTACTTAGAAGCAACTTAACATGACATGATACAGTAAACGCACGGTAATAGTATATGATACTATTACCGTGGTAAACGAGCCAACGACAAAGCGGCGGCATCTTTGACAACTCGCTGCTTAACTTCTGACACTTGTTTGCTTTGGAACACCCTTTTTACACCGTTTGACATTGACAGTGGTAAAATGTGACGTGAAGATGACTGATTTAGTACAATGTTTTTGTATGAGGCAAATGAGGTTAATCCGAATGATTGGTTTGGTATTGTTTATTTGTTTTAGTAATAATAATAAAATCATTTATTGACACAATTAATAAATTAGTAAGTTGTTTGTTTTCGTCAAATTAATCAAATAAAGTGATAAGTACCCAGCTATATTTTTTATAAGATTTTATCAGTTTATTTATATTTATATCAGCTTTATATTTGGTCCTAAAGTCTGTTAATCTCTCTTGAGTCGTATATGCACATAACTGAGGATCGTGACTCTCCAGCAGAATTAATTCGTTAGGGGAGTTTTCTTTGGCAGATACATCTTGGTGGGCGCCCAGGTGCTTCCACGGAAAACACATGTCCTCGGATAAAAACCACAAATATATATGCTCAAAGTTGGGAACCTCAAGGGCGACGTGGTAGAGGAAGGCCCAAGACCCGCTGGCGTCAGGATTTCGACCGGTTTCAGGGTGCCTGGAGGAAGCCTTCGACCGGGACGCATGAAGGGAGTTGGAGGAGACTTTTGCCCAGGAGTGGGACAGTACAGGTGAATAAAAATAATATGAACAAATATTATATAGGTAGGTAACTAAAACACTGTTTTTTCACTAGTAGTTAAAACAAAACTTTTTAAACCAACGCACTCAACCGATAAACTAATTATTACTAATTAACCGAACAAATACGCAAGAAAATATTGTTCTTATAATGAAACCGTCATTAGATATAATTAAAAAGTTGTAATTAATTTAGTTCGCCTCGGGCATTGACAGTTGTGAATTTGTGGAATAGATGTTTTTACGTATACGCTATTAATAAAAGTGACATAAATCGCATTTCTTTATTAAAACTATGCACTATGCAGTTTTTTAACTGACTTCAAAAAAGGAGGTTATCAAGTATTCTGAAAGTGTTTTTATATATTTTTTTTCGTATTTTCCCGATAATATAGATAGATAAGTAAATCAAATCAAAAAAGTACGTACTATGATTACGCTGGGATTTGAAATCTTAAGCTTGTGACGTCATTGCAGTTGGTATACGACGCTTTTCAATTCTTTTGAAATTTCTCTCTCTCTCTCTTGAGTCGTACTTCCTCATGACTGAGGGTTGTGACTCTCCCGCAGAATTAATTCACTAGGGGAGTTCTTTTGGGCAGATACATCGTGATGGGCGCCCAGGTCCTTCAACGGAAGACACAATATGTCTTCGGATATTGTGGTCCTCAAACATGTCGGTTTCCTCACGATGTTTTCCTTCACCGCTAAGCGAGTGTTAATCCAAACTTAACTTGAAAATACAAGTTATTGGCGTAGGGCCGGATTCGAACCAGGGTGCGTCCGGATGTACCTAAAGCAGACACTTTTGTATAAAATGTTGGATTTAGCTGTGTTTGCATTAAAAGAGAATTTAATCAAATATACATCTGCTATTGAATTTAATATACCAGTGCATTTAATTAAAGTCTTGCTAATGCAAATAATCAATCAATCAATACCGGCTTTCACTGCAAATCACATTTAATCTATACTTCTATACTATATGAGTATAATATTATAAAGCTGAAGAGTTTGTTTGTTTGTTTGTTTGTTTGAACGCGCTAATCTCAGAAACTACTGGTGCGAATTGAAAAAATATTTTTGTGTTGAAAAGACCATTTATCGAGGAAGGCTTTATGCTATATAACATCACGCTGCAACTAAAAGGAGCGAAGAAACAATAGAAAATGTGGAAAAAACGGGGAAAATTATTCATCTTTGAGGGCTTCCGTAGCGTGCTCTGCGAAAACGGTTCAAGTCGTGGGTAACAGCTATAAAATATAAAGCTAAAGAGGTTGTTTGCAAAAATAAATATGATGCCCAAAATAACTATTCCACGCAGACGAAGTCGCAGGCACAGCTAGTTCTATATAAAAACTATTTTTATTCCCTAATCAATAATCTTATACTATCTAATTTACAAAACTTTCTCTTAATTACCGCGGCAATATATTAAATTGAACTAGATTATAGTAATAAAGATGGAAAACGCCATATTGTAACAATAATAAATGATAAAACGTAATAGATTGCGAATTCATCATCGTAAGCCCCTTCAAATTGCCGTTTTAGAATCCATGGCTGATATTTCTGCCAGCGGACGAAATTGAAACCAAAAAGTTTTGACAATTATGTTATTTTGGCAAATCTTAATAACTAACTAAAAAGATGTTAAAATTTTATTTGAAAAAAAAGTCTAGCTTTGTTTAGTTCTTCTTACATACATCATAGACGAATTGAACTCAAGCATACATTAAGGTAATAGTTCTAAAACTTTATACATAACATAAAAATGAAAACATATAGAGGTAAAAGAAAATTAACCAGAAATCGACGACTAAATCAACAAAGTGGTAAAAAAATACATGGAAAGTAAAAAATATGGGAACAATGCTGCCCATAATTCCCGCAAAATATTATTTTGTAAGCACGTTTGAAGTTTTTTCTCATGCTAGCGCCCCCTAGGCGGTAAATTCGGTCCATTTTTACGTCTGTATCGAATTAAGTAGAGAATATTGTTCCAATGATTAATTGTTTACGATTTTGCCACGATAGAGAAATAGTGATGTGCTTGTGCAATAGTGTTCATCATAATATAAGTAAGGCTAAGCTAGATTTTATTAAAAACTAGCAAACCCCGCGAACTCCGTTTCGCCACCAGATGGTTTCGTTTTTTCTTCTTTTTTATAAACCTCACGGAGCTCGAGACCTTTCCAACGAGTCCAAAACCGTGGAAATCGGTTCGTGCGTTCTGGAGTTACAGCGTCAGGAAGGAAAACCCGACTTTTTTTTTTATATATTAGATATATGAATCCATAGAATTATATGTTTTATATCAAGTTCAAATAGTGGTAGTTTTATCTCTCTAACACAAATTTTGACCAGATACAGAATTAAATAAATAGGTAAAATTCTTATAAACTGATCCAAGAATTTTCATACACGATTAAGGTCTGTTAATAAAGAATTATATGTACATATTTAATTCTACAGAAGTGTCGGAAGAAATATAAAAGAGGATACAAATTCAACTTTTAAATCGTAACGGTTATTTTGAATGTCTAGGTTTAGCGCATAGGTATAAAATAACCCTTAAGATTTAAAAGTCACAAAAGAAATGTAAACAAATTAGTCTATTTATCACATACGAGTATCTATCGTGCCTAAAAAATTCACAGAAAAAAGACAAGTTTCAAATTGATGCGCCAAAATATTACAATGCATTTTAGAAATGGAGTGAAATGTTATGTCCTGTCAAAGTAACTACGACAAATGATGGCAGCATTTGTATTATATTTTTTGTATGTATAATAAGTATGTATTTACAAAAGAAAAGTATATAAGTATTATATCCGTTATCTAGTACCCACGACACAAGCGTTTGCTTAGTGTGGGGCTAGATGGCGCTGTGTGCAATGTCCCGAAATATTTATTTATTTATTTTTATTTATTTTAACTAAACTTTGACTTCTTATCGAATTAGACTGGCCAACTCTGGTGTCGAGAGTTTATCAAGCCGCCCTCATGGCCTCTGACGTGGCTTAGCTACTGCCTTACTAGACAAATAGCCGGGACCTATAATTTAACATGAAATTTTGACTTAATATACTTTTTAGTTCCATTTTCGTCCGTTTCCAAGTTGTCTTGTAGGTACTTCTACAATGGGACGTTAATGAAGCGGTTTTGTCAGCGTTTTGTACTACGAATAAACTATACAATTGAAACGTGATTGAGCTAAAAAATGCATATCCTGGTTGAGTTGAACTAAGCAATTGAAAATATTCCGTGGTTAGGACCTAAAGCTGGAATCGTAATACCTGAAGTTAGATAGTAGAATATTCGGCCACCATCATTGGTGAAATTTGGCTATTTCCGCCATCAGTGACCAATCACAAGCAAGATTTGCCTGCTGTGGCCTCTATTTATGTATGTGTGCCATTTATTAAATTTTATTAAAAATCATCTGTAAATTGGTAGTATTACATATATACCCGTTATAATTATGACTTGAATAAGATTCTGTGGTGTGGTGTTGTGGAAAAATGGAAGCATATCTGCCTAAACATTTGTACGAAGTTACCGTTCTATATAATTATATAATTATTCGTATATTTTGTCATGTTTCGGCGCGTGTGGGCATATTAAAGCACAATTATGCTATAAATGGGCGGTTATTGGACGATTAGCCGATGGTCGTTGTGAAACTGGCGTTAGGAAATTCATGTACTGATGGGATGAGACGAATTTTGAAATAAGTAGGAACAAAGAAATTAAAAGTTTTTGAGTAAAAAGCCTTTTTTTTACGCTAACTATACGGAGAAAAGAGAAACAGATGAAAACTTTGGAAAAACATGTTGTTCTGTTTTTCAACAAACAGCCCAAAACCATAAAATAATTACGCGTTTGAGGATAGCAATCATTATAAAAATAATAAACTTTATGGACTAAGTTTTGACTTATTCTGACTTGTTCTGATATATCTGCACTACATAACTTCCCTAATAAAGTAATAATTCGGGGAGTGGCGACCCTCAGTCACACCACACCAGAGTGTGTAAAAATCGATACAATTGTGTCATCCACTTGTATCGTATTATACCTCATGACTGCGGGTCGCGACTTCCCCAAATTATTAATTTATTAGGGAAGTTATCTAGTGCAGATACATTGTGGCGCAATATACATACCAGATTACGAAAAAAATAGTATTTGCTTTTAAAATTCAGTCCTTCATACTAACCTAAAAAAGGCTTTATTTTATCACTTTTTCATCCGCCAGTACAACGTGTTTATGAATAACATTATAATAGATTTGAGAGAGCACCGCTACACGATTAGCGAAGTACTAATTTCATGTCGTCTTAGTAATTATGTGGTTACATACCGACAGACTGACAGAACGACTTTCTTATCCCACACTAATATTATAAAGGTCCCTTAGGGCGGCTTGATAAACTCTCGCCACCAGAGTTGGTTACTCTCATTCAATAAGAAGATTATAAAGGTAAGAGTTTGTGAGTAAGTGTGTTTGTTATTCGCTTCTACATCTTCAAATGGCTGAACCGATTTGTACGAAATTCAGTTTAGAAGTTTGTGAGTATATTATGTACCTATGTTTGTCCGGTCTCCACGCTCCAGCAAAAGTTGAATCAATATGGATAGAATTTGGAATATTAATAAACGTTTAGTAACACCATGGAATAGAAAAGCAATCACACCTATCACAACACAATATAACAAGAGACTCAACACCATACCAAGAATCACGAAGATCCGTCACTCCGTTGCAGCATGAAAACGGAACAATCATACCAACGAAACAACAAATATAATTTCAATTTTAACCTATGAATATTATGATAGATCAGATGACACGTTAAAATTGTAGATTTCAGCAAGTTAGTGATGATCGAGCGAGCTATATTAAGCTTATCTGCTTCAAACAATTTACGAGAAACTATCAATCAATTACTATAACTATAACTTATCTTAGAAATTTTGCATTCCAATATTTGATTTTTCTTATCATTGTGGAACTCTTTGCCCGAATCTCAATTCCCCCTGACAAATAATTTGTCGGAGTAAACGGTTGTCTTCACTATTATAACGTTTGCTTACCATCAGGCGAGATGTCGTCAAGCGTGAGCCTATTAAGTGTAAAAAATATACTTTAGCAGAAATCATCATCATGATTCACTTCAAAGAGGTGATTAAATAAAATGGTGATTCACGTTTCGCGCCAAATTCATTTCGACCACAGAGTTATAATGGTTAAATCCTCTTTGGCCACAACAATCAAAAACATTTCATGTAAACGGCCAGTTACACGGTTCTAAAGAATCGATTAGACACGTCGATGATAATCGATACGTTCGTTTGTGTTCGAACAACGACAATATACATAATAGATGTCTCTTTAAGGTGCAGGTTTTTATATGAAGTAAACTACATATTTGGAATTTGAGAAAAGGCCAATGTACATTTTGATTAAAATGTTGTATAATAAACTCAAAAACGAAAGAATAGGTAAGTACTTATATTGTACGACATTAAACGATCGTGTCTTTAAAGCAACCATATAAATCCAATTGTTTTGTAGTTTTCGTGACAAAGTTGAGTGGTACTATACAATAGTTTGTATAAAATTATGCAGTCAGTACAAAAATAATTTGACTTTGTTATACTTGCTTATTGAGTAATCCGCACAAGATTGGATTTTGACGTTAGCTGTCAGAATTATTTAGCTTGAATGTTTCTTCACTTCTTTGCTTTGTGCTGATTATTACTCACTAATACAAAATACAAACATAAATTACAGTCACGTTTGTTATTTTTCATGGCTTGCTAAAAGACTTTAGCTTTGACGGTGACGCACAATGGTTGCCAAATGCTAACAGTGCTGCGTCACCAGATGATAGTTATATCATTATTATTTTTCTGATCATTATTTCCTTCTGATTGTTTCAGAAACCTTATTTAACTATTGTATTTGTTTACAATTTTGTTTATTTATACATCGTAAAACAATAATATATCACGTTGTGTGACACGTTTAGTTGATAGTTATATTACTAGTAAGGTGCCTCTATTTTATATAGCCTACATGTTCGATGTTTGAATTTGATGTTTGTATTTCGAACGTCGCGTGCCGGTAGAGATGCTACGGCAAGTCTACACAGCACAGCGTGGCCAATGGAAGAAAAGAAACACATTTCCTCTGACGAGCAATAACTTTGTCATGCGTCATGTGATGATTTCCACAAGAGGAAAAAATAAGATTAATTCTGTTTTTTTTTAATCAAAATACTTCTCTCCTCGTATGTCTATTCTTTTATGTATGTACATAGTAAGTAATGTGAATATCTAAAACTAAAGTGTGTGTATACTTCAAACATACCAAAAAATATTTTTCTGTCAATCAGCCACAATAAATGTTTTCTTCCATTCTTTAAATTGTGAACCTAAAGTATGGATTAACTTTATTTTACTTATTTATATGTAACCAAGTATTTAAGTACATTAAATAAACAAAACCTTAAACACCCTACCTTTCTACGTTAGGTTTTCATATGCTATCTATCAGTCATTCAGTCAGCTATCTATAGTTCATTTCCTAATTTTCGTGTGCACAAAGCTTTAAAACAACTAAATGTCAAATTACAATAAAAGTTCCAAACTCAAATTGTTAAAACTGTACGAAAATTTGTCACGCAAGTGTGTTGTCTAATTGGTCGCCCACCAACTTACAGAACCAGAACTTGTAGATCTGTTCTTACTTACAACTTTCTTCCTTATTGAAGCTCTAACTAAAATTGTTTGTAAATCCAGGCACCATAATTTCAAGACCTCAGATACTAAAGCTTTTGTTTCGAAACGTAGATCTATTAGCTTTGGTTTTTGTTAGCATGGACGTTTCGGTCATATTTAAATACAATTTGTGTGTTGTTAAATACTTTAACTATGGGCACTATTTGTTTGAAAGCGTTGAATGATGAAGCGTGAATAAAAAATTAATTACTCTTGCTATGACTTTGAAACCGATGAGTATTAGGCCTTGAATTTTGTTTTTTATTCATATACTTATAATAAATATTAATTTACGAAGAAAATGTTAAATGTTTATTAAGTATGTACTCTATTTTAGTTCCACTTTAAACCACAGTCGTTTAGTCGATTCCGCGGGTATTGTTTTGAGCAAGCTGCCGGTTAACATTCAGAGACATGTAAAAAAATGCTATTGAATTATATGAAAATTATGTTGATTATAATTCTAGAAAGTATCAAAGTCTTCGTAAATTATATTTGCTGTATACCTACCCACAGTATTTAATAGACAGAAATTAGTAGGTAAGTACTACTAACATGTAACATTTGCATTACACGCAACAATTCCTCAATAAATTCCTATAATTACTAAGTACTCAAATAAACACTTAGTGCTACAAAACCACGAGCCATTGAACAAAAGAAGGAAAGCGTTTACTTTATTAAAGCAAAAACCAACAAAAACGCAACATTAATGTGTAAATACACGCATTTTATAATTATAAATGTAAATATTGAATGGAAACCGATAATAACATAGCCGAGAGCTGTTCATTTTCATTACATTATTTAATTAACACTGGCAATATTTTATAATTCCTTCTTTCAACAAAATAGGTTTTAATCGACGCCTTTAATAGTTTTAAAACTTCTTGCTACACACATAAAGAAGGTAAAACCAAAAGTTTTAATACAAAGTTAGAACTAACCTACACAAACAGCGAAGAAAAAAAAACATTTGATGTTTAAAAATTCAAACCTCAGGTTTGAATGGCAAAGTACAGCTTTCAGCGTCTTTTGTTCGAAGTTTAAATGTGTAATTTGTGGCGAAGGAAGGGTGTGATCCTTCTTTGTACGTTGTGACCAATTTTAAATAACCCTTCGGCCATTCAACTGTTTTCTTTTACGTTGACTCATCTTTTGCTAAACACTCTTAATTTGGCAATATCATGAATTGTTTATTACGTTATCCGTTATTTGTTTGCTTATTATTATATTTTTTGTATTTATTTATCGTTAAATAACGGCAGTTTCTTTGTGTAAATGATGATGATGTTGTTTCTAGTTGTTGATATTTTGTTCTAGCAACAATTTCAGTTGTAAATAAGATAGGACAAAAGATTCAAAGCATAGTATCTCTGTTTTTAGTAAGTAATTAAAATTTGTGTATATTTTAATATATAACCTACTATACAACATAAAAAGGGACACTTAGAAAAACTTTAAAAAAGCCTAAAGATAGTCTAGTTCCCTTGTTGTTTAATTTTATCTTACCCGTATTATTATAGGTTGTTGCTGTTTCCTTCTGCATTTTGTATCATAGGTCCCCAGGGTGGTTTCAAAACTCTCAACGCCTGAGGTTGCTAGTCTCATACTATAACTATTTTATTAGAAACTAGCAGTAGTGCCCATATTTCTCGCATTATTTCGGGATAAACGTCAGTTATAATGCAGAATTTAACTAAGGTCATTTCAGACTCAAAAATACCTAAGACAATTATCACACTCAATGGACACATACTTTTATTACCTAGTTTCCGGACAATAAATATATTTCATTTCATTTCAATATATTTCATTTTCATTTCATTTCATATTATATTCATGTGTTTTTATATACTTACAATACTAACCATTTCCTTTATCTTCAGCTGCTGCAATCAACATGTGTGTTAAATGTTAAAATTGTATGTCTAATTATTAGAAACTAGTTAAACTCAGAATTATACATAGACAGTCGGTTTATTCCAACGGCTGGGTATAAGCCTCTCTTTTATAATGCCATTGAAATTGTTTGATATTTGGTGTACCTACTATTGATCATATTTTATGCTAACTTTTATCCTGATGTATGGCGCCCTGTGGTGCTATATATATATAAATCTGGGATTAAAATGAGTATATGTGTAATGTGTATGTCTCTATACCAAATTGCATTTAAATCGGGCTAGCCATATGAGTGCGAAGAAGAAACAAACATAACTTCAACACATTGGTCGGATGACACGTTAAATTGTAGGTCCCGGCTGTTTGTCTAGTAGGTACAGCAGTCGTTAAGCCATGTCAGAGGCCTTTAGGGTGGCTTGATAAACTCTCGACACCAGAGTTGGCCACTCTCATTCGATAAGAAGAAGAACACATTGGTACGTACTAACCTTAACTTTTACTATATTAGTGAGATTTGTACAGGATTAGTTGTTCAGATAAGTATAAGAATTATTGTACGATTTGGTATATGTAACTATTTTATCTTAAAAATAACTATGGCCTATGTTTACCTTAACATGAAATAATTATAATATCAAACAGAATTTGTAACAATTCAACTACGAAGTTATAAGCGAGTGTGGCTCAGCGGTTCCTCCTCCTCCTTGAATCGTATCCCTCATGTCTGAGGATCGTGACCACCACCTCCCAGCACCTTCTGCGGGGGAGTCACGACCCTCAGTCATGAGGAAATACGACTCAAAGAGAGAGAACTAAGAAGTGAATGAAATGTAATATTTTAAGAAGCTAGGAAATAAAGCCTATGTTTTTTTATTTGTTTACCTTCCTAAATTTAACTTGATATAGGATAATTGTAAAGAAATACAACATAATTTAGAACACGTAATGTTTTATTTACACTTACACTCTTCACAGTAAGCAGTGTATCTTACAATTGACAGCAAAACGAATTTATTTTACACTACATAAGAGTAAAAAAATACTGAGACGATTTAGTTACATATAAATTAAGAAAATAAACTTAAACAAAACAAATTTACAAAAAATATTGGGGCTATTAAAAAGATTTTATTTTTATTTGTGAGTCTGATTGATTAACTAGTGATTAACGATAACCTCAGGTTTCTATGTCGAAGAACAGTTAAATCATTCTCGAATCAATTTTTCCGCAATGTCATCAATTAGCTAAAGATTTGAAATAATCAAAGTGCGTAGAAATAAATTTGATGGAACATTTAAACTGATCGTTCGGTTAAATTATTTATTTTATTCGATGTTTAAATAAGTCGAAAAATTTACAATAAAATACAGTTTTTTGCATAATCACCAATTTCAATAACACGATGATAGAATCTAAAAAATGATGCTTTTGAACATAACTTTCAAACTAAATGCTATTGAAGAGAAACAAAGTTTTCTTTAGAAAAAACGTTCAAAATTATTATTTATATTCATTCATCAGGTCTACTCACTATTAACTAAACCAAAAATAATTACACAATATGGAGACCGTTACTTATTTCCAGCTGATTTCTATACATTTAATTAATATTAAATAGTAAGTAACTGTTTTATTAAACCTTATTTTATTCTAAATTTACAGAAAATATTTACATAGTAACTCTCATAGGGTTTGGTAAAATGGTTGATATATTAATAAATTTAACATTATTGCACTTTTTATTGTTTTTATTTCGTGTGAATAAAAAACAAAATGGCTTCCTCTCATAAGAAGGCATTTTGTCAAATTGTTTGTGGATAAATAAAAATTTTAACATATGTTTTAATATTATTCCGTTTTATAAACCATTTTACCATCCGCTTTGTAATAAATAATTTAGGAATAGATCTTTAAAATATTAAGTACTCGAATAAAATTAACTATCACATTTAGAACGAAGCTTCTCTATATTTTACAGTAAACTACCTCAGATCGATAAGAAGATATTTACAATTAAGTTATAATATAGAAATACAATTAATAATGACGCCACATTTTATAATTTACCACCAAATTACACTGACAAGAGATTTCCGAATAATATATAAACTAAACAAAACTTTCCAATAATACTGAAATAACTACATAATGAAACTAAACTTTTTAAAGTAAGAACCTAATCTTTGTTAATAAAGAAATAAGTTTGCATGGGAGTGAAAGTTCTGATGTCGATTGTTTTTAACCCTTCTATGATAACATGAATAAAAAATGTAACAGAAATCTTGTCAGTCAATAGTTGCAATTTTTACATTATGTACACGAATCATAGTTATTAATTTGAAATAGTCGTAACGTTTAAAATTCGCCTACATTACATGTTTACTACAGCAACATTAATCGGCAGCACTATATTAGTGAAGTACACTATGCACTATACGTGACGCCACTAGAGTTCGATTGTCACTGAGTTCATTTATTCGATTAATCGATTCGATTCAATAATCGAGCGCGCGTCGATCGTAGGTGACGTCAGAGCCGATCGAGCGCGAGGCCTCGTTTCATTTGGACGCATTCACGACAAGATTTGTCGCAGCCTCTTCACTGGCCCCTATGCTCATTGCCTTCTTCTTGAGAATGCCCAAATCTGTCACATTTTCCAGAAAACTCTTATGCGCGGACAACACTTTAGCGCTCTCGACATCTTTTTTTAACTCCTCCATGTCTCGCTTGAGCTTTGCTCGTCTGTTCTGGAACCACGTGATCACCTGCGCGTTGGACAGCCCCAAGGAACTGGCGATCTCGTCTCTATCGGCCGGCGATAGATACTTCTGGTAAAGGAACCTCTTCTCCAACTCGAATATCTGGTGGTTCGTGAACGCGGTCCGAGATTTCCGCTTCTTCTTCGGCTGCGGCCGCGAGTTGAACAAATTCAGGTGATTCGACTGACCATCTGCAACAAGCGAAAATTACTCGATTAGACGCGGTCTTTTGCATCGAGAACTAAGTGGGATAATTAACGAGAGTCGATAAGTTACAAAGTAGACGCTTCGAAACTCGTTTGCTCGATAAATAGAATAATTAATCGAATGTGGCACGCTTGGCGCAGGCTTTGCTTTCAAATAAGAGATTAGGGGTAGGAGTGGTGTTATTGGTGTCGTATAGATAAGGGCGACGCTGTTTCGTCTCGTTATCAGCCACTAAAACCTCGCCGGAGCCTACGACAGCGTTGTAAAGCGCCCGCAGCGCTAAAATGTAACTGGTCCCTCATAAAGTATACAATAAAAACGCCGGGTATCGTTACATTTTAACGATCACACAATCACATACGGGCTGTTCGTAAAAGTATATTTTTAATGAACAAAATGTTAAAAACAATCATTGTTATAAACGCTAATTCTTGAACTGTAGACAATCTTTTTCACGTCAATTTAAAAAGCAGTAAATCCTCAATTTTCCTTTATGGGCTGTGCAATAAAAAGTAACGGAAATGAAGATAGAGATACAACAATGGCGTTATCTCTACATCCGGTCTATTTTGTTGTTATCTGTGGTATTCTTCACGGGTTGGATTGCGTTGGATGTAATTATTTTTCGAAATAGACTCGTTAATGTAGAGTGCTAACTTTACTTTGGTGTGGGTTTATGATTTCTCTGGTTGTTAATGAAAGTACTTGTTGTGAGCGCCTTAATTGTTCTGTAATTGGAGAATTTCAGATTTCAAGTTGTTGATATAATCACACCACAGAATTTTAAAGTAAACTCAGTTCAACAATTCAAAACCAAGTTTGACGATGAAACAATTAGAAAATATAAAATCGTGTCTATTTTAGATATCTTACTTATAACTAATATTTTATCAACGTGTATGTGTTTCGTCTTTTTACTGATTTTTCAAGACGTACTTCCCATTTCACTGGTGTTATCCCAAATTGTAACTTTCTGTATCATTGTTAAAGTATATTTTTATTATTGACATATTTTCTCAAGTATGTCGTCATCATCTGGCCGGTGGTTAGCCGCAAAAATTAAAATAAGCCATTCTGTTTAACTCTTCAGTCGTTACGATAAATAACTCTGTATTAAAAACAAAATGGCTGGTTTGGACAAATTATTCTATTCGTCGATTTAATGAGAAAAAAATATAA